>CM070528.1:21312486-23712486 GCA_036346145.1 Olyra latifolia | reverse complement strand
AGCAAGAGCGGGCGACAGAGCATTCGACAAATAATGGTGGTGGCGCTCCAAGCGGTTTGGAGCACGGGAAAGAGGTCGGTGAGCACCTATAAGCTACCACGAGTGTTACCTTAGGCTTGGTCGAGTCCGGGGAGGACCGGAGGAGGCCGGCGACGTGGGAGCTGCGGTTGCCGAAAACAGGGGAAAGGCGCCTGGGCTATGCGATGATTCCCGTGTCGATTCCTTCCAGGGGGAGGAAGAGGGCGATGGAGTAGAGCTTCCAACCGAAGGGGAGGCCGAGAGGGGCTGCCGTCGACGAGCAATCAAGAAGGGCATGATGGCGGCCGGCGGCGATGAAGAGGTTCTCCCGCGGGCTACAAACAAAGAAAAAGCAATTGGGCTTGGTGAGAGCCGTAGGGGGAAGGGAGGAAGAGATGGAGGGGTTGCCGGAGCTCGGGGCTCACCGGAACTGGCCCGCGATGGTGACGGTGTTCGGCGGCAATACCGGAAGCGACGGGGGCGGAGCGGCGGGCTCGCATTGCCTATTTATAGGCGAGGAAGGGGACGCGGGAGGGTGCGGGCGACGAGAGGAGTTAATCTTGCTGATGACGCGCAAGGACGGCGGCCGTCCTTGGAGAACAAATCGGGATTCCCGCCGCCCCGCCGCCGCGGTGGTACAAGGCGCGTAATCTGGGCAACGCGAGCACGGCGAGGAACGGTCGCGAACACGGGCGGCGCGACGAATCGGCGAAGACGCTGGCGTGTCATGATCGGGCGGCGGCTCGGTCTTGCTGGCGCGAAGCAAGACCCCATGAAGTTCGGTCCGGAGCAGAGAAACAGAGGAGGAAGAAAGAAGCGAGAGATCGGTTGGGCCTTCTGGGCCAAGGCAGAGGAGGAGCAGCGGCCTGCCTGGGCACCTACCACATGGGCTAGCCAAATGGGTGGCCAAACCGAGGAAGGAGGAAAAATCGGAATTTGAGCCCAAGGGCGAAATGGTAATTCACGAGAGTTGATTCCAATTCAAAATTTGAATTCAAACTATGGAGGGAAAAGATGGTTTGAAAATTGGCTTCCTAAAGGGTATAGATAGTAATTACTATTCATTATCTTTGAAAATACTATTCATGATATGAAATTAATATTTCCCAAGCATGTTGATAAGTGTATTCACAATATACATATAATCCAAGTAATTTATTAAAAACTAAAGCTTAGTGATATGCATATGATTATATATATTTATCTTAAAATATAAGTGCCATTATATAATTATATGCATATGATTACCTTGGTCATTTATTTATATATATATATATATATATATATATATATATATAATTATATTTTGCATTGGATTGGCTATTTATCAATATAGTTTAGCTTTTAAATATTTTTCAGCTAATAAGCATTTTATAAGATAAAATGCTTGAAAGTATTTAGAAGATTCCCAATTAATGCCTTGAAGCAAAACCTTTAATAAGATTCAAATAAAAGGGAGAAATATTGAATATGTTTTCCTTGACACAAAACAGCTTAGTTATAAATACGCATATAAAAGAGGATTTTTGGTCTGTTGAAGAGAGAGTGGATAGCCTGCATAATAACATGCTGACTGCCCCCTTTATTGAAGCAGAGGTTAAGAAGGTTGTATTCAATATGGCTACAAATAAGGCTCCTGGCCCGGACGGTCTTCCCATTGAGTTTTATCAATCTTGTTGGGAGATTGTAAAAAATGATGTGATGGCACTATTCGCAGATTTTTATGAGAACAGGATTGTCATTAGGAGAATTAATTTGGGTGTTATTATTCTCTTGCCAAAAACTGAGATGCCGAATAATATTCGACAATTCAGACCCATTTGCTTATTGAATCGTTTATATAAGATTGTTTCCAAAGTGCTTACGGTAAGATTAGAATCAGTTATGAAGCAAATTATTTCTCCCAATCAATCAGCCTTCTTGAAAGGGAGACATATAATGCATAGTGCTGTTTTATTGCATGAACTTATTCATCATACGAAAAGGGAGAAAAAAGGTGTCTTGGTGAAGCTAGATTTCGAGAAGGCTTATGACTGAATTAGTTGGAATTTTCTCTTTGATTGCTTGAGACTCAGGGGGTTTCATCCTATTTTTTGTGAGTGGATTAAGCAAGTGGTTATAGGGGGGTCGATTTGTGTGAATGTCAATGGTATTGATGGGCACTATTTTCAAAGCTACAAAGGGGTCAGGCAAGGGGATCCTTTAGCTCCTTATCTTTTTAACATTGTAGCAGATGCTTTATCTAAAATGATTTGTAATCTACAATTGCATCATCTGGTCGTTGGTTTGGCGGATGACATTATTGATAACGGTATCGCCATTCTTCAATACGCTGATGATACAATTTTATGTGTAGACGATAATATATCGAATGCCAAAAATGTGAAACTATCCTTAGTGGTCTATGAAAACTTATCTGGTCTTAAGATCAATTTTGACAAAAGTGAAGTTGTGCCCCTTAACGGGTCTAGTGATTGTGCCCATATTGTTGCTGATCTGTTTACTTGCCAGGTCGGCTCTTTTCCTTTTAAATATTTGGGCCTACCAGTTAGTAATCGTAGAGTTTTGATTAGAGATTGGGATGGTATTATTTCCAGAATGGAGAAGAAGTTAGGGACCTGGAAAAGTAATCATCTCTCTTTGGGTGGTAGATGTGTTTTACTGAATGCGTGCCTTTCCAGCATACCTTTATACGTAATGTCTATGTATCTTCTCCCTAAGGGAGTTGTGGAGAAATTAGATAAGATTAGGAGGCAGTTTTTTTGGCAAGGAAATAGTCGGAAGAGAAAATTTCATTTAGTTCGTTGGGATCAGATGTGTATGGGGAAAAACAGAGGCGGTTTGGGGATTAAAAACCTTCGGTTAGTTAATATTAGTCTCCTTACCAAATGGTGGTGGAAATTAGAGAGTGGAGAGGGTATGTTGCAGAATTTTCTTATATCCAAATATGTGAATCATTTTAGTATTAGGAGGTTGCAAAGTTCACTGGGGGATTCCCATTTCTGGAAAACCTTAATAAAAATTAAAGAGTTCTATCTTAAAGGTAGGCAAATTATCATTGGTAATGGGGAGCGAGTGTATTTTTGGAATGACCATTGGTTAGGAGGGTTCTCTATTAGATCTAAATGTCCTGAGATTTTCGACATTTGTGCTGACAAGCATATTACTGTGGCTAATGCTAAGAGGAATGATTGGCATTTTCAATTTAGAAGATGGCTCCATCCGGACATTGAGGGGGCTTGGGGGTCATTATTTCTAAATGTATCACCGGACCCCGGCAGAAGATGACAAGATCATTTGGAGTAAAGGTCCCAAAAAAGTTTATTCCGCTAGGTCAATGTATAAAATCTTGGAGTCGCGGTTTCCGGTGAGAGACAATTGGTTTATATGGTGTTGCAAGATTCCCCTAAAAATTAAAATATTCTTGTGGTTAGTTGATAGAAATGCAATTCTAACTAAAGATAACCTTCGGAAAAGAAATTGGACGGGTGACCCTCACTGTTTGTTTTGTGATCAAGTGGAATCTATCGAACACTTATTCTTCCAGTGTGTGCTTAGTAAGGTAATTTGGGGAGTGGTGAGTGAAGTTTTCAACTGTAGGGTTAGGCCTTCATGCTTTAATCATATAATTCCTTGGTATCATATGGTCTGGCTTGGTTTCGAGAAACTTCACATTCTTTGTGTTGCTGCCATTCTTTGGTCCATTTGGAAGTGGAGAAATGATTTATGCTTTAATGACAAAAAGCTGCAATCACCTGCTCCGATTATACATATGGCTTGTTCTTTTATGTTGTATTGGACAGGTCTTTGTGATGAAGATAATCGTGAGCTAGTGTCCTCAGAAACAAAGATGCTGCTGAATAATGTTGATAAGCTGAGCAATGATAATTCAAACGCCGGGAGATCCGACTGGGGAGCCAGAAAATCTCTCCAGTTCTGACATTTAGTCCGCCGCTGTTTTTGTAGTCTCTTTTGTTGATTCCCCGTGGATGTCTGTCCAGCTGGTTGAAGGAACAAGTCGGGTTGCTTCATTTTGTCACTATGAGCCTTATTTCATAGAGTTCAGAAGTCCTTTTATGTAGTTTGTTCAGCTTGGTCACTGCTTTAGGTAGAGTTTGATACTACAGCTGGTTGGTAGTTTCTGTCGGTTTGGTTACCTGAATACTGTAATTCCGTTTTTCTCTAAAATGGAATTGGGGGTCCGCCCTCTTGAGCAAAAAAAAAAAAAACGCATATATTTGTATCATTGAGTCAAAAATAATATATTATAAGACATAAGTTTTCCAAAACATTAAGAGCATTATTATTAATTAAAATTTTCCACAAATTTACAAATCCCTAAAAATGGGATGTTACAACCACAGTCACAGATGAATAGATGATTCTAACATCAATCCAAAAACTGCGAGTCTGTGACCAAACGTACGTCCAAATGGTGGTTCGAGGTTGCAGCCCTGTCCTCTAATTTTATCCCCTGTTAGCCATAATATGTTCAGATGGTACCGGTTGCTTGGCCATTGTGTGTAGACCAAGGTTTCCATGGCTTCCGTGCTTATGGAGTTCTTGCACTCCAATCCAGAGAAAATTTTGGCAGGATTAGGTTCTTATCCGTGCAGACGGTGCATTTATCAAGATCTCTGATTATGTCTGTTGACGGCAACGTGGGACTTATGTTTTTGGCCCGTTATCATCAATTATTCAGTTCCGGCAGTCTGACTGAGTTGTAAAGCAGCAATTAAGCATCCATCATTGGCATGTAGTTCTTGGTATCTGTCACCCAACAAGCCAGTGCATCCTGTCCATATGTTTATGATGCAGTGAAAATTATGTTAATCATCTCCTGTTCAGTGATCCAGGATGGAAAAGGAGCAATTCAAACGGAGTTTAGTTCATGAGGACAGATGCACAATGTTGATCCTTTATTATCAGAGATTATTACTTAGGTCTTGATGAATGAAAAGAATCAGCAAAAAGAACATGTCATACATGGGGCATCTGTACTAAAGCTTTTTCAGTTGGGAATATATCTATACCCGGCACAGCTTATACAATCTTTCAATGAACAAACTAAACATCTTTTCCTCATAACTTAATTTCTTCGGTGCTCGAAACATACTTCCATATATATCTCTAGCAGCAGACAGCAATGTTACATACAGTTAACCATCTCATCTCAGCTCAGCTCTCACTTCAGGATTGGGGGATCGGCGTATGGGCCATTCAGCCAACCGTTTGCAACCATGCGATAGGCAGCTTCAGTCATGTGGATGCCGTCCCAGCTCACGTATGACGACGGGTTGGAGCACACGCTAGCACCTTGCTCGCCGCACTTCTTCTTCAGGTTGAAGTTGTAGTTGCCCTGCCCTCCAGCGCCGCAGCAAGCCTGCATAGCATTGCTGAAACCTGCAATAGCACCAATGTTCAGATCAATGCACACAAAATCTGAGCCGTGAAATTTAGTCCTCTAAATTACAATTGGCTGATGAATTCAGTCATATGGCATTGTATACTTCCTATTGGCAACATGTCTTCAGGTATGCCATGTATCACATGTGGTCTGAATTGAACTCTGAATCCACCTATTCAGCATGACATGTTCCTCCACTGAGGAAGGAGAACTTACCAAATTTACCAGGACTGACAATAAACTGCATCGCCGCTTTGAAGTAATCACCATACATGATTTTCGTCTGTGGATACTTCTTCTGAAGCTCATCAAGCTGCTGCTTGAGCTCCCTGTTGTGATGGAAGGCAAGACGGTTGTATCTCCGGAGACACCCGGTGCGGGAATTGTAGTCTACTTTGTTGCTGGTGTTGTACAGGGTCAAGTACAATGGGAAGCATCCGATTGGGAGAACTCCAGGCACCAACAGATCTGTCGCCCCAAGCTCAATCAATTTCTGAAAGAAAACATAGAAGTTTCACTTAAGAGTGCTAAAAATGGTCCAATTTACATTCTCATAACTTTGATCAATGTGACTCAAAATTTAGGGAGTCCACTTAAAAAATACAGTGTGCCAAACTAGTCACTCCTGGACAAGTATATTTCGAACATATCTCTGCACGACCATTTGAATCACCAAATTACACTGACAAGCTAGTTTAGGTACACAAAGACGTTACTAATAGAATAACAGCAATGCACTACCTAATAGTATGACATAGATCTGTTCCCTCTACTTCAAGTGCGTGGAATCAACCTATTTTTTAGAACAATGTCATGTGACAGCCGCTCCATGATGGGCAATCACGTAACAAATGATTCATTATCTTCTTTACCAGCCATACCTTTTGCATGCCCAATTTCTCTTCATTGTTCAATCATGTTCTACTACACATCACATGGGGCAACACTAAGCAACAATCTGATGTACAGTGCACCAACTCAATTAGGTACATAGAGTACAACCCCCATGCCATCACAGTGTGTTGTGTGATTTATGCAGGTGAAAACAAAAAATTTCCCCTTTCCTAACAGTGAGGCCATAACAATTTCATGTTCAGTGCCTAGTCAGAAGATTCTGCCTTTCGGAGGAGACCAAATCTGTCACATGTTCTCCACCCTATTTTAATTTCTAAAAAGATTGGTAGCCCAGTTAACCATTAGAAAACATCACCTTGAGATCCATAGATCCGATCGAGGAAAATGTGCATAAACTAAGCTAGTGCTTACCTACTAGCTTAAGTACTGAACTACTCAGTCTAACTCTCACTCTTACTGAATTACTCCCTCGTAAAACATGATTCCACATAAAGCAAAAGAATTCCACGAACACTTTACAAAATCATGTCATCTGATCATCTCACATCAATTCTACACATCGCGTGAATTCGTCATGTATTTTCGCCTTTTCGCTTTCATGCCGACCATATCTAGGTATGACAGATGAGTGATGCCTGAGATCTGCATACTGTCGAGCACACTTGCACACTGTACTGCTTTGATACTTCAGCAACGCATGTGCATGTGATGTGATGCAATGCAAGGTTCGTCCTGCATAGAATTCGTACTCTAGAAGTGATGTGCAACTAACTCATCATGTTTCATGGATTCTTTACCTCGACGCCGTTGGCGATGGCCCTGGCGACCAGCGGCACGTACGTCTTCACCTCGGAGAAGGCGACGCCGGAGAAGAGCGGCGCGTTGTAGTCATTGCCCCCGAACTCCCCCACCACGAACAGTGACATGCCGAAGTAGTCCTTGCATTCTGCAAAATCAGCACACGATCAATTCTGTAAGCTTCAGCCGGCCAGAGCATGGCGGTGCATTTCCAAGAAGAGTCTCGATCATCGGACCTTTGTCGGACTTGCAGAGCGAGGGCTTCATCTTCTGGAGCCAGCCGACCTGGGTGTTGATGGAGCCGGTGTTCCAGATGCGCTGGTCGATGCCGTGCGCCTTGAAGAAGGAGTACTCCAGCGCCGTCGCGCCGGTGATGGCGAAGTTGGCGCCCTTGCTGAAGTCCTTGCCGTGCGCCTGCGACGCCGGCGGCAGCGGCAGCCCGAAATGCTCCGCTGCAGGTGCAAACCCGACACAGATTCTCCCATCAGAAAAAAAAAAAAAACCCGCAAGACCGTCACACTCTGACTCTGCTGCTGCTGTGAAATTTTCAGAATCAAAACGGCGCTTGCGACAGTAATCGCAAGCTAGTTCCGTTTCTTTCTTGCAGTAGCATTTCTGGCGTGCTCTCTTTCCGAAAAGGAAAAGACGCAAAGCGCCTTTGATTCGAATCGATGTTTCGGCAGAGCATAAGACGGAGGCAGCAATTATTCACTGTTGCAAAGCAGCAGCTCTTTTACCAGCATGTTTTTTGCCGCTCGATTTTATCCTTTATCTAAAAGAAAAAAAAAACTGAACCTTTCTTTTCTAACCTGATTAGCTTTGCATCACTCAGTTTTTTCTGAAGAAAGTTTGGAGCAAGAGAAATTAGATAGTCGAGTGGTAGTAGTATACTAAACAGAAGTCAATTTCATCATGACAAAGGTCAGAGCATGGTCTTAACAACTCTGAACACTCAGCCTGGCTCCAAATCAAGAGTTTTAATAACAGAGACATTTCGATTAGATATTGCAAAGGCCGTGCATGGACGCAGCAGGAGTTTTAATACTAGGTGACACGAACAGAGGAGGATGACGATGCAGGAGAGGAAGGCATGGGGAGATGGGCGGCGCGAGGATTAATTAATGTACCTAGGAAGTCGACGACGAGGCGGCCGTTGGAGCAGCGGCCGGTGGGGCGGCCGAAGAAGGTCATGCCGTAGGGGGCGCGCGCGGTGGTGAGCGCCTTGGGCACGCCGTCGACGAGCAGGTTGCCGGCGTCGGAGAGCGAGTCCCCGAAGCTGAAGATGGCGCGGTACGACTTCTTCGCCGCGGCGCAGGGCGTCACCGCGGCGCCCAGGAGGCAGAGCGCGGCGAGGAGCAGGGCTGGATGCGGCAGCCGCCCGCTGCGACGACGGTGCTGCTGCTGCGCGGCGGCCATTGCGGGTGTCGGCAGGCGAAGGCGGCAACGCGCATGTGCAGCGAGAGAGACGCGGAGAGAGATAGGTTTCTTGCTTTGTGTGATGCTTGCTTGCTTGGTTGCTTTATATAACTGCAGAGAAGTGAGGCGCTGGCTGCTGCTGCAGTGTGAGGTACTGAGGTGTGGTTTGCACTGTTTGGGATTGACCGTCCTCTAGAAATCCAACTAAATTAACTGCGAGCTATTCAAGCAGGTACAGCATTCATTCGTGTCTATGTGGACGTGGTGCACCAGGGAAGATAGGGGCATTAGTAACAGAGACCTTTCTTATTTAAGGGGAAATTGATAATATGTTCTAAAGTTGAATGAAAATTGATAGTATGTCCTATTTATATGTCTATGATACGTGGGTCTAAATAGTGTTTTGGGGCATATTGTCAAATGCCCTTTTTTAATTATTGTAGCTAATCTTATTACTTCATAAATACGGTTGTGAATTTTAAAATAAGGTTGAGTAAAATATATGGGAGATATATAGAGATTGAGAAAATAGAACTATGGTTTCAGAGGTGAATAATAAAATGAGGTTATTAATAAGAGGTGAATAGTAAGTGAATAGAAAAATAAGACCCGAAATAGAGCCAGTGTTACACATGCTCTAAGTAGAAAACATTAACAGTAGACCAGCATTGTTGTAATTTCTTAGTTGCATGGATAACCATAGTTGTACACTAGCATAGTAGGATGAAATTAATAGCTAAGGAAAAAATGTTTCTTTCTACTAAGGTAAAGCTGATTAAAAAACACAGAAAAAACTTAGACGAATAGATACGGTGATACTTTTTCCGGCCATAAATATTAATGATGGTGCGGTCAAATATTTAAACTTTTAGATAGGATGTCTTTTCAACTTTCAAGTATGTAGATTGGTTTTATCATCTCAACTACTTCAGTAATATTACAATTTTATTTGGTTTAACAAATAAACTGCAGTAATAATTAGTTATATTTTGGGAAATACGTTCATGTTCAACTGACGTGTATTTGTGAATAGTAACTTTACTTTAGGCCCTGTTTTTTTAGTCTTATCTAATCTGACTTATCTTGAACTTCGAAAATTTTCGAGGTGGCCTCGAGAGTTGGATAGCCTTGATTTTTGGGATTTAGGGAGCTTTTAGACTCGCCTACGAGATAAAAAAAAAGATTTAAAAAGTAATAAAACTTTTAGATAGGGACGTCTTTTCTACTTTCAAGTATGTAGATTGGCTTTATCATCTCAACTACTACAGTAATATTACAATTTTATTTGGTTTAGCAAATAAACTGTAATAGTAATTAGTTACATTTTGGGAACTACGTTCATGTCCAACTGACGTGTATTTGTGAGTAGTAACTTTACTTAGTTTAATATTACCATAGACGACGTTTATATTTCCTTTGATTATCCACTACCATCGTTTACAAAGCTCAAGCTCGAGTATGGGCCTTTTATGGTTAATTATTACTCTCTACAGTTTCCAAAAACATGAAGTTTTAGATACTCCGTATGTCCTAAGTCAATATTGTAAAGCTTTATCCATGAAAATCTTTTAAACTATTTCAATTGGACACATGGAAATCCTACATATAAATTTGTCTCGATAAGCACGTCCATAATATCAATTTTTGTAGATTTTATAAATAAACTATAATGGTAATTTATGATCAAAGCTGTATTCAAAAACCATATAAAACCATATCAATATCCAAATCATAAGTTTTTAAGAACCAGAGAAAGTAGAAACCATCGAAGAAGTAGTTTTACCAAAGCAGCTCCATTGGAACCCCACTCCTCCCTGCGGCCTGGGCCCTAGCACTGACAACAGGAGTGTTTTCCTTTCACATTCCTGGGGTAGACAATAGATCATGATGAGATGCTGTTTTTTTCTTTCTATTTTGCTTCACTTTCTGTGATCTTGTACCATTATTAACTGGACCTGTGCGAGGCAGGTTGAAGCTGATCAGCTGGGGACGTACGGCTTTAAGGCCTTTCACGTTCGAGAAAACGCGGCAGCTTTGGGAGCTCCTGGGTGGGAGCTCGTCCTTGTGTAAGGTGTGTGCATTATAGTTCTTGGAATCACTGATCTGTGGTGCGTGTCCGTGTGCCGTCCGATCGGCCGGCCGCCTAATCCAGACCATTGAATTGGAGCATCATCGTCCTTGACACCGTCGGTGAGTTCCCTCGAAGAATAATACAAATCTTGTGCGGTTGTTAGTGTAACTACAATTATAGCGGTTGTTAGTGTAACTACAATTGTAGCTTTCATCAAATGGTTTTTGATGAAAGCTACAATACCTCGTGATTCTAGCTACAATATATAGATATAACACCGACCAGAATTTGTCTTTTGATTTTGAATCACGAGGTATAACTACAATTATACCTCGTGATTCAAAATCAAAAGACAAATTCCGGTCGGTGTTATATCTATATATTGTAGCTAGAATCACGAGGTATTGTAGCTTTCATCAAAAACCATTTGATCTAAAGATGGGTGGATCCAATATCAGGAAATTCTTAATTAGGATGAAGTTATTGTTGGACAGGTGATCTAGGTGCCCCATTTGATCATTCTACCCTGGCATGCAACCTTCTTCCACATGATGTGGAGCTCCGCTTGGGCTCGATGTCCCGACCGCTCTTCTTCTCCTTCCAAGTTATTGTATCTAGCCTTCTAAATTTCTTTTTATGCATTTGTCACCCATTTGAACCAATTTGCAAATCTAGATCCCTCTTTCACATGCCCTCCTCTGCCCTAACGGTGCAAGAAAAATAAACTCATGTGGTGTTCTTTAGAGCTGATATGATTTATTAATTGTTTTATTTGCCGGTAAGCTGAACTTCAAGAATTTTCTGGAGCGGTTTGGAAATTCCAACCCGCTTCATTTGACTTTTTTTTTTTTGTGTTTTGATACGTGCATTCGTGATAAAAACAAACTCAAAATACCAAAGTGTTTGCATTTTGTAAATAAGGAAATAAGCTTAGCAAACAAGCCCCGGAGTGGCTTCATTGCTCGACAACATCACTTCCAAGTGATGAGGTCAACGGTAAAGTAGGCATGCAACATTAAGTACTCTGGTTAAACACAACAAAGGTCAACATCAATTTTTTTCTTAAAAAAAAAGTGTTTGAGGAAGCAGCGCAATTCCTCGCCACAAATACCTTTCGATGGACCGTAACGATATCTAAAACAGTAGGCGAATTTTGCACAATCTTTATGAAGGGTGGATCCTGCACAGTTTGTGAACACGAGCCTGAGGTCCATACACACAGAAGTCCGTCCTTCAAAAGGCACTTTACTCTTCAAGTCAACAAATAAGGATAGTCCCAACAAAACCTTGGGAGCCATGCATGCTCGTTTGTCCAAATGCACCCCAGCTCATCCGGACGTGCACAGCACAGTGCGCGACCATGGCCATTAAAAGGCGTTATGGTTGTTGAGCCATAACTTTCTAGTTGGCCGTCCTGCCAAACGGCAAAAAAATGTATCGTCCCAAGGTACTAGTACTACCACTACCAGCCAGGGGCACATAGGGCATTCCCAATCCAAAGTTGCTTAAATCGTTTTCAATTGTTTTTTACGTCATTAGGAAATAACCCGAGATACAATACCTCCACGGTAGGGTTTCTACCTATGGGTCCATCATTAAATATCAATCGATTCCTATTTTCTCTCTCCAACAAACATCTCTCTTCTTTCCGCTAAGGCTTCACCTCTACCTCCAACTCTATGTTGTTGCGATGACCTCTAGGCTCCGGCTCCTCCACCTTGCATGGCAGCTATGGAGCTCATGGAGCAAGACCGTTGTAGTCGCTGGGAGCTCACGAGCTAGCTATGAGGTGGTTGCCAACACGGGGAGCACGCCATGGGCAGCGCACGAACCTGCAGGTGGTGCTGCAAGCTCGCGGTATGACGCACCGAGTGCGACGGTCGGCACAATGAGCACGGTGTGGATGGAATAGTGACAATGCAGACGGCCTCCTCCCAACACACATGCCTAGATCTGAGCCGGTGGCTACTGGCAACCTCCTTCGCCTCCATGATCATGACAGATCAGGAGGTGCGGTGAATGCAAGCGCACGCGGTGGCTGTCATGTGGCAGGCATTCATTCTGCAGGTGAGGTATCAAGTGTTGCGAGCCAGAAGATGGCATGGAGGCAGGTGCTATGAGCTCAAGAACGCACAACAGAGAGGTGGTTCTGCAGAGGAGCGCATTGGCCGAAGAAGAAGGGCTAAGGACGGATACGAAGGGGATGCAAAGGGACAGACCGCCGAGCGAGGCAGTAGATGGATAGAGCGGTGGATCTTGGTCGACGACGCAAATGGGGTAGATCGGCCTGCGACGGGGAGGAGGTGAGCTTGGCGGAGGGGCCAAGAGGTGGATTGGGGATCATGGATACAGAGAGGAAGCCAATGGCCAGTGGATCCGCTGAAAACGAAGAAAGGCTTCCAACGCTCTTTTTGATCGTTTAGTTCATCTGGAAGCATGCATAGAGATCATTCCTTATTTAGGGGATGCTGATGCTCTCTCTGTCTTAATTGTTGTCCACGTCACACTTTTCTCTTAGGTGGCACATGCAGGGAGACTGCACTAGGAGTGCTCTTAACATTCACGACCAAAAGATTTTTGTGTTGGAGACTGCTACATGGCAAGAACAGAAGAGCTAAGGGTGTCGGGACCCGCAAAACGGAGTCGAGTCCCTTCTGTGCTTTACCTGTACTAGTCCCTGGATCAAGTAGCTAGTACACACAGATTCCAGATCTTTGGATCATTGCCATTACAGTTCGAATAAATATTACAACAGAGTGCGTTACAAGACGCTAAATCAGAGTACAAAATTCAGGCACGCAGGCCTTACACAGCGGAAGTCTTAACAATCTTCTATAACTCCAAATGGAAGAGGCAAAATACAACAATCAATCCCACAGGCGGGCTATAGTAGCGTCCTAGGCGTCAGAGAAATCTTCGTCTTGAACTCTAGCAGTGCAATCTTCATCTTGGTACATCTCCTCGGAATACCAACGCTGATCAAAACCTGCTCGTTGGAATAAGCAGCCCCGCATAAAGGCGAGGGTGAGTATACATTATACTCAACAAGCAAGGCTGACTAAATGCAACTAAGGTTTACAAGGGAAGGATAAGTTCTTTTGCATAAAGCCAGTTTTACAAGTTTGCCTAAGATTTTATAAAACGGTTTGAAAGGTGTTGAGGGAAAAACAAATATTGGAATTGTTTTCTTTGAAGTTCCGGCCTCAACCGGTTTTGCCCCAACCTGGCTACTCACGGCACCCACCGTGCAACACCCTCATCGCTCACAGCACCTGCTGTGAGAGAGAAAACAAAACACACGACGGCGATCGTGATTTTCCTTTAAAACACCATTTTGAAAACAAATAGATAAGAAATACCATGAGGCAGCTCCCCGTCGTCCGCCCTTGACCGTGGGCACGGCTATCATGATAGTTATACACTCTGCAGAGGTTGCACGCTTTACCCATGCGAGGTGGTTCTTCCTAGGGTGCCCCCAAGGAAAAAGATCACCACAGGGCCTTTCTCCAATATCCTCCTAGTTAAGGCATTCCCGCTAAGGTTTCCACTGCAATGCACCTCTTGCGCCGATAGAACAACACCGATTGTCTACTCCACCGACTGGAATGCCAAAGCTAGGAGTCCGAAGGATATTCAACCAGGGCCCGCCCATACAGGTACACATGGTCGCACTGTTGTACTTAGCTCGACTACCTTAAGGGATCGGTCCTTAGGGACCAGGGTGGTTCCCACACTGGACCCAAGTCTCGTGCTTACTGCACCAACCTTGCAACCAGCCACCCCGATCAGGTTTTTATAAAAACATTTTACCCGATAGCACCCACTATCAACTACGTCCATTTGCAAACATGACAGCACCAACTGTCTTTTGAAATAATTGAGTAATAAGCATTTGAGGTTATCATGTATCCAAGTTCAATGTGATTGCAACTAAGCAGGACTAACATGATTAAAAACCTAATTCAAGGGTGAAGGTATTAATTAACAATATAATGCTAACTTAGGGTGGCAAGGATGGGTTTTACAATGATACCATTAGTTGGGGTTTTTAGCTAGCATCTAACCAATTAGCATTTTTAATTTTAACATAGCATGCAGTTTAAACATCTAGTAAATCCATTTAAAAACATGGGGTCAAAGATCAGCACTTGCCTTGATCAGCACAGCCCTAAGTCTTCCACGTATTGTCGATCACGAATCCGGAATCGCACGCTCCTACTCGCGGAAATAACGATAAAGGAAACAATAAACACCAAGCATGAAAATATGGGTGCACATGTATGCACTGGTCAAGTATAGTGTACAAAGCAGGAAAAAAGGTAGTTTAAAACTAAATAAGCTTCTGTACACTTTTCTAGAATTTAAATGAAAAGATTATGCACTTAAACTAATTGACTTTCAAACGAAAAATCTAAAACAGTGGGTAATATAGTATCAAAAATCTTATAAAAATTACAGATGCAATTCTAACAATTTAAAGTCATTTTAAAATTGGTTTGACAATTTTGGACAAGTAAATCATCCTAAACAATTAAAACAATGTTTAATGGTATTTAAATAATTCAAAACAATTTACAACAAGAATAAAGAAAATAAAATTACACAATTAAATAGGTTGCATTTTTTGAGTCTAACAAAATTGGTTTGGGGTTTTTTTCTTTTGGAGTTTTCTACTAATAGATATGAATTTTTGAAGTTAGGGATAAAATCGAAAAGGGAAATGGAGGCGGCTCGGCTCGGCTTGGCTTTGGGCCGCTTTGTCGATGAGAAAACAGGAGGCGGCGGCGGCGCCGGGGCGGCGGCGCCGCCGAGGCGGGGAAAGGGAGAAGGACCGTGGAGGTGGCGGCGGCGAGGTCGCCGTGGCGCTGAATGCTGAGAGAGGCAGCCCATGCGCGGGCGGCGGCGCGCCACGGTCCGTGGTCAGGCACGCCGGCGGCCGAAGGGGATGGGGCAGAGCGTTGGGGAGATGCGCAGGGGCGAGTGGGAGGTGGTGATGGAGTCGATTGGGCTCGGGGAGGACCGGACGGGTGCGTCGCCGTGCGGCCGGAGGCGGGGAAGAAAGCGGCGGCCTGGAGGCACGGCCGGGGTGAGGTAGAGGTGGGAAAGGGGGGCGGCAAGGAGAGGAGCACGGAGTAGGCGACGGCTCGGCCTGGGAGCACCCGGATCGACGGCGCCACGCGCGACCGGAGACGAGGATGAAGAGCAACGGCGGTGGCTCATTCCGGTGAGAACCCGGCGAATCCAAAGTGTGCTCTAGCTGCCTCTACATCTACACAAGCTCAAGGAAGAGGAAGATTGAAGGAATTACCTAAATCGGCGACGAAATCAAAGCGGCGGCGGAGGAAATCGACGATTTCGACGAACAGGGTCATCGGCAGATTCCGGCGAGACCTTTGGCAATCGATTTCGAGGGGCTCGGGCCACGATTCCCGGAGATCTTTGATGGGTTGGATTCACGACGAAGATAGCAAGGATGTCCTCGGACGGTTTGAGGAAATCCGCAGCGACGCAGCGCTGAGGCGAGAAGAAGTGGAGGCGGCCAAAAATTGACAGGCAGAGCTTCGGCGTTAGATGGCCGGAGCTACCGACGTCAGATTGACGAGTTCCTGGGCAAAATGGAACCATGAGAGAAGAATCTAGGACGTCCCGGAACAGTTTTGGAAATAGATACTTACTCAGGCCGAATCGAAGAAGAATACAAGGGAGAAGGGGGGAGCTCGGGCTGGAGATTTCTGAAGGAGACAGGGAGAAGAGAGGAGGTGGCTTAGTGGCATGTTAACACCACTGATGGTGGTAACTGAAACCATTAGAGAGATTTTAAAACCGGATTAATGTAGTGGAGGGGTTATGGAGATTATGAGGGGAGTTTCTGTGTGGAGAGGAAGATCAGTGAGAGGGAGGGAGGCAGAGAGAGAAGAGGGAAGAGCAAGGAGAGGATGACAGGTGGGATCAAGGAACAGGGAATGGTTTTAAATTATTTTCATTTCTGATTTTCTCTTTTGAAAATCAATTTACAAATAAAAAATTTTATTTTCTCTTTTCCAATTTAAATACTTATACCTTAATTACCACCCAAAATTATTTGTAAACAACTCTATTAATTTTAAAGTTTTTATTAAACAAGTAACATACTCATTTTTAAATATTTCTATATTTTTCAAAATTTTCATGCTATGCAATGCATATGATTTTGGTTTTTGAAAATGAGGATGTTACAAAGGGAGAGGCTTGGTAGTACATGCCGGTCTTCAAAATGGATGTGTGTACAGCGTTGCATTTCTCGTTGACAAAATTGTGCATTAGGATGTAAGAAATCTAGAAATATATCGTTTTGTGCATTAAAGTTGTAGCAATCTTTTTTTGTGTTGGCGTGTGTGGATGTTTGTCCTCTTTTTTTTTTTTTCTTTTCATTTTGTGAAGTAGTAGTGGCAACATCATAGTTACAACTAGAATTAATGTTACACATGTATGTAGTAGGAGGATAGTTGGTTGTGTATATCTCAGATGTAGAGACTATAATTATATTCCATTATCTAAAAAATACAGTAGGAGACAGTGTATATGCCAACATATTGTACTTGTGATATCAGGACTAGGACTAATCTCCAAGGTTATAATCTCGCTCCACCAAAATATATAATTAGACCTTTTCTTTTCCTCTCGATTAATGAGGGAATTTCTTACTATATACAATTAATCTGCACCATTATAACATGATTTTACCCAAATAAATGGTATAAATACTCTCTTGTTTCTTTTTTCTAATTGAAGGATTATTAGGGTATTTTCTGTTTTTAGCAAAAAGCGAGAGCTCTGTTATTTCATTAAAAAGATAAAAGTTACGTACAGAAACGGTATTAACAAAGGGTGAGAGAGATAAAGGGGGAGGAGGCTATCAGCTAACCCGACGCGTCAGGGTTAGTAGCCCTCTAAAGTTGTAGGTCCTCCATGATTCTGCTAACTAGGCCTGACAGCGACAACAAGATTTGCTGGAAGATACGACAATTCCTCTCTTTACAAATGTTCCACAACACAAAGATGATGAAACCATAAGTGAATGCCTCTATGTTTTATGGTTTGGCTATCAAGTCAAAAGCCACCGGTCGATGAATAGGTGGCTATTAGGAGCCATGAACATAAAGCTTCTTGACTCGATGGTGAGCAACAGCCAAACTTGCGAAGTTGAAGGGTAGGAAGCGCAAAAGTGGTCTGTTGTCTCCTGTTGTGTGGTACAGAGGGGCAACGGGGCTGGTGGGGCCATCCCTTGTGGGCAAGAATTTTGGTAGTGTTCAACTTGTTGTGGCCAAGGGTCCAAGCAAAAAATTTATATTTATTTTCTATCCTAGTGCTACAAATTGCTAGAATGCTAGTGTTGCCCACAAATTGTGTGAGATAGGCCAATTTAGAGGAATACTCCCCAGACGTACATGTCTAGATAATGTCGTCCTTACACTAGGGTCTATGGTGATGTGGCGTAGCTTGGCCAAAAGGGCGATGAACTCCCTAAGAAGTTGAATGTCGGTGAGGTGTCTAACTGCGCGATCCAATTGTTATTATCGAAGGCTATAGCAACCGTCTATTTCTTGCAAGCAGCAATGGTTCTGCTTCGAGACCATCCCATCTATCCATCTATCATGTAGAAGTTTGCTCTACACCCATTACCCACAGTTAATTACCTTTGTGGCCACATAGAAAAGGTGCTTGCCCGCCACATTGTAGCCTCTTGTAGTGGGGTCGTGTCAACCCCAAGGTTTGGAAGGAGGCTTCAAGCCATGCTAGAGCTAGCGTAGCCAAAGGCCGCAACTAAACTTGGTAAAGTCAGCCACACCCATCACCCCTATAGTCTTAGGTTGACAAAACTCTAAACCAACCGACTAGGCAGCGTCCATAGTTGGTTTCCTCTTTGCATGTCCATAGAAAGAACCTTCTGATCTTGGCCATCCTTGGCACAACCCGCTTTGGGAGGGGGCAGATCAACAAGTGTCAAATGACCCATCCTAGAGAGAAAGCAGCTCTTCCAACATTGTAGCCTAATGCTTAATTTCTTAATTAGGGGGAGGAAGTGGACTTTTCGAAGCCCGTGCAGGTGTAGGGGAAGACCCAAGTAGCCACATGGGAACAAGCTCGTCATCCACTAGAATGGCGAGAGGATTTCTTCCATTATCATGTCTGTGAAGTTGATGGAAAAGACGACACTCTTCGACATGTTCATCGCCATCCCTATGGCCAGGACGAAAAGGTCTAGGATCTACTGGAGAGCGTGGATTTCTTCTCTCACCAGGTTGATGAAGACAGTCGTGCATGTAATCAGCGTAATGGGAAGTGCATCACCAGCGGTCTAGACCAAATCAAGGGTTAGGATGTCCTAGCCTATAGCGAGGTCTAGGAGTCTCTGATCAATGGGATCCAACTCATCCAAGGCAAGGACAAAGAGCAAGGGTGATTCTCTATATTGTTGCCATGGGAGCTCCGAGGAGGAGTAACTACGGTGGGTGAAGGGGAGCCCGCATGAGTTACTGTAGCAGTTAATTGAGGCATGGACACCATGGCAACCACACTTTATGCCACCAAGACACACCATCTAAGCAGTCAGCTCTGGTAGCTAGCCAAAGTAAATTCAGTGGAGGCGTCAAGTGGCGGGGGAGCTGTAGCAAGGAGAGGTCAAACCGCACCTTGTGTGCAGGCTAAGACTCGTGATTACTCCGAGTCCCATCACCAGAAATGAACTCGTAGGGGGCGGATCTGGCACTGAGATCTGATGGGAACAAGGAAGAGAGGAGGGACTCAAGGACCATGGAATACGAGAGGGAGGATTGATGGGTTACCTACGGTGAGCTGCGCGCCCTATCGGATCTGCCCAAATCAAAGGAAACCACGACCCTTGATGCAGGGCCGGGGCCCGGGGCTAGATGGCGGTTGGTCGCAGTGTGGGCGGCGGTGGTAGCGACGACGGGAGAGGCACTTCCCAGAGGCTCCCATAGTTGCCTATCCTTCTTTCTAGGGTATTTTGGCAACTTTTGAATCAAAATAAATACGTACATTAGATAGATTGTTCGTAATAGATTCGTGTTATCCTGAGATCTACATAGCACACACTGCATGTGCTTAGATTTGGTACCGCCACTACTGGAATCGGCTGAAATCTTGAGGGCCCAAATGTTTCTCGAGGGCCCAAAACAAGCCCTCGATATTCATAACTAAATCGCGAGGGCCACGACTGAACACTCGATAAAAATCCAATTTCTTGAGTGCTCATTTGCAGCCCTCGAGAATACAAGCACTAGGCAGACGGAACCTACTGGCGTCACTATTTCTCGAGGGCCGACCGTGAGCCCTCGAGAAATACTGATGTTGACCGTTTGCCAGAGCACGCATATGGGCCCGCTGGCAGTCTAATGAAATCTGTTTCTCGAGGGCCATTAAAAGCCCTCGAGAAACCATTAGGACAGCCCGTTGCCCAGAACCTGCAGGTGGGCCCACATGTCAGCAGGAGGAGCAGTTTTCTCGAGGGCCATTTGTAGCCCTCGAGAAATCGTTGTCCCACCTTTGGGTTTTGATTGCGCGGGCTTTTCTCGAGTGCCAGTTTCGGGCCCTCGAGAACTAGCTGGCGGGCCCACATGTCAGCAGGATGAGCATTTTTCTCGAGGGCTTTTGGCCCTTGAGATTTCGGCAAATTCCAGTAGTGCGCCGGAAGTATTAATTGGCATCGTATCTTGCTTGACTTTGAGGCTCTCCATTCGTTGCGATGCCTGAGGTTGTACAGCTTCGAATTACTGCAAGCAATGCTTGTTAAGGACACATGTGCTGCTAAGCAAGATCCATTTTAGGGGCCTATAAAAAAAAGATCCCATTTACGGGACCACGTGATGGTGGTAGCTAGTGGCTTGATGCTTCTCTAACCATCACACGCACACGGCTGCTTTCACCTTTTAAGACCCACACACGTACGTACACACCTTCCTCTTCCTCCAAGCCAAAAAGGAGTGAAGCTTGGAAAAATTCATCTCCACAGCTTTTGATATGCATGTAGCCATACATTTCTAAAACCATCCGCTTAAGCTTTTTAAACCTATTTCTCAAAAATCTCAAAGACGTAGAGTCAAATATTCTGACTTCTTGAACTCATAAAGTATAGTTTATATATAATCCTCGGCGAATTAATAATTCCAGCTAACCAGAGGGTCATCGAGCGGATATAAAAAAAATTCAAATCACTCCTTTGCAGGGATACCTTGCACATGCTCAAATTTCATGTATTTCCCCCCCTATAAAGGGAAACCGGTGCTACCTATCAATCTGGCAAATAAAAGACTGTAGCAGTGGGAGGAGCACAGGGTATATTATCGGCAACTTGCTTCAAAGTTGCAGCGGCCATGCACAGAGAAGCCATCTACTTTTGCACGTACGTATGAGAGCAATACGTTGTTAGAGCAACTCCACCAGCTACTCTATCCTCTCACTCTATAACATTATTCACTACTCCCTCTATCCAATACTCTAAATTTCTTTCACATTTTACACTAATTAATTAATTAATTGATTAGGCAATTGATTACGTATGTACTCCACGCTGCTTTCAGAGTTTTAGATGCTGATGATCAATGGAAGACTGCCGGCAGGAAAGTACTCAACGGCTAGGCTGCTAGCACAGTGTCTTGTAGGGTGTTTGTTCTCTCCTACCTCCGGGCTTCCCATGTTCCTATGTCCCTAATTACCTACTAACCTAAAAAAGATTTTCTTCCTATATTTATATCCTCTCCAACAGGGATACTTAAACCCTAACTTTGTATAGGCAGAGGAGAGAGAATATCTGTACATAGATCTCGGATAGGTATTCTAACCTAAATTTTGGATATTATACCATGTTTGGTCATCTTTTGGAGTTGGTCTAAAGCAAAAGGAGACATTAAGCTAAAACCGGAAGAAATTTAGATCCGAGGTTGTAATTTCTTAAGCCATTATAAGGCAACTCCACGCCTCTAGGGGTTGTTTGGATCTCAATATTTAGAGAGAAGTTTTGATAACACTGGTTTTATAAGGGTTCTAGGAAAATCAGTTTGAAGTTATGATTCAATTCTATGTGTTCATAGGTTATTATGTTTGGATTAAAACAAGGGCAGAAATAAAAATAGTGATACTTTCAAGGAGATACACAAACTTGTTTTATTCTGAAACCATGGATTGGCTCTTTTTTTTTTCTCAACTCAAAATACTGCGTTTCCAGGAAACTTTGTTTTCCTTATTCTCACATCGGTTAATGATACTCAAACAATAATTTTCTGACATTAGGACATAAATAATTCACATAAAAAATTCAAAAAAAAAACTCTATACTGCAAAGAGATATTTACATATATAGCTAGGTGGCTACATATCAATGATAGAATCAGGTACCCTTCAGAGGGAAAGCAAAGAATAAAATTAGATGCGTTCAGTTATTGAGAGTGCACGAGTCAACTGCCATCAACAGGTTCTAATAAAACCATCCATATGCAAGCATGGCTGAAATTAGGAAGATCAAGCTGCCAGTGAGATTGACTGATTGAGCACTTTTGGTTAGGATTACTGAACAAAGCACACGAGCACCAGCCACCAGCCTGGAACAACGGAATCGGTTAACTAATCAGCCTCCTTTTGGTGTCCCTGCGTCTGCGTTGGCCTTGCTTGATCGCCTACAAAAAGTTGCGAATAATAATTCCAAGTACATGATAATTCAGCAGTAGCAGTTGGTGAGCCAAATCTATCAACCTGCAGTCCTCTAGATCTCTTGCCCGCTAATCGGGACCTCGCATTCTTCCGAGACGATAGAAAAAGTAATTCTAAGGTAAAGGCAGGGGAAATGTGTTTGAAAAGCCGTCGTGATTATAATCTAAAAATTGCAGCTGCTTGATAAGGGGCATAGAATCCTTAAAAAATAGTTAGGAATTGGTTTTGAGGAAAAACATAAGAGCTTAAAAAAAATGTCTATGAAGAACTAAAACTTTTGTCTCATAAAAAATAAAAAATATTATGTTATTATATAATCTGAATTTAAGCTGAAAAAACAAAGAAATAAGGAAAGTTAGATACATGTGGCATAATTTGGGCTTCGTTTGGAACACAAGAATTTCAGAGTAATGCGGTGGGAATTTTACGTGGAATGGTTGAATTTTTCGTGGAACGGTTTAATTACACTATGAATTCACGAGAAATTTCCATGTTCCAGGCGGAATCTTATTAAATTGAGGCATGCTGGTGGGTGATCTGTATGGCTGGTCTAGTAGTTTGATTAGTACGCTTTTTGGGATGAAGTTTGTTGATCTAGTTAAATGTCATAATCGAGATGATTTGAGGTAGTTATCATGATGCAATCTATACATTCTTTCCAAACGATAGCGATGCAATGCAAACATCAATAAAAGGCTTGTGAGTCTATCTTTGGAAAGCATAGAGCTTTCATTGACTTTGAGAATCCAGGGTATAATCAACCCAGAAGCTTGAGCACGTAGCATGCCCAGCTAAAAAATAGGTAAAACAGCTCAGCCTCTGAGTTGAAGCAAATCTCATACGTCAATGTGCTATCTATTTTACAATTCTTAGTTAGAAAAGAAAAAATTTTAAGACTATCAAAATTATTTGTAGATAAATTCATTTCATTGAATCTGATATTTAAATGAGCTTTTACCTTATAGGAATAAAATATATTAATACAGTGAGACCATACATATTTTATCAAAAAAATCCAATAATCTCACATAACATATCAGAACAAACAATTCACCATGCATACTTATAAGGTCGCCAGACTATTATTCGCAATGGCTATACAATTTTCTATTCTAGAGAAGTAAAAACTATCGTCCCTTTGAACAAAAACCTGCAAGCAAACCTAATAATTTTCACAGTTGGTCGCCGTAGCAGTGCAAGTGTCCAATCCAGTATAGTACCACCGGCACTCGTAGCAAGTACACTCGCTGATCTTCTAGAACTCGTGCATCCGTCCAAACGCAGCAGACAGTGCCAGCACTTACCTGCGTGGAAAGCGGTAACAAGACTAATTCAAACCGTCCGGGATGCGCCTGTACACGCTAGTTGCTAGGGAGGAGCACGTGAAAAAGCAGCCCTGAAGCCCCACTGCAACGTGTAGGTGCGCGGACATGGCGGCAGGCCCACACTGGAAACACAAGCCGATGGGGGGAAGAAGACGACGGCAGTCCAAGCCAATTTGCTCACGGCAACCTAAGTACGGCTGGCAGCGGCGCATTCTAGCGGGGAATGGCACCCTGTTCTGTATAGCTCAAAACCCTCTCGATGGTTTGCGAATATATTATCTTGGTTTTAGTGATGATGATATTGTGATAGAGTTATAATGTCTTGGTGATGAAGATGTTTAAAATTAAAAATATTTTAGTATGAATTCGAAAGTCGAGATAAATTTATGTAGATTTTGATGTTTTTATATGGTTCTTTAATTTAAGAGAGGTTTGAGATGTTTTTGAAATTGTCAGAACTTGTTTTTCCATGAATGCACAGTGAGCTATGATTTTAGAGAGAGTTAGAATTGTTTAGATTTCTTAGTGAGTGGTTGTCAGTGTTGGCACGGCGGTGCCGTAGATGACACCCCGTAGCATCTTTTCAAGTATGCTTTTGGAGTGGTTGCGTGCATGCCATACGGTACAGGGTACCAGACGGCGTACCATCTAATATTTTCCAGAGAGGTTCTAAGTGTTGTTGTGTACATCGTATGGTATGGGGTACCAGACGGTGTGTCGTCTGGTCTTTTCTAGAAGGGTCTGGGCTAGTGTAGGCGCGTCATATGGTGCGACGTACAAGACGGCGCCACTGTACCAATTTTTCTAGTATGATCCCGGAGGGGCTCTGGCGCGCCATATGGTACGGCGTACTAGACGACGCTAGCTAGCATTATGTTTTTTCCTAAGAGGCTATTTGGGTCTTGGCGTCCTGTATGGTCAGGGTACCAGATAGGGCTTGTCGCGCCCCTTCTCGGCTTACCTAGCGAGAACGGTCGGACCTGCACTAGGCCCTGGATCAGTAGGCTAGTGCAAGAGTTACACAGCTGGAATCATTTCATACATCGGTGTCCAAATATTACATAACAGCGATCATCCGATCGCATTAGTAGCAAACGGCATTTAAGCCTTAGTTACTGCACCAAAGTTCATCGAGTAGCGAAATCTCCCAAAAGGCAACTTGCAAGTTCAAAAGAACAACAAAATCACACCAAGAAATTGTGTAACCACACACGATCGGTGGAACGACTAAACCCTATCTTAAGCAACTACTCGGTCACAGTGCATCGAGGATCTCCTTCCTCATGACAATCGTAGGCATCTTCCTCGACGGGCTCCTCCATGTCTAAAGATAGATATTTATGCGAGGTCGGTGTCATCCAAACACCGGCGAGCTAACACCCAACCCAATGCATTTAGTGATAGAGGTTTCAAAGGAAAGGCCGGGTTTATTTATTTGCATGAAAGCCGCTTTGGAAATGAAAGCCTATGACTTAGCAGCTTTAACCAAATTCCTGTCAAATTGATTATTTATCATGTTTCCTTTTCAATGCACAACCAAACCCATGGCGCTTCAAGCACTCGCCAAACGTTCTCTTCCCACTCCGCCATCATCTTCCGAGTGTGGCGACTTCGTTAGGATCACATTCCCGAAAAAGTACGGTCTCGCCCTAGCCGGGTCGCCGACCCACGCTAGACTCACGGCTCTCTGAAGAATGGACCTAGATCATCCTCGGATGACGACATGAAACTATCTTCACCTCAAGCATGGCGGCAGAGCGAGTACGCCCGCAGTCGTAACTACCCTGAATCCCCAATACTTGCACTACCGCGCGATGGCGGCGCGTTGTGGTGTTAGGAACTATCTCCGCAGTGATAGTCAATGGACGCCACACTGCATCCTCGATGCACCCGTCTGGGGAATCCTTGATTCACCCGGCCATCCACTAAGGGCCTCACCCTTATGCACTTCCTTCTTGGCTAACTCGCACCTCCGTGTGAATCACACGATGTGGCGGAACCCTCCTTTTGGGCGCGCCAAGACGGCATTACGCGGATCTCGCCGCGCCTCTTCCATGCACTACGATGTGGGCGATTAGCTTCTCAAATCACGTAGCCCGGCTACTTCATCTCTTACCCAATGCCGGACCCAATCCGCATTGCAGCACATCACAACCATACTGGCATGCCAGGCCCAAATTCCAATTAACCATATTCTTTGTGTGATCATGTCCGGTGAATGTCTGTTCACCGCTCCGAGGCAATTCTAAGCCTAAAATTTATAGTTGGACTGAGCAATGTCTAAGCAAGATTTTAACCAAGACTTAGGAGTCTAAATCAGATTATTTAAATTAACCAGCTACCAAGGGTGATCATCAAAGCGATCAATAGCAAGCCAAATGACGATGATTAATTCAAGGCAACATCATCATGGTAAATTGATAGCAAGTAAATAAATGGCATGATATATCATGATTGAACAAATAGGCATAAGTACTTAAAAGGCATGCGGTTTAATCTTGTAAAATAAATACTTTAGAAATCAGGGATTCAATATGTTATTATTGGATGTTAACTTGCACTAGGAAAGCGCATCCTCTCCCTAGTAAAAGCAACACTATTAAGGATAGGTATTAACTTCGCACTAGGAAAATCGAGATTCTCCTAGTAAAAGCAAACTCCTTTGAGGGTAGATATTAACTCGCCTTGGGAATTGAAGTCCGGGTCTTGTGCGGAGTCCTCGAGCAGTGTTTCCGGATCCTCTACGCCTAAACGGAGAATCAACAATTCATCATAAACACGATGCGGCGAAGAAAAGAATGATGCATGAAATGTAATCGAGGTCGCCAGATTCGCTCATTTACGATTCCTATGTTTAACTATCTACATGAATCCATATATATATATATATATATATCGAGAAAGTTCCATGATCCTTCTAAATAATGAATCATAGCGGAATGGCCGCGAAGTGCTTGTGAGATGATGCACATGATACATGTATATATATGTGTAATGAAATTTCTACCCTAATTAACCCAATAGGACAAAATATGGTTTTATCGTCTTTTAAAGTACTTTAAATAGTTAGAATATGTTAACATGATACATGTAGCTAGTTATTCATGTTTCCTAATTATACCAATATTGAGTTAACATGTAATTAGGAAACATATTATAGGTTATACTATATTCACCTAGGTCCAAAAAGTCATTTATCGGCATCCATGATTTTCTTATGTTTAACTTAATTGTTAATCTATTTTTAATACACAACATTCTATTTTTTTCTTATTTTTATATGAATTAATACCTAAAATAAGCTTAATGGATTTAATCTAGGAACCGTGTTCGATTCTTGTGAGGTACTATTTTTATTAAATCCAACACAAGCTCTAGTATTTACCATAATTTTTCCGAATTTTTAATGATATCTACCTATTTTAAATAAATCGCTTTATTTATTGTCTTTGTTTTATTTATAAAATCTGGGAAAAAGGGTGAACAATCTTGGTCGCCCGCTAACTTCATGGCCGAGCCAACCACGTCGAAGACGTGCCGAAGAAGCGTAACTCGCGAGTGAAAGCGCTTTGGCGTCATAGGCGCCTCATTTTTCTCGACATGTGGGACCGAGGGCCCACATGTCGGCGACGTGAAGAAGCCGCGGGAGTTTTAAATCCATGAAGGCCGACAAATGGGGCCCCACTGTCGGCGACCACACACGGTGAAGCCGCACGGATCTTGGCGCGGACGGACGGCTCGCCGCCATCGTCTTCCTTCTGCGGCCAAGACGGCCGAGGCTAGCCGACGGCTGGCCGAGCTAGGGTGCACCGTTTGGGGCGTTCTTGGGTTCGGTGGAATCGGTGAGCTAACGCGCATCTAGGGGTGCCCTTGTCGAGGCGAAGCGGCCGGACGCGGCGAGCCATGCCCGCGGCGGAACCGCTACCGGCGGACATGAGTAAATGACCTAGGGTCGAGCTTATGGAAAAATAAGCGCGCATGAGCTATCGCGGGGTTAGTGGGTGCTTACGAGCAAGGGCTTGCCGCCAAGCTCACCAGGATGATGATCGGCGGCGTCCGAGCAGGTCCGAAACAAGGAAGGCGCGCCAAGATGCCGGGAAGACCGCGAAGCCTGGGCCAAAAGAGGGAGCACGGTGTGAGGGAAGACAGCGGCTCACCGAGCAAGGGCTTGCCGCGGCTTACCAGAGATGATGATCGGCGCGTCCCGAGCAGATCCGAGCAAGGAAGGCGCGCTCCACGATCTTTGGGGAGACCGTGAAGCCGAGATGATGATCGGCGCGTCCCGAGCAGGTCCGAGCAAGGAAGAACCGGCGGTCGGCGGTGGCGATAAGCGTTCGACGAGCTCGGGATGACTCGGACCAATTCCTTCGGCAGAGCTTCACGAGGTCATGGCGGCAAACGCGAGACAATGTGGAGACTAAGGAGGTCTGGTTTGGGCCGGCGACGTGAGAGTGAAAAGAGGGAGAAAACGGCCGATGTGGCGCGGTGGCATATAAGCTCGGTCGAGCTCGGCTCTTGACCACGGTTCTTGCCAAGATGTGAGACGGTCACAGAGGAGCTCTAGTGCTCATTGGCTAGTGGGCGGTGGCTTGTTTCGCCGCGCGAATGTCTGAGCCGGGCGGCGAGATGGCTTGTTTCGGCGGCATTGCCCGGCCGGAGACGCGGCGGTGCTGGGGGCATCGATGGCGCGACCAAGTCGGCCATTGGGCAAGGTGGGCGGTGCTCGGCACGCCTGTCACGGCCATCCCGACAAGGTGGCTTGGTCGGCATGGCGCCATGCCCGGCGGCGAACCAACCGCTGAGTGTCACTGGCGCGTTTCTTGGCCCGCCAGAGCCAAGACGACATGCACAAGCGACCAAAGAGCAGATCTCCGGGTGATTTTGCGGCCATGGCCGGATTTTGCCGCGAGGAGGAGAGCTAGCCGAGGCAAAGACAAATGCTTTCGAAATGCTCACAAGAGCAGGGTAAAAGAAGAGGTCGCCAAGTGGGTCCCACCGGTTCCTTTTGGTCAACAGAGTCAAACTCTCAATTAGAGTTTAAACTAATATATAGAATTTTCCCGGATTTTTAGAGCAATTTATCATTTTTGGTTTTATGTGAATATGTGTGTACATATATACATATACATATATTCATATATATATATATATGTGTATGAATGTTTTATGAACATGAAAACATATTCCCCATTTAAGATCTGTTTGAACTTTTATTCCAACAATTCCTAAATTTTGCTATAAATAATAAATTCCTAAGTAAGATTTGTTAATTAGCTATTTGGTGATTTTTAAAATTTAATTAGAACCAATCAAATTTCTAATGGCCTTTGAAATCTAGAAATTTGTGTTTGTCACATAGAAATTTTACGGGAAACGTCATAGCTTATGCAATGGTACAGAAGTGTTTTCAAAATATTATCATAACTTTGGGCTGTTACAAATCCCTCCCCCCTAAAAACAAATCTCGACCTCGAGATTGATATTTCTATGAAGCGAATAGGTAGGGAATTCTTGACGATTTTCTCTTCGTTCCCATGAAAGTCGCCCTCCTGATTGATTGCTCCATTGCACCTTGCAAAGTCGAATGGTCTTATTCTTGAGCTTCTTTTCCTGAGTCTCTAATATTTGAATAGGCTTGACTTGATATCCCAAGTTGGGTTGTAGGGTGTCGGCAGGCAGCTGAACTACTTCTCCTTCAGGTTTTCTCAAACACTTTCGGAGTTGGGACACGTGAAACACGTTGTGAACTTCTCCCAACTCCTTGGGAAGGTCAAGTTCGTAAGCGACCATACCCTTACGAGACAAGACTGGATAAGGTCCCACAAACCTTGGGGCCAATTTTCCCTTGACTTGAAATCTTCGTGTTCCCTTGAAGGGTGAGATCTTGAGATACACATAGTCTCCAACTTCGAAAGATAGGTCCCTCCGACGATGGTCAGCATAACTCTTTTGTCGGGATTGGGCAGCAAGCAATTGCTTCCTAATCGTTTTGACCTTTGCTTGACTTCTTGCAGGTGTTCCTTCCAAATACCGCCCTTCTCCGCACTCGGACCAATAAAGAGGGTCCTACATTTTCTTCGTATAGAGCTTCAAAGGTGACATTTGCATCGCTTTGATAATCTGTTGTTATAAGCAAATTCGCATAAGGTAACCATTTTTCCCATTCTCTTGGAATTCCAAAGCACAAGCTCAAGCATGTCTTCTAGAGTTCAATAGTCCTTTCCGCTTGTCCGTCGGTTTGAGGGTGGTAGGTCATGCTAAATGACAATTTGGTGCCCGAGGCACTATGGAGTTCTTCCCAAAACTTTGAGGTAAACTGTGATCCACGATCGATATAATTCTCTTGGGAACTCCATGAAGGCTTACAATCCCGGCGATGAATAGTTACGCTAGTTTGCTACCCTTGTGAGTGGTTTTGATCGATAAAATGAGCTACCTTGGTCAACCGGTCTACTATTACCCATATAGAGTCATGTCCACTTCGAGACCGGGAAGTCCTATAATAAAGTCCATGGTCACTTCATCCCACTTCCATTCTCGATTTTGATTGGTTGCAGAAACCTGCCGGGCGTTGGTGTTACGCCTTCACCGAACAGCGGTATTACATTTGGCCACATATTCGCTACATCTCGTTTCATTCGGGCCACCGAAGATTGCCTTCAGATCTTGGTACATTTTTGTACATCCCGGTGCATGGAAAACGGTGACTCGTGTGCTTCTTTTAAGATTTCTTCCTTTAATTCCGGTCGTGAGGCACAAAGATCCTCTTCTCCATCCAAAGAATTCCTTGTTCGCCCCAACAATTTTTGTTCAAACCCCTATTCATCACCCTTGAGCCTAAGGGTACTGGGATGATCTTGTTGCTTATTTTTGATACGATCGATCAGATCTGGCCGAACCGTGATGTTGGCTAATTCTCCAGATTTTACGAGATTTAGGCATAACTTATTCAATTCTTCCAAAGAGTCGCTTTACGAGGAGGTATCTTCCCGAGTATTCATGTCTTCTCTGGGATCACCATCGAAGTTGCACCGGTTCTTTCGCTAGAGCATCTGCCACCACGTTGGCCTTGCGGTGGTATAATATATTTAGGTCAGTAATCTTTAATCAACTCTAACCACCTTCTTTGCCTCATATTGAGGTTGGCTTGGGTGAAAACGTATTTTAGGCTTTTGTGATCTGTGTAGATGTCACATTGTTTTCCCATCGAAAATGTCTCCATAGCTTGAGTGCATGAACTACGGCTGACAAGTTCTAGGTCATGGGTTGGGTAATTGTCCTCGTGCTTGCAAGAATCGCCGTGATCGTCGCCACAACCTTGCCATCTTGCATCAATACACATCCTAATCCTTGTCGGGAAGCGTCACAAGATACTTCAAACTTCTTGGCGATATTAGGTGTGGCCAAAAGAGTGGTGGTCGAAGGGTTTTGAGCTTCGAAACCGAGTTCACAATCTTCATCCATTCAAACTTCCTTTCCTTTTTCAATAGCCGAGTTAGTGGTCGGGAAATTTTTGAGAATCCTTCGATGAAACGCCGATAATATCTGCGCTGCACCTAGAAAATCGCGAATTTCCTTTACAAATGGCGAGTGTTTTCCAATTCATGACCGTGTCTATCTTAGATGGGTCCACTTTAATTCCTTCAGCAGATATAATATGTCCCAAGAAACCGACATCACTAATCCAAAATTCACATTTACTATATTTTGCATATAGCTTATGCTCTCTGAGTTTATCCAACACCGCCTCGTGTGCTTCTCATGCTCTTCGTCCGATTTGGAGTACACAAGGATGTCGTCAATGAAGACGACAACAAACTTGTCAAGGTATTCCATTAGGATTAAATTCATGAGGTTCATGAAATAGGCCTGCATTGGTTAACCCAAAGGACATGACCAAATATTCAAACAGGCCATACCGAGTGGTGAAGGCTTTGTTTTGGGTATATCATCCTTCCGACCTTTACTTGATGGTATCCAGATCGAAGGTCGATCTTGGAAAACGTAGCTCCTTGGAGTTGGTCAAACAGTCATCGATCCCGGGCGGAGGATACTTATTTTTAATAGTGACGGCGTTCAACGCCCTATAGTCCACCACTAATCTTCGTCCACCATCCTTCTTATCCACAAACATGGCGGGGGATCCCCAAGCAGATGAGCTTGGCCGGATCAAACCCTTGCTTAATAAGTCGTCCAGTTGTTTCTTGAGTTCTTCTAATTCTTCCGAGTTCATCTTGAAATATGTTTTGTAGATTGGGGCTGTACTAGGTGTTAACTCTATAACAAACTCTACCTCTCGGTTAGGCGGTAGTCCAGGTAAGTCATCCTGAATACGTCCAAATATTCTTGGACTACCTTTACCTTACTCGGGTTGTCTTCCTTGAGGTACCAGATGGCTCTACCCCATCTGTAGGGTTCATCTACCTTCCATACTCTTTCAAACACACCATCCTTTACAAGCTTGACTTCTCGCTTGGCGCAATCTAATACTCCCTTATAGAGTCTTAGCCAATCCATGCCGATTATGACATCAACTCCTAATCCGCACATGACCATTAGGTCGAATAGAATCCTACTCTTTCCTTCCTTATTTCTACCCATTTGCAGGACCTATAGGCCTTAAGTATCCCAACGGAGATCTAATGGTGAAGGGCTTATTAAGAGGAAAGGTTTGTAGTCGGTGCTTATCTACGTATTCTTGTGAAATAAAGGAATGTGATGCACCGTAATCAAATAAAACTTGTACCGGGAGTCGTGAAGTCCAAACGCACCCACAAGTACTCCTTCATCTTCTTGTGCCGCTTCAGTGATATTGTTGAGTCTCCCACGTCCCATACCTTGAGCTTGATTCTGCGCAGGGCGACCTCTCGCCATGACCCTGCACAACATTCCCTTGAGGTTTTGCGCGATTCGACTAGGCGATTGGCGGCATAGTGTCCAGTGGGTGGCATAGGTAGCGATTACTGTCATCCTATTTTGGGTGCTCGGTGCATTGCGGGAGCGATTGGTGCTTGAGTACGAAAACCAGAGATTCGGCACCGACGCCCACCCTCATAGCATATCCTCGGTTGTACATGGAAGATTGTCGTCCAGCTCTCTGAGGAGGTTGAGGTTTGAATTGTCCCAGACGGCTTGACCCGGCGACCGTGACGTTCACCATCTTGCGCTTACGCGAGATCCTCGCCCTTCAAGTCCCTTTCCAACACCAAGGCCTTGTTGACTAACCGGTGGAAGTTTTGATACTCCAAAATCCTAAGGCGGATTTGTACCGAAAATCCATCCCTTCTAGGAACCAATCTATCTTTTCGGCTTCATTGTGGATGTCTTGGGGGCATATCTTGCAAGCTCATTGAACTTAGTAAGATATTCGAAATTGTCATCGCCCCTTGAGAGAGTCTGCATGAACTCATACTTCTTCATCCCGGTGATTCCTATGGGTATGTGAAAATTTCAAAGCGGATAAATTCTTCCCATGGAATGAATCCTTGGACTGGGGAACATAAAGCGGCACTTCAAATTATCGGCTTGTTGAGCTTCGTCGGCATCTCCATCTTCAGCGGTTCATTTTCTTCCATTTCTTCTTCATCCACACTGGCGGGTGGCGACATAATTATCCCACCACACACCGCGGGTCCTACTAGCGGTGGGAGGCCAGCGTACTTTCTCCATTTCGGACATCTGATCAACTCTGTGTTCTTGGTCACAGTCGTAACCGGTCTTACGCTTCCATGGGATCGGTAGCTTCTTGCGAAGGTAGGGGATTGGTTCGCATAAAGGCAAGATGTTTGGATCCTCATTTCGATTCCTCGTCTTTCTTTGGTTGAACAAAGATACTTGACCCAACATCCGTGCTTGATAAGCTAAGACACGGGCCATGGTTGGGTCTCTGCCGGGGAGGAGGTAGATTACCTCGGCCTCGGCCATGCCACGACCTCTAGGCTGCCCAAGACCACGGGCTTGGCCAGCTCCTTGGCCCTGGCGGCACTGTGGCCTAGATCTCCCCTTGGCCACGGGCGGCTCCACGACCACGCACCATCTGCATGACGGGATCCTTAACATTATAGCTAAATATGCATGCATGAGGCCAATATCAAAGAAATCGAATAAATGCACCACTAAACGCTTGTCATTTAAGATACCCAAAAGCGCAATAGTCAAATCAGTTTTACATCATACCACAAAAGTACAATTATCCCGACAAGGATACAAGTCGCCAATCATCTACTATGGCGAAACAAAAGACACATTTCGATCTAAGTCGATCGCCAAGCTAACTAGCTACTCAAGGGCGGGACGACGAGTGTAAACTATCACCGGTCTCCCAACCGGGTAGCGGGTGGAAGTAGCCAGAAGTCCTCTAGCGATCGCCGAGAAGGCACAAAGAAGAACAGCGAGAGGTGGCTCAACTGGGGAGCAAGTAGGTCCACGGAGGTCTCCGAGTCAAGAGTACTCTGCAGTGACAAAGAGGTCGGCGGGAAGTGTCGTGACGAGGAATCCCACCAAGGCACTAGGAGGAAGACCCGTTTCCGCATGGTAGTCGGGCGGTTAGGGTACTCAGTGGAGGAAACCGAGGACCCGGAGGGGAAAGGAAGGGTCCTCGCTTTCTTTGTCGCGCTAACCGGGCAAGTCGAGTCCTTTGGCGTTTACTCATCGCCGATCGCCGACGTAGTGGTGAAGACGCCGTCACCACCCGCAGCGGTTGTCTGCTGTCTGAAGAGAGTAGCGGCGAAGCCGATCTCCTCAAGAGCGCTGTCACGGTCGCTCTCGCTACGGAGAAGGCGCGCAACCCTCTCAAGTGGTCCTCGGTGAAGGCGGGCACCGGTAAAGCTGGGAGAAGTCGCGTCTTTGAAAGGAAGGTCGGGCGAAAGAAGTGCCCTCCAAGTCGTCGTGGTACCTCTCCTATAGCCCCAGACGCCAATGCCGCCGCATCATCGATAGCAGGTGCAAGTGGTCCCGGCCGTCTCCGCCTCAGAAGTGGGCCCATCGTGTCCAGTGGTGGTAGTAGACTCGAACCTCTACAATGTACCCTAAGCGGGCAGGTACTAACGAGCCTCCGAGTAGCAAGGGCGGTCGTTAAAGCACGTGAAGTCCGGCAACCGGCGGAGGACAAGAACCATCTGGTGGCGTGCAAAGGGTCGTCAGAATCGTAGGTAGCACGCTCAGAGAAAAGCTGGGGAAACCCGCTCATCCATCTACAAAAGCGAAAGAAGAATTCCTTTAAGTAAGAAATAGTATAGTTGTGAAAGTTAAAAGACAAGATATACAAGAGCAGTTTTGGAAAAAATATTTTTTATAAACTATACGCAATCCTTAGCTAGCGGCAGGTTTAGGGTTCTTACAATCGTATGCTCGATACCGGCTCTGTCGCGCCCTTCTCGCTTACCTAGCGAGAACGGTCGGACTGCACTAGGCCCTGGATCAAGAGGGCTAGTGCAAGAGTTACACACCGGAATCATTTCATACATCGGTGTCCAAATATTACATAACAGCGATCATCCGATCGCATTAGTAGCAAACGGCATTTAAGCCTTAGTTACGCACCAAAGTTCATCGAGTAGCGGAAATCTCCCAAAAGGCAACTTGCAAGTTCAAAAGAACAACAAAATCACACCAAAGTGTGTAACCACACACGATCGTGGAACGACTAAACCCTATCTTAAGCAACTACTCCGGTCCCGCATCGAGGATCTCCTTCCTCATGACAATCGTAGGCATCTTCCTCGACGGGCTCCTCCATGTCTAAAGATAGATATTTATGCGAGGTCGGTGTCATCCAAACACCGCGAGCTAACACCCAACCCAATGCATTTAGTGATAGAGGTTTCAAAGGAAAGGCCGGGTTTATTTATTTGCATGAAAGCCGCTTTTGGAAATGAAAGCCTATGACTTAGCGCTTTAACCAAATTCCTGTCAAATTGATTATTTATCATGTTTCCTTTTCAATGCACAACCAAACCCATGGCGCTTCCAAGCACTCGCCAAACGTTCTCTTCCCACTCCCGCCATCATCTTCCGAGTGTGGCGCTTTCGTTAGGATCACATTCCCCAAAAAGTACCCGGTCTCGCCCTAGCTGGGCCGCCGACCCACGCTAGACTCACGGCTCTCAGAAGAATGGACCTAGATCATCCTCGGATGACGACATGAAACTGTCTTCACCTCAAGCATGGCGGCAGCGAGGTGCGCCCGCAGTCGTAACTACCCTGAATCCCCAATACTTGCACTACCGCGCGATGGCCGGCGTTGTGGTGTTAGGAACTATCTCCCGCAGCGAGATAGTCGATGACGCCACACTGCATCCTCGATGCACCGTGCGGGGAATCCTTGATTCAGCCCACCATCCACTAAGGGCCTCACCCTTATGCACTTCCTTCTTCGGCTAACTCGCACCCTCCGTGTGAATCACACGATGTGGCGGAACCCTCCTTTGGGGCAGCGCCGACGGCATTACGCGGATCTCGCCGCGCTCTCTTCCATGCACTACGATGTGGGCGATTAGCTTCTCAAATCACGTAGCCCACTATTTATCTCTTACCCAATGCCGACCCGATCCGCATTCGACATCACAACCATCTTGGCATGCCAGCCCAAATTCAATTAACCATATTCTTTGTGTGATCATGTCCGGTGAATGTCTGCTCACCGCTCCGAGGCAATTCTAAGCCTAAAATTTATAGTTGGACTGAGCAATGTCTAAGCAAGATTTTAACCAAGACTTAGGAGTCTAAATCAGATTATTTAAATTAACCAGGCTACCAAGGGTGATCATCAAAGCGATCAATAGCAAGCCAAATGACAGATGATTAATTCAAGGCAACATCATCATGGTAAATTGATAGCAAGTAAATAAATGGCATGATATATCATGATTGAACAAATAGGCATAAGTACTTAAAAGGCATGCGCTTTATCAGAAAATAAATACTTTAGAAATCTGGGATTCAATATGTTATTATTGGATGTTAACTTGCACTAGGGAAAGCGCATCCTCTCCCTAGTAAAAGCAACACTATTAAGGATAGGTATTAACTCGCACTAGGGAAAATCGAGATTCTCCCTAGTAAAAGCAAACTCCTTTGAGGGTAGATATTAACTCGCCTTGGGAATTGAAGTCCGGGTCTTGTGCGGAGTCCTCGAACAGTGTTTCCGGATCCTCTACGTCTAAACGGAGAATCAACAATTCATCATAAACACGATGCGGCGAAGAAAAGAATGATGCATGAAATGCAATCGAGGTCGCTCGTATTCGCTCATTTACGATTCCTATGTTTAACTATCTACATGAATCCATATATATATATATATATATATCGAGAAAGTTCCATGATCCTTCTAAATAATGAATCATAGCGGAATGGCCGCGAAGTGCTTGTGAGATGATGCACATGATACATGTATATATATGTGTAATGAAATTTCTACCCTAATTAACCCAATAGGACAAAATATGGTTTTATCGTCTTTTAAAGTACTTTAAATAGTTAGAATATGTTAACATGATACATGTAGCTAGTTATTCATGTTTCCTAATTATACCAATATTGAGTTAACATGTAATTAGGAAACATATTATAGGTTATACTATATTCACCTAGGTCCAAAAAGTCATTTATCGGCATCCATGATTTTCTTATGTTTAACTTAATTGTTAATCTATTTTTAATACACAACATTCTATTTTTTTCTTATTTTTATATGAATTAATACCCTAAAATAAGCTTAATGGATTTAATCTAGGAACCGTGTTCGATTCTTGTGTGAGGTACTATTTTATTAAATCCAACACAAGCTCTAGTATTTACCATAATTTTTCGAAATTTTTAATGATATCTACCTATTTTAAATAAATCGTTTTATTTACCGTCTTTGTTTTATTTATAAAATCTGGGAAAAAGGGTGAACAATCTTGGGTCGGCCGCTAACTTCATGGCCGAGCCAACCACGCCGAAGACGATTTGGAAGGCGTAACTCGCGAGTGAAGGCGCTGGCGTCATAAAGGCGCCTCATTATTCTCGACATGTGGGACCGAGGCCCACATGTCGGCGACGTCAAGCCGCGGGAGTTTTAAATGAAGGCCGACACCGGGGCCCACTGTCGGCGACCACACACGGTGAAGCCGCACGGATCTTAAGCGCAGATCGGACGGCTCGCCGCCATCGTCTTCCTTCTGCGGCCAAGACGGCCGAGGCTAGCCGACGGCTAGCCGAGCTAGGTGCACCGTTTGGGGCGTTCTTGGGTTCGGTGGAATCGGTGAGCTAACGCGATCTAGGGGTGCCCTTGTCGAGGCCGTAAACGGCCGGACGCGCGCGAGCCATGCCCGCGGCGGAACCGCTACCGGCGGACATGAGTAAATGACCTAGGGTCGAGCTTATGGAAAAATAGCGCGCATGAGCTATCACGGGGTTAGTGGGTGCTATCGAGCAAGGGCTTGCCGCGAAGCTCACCAGGATGATGATCGGCGCGTCCCGGCGGTCCGGCAAGGAAGGCGGCGCTCAAGATCTTTGGGAAGACCGGCGAAGCCTGGGCCAAAAGAGGGAGCACGGTGTGAGGGAAGACAGCGGCTCACCGAGCAAGGGCTTGCCGCGGCTTACCAGAGATGATGATCGGCGCGTCCCGAGCAGATCCGAGCAAGGAAGGCGGCGCTCACGATCTTTGGGGAGACCGTGAAGCCGGAGATGATGATCGGCGCGTCCCGAGCAGGTCCGAGCAAGGAAGAACCGGCGGTCGGCGGTGGCGATAAGCGTTCGACGAGCTCGGGATGACTCGGACCAATTCCTTCGGCAGAGCTTCACGAGGTCATGGCGAAACAAACGCGAGACAATGTGGAGACTAAGGAGGTCTGGTTTGGGCCGGCGACGTGAGAGTGAAAAGAGGAGAAAACGGCCGATGTGGCGCGGTGGCATATAAGCTCGGTCCGAGCTCGGCTCTTGACCACGGATGCGCGAAGATGTGAGACGGTCACAGAGGAGCTCTAGTGCTCATTGGCTAGGCTGGGGCGGTGGCTTGTTGCAGCGGCGAATGTCTCGAGCCGGGCGGCGAGATGGCTTGTTCGGCGGCATTGCCACCGGAGACGCGGCGGTGCGGGGGCATCGATGGCGCGACCAAGTCGACCATTGGGCAAGGTGGGCGGTGCACGCACGCCTGTCACGGCCATCCCGACAAGGTGGCTTGGTCGGCCATGGCGCCCGCGGCGGCGGCGAACGATGGCGAGTGTCACTGGCGCGGTTCTTGAGCCCGCCAGAGCCAAGACGACATGCACAAGCACCAAAGAGCAGATCTCGGGGTGATTTTGCGGTACCAGGGCCGGATTTTGCTTAGGGAGGCGAGCTAGCCGAGGCAAAGACAAATGCTCGGGAAATGCTCACAAGAGCAGGGTAAAAGAAGAGGTCGCCAAGTGGGTCCCACCGGTTCCTTTTGGTCAACACTGAGTCAAACTCTCAATTAGAGTTTAAACTAATATATAGAATTTTCTGGGATTTTTAGAGCAATTTATCATTTTGGTTTTATGTGAATATGTGTGTACATATATACATATACATATATTCATATATATATATATATGTGTATGAATGTTTTATGAACATGAAAACATATTCCCCATTTAAGATCTGTTTGAACTTTTATTCCAACAATTCCTAAATTTTGCTATAAATAATAAATTCCTAAGTAAGATTTGTTAATTAGCTATTTGGTGATTTTTAAAATTTAATTAGAACCAATCAAATTTCTAATGGCCTTTGAAATCTAGAAATTTGTGTTTGTCACATAGAAATTTTACGGGAAACGTCATAGCTTATGCAATGGTACAGAAGTGTTTTCAAAATATTATCATAACTTTGGGCTGTTACAGGGCTGCCATAGGGTTTGTGTCCCTAGGGGCATTGTATGGAACGACAGGGGCCATACCATACCATAACTCGTGGTGCCATATGGTACAGCGTGTACCGTATGGTACGACAACAACATGGGTTTTCTGTTTCTGGGTCCCAACGGCAAGTTTTTTGAGTGTGGCCTATTTAAGGACATAGAATACCCCATTATTTCATGCAGATTCACTCCATATACTATCGTAGAGTCCATTTGAGTGAGATCCATCAAAAACTAGGGTTTATATCTTAAAGTGGGTTCATGAGAGCTTGAATGCTATGTCTCCTAGAGTGCTTCCATGGAAGGCTCGATCCGGCAAGATCAAGTCATCTCGAGCTTATTACTCGAGTTCTTTGCATTTGGAGTTGGTGCCTGATAATCTCTCAAGGAGGAGCTTGTGGGGGACTAAGTGGTTTGTGACGATCAAAGTCTAGCTACCAGAGTGGTTAAGGGCTACCTGAGTAAAATCAGAGTGAAACTCCTCTTTGTGAAGAGTGCCCCAACAAGGAATAGGGATAGGGAAAGCCTTTTTCGAACCTCAAAAAAATTCCTTGTTCCTTGTCTCCTTTACTCCATGCATTTACGTTTCCGCAATTTATCTATTGTGTCTTGTTTTAGCTCTAGGTTGCTTGCCCTTGCTGACTTCTTGCAACTAGTAGTAGAAAAATTTAATCTTGCAATTAAATTTAACAATAAACTGAAAAATCTAAAAAATTGCTTTAGACCAATTCGCGCCCCTCTTGGCCTCTTGAATCCTTTCAAGTGGTATCAGAGCCTCATTATTCTTGGTATAGCTTAGCCGCTGCAAGATGGCTGGAGAGGGCTCTAACATCAATGTTGGTAGATATCCTATATTTGATGGAACAAACTATGCTTATTGGAAGGTTAGGATACAATGTTACCTTGAAACTTTGAGCTATGATGTGTAGATTGTGTGTAAGGTTGGCTATGCCCAATCGAAAAACCCGTTGGCTCTCACCGATGTGGAGGTAAAGCATAGGCACATCAATGCGCAAGCCAAGAATGCTTTGTTTTTCACTTCTGGTATTTGTAGGTCCATACATTTTCAAACGATGTACCCATGCAAGTTTGGTATTCAAAGGATTTTGAAAATGGATTTCTGTCGGCGACTGGGAGGCGAGCCTCCGCAGCGCCAACAAGCGAGGGAAGGGGGTGCGAGGCCCGAAGGCGGCCCTGTCCTCCGGACCGAGGCCCGGCCGCCTGGCCGGACGCTGCCGAAGGAAAAGACCTTAGTCCCGACACGGCTGGCTCGTCAGGACCGGATCGATGGGGGTGATGACGTGAGTGTTTTATCCTAGTTCAGGCCTCCACTGCGGGATAACAGCCCTACGTCCAGTCTTCGTTTAATGCTGAGCTTAAACGAGTACAAGGAGTCGAAGTCCGGGCTTTGGGAAGCCCGGGCTTTGAGTACAGTAAGTGCTCAAGGCACTGTGTGTGTATGTTCCTACAGTTATCTGGATGCGGAGAACTACCGCCGGGAACTAGAGCTCCTACGAGAGTGCAAGTCCTCCTATTCTACAGTAGCTATTCTCCAAGTGAGTTGTGTGTATGCCGAAGTGAAGCGGTCTGCGTTGTTGTGGCCTGTACGCCTCTTTTATAGGCGCCCTCTGGCCACTATAGCTTGCCCTGGTCCGTTGAATTGGTCGTTTCCTTTTTGCCATGCCGGTAGCGTACCGAATCCACCGGGTAATCGAGTGCAATCCTCCGATCACCGCGCCGCCCGCTACGGTCGGCCGTGTCCTGCCCATGCGGGCGGTTGACGGACCGCCGCCTACCCGTCGAAAGCTGCCGCCAGCGCCTCCCGATACAGGCGATATTTAATTCTCGGTGACTCTGAGGACCCGAAGCGTATCCTATCCGCGGCGCGTGATGATTTGCCTTGGGTCCTGTTCCTTTGTACCTCAGAAGCTCGGAGGAAGCAAGAGGCCCGAGCTTCCGAGGCGGGGAAGCTCGGGCTCGAGCTTGCCAAGCTCGGGCGCGAGCTTGCTGGCCCCGAGCTTGCCTCCTGTGGGGCCACGGGTAAGTAAGTGGGCCGAACCTTCATGGGCCACATACTTTCCCAACAATTTCAAAATAAAATCTCTAACTAGGCATAAATAAGCTATATATATCTTGATATGATATTTATGTGAATTCGCTTCAAACAGGTTTATAATATATGATTTTCATTTGGATTTTAATTTTTGGCTTCTTAGGACATTTTGGCAGTTGGGATGTGTACCCCGCATGGTATGGTGTGTCCCGTATGGTACGGTGCAACCCGTATCATACGGGGTGAGCGATTTTCAGCTCAAGGGATCCTGTTTTCCTCTTACCTCTTCAACTATCCAATCTCAACACTTCATATTCAAAAATAGATCTCAGCCGTCTATTCCTCCTTAATCCATCCCTTCTCCTTCTTCCTTCCATCTTCTTCTTCCTTCTTTATTTCCTGCTTCTTTCTCTCCTCACTCGTACGGTGCTGCCCTTCCTGTCGCCGCCGCCACTTCCCTCCACTTCGACCACAGCCACCACCCAAAACCAGCTCCTCTCATCCTCCTCATCTAATTCCCCACTCAAGTTTTCCTTTAAAAACTCTATCTAGGCCTGGTTTCAACCTTCTTGGTGCAAACCCTAACCCTAGGTAGGTTTTGGGGTGTTGCACCTCCTTGACACCCTACAGCTTGCGAGCTCTCATCTATGGTTGGGTAAGTCACTCTCTTGTGACTTAATATACTTTTTCCTGAAATTCCATTGATTATCAAACCCAAACCTAGAACTTTGCTATCTCGGTGTTAACCAAAACTCTGCGCTCGTATCTTTTCTAGGTGCTTAGAGTGTCTTAGTGCTCGTCTCAAGTGTCTACTCTGAGGAGGTTGCTCAATTTTAAGGGGGAGTTCTTTTGACAGGGTTAGTGTGAGGCTGTTGGGCTATGTGGCAGCTTGTGAAGGGGCAATGGTTAATTTTTTCTTGATCTTGCTTATGTGTTGCCGTGGGATACTGTCCAAAATGACATGGGCAAAGAAAATTGTTGGGGCAGTAAAGAAATTGCAGGTAAAGACAGATTGAGGGACAACTCTCCTCCTCCTCCGGTATCTAGGGCTATGAGAGGCAGGGCAGGGGCACATGTATAACGATTTCTAGAGGATCAATAGTCCCTGATGTCATAAAAAGAAGTAAGAATGCTCAGCCACCTCAACAACAATCTGAATTTGAGTTAGTATTTCAGTCTGATGAGCATAATGAGGACTACAATGGAGATGTCTCCGAGCCAAAGAGTTTAGGAGCTGATGCAGATGCAGTTTCTAATTTTGAAGACATGGACTTTGACTATGAGATGCCCTCGACAAATGATGTTGACTCTTTCAGGCTGATGGACAAGAAACTCAGAGAAGCAAGGATGGTCCCAATTAACACTTGGTTTGATGAAAACTCAGTACAGACATGTTTTGGAATTTAGTCCAAAAGGTCATTAAATGGGGTCGGGTGTGTCAATGGGCAACAAACACTTTTAGAAATGTTTTGATGCTACTTTTAGACTTGTGGATCTTCTGGGTACCTATGGGCTGCACTGAAATGCATCAGTCACCATGGAATTCTATGCCACCTTGTGGATTGAACAACATAGGGAGTTTATTGCTTTCTCCTTCGATAAGAAAAGGTACCAAATCTCCTGTTAGGATATGGCTAAGGCTCTGGGTCTGAGATATCATGGAGAGAAGATTCACAATAGGGTATTTCCTACCTCTTAGTGGAGTGATAGTGGTGTGATACCTGACTTTTAACTCACATCACATCTTTACAAGGATATCAATAACCCATGATTTGATCGCACAAAATCCAAGTTCCTAAATAAAGAAGCAGCTATCCTTAGTAACTTGCTTTGCCATAATCTCTTTCCAAGAAGTGGATGTCGGGAGAAGGTAATTCCTCTTCTTTCATGGCTTCTACACCTCATCTTGACCAAAAAGGCTATAAATGTGGCAGACTACTTGATTGGTGAAATAGAGAAAATCATCGGAAGGATTTGGATAAAAGGACATTGCCATTTGCTCCTTACATTGGATGAATCATCAAGTTTATGGAAATTTTTGATGCAGCCACCTATGAGTCTCTATTCTAGAATAAACTTACTGTATACAAGATACCCCTACTCTCCAAGCAGGACAAGAGGCTTGAGACAAGGAGGGCTTCTAGTGCCCAACCACCACCACCTCCACCTTCATCTTAACGTCAACCTCAAGAATTCTCTCAAGGATAAGAGTTACCAATTGTAGAGTATAATGTGCCAACCTATCTCTTTGGACACGATCCACCTTTCCCTCTAGGTGCTCATGATCATGAGACGGGAGGATCGTCTGAAGCTCAAGCTTCCCCATCGTCCTTCTCTTTCACTTGCTGGGATGAGGTCCTTCATGCCTGTTGGAACCCACATGCACATAACAACTTCACCGCCCTTAGTGGGACAACTCATCCTCGAGCTGTTAGGAAAGAGAACTGCTACGCACAAACGCCTGAGTGTTGCCTTGGTGTCTGTCTTGCGCTCAAGCTAGCCACATCGAGTGCAACGCGTGGTTGACGCTCGTCCGTGGTTTGTCTGAAACCGTGCAGCCATGGGACAGTGCACTTTGGGTTCAATTGGGGTACGACACCACCTATGCCATCGACGCTGACGTTGATGTACCTCTTGCAACACGCACTGCACGTAGAACACCTCCTTGATCTCCAACGTTTGTGGATCTACCGAAGTGGTCATGCTAGAGGAGGTGGTTGTTGCCACGGTGATGACCTCCACTTTAGCTTGATCAATGCCCATCGCTTTCCCTAATTTCGAAAGTCGATCGTCATGACGATCTAGCTTACTATTGATGGAAACGATTTGCGCGGTGTGTGCGTCCACGGTCTTGTGAATTGTACTCCAACTTTTTAAGGATGGTCTTGAGCATGGCTTGATCTTCCGTTGAATTGAAAAGACCGGAACCATCGTTGCAAGCCATCGCAACCGACAATTGGCTCGGATACCAAATGTAATGATCTGGTCTAGGGGATGGAGTGGGAACACTGGCGAGGGGATCTCGTCGGCGGCAAGGCCGCGCATGGCACGGAAGAAGCAAATAGAGAACCTAATTCTTTATTGTTTGATTAACTTATGATCGGCTAGTCTTTTATACATGACTGCCTCCTAACAAGCTCAATCTAAAAAACGGTGGATTCAACTAATCCTATCCAATCCCATTCTTTTAGCTAATTCCAAACTAACCTAATCCTAACCGATTCGTAGGCATGAATTACTGTTCACATGTATGAACAGTACACATGAACCATAATTCCAATACCATGTACAGTCCTAAGCCCCTAACCTATGCCTGTTGGGACCCACGTGCACGTAACAGACGCAGTTGATCAGATAGCAAGGGGATAGAGCCGGAGGATGGCGTACCCTCAATATCCGTGCGTGTGCCACTGCCGTCATCGGATTGCTCCTCCTCGATAGCCGGAGGATGGCGGTGCATCGATATGGACCATCCATTAGCTGACAGACTAAGCATACATATTGGACTTCCAGAGATTTGGCTTTGACAGCGTTTGGTCCAACAGGTCTTTCATAACTTTATGGAGCGACCTAGAGGTATTAAAAATTGGTTTTCAATCCGCTGTGTTTGGTTGTAAAACGATAAAAAAAGGTGTAACGCATAAGCCGTAAGCCGAACTTAGCATGTCTGCGGCAGAGTATTCCTCTAATCGTGACCATTATCTTGCTAATGTGGCTTTCGCGCCTACTGGCAACAAACACCGCAGATGTCGCTTCCGTTGAGCTGTGTGTGTGACAGCTGATGACTGAGCTCCATTCGCTGCAGTGTGTGCGAGCTGAGAGGAAGATCTCATCAGAGGACAATCTATCAAGTTAGCAAGAAGGCAAGAAGGCAAGCATAGTGCTGTGACGCTGGGACCATGGGCTGCGCCGCGCCCCTCCATCCATGATGAAGCTCAAGAAGCATCTATCTGTTTGATCTGCGCGTCCAACCAAGTGCATTAATGTTTGGCCCGGATGGAGGGAAGATTATAAGTACAGGGGACCAGGGAACTATGGTAACTTGTGTCGGGCCATGTTAAGTTTAATTTGCCGTTTAACTCCCTTCCTAAATCCTAATTACGCCGCTCTTTATGGTGCCATTTTTTTCGGGTGTTCTCGAAAAACAGATTTCTTATTTGTAGGACTATATTTGATTTATGCGTCTAGAATTTGTCGTACTTGCTCGGGTCTTCTACGGTAAAATATCGTGGAGGTAACAAATTATCCCTAGATATTCTCATAACCCACAACTTATTGTATGCCGTGTCGTTTCAGCTTTTCGAAGATGTTTTTTTTGAATATCTCAAAGTTGTTTCTGAAAGCTCTCACAGTGGAAGGCTTCAAGGCTGACTTGTGTCCCAGTGCCCCCACTAAATCACTAATCCAGAATTGGTCCGGTTTTGAGTCTTCAATAGCATCCAATGTAAAATTTTACTTCACGGTTGTTTTTCTACTTTGACCAAAGTTCAGAAAGCGGTCAAAAGGATCCTTTTCTTCAAAATATAATATTGGTAGATTTGACAAAAAAAAAAGGTACTTCAACAATATTTTTGGGTCTCACTAAGATTAGAGACACTGTGTCATCTGCAATGGAGACCTATGCCTAACAGAGAATTTGATAATGGGGTCATATGATGCATGGTTAGGCTCACTAAGAAGATGTTTTATCGTAAAAGAAGATTACTTGTCCAGACATTAGGGTGTGAAATGAAATGTAAGGACCTAGCTGTGAGCCTGCGAGTGAAGTGAAATTCGAGCAGAGCTTAAAATCACACTGGCTCAATTCTTTTGATTTACACGAACCTTGGCACGCTGCACCTCACATGCTACATGTACACCCTTGCGCAAAGGTATCAGCCTCACGGTAACTGCTAATCAACAGTCTCCAATGCTAATATAGGCAGTGTACTTTTCAGCTTATAAGCAACTTATAAGCTGAAAATTTATTATTTAGGTATAAGTCAAACGCTTTGACGTTTGGTAGCCATTTTTTTTAGATCTTACTATTTCTTCTTAAAACTCTCAAAACCATTTTTCTATAATTTTTTAATCCCTCGGATTTCTTTATTGAGGAGCAACTTATTTCCTTATCTCATTTGCTTATTTGATTTATCGGGATTTTAAAAAAAAATTTGATTCTTTTTTTTCTATCTCAAAGACATGTATAAAAACTCTCCAACGCAAATCAAACGAAGCAGATCCGACTCTCAAGACTACCTCGGAAAATAAATAAGCAAACGAGATAAGAAAAGTAGATAAGTTGAAAAGAGCAACACCATAGTTACTATCCAGCTCTCTTGATATATTTCTGGCAAAAATATGGAAGTAAAAGCGGAACGAAAAATCACTTTTTATTGTGGTACTTTCACCAAAGGATAAAGAACGTGGGAGAACAGATGCGGCATCCAAACATTAGCATCCAAAGTCTTTACATCTGAAAAAGAACTCTTATTAACCGTGCTGTATGGGCTAGTCTGTAGCAGCTGCCTTCTTTTCCTTCACTGAAAAAGAAGACCCTAAATCTAGGGAAACATCAAACATGGCTGCTCCTCCTTGCTGACGTGAGCTAAACGGGTCATCTTCCCGAGTATTTTCAGACGATTCACCTGGGAGGATGCGTTACTGGTTCGTTTCAGAACGTATTGCACACGTACGACATGACAACACACAGCACCGAACTCCTGCATGATGCCATGCACGAGCAGGACAGCTCGATCAACGCTCACAGCAACTGGTCCCAGGATGCAATGCCTGCTTATGGTCGTTGCACCAAACACTTCCCACTTTCAACTGCAACTTTTCTTCAGAGCTCCACTTTACACTACACTAGGCACGCTCACCAGGGTCCAGGTACAATATCGAGTAACTAACCAGCTGATCATATCAAAAGAAAAAACACGGACAAAAAGAGCCAGAGATGTACCGTCATCCTTGATATGTTCCCCACCTGATCATAAAATGGCAGATTTACAACAAAACCGAATTATGGAGAACATTTCCACAGTACCCTTTTCTGTACATATTTTTTTCACAAACACTTGCAATCTACTTGGAATCCTGTGAACGAATGCTAACAGCCCACGAAAAAAGAACGAAATGGTGATGAACTATCCCAGGGCACGCTCAGACTTTCCAATTTCGCTGAGCAAATGCGCCATCATGTGCATCAACCAAAATATTTCCCTGTAAGGAAACAAATATCACGTTCATCAATCACCAAACTTGACATCACATTTCAGTTTCAGCTAGAAAACAATCACATTCACCGATCACTAAAACTTCAAACTTCACATGGCATGTCAGGAAAGACAAGTTATCACATATCAGTCATGAATTTACCAGACGTTTTAGCTTGCCAAGTTAAGATGATTATCCTTCTAACTCAGTGCAATGAACTCTGCAAAAACAATATGTTTCTGTTGCAGATAACATACAATACCATTCTGGCCACCTACAAGTCAAACAACAAAACAACACTACGAAGTCCATGTCAGTCAGCAAGTCTTGTTAGGGATGATTTCAGCTTCGGTGGTTAAATGCAATATTGAGTTATTGAAAATGGGAACTTACTTCAAGACAAACTAAACTAACTAGAAATGTTAGCCTACATGCATGAAAATGCCAAAACTGAACTGATATTAAATTTCCCCAGCCTTTGTAGTATTATGCATTCGAATGGCATCCTGGTAGGTGATCACAGAAATGTTACCTTACTCCTGGAGCTTCCTAAAGAATCACAGAAATCTATGTTCCCTATTCAGAAGATGTAAAGTAAGCAATGTACAATCATGCTGAGATATTGTCACGCCATATCGCCAATTAGACAGTTACTGTTATAGGATGAAGTTCTGAACCTGCAAACAAGCAGAACAAAGGTAATTATGACCACCATCAAGTTGTCTGGAACAATAAAGAAAGCTAAATAAATGATTAAAACACAAAGAACTGATGAAACTTGCACGAAAAAAACCTCTCAAACAGATATAAGTTAGTTTTGGCTTTAGATGTTTTGTTCTGTTAAAGTTCACTTTCACCAATTTCTCTAAACATACTAAGTTACTAACTGAAGGAACACTGGCATATGAATCTTGATTGTATTACTAATATTATTAGGATGTACCACTCACGTGTCATTGACAAGTGGGTCCTGCATCCTTATGTTAGTGACACACTGAGTAGCAAATCCTGTATTATTTCTTTTTTATGAGGTGAGCACTAATTCTAACACCATTATGCATACAGACGATCAAATAGTAAGCATATACAGCATACTCATTTGAAAGGCTTGGTTCAATATTATGCACATAGGTATAATTTTGAGTTTTCATAGAAAATATAAGCTTATGCCATGAAGGCATGGGCAGTAATTTTGTTAGTTTTTGCCACTGAACTCAACTTTGGTGCTTTTGATCGCTAGCTGTTATTCACATAGGGGATCACACAAATCTAAGAACATGTTTGACAAATCTTACTATAGGAAGTTTATCTGCACAATTTTGGGAACATTGTTGTTATGGCTAATTATTTTTTAAAACAAGCAAAATAGTTTAGTGACACTAGAAATAGCACATGTGATGGAAAAAATCATCCCGGTGTCATGGACAAGTGGGCCCTATAAATGACTGAAGGGACAACTATTAATTAACTTACATTGAAGACGAGTACACCCAGAGAGCAATAAGAAACAGTTTGCAAGTGAAACCATTTCTGATGAGTTCAGTTGGCAATATTCTATAATGATGAGAAATTTTTTAGACCTAAATATCAGCTGCAAATCTGTAACTGAACTTGCTGAATCTAATGTCGTTATGGCCTTCAATTACAGGTGATATTGTGAAATGCATGTGAATAGGCTATAGCGACTGATTCCACTCAGTTAATATTTTTATGAGAAAAGTACACCGTAGCCCCTAAAGATGTAGCGAAATCTCACTTAGCCTCTCGAACTTGGAAATTACTTTTTCGGCCCTTTAAAGTTGTGCCTGTTTACACAGTAGCCCCAAAACAGTTAGGGCTCCCATTAAATGCTGAAATGGATGGCCACATGCCCAAATGGTGGTGATGTGGCGCCTACATATGTTCCACGTCAACCACCAACCCCCCTCTATAAATGACAATATGACATGTAGATCAACCAGGAAGATGGCAGGCAGAATCTTGAAATATTGAACATAGCCGACGTTCATCTACCAGGCAGAAAAGGCAGAAAAATGAGGAGAAATACACCAGGAAGAAAGGAGGAATCTTGAGATATTGATCATAGCTATGTCCATCTGATTGTTCAAAAAGTGAAATGCACGGATGGTTGGCATAGTAGAGTTTCATCACATTTCCCACCCATTTATTATACAAATCATCCATACACATGCTATGTTAATATTGCTCAGGTATAGAAATAACTGCACAATTACCAGGGCAGAAGTCACTGGTTGATCATTTTTGTGTGAAGAGAAAAAAAAAAATCTGTTTTCTTCACACTTTCCGTCATGCTATATCATAGTTCTTTTTCCATCAATATCAAATGCTGGAACACAGATCACTACAAATAGAAGTGTTTTGAACATGCTTTATGTGTCGATGAATTAGAAGGAAAATCAAACTGCTAGACAATCTACAGATAGAACTACTCGAGACATCCAAGACAAAAAAGGCTTCCAGATTATAGGTTCTTAAAGCACTGTAATTTACATATTCTACTTGGTTGTCATAAGACAAAAAGCTTCCACAGTACAGGTTCTTAAAGCAATGTGATTTATATTATTACATATGCTACTTGGTTGTCATTACCATGGCTGTTCTACATAGAAACATTAACAATTTTCAAGAGGACTCAATTAAAGTGAACAGCAAAGTAAACAACTAAACAAGAAACAGTGCCAACTAATGGTACATGACAGCAGAAAAATAATAGTACATGACAATATTTATCATGTACCTATAAATAACTATTAACTAGGTAAATAATAAGTTATTGCACCATGCATCTGCAGTTGCTAACAATACAAGCTAATTCAAATTCAACACAAAAAATACATTACATTGCAGACATACAAGTGTACAACACAAACTGTTGGTTCATAAGGAAACTACCTAGATATTCCATTTCAAGGTACATGGCTACATCTGATCCATCAGCAGAGGAACAACCAGTCTGAACCTGTCCAAAAAAAGGTTTGTTCTGTTAAGTACAAGACAAATTGCTTGGTAAATTTACTCTGATTCACATTTTTGGTGAGAACTCATTAGCTACAAAGCAAGCAAATGCAAAATTAAGCACAGAGGCAAACAAAAATTCACCACTGGAAGAAGACCCTGATTCACTGCTATCAGAGCCACTTGATCTACTTGTGTTTCCTCCATTATTGCCATCACGAGCAGGTAAAGAAGTTGCTAATTGCTCTTCAGCCATCTCATCTATTAGTACCCACAAGCCACAGTTAAAACCACATCAATACAATGTGGCTTTGAGATAAAAAGACATGAACCATTTTACTCTTAGCATACTTTGTTTTGGGGATTCCCCGCCATCAGGCTCTTGATTCTGCATAACATGGGCATCATGTGAGGAATTGTGATTTAATCATTACTCTAATTTTTATTAACAGAGTACTTTGATTTAAATATGAATCACCATACCCTTTGTAGCGTGGCTTCTTGTGCATGCATCTCAACATCTTGCCTTGCAACCTCAGCCTTCCTCTTGATCTTGCTCAGATTCTTCTTGTGGTTAGTCACAAATCTATCGAGCGCCCAAAGTGTATCTGTGTCCAACTCACTTATTTCAAGCTCAATCCCATCATCGTTGTGCTTCACAGGAAAATTCTTGTTTTCAAAAATCTGCACAATTAATTTTAGCTTCTCCATAGGCAAGTTCTCGAGGTTTTTGCAAAGTTTTTCCCTCTCTTTAGGAGTCATGTCTCTCTTATCTGGGTCTTTTGCTTTTGGTTTCTTCAATGCTGGCGTACGTGCACAGTATGGTGGAGTATTGTGTATCGGTTTTGTTTTAGAATCAAGAAGCATACGATGCATTGCAGAGTCTGACTGCTCAAGAACACGCAAATCATTTGGCGGAGGTGGAAACTTCTTAGGACATGGTGGACATGACACCAGGTAATCAACTTGAGCCTCAATCTCAGACCATTTCTCCTCGAAGATCACTAATAACTGCTCAGCCATGGCATTCACGTTGTTCCCCTTCAGGTTATACATCAAGGCATTATGGAATGTGAGCCGGACATCCTCAGCAAACTCCCTTGGATTTTTATACTGTCCATGATTGAGCCGCTCTTTTATTGTGCCAAGGTCCATCGGGTGGTTGATGATCTGAAAATTGTCAGGCAAACCTTCCTTCACAGGATCAACCGGACTGTTGAAGACCCACCCAAACTTGTGATTCATGAGCTGCCCAAGCAGTGACTCACATTTCTTGAATGGGTCATAATACAACCTCCGCTTAGCAGCTAAACCTGCAGCATCAGCAGACAAGGAATGGAGCTTCTTATGGTGCTTCGACTTCTTTTGCCCATGTGAATTGGTGCGTGGAAGCCTATCTTTTGCAAGAAAGAACTCCGAATTGTGGTAGTACTGATTAGCCTTTGGTGTCCGCTTCTCCCTCTGTACTGATACAGTCGGAACCACAGACAGGATCAGTGGCTGGCCCTGGGCTAGCGAGCGGCCAGGTGTGATAGCAGCACCAGGTGTAGGTATGGGTGCGCCAGGGCCAGTGGCTGATAACTGACAGCGTATATTCCCAGTTTCCACTGGTTCTGCTGGCAGCAGCAAAGGTGGAGACCTCGCTGGTGCCAGGGTGGATCTGTCTCTCGCCAATAAGGCATCAGCTGCTGCATCCAGTCTCTTGTAAAGCACCTGTACCTGCTGAAGCTCTGCTGCGAAGCGTCTCCGCAACACCCCTCTCTCCTTCCGCTTCCATACCGTGTCCCTTGCACGCACCTCAACTCCATTTGGAATGGCCTCGCCACTGCCATCTCCAACACGATTAAGCCCCAGTGAAGTGTCTCTGGTAAACGTGGCAGCAGTGGCGTCCTCTGAATGTGCCGCTGGGGCAGGAGCAGGAGGGGACGGGGTGGGCAAAGGTGCCTGAACCACTTGAGGGGTGTCTTGAGAAGTCGGAGCAACCTTCGGGGATGCACGGTGTGAGGATGGCAAAGCACCTTTTGGTGATGGAGAGGGAAGGGGAATCGAAGGTGAGGCGGCGGGAGAGGTCTCAGAAACGCCCGGCGGCGCGGCCAGCTCGACCGCGGGAAGGGCGGGCGATGCGACGGGTTCCACAGGCGCAAGTACGGTTGCAGGGGGAAGGGGTGGTGCTCGAGCTAGGGTTAGGGCGTCAGGTGGGGGACTCGGGTCAGGGTAGGGAGGGGGTTTAAGCTTCCTGCGAGGGTACCTGCGGGCGTAGACCTTGATCTCGGTCGACCACCGGGCGGGGGCGGCTGCCAAGGCCGACGACGTAGCAGCGGAGGCGGGTGCGGGGGGCGCCGTCGAGTCGGCGACGCCGCCGACGCCGCGGACGCCGGCGGGAGGGTCCAAATCCATGCATAAACCCTGGGGCGCGGGGCACGGCGGCCAGGGGAGACGCGCGATTCGGGGAATTGGGGATTTGGAGCGGCGGAAATGGAGATCGAGAGGCGGGGGTTTGGGCAAAGACGAAGAACCCTAATTTTGCGGCCACCGCTTCGGGGGAAACGGCGGTGCGTGGCGGCGGTCGGCGGTCGGCGTTCGGGAAGGGTCCGAGGTTGGCGCGGGAGAGGCGGTTGGCTGGTTGGGGTGGGAAGCCTGACGGCCCTGTCGGGAACAGGGATATAATATGGGTTCGACTAAGGGACAGTTGTCTGAAAATAAAATAAGTGTCAGTCGATTATTAATAAAATCACACTATAACTATACTAAAATTACATATTATGATTAAGTGTAAATTTAGTTTTACCGGTGTACAATTTTAGATTGATTGAAACAAACATGATGGCTTAAAACATAAGAAAAGAAAAGTATGTGAGCACGTGTATTCAACAGATTTACACAGTAACAGAGCATATAAATCAACGAATAAAATAGATGATTAATAAGTAGTAATTTTGATACTAAAATGGCACCTTTGTAAACTGTGCAATTTTAGTATTACTAGAGTGCAATTTTAGGGTGACTGATAGTTAAGAAAATTTCAGTCGTCTGAAAATAAGCAATTCTAATATTATATTATATTATATTCCCTCTTCTCCCGCCGCCGCCTCTTCCTCCGCGGGAGAAATCAAATGCCATCTGCTTATTTGCATGTTTATCTATGCCAAATCTAATTTAACATACTTCTCATTGGAAGTGTAAAAACCCTTTGCAAATGAATATACGTGGAAATTCAGTTTTTTAAGGGGGCAAGTTTGAGAAATGTTTTGTCTGCTTGCGAATAATTTGGACGTCACATCTTTAACAAAATTAGGACAAAGCAAGCAGCTCACTGGGCCGATGATACGACGAAGCTTTGGCAACCACTACATGTGGCACACTGGCGCACCTAACTTGTGGTGTGGTAATTTACCGTAGTAAACCTTGGCACCAAGTATGCGAGACAATTACCGGTGATTGTTGTGTTAAGACAATAGGATAGATATAACACTTTAAATCCTTTAGATTTATCACATCCAACTTTAGTTCTAGATATTAGATCTAGGTGATAGAGTTTATTCATTTGTGCATATGACGGTAGAGATGGAGGTATAGCTAGGATAAGAAAATGTTTTGTAAGGGTGTTCGCGCTGACAGTTGACTATATGCTAAACATACGTAGGGTGGAACTTTGGCTCGGGCTCGCGAGTTAGCTCGGGCTCGAGCCGTAAACGAGCCCGAGCCGAGCCTCCATCTCAGCTCAGTACCCTAACATAGCCCGAGCCGAGCTGAGACGAGCTTGCTCGGAGCTCGTTTGTAGCTCGTACCCAGTACCCCACCACTCCACCAGGCCACCAGCCCACCAAGCAGCAACACTTCCTCACTCCTCAGTTCCTCCTCTCTCCCCTCGTTTCCATCTCCTCCCTCACAGCTTCACCCTGATGCTTCTTCTCTCCTCCTCCACCCCGCGATCTCCTCCTCCGACGAGCTCCCCGTGGCCTCCTCTTCCGGCGAGCTCCCCGCGGCCTCCTCTTCCGGTGACATCTGCGGCCCCACGGCGAAGGCCCAGGGGCGGCAGCGATGCCCGGATCCGGGAGAGGCAGCGGCGGCGAGAGGCCCCGGGCGCGGCGACGACACGACGCCGGATCCGGAGGGCGGCGGCGGCAGAGGCCCATGGCGCTGGCGACGGCGCGACGCCGGATCCGGAAGAAGGCGGCGGCGGCGGAGGCCTCATGCGACGGCGCAGAGCTCGTGGAGGCCATGAAGCTGGATCGAGCTCGCACGAGCCCGAGCCGAAGCTGCTCGGCTCGGTGCCCGTACCGAGCCCGAACGAACCAGACCGAGCTCGCTCGGGCTCGGCTCGTGTCCACCCCTAAACATATGTGAGCTTAGTGCTTAGAATCCCAATCAGTATCGAAATCTAAATTCAGGGTGTGCCAGCCGATTTGATCCTGCAATCGGCAAGAAGAGACATAATCAACTTTATAGCCGATTGTGAACCTGCAATAGTTCAGAACAACCAAAAGGAGTAACAAATTCAGAGGATGAAGCCATCGGCTTAGATTAGATCTAAAACCAATACATTCAAAAGGTAAATAATCTACTAGGACTCTAACTCGTTTTCCATATGAGTTTTGACTCAATAATAGATATATTTATCTAAGACCCTAACTAATTTACCTAATAATCCGATATAGGCTTATCCTGCCATAACGGATACGGCCCGTAATAACTTCCTCCGCAACCAACCCATCTTAGCTGATTTTAGAACCTTCTAACCGAATCAGCTTTTCCAAAATTAGTTGTCAAGAGGGGGCATTGGGAGTAAGATCTACTTTTATCGGACATAACTAGTTGAGTATCTGTGCCTTGCTAGGAATTAAAAAATTAGATGATGCCCTAACACATTGTGATCAATGTGTTTGGCGCATTCATTTATCTATGCTTCCGTGATCGAGTATGACATGCCTATGTACCATGGCTCCAACTATTATTATTCGTGGGTGTGATCAAAAACTTTTTATAACTAAAATAGAAAAACAAACCAAATCAATACGTACCTAGAGAAAACAAAATTCGTAATAGAAACCTTACAGAAAAAGGCAATGAAATGGGAAATCAAATCAATAGAATGCATCATTGCAAATTTTGGGTCATTGATGTGAGATATTCAATGTTAGAGATAGATGAAGATCACCCTCACACGACTCAACAATAGATTTTTTTTTCAACTATTGTTGACACCCAATTTTGGCATTAGCCAATAGTCCGTAAACTTCTGGAAATCAGCTGGGGCTTTAAAGAGATATGGGCTAGAAGCAAATGCAAAGAAGGCTCAAATCGGCTAAGATAAGTATGGTAACAAGAGTCCGGGTCGGCTAGAACCTGAGCATATTAGGAATAGTTAGGTAGATTCGAAAGATAAAATCGAGTCTATATCGGTCATGAGATAAGAATATTAGTTAGAGTCAAGGTAAAAGAGTCTGTATAAGTACCTAGCCCCTGAGGGTGTGTAAAAGAATCATCACATTAATACAATATATCTACTTTTTACCTGTTCTTTACTTTTCATCGCAATTAAAGTAGTGTCGTCGTATTTTGATTTCGGTCGACTTGTTGTGCATCGCTTTCTCGATCGGCTTCAAGGTACACCTTAGAAGTTGATTGCAAGAAAGTACTATCTCGATTAAGTTTGATCTACAGGCTTGTATCGGCTTTTGGTCAAAATACTATCTTAGTTGATATTGTTGTGCATCACCGTTTCAACTAAGGATTATATTTCACCATTCTTTTTACTGATCAACACATTCGTTGATAGTAGACTGTTTACCCCTCGTTATATCGGCTTATAACTTGTTATTCACCGATAGTCTGTTTATCTCGTTCTATTGGTTTGGTTAACTTGTTAACTTTGCCAATAGTCTGTTTATCCCTCGATCTATCATCTAGACGATCTAATCGACTAGTTGATAGTCTGTTTACCCTCTTTCTGCTACTTTGTTGATTTCATCGGCTTAGTGGTGGACTGTTTACCCCTTTGAATCTATTGGTTTAGATTCAATCTAAACCGATAGTTTCGTTGCCTTTTGCTTTGTTCGAATCTACTCTTAGTGTTGCAGGTTCGTTATATTATAGATCCAATCAGCTATCCGAAAGCTGATTGCGTCTTCATTGTAGATCCAATCTGCTGGCACGCATTGAACCTGCTTCCGGTGCTATCCGGGATCCAACTCCCTAAGCCCGCGTGTGTTAACAACCAGTTTTTTTGCGTCAACAACTAAAAAACACGCATTGGTTCACCGTTTCAACCATTGGAGTTTGCTGATTTGGCTAGTAGGCCCTTGATTTTAAGCATATCATTCTCCACGTATCATAATTCTACGCACAGGGCCTAGTTGTTAAGTGTATCAACCCCTCGAGTTTCTTGGTTTCATGTGCTTAGGCCCCTACTTCCTACTGTTTTAGCACCTCTGATTTATCTATTTCACGTACAGACCCTTGTTTTTCATCCCGGAGCATGGGCAGCCGACTAATTAATAGTAAGAGTAATAGAGACATAAGTAGCCAGCGATTTAGTTAGGCTTATTTGTTTAATATAATATTTGGTTAATTTCCTAAAAGAAGTCCTAATAAGACTAGGTAGGGTTGACCAGGCTGTTCATTATCAGGGCGTAGCTAGGGCTGTTTTGACTCTTGACCCCAACGTAGTACTGAAGTGTATTGAAGCCTAATCTTGAGTTGTACCCGGCCGAGCTGGGCCTCGGTCCTCGGTACGTAATGTACTCAGGGCATACGCTGATTCAACTGGTAGTATTCGTTTTGTTTTCCTTTGGTGATTCAACTTTCTTTGCACGCTTAATTTAGGCCATATCCTGTAGCCTCGCTGCCAGCTGGCCCTGCTTGCTATCGGATGGCGAGGCGTGGGTGATCAACAGCGAGCGGCGTATGGTTCCAACAACCTCACTATTCCTGACAAGCCGTATAGTGAGAAGAGAGAGATTGGCCAAATCTCATGAGCCTCTTTTCTCTTGTTATCATCTCCCCAATCGATATTGATGCAACGACTCTTCCCTACATAGAAGCGGAATCGAAAACAGCAGCGTTGTCCCACGACAGTGAAGTGGCAATGGTACGTCTTTCGGCCTACCACTTTAAAGTGTTGCCGCCTCTTCCCCAGCCCACAACCCTTCAAACCACACCTCCACAGCCATCTTCGTCTCTGCCTCCTCCTTGTTCTCCACCGTAGTATGGTGCTCCCCATGATGACTCCCCAGGATGCAAAAGGGCCGGCCCGTGGTTTTTCCTTGGCCCTCACTAGTTCATTTATTTGTATAAGATTTTCAAAAGATGAAGCAAATTTTGAGTTTTAGTACAAATCAATGAACTAGGGAGAGCCAAGGGAAATCCACAGGCCAACCCTCTTACACCCCTAGTGACTCCTCCTACGTTGTTGTCTTGGCCGTTAGTTGGGGCTAGGACAATCCATCTTCTCCACTGGCACTTGGTTCCACCGCATGGTTCCACCGTCTTGTCGAACGCTGCTGATGAGAACATCATAGGCAAGGACATGAGCATGACTACTACGTCCACTACATCAACTACTTCCATTACAATATCAGAAGGACGAGAAGAACGACAAGTGAGCTTGAATGTTTTGGCCAAGCCATTCAAACTATCAATATGAGAGGTCCAACACTCCACCACCAAGGTCCAAGACCCTCTCCCACGGCCAAGAAAGCTCAATGTTCAAGCCCAATTCTTCGGGAGGCTCAGTTCGGCTAGCACGGACTAGTCTGTCTACAAACGAATGGCCAGGCCATATAAGGAGCCCATTTTCAATGTTCTACCACTCCATGGAATGCTTAGGAGATAAGCTTTCTAACGCATTTGGTCCTATGTCCAAATTCCTTATGAAGCATTCAAAATCTATTAAAATAATCAGCTGATAGAATCTGGCGGATACTGTGTCACCTCTATTTTGGGTCTAAGGCCCATGTACCCCTAGGCTTGTGTAGGGATGCGTGCCCCACTGTCCATCATGCTCGACCGCCATATGTCCTCTATATATGAACTCCACCACACTTCTTCCTTAGGTTTTGTTTTGTTTAGTTTTCCACGTGTGTATTGAAATAACCTTGATTCCTCTTGTGTCAGCTAGATCAAGAGGGACGAGTTCGAAAACTCAACTTGTGTGTGCATAATCTTATTTGCAATTTCAGATTGCTTTTACCCTTGCTCTTGCTAGTTGTTTGGTTGCTCGCAGATCAGGTTAATCGTGTGTTCTGGCATGATTGATAATGCTTCATCATGGTGTTTTAGTGATTGTCGGGTTCCAATCCTTGCATGGTTGGTACTCGGATCGTTAAGGTTGCCATGACACCTAACCGAAATTATCCATCTTACCAGAAGATCGGGCAACATGTGCGCATCAACTGCCACGCTGCTAGCTCTGCCCCGACTCCGCCTCCACCTCCACCTCCACCTCCACCTCCACTTCCACTGCCACCCCGACTCTGCCTCCACCGCCACCCTGACTCCGCCTCTACCTCTGTTGCTTGTTCGGCCAACTCCGCTACCAAATCTGAGCTTGGACTCACTATGGTAGTAGGTAGTGCACGCGTACTTGACGGAACGGTAGCATCGTGCTCACCAATTGGCTATGGACACCACCACCTCTTTCTCCAGTGTCCCTAAGTGGTGGCACCATGAATTTATCCCCAATGCCGAAGACGATTGTCCGGTGGGTTCAAGCTCAAGGACTATTCGGACAGAGGCTACCATAAACGAGTCCGAGTGTGATCCAGGCAACCCGTGGTTCAAGAAGTACATTAAATAATTAAGTAGAATAGGTAGCTAAAGTAGTGGTCTTAGGGCTGCTACTCTTTTGTAGCTCCAAAAAATTAGTAACCATAGAGCCAGTAATGTACAAATTCTATTAAAGAACTCTTTTGTGAGCCCCACAAGTATTCATTATATCGAGCTTCCCTATTCCCACTAAGAAATAGTATGACACCACACCACACGACACAATATCTGCGTCAAACTGTGAGTCAGCAATAATCCTATACAATGTGACGGGGACCGGGAGGAACGTTCTATCTCTGCTGGGAAACGTCGGCTTCCCCCGGGCAAAGGAAGTTTCCGCTCGTTCCCGGGCGTGCCTGACTTCGCCCGGGCAAGGGCCCGGGTTGCCCTTCTTCGGTAAGGCACAGCCGCCCCATCCACGGCATTTAATGCTCTGACGTCTTCAAGGACTATTACGTCCCGTCGGACGCAGGAGACTGCGGCCACCAACTCCCGTCTTGTTGCACTGTTCCCATACCGTTTTTCCGTAAGAACAAATGATGGCGATGACGCAAGACCAAGACAAAGCTTCGGACCGCCGGACAACAGGGCGTCTTCCCCAAAATACCGGATAATAGGGTGTCATCTCCACAAGGACGTCGATGACCCCATGTATAAATAGATCGTGCTGTTGCACCTGTAAAAGGAGGCTGCGGGGAGAGAGGCAAAAGCCACCTTCTCATTTGTAGAAAACTCCCCCCCTGTAATCCGTTTTCGTATCCTATATAGACACCACTGGACGTAGGGTTGTTACCTCCACACGAGGGGCCCGAACCAGCCTAAATCACGTGTGCTTCCCGCTGATGGCTGCCTGATCGAAGTTCGCCTTCTCAAAAGCCCCTGAGCCCACAGGAAAGAGGTCGATTGATCCTCACATTCAACAAGTAAGCTCGGCGCCTGGGGGCTCCGTACTCCCAACCGCCGACAGCTGGCGCCGTCCGTGGGGAGCGTCGATTAACTTCTGTAGGCGAAGGTTCTTGAGAATGGAAAACTCTCAGGACAACCAGGATATTCGCTTCGACGACCTTGACGACTTGGACGAGTATTGGTCCGATACCGAGGTCGCCCGGATCATCGATCCGGAAGGACACACCATGGCGGAGTCTCCCTCCCCCATGGATGTCTGCCGCCCGGCGGATGAGTTGGGCCCGAGTACGCGTTCGAGCCCCTCTGTTTGAGAGTTACGGGACAGAGACACCGCCGTGTCGCGAAGACGCCGGTTAAATGCGAGGGGTCGATATCCCGACATCCCAGACGACTCGATCATGCGAGACTATCTCCGCGGGATACGGTCATGACCCCTCATGTCCGGACTTCCCGAAATCCACGTGGCGAACACCGGCGACGCCCCCCGCGCTCGAGAGGGCGAATCACGTCGCCCGCTGGGCGCCGCTGCTGGGGCTGCTAGCTACGTCGACGACCGGCTCGCAACTCGTCACGGTGACCCAGGGCCGAGCGCCCGGCCAGCTCCCCGCTCCCCACGATCGGGGTCGCCACCTCCGTCCCCTCCCTCCGATTTGATCGGTAGGAGCCGTCAGCGCCTCCGGGCCTTGGCGCACGTGGTACGAGACCTCCGGCCAGACTTCGACCAAGCTGCCGAGCTGGGCGTCGCCGTGGCCGAAGGCCGGAAGCGATTGGTCGGGCGATCTCCCTCACGCCGCCGACTCCCGGAGCACTTCCCGGGAAAGCCGAACCCCAAGGGGTAGCTACTCCCGTCACGACCTTCGCCGGGACCCGGACCGGCGGAGGAATGATAGGACATCCCGTCGGCACAGTGATCGTCCCTCGATCGACGGTCGGCGAAGCGAGCGTCGCCACAACAGCGGCTCGACTCACGACCCCGCCCGGGATCGGGGTCACCCCGAGTCCCGGGCAAGAGGCGCTCATGGTGAGCGCCGTCCTCGCGCCAACCAGGGCGGAACCCTACCAGGTACCCCCGACACTCGGCGCGGCGACGTCTTCTCGCGCCTCGGCCCCCTCCGAGGGCACGAGGGTCGTGACACTCGCGGACACTACACCCGGGCGGGCCACGGGTGCCCCGCTTTTTCCCACACCCTCCGAGGCGCGGCATGGCCGCCTAAGTTCAAACCAGCCACATCGAGCGATTCGACGGGACTCAAAACCGGACGAGTTCCTCTCGGTGTCGCTTACCACCGCCGGGCCGTGGGCGGTGATGAAGGGTAATGGTCAACTATTTCCCGCCGTGTTGGAGGGGTCCGCCGGACATGGCTCTTCAACCAAAGAAGAAGGCTCCATCCACACCGGGCACAATCAGGCGAGGCCCTCACGGTGAATTTCGAGATCTTTGTCCCCGGGAGGCCGCAGACCTCAAACGAGTGGTCCAGATGGAGGATTTAGAGCCTCCGGGACTATGTCCGGAGGTTCATCCGCACGGAATACGATTCGAGCATCCGGATGAAGAGGTCGTTAAAGCCTTCACCGGCGTTAAACGTCCGCTTCATCCAGATCTCGAGATATACTCCGCTCCTCGGCGATGAGCTCTTTCGGCGGCGAGCGTTACATCAATGCCGAGGAGGCCGTCGGCGAGCGGCTTTTTGGGTCCGGACAGACACCTCCGCAGCCAGGTATGGAATCTTCGGACAAAAATAAGTCCGATAAGAAGGCCAAGAAGAAGAAAAGAAAGCGGCCAAAATGGTGGCCGCCATCCCTAAGAGTCGTCTCGCCACGACGCCGAGGCCAAAAAGCTCGCCCTTCCCTCCGGGCAAGATGGGTGGTCGTGATCGACCAACCCCGACGAAGCGTGGGCCTCGGGGACCTTCAAGCGGCCGTTTACATCCGCTGCACCAAGTGCAGACACGACCTCAGAATCGCCGCTGGGGTCGCCTGGCTCGAAATTTCTACAACCGCCGTGGCCCCATGCCCGTTCTTCCGGATCTCGGAAGGGTGGCTCGGCCGAAAATCCGAGCCGCCTCCGACCCGCATGGCGAGAAGCGAAGAATACCACGAGCCAAGTCACCACATCGCGGTGATCTTGGGGTCCGCGGCGTACTCCTCCGACGGAGTTGAAGCCGCGGCCTTGAGGTTTGTCACGTGACCGAGGCGGCTCGGCCCCGAACAACCGATGGTCGGAACGACCGTCTCTTTCTCCCGAGGATTGCCCTCGGGAATGACGGCCGCAGGAAGCCCCTCGTGCTCTGCCCGACCATTAGTAACACAAAAGGTCGCACGGGTGCTCATCGGCGGGAGCACTCGGACTGATCTCGCCGGGTCTTGGACGAGATGCAAATCCCCCGGTCCAAGATCAAGGATATTGCTATGCCCTTTCATGGCATTATCCCGGGCACGTCCATGACCCCGCTGGGGCAGATCGTTCTGCCCGTGACCTTCGGCAGCCCGAGTAACTTCCGGACTGAGCTGGTCACCTTCGAGGTGGTTGACTTTGAGTCAGCTTACAAAGCCATTCTCGGCAGGCCGGCTCTCGCCAAATTCATGGCGGCCACGCATCATGCATATCACTGCCTCAAGCTCCCAGGACCGAAAGGGGTGATCACCGTCAGGGGCAACCACAAGGCTGCCTTGGAGTGCGACGAGATGGCGCTGGCCTTGGTCGGTCAGCTCCCGGAGCGCGGGCCCGAGCAAAATTCCCACAAGTCCACTCGGCCCAAAGTCGTCCTCCAGCCCCAAGAGCAGACAAAGCACATCCCGGTCTCCGATGAGGACCCATCCAAGGGGGTCCATATCGGGGCCGCCTTGGATCCGAAATAGGAAAACGAGCTCGTCACCTTCCTCCGGGCAAACGCCGACGTCTTCGCATGGGAGCCGTCCGACATGCCCGGGGTCCCAAGGGAGGTGATCGAGCCACAGTAGCGGTTCACTGGTAAAACCAAGTCGCTAAGCGCCGAGGAGATTCCCGCAATGGAAGGCCGATGTCATCAAGGAGCAATGGGCAAGCCGCTAAAGGCCGCCGTTAGGAAGTCGAGCACTCCGACTGGTTAGCAAATCCGGTCGTGGTTAAGAAGAAGAACGGAAAGTGGCGGATGTGCGTCGATCACACCAACATCAACAGCTCATGTCCAAAGGACAACTTCCCCCTCCCCCGCATAGACCAGTTGGTCGACGCGACGGCGGAAGCACAGCTGATGAGTTTTCTGGACGCGTACTCTGGGTACCACCAGATAAGCCTGTCGCGGGAAGATGAAGAGAAGACTGCCTTCATCACCCCCTTCGGCACCTTCTGCTATACAACCATGTCTTTCGGTCTGAAAAATGCGGGGGCCACTTTCCAACGCCTAATGCAGAAGACCTTCCCCGACCAGATCGGACGGAACCTAGAAGTCTATGTAGACGACATAGTCGTCAAAAGTGTTCTAGCCGAGGCTCATATCCGGACCTCGATTTAAACTTTTGTAATTTAAGAAAACATCGGATAAAGTTGAATCCGGAGAAGTGTGTTTTCGTGTGCACACGGTCATGGTGCTCGGCACGCGTCATTGGGTCGCCCAAAGATTAGCGCAAACCGGGAAAAATCGAAGCCGTCGAGAGGATGCAGCCCTTCGAATGTAAGGAGGTCCATCGCCATGGCGGATGGCGGCCCTCACCGCTTCATCTCTCGGTGGGTGGCGTGGACTACCTTTCTTCAAAGCCTACAAAAACACGACGGTTTAAATCGACCGAGGAAGCCGACGACGCCTTCAAGGAACTAAAGAGGTACCTATCGAACCCCCGTCTGGTCACTCAGGGAGGAGAACCTCTCTTCTTTATCTAGCGGCTTCCCCAGCGATAAGTGCCGTGCTCATAGCCGAGCGGAGGGGAATCGGCGCCCATATACTACGTGGTGAGGTGCTTCATGGACCCAAGGAGCGTTACCGAAGTCGAAGCTCCTATACGCCCTCCTCATGGCTTCTAAAAGCCGTCACTACTTCTGGCTCACGATCACGGTCTGACCGGTTTCAGCTGAAGGAAGTCCTCAGGAATCCCGACGCTTCGGGCGATCGCAAAAATGGGCAATAGAACTCGAAATTCGACCTCAAGTTCGTTGCCCGGACAGCGGTCAAGTCTCAGATACTCGCGGACTTCAGAGGCGGAGTGGGCGAATCCCCCCCGACCGAGCAAGTGACCGGGTGCACCGAGGAACCCCACTGGACGATGTTCTTCGATGGCTCGCGATCCTTCGATCGTTCAGGGCGGAGTTGTCTGATCTCTCCTCAAGGAGAACAACTCGATCGTCGTACACATTACACTTCATTGCGACCAACAACGCAGCGAGTATGAAGGCCTCTTGGCGGGCTCCGAGCATGCTCTGCGCTAGGGGTCCGACGACTAACGGTGAAAGGGGATTAGCTATTGGTCGTAAACCCGGGTTAACAAGGAGTTTGATGCTCGATGACTCAATGGCGCGTTACGGTCGAGGTGAGGAAGTTGGAAAGGAACTTCAGAAACTTCGAGGTCCTTTACGTGCCCAGAGAGCAAATACCTGGCCGACCAACTTGCCTAGTTGGGCACCTCGCAAGAACCGGTCCCAGCAGGGTGCTCGTGGAGCACTGCTAAAGCCCTCTATTCCTCCGGAGAAGAGGCGGGGCGACGCACGCAACGCGTCTCCTTCCTCGAGCAAAACGCCACCGATGACGCCATTCATCCAGTTCTTGGTGAACGGGACATTGCGAGGATAAAGCCGAGATCCCGGCTTATCAGAGAACTCCACTATACTGAGCTAGTGGAGGGTGCCTGTCTGAGAGGCGCGCCGAGTCCTCTCCAAGTGCATCTCCCAGAAGAGGGAGATTCTGCTAAGAGACTTGCACGAGGGTGTCTGTGGGGCTCCTCCTCCTCTGAGCAGCTCGTCGGCAAGGCCTTCAGATGGGCTACTATTGGCCCACGGCATTGGGTGGCGCCGGGAGATCGTCACCACCGCCGCATGCCAATTCCATGCCCTGCGGTGCACCACCACCTACACCCTTCAAACTATTCCCTCACACGGCGTTCTCTACCTGGGGGATGGACATCCTAGGCCCGTTTCCCAGAGGGGCGAAGGGATGCGCATACCTCTTCGTCGCCATTGACACGTTCACCAAATGGATAGAGGCTGAACCAGTCTCTGGCATTACGGCCCAGGCGGCCAAAAAATTCTTCCGCAATAACGTGGTCACACGGTTCGGCGTTCCCAGCCGACTAATCACGGACAACGGAACTCAGTTCACCAGTGAGCTGTTCCAAGAATATTGCGAAGACGTTGGCACTAAGATTTGCTTCGCCTCCGTGGCTCATCCGCAGAGCAACGGGGCTGTCGAACGAGCCAACGGGCAGATCCTCCAAGGAATCAAGAAGCGGGTCTTCGACCGGCTTTCTAAGCTGCGACAGGGCTGGGTCGACGAGCTCCCTTCCGTCTTATGGGCTGCCCGCACCACCCCCAGCAGGGCCACGGGCGAAACGCCCTTCCGGCTCGTATACGGCACCGAGGCCATGCTTCCGACCGAGATAACCCTAAGGTCGCCTCGCGTGGACCTCACGGAGGAGGCCGACGATCACCAGGGCAGGTTGCTCGACCTCGACCTATCCGAGGAAAAGCGCGAACAAGCCCTCGTTCGATCGGCGGCTTACCTGCAAGCTCTACGCAGGCACGCCGCCCGATCAATCCGACCAAGGACCCTGCAAAACGGCGACTTGGTTCTACGACGCGTCCAAGACTTGTCGCGCGCCAACAAGCTAACCCCCAAGTGGGAGGGTCCTTTCACGGTCGTCTCGTCTTCGCGCCCGGGGGCTGTCCGCCTCGCCTTCCCCGACGGACGGATTCTCAGCAACTCGTGGAATATCGCCCAGCTACGCAGGTTCCACGCCTAACCTTCCCCCTTCCTTTCTGGCCCATCCTCCTTATTTAACTCTCGGATCTTCGAACGACTTCTTCTCGAAATTCCCGAACATGTTAAATATAGAGGAATGGTAACCTAAGTTCTTTTCCTTCCTAGGTTTTCGACCTTTTCTTCCTGTCCTGCCCAAGCACGAGTTCTTGTTCTCTAAACCGATTTCTAAAGCGGCCGACGGATCTGAAAATGTACCCCCCTGAATTCCATTGCTCGGATAAGCCGATAGCACATCGCCCCAGTAAGTTCTCGGCGGTACCTCGCAGATTTCGATCCCGAAACCCAATTGAACTCCGGAGTTAGTAACTTGAACCCGCGGCTACTTCGTGTGCCCGGTCTTCTGTTCGCAACCAGGGGCAAGGACTCGGCCACACGAGGGGGCTGGACATCGCCTTCTTCGCGCACCCTCGGCTGCCCGGCTACTTCGTGTGCCCGGTCTCTTACTCGCAACCAGGGGCAAGGACTCGGCCACACGAGGGGGCTGGACATCGCCTTTCGCGCACCCTCGGTGCCGGCTGCCGTGTGTCCGGTCTCTTGCTCAGTAACGAGGTTCGAGGACTCGGCACACGAGGGGCTGGACATCGCCTTTTCGTGCACCCTCGGCCGCCCGGCTGCCGTGTGCCGGTCTCTTGCTCGCAACTGTGGGCAAGGACTTCGCCACACGAGGGGCCGACATCGCCTTTCGCGCACCCTCGGTGCCCGGCTGCCGTGTGCCGGTATCTTGCTCGCAACCGGGGCAGGACTCGGCCACACGAGGGGCCGACATCGCCTTTTCACGCACCCTCGGTGCCGGCTGCGCCGTGTGCCCGGTCTCTTCTTGGCAACCGGGGGCAAGGACTCGGCCACACGAGGGGCCGGACAACGCCTTTCGCGCACCCTCATTGCGGCTCTTCCGTGTGCCGGTCTCTTGTTCGCAACGGGGGCAAGGACTCGCCACACGAGGGGCCGACATCGCCTTTTCGCGCACCCTCGGTGCCGGCTTTGCCGTGTGCCGGTCTCTTGCTCGCAACCAGGGGCAAGGACTCGGCCACACGAGGGGGCTGGACATCGCCTTTCGCGCACCCTCGGCTGCCCGGCTGCTTCGTGTGCCCGGTCTTTGCTCGCAACCAGGGGCAAGGACTCGGCCACACGAGGGGGCTGGACATCGCCTTTCGCGCACCCTCGGCTGCCGCTACTGCCGTGTGCCCGGTCTCTTGCTCGCAACCAGGGGGCAGGGACTCGGCCACACGAGGGGCTGACATCGCCTTTTCGCGCACCCTCGGCCGCCGGCTACCGTGTGCCCGGTCTCTTGCTCGCAACCAGGGGCAAGTACTCGGCCACACGAGGGGGCTGGACATCGCCTTTTTCGCGCACCCTCGGCTGCCGCCCGGCAACTTCGTGTGCCCGGTCTTTTGTCCATGAGTCACGACTAAAGCCCGACCTCACGAGGGGGCTGGTGGGTATGTGGCAATGAGCGATGGCGTAAGTTCTTTCTTCAAAACGCGTAAGCATGCACGAGAGAAACCAAAAGCTTCTTGTATTTAAGTAAAGGTCTTACAAACACATGTAACACCACGCACACTACCCCTAGATCTACCCTTCAAAGCACGAAGCTCGCCTCCACGTCCTCAAGACGACTCAAGCCGGAGAACCTCGATCTGGGCTTCACGCCCGGCGGATCTCTTCCGGCTTCGCCACCCTCTCGGCCTCGGCCAGTGCTGTTGCCGCTCCTCCTCAAGCTCTTCTGGACCGCTCGAGCTCCTCCTGACCGAGAGTTCCTCTGCACTCCCGAGCATACTCCAAAGCATGCTCGAGTTAGCTCCGGACCAAGCGAGCTCCGTTTGGGCCTCCCTAACTCGGGCGCACCGCCGTCACTTTGGCACGCACCGAGCTTCTATGCCCGAGGCCCATCATCTATCTCAGCAGACAACTACAAACAAAGAAGCCACGGTAAAGATACAAGCAAAAGTCGCTCATGGGAAGAAATTACCTCATGACGGTGACGCTCGAGCAGCACCCTCAGCCTGGGCCGGGGGCCGACCCGGATGTTCCCCGAGCTCGACGAGCCAGCGCCCCCCGCACTCGGAATTCGAACCACTCCGACCTCTTCTGCCTCAGCAGAACCAGCCCGGACATCGTCCACACCCGGAGGCTGAGCTTTCCCAGCCACTTCTCGCCCCGTGCTCAGGGCACGGACTACCAAAGCCGTTTCGTCCTCGACACCCCTTGCCCGGGAGTCCCCCGAGGTCGGGGGCTGAGGCGTCCCGACCACCTCCAAGCCCGAAGACTGCGCAATGACGCTATGCGCCGCGGCATGGGCAGGAGGGCTGCTCGAGATACGCTCTTCACCCCCCGGAGGATCTACCGCGTCGTCGCTCGGCGCCAACTCCCTTCGACGCCTAAGCACCAATGGAGCGGAGTCCTCCGAGTCTCGTTCGGACTCCTCCCCGCCGTCTCCCTCGGCCGGGCCCTCCTCTGCGATCGGCTCCGTCACGATCGTCGCTGCCAGATCTGCAATGATTCGGGGCCTTCGATTTGAACGCTTAATCAGGACCACAGCTCTGCCTCTGTCAAAACACAGGGGTCTTCCCCACGGCCCCCGACTATGTTTGAAAAAGAAAAAAATCAAGACCGCGGCAACACGCGCCGATCAAGAACAAGGGCCAAGGTCGGAGAAACCTACCTTCCTCCTCGTCATCCCAAGACCTTGACCGTCTTGAAGATCCCCATCCGGGGTTCTTGTAGCCCAGAGGGCTCTCCCCGGCGGTGGGGGCAGCCTCCCCTGCCAGACTCGGTCCGGCCCGGACCGGGCAAGGCTCGCTGCCTCGAGCCACTCCGGACGGTGCTCTTCGCCCGAGAAGGAGGCCTCTAGCTCCCCTCCAAACCCCTCCGGGCGGCGTCCCTCGGGCCCGTGAGCCACGAGGACAGCGCCGCGCGGTCTGGTCCGAGTCCGCCTGGGCTCCCCCTCCGGCGTCCCTCTCCGTTGAGCCCGCCCTCGGCTCGGCGAAGATCAGCCCGATCTGCAGAGCCCACGCTTGAGCAGATCGGGTAATCCCTAAATCTTGTGCAAACCAGGCGGACAACTCCGTGCACTGTCTCACGTACTCAAGGTGAGGTCATGGCGGGTTGTGCCTCGGCGCACGCGCACCCGGGTCCACGAGGCGCACCTCCCAAAGCCACCACCGGAGAGCCCCACACTGCGGTCGTTTCGACCGTGGTTCCCCGTCGTCATCGACGCCCGCGGGCCCCTTCCTCTTCTTTTTCGGCGACCTTCTTCGTCGGGGCGCTTCCTTCGCCTCGACCGGTGGTTCGACGCCAAGACGGCCTCCAGGCAGCCGGTCTGCAAGACGGAGGTCGATCGAACCGGAGACTCGCCCAGCCGAGCTTAAAGGTCGGGAAGAACGTACTGCCCGAACGGTCAAGGACGTTCTTCGGTCCCCGCCGACCTAGGTCGGGTTCCCCTCCTTCCCTATGGCGAAGAGCTCGCCACCGCTCGTCGACCCATCGGTCGTCCGGAGCTTCGAAGAAACAAGATCAGAAGGAACCCGACGAAGCATCAATCCGAGCAAGAAAGTCATACCGGTATCGGCCTCGCGGTGACATCGCTCCAGCCGGCGATCTCGAAGAACGGATGCTCCGGCGCCGCAGGGAGAGACTTCGGTTCTGAGAAAGTCCCGGCAATAGCCTGCCGGTTAGACCGCTGTCACTCGGACTGGATGGTATCAAGGATCTTCTCCTCCTCGGGCTCCACGCAGCGGTCGGGAGGTCCTTCTTCTCCGATGGCGCGTTAGGAAGTGGAATTCGCAATCCGCCCCTTCTTCGCGTAGAACCATCGTTCCGCCCCCGGCGGCGACGGAGTCCTTCATCGCGAACGAGGGTACGCAGCGTCTTCTGCGAGTTCCGCAATTAAAATACGCGCACCCCACCGCCGACGACCCCGATGACGATGGAGCATATAAAATGGAGGAACAGGCTTACCGTCGTGATGCGCCAACAAAACCCTCGCAAAGATGGGAAACAAGATTTAGGATGAGAATAGAGTTTGGGTGGAGGTTCGTGACTTCCGTGCCGCGATGGGCGAGGATCGCCGCCATGAACTCGACTCGGGCACGGCCCGTTAATGGCGTAGAGTTCGAAACTTACGAACTTCGCCTTCTATCGGCGCCGGAGGACCTCGTCGTCAGAACGCGCCAGACCTAGGGTCTAGGTGGCCTGCGCCACGAGGTCTTCGGTAGCGCGCGATAGTCCGCGAAGGAACAAACTTCGCCATCAAGACGGAGAAGGAAGAAAGCGGCGGCGAAGGAAGGAGACGAAGGAAGAAGACGAAGGGAAAGGACGCGTACCGAGCGAAGAGAGGGAGACGGTTTTTTATCCTTCCCCACTAAAGGAACCGCCCCAGGGATCTCGGGAACTGACGCACGTACGCCTGTCACGTCGCCCTAAACCGCCGACCCACTCACAAGTAACCGTTGGTGGACCGACGTTTGAACTTATCTTCGGGCGACCCCTTGTTCGGCCAATCCGAAGATTTGCTCGGGTTGCCTTTGCTCGAGTAGCCTTAGCTCGGCCAACCCGAAGATTTGCTTGGGTGGCCTTTGCTCGGGTAGCCTTACTCGGCCGACCCGAAGATTTGCTCGGGTGGCCTTTGCCCGAGTTGCCTTTACTTGAGTAGCCTTAGCTCGGCCAACCCGAAGATTTGCTTCGGTGGCCTTTGCTCGGGTAGCCTTACTCGGCCGACCCGAAGATTCGCTCGGGTGGCCTCTGCTCGGGAAGCCTTTGCTCGGCCGAACTGACACCTTGCTCGGGCGGCCTTTCGCTAAAGAAAAACCGAAGTCCTGCTCAAATGGCCCTTGCTTGGCCGATCGGGCAATGCCTTTGTCCCGTCCAAGAACGTCCGACCCCCGGATTTTTAAGCACAGCTCGGAGCCTCGAGGGGGGATCCAGCCGGATCCCCACTCAAGACTCGGGGGCTAGATGACGGGGACCAGGAGGAACGTTCTATCTCTGCTGGGAAACGCCGGCTTCCCCCGGGCAAAGGAAGTTTCCGCTCGTTCCCGGGCGTGCCTGACTTCGCCCGGGCAAGGGCCCGGGTTGCCCTTCTTCGGCCGGGTACAGGCCGCCCCATCCACGGCATTTAATGCTCTGACGTCTTCAAGGACTATTACGTCCCGTCGGACGCAGGAGACTACGGCCACCAACTCCCGTCTTGTTGCACTGTTCCCATACCGTTTTTCCATAAGAACAAATGATGGCGATGACGCAAGACCAAGACAAAGCTTCGGACCGCCGGACAGTAGGGCGTCTTCCCCAAAATACCGGATAATAGGGTGTCATCTCCACAAGGACGTCGATGACCCCATGTATAAATAGATCGTGCTGTTGCACCTGTAAAAGGAGGCTGCGGGGAGAGAGGCAAAAGCCACCTTCTCATTTGTAGAAAACTCCCCCCCTGTAATCCGTTTTCGTATCCCATATAGACACCACTCGATCGAGGGGTTGTTACCTCCACACGAGGGGCCCGAACCAAATTAAATCACGTGTGCTTCCCACGATGGTCGCCTGATCGAAGTTCGCCTTCTCGAAGCCCCCGAGCCCGCAGGAAAGAGGTCGGTTGATCCTCACATTCAACAAGTAAGCTCGGCGCCTGGGGGCTCCGTACTCCCAACCGCCGACAAAATGTCTAACTAGGTGTCAGTAAAAAGTTTCGCCGACAGAAATTAAGGAGGCGTCGACTAAAGTCCTATTGGGAAAACATTTTTCGACAGATCTAATCTAGTGCAAAACACATTTCAAATTGGATGGTAGTTGATGGTGGTTATAAGAAAGATTAAAAATACAGGAGAAAAGAAGATGGAGCGAGATATAGGGATGGTGGTTACAAGGAAAAATTAAAAATATAGGAGAAAAGAAGATATAGTGCGAGATTTTGGAAGGCTGTCAAAGAGGAGGTAGATACAGAGAGGAAAAAGTTTGAGACTTAGCTAGATGGGGATGAGGCGAACGAAATACGGAGAAGCAGCTGGAGAACGTGTCTTGCGACACCATGCATGCACGCACGCACTGACACACAATTATCACGCAAAAGTACGTGCCTACAAATAAATATCTAAATGCCAACCCATACATGTATTTCTCGGTACGTTCATATATATGTTGCCCAAGGAAAATGAACAAAGCACCCAATCTAGTTGAGCGACGAGAATTAAATGTCAGTGGTTAGTCAGGGGTATGCAAGTTGCCTGATTATAAAATAAGTGTCAGTCGATTATTAATAAAATTGTACTATAACTATAGTAAAATTGCACATTATAAATAAGTACAAATTTAGTTTTATCAGTGTACAGTTTTAGATTGATTAAAACAAACATGATGGCTTGAAACATTGGAAAAGAAAAGTCTGTAAGCACGTATATTCGACAGATTTATACATTAACAAAGCATAAAAATCAACGAATAAAATTGATGATTGATAAGTAGCAATTTTAATACTAAAATAGCACCTTTGTAAGCTGTGCAATTTTAGTCTTAGTAGAGTACAATTTTAGAGTGACTGATAGTTAAGAAAATTTTAGTCGTCTGAGAATAAGCAATTCTAAATAAATTAATAATAGGTCATAAACAGATATGTCAATTTTCCATAGGAATAATAATATATATATCAACGATTCGATCCATGCCTGAGCATTTCCAGTGACAGATTAATATATGTTAACCATGCATTTTACTAGGACGTACATATTTATTTATTCGACGTGCTCAACGCTGCAAACTAAGCGATCTGCCGGTTGAACATATGCAAGAGACGATGACAGTACTAGTGACAACGTACGTAAACCCTCTACGTGCACGTACGGCACACGATCGAGCAAACTGAACCACAGACACTGATCTCTCTCTCTCTCTCTACGGAGCAGCCGACGTCGGCCCACCGCCGCCGTGGTGTATGGGGTCAGGCCCGCCGGGCACCTCCCTCTTCACGCCGTCACCCACCTGCCCCGACGGCGGCGCCACCGCGTCGCGTCGCGTGAACGACGCGAGCCTCGGCTGGCGGCCAACGACGACGAACCCGTGCTTCTGCACCACCACATTGCCGCCGCCATGCCGGCCACTACCTCCTCCGTGAACCACCACCACGGCCTCACCTCTCTGCCGCATCGCCCTCGCCGCTCCCGCAGTCCAAGCGAGGTCAAGAGTGCAAACCAGGAACAACACCGCCGCCGCCGCCATTGCCGTCCTCGAAGAAGCCATGACCATCACCTAGCTACTTGATTCAACTTAGCTGCAAGTCTATCTGTGATCTGCTGGTCAAACACATGCACTGGCACGCCATTATATACACTCCAGATGGGGAGGCAGGGAGGAAATCGGTCAGGTTTGGATCGACGGCGACGTTAGCTAATTGCACCATAAATTATCACCAAATTTTAAAGTTTTATAGGTGGATCGAAAATGCGACGATCTTTTGGAGTGAGGGAATGGAGAAAGTAGTGGGGGTCGCTTCGGCATCGCAACGACCTCCATCGCGCACTTGGGATCCATGCAGATAAGTCCAGAGCTGGCAGTTAATCGTGGTTACCCTGGAGCATTTGTTTAGTGTCGGCAGTGCATTGCCCTTGCTATCCTGTCCAACCCTTGTTAATTTGCTGAGTGATCGTCGAGGCCAAAGCTAAACTTTTGCTAGCTAGTGATCGATCGATCGAGAGGTGAGACATGTATGTCCTAAAAGCATATTACATGCTGGCTAGCTATAGATTAAGACTCAGGTAGTATATACTACATACTCTTTACACATTGCCTCTGACTAGGTGGTGATTGGTGAAGCTTCAAGAAGTGCATGTGTGCATGGTTGTGGTTGTATCTAGTGTAATCTATAATCTCTATTTTTCTGCCTCTGACTAGGTGGTGATCGAAGCTTCAAGAAGTGTGTGCATGGTTGTGGTTGTATCTACTGTAATCTATAATCTCTATTTTTGCTGTTAGAAAAGGCTAATAGTGGTGGTGGCGGCTAAACATGAGAAAACATCATTGTCTAAATTTTATTTAAAGGCATAAATGTGAGAGATAACATGTGGTTACCGGAATTTTCTTAACAAATTGTTTGAATCTGAAGTTCGGTCTATCACCAAAATTTTGGTCAATTTTTTCTACAAAAATGAATCCACTAGAACTTTTTAACGGCATTTTTTTTATTACACCCCACTTATACGAGCTATATTCACCAAGATTTCTCGAACTATCAGCTGAGCCAAAACTCTGGATTCTTGAAACTGTTTCTTAAAGTCCAGCAATTCAGCCCCAATCGTTTCAAATGGGACCACATAAGCTATACAAAGCTAACCTAACAGAACCTAATAGCCACGCGATTTTATTTGCAGAATATATGGTTATGTACGCATTAGACAGCTAATTTTTTTTTAACTCGCATTCTTTTATTCATTGGTAGAACATCAAATAGTGCTCCACGAAAAACTTCATGAAAATCTGATGTTTACAACAATTAGCTTATCAAGCAACTTACATTACGGATATTTGTTTATATTGGATATATAGACAATATACATAGACCATTGTTGCATGGTGGTGGTTCTCTGATGTTTCTAGCTATATAGATGGGTTCAGTTATAGTTAGTTGCGTGGTGGTGGATCTGCGATGTTTCTATATACGGGTTCAGTTTTATAGTGCGGTTAATCACATCCGATCAGGTACTTTGCATGCATGATGCGACATCTACGTGGTATGTTGATAAGACGATGTCAAAGAGCTCTGTTCTATGGTCATCATTATCTGGTTTGTGGCAAATTAAGGAGGGGATTTTTTTTAATCTCGAGCCTATCAACGGCAAAATGCTGTTGATCTTGGGCAAGTGTGGATCAACATGGATGACCTGGCTAGGCTTTATGAATATCTCAAAAGCTAAATACAGTCACCATATCAAATTTGATAGTTCAATCCCATGCAACGTTCCACTAACAACAAATGGCAGCCAAACTAGTAGCACTTGCCTATAGACCTTGTTGTTTTCAGCTAAACGTACGTGTAATAGCCCAAAGTTGTATTAGTATTTTGCAAACACTTTTGAAATGTCACGTAAGGATATGATGATTTCCGTTAAATTTCTATGTGACAACACAAGTTTCTAGATTTTAAAGGCCATTTGAATTTGATGATTTTACTTGAATAAATCATTAAAAGCTAATTAATAAGTCTTGCATAGGAATTTATAAATTATAGCCCTATTTAAGAAATGTTGGATTATAAATTCTAATAGACCTTAAATTGGGAATATATTTACACATACATAAACATCCATACACACACACACACACACACACACACACATATATATATATATATATATATATATATATATATATATATATGTATTTGTATATATATACACACATATTCACCTAAGCTTAAATATGATTAATTGCTCTAAAAATCCTAGGAAAATTCTAGATATTAGTTTAGACCCTAATTGAAAGTTTGACTCAGTTGCTGACCCAATTAACCCCCTGTGGGACCCACTTGGCAGCCTCTTCTTCTTCGCTTCTTGCTCATGTGAGCATTTAAATCGGCAATGAGCCGCCTCGCTCACTCTCCTCCCCGCCGGCAAATCTAGCTCGCGGCTGCTAAAATCGCCCCGGCAATTCCTTCTTTGGCTGCTTGCGTGTGTCTTCTTAGCTTTGGCGGGCCCACAACTGGGCCGATATGACCATTGACCACTGCTCGCCGCCGTTCGCTGGCGCCGCGGCCGACCAAGCCGCCTTGTCGGGCTGGCCATGTCAGGTCGCGCCAGGCACCGCCTGCGTTACCCAATGGCTGCCCTGGTTGCACCATTGATGTCCCTGGCTAGCAATGCCGCCCCGCGCACGCCACCTTCGCCGCCCGGCTCAATTGCTCGTCGCACGTGAGCGAGCCACCACCCAAGCTAGCCAATCGGTGCTAGAGCTCCCCTGTGACCGCCTCACACCTGCTCGTGACCGCCGGACAAAAGCCGAGCTCGGACCGAGCTTATATGCAGCCGCACCGCATCGGCCGTTTTCTCCCACTTTTCACTCTCCCGTCGACAGCCGAAACCAGACCTTAGCCTCCACATTTACTCGCGTTTGCTTCACCATGACCTGATGAAGCTCCTGTCCGAAGGAATTGGTCAGAGTCGCCCCGAGCTCGTCAGAACGCTCCCGCCACCGCCGGCAGCCCGGTTCTTCCCCCTTTCTGATTTCTTCCTCTCTGGTAAGCTTTGCAGCAATTCCTTGCTCCGTGAGCTTCGCCTGACTTCACCTCACACCGTGCTCCCCTCTTTTGGCCAAGGGCTTCGCCGGTCTTCCCCAGCACTGTGAACGCGCCGCCTCCCCTGTTCGGCCTCCTCGTCGACAGTCCACCCCGGGCGCCCTCGACCCCGAATAATCGCTAGGTAAGTCTCCCCGATGTCCGCCGATGCCCATGCGCGCGCTATTTCTTCATAAGCTCGACCCTAAATCATTTACTCATGTCCGCCGGTAGCGGTTCCGCCGCCGTGCATGGCTCACCAAGCGTCCGCCGTTTCGCCTCGGCGAGGCACCTCTAGATGCGCGTTAGCTTCTTGGTTCCAACGCACCCAAGAACTCCCCAAGCGGAGCACCTAGCTCGGCTAGCCGTTAGTTAAGCCTCGGCCGCACAGGCCGTGGGAGGAAGACGATGACGGTGAGCCGTCCGTCTGCGCCAAGATCCGTGCGATCTCACCTTGTTCGATCATTGTTGGTGGGCCCCAAATTGCCGGGTGCTCACCGGTTTAAAAACTCCCGCGCGGCTTCTATGTGTCGCTGACATGTGGGCCCCACATGTCGAGGGTAAGGGGCTGTCACGGCGCCTTCCGCTCGCGATTGGCGCTTTTGGAAAGACGCCTTCGACGTGGCTAGCTCGGCCGCGAGGTTGTGGGCCAGCCCAATACTGTTCACCGATTTTTCACCTAATTTATGAATAAAACAATGATAGTAAATAGAAACGATTTATTTAAAATAGGTAGAGATCTTTAAAAATTCTGGAAACATTATGGTAAATACTAGGGCTTGTGATGGATTTATTAAAAATAATACCTCACACAGTCTTTAAAAATTCTGAAAAATTATGGTTAATACTTGGGCTTGTGATGGATTTATTAAAAATAATACCTCACATAGTAACCGAACACTTTTCATTGATTAAATTCGTTAGCATATTTTTAGGATATTAACCCATATAGAATAATAGCAAAAATAGATTGCTGTGGATCAAAAATAGATTATTACCTAATTAAACATAAGAAAATCATGGGTGTTGAAAAAAATGACTTTTTGACCTAGGAAAATATAATATAATCTATGGTATGATTCCTAATTATATGTTATCTCAAAAATGGCATAATTAGTAAATATGAATAATTAGCTTAACTTTCCTAATCTATGAACCTGTTCAAAATAAGTTATTACACAGCATGTTAGAATAGTAAACCTATTGTTTTGATTTAATCTCACAACATGCAATATCATGGTTAATATATATATATATATATATATATATATATATATATATATAGTAAATATGCACATAATCACTTACACACCACTTAATTCCTACTCTGCTAGAATAATGAAGGTTAAATAAGTTGAGGAAGGAAATACTTCAAACGAAATGTGAGTTAACATATTCTAGCTATTTAAAGTACTTTAAACACGATAAAACCATATTTTCACCTATTGGGCTAATTAGGGTAGAAATTACACTATTACCTATATATATATATATACATGTATTATGTGCATCATCTCGTTAGCATCCTGCTACCAATACGGTATAAAATATTACTTAAAAGGATCATGGAACTTTCTCGATATATAGATTCACATAGATAGTTAAACATAGGAATCGTAAACGAACGAACACGAGCGATCTCGATTGCATTTCATGCATCATTCTTTTCCTCGCCGCATTGTGTTTATGATGAATTGTTGATTCTCCAATTAGACGTAGAGGATCCGGAAGCACCGTTCGAGGACTCCGCACAGAACCCGGACTTCAATTCCCAAAGCGAGTTAATACCTAGCCTTAATAGTGTTGCTTTTCTAGGGAGAGGATGTGCTTTTCCTAGTGCAAGTTAACATCCAATAATATCATATTGAATTCTAGATTTCTAAAGTATTTATTTTACAGTATTAAACTGCATACCCTTTTTAAGTACTTATGCCCATTTGTTCAATCATGATATATCATGCCATTTATTTACTTGCTATCAATGTACCATAATGATGTTGCCTTGAATTAATCATCTATCATTTGGCTTTGCTATTGATCGCTTTGATGATCACCCTTGATAGCTTGGGTAGGATAAATAAAATGATTTAGACTCCTAAGTCTTGGTTAAAATCTTGCTTACACATTGCTCAGGTCCAAATATTAATTTTAGGCTTAGATTTGCCTCGGAACGGTGAACCGACATTCACCGGACATGATCACATAATGAATATAGTTAACTGGAATTTGGGCCTGGCATGCCAGTGTGTGTATGGTTGGGATGTGTTGCAATGCAGACTGGGTCTGGCATTGGGTAAGAGATGGAGTAGCTGGGCTACGTGATTTGAGAAGCTAATCGCCCACATACGTGGTGCATGGAAGAGGAGCGCGGCGAGATGCCCCAAAAGGAAGGGTTCCGCCACATCGTGTGATTCACACGGAGGGTGCGAGTTAGCCAAAGAAGGAAGTGCATAAGGGTGAGGCCCTTCGTGGACTAGCTGGGCTGAATCAAGGATTCCCCTAGACGGGTGCATCAAGGATGCATAGTGTGACGTCACTGACTATCTGCCTGCAGGAGATAGTTCCTAACACCACAACACGCTGGCCATCGCGCAGTAGTGCAAGTATTGGGAATTCAGGGGTAGTTACGACCTGCGGGCGTACCCTGTCTGACGCCATACTTGAGGTGAAGACAGTTTTATGTCGTCATCCGAGGATGATCTAGGTCCATTCTTACAGAGAGCCGTGAGTCTAGCGTGGGTCGGCAGCCCAGCTAGGACGAGACCGGGTACTTTGCTGGGGAATGTGATTCACAACGAGTGCGCCATACTCGGAAGATGATGGCGAGAGTGAGAGGAGAACGTTTGGCAGAGTGCTTGGAAATTGCCATGGGAATGGTTGTGTATTGAAATGGATATATGACAAATAATCAATTTGATATGGAAATTTGGTTAATCTACTAAGTCATAGGCTTTGATTTCTAAAACTGGCTTATTCTGCAAATAAATAAACCCAGCCTTTCCTTTGAAACCTCTATCACTAAATGCATTGGGTTGGGTGTTAGCTCGCCAGTGTTTGGATAACACTGACCTATCATAAATATCTATCTTTAGACATGGAGGATCCCCTCAAGGAAGATGCCTACGATTGTCATGAGGAAGGAGATCCTCAGTACCAGGACCAAGAGTAGTTGCTTAAGATAGGGTTTAGTGCGTTCCACCAGTCGTGTGTGGTTACACAGCTGCTGGTGTAATTTTGTTGTTCTTTTGAACTTGCAAATTGCCTTTTGGGAGATTTCCACTACTCTGATGAACTCTGTACTGTAACTAAGGCTTAAATGCCGCTTGCTACTAATGCGGTCTGATGATCGCTGTTATGTAATATTTGAAAAATCGATGTATGAAATAATTCCAGCTGTGTAACTCTTGCACTAGTCTACTGATCCAGGGCCTAGTGCAGGTCTTACCATTTCTCGCGAGGTAAGCCGAGAAGGGGCGTGACAGTACGCAGCCATAGATTATAATATAAAAAAGTTGTAAGCCCTCGATAGGGCACTTGGAGAGCCTAAAAAATCGTTTTAAAAAAGGAAAAGTTACGTACATACCACTGAAAAGTGGGCAAAATTGCAATGGCAGATTTTGTATAGGCCATGCAATTTTACAACCTTATAATGTCACGTATGCAATTGGCCCATAAAAAAATGGTTTTCAAAGTTTTGGGAAGAACTACTAAAGCCTTAAAAACATGGTTACAAAGTGTTACAACGTTTTGCTTGAATAAAAATGACAAATTTTTGGCTGCAACTTTTAATTTTAATTTAAGTTGAAGAGAAGATTGTTTTAGAATACGTGCAGTTAATAGCTGTTTTACAACTTTAACATCTAAAACACACAAAAATTTGTGTTTGTAATATGAAAATGGTGATATATATATATATATATATATATATATATATATATATATATAGCATCATTATAAACAGTAAGGGTGGGTTCTTTTCAGCTTATCGCGTTTGCTTATTTGCTTGCCGAGGTGGCCTCAAGAGTTGGATCCCATCCGTTCGACTTGCGTTAGAGAGCTTTTAGACGTGCCTTCGAGATAGAAAAAAAAGGAATCCAAATATTTAAAAAAAATCCCGATAAATCAAATAAGGCAACGAGATAAGACGAAGCTGAAAAGAACCACACCTAAGCATATTGTTAGAAAAATTAATGTCCAAATATATGTGTCAAATTAATGCTATCGATACCCAAAGGCAAGTAAACAAAAGAGGACAGGAGTAGTCATAGCTATCATTCAAGGAAAATATGGACACGAATGGACATGCACACCCACTTACCAGTCATAAGAGCATATCCAATGGTGATTAGTCAGCTAACTATAAGGATGCTAACTCAGCATTTTTACTTATATGGAGGAAAGTTAAGGAGGAGAGAGATAAAGACTATCTACCACTACTAGAGAAACAGCCTTCCATACCGGTTTATCAGTCCCGGTAAGATACGAACCGGTATTAATAGTAGCATCAGTCCCGGTTCGTAGTTCCAAGGCTTCAATCCCGTTAAATCGCTCACATTAGTCGGTTGGTAATACCAACCGGATTGATGTCGTCCCATGCAGGCTAGTATAGCCCAGCTGGTATGGAAGCTCATCAGTCTCGGTTGGTATTACCAACCGGGACTAAAAGTAGGCCTTTAGTCCCGGTTCGTGTTACGAACCGGGACTAAAGCTTCATTTAAGGAATCTTTAAAAGGAATGTATATTCTAGTTATATCAGAACGCGTGGGTGGGTGAGTTGGTTAGAAGGGTGAGTGGGGAGTCACGAGATCTCGGGTTCGAGTCCAGCAGAAGCCATATGTGTGCATTATATTTTTAAATATATTTCTAACATCTATCCCGGGTTGAGAGTAACCGGGATTGATGGCTCCATGCCATCAGTCCCGAATTGCCTATCCCGGTTCCAAAACCAGGATTGATGCTGGTTTAGAACCGGGATTGAAGGCTCAATCCGTGGTAGTGTACTAACTTTTAGTCAGTCTATAACTGATTCCAAGATGTATGCCCTCTATTACATGTGGGGTCATAATAATTTTATATACTATGTTATAGCTAGTTTGTCGGAGAGGTTGGCTATATGCTACCTATAGATGACATGTCCATTTCTTATAGCTAGTGGTTGACTGTACCATTGGAGATGCTCTAATGTTGGTCCGATATAGGCAGGGAACATGTTTCTAAGGGCTTGTTTGAGAGGCCCAATCCTGGCAGGAATCTCGGCCCAATATTAGGGTTGGAAACCCACGGAGGGAAGTTTCCATGTGCCAGATTGATAGCCATTTGGAAACCCACGAGGGAGGGAATATCTAGTCCGACCCACGCCGTTTACACTAGGAATAGACCATCGTCTCCTTACCTTAGGGAAAATATCCTGCTGCTTCTGCCCTTACTCGTGAGCTCCAAGAGACAGACATGGCGTGGACGGCGCGTGGATCCAAGGGGGTGGCGGCGTAGACCTCTGATGGCAGCACGGCTCCAAGATGAAGAGGACAACGACGCAGCGACTCCAAGGCATGGCAACGCTGATCGAAGGAGCAGAGCATGCCGGCCAAGTACGGCGTCATCTTCCCTGATTCCCTCCCTCCCTGAAGATTCCCTCCCTCCCTCTCCAGTCCTGTTTCCCCTCTCCTCCTCCTTGACCTAGACCCATTGGACCTAGTCGCGAATGGATGCCGGCCAAGCATTGCGCTGGTGTTGTGAGTACCTACTAGAGCTCGAGGAGGAGCGCGATAACATCCAGGTCTTGCATCGCGAGCTCCCCATTTGCCTCGACCTTATCATCCACAGTGCTTTCTTTTCTTTTCTCACTCCGTTTAGCTCTTTGATGACGATGTACTATTGGGATGATTTGGAACTCATTAAAAATACCAATAAAATCCTCTTTTGGGATTTTTATCCCTAAGTTTTTTTTCCCTTTGTAGCCAAACAAGCCCTAAGTATGGTTGGCTAAACGGTAATAAGATGGATGTAGAAGGTGGTTTGTGAAGGTGGTTGCAAATGTTCGGCTTAAGATGGATTCACGAGAAGGTTGTGGAGATGGGACTAGGGGAAGATTGGACAATGTTGGCTTCAATGGTGGTCGCTTGGGGCAGGGGGCAGGGGTGATAGTGGTGGATTGAGAGGTGGCTTCGGTGCTACTGGTGGGTGGCCTGGAGTTTATGGGAATAGTGGAGGCCAATGGGGTTGGGAAACATATCCACTCACTTTACTAGAAGCAAGGCTCTGAAGCACCCACTTAAGTGCCACGAAGGGGTACGCGGTATGGGCTGTTGATCTAAGAATGAACACGGATGGAGCAGCCACTTAAGTAGCTCGAAGGGGTAAGCAACTTTTTCTTCGGGTAAGAGCATAAGTGAACCAACAAAACTTAAATTTGATTTAAGTAATTGACTTGTAAGACACAGAAAAGAGCATCAAAATAGCCAAAATGGATTCTCAACAATGTTGATAATCTGTTGGCATGAATTGAAAGTTAGCATATGTAGTATACAACCACAATTCCAATCTGAACTTAGTATAAGTAAAAGGAATAGTTTTTGCCTCAACTGACAACAGTCAGTACGTATTCACCAGGGAAATTTAAAAAAAATTTCCACATCCAGGTATGTTTGCAATATATTACTGAATCATATAAAAAGCCAAATAGCTATAGGAAAGCATTGCACTTCAATTTTTTAGGTAATTGCACTCAATCATATAAAAGACCAAAATATAAGAGCATGTGAATTTCACTGTTTTGGTGATTAGCAACATATACAAAATAGAATAGCATTTGAATGCACTCTTTTGGTCATCAGCAACATTGTGAGATACCCGTATTTTTTCCTATTTTTAGCATAAAATTTTTTCTCGCGTTTTCATGAACCAACTATCTTAAACTCATTTTAAACTCTCTTTAGCCTTCCCTAATTTTCTAGGAATTTTCCCAACCCTTCTACTATTTTTTCTCACCTTAAAGAGAACCTTTCCTATTTCCCTCAATCCAAAAACCACAGAAAATATTAATTCAAATTACATACTTAAGTTTTCCATATTTTTTATGAATTTTTAGAACCTTATCTCATATTTTTCCGACTTATTTATAAATTCTTATGAAATTCCAAAACCTAATCTATTTTCTGAAAATTTTATTCAGGTTTTATAAAAATCTTTCCTCTTTTGGAAATTATCAGAGTACACTTTCTCTTTTCGAAATACGCCTTCGACGTGTACCTCTTTTCCAGCCCGAAGCCTTACATGGGCCTAAGGCCCATTCCTGTTTCGGCCTTTCCTCAGCCCACCGGCACCTTAAGTGACAACGGACGCCTAGGATTGAGCCACGTCATTACAAGTTGAATCCAATGTTTGCTGCATAAAACACACCGCATACCCCTTCATCAGAATAGGCTGATTTAATCATGACCATCCTTATCTCATCCAAAGGCTCAAAATAAGCCACGTTGCTACTCAAAATCCTAATCCACGGAACTCGTTGTTCTAAACTTCGGCGTAGCCGTTTCCACCGTTGTTTCGGTGGAAACGACTCTCCCTGCCACTGTAGCTCACCTCTACCCCTGTTTTCACCTTCTCTAGACTCCTCCCGACCTCGCGAAGCTCATCCGCCATCTCATCAACTTAATCCGGCCACGTAGCACGACGAATCAAACTCGGACACGCCGCCAGCGCCGCCACCACCATTTCCATGCTTCCGTGCCCGCCAAGCCTTATCCCATCTATAAAAGGCCACCAATGGCCTCAGTGCAACCCAAGATTTCTTCTCCACCCCACCATTTCTCCTCCAGGTCATCGGAGTAGCTTCTACACCATAGCCCGAAGTGACGCCGCCGCTTGACCTCACCGCCTGGTCACCTCAGACCACCCCGAGCCTCGCCAATACCACCCCAGGTACCCTTATGCCCCCAATTTCATGTTTCTATTGCCAATTGCTCACTGTCACTCTCGTTCACTGTCTTTGAGTAAATCCGCCGCCCTCTATTTTCCCTTTCCTGTCATTGGCAACCCCCCTTTGTCGACCACCTCACCACTTCTTGCGTGCTCTCTCTCCATTGCATCTTTGGGCCCCGCTTATCGAGGCTCCCACGACGAGAATCGGGTCGAAACAAGATCTTGAGCCCAATAAATTTAAAATTCCCTTTTTATTTCTTATACCATCCAAACTTTTGAATTTTATTCCACCTACTAAAACTCTTCCAAAAATTTTAAAAAATTCTCAAAAGTCTCAAATAAAATATAGAATTTTATAAAAATATTTTAATAAATTCTTGATCACTTTCCTATATATAAAAGCATTTAAAAATTCTAATAAAATTTTAAAATCCTAAAAATACTAAAATTGTATTATAGCACTCAATAATTCAATTAAAACTTATTTTTAATTTTACACTCCTATATCTTCGATAAATTCCATCTTGGAACTCTGGCAATTTTTGTCGTCGACCCCGATCTCTGGAATCTTGTCGATCCACACTTAATTTCACACATACACCAATATTAAGCCTCATGCTTCCCGGAGGAAATGTCCATTTTTATTCAAAAACACCGCACCCTTATCCATTTGAAAATATTTTTAAAATTCTTAGAAAATCATATAGCCCATCACCTATTCACCCTAAACCCTTTGTGCATTTTTATCATTTTCCTTTGCATAATGCTTCTCCAATTCTTATATTTATTAGAATTTCTTTTCTTTTTCCGTATTTATGACATATAGACAATGAACTAATCACCTCCGGATCCTTTGAGCAAGAATATCCAGAAGACACTTTTGAACCCGATCTGACCACCGAAGAAGGTAGGTTTTCTATCCTTTGATGCATATTGATTTCCTAGTTTCATTTATTATATATTTATCGCATTACTTTATAGTTATTAATTGTGAATTATCCTTTATTTAAATTATGGTATTTAACATTTTTGTAGAATATATAATCCAAGCCTCACAACCAAAAGCTTACCCAAAATAAATAAACTTGATCATACCTTACCATAAGAAAATCTAGATATATAATTATTTCAATAGGTAGGATAGTATTCATCTTGTTTTTTGGATAAACAATGTGATAAACAGAAGAGAAAAAAATTGAAAAGTATAGCATGAATTACCAGAGTGGTAATTGCATGGGCAAGGTATTGCCTTAGTGTTTTCGCAATATTGAACATTTGGGATGCTAGCCGAGTAGTCACCGGTAATGATCGTGCGGAGGCTAGACATTTGCCCAGTTCTGGGATATTAGGCTAAGTGATTCACATGTTACCGGCTGTGTCTCTGCGGAGGCCAATATCACCAGGGTTTTTTTCTCAATGTTTGTGTCTTGTGCAAAACATTGAAAAACTTGAACTATTTTGAATAGAAATGACATAAATACCATCCATCGATATTATCGGCCATTTTATGGGTAAAGATGGCAGGTTTTGCAGAGCTGATAACAAAAACATTAATAAACCTTACTTCTGGTATATGAAGTTATGTCAATCTGGGTGATGCCTATTCTATTAAAATAAATCCATGAATTTTAAGAAAAGGTAATGGTTGTCAGATAAGGATGGAGAAAGGCGATAGTAATTTACAAAATTCATTTAAAATTGCTTTAGAAAACATCCTTATAATATTGAAGTTAAGCTTTTAAATATTGCATATTATGCCATCTAAATTATAACCTTACCCTTCTTTGAAACATTTTGCATATAGTTAATATTTTATTTCCTATGGAAACCTACTAGTACTATTGATGTACTTACCCATTATGTGGGAGCTATTTATGATAATTGAATAGACTCCTGTTCCACTGCAGATCCCAACTTTGACTTTTTAGCAGAGGACATGGAACTCTTCGGATTAGAATACTAGATATTTATAAACTCACAAATTATAAAGTGGTTTATATAATACCACAAATTTTGGTATTGTAAATGTAGATTGATCATAGCAAATAACATGGCAAGGTTGATATACCGATTCTGGATCAACATTTATATTATTAAAGGAGATCAATTTTTAATATTATATATTGGAAATTGGTCTCCCACAAACATATACAAAATAGACCAACATTTGAATGCATTATTTTGATCATTAGCAATATATACAAAATAGACCACATTTGAATTCGCTGTTTTGGTCATCAAACAACATATACAAAATTGCCTAGCCTATTTTGATACTAATCACTATGTTCCCCAGCTTGTTTTGTTGCTGCTCCCTGTAAATTTTAAATTGAGACATGTCCTTAGTGATCAATAAAGAAACTAAAAGTTCTACAATTTTGTCCTCAATTTTGCTTAGATAGAAATCAATTTACCTTAATATTCTTGGTTGATAGTTTCTCAACCCAATTTTTCTCTCTCTTCCATCCACCCTTTCTTCCTTCTTTTTTCTTAAGGGCAGTAGGTTGTGGCATATTGTTTTCAACTGTTGGTGCAATGTTTGGAGTCTTTAAGGTGTTGTCTATAGAATACTTATTGATTATTTCTTCCATCTAGACATTTTCAAAAAGTAAAGATATTTCTTCCTCCTCAGCTGCCTGAGATGCCAAGTAAATAGCCTTATGCGAAAGAAACTTGTAGCGACATGTAGCATCCAACTTCAGATCTTCTAAAACATTTCTTCCAGCATTATCTTGAACTATTCCATATCGTGCTACCCTTGTCCATCGCTTCAAGATATAATGATCAGGTAATTGCTTAATATCCATCAACTCAAGAATTTTGATTGCATGACAACATAATAGACCATATCGTTTAAATTGTTGACAACTACAATATAGCTTGCCCTCTTGAAAAGAACCATCTACCATGTGCTCCTTTTCAATAGTGTGAGGATCATCAGTGATCTATACTAGTATAGGAAATCACATCACTGGCGGTTCGTAAAGCTTACCACTAGCGGTTCTCGAACCGCCACTATTTAAGCGATAGTAATAATAGGAGATTATCACTAGCGGTTCTCAAACCGCTAGTGATTGTATTATCACTAGCGATTTTAGTGAAGAACTGCCATAGATAAGGGTGTTCGAAACGAGGTTTTGGATAGTAAAATTTGATTTAAAAATATTATTTTGACCGGGATAGCACTCCTACACCATCTACCACCACATATATAGCCTTAGCACCTTTTTTGTATGCGAAATTTAAACTGCGCATAACCTGCGATTCGAACTCAGGACCTCTTGACTCCAACCTAGCCCTCCTAAACATCTCACCCATTAATAAATTTCGATCTATATAGGATATGAATATCATTTAAGCCTTGTTTTATGAATCTTTTAATAACTTTTAACTATGCAAATAATATTAAATGAAAAGTTTTCAACTACAAAGTTGTATATCTTGTCGACTGCTACAGTTTTCATGTAAAGAGTGTTTTTATCTGACTTCATTTGAATAAGTTATAAATTTTTAAATTTGTAATGATTATTTAGACATCTATATTGCTTTAAATGGAAATTATATCAACCACAAAGTTGTAGATCTCGTCGAGAGCTAAAATTTACATATAAAGTTTATTTTAATCCGAACTCATATGAAAAGTTATGAAATTAAAAATATCTAGAAATTCTAAAAAAATTTCACTAGCGGTTCTTGTAGGGAACTGGCGAGAACTGCTACTGATAGTGAACATATCGCTGGCAGATCTAGGATTGAACCACTAGTGGTACTTTTACTGGCAGTTTTCTTATAGAACCGCCAGTGATAGGTTCAATCACTGGCGGTGTCGTCGCCGGGATCCCCCGCCGACGAGGAAAGGTACGGCGCCCCTCCCCGGTACTGGAGAGGACGCCGCCAGAAGTTGTGGTTAGAAAGCGGACGCTAGGTGAATAGAACCAATGTGCAAATGTGCGATCAGAATGCTTGTCCTCCTTTCATTGATGAACTTATCAATTTATACAACTGTAGGGTCCGGGTTTACATGCATGGGAAATACCCAAATTGCCTCGGCCTAGGGGAAACACCCAAATTGCGCCAGTCCCGGAGTCAATGATCTTGTGATCAACCGTTAGACTACTTTCTTACAATCCAAGCTTTGCTAATCCCTATCCTACCCTCGGGGGAGGGGGGCACATTCTGACAAGGTGGTTGATCCGGTTAGTCCTTATCAGGGGCTGTCGCGGAGTCTTCATCCCCTGGCCCGAAACTTGTCGAAGATCAAGCTTGGTCTCCCCGAAGAATCTTCGAGAATTCCTCGGTGAGACTTCGCTCCTCAGCTATACTCTTCGGTAGGAGTCCCGAGTATTCTCATTGCTCAAAATTCCCTCGAAACGTCTGACCCTTCGCGTCCATCTCCCAACCCTTCACGCGTGTCTGAGTCCTCGGCTCACAACCCATGGGGTCTTGTGGTCATCTTAGGCGCACTTCTCCACTTACCCCTTCGGGAGAAAATCCTCACGAAGGACTCTTACAGCATCTTCGTGGACATCCACCTTTCCTGAAGATGGGGTGGTTGCCCCTACAACAGGCGGTTCTAGGATTCAACCGCTAGTGATATTTTTGCTGGCGGTTTTCTTATAGAACCGTCAATGATAGGTTGACTATCACTGGTGGTTTTTTCGGGTCCTTGGGTGAAACGGGAGGGGGCAGGGCCACATCACTGACGGTTCTAGACGAATCCGCCAGTGATGAGGTGTCAAGGCTAAGCATTTCTATAGTAGTGCTAATGGAAACAACATATGTATTTCCATCGTCTGTCAGTTGTGCATAGGCTAATATAGACTTTTCATAAACAATTTGGAAGGCTTCAAAAATTTGTGGAGTATACAATCTACTTGTTTGCACCAACATAGGAGTTTTCATTTTTATTTGGGGCAACTTGTTTCTTGATTTATACTCTGATTTTATCTCTATGTCTCTCTTTGCTTGGATGGCCTTCTCAAAATGCTTGAAGAAATGGAGAATGTTCAACTCAGTTGTAAGATAATCTTTCAAGTGACTGTTCAATCTCTCACTTGATTGTGTACTTCTCATCGCTAGGTTGTAATCATTTCTCATGTAGCATTCAGCCCACTTTTCCTTTAAGCTATAAATACTATCCAATCATGATTGTTTATCTACCTTGCCTCTCATGTTGGAAAAAACTTCCTCAAATTGATTTTCATCCTCATATTCATACATGCATGCACTAAAATTAGCAAGAATGTTTGAGCCATCATTCTTATTTCGATTCAAGTGCTTGATTGCATTTTGGAATATATGCCAAGTACATAAACCATGCCATGTATAGGGAAGAACATTAGCTATAGCCTTGCCCATTGCAATATCTTGATCGGTGAAAATGGTTGTCGGTTGCCTTTTACTATGGGCTATCAAGAAGGTATCGAAGAGCCATCTAAATGATTCAAATGTTTCATCGTACATGAGAGCTGCCCCAAATATTACAGTTTCCTGTAGTGGTTGAATCCAACAAATACACCAAATGGTTGGCTCCCTATATTTGTTCCAAAGGTAATATCGAAAGTAACAACATTGCCAAAGTGTGCATAATCTACTATCATTCTTGCATCAGTCTAAAAAATGTTTGCTACCTGTTCTTCGCAATCCAGCTGCAAAGCATAGTAAAAGGAAGGATTTTCTGCAACCTTATTCTGAAAGTAATGAAATAGGCCCCCGGCTTCTTCATACTTTATCTCCTTTTAGCGTTTAGTGCGCAAATAATTTTTGTGATCTTGACATGTGTACCTAAGGTTAGCTGCCCCTCCAACATGCCTACTAGCCAATTCATGGGCACTTTTAGGCCGAAGACCTGAATCATCTGTCATTTCAATTTCAAAAGCTTGGACCGCTAAGATGCTCCGATGTGATGGCATTAGATGAGCTGTCTCTGGAATTTGGAGAATATGATTGTGTTCGAGAACCAAATCAACAACCTTGTATTTTATAGTTGCTAAGTTCAAGGAAACACCCATACACACTTGGCACTCAATTCTTCTCTCAGCTCGAGGATTTTTTGTCAAGTGATCCCTTTTGTCCTTTCCTCTAACACCTTCCTTCACACACATAAATCTACATGATGTAACCTTAAAATCTTTCTTGCTTGTGTTCTCGTACCTCTTTCTTATACTAAAGCCCATTCGACCATCGTAGTAGTTCCCAAAAAGATTGAGCTTCATCTACATTTTCAAATTCCATACCAATTCGAGGAATCCGACTAAGCAATATATCGTCTCTACACAAAATAAAATAGGACGGATTAATGGATTGTGTAACCCTAGCCTCAAATTCACAAATCTTCCATATAATTCTAGGTAGGGACATATCTCAATTTACATAAGTACGTGCTATAATGAATTAGAAGTGCAAAAGCATGACAAATAGATAATCTTTCATCCGTCTACAACTCACATCTCTGATATACCTTTGAACTGGAGCTAGGGATGGAGGAGGTGCTTGATTGGGACCCGGTGCTCGATTTGGAGGTTCCATGGGACGTGGTGCTTGATGGGCTGAAAGCAATGATGGCGAGCTGCTGGAGAGTGCTCGTGAGCCTGTTTGAAGAGAGGTCCACTAGCTAGAAGCAGCCGTTGCTGCTGACGCGGCGCGGGATGACGTCGGTGCAGCTGGAAGCGGTCGTTGCTGCCGAGGCTGCGTGGGATGATGCCGGTGAATTTGCTCTCCCACGGCTGCAGCACCTCAATGCAAGTGGCTGGGCAGCTCGCCGACGATCTGGAGCCACGTGTGGGATTTCTTCTTCCTTTTGGGCTGGTAGCGCTGCCAATTCCCGCGCAGAGAGCTCACTTTGTGGCTGCAGCGTCCGATACAAAACTAACGGACTGATTTGAGTGACTGTCTCTGACTTGAGAAGAGAAACATCAGACGATACGCTTCCATGGGGTTGGGGTGGAGGCTGGAGAGGGGGTTTCCCTGCTGATCATTTCAGGCGTGGTGGTGGCCACATCGAAAGTTAGTGGGACAACACATGGGATAGGTCTTAGGGTGCTTCTCCTACATCAGGGAGAACAACGACAGAGACGACGAATCAAGCGGTAGTCTCACCTTCAGTAGCAATATCTACAACATCAGCTGAGCAAAACTCAAGGAGTGGTGATTGCTATTGGGCAATCAGGGGAGATGTCCATGTGCGGGGTGATTATAATTGGGACAAAGAGGCTATTTCTAATGCTTGGCGTCCCAAGGTGTCGGATCATGGAATTCAGGGTCTACTACTCTATTCCAAGTATTTAATCCAATTGTGGTGTTCCTGTTGCTAAGAAAGAGGAACGAGAAGTAGGTCCTTGTTATAGGTGTGAAATAAAAGGTCGTATGTTAGTTGATTGTTCATATCATGTGAAGTGTTTGGGAGGATATGCGTAATTAGGCCATATGGCTAAGAAATGCTCAGAGAGGAAACCATGAAAATTTGTAGCGCCCCTCATAGATTTTAGTGTGAAGAATTGTGTTTTATCCTGATAAAGGATGTTCCATCTGATATCATGCGCTGATTATAATGAATGCTCTGTTGTTATTAATGTGGAGAATGGTACTATCACTGAACATGTTCTTAATGAGGATTTTAATGACTATTTTGGAAATGAATGTCATGGTGTTGCTAGATAGTTGAGGGATAATGAGTCTGTCATGCAATTTCCCAATATTAAAGTGGTAGACTTTTGAGGTTCCCTTCAATGAACGTGCAAGGATCTGGGCCGGGGTTAACCTTAAGTTTGCAGCTTGAAATGAGAAGTACGAGGTTTTATGTTATCTACAGGAGGTATGAGCCAGAATTAAGAACATTTCAAAGATAAAAGAGATCTTACCAAGTAGCTTACTTCGTGAGAGCTCTACCACAATGGAGGTGGATAAAGTAGGGATGTGATCGGATCGGATACGGTCGGATATTGTCTTATTCGTATCCAGATCCATATTTTTCATCGAATACAGAATCGGATACGAATAGTGCCGAATACAGAATCGAATACGAATTATACCGGATAATATCGGTTACGAATACAAATCAAATACGGATCGGAATCGACATGGATACGAATAATATTAGCCGGATAATTTAAAATCCAATTTCATTTTTTTTCCAAAATCGGTCCAAATTTAAATTCAAAATTAGGAATTTTGAAAAATAAGAAAATGTCAAAAATTAAAAATTTGTGCACAAATATTATTAAATAAGTACAAATTCTAAATTCTAAATTTAAATTAAAAATTAGGAGAAAGATCAATCAAAATTTTGAGAATTTCATTTAAATTCCGACTGGTATTTAAAAATAAATTACAAACAAGAAAAATCAAGTAGACAGTAGCTGTGCCCAGCGGCTGTGGCCTGGCCTCTCCACTAGTCCGCCTGTGATATATGTTATTCGGATAATATCCGTATGTCATATTCGGATATTATCCAAAGAAAAACTCGGATATTCCGTATCTATCGGATAATCAGTGTTCCGTATCCGTATCCATATCCATATAAATTATCTGTATCCATATCCTTATCCAAAAAATCAACTGGATATTTATGAAACTATCCAAATCATCATCCAAATCAATTCAGTCGGTCGAAAAATATCCGTACCAGTTCCATCCCTAGGATAAAGCAAGTTTGTCTAATAGGATGTAAGAATGAAAGTGATTGTTTATATTAATTCCTCAGAAAGTGGAAGGGTTGATAGGACTTGATATCTATGAATTCTATTTCCAATTGAAAGACTAGTTAGTTAATGACCTAATGATAAGATATGTGTTACAAATAAGGGAGAGGGACATAATATTGATGTTGCTGGTAATGTGTCAAAAAAGACAAAGTTGGGGGAGGTTGACATAAGGGTGGTCAAGATAAAAATACTATCCTTTAATTTGCTCATGCTAAGGGCACGTCCAATGGTGATTCAAATCAACCTAGCTAAAGCATGTGGGCCGAGGCATGCGTCTGTTCACTTCTCTATTTTCTCTCCCGCGCTAAACCAAACCAAAGTGCAGGGTTGGGCCCATGTATTGATCTCATCGCTGCCCAGAGCAGTGCTATTTCCCTCGTATTCTGTTGCCCATCGATTTTTGTATTAAGCTTGGAGTTGAACCAAGATGTTTGTTCGACTCATGAATTAAGTTGGATCACAGTGTCAACTCCAATGCGATGGTTTAGCTCAACTCTCTCTATCTCCTCACTTTGGTTTGATTTCCCTTCCCCATTAGATATTCTCTAAGCTAGTGGGCAAAGGGGGAAATAGTAATTAATACTGGATATCAGTGTTGCAGACGGCAATACAAAAGATGCTGCAACGAGTCCAATGGATTTACAAAGGGGTGAATGATGAAGAAGATGACCTGTTATAAGATGAGCTTGTTGACATGAAGAGCAATGGCATTTCTAGTTGCAAGGTTGTGGGTGCTGGGAGAGAAACAAGTACTATAGGTAATCAGGGCGACTTGGGTGATGTGGTGCTCTAACATTCATATTCAACAAGATGATGTTGGGCACACTAAAGTGGATATTTCTGTGTGCTAATGTTAGTATAACTAGAGTTGAAAACAAAAGGGTCTATTCTATATTGAGCTCATTCAATTCAACAATGGTAGGACTTCAAATTCGAACAGAAATAATTAGCGAACCTAGTAGAAAATAACACGACACCAGAGCCATAGACCTAGAACTTAAAGAATGATTCACCAAAACTATCTTCTCGATCCAAATCATTATGTCCCGCACACTCATTCTCTGTAGTCTGTAGTATAGTGCTCATTTGTTTTCTGGACGACAAATATGCTTCTAAGCATTGGATTTCATAGATCAATGCATATTACTAAATACAAGAGTTGTCGAGAAACAAAAAAGGGCACATACAACGTACATCTTGATTAGAGTTCATCTTTAACATGCTATGATAATGATGATGATGGTGTTACACCCTCTTCTACAACATCCACCAGGGTTACTTCCTCCGCTGCAGCAGCTCACCTGCTTTGGATGCCATGCATGTTCTTATTAATAAAACAGATGATCTCCCCGGTTGTCCTTCCACCGTTGTATGACAAGATATCCGCACTAGATGAATAGAAGTAGAGAGCTGGGTATCGCTTGACCGCAAAGTTTGTCGGGATATCGTTCGTTGTGTTGTCCTGCAAAACCAGAGGACCCAAACATCTATAACGCCTGAGGAATGCTCCACCACTATGGAAGTATGATCTCAGGTAACTCTAAAAAAAAAATTTAAACCATCATCTGCTAAATGAATTACCATCTTTGCTATGATCACACCTCGTGTTGCAAGGAGACTGCAACTTATTTCCAGGATCGAGGCCAATTTTTGGCAATGGCCAATTGGCCACACCAAGGTGTGTAGAACTCGAGCAGAACTGTGACAAAATTGATGGCATGCAGTCAATTAATAAAACAATCTTCATATAAAACTTAACTGAAGACCGAATACATCCAGCTAAGATAATTATAGTTATGACAACATGAACCAGTTGATGTGAGAAGTAACGAACCATTTTTGCCAGAGATGAAAACAATGTCATTAATATTGTCCGCCATGACGACCTTAACACTACTGCAGAACGGAACATCACAAGCGGTTCGTAAAGGCCTGTACAAGCGGTTTTTGAACCGCTTGTACGAAACCGCGTGTGATACCTGGCTGGTATCACACGCGGTTCCCTCAACCGCTTGTACAGGCCTAACGAACCGGGTCGTAGCTCTCTGGGCGCACGCGTGGGCTGCCACGTAGGATAGCTCTGCAAGCGGTTCGTAATTGGAACCGCTTGCGGAGGTATTTCTCTGCAAGCGGTTCGTAATTGGAACCGCTTGCGGAGGTATTTCTCTGCAAGCGGTTCCAATTTGGAACCGCTTGCAGAGAAGCACTCCACCGGAGAATCCATTTCAAAATGGTTTTATAGGGTGTTTGTCGATATTGTTTGAAATAATAAAACTAAATACTAGAAGAGGCTTTTTGTCGCAATTTAATATATATATGCATACACATGTTGACATGATCATCACAAGCTGAACAAACATTCACAAGTATATTAACATTGTCAAAAATCCACAAGTATATATATACATGTTACATATGATAACGAGTGCACGCACGTACGCGGCGTTTACAAGCAGTTTGAATGATTGAAAATTGTCTATCGAGTTAATTTCTTCGCCGCGTCACTCTTCTCGGCCTTGCTCGACGAGGTGGTGGATATCGCCGCCAGTTTGGCGGTGTTAAAGGAAGGAGAACCGTTACCCCTCATGTGGTGGTGGAACGCGCCTTGAGGGTTTACGATCTCGTCGACAACGAAACCGATGAGTTGTTCTTGAAGTGCGAGCACCCGGTGAGGCGGGCAGTACTGCAACGTCGTGATCGGTGTTGGGCTGGCAATTAATAAAGCGATAAGTAAATAATTAAATATCGGAACATATATATGCTTGTAATTAAAGCGTATGTTATTCTAGCTAGCTAACTGGTTCAGTAGTACACACGAACCTCTTCGAAAAAATTAGTGGGAACATCGCCGTGGAGAAAATTTTGAATGTAGTGGAACACATAGTAGCCACACAAGTTGTTTCCAGCGGTCTAGCGACTAACCTTCATTGGGGCCGAGAATTTCATAACAATAAACAAATTAAATATTCAGATGACAAATTGATAAGACGCACATATAATAATAATATACGGTCTTTGTAGTACGTACCCAATCGTTTAGCCGGACATCGAATTCTTTCTTGAATTTTCCCTTTTGCTTCTTCTTGAACTCCGTGTACGCCGCGTTTAGAATGTTAATGATCCATTGGTATCCTGCCTTAGGCTTCCTTCTTGAGTCTTGTACTCTAATAATTCCATTGCCAAGCTCGATGACGAGAAGGATCCAGGGAAAGCTATTGATACATATTGCAACATATATGTAAATAGTTGGTCATATATACTACATATCATTGTCTTAAGAAGTATATAGAGGAAGAAAAGGATTGTGAGAACACGTACTCATAGTTGAAGGGCAGGAATATGTACAGCTTGTCGTGTTGTTCGAGCATTGCATGGAGAATGTATTCCTCGAAATTCTTTCTTTGAGGGGGTATGAATACACTTTATCGTTGATAATCGATGGATCGATGAAGCCGTACTTATGCGACATGCCGTCTTTAGCGAGCCGTTGCATCTCCAATCTACGTGAGGGATATATAACTTAGTTAGTTGGAGTCCAAATTTATGGTACGGGAGTAAATAGCGGTGTAAACTTAGGAGCTCAAGACACTTACAGCACCAAGACTCATGAAAGACACGTTGATTGTCTTTGTGGTATATATTGTACAAGTCTTCAAATTTCAGCCATATTTCTGTGTTGTCCCCGCGGTGGAAGTGCTCGTCTTTCAAAACTAAGGGAAACATAGTCATTCCTTTCATGGCCTGTTTCATGTACCAGATATGCATCTGTCGCATCTTGGTAACAAGGCATCTATCTCAGTTGGGTCCACCAGTGGTTGGCCCAGTTGATACTTCCATCTGATCGGTGCCATTGAAAGATTATCCGTCATTCCCAGAGCTGCTCCTTCGGTATCGAGCCCTGCCTCTTCCATGAATTTCCACACCATCTCTGGATCGACAGTGCTGTCCTCATCTCCTGCATTGTTCTTTTTTTTTCTGGGCCGCCCTCCGACTTCTAGTAGCATTTGTCTTGCTCTTCACTATTGTCCTTTCGTAGTTGGTCAGCACTGGAGGTGGCGCCGTACCGCCAACTAACTGTCGGAGATATGTTGGATCAATTTTCAGCTTCGGCTCTGGTTTCTTTGGCGCGAATTGCCTAGCCACATCAGCTTTTGCTGCTGCCTCCAGCTCCTCGGGAGTCATGTCATATGCAAGCTTAACCGGCTCCTTTCCCTTTCTCCCTCGGCTGGATCCCGACGTCATGGTAGGAGATGCTGCCGCCGGATCCCGACGCCGGACAGTGAGCTTCTTTCTCGGGGGAGATGCTGGAGATGTGGTTGCCCTTGGATGGTTCTTCTTGCTTTGCGGCGGTGGTGGCGGAGACGGGTTTTTCTGTGGAGTTGTAGGTGGCGGCGGTGACGCTGGAGCAGGCGTGCGTTCTCGTTGTGGAGACAAGCTTGGCCCTGCAGCATGCTCCAACTCCGAGGCCTCTCCTACCGGTGATTTCGCCTCCACGACAGCTAGAAATATAATGTACTTTTTCCGCCAGAGAATGAATGAGCCGTTTAGGGCCTGTCCAAGGCTGGTCACGTCATCGCCCGTAGGATTGTCTAGCGTTAGATCCCCGAAGCCGTCGACCACCTCATCCACCGTGACCTTGGAGTAACCCGGTGGTATATCAATGCAGTGGAACCTCTGGCCCGCCTCCATCGGATACGCCATGCCATATGCCACCTTAAAGGAGAGATTTCTCATCTCGACGTGTAGCTCGCAGGGGCGGCGAACCGTGATGCTGTCCACTAGATGACGAGCTAGCAGATCATCTTGGGGGGCCACGGCCGACGCGCAGCTACTCCGTCGCATGGACGGACTTATCACGGCGTCCGGCTGCCCCTGAACATTGACCGGAAGTACTGCTGCCCCCTGAAGTGCCTGGCTCACTGCTTCGGCGATCTTGCGCGTAACCAGCTGATCGACGTTTTCCTCGTGGGCTTTGAGCTGCACCTCCAATCGAGCCACTCTGGAAGCTTTTGTTCTCTTGTTTCTCTCCCGGCTCCTGTATATCTGTGCATTGCTCGCAAAGCCGAGCCTCCACGGCTTCTTCCCAAAACCTCTTGTCCGTCCCGGGTGCTCCTTGTTTTGGAGGGCATATGTGAGTAGGTCATTCTCCCTATCCGTCACCAAGGAGCCCGACTGGATATTTTTGATGCCTTCATCAATCCTCTGATGAACGTCTTGCAAGTCCGCTTCCACCACCACGCTGCCGTCATCCTTGAGTTGGCCCCCATGAGCCATGATGTAATTGCGCATGCGGTCATCCCAACCATCGCATTCGGGCACAATATTCTTGCCTTTCAGCTCCTCTTCTCGCTTGTCCCATTTTGGTGCAGCCCTAACGTAGCCAGCGCTCCCGAGATGGTGGTGGTATTTCTTCTTGAGCGCATTCTCCCTATTCTTCTGCCTTGCGGCTTTGCCTTCTTCGGACAGCTTGAAGTTCTCGAATTCTTCCCAATGATCCGCAAGCTTAGCAAACTTATTGAAGTCTGGCCTTGTTCCCTTGTCGATGTAATCGCGGGTGAGCTTCGACTTCCACTGCTGAAATGAAGTTGCCATCTTCTTGGAAGCCCATGCCTTCACCTTCGCTTCGACACCATCTGGAAATCTGAAATTTGCCTTGATATCGTTCCATATGAGATCCTTGGTAGCTGTAGGAACCTTGGGCCATGACTTGATGCTGATTGGCACATGATCCCTAACGCAGTATCCTATTGCGTTGTTGAACGGTGCAAGTGCCGAGACCGGGGCTATTAGACTACCGTCGTTGCCGACTTCGGTGATCACATGCTTGGACTTCAGCTTCTTGTTAGGTCCTCGCTGAACGGACTTTGCAGTGGTCGATGTACCGGCCTTGATACAAAAACATATAGGATATAAATGAGAACGCGTGTTATGTGTGAATTAACTTATATTAATGAACATGCCTACTTGATATATACCTCGGAGTCGTCCACGGTATTCTCATTGTCCTCGCCGGTAGCAGCCTCATCGACAGCTTCGCCGGCTGGAGCGTTATCGGTCGCATCGACAGCCTGACCAGCTGGAGCGTTACCGGTCACATCGACATGCCCACTTATGAGTGTAGACAATGCGATGGTCTCAAATATCAAGTTCTCCTGGTCATCGAAATCCGGGTCACCACGTCTTGGTGTCGTCATGGACCCGAAACCCTAATTTTGCGATCTATAGAATAAAAACAATTACTTTAACAATCTATCTCAATACCAAACCAAAAGATAGCATGAGTACATTTCATTAAGTGATATGTTAATTGAGTTTAATGGACCCAAATGGCATAATAAGGAACTATAATACTTTAGAGTGACAAATAGATGGAAGTGAGATGTTTGAGGCACTGGGAATACTTAAAATTTGCTCACAGTATCTCATCCAGGTGCCAAGATTCTTATCATCATGGACAGCATATACCACCAAGGGAGAAATAATTGTTTTATGGCATTAAGCTTACAATTTCATTATAATTTTACTGGTTTTATAAATAGAGTGTTATAGAGTGCCTGCTACGGATGCTCTGAAGAGAGATTTATGGGTATGTCTTTAAGTCAACTCGGTAGAGACTGGCTTGGTTGGGCTCGACCAAGCTTGGAGTCGCTACGGTTTGGGCACTGTAGAGGTAAAATTGTGCTTTCGCCCGTGCTGGATGGCAAAAATTGGTCAAATTCATAAAAGCGCATACCATCAACCTTAAGGCATTTTACCTAGGCTTACATGTATATATATATATACCTACACAAATAAATGGAGAGATTTCACATATATATATATATATATATATAATTATATATATATATATGTATGTATGTATCTATATAGGAGACATAAGAACAATAAAGAAGTGTATGAATAAAATATACATGAATATCACCCTAAAAATCCCACAAAACCCTTGAAATTAGTTTGGACCCTAATTAGCAGTTTGAATCTAGTGTGGGCTGCAGCCACCCCGGCCGGCCTCCACCTCACCGTGAAACCACTCTCGATCCAGAATCACGGCCGAGATCTCCCAGCACCAGCAGCTTGAGCCAGTGGCCATCCCGTGCCTTCCCTCTCTGTCCCCGTTGGGACATTTCATCGAACACCCTGCGGGCAGCAACAAACAGAGGAGGAGGGGAGCATGGGAGAGCGGAACCTAGGCCCTCCGGTGTGGCAGCGGCGGTGGCGCGTTGTCGGAGGAGTCGAGGAGGCCGGCGCGCTGTCGGAGGTGACGAGGACGGCGTTGCTTGGTTGCGGCGGCGGCGCGACGAGTCGAGCTGAAGCGCGGTTCGGGACTTAGAAAAATTTTGTGTGCAAGGTACGATATAATGTAAAGGTCTCATAAGCGGTTCGTAGTACCAACCGCTATGAGGTATCCTACAAGCGGTTCGTAGTACCAACCGCTATGGAGGTCTCATAGCGGTTCGTACAAACCGCTTGCAAAGAGCCATTTTGGGCGGGCGGCGGGAACCCCCCTTCTACAAGCGGTTGGTAGTACGAACCGCTTGCGGAGGTCAGTCTCCGCAAGCGGTTCTTATTAGCAACCGCTTGCGGAGGTCGGTCTCTGCAAGCGGTTCATACTACCAACCGCTTGCAAAGGGCCATTTTAGGGGGCGGGCGGGAACCCCCTTCTACAAGCGGTTGGTAGTACCAACCGCTTGCGGAGGTCAGTAACATTGAAAAGGACGCCGTGCCCCGTTTTGGTTGAGATGTAACATTCCTCCCCCCTGGCTAGAGCGCGGCGTTTAGGCGCGGGCTCACCCGCGTGCTCGCGGGTTCGAGCCCCCCTTGCGCCCCCTTGCCCAAATTTTTTTTGGTTTTCTAAATCTTTTCTTTTATTAATTTGTTTTATCTCTTTCTTTTCTTTTATAAATTTGTTTTATCTCTTTCTTTTGTTTTATCAATTTGTTTTCTTTTATAAATTAATCTGTTTTATCAATTTCTTTTCTTTTATAAATTTGCTTTATCTATTTCTTATCTTTTGTGAATTTGTTTGATCTATTTCTTTTCTTTTGTAAATTTGTTTTATCTCCTTCTTCTGTTTTATAAATTTGTTTGATCTACTTCTTTTCTTTTGTAAATTTGTTTTATCTCCTTCTTCTCTTTTATAAATTTGTTTTATCTCTTTCTTATTTATATCAATTTGTTTTCTCTCCTTGTTCTCTTTTATAAATTTGTTTTATCTCCTTCTTTTCTTTTATAAATTTGTTTTATCTCTTTCTCTTCTCTTTTGTAAATTTGTTTTATCTATAAATAACATTAAAGAAATAACACAAGTCCAATATGCGTATTTTTTACAGAAGTTGTACGCGTTAAGTAGGGGCAATATTAGCCTTTACAACCGTTCCTTCGTTATGATCGCGACGTATGTAAGGATCATCGACGTCTCTGTCATTCAGGACGGTTATGTCCACATCAACCGCAAAAGGAGGTAGCTCGTTGAACTGGCCATATTCTTCCTCGTCGGTGACGTCTTCAACTCCAACAATCCTTCGTTTGCCTTGGAGAACCACGTATTGCTTCGGTTTGATTTGCGTCTTGTCCTTTTGCTTCTTTGATTTGCTTGAGTTCATATCCATCACATAGAATACATGGTGCACAGCTTGAGCTAGAACAAACGGTTCGCGCCTATAGCCGACTTGTTTGAGATCCACGGTTGTCATGCCGGATTTGTCGACCTTCACGCCAGTTAGAGTCAGCTTCACCCATTGGCACTTAAATAGAGGGACCTTCAACAATGGTCCATAGTCGAGCTCCCATATTTCTTCTATGAAATCATAATATGTGTCCACCCTGCCGTTGTTGTCTAAGGCGTCTATACGGACACCGCTGTTCTGGTTGGTGCTCTTATTATCCTGGAATCTGGTGTAGAATGTGTAACCGTTGATCTCGTACCCCTGAAATGTCATGATTTCTTGTGATGGTCCACGGGCCAACCGCTGCAGTACTTCATCGTTTGACCCCTTCTAAAGGATGTAGGTTTGTAGCCAACTTCCAAAAGTTTCCATTTGCTTCAAATCTATCCAGCCATCTGTCTTTTCTGGGAAGCTGCGCTGTAGGGACCTCTTATGTTGAAGGATATAGGGGGCGATGATAGTTGATTGCTTTAGAACCGTGAAATGTGCTTGCTTAAATGCATTAAGATCATTGCATACAACTGCTTTCCTTCCTAGTGTGCCTTTCCCCCGCAGCCTCCTCTCGTGGCGTGATATGGGGACGCCGATAGGATCAAGATCACTAATGTAATCAACACAAAACTCGATCACCTCCTCTGTCATGTAGCCCTCGGCAATGCAGCCTTCCGGACGAGAACGGTTCCGGACGTACTTCTTGAGGATGCTCATGTACCTCTCAAAAGGGAACATGTTGTGCAGATACACGGGTCCGAGAATACCTATCTCCTTCACAAGGTGAACAGTGAGATGAACCATGATATCAAAGAATGCAGGAGGAAAGATCATCTCGAGACTAACCAAGCTTTGAACCACATCATCCTGCAACTTATTTAGTTTATTTGGATCGATGACCTTCTGTGATATGGCGTTGAAAAATGAACACAGCTTTGTGATTGTACCCCGAACCCACTCCGGCAGTATACCTCTGATAGCCACTGGGAGCAACTGTGTCATCATCACAAGACAATCATGAGATTTCAAGCCTTGGAGTTTGTTCTCTTTCGTGTTTACGAGTCTCCTTACATTCGAGGAGTATCCGGAAGGGACCTTCACACTGTTTAGGCACTCTATCATGCTTTTTTTTCTCTTCTTTACTTAAAGTGTAGCTCGCAGGATGTAGGTACAGTTGTTCTGTCTCTTCTTTATTTTTTGGATGTAGGTCATTCCTCAACTTCATTTCTTCAAGATCCTTCCTCGCTTGGAGGGTATCTTTTGATTTGCCATATATATCTATGTATCCTAACAGATTAGGCACACATTCTTAATGATGTGCATGAAGTCCAGTGAGTGACGAACCTCCAGCACTTCCCAATACGACAGGTCCCAAAATATTGACTTCTTCTTCCACATTGGTGCCTGACCATCCTCGTTCGGTACATGCATGCTTCCAGAACCCTTTCCAAATACTACTTTTAGATCTTGTACCATAGCAAAAACTAGTCGGCCATTACGATGCTGAGGCTTGCCACGGGTTTCTTGTTGTCCGTTGAATTTTCTGCCTTTCCACCGCAATGAATGACTACTGCCTAAAAACCTGCGATGGCCCCATGTACACACACTTTCGAGAGTTTTTCAAGTACATGCAGTCCGTTTCATCCAAGCACGGGTGCAGGCTTTAAACCCTTTGACAGTTTGTCCGGACAGATTACCGAGAGCAGGCCAATCGTTGATTGTTACAAACAACATTGCGCGCAGGCTGAAATACTCTCTTCTGTACTCATCCCAAACCCGTAAACCATCCTCCCACAACTTCGCAAGGTCTTCAACCAATGGTTGTAGATAGACATCGATGTCATTTCCAGGTTGCTTGGGTCCTTCGATCAACAGTGGCATTATGATGTACTTTCGTTTCATGCAGAGCCATGGAGGAATGTTATAGATGCACAACATCACAGGCCAGGTGCTATGGATGTTGCTCAACTGGCCGAAAGGATTCATCCCATCCGTGCTAAGCCCAAACCTTATGTTTCTAACCTCTTTTGCAAAGTCCGGGTAAGTCCGATCGACTTTTCTCCACTGAGAGCCATCTGCAGGGTGTCTAAGCATCCCATCTTCCTTACGCTCTTCTTTGTGCCAACGCATCATCTTCGCATGACATTCGTTAGCAAACATACGTTTCAACCTGGGGATCACGAGAAAATACCACAACACTTTGGCTGGAGTTCTCTTCTTCGTATGCTTCCCATCCACTTCACCTAGGTCATCACGTTGCACCTTATACCGTGATTTCTCGCACACTGGACAAACCTCCAGATCGGCATACTCATTGCGATACAGGATACAATCATTAGGACATGCGTGTATCTTCTGTACTTGCAATCCTAATGGGCAGAGGACTTGCTTCGATTCGTAAGTAGATTCCGGTAGAGTGTTACCTTCCTGAAGCAACTTCTTCACGAGTGTTAACAACTCATCGAATCCCTTGTCCGATACACCGTTTGTGGCCTTCCATTTCATGAGTTCCAGTGTAGTACGGAGCTTTTTTAGGCCTTGCCCACAATCTGGGTACAAAGGAGTTTTGTGGTCCTCTATCATGCGCTGATACTTCCTGTACTGTCTTTCCTCCGTGAACTCTCCCTCTCCGTCACGGAGCATCTGGTCTAGCTCATCGTCACCAAACTCGCCAAGTGCATCTTTCACGAACCCAAATTGAGTGTTCACTTCGTCAACCTCTTCTTCGTCTTCTTCGTATTCTTCATCGTCTTCCTCTAGAATCCCCTCTACTTCGCCGTGGTTTGTCCAACAGATATAATTTGGCATGAAACCTCTCATGACCAAATGGTTCAGAATCAACCATCCTTCGAGTGCTCCTTCTCGTTCTTGCGGTCTACGCATGGACAAGGTATGAAACTTCCCGGAGGCAATAATGCATTGTCAAGATCGAGAAAAGGCTTCACGCCATCCTCGAACTCTCTTGACCGACGATCCGTATTGTACATCCATTGTCGATTCATCTATAGCAACAAAAAAATACAAACATCTATTACAATTTTCAAGTAATGCTAACTACGTCTATTAGTTATAATTACTTTTATTACCTACCACAAAATATTTACTTTCTTTCATTTAATATGTATAGATCTACCAACCAATTTTTTGCATTTCAAACATTTTAAGCTACCATAGCACCTTATGAAACAAGATTTCTCATCATACAATGCATAAAAAAAAATCAATATATAGAAGAGAAGAATATGTACAAGATGCTAGTCACCTTTTAAACAATAAATTTGGATCTAAGAGCCTCAAAAGTTCTAAAGTGGATGTAGCAAAATAAACACATTTCCATGTATAAAACAAAATTTCTCAACATCCAATGCATAGAAAACATCAATATCTACAGGAGAAGGATGTGTACAACATGTTACTAACCTTTCAAACAGTTAATTTGGACCACAAAACTTCAATTAAAAATTTGGCAGCACCTCCCCTATGAACAGAGCTCAGCCCACCATGAACAGCAGCTTTGTCCTGTGTGTGAGCTCGCTGAGGAAGACAGAGTTTAAATGTGGAGAGTGAGAGGGGAGCTCATTGCAAGCGGTTCGTAATAAGAACCGCTTGTAAATCCCCTATTCTGCAGGCGGTTCCTATTACGAACCGCTTGTAGAATATTGCAAGCGGTTCGTAATAGGAACCGCTTGCACAGTACGGGATTCGCAAGCGGTTCTTATTACGAATAGCTTGCAGTGCGTCCCTCATCTCGCCCTCCAGCCCGTTGGTTTCGAACCGCTTGCGGTTCTCAAACTACAAGCGGGCCGAAGTGAACCGCTTGTAATGGGCCGTTTATGAAACTCTTATTTGCAGTAGTGTAACAGGGTGGTCATTCTGTTGGAACCAGGACCGATTTGCAAACCCTTGTGGGTCTCCTAACGCGTGATCAGCAAAACTAACTCACATATGTTGGCTCAATTAACATGCACATGCACCCGAGCAGCAACAAAAACTAATCAACCAATGTCACGTTGGCTAATTAGCTAGCTAGTATGGATGCACTGCATGCGATGCGCCAATCTCATCGACTCGGGTCTTGACGAAACACGAACACATAACAAAACGATATTTCCTGGTGCTTCCACTCGAGCACCTTTTCTTTGGCCCTGGCCCTTTATTTATACTAATAGATTACATGAATCCGACTAGAACTCTTACACATATAAAAGTAAACTTTATCTCTAAGACAACTCCAATTTGTAGACGAACTCAAATATACTCTAATACGAAACGGACTCGTTGCACTTATCAAGATTAATCCTAACAATCTCCCCCTTAATCTTGATACTCTAACTTTTTGAAGCAGTCAGACATAACTACGACATGCTCAACTCTACATGAAACATGGGACGGCGACACAGTTACTCAACACCCCACTGCTCCTTGATTTCGACTTCAGGACGGCGACATAGCTACTCAACGCCCTGGTCACAACTCATCGAAACCAACTAACCTGGCCGGCTCAACTTCAAGATGGCGTCACACCTCCTCAACGTCTTGGACACAACTCGTTGAAGCCAACCTTTCCTTGAACTCGACTTCAGGATGGCATCACAACTTTTCAACATCTTGGACTCAACTCATCGAATCCATCTCAACATGAAAACAGTGATAAACTCATCTGTAGCACATGCCTCTTCTCTGTTGTCTCCTTAGCTTTTCTCCTGTCTAGTGAAGGAAGAGAAGAGACGAGAAAACGCCACCATGGTTCTACCTGGCCGCTCCTCTTTACTCTGTCTTCTTCTTTCTTTCTTTCTTTCTTGCGTTTGCAAGTCACTCATGGTTTCGTGCTTCCGGCTGCGCCGCCCGACGTTCATGGCCGCCTCTCGTGCCCCAAGCCGAGGCACCCAACGTCGCTTGATATCCTCGCTCGTCGCATGGAGTCCTTCGGCCACACTGTTCGCGGTATCCCCAACCGTGCCCTCGCCGCGACACCTGTAGCTGTCCAGCTGCACCTCCAGAGCCCTCGCCACGTCACACGACAAACGTGCCCACTAGGCACATGTGCTTGACGCGCCTGTCGTCAGCATCCGAGACCCTTCTGGCCTCTTTCGCCACGCCATGGCGATGAACGTGCCAATCTGGCACATGCGTCCAGTTCGCCGCGGCACAGCGACGACGCTTGTCTTCACAACCCTGCTATGATACCAATTGTTGGATCCAGGACCGATTTGCAAACCCTTGTGGCCTCCTAATGCGTGATCAGCAAAACTAACTCACATATGTTAGCTCAATTAACATGCACATGCACCCGAGCAGCAACAAAAACTAATCAACCAATGTCACGTTGGCTAATTAGCTAGCTAGTATGGATGCACTGCATGCGATGCGTCAATCTCGTCGACTCGGGTCTTGACGAAGCACGAACACATAACAAAACGATATTTCCTGGTGCTTCAACTAGAGCACCTTTTCTCTATCCCTGGCCCTTTATTTATTCTAGTAGATTACATGAAACCGACTAGGACTCTTACACGTATAAAAGTAAACTTTATCTTTAAGACAACTTCAATTTGTAGACGAACTCAAATCTACTCTAGTACGAAACGGACTTGTTGCACTTATTAAGATTAATCCTAACACATTCACCTTCGAGATTGGCTAGCTGTAACTTAACATAAGGTTGAAGGTTGGCATACTGTATGTGAAAAAACTCACATGAGCATGCATAATAAAGTACTCTGAAACAACATTGTAACTAGGGTTCATGCTTGGATTGAGATATTTTCTAGTATATGCTATCATGAAAAGGAGGAGCAAACCACTTTCTATGAGCCCAAAATACCAAAAAGATTTGCATGGAAGCTCATCAGTAAATTTGACAAATGACGAGAAGCGTGTAAAAGCAACGAACCTGGAAGACATGATCAACTTCCACAACGTCACAAATTAGAAAACTAATGTGTTATGAGCCCCAAATTTCCTGGCTGCTTGATGAATCTGGCTGTCGAAGGCCTCGGTGCTCTCATCATTAAAGCTCAAGAAAAGCATTGCACGCCCGTCAAACCATGTTTCAAAAGATGGTATATTTCATGTTTTCATGAGACAGCTAGGTGAAATAGGTTAACATGTTCATTTCCTCCCTCGAGCGTACATAAAGTTGAGACTACAAGTTATAAAAGAATAAACATGATCCGACAACAATCATGCTAACTCAATTTGGTGCTAGGCGTGTTGCGGTTTCTTTGAAGAAACTTGTGGTTTGTTAGGTTTTTGTCGAAGGTAACTACTGTAGGGAAACCAGCCAACTTCAATAAACTTCTCAGCCGCTCATCGAGATCCAAAAACAGATGAAAAATAGTGTGTTATACAAGTAAAAACAACGACACCATTTTTTTCACATGAAAAAGAGATGAACTTGTGAATCAACGAACAACTCATGGAATGGCTTGAAGAGCCGGAAAAGGGGGCCCTTGACCGACGCGTGGGGCGTCCAACGCGCATGTTCGACTAAAATTAAGCTAGCTTGGTCCAATGCGCATCGGGCCGTTCGTTTCGATGTGCCCCAGCCGTGCGTTCGGAAGGCCATGACTCGACTACGCGCTAGTGGCTCGCAGCTCGCATCACGCACGCATGAATTGAAAAACAAGTTGGGCACTGAAGAATCGCCCTATATATCCTGGGCAACGAGCAGTCCCAGACTGGTAGCTAGCCACTTGGTCACAACACCAGAGATAATTCCAATATTCAGAATCGCATGCAACTTATGGAATACAATCGATATTTCAACATCACACCACTGAATGACATCAAACATCCTTAGGTTATCTTGATGGAGTAGGCAATTCTTGGTGGAAACAACGTCTGCCCAAGCTATGTGGTGTACAGGTAGATGGTAACTGGAGCTAGTTGTTCTGAAAACACACACATGCTCTCCCCTTGGTAGTTTGTAAAAAAGATTACACCAATGGTCCATTTCAGTCTATTTCATTGTAAACTAACTTATGAGTCAGAACCACTGTCCGAGTCAGAGTACAGTTCAAATGGTCTGTTTCTGTTTGTCTTTTCTTTAAGCGGGGGCAGATCACCATCTTCGCTAGAATCTGGTTCCTCCTCCACCTGGGGTGTTGCTCCTTGTTGTGTTCTTGCCTCCAAGCCTTCTTTAGGAGTTGGCTTGTAACTATTCTAGGGGCAGTTTGAGGATGTCAGGCTAGCAACCCTAGCTTCATCTAATATAACTGAAACTGTTATTCCAGTGCTCATACAAAAGTGCAGGTCACAAACTGATGGTTTATAATGGTATAAGAATAAACTAGGAGGAACTTAGGCTTTTACTCCTAGGATCAACATGTGGCTGAATTAAATCTTTACGCCATTTTTCATGGACATTTAATCAGCAACACCTGAAGCAAACTATTAATGTTGCGGAAGTGCATTACTGACATAAAAAACAACAGTTTGTTATTGCACTACAACCCAATGCCACTAGCAAGTGGCATCAGAAACGAAAGAAATTTATGTACATTTCTGTCACTTAATGCAGAACCGATCGACAAGTCAAGGATCAAATCATACAAAGTGTGATACTCATACAAGGTCTTCATACATGTACAATTGCAAACAATTTTAGCTACAATCTAGATGACAATTTCAACTAGTTTGAACTACAATCTAGATGTGCGATCTGGATACACCTCCCAGCCTCGTAGGCAGTGCTCCAGCCAGCTCCTCCATGGCGGCGTACTGGAGGCGGCGGAGCGGAGCCATCAAACTCTCGACGGCACCAATGGACCGGATAAGCTCTCGGCGGTGTAACGAAGGCGCATCTACGTTGGACCTCCCTTGATATCATTATCGCCACGTGGCGGAATGCTCACATCCAATGTGTGAAAGTAATACAAATAATTTCTGCCATGGCCATGAAATTCTCAAACTCCCTACCAGCAAATTCAGGGAATACTCGCACCTGCAAGCACTGCCACAGATTGAGCCTTCAATCCCGGTTCCAAACCAGCATCAATCCCGGTTTTGAAACTGGGATAGGCAATTTGGGACTGATGGCATGGAGCCATCAGTCCCGGTTGCTCTCAACCCGGGATAGATGTTAGAAATATATTTAAAAATATAATGCGCACATATGGCTTCTGCGGTACTCGAACCCGAGATCTCGTGACTCCCCACTCACTCTTCTAACCAACTCACCCACCCACGCGTTCTGATATAACTAGGATATGCATTCCTTTTAAAGATTCCTTAGATGAGGCTTTAGTCCCGGTTCGTAACTAAAGGCCTACTTTCAGTCCCGGTTGGTAATACCAACCGGGACTGATAAGCTTCCATGCCAGCTGGGCTGTACTAGCCTGCATGGGAGGAGCATCAATCCCGGTTGGTATTACAAATACCAACCGGGACTAATGTGAGCGACGAACCGGGATTGAAGCCTTGGAACTACGAACCGGGACTGATGCTACTATTAATACCGGTTCGTATCTTACCGGAACTGATAAGCTGGTATGGAAGGCTGTTTCTCTAGTAGTGAAGACCAAGTTTCAGAGACACATCCCACCGATCCGTATCCCATTACTCAACGAATTTAAACAAGAGTCATGAGTTACATAACGACGGGAAACTTACACGGAACCCCCCTCCCTCCTCCCTTTTCGATGATCTTTGTTGGGGATATTCTTGTTGTAAAATAAATATGTTTATTAATTTGCATGCCTTGCATTAGAGTCAAGTAGTTGCATGTAGTTACAGTGAGCAGAACAAAGTTCTGTAGACGTGCGTACGCGTGCATGCTATTTAGTATTGTTTGCATGTAGGTTTGTTAGTGGCTACATGTATCAGATAGTTGGCGCATGGAGGTTGTTAATTAGTCATGCTGCTTTGTAGGAGCACGGTGAAGCGGTTTCCGTGCTACCCGGTCAAAGAAGCCAACGTGAGCGACTAATCCGGATCAACTCTGTCGTGTGTACGTTGCATGCAGCCACCCCATTGTATTTAATCACATTGCATTTGCTCCCGGTTAAGAAAAGTTAATGCAAGATCAGAAAAGCTTAAGCCAAGCAGTTGCGGCGGAGCACCAACTCTTTGTGTTATTTTCTTCTTCCCACTCTTTACTATCTCTTGTGTGAGTTGTGTCCCCGAGGTAGCGGCGAGTGCGTAGTGTACCCATTCCAGATCTTACAATCTTGATGCCATCAGCATCCCTCGGGCCATTGTAGTCACGCACGTCGCTGCCTCTGTTCTTCATGATCTTGATGGTTAGGTAAGCATGCACCTGGTACTTTTCCTTCAGTTCCTTGTTGGCCTCGTCGATCATATGCGTCCACCTTCACAAGCAGTAGTATCGGCGGGTGGTTCTTCCTAGAAAGGAGGCTGCCTTCTCGTACCAGGTATGACTAGAGTGGTTAGAGAAGATGGGCAGCCATGTGTTCGGGGGATGGTGTGCAAAAGTGTACAATTTTAAGCGGTCGTAAATTTCATGTTCGCGAGGCTGAGTGAGATTCGTTGCAAGTTTAGGGATGCTTCTAGAGAGAGATTAGAGAAGATGACATGGCATCCATGTGGATGCCACGTCACTATCCCTTACATGTGGATAGCCTAGTTAGCACCTAGTGGTGACATGGAACACACACTACAGAAAACCCATCGGCGCAAGTAGGACTACTGCTTGTAAAAAATATAAGTACAAGCGGCAGCACAACCTATAATAAAATTTTGGTTCCGAAACTGTTAATCCGCTTGCAAACAGCTAGAACTATCCTTAACTGTATTGCCGCTTGGAATGAGCAATACAATTGCAAGCAGCAGAACAACTTTAGCAAATAATTCCATACTGTGCTAATGCTTCGGATATTTTTTGGCTGGCCATCCAAAACTTTTGGCACGTGGCCAATGCTTTGGGCTGTGAATTTCACCGTAGCCCACCCATGTATATAATGCTAGGTCTTCTTGCTCGTGGCGGCTTCACCTCTCCAATCCCCCCTCCAATCCGTGTGCCTCACAGCTCGTCCCCCGACCGCCCCGTCTCTGGCTAGTAAATCTAAGTGGCGGTGGTGACCCAGCTAGAGGTGGCGCTAGCTTGCAGCAGCGGCGGCCCTAGCCAGAGACGGCTCTAGCCTGCGGTGGCAGCGGCCCTAGCCAGAGGCAGCGCTAGCCCGCGCCGCCCTAGCCAGAGGCGGCTCTAGCTCGCGGCGACGGCGGCCCTAGCCAGAGGCGGCTCTAGCTCGTGGCGATGGCCCTACTGCAGCCCTAGGCGGTGGCGGCCCTAGGCGGCGGCGGCTCTGCAACCCTAGGCAGCAGCTACCCTAGGTGGCAGCGACGAACCTAGGCGGTGGCAATCCTGTGGGGCACGGCGGCAGCTCTTCGTAATTCTTCATCGGTAATCCAAAACAGTAAAAGATTTTCCCCTATTTTTGCATAAAATCCTTTGGTTTAATCCATATAGTTTTTTCCATGTGTTTTGGTCTACTTAGCGATGCCAAATCCTTCAGCGGCAATTCTACTGTTTTGAGTTGTAGCAAAATTCCTACTCGATGAGCAGGGGCAGTGGAGGTACAACTCCAGCAGGGGTCTACTGGGTAGGTGGAGCAGCGACTGAGAGGTAGATTGTGAAGGGGTGTGAGCTGTAAGTGGTGCTGCTGCGGAGTGGAGGATCGAGGTGCCACATCATTGGGGGTAGGGAGGGGGGCAAGCTCGTGCAACGGTGTTGGGAGCAGCTCGGGCAAAAGCAGTGACATTCATCCCTTTATCAAGGTATAAGAATGGACTGAAGACCCTCTTTTGTGATAAGTTTTGTTGCATTTATTTTTTCATAAAATATTTGTTGATTGAGCTCCTACTTTGGGTTTGATCTATATTGTAGTTGAATATACGCTATTCATTTTGTATTGGAGAGTTATCATGAGCATGAATAAGGATTGGATGAATGAACCTAGGTAAATATATAACAACTCATTTTAAATACTAATTCATTATTGTAACTAAACATGCTTAATAAGGTCAATGGTTAAATTGTAGGCACTCAAAGAAGTATGTGGAGCGTGCTAAAAGTTTCATAGAGTTTGCTTTTACAAATTCATCAAAAGAAAATCAAATTCGTTGCCCGTGCAAGAAGTGTGTGAATAGCACATGGTATGAAACAACAGTTGTCCATGAGCACTTAATATGTGAAGGATTCTTGGAAAGATACATAACATGGATTTTTCATGGAGAGAAAACATTATCCAATGCACAAGAAAGGGAACATATATTAGAAACTGAAACCTTTTTAGAAATGGAGCGAGAGCTAGATGATGGCATATTAGAAATGCTTCATGACATAGGAAATGGATTCCAAGAAGATGGCAATGACTGTGATTTAGGTGGTCCAACCGAAGATGTTGATGCTTTCTATAACTTAGCAAATGATGCCAATAAACCATTATATCCTAGGTGCAAAATCATGGAACTTCAATTCATTGTGAGACTTCTCCACATAATATTCTTTAGTGGTGGACCAATAGTAGTTTCAATACTCTTCTAACTTTACTTAATGAGACATTTCCAAATGGTACTTCACTGCCCAAGAACTTCTATGAATCAAAGAAGACATTGCGGTGTCTCGGTTTAGGTTATGAAAATATCGATGCATGCAAAAATGATTGTGTACTTTTCTGGAAAGATAATGCTAACAAAGAATGATGTCCAAAATGTAATACCTCTAGATGGAAGATAGAAAGGAAGAGTCCTGACGGAAAGTGAGTACACAAGGTTCCCCAAAAAGTTCTTCGATATTTTCCAATAAAAAAAAGATTTCAAAGGTATTATATGAGTAAAGAATCTGCTATTGATATGAGAAACCATAGTGAAGGGCGTCCAAGGGATGGGTTAATGCGTCATCCAGCAGATTTAACTGTTTGGAAGGATTTTGACAACAAGTATCTAGATTTTAGTTCTGATTGTCGCAACATAAGACTTGCTCTAGCTACAGATGGCCTGAATCCTTTTAGAAACTTAAGTTCAGCATATAGTACATGGCCTGTTATCTTGATTCCTTACAACTTACCGCCATGGATATGTATGAAACAACCAAATTTTATGTTGTCACTGCTTATTCCTGGTTCTCGATGTCCTGGAAAGGACATGGATGTTTACTTTCAGCCTTTAATTGATGATTTGCGACTTAGTTGGCATGAAGGTTTTAGAACTTATGATGCCGCAAGCAATGAGTGGTTTCAACTACATGTTGCCTTGTTGTGGACAATTACTGATTATCCGGGACTTGGATATGTGTCTGGACAAGTTACTTCTGGGAAGGTAGGCTATGTTTGTTGCCACTCAGAAACATGTTCCTTTTTTCTCAAAAAAGGTAGAAAACATTGCCGCAAGCAATGAGTGGTTTCAACTATGTGTTGCCTTGTTGTGGACAATTACTGATTATCTAGGACTTGGATATGTGTCTGGACAAGTTACTTCTGGGGAGGTAGGCTGTGTTTGTTACCACTCAGAAACATGTTCCCTTTTTCTCAAAAAAGGTAGAAAACATTGCTTCATGGGGCATCGTCGTTTTTTCGATGTGACCCATGAATTTAGAAATGATGCCAAGTCTTTTGATGGTACTATGGAATTGAGGGAAGCACCAATTCCACTTTCTGGAGATGATGTTTTGAATCAAACAAAAGATATTATAAATAATTTTGGTAAAGATCCAACAGGGAAAAAACCAGCAAGGAAACATAAGCGTAAGGAAGGTGAACTGAAAGTTATTTGGAAAAAGCAACCAAAACCTATTTGGTTACAACTACCATATTGGAAAGATATTTTGTTGAGGCATAATCTTGATATAATGCATATTGAGAAAAATGTGTGAGAATATAATAAATACACTGTTGGATATTGATAAAAAAAGTAAGGACAACTTAAACTCTTGTTTGGATCTGCAAGAACTTAGTTTTAAGAAGGAGCATCATCCTGTTTTAGTGGGCGATAAATTTTACCTGCCTCCTGCATCTTACACAATGAGCTCTAGTGAGAAGAAATTGTTTTGTGAGATGTTGAAAGGTGTTAAATTCCCAGATGGATATGCAGCTCATATCCGTAGCTGTGTAAACATTGAAGAGAAGAAATTAGTTGGCCTCAAATCCCATGATAGCCATGTCCTTTTACAGAATTTGCTCCCATTGCCTGTTAGCAGGATTTTAGCTGAAAATGTAAGTGTGGCATTGATTCGTGTAAGCAGGTTTTGTAAGAAAATGTTTTCTCCTGTAATTCAAGTGAGTGTTTTGGAGTACTTACAATCTGAAATTGCACAGACATTGTGCCTTCTAGAAAAGATCTTCCATCCATCTTTTTTTTGATGTCATGGTGCACCTCATGGTCCATCTTCCATCAGAGGCAAGAATTGCCGGTCCTGTCCAATACCGCAACATATATCCTATAGAAAGGTACATTGCTGCTACTACTACTACTAATACTTCTTCTTCCTCCTCCTCCTCCTCTTCTTCTTCTTCTACTACTACTACTACTACTACTAATACTACTATGTTGTCTAATTAAGTAATGCAAAACCTTGTGTAGATTTTGATTAAGGTTGAAGGGATATGTTCGAACAAGAAGTCATCCAGAAGGATCGATTGCTGAAAATTATGTGTTTGATGAGTGTATGACATTTTGCCCACAATACTTGTATGGTTGTGACACTAGATTTAATCAACAACGTAGAAATGATGATGATAATGGAAGAAATCTACCAAGTGGCTCCTACTTCAATATTGGTCGTGGATTGGTTGGGAGGTGCTCTGTTACACTTGGTCACCGAACATGGCTTCAAGCTCATAGATATGTTGTAACTAATTATGAGCACATTGATCCATACGTAGAGTATGTTCTAAAACTTATTCTATTGTGTTGTTATTATTAGTTAGATCACAGACATATTTATTATCTTACTTACATTATATATACAGACAACACATGGAGTATCTTGCTTCTATTGGTCGTCAAAGGCACATGGAGTATCTTGCTTCTATTGCTTCTATTGGTCATCAAAGACAACATGGTGTTGTCCTCCATTAATTGGTTTGAAGTTGATGAACAAAAGAAGATTGATCTTTGGGAGATAGTGCAGGTCATTATCTTCTTTCCAAAATTGTTGTCATCTCATTGATGATGATGCCTATTATCTTGACACAATTGTTCTTCACTTATTTATTCAGTTGTTTTTTGATGTGACTGAGAATGTTCAAGAGTGGGTCATGAAACAAGCTGCGATGAGGTGGAGAAATTTCAAATGTGAGATAAAGAAAATTTATTTCACTCCAAACAAAGACTTAAGTGATGAACAACTTTTTGAATTGAAGATTGATAGAAGAGTGCCTAAATCTGATTGGATTTGGCTAGTGCGGCATTGGAGAAGACATGAAAGTGAGGTATAGTCCCTTTCTAATGGCAATAAGATATATTACATGTATCTTGCTTTATTTAATTATTCCATCAATCCCTTGGGCTCAATCCTGATTCTATGAATCCCTTAGGCACTTAGTGAAATTGGAAAAGCATATAGTGTGAAAATGGCTATGACTCATACCACCGGAAGCAAGAGTATTGCTCGGATTGCAGATGAATGGGTACTTGCTGCATCAGTAACTCAATAAACATATCATATTCATAAAAAAATAACTAATCTTCATACATTGATTGTATGCAGCGGAAAGAACATGGCTACATGCCAGCAAGGCATGAAGTTTTTATTAAAGCACATACTCGCAAAGATGGAAATGCACAAGTACAAGTTGAAGACATGATTGTAAGTGGTCTTTTTTGGGATTATTTACTTTGATTTTCGACTCTATTATCTTATGTTACAGTTATGCCTTGTCTTCTTAGGACAAAATCTATGAGACTTGCTTGAGAAGACCAGAGCTAGCTAAAAAAACCATTCAACAAGGTGATTTGTTTAGCAATTTATTTGGAAAGGAAAGAAGAGCACGTGTGCGCGCTGTTGGTTTGGGGCCAACACCGCAAGACTTAAAGATGGCCGGGGTGTGTGGATCTTCATCCACTAAACTTCAAATAGCTATGCAAGCAAAGAATAAAGCTGAAGACGAGAACATGATTTTGAGGGAGCGGTTGGATGCCCACGAAGAGCAATTGTCAAAAGTGCTACAAGAAATGAAAGAATTGAAGAAGTCAGCTAATTTTGCTCGGTATAATGATAATGTTGAACAAAATAACATTCGCGGTTCACACTCGCCAATGCAGGTGATTTCGCTATCCAACTAATTCTAAACTTGTAGCTAATAATTAACTCTAGCAATTACAAATCCTCTACTTATGTGTTATGTAGGATCTGAATAATCGTGGTTCAAACTCTCCAATGCAGGTGATTTTTCCTTTCTCAACTAATGAACATGTAACTAGTTCCAAATTGAAATGATTACAAATTACCTATGAATTTAAGATGCAGGAGAGGAATAATCATGCTTCAAGCTCTCCATTGCACAATATTAGAGGCCAAAGTGATAATAGCGTCGCTAGGTCAACTGTTAATGAAAACAGGACTCCGCATAATGAGGTATATTCTGATTGTCCATGTGGATGTGTAATAGAACCTTCGATAATGACATAGCAAATTCTAATAGAGCTTTTGATATGTACAGACCATCCGAAGGAAGGCTACTGCACGAAATGACATAGCACATTCTAATCATGAGGTATTCCTTGCCCGCAGCGTTGGTTTCGATTTTGTGTGATTAAATTCCAAGTTTGTATAACTAATATATAATTCAAATTAAAATTGATAGGCTGGAAAGGAAGTTATTTTGCTGTCATTTATAGGTCAGCATGTTCCAATAGTTAAGGCTACTATCCAAAGAACATCTCAAACTGCTGTTGTTGGAAATACGCCTCTTGGTCCTGAGTATTGTGAGGTTAATGTGAACTATGTGCTAAAAAAGAATGCCTCATTGCCTCGTCCATATAATAATATCACAAAAATGGGTGATGCACAGGGTCACTGTATAGCATGGCCATATGAAAGGGTAATGCATATTCTGTACTATTTTCATTCTTATTAGTTAAGGATATGAAATCATGCAAAATCCTATGAATTTGTAGATGGAAGATGATTTTGCTACAACTAAAGGAAGTGGCTCAAGTTGTGCTCCGAAAAAACAAGCTCAAGGACTAGACCAATACATTGCAACCCTCAACTTTGGTAAACTTTCTAAAATTAAAATTCAGTTATACACATTTCTACTCTCGGTTGCCATGACACTTTATGGGCAATAATCACTACTATTTTGCGAATAGAAAGAGACCAATAAACGATGTGTCATGTGTAGATTATTTTGGCAATAGAAAGAGACCAATGCATTCCCAATATCACTGTCATGTGTAGATAGTAATGGCACATCATTCAACTGTCATGCATAGGAGACTAATGCAAAAATCATGTGTATACTACCGCATCATGTTACTCATCTCATTTTTAATCCACATGTGATGCTTTTTCATGTCCTTTTATAGAAATTGATAATATTGATTTTTCAATCCACAGGTGGAAGAGGCAAACGAAATAGTTGAAGAACAAATTGCTCCAAGAGTTTGTTTGGTCAAGTTCAACAACGACGCTGTCATGATAGTCTCCACTAGTTTACTGACTTAAATTGTGGATGACACTTTTGTTGTCAACATGAGACATATGATTGTTTTTCTCTAAATGCAAGAGCAGACTTTGAACTATATATATTTTGGTGTAATGTGAATGGTGATGAACACAAGTGACATCAAAACTACTCATGTATGTTATTGCTTGTATATGGAGATATGGAAGAATGTCAGATTTATGTCATATTTTTGTCTTGCTCAGTTTTGTTAGATTACACTGTTGCCATTGCATAATGTACACAAGTGCCATTATTGTTGCTATATATGTTGGTAATGTGCACAATCAGCTATTACTCCAAGCGGTACCTATGCATATGCTTGGCTAGGGGTAATGCATATTTGTATGCAGAACTACAGCCTCCAATTATATTTTTGAGCAGCCCTACCGCTTTGAAAAGTTTAAACATTCCAAGCGATGGTAACACTTGGAATTACTTATTCGAAGCTCCAGTACAGCTTCTAAAGTAAATACTGCTTTGGATACTTTTGCAAGCAGTGGAACGGAAAGCACTAGATATCTGCATTCCAAGCGGCACAACCACTTTTAATACCCACTATTCTGGGTGGTCCAACAGCTTCTAAGGACATGTTTTCCTGTAGTAACACATATGTACCACCTCAGTATTTAACGGAGCCGTAATGGTTTTGAGGCAGGGTGCAAATAGATACATGTTGAAGAGGCCGAAAAAGTAAACTTCATGTATGGGTGGTATTGACGAAATGCTTGAAACATATATTTACGGGAGTATCCCTTCTTCGAACCACGTACCTAATGATGCAGCGTGAGGCTGGAAGAAGATATCACCTCTTAGAGAACTCAACACGTAGCTTCTTGGGCCTACAAGAAATTCTATGATGTACCTTGATTTTTCAACTTTGTGGGCTCTAACCCTTTACATGTACATTGGCCTTTTTATTTATAGGGGAATTCATTTAGACAGGAGGGACAAGAATGCCCATATAGATCTATAAGAGCATGATCATTTTGGTCTTCGAAGATAAATGACTAGCTACCTCTGCTAACAACTAAAGCAGGGGTAAAAGGGGAACTCCTCTATAGAGATCTTTAGGCCATAATGCCCTCCTACCGTCAGACTAAAGTAAGGGCACTAAAGGGACTTCGGGCCCTGGGGCGGTTACAGCCTGTCCCCCTCCAGAAGGGTCCTATGATGCTTATCCTGGCACGACATTTGCTCCACAATACTATTTATCCCCTAGGTAGCCTTGCTGGCCTCTAAGTTGCTCCCTCCTCCTTGTTGCAATCGCTTGCGAAGGAGAAGCAAAACTTGCTCTTCCATTTGTTAGGTTAGTCACCTGGGGGCATCGTCGCTTCTCCATTACCCCTCATGGCTCGAGTCACCTTCGCTTTGCTCTACGAATGGTGGGGCCTCGTTTGCAAAGGATGGGCGAAGCTCGCTCTTTGCTTCATCTTAGCTTCGACTCGCGGTGTCTTTGCTTTGCTTTCGTGGATGGCTGGGGCCATCCATGAAGGACGGGCGAAGCTCGCTCTTTACTTCGCCTTAGCTTCGGCTTACGGTGCCTTTGCTTCACTTTTAATAATCCGGTCGTAGCGGATGGGTATACTGCCGCTACAATAGGAGCCTCTCATAGTCAAGGACCTGCTTCGTCATGCTCATGGCTGTGCTGTATACTCCATATGCCTATCCCCTTCACCTCTCACGCAGCTGCATCCAGGTCAGTCTCCTCCCCAACCGGCCTGAGTGCTCCCCCTCCACCGACCTTCTTTCAGGTCTGAACCTTAGTGGAGTATGCTCTCCTTTTCCGAGTTTATTGTCATTTCATTTGCACCTTTGTAATTTTGTTCTTGTGTATTTGCGTCATGTAAGTGCTCACTCAATAGAAGAAAGAAATATTCAGAATCTTTTCTGCATCTGAACAGCAAGCTATAAATACTTGTCGGGACCCGATCGAAAAGACCAAACCCCTTTATGCATCCCGTACTAGTCCCAAGGATCAATAGCTAGTACGCACAGTCCGAACAGAGTGATACATTACCAACGAAAATAAAATATTATGTAATAGGAACAGAGCCCCACTATAGTACATACATGGCGACACGCGTGCCGTGAATCAGAGTTCAACGAAATACAACACATGGGCCTAGACAATAGGGCAGAACAGTACTACTACTAAATTCCCATAGGCAGTAAGACCGTAGGAAGCGACCATAGTCTTCCAGAAAGTCCTCGTAGTCAGCATCGGTGTCGTTGTACTGTGGGTCTTCCACGAACTGTTCCTCGACTGGAGTTCGGAAAGAGAAGGAGAAACAGCATGAGTGAGTGCAACTGTACTCCGCAAGTTAGCGAAAGAGTTGCAGCATGGGGCTTAGTACAAGAGGAGGCTTTGGACATTTTGCAGAAAGCTAATTTTTTTTGAGTTTTAAGCCTAAGTAGGGAAAAGCAAGTTTGAAAAAAACTGTTCTAGGGGTGGAACATAATTTTTCCTCAACTGTGAACTCTCCTTCGTTTAGGCCATTTGTATTTCCATTTGCAAGACTATTTAATCCTTTCCAATGTAACACCCTAATTTAAATTTAAGCAAAAGATAATAACAATAATAATATTAAAATAAAATAAAAGTAAATATAGGAAAATACCCATATACATATATGATTAAAGGTGTGTAAGTCCGAATAAAAGAACTAAATTAAGCAACCTTGAACAAAATTATTAAACGGGAATTTATTATTAACTAAAATGAAATTTTAGTTTACAAATGTTAAGGAGAATAAAAAGATAATAAGCTAATTTCCAAGTCAAATTTTGGCAACTACAAAATAATTTGGTAAAGAAAAATTTGCTAAAAATATAAATGTAACATAAAACTTAAGGGTGAAAGATAGGAATAAAATATAGTAAAATCTCCCAAATGAGACCCTTAGCAAAATTTACTACTATAAGGTATAAAAAAAATGAAAAATTCCATATTCAAATTTTGGGCAAAAATCACCAAAATAAATATAAGCTTGCAAATTATCCTTATTATATTATTTTTACCCTATTTGTAAATTTTAATAAAATCCAAGCTTGCAAATTATCCTTATGCATTACATTAATTACAAACCATATGAATAATTATACATTGCATTAATTATACAAGATTTAATACAATACATTAATTATAGTTACAATAATTATACATTATTTCATACAACACATTAATTAAAACAACATTGCATAATACAACAGTAATTATACATTATTTAACATAATACTTGGTTAAAGTTATAATTATTATTCATTATTTCATACACACTAATTATACATTAATAATCGTGACCTCTCTAGACTATGTGTTACGACGACGATTCCGTGGTTGCCCTGTCGGAGTCTTCATTAGCCAAGTAGCCTTCACGATAATACGAGGACGATGAACTAGATGAATCACTCGACAAGATGTCTATAACGTTGCGAGGTCTCGGTGGGCCATGAGCCTAGACGCATGCTTCGTTACATTTTGATGGGTAATGGTACTTGTACCATTCATTTGGACAAACGCCTGGGGGGAGGTGGACCTGGTGGTGGGCGTGGGGGAGGTGGAGAGGGTGGTGCCGCGTAGGACCTGGTGGACTCGCATATTCTTATTCATAATGATCGTGGCAAGTATTAACTGTTAACATACTTTGTTTTAACAAGTGTTCATTCCTTATGATCGCGGCGTAGGTACGGAGCTTCCTCATTATGATTCAGGACACTTATGTCGACCTGCATTGCAAAAGGAGGCAGCTTGTCGAACTGATTGTACTCTTCTTCGCCCGTGACGCCCTCAACTCCGACAATCCTTCTTTTACTCGGAAGAACCACGAGGCACATGGGCTGATCGTTACATTTTGCTTCCTGATTCTTGTTTTTGCTTGACTTGTCCTTCTGCCTCTTCGGTATGCTACACATATCCATCACATAGAAGACCTGTGTCATATCATTGGCGAGCATAAATGGTTCATCCCTATAACCGATTTGTGTGAGGTCCACAGTTGTGAAACCGTATTGGTCGACCCTCACGCCACCCGCTGTCAGTTTGACCCATTGGCACTGAAATAGAGGGACCTTCAAAGGTCCATAGTCAAGCTCACAGATCTTCTCTATGAAACCGTAATAGGTATTCTTTTTTTTCCATTGTTGTCCACGGCATCTATACGGACACCACTGTTTTGATTGGTGCTCTTGTCAACCTGAGATCTCGTGTACAATGTGTACCCATTTATCTCGTAACCTTGGAATGTCAAGATTGTATTGGATGGTCCTCAAGCCAAGCGTTTCAGCTGTTCATCATTGTGCTTCTGTAACCACCCGCCGAAACGATCCATATGCTGACGTGTGATCCAATCCTCTAACTTTCTTGGGTATTGGCAGCATCGAATCTTCTTGTGCTCGTGGACATACGGAGCCACTACAGCTGATTATTTCAAAACCATGAACTGTGCTTATTTAAATAAAACAAGATCATTGCTAAGGATTGCTTGTCTCCCTAGAGTCCCTTTTTCCCGTAGCCTCCCATCATGGGGTGATATAGGGATGCCAATCGGATTTAGATTAATAATGTAATTGACACAAAACTCAATCACCTCCTCTATGCCAACACCCTGGGCAATGCAGCTTCTGGACGAGACCGGTTACGAACATACTTCTTTAGGACACCTATGTACCTCTCGAAAGGGTACATATCGTGTAGGAACACGGGTCTGAGAATATATATCTCTTTTACAATGTGAACCATAAGATGGACATAATATCAAAGAAGGACAGAGGAAAGATCATCTTAAGGCTGACAACACTTTGGACCACGTCATCCTGCAGCTTAGCTATGTTATTTGGATCGATGACCTTCTGTGATACCGCGTTAAGGAACGAACACAACTTTATGATTGTCTCTCATACCCAATTTGGCAGAATATCTTTCACTGCAACTAGAAGCAGCTGTGTCATCAACATGAGACAATCATGGGATTTCAAGTGTATGATTTTATTCTCCTTCGTGTTTATGAGCCTCTTTATGTTCGACGAGTATCCAGAAGGGACCTTCACACTGTTCAAAAACCTAATCATGATTTTTTTCTCTTCCTTGCTTAGAGTGTAGCTCGCAGGATATAAGTAATGTTGTCATTTCCCTCTCTTTTTTGGATGTAGGTCATTCGTGAGTTCTAGTAGTTTTAGGTATTTTTGTGTTTGAAGTGTATCTTTACATTTGCCGTACATATCTAGAAAGCTTAGCAAGTTTACGTAAACATTATTCACGAGGTGCATGAAGTCAATTGCGTGACGGACCTCTAAACCTCCCAATAAGGTAATTTCCAAAAAATGGACTTCTTCTTCCACATGGGCGCCTTACCTTCTTCACTCGAGACAAGTTTGCTACTAGGGCCCTTTCCAAATACTACTTTTAGATCTTTTACCATAGCAAATACACTGTCCCATTACGATACACAGGCTTAGTATAATGGTCTACTTTCCCGTTAAAATGCTTACCTTTCTTCCGTAACGGGTGCTTCGTGTTCAGATACCTACGATGCCCCACATACACAACCTTTTGAGAGTTTTTTAAGTACATGCTATCAGTGTCATCTATGCACTACATGTAGGCTCTGTATCCTTCCACGGTTAGGCCTGACAGGTTACCAAATGCAGGCCAGTCGTTCATGGTTACGAATAACATTGCGCGTAGGGTGAAGTACTCTTGTTTGTACTCATCCCATACCCGTATACTATCGTTCCACATCGTTCTAAGATCCTCAACCAATGGTTTGAGGTACACATCGATGTCGTTTTCATGTTGCTTTAGCCCTTGGATAAGCAATGGCATCATAATGTGCTTGCGCTTTATGCACAACCAAGGAGAGAAAGGTTGTACATGCATAGAGTCATAGGACAAGTGCTATGACTGCTGCTCATCTCGCCGAAAGGATTCATCCCATCCAAACTCAACCAAACCTTATGTTCCTCACCTCCTCAGTAAAGTCTTAGTATGTTCTATCAACTTTCCTCCACTGAGAGCCATCAGCGGAGTGTCTTAGCATTCCATCATCTTTACGCGCTTCTTTATGCCATCGGATTATCTGGGCATGCGCTTTGTTTGTAAACAAACGGTTCAACCGAGGGATTATAGGAAAATATCACACCACCTTAGTCGGGGGTCTCTTCTTCTTAGGCTCCCCCTCTACCTTACCTGGGTCGTCACGCTTCATCTTATACCGTGATGCTTTGCACACTGGACAAGCATCCAACTTCTCATACTTTTTGCGATAAAGGTTACAATCATTAGGACATGCATGCATTTTTTTACTTCCAATCCCAAAGGGCAAACAACCTGTTTGGCTGCGTACGGAGTTTCAGGTAGCATGTTATCCTTTGAAAGCAACTTTTTTACAAGACATAACAACTCGTCAAATCCCTTATCGGACAAACCATTTGTTGCCTTCCATTGCATCAATTCAAGTGTGGTACGCAACTTTTTCTGGCCCTGCCGCAGTCAGGGTATAATTGTGTTCTATGGTCCTCTAACAGACGCATAAACTTTTGGAATTGTCTTTCATCGGTGTAATCCCCCTCTCCATCACGCAGCATCTGATCTAGATCATCTTCAGCAAAGTCCCCCAACGTATCTTCAATAGATCTATATTGGGCAATGTCTGGGATATTGGTGTCTCCCTCTTCTTCCTTATCGTCTTATTGTATAATCCCTTCTTCACCATGTTTGGTCTAATGGCTACAGTTAGGCATGAACCTCTTAGGATCAAATGGCTATGAACAGTCCATGAGTTTGAGAATTCTTTCTGATTCTTGCAGTCTATGCATTGACAACATAGAAAGTCTGACTGCTTCACATTCTTGCGGTATGCACTGACTGCATGAATAAAATCTTTAACACCATCAATAAAGTCGGTGGAGCGTCGGTCCGCATTGTACATCCACAGTCGGTCCATCTACATTTTGTTATAGCAAGCTAATTAATACCTAATTTTCACATAATGATTTATCAAATATTTCACAAAATCCAAATTAAACTAATATTTAAGTTTGTCATCACCTAATCTCACTGAAATTTCTCATAATTACTTAACATATCTGATATAACAAGCTTTACCTAACAAAAATTTTATTATTATCTTCAATGAGAGATATACTTAAGGAAACACCAAGCATACACAACAACTTTTACGAAATTTTTATGGCCTTTTATTGGATAGAAAACATTTTAGTGGATACATTTTAAGGTGAAATTTCTTTAAAAAGGTTCATATTTTTAAAATTACTATATTTCATTAAATATTTTCTATAGAAATTGTTATTTTTTGAAAGAACTATATTTTGAAGTGAAAGTCCGGTAGCAATTTTTGAAAAGGTTATATTTTTATATTTTTTACGAAATTAAATAATTTTCAACATTCTTTTGTAGGTCAATGGTGTTAATTTATTGAACATTTAAGAAATTAAATATTTTTAAACAATATTTTGTAGCAAATTTTGGAAAGCTTACATAAATTTTCGCAACCTACTTAATTAAAAAATTGATAGAGCTAGATCTCTAGCTAAATTCATAATGAAGTGAGGAATAAGAACAATTTTTATCCATATTTAAAGCAAAGATGCTACTACATCTTAATTTAAGCTAAATCCACTCCTTCAATGGGAGCTACATCTTATTCTAAGCAAACTCTAAGCATACACAACAAATTTGTTGCAACATACTCCAAAAATTGATCGAGTCAGGTCTACATTCAAAATCCTTCATCAATCATTAAAAACCACTCAGTCTCCATATTTAAAGCAAAGAGGCAGCTACATTTAACTACAAATGAAGTGAGGATGTTGTTACTAACTGTCGACGAATTATATCGGCAATATACTTTATGGGGCTATGCGTAAGACCAAACCCGATGGTAACACAGGAGACATATTTATATAGGTTCGGGCCCTCTGCGGTGGAGGTAATACCCTACGCCTGTGCTCATGGATTGTATTGGGGTTGATCTCGATGGATCAATATTGAGGATGGCTATGGATCGAGGTGACCTCTCCTACCGAACTAGGGGCCCCTGCCTCCCTTTATATAGTGGAGGGAGGCAGGGTTACAGATAAGTATCCTAGTTGGTTATGGAAACTGGGGATAGAGATAGGAAGTCTATCTCTATCCTTTCTTGCTGAGTATGTAAGTACTGGATTACAACTGTGCCTTTCTTGTAATACAAGTTGGGTTTTCATGCGGGGCAGGCTCGTCTTCTAGATGGTAGGCGTGACCCTGCTCCGTGAGGTGGTCCGTCTAATTTGTCTCCATGAGGATACCCGGGGACCATGTTATCCACAGTAGCCCCCAAGTGCTTTACAGCCGATTTGATGCCTTCTCGGATGTGTCGACCGAGTCATACTTTAAGTCGAGTACTCCGACTGGAACCTTCTCTATGCCGAGTGCTCCATTGGCATGCAAGGAGACTGTGAAGGGCTCAAAAGAGCCTTGCAGGTTGAAATCTCCGAGTGACTCTCAGCCCAATTTCTTGGAGTCCTAAAAGTCGGTGCGACGGTTGACGTCGCGGCGTAACTAGAATGTCGATGCAACTGTCCTCAGCACAGTGTGAAAAGCTGGCGTAGTAAATCGACGCGGCTGTCCTCGGCGCAATGCGCGAGAAGCCGACGTAGTAAGTCGGCGCGGTTGTCCTCAGCGCAGTGCGCGAGAAGCCACAAGTTGGGGTGGCCGTCCTCGTCGTTGCTGGAGCAGCGAGTCGGCGTAGGGAGTTGGCGTGGCTGTCCTCGGCGCAGTGCGCAAGAAGCCGAGCCGTAGTTTACGCTCGGGGCGCTAGCGTAGGCATGCAGCCGAGCCATATAATGCACCAGTCTTGCCGGTGTAGGCGTCTTGCCGTGCGGTTTGGCATAGGCGTGGAGCCATGCTGTAGATTGCGCTCGGGGCGCGGGTGTTGACACGTAACTGTGCCATGGTCGGTGCTTGTAGCGTAAACACTTCCTTGAACCCCTGTAACATGTACACGTAGAATTTAGGCAGTATCTGAATATGAAAACATTTGGTCGGATATAAAATCCGACTATCTTTATGTGCGAAATAGCCATTTTTATTTTTCTTGCTTGATGATTTTTGTTAGTCCGAGTGGTTTTTCTTCCTTTTGTTATGCACTCTGTCCGACTTGTCTAGCCCCCAAGTGTAGGGAGTTGGCACATGGCTTTTTATCCCAGGCACGCGTTTGGGTGACGTAGAGTTCGCCGTGTTATGGGTTCAGAGCTTCACTACTTAGAATTATAACGCACTCGGATTTCACTTAAATCACTGAGTAACAAAAACAAAAAATAACTATGAAAAAGGTCGGTGCGCGTAAGTACACACAATTATGTGTAGCCCCCGACTTATTGCTTAATTGGAATTCAACTAAGTAGCAAGTCAAGAAAAAACACGAGTTTATATGTGAAAAGATTATGATGATGGAAAACTTAGCTGATTTGTTGACAATGATATCGTCCTTACTTTTCAGCTTTTAGCCCCGGGCGTATCACCTTGTAAGCTTGAAGCGCAGACGTGGGCTTGTAGCCGTGCCGAAGTTTGCGCTCGGGGCGCTGGCCTTGGCGTGAAGCCGTGCCGAGTTGACGTAGACATGCAGCCAAGCCGTATAATGCACTCGGGGTGCTGGCGTAGACGTGCAGCCGTGCCAAAGGTTGCGCTCGGGACGCTGGCGTTGGCGTGAAGCCGTGCCGAGTTGACGTAGGCATGCAGCCGAGCCGTATAATGCACTCGGGGTGCTAAGCGTGGCGTCTTGCCGTGCGAAAGGTTGCGCTTCGGGGCGTTGGCGTGTAGCCGTGCCGAGTTGACGTAGGTATGCAGCCGAGCCATATAATGCACTCGGGGTGCTGGCATAGACGTGCAGCTATGCCAAGGTTGCGCTCGGGGCGCTGACGTGGGCGTGAAGCCGTACCGATCTGACGTAGGCATGCAGCCGAGCCGTATAATGCACTTAGGGTGCTGGCGTAAGCGTGCAACTGTGCCGAAAGTTGCGCTCGGGGCGCTGGCGTTGGCGTGAAGCCGTACCGAGTTGACGTAGCCATGCAACCGAGCCGTGTAATGCACTCGGGGTGCTGGCATAGACGTGCAGTCGTGCCGAAGGTTGCGCTCGGGGCGCTGGCGTTGGCGTGTAGCCGTTTCGAGTTGACGTAGGTATGCAGCCGAGCCATATGATGCACTCGGGTTGCTGGCGTAGACGTGCAGCCGTGCCAAAGGTTGCATTCGGGACGCTGGCATTGGCGTGAAGCCGTGCTGAGTTGACGTAGACATGCAGCCGAGCTGTATGATGCACTCGGGGTGCTGGCGTAGACGTGCAGCCGTGCCGAAGATTGCGTTCGGGGCGCTGGCGTTGGCACAAAGCCGTGCCAAGTTGACGTAGGCGTGCAGCCGAGCCGTATAATGCACTCGGGGTGCTGGCGTAGACGTGCAGCCGTGCCGAAGGTTGCGCTCAGGGCGCTGGCGTTGGCGTGTAGCCGTGCCGAGTTGACGTAGGCATGCAGCGGAGCTATATAATGCACTCGGGGTGCGGGCGTAGACGTGCATCCGTGCCAAAGGTTGCGCTCGGGGCGCTGGCGTTGGCGTGAAGCCGTGCCGAGTTGACGTAGGCGTGCAGCCGATCCGTATGATGCACTCGGGGTGCTGGCGTAGACGTGCAGCGTGCCAAGGTTGCGCTCGGGGCGCTGTTGTTGGCGTGAAGCCGTGCTGAGTTGACGTAGGCGTGCAGCCGAGCAGTATGATGCACTCGGGGTGCGGGCGTAGGCGTGCAGCCGTGCCAAAGGTTGTGCTCGGGGCGCTGGCGTTGACGTGAAGCCGTGCCGAGTTGACGTAGGCGTGCAACCGAGCCGTATAATGCACTCGGGGTGCTGGCGTAGATGTGCAGCCGTGCCAAAGGTTGCATTCGGGGCGCTGGCGTTGGCGTGAAGCCGTGCCGAGTTGACATAGGCATGCAGCCGAACCGTATAATGCACTCGAGGTGCTGGCGTAGGCGTGCAGCCGTACCATAAATACTATCTCGCATTATCCTGCATTGTACCCTGTGGAGACATTGAAAAACACTAGTAGAGAAAAAAATGGATTGTAAAACAATATGCATGATGTCTAATTATGTATTTTTATTAAGTCAAATTGTCGTCCTTTTATCTTTTCCGTATTGATTTACGCTTCTCCGAGTATATTTAATTCCTTTTGTGAAGCTCTCCGCCTAGCTCATCAAGTCCCTTAGTGTTAGGAGTTGGCGCAGAGCTCTGTCTCTAGACAGACGTCAGGAAACCCAAATTTTGCATAGGAATCAGAGTTTCACTACTCAGAATGTGTGACACTCGGAATCGATAAAAGTTAACATGGAAAAGAACAAAAGAAACTCGAAAAGAGATGGGTGCAGATAATGCACCTAATTAGTTGTAGCCCCGACTTACTGCTTAGTTGGATACCAACTAAGTAGAAAGTCAGGACATAAATTATAATGATGTAATGGAGTATAAAAATAGACAACTTAGCTGTTGATCGTATCGTCCTCACGCCCGAGTGAAGCCCTCGGGCATGTCACCCTGTCAGCGCGGCTGTCCTCGGCGTCGTGCGTGAGAAGCCGGCCTAGGGAAGTCGGCGCGGCTGTCCTCGGTGTCGAGCCCGAGAAGCCGGCCTTGGAAGTCAGCGCGGCTGTCCTTGGCATTGTGCGCGAGAAACCTGCCTAGGAAGTCAGCTATCACGGTTTCGACCGAAACCTCTTCTATTGTCATCATGGTGACGTCTCTCATCTTCTTCTCACTACCGTCGCCGAGCTTCAATGTCTTGGCGAAGGTCGCGATTTGTCGTTGTTGCCGGAGCAACGAGTGGGTGCGGCGGTAGTCGTTGTCATCATCGCCGCAAGTCGGGGGGCGTAGGATCCACAAGTTGGCGTCACAGGAGATGCTAGTCGGGGCGTTGCAGGAGCCGTAAGTCGGGACGGCGTAGGAGCCTCGTCGTGATCTCCGGGATGAGATCCGCTTTGTCGTCGAGGTCCTCCATGCCCTTACTGAGGTGCCCCAAGGATTGCCGAGGTGCCGAGCGAAATTCACGTCAAGTTCCATCTTCGCGCGGGATTCACGTCACCTCCGCGCAGTCTGTCTTGAAATGGTCGCCACGGTCACTTCCGAACTTGGTTTTTGATGATCTTGGACTCATTAGAAAGATAACGAGATAAGCTGTCCAACACATCCAAAACCACCCCGAAATTCCTTCCGAGTCAACGGAAAATCGCGACGCATGTTCCATCCAGATTCTAGACGCGAATAGATCGCATCTTCTTCTTGCGTTCGCTTTACGGTTGAAGTTGTCTTCCGATCGGATTTGATGCGATTCTTCGAGGGCAAGTTTGCCGAGGTTTTTGATAATGAAATCCAAGCCTTTAAAACGGAAAACTTGGCCGAAGGTGAATTTGACGGTGCTGCCGCCAAGAGATGCCATCGAGTTTGATGAAGATGATCTTAGCGCTACCCCTACCTGGCACGCCAATTGTCGACGAATTATGTTGGCAATATACTTTATGGGACTATGCGTAAGATTGAAACTCGATGGTAACACAGGAGACAGATTTATACAGGTTCGGGCCCTCTGCAGTGGAGGTAATACCCTACTCCTATGCTCGTGGATTGTATTAGGGTTGATCTCGATGGATCAAAGTTGAGGATGGCTATGGATCGATGCGACCTCTCCTACCGAACTAGGGGCCCCTGCCTCCCGTTATATAGTGGAGGGAGGTAGGGTTACAGATAAGTATCCTAGTTGGTTATGGAAACTGGGGATAGAGATAGAAAGTCTATCTCTATCCTTTCTTGCCGAGTACATAAGTACCGGATTACAACTGTGCCTTTCTTGTGATACAAGTTGGGTCTTTATGCAGGGCAGGCCCGTCTTCTAGATGGTAGACGTGACCCTGCTCCGTGAGGTAGTCCGTCTAATTTGTCTCCATGAGATACCCAGGGACCATATTATCCACACTATCCTTAAAGCAATTGAATTTGAGTAAATTCACCAAATTTTGAAAATTTGGGCAACACCTCCCCACCACCTCGTCGCTGGCCACCTCGGTTTGAGAAAGTGAGGATGTGAGGAAGAAGACCGTGTTCAAAACTTCAAATACTGTCTGAGGATATTACTACCGGTTTGGGCAACAAACCGATACTGATAGTCCTCCTTTAGTACTAGTTGGTGCCAAGAACCGGTAGTAGTAGGGCAACCAGGGACCACTACCGATTCGTATAATGAACCAATACTAAAACTAGCGCACCAGTACCGGTTCGTGGCTCCAACCGGTAGTGGAAGGCCGCTCCGGCCTTGGAGCCGTTGAACCGGTAGCGATTCAAACATCACTGCCGGTTCACGTCTGACCGGTTCACGTCTGACCGGTACTGATGAGGCGGTAGCAACGACTCGTTTTCTAGCAGTGTAAATATGTAATTTTGTTTGGATTATGGAGAAAAGTTTATGCAAAATGTTAGGTCAAACATATGACACTTTGGTTCAAACTACCATTTGACAAACCATTTCAACGTGATTAAAAGGGACCATGCTTACGGAGTTTTCGTTTTTGTACTAAAAAATCGATGACCAAAGTTGACGACTAAAAATAGTCTTGTTTCTTTTTTTTTTTAAAAAAAAACTTGTATTGCTACTAGCTCACTAGCCTCGGCGACATCTTTGAATGCATGCCAGCTGGCGTCTTGTCCAATTGAAGACTTTGATCATAAGGATCAATCTATCCAGTCGCGTAGCTCGGTAAAAATGAACACTTTTGCAGTATGCCAGCTAGGGTAAGAATTCTCTATACGGTTCGATTAAACATACATGGTTTATGTGCTCATCATCTTATCCTCTAGGTGATAAGAGTTCCCTGTATTATTGGATGAAGCAAAGGACACTACTATAGAATTGGGCATCACAGCCGGTCCATCAGAAGCGGTTTGGTGCGAACCCGTTGTAATCTTCGTACTAGAACCGGTTTGTGGGCAATGGGCGGGAGAGGGCTTCCAGAAGCGGTTTGAAACACAAACCGCGTATAAAGTCCCACCTCTACAACCGGTTTGTGTCCCAAACCGGTTGTGGGTTTCCAGAACCGGTTTGAGACACAAACCGGTTGTAAAAGGCAAGCTCTAGAAGCGGTTTGTGTCTCAAACCGGCTGTAGAACCATCTCGTCCAGCGCATTTAAAACATCTTCTTCCTCCCCGAGGGCGCAAATCAGGTGAACAGGAAGTGTTAACAGGAAGGGCCGAGGTACTGTTCAAGGGGAGGTATTGCCCAATTTTTCAATTGAGGTGATTTAGCTGCAAATTAAGTGGTTCAAGGTTAGTAACGTCATGTTAACATGCTTCTCACCTAAGTATTGTTGTTTTTTGTTTGCATTGGATGTGGAGAAATGTTGATTTGTTATTTGTTGAAAAGTGTGTGTTTTGTTTGTTAGCTAGCTTCACCAGTGAAAAGTTTCTTTACTTGTTTGCTAGCTACCTAACTTGGTTGCTAGCTAGCTTGATCATTTAATTTTAGGGAGTTGATCTCAAAATGAAGTTGTTTGCTTTAGGATCCAAAATTTAACGATAAATTTGCTAGCTAGCTTGATCACCCTAATTTTAGGAACTAATTATTGGAGTATGAAATAAATAAGGCAAAAATTAGAAGGAAAAAATAAAAAGGTAGAAAGGGAAAAATAATTCGTTAGATTTAGTTAAAAATTGTAGAAGGATTAAAAAATAATTAAAAATGTAACAATTAGTTATTTATTTGTGCAATAAATGTGAAGGGTAAAAAAATTTTAGTTAGGTTTAGTTAAAAATGTAAAAAGATAAAAAAAATTATAAAGGTAGAAAGGGAAAAATAAATAGGTTCAAAATTGTAGAAGGATAAGAAATAATTTTAAAAATGTAACAATTAGTTAGTTTTAGTTCAATAAATGTAGAAGGACAAAAAAGAATTAGTGTAGGTGGATTTTTTTGTTGCAACAAAAAAATATTGTCTTTAATTGTAGACTGAAGAAGAACAAAAAGTAATTAGAAAGGTAGATCTAAGTGCTTGTGAGCTTTAGATTTTGAAATGTAACTAAATTTTTTTAATAAAATATAACTTGGTGTAGATGAACCGGCAATGGATGTACAATGCGGACCGTCGCTCCAGAGAGTTCATTGATGGTGTGCAGGGTTTTCTGGATGCGGCCGTTGCCTTCTTGCCTGCAGGCAGCTACATATGTTGTCCGTGTGTAGACTGCAGGAATGAGAAGGAGCACTCCCACCGATGGCAGGTTATGAACCATTTGATCATGAGAGGATTCATGCCAAACTATACCTGTTGGACCAACCATGGCGAAGTTGAGGGGATTAGCCAGGTAGATGATGAAGACGACGAGGAAGAAGAAGAAGGATTGAACAGTATCCCAGACGCCAGGCAATACTGTTCTGTGGAAGATACACTCGGAGAGTTTGGTGATGATGAGTTTGGACTAGATCTTTGCGTGGCGGAGAGGAGACTACACAGATGAAAGACAATTCGACAAGTTCCAAGCAAGATGTTAGAGGACCACAGACTCCTTTATACCCAAACGTAGGCGGGGCCACAAAAAGTGCGCACCACACTAGAACTAATGCAATGGAAGGCCACGAATGGTGTCTCGGATAAGGGATTCGATGAGTTGTTATCACTCATAAAGAAGTTGCTTCGAAGATAACACTCTGCTGAATCTACATATGAAGCCAAGCAAGTCGTATGTCCTTTGGGATTAGAAGTCTGAAGATACACGCATGTCCTAACGATTGTATCCTGTACGCAATGAGTACGAGGTTTTGATGTTTGTCCGAGGTGCAAAGAATCGCGTTATAAGATGAAGCGTGGCGACCTGTGAAATAGATGGGGAGCGTATGAAGAAGAGACCTCCGCTAAGGTGGTGTGGTATTTCCTGTCATCTCCGATTGAAGCGTCTGTTTGCTAACAAAGCGCATGCCCAAATGATGCGTTGGCACAAAGAAGAGCGTAAGGACGACGGGATGCTTAGACATTCGTGATGGCTCCCAAGTGGAGGAAAGTCGATCGAACATATCCGCACTTTGCGATGAGGCGAAAACATAAGGTTTGGGTTGAGTACGGATGGTATGAATCCGTTCGGCGAGTTGAGCAGCAGCCCATAGCACCTGGCTTTGTTACACTATGTATCTATAACATTCCTCCTTGGTTGTGCATGAAGCGGAAGTACATATTGATGCGTTGTTGATCCAAGGGCCCAAGCAACCCGGGAACAACATCGATGTCTATCTGAAACCATTGGTTGAAGATCTCGTAACATTGTGGGAGGATGGTGTACGGGTATGGGATGAGCACAAAAGACAATATTTCACCCTCGTGCATTGCTTTGTTTGTTACCATCAATGACCGGCTGCGCTTGGTAACTGTCCGGCCTAACTATAAAGGATATAGAGCTGCGTGCGATGCTTAGATGAAACGGACAGAGATGTACCTCAAAAACTCTCGGAAGGTTGTGTACATGGGCCACCGTAGGTTTCTTCTTACAAGGCATCCGTTGCGGAAGAGAGGCAGGAATTTTAACGGGAAACCAGACCTTCGTGCTAAGCCTGAGCATCGAAGTGGGCCACGTGTGTTTGCTATGGTCAAGGATCTGAAAGTAGTTTTTGGAAAGGGTCCTGGGAGAAAATCTATACCGAATAAGGAAGGTCAGGCACCCATGTGGAAGAAGAAGTCAATATTTTGGGACTTGCCTTATTAGGAAGTTTTGGAGGTCCGTCACTCACTTAACTTCATGCACATCACGAAGAATGTTTGCGTGAACCTGTTAGGATACTTAGATATGTACGGCAAATCGAAAGATACACTGCAAGGTCGGAGGGATCTAAAACATTTGGAACTGAGGAACGATCTACATCCGTAAAAAGACAGCAAAGGACAACATTATCTACATCCTGCGAGCTACACTCTAAGCAAAGAAGAGAAAAAAGCATGATAGAGTGCTTGAACAAAGTGTGAAGGTCCTTCCGGATACTCCTCGAATGTAAAGAGACTCATAAACATAAAAGAGAATAAAATCGTCCACCTGAAATCCCATGACTGTCTTGTGTTGATGACACAGTTGCTCCCAGTGGCTGTGAGAGGTATTTTGCCCGAGTGGGTCCGGGGGACAATCACAAAGCTGTGTTCCTTTTTCAATGCGGTTTCGCAAAAGGTTATTGATCCAGATAAACTAAGTAAGCTGCAGGATGACGTGGTACAAAGTGTGGTTAGCCTTGAGATGATCTTTCCTCCTGCATTATTTGATATTATGGTTCATCCCACTGTTCACATTGTCAAGGAGATAGGTATTCTTGGACCCGTGTTTCTACACAACATGTTTCCTTTCGAGAGGTACATGAGTGTCCTAAAGAGGTATGTCCGTAACCGATCTCGTCCCTAAGGATGCATAGCCGAGGGTATGGCACAAAGGAGGTGATTGAGTTCGTGTGGATTACATTAATGATCTAAATCCGATTGGTGCCCTATATCACGCCATGAGGGGAGGCTCCGGGGGAAAGGGACACTAGGTCGGAAAGCACTTGCATGCAAAGATCTTCTTACTTTTAAACAAGCACATTTCATGGTTCTGAAATAATCTACTGTAGTGGCCCCTTATGTCCTTCAGCACAAGAGTATTCTATGCCGCGAATTCGGGAAGGTCGAGGATTGGATAACACCGAGGCACATGGATTCATTCAGCACTTGGTTACAAAACTACATCCTTTCGAAAGGGTCGACAATGAGCAGGTTACAACGCTGGCTCGGGGACCATCTAGTGAAATCGTGACATTCAAGGGTGCGAGATAAATGGTTACACATTTTACACGAAATCGAGGATAAGATGAGCACGAACGAACAATGGCGTCGTATAGACGCCATGACAACACCGCAAGGTGGACACATATTATGGTTTCATAGAAGAGATATGAGAGCTTGAGTATGGACCTTTGAAGGTCCCTCTATTCAAGTGCCAATGGGTTAAACTGAGTTCAAGCAGCGTGAAGCTCGACAAATATGGCATGACAACCGTAGACCTCACACAAGTAGGCTATAGGCGCGAACCATTCGTTCTCGCCAATGATGTTAGACAAGTCTTCTACGTAATGGACATGTCAACCAAACCTAAGAAGCAGAAGGACAAGCCAAAGCGACACGTGGTTCTCCAAGGCAAATGAAGGATTGTCGGAGTTGAGGACGTCACAGACGAGGAAGAGTATAGTTAGTTCGACGAGCTCCCTCCTTTTGCGGTGGATGTCGACATAAGTGTCCTGAATGACACAGATGTCGATGCTCAATATATCGCCATGATCATAACGAAGGCACACTTGTAAAGACAAAGTATGTTACTAGTTAAGATGTGCTCTGTATGAAACTTGTATATTTGAAGCATATATATAGAAACTAAGCAATGAAATTTTATACATTATAATGAAATATGAAACACAAGCATCGAAATTTTAAACATTTTTAAAAATATGAAACACAATTCTTGAAATTTTAAACATTTTTAAAAAATATGAAACACAAGTCTTGAAATTTTAAACATTTTAAAAAATATGAAACACAAGTCTTGAAATTTTAAACATTTTTAAAAATATGAAACACAATTATGAAATTTTAAACATTTTAAAAAAATATGAAACACAATTATTGAAATTTTAAATATTTTTAAAAATATGAAACACAAGTAATGAAAATTTAAACATTATAATTGAAATATGGAATGTAATCTTGAAATTTTAAACATCTCAAAAGTCGATTAAATAAAAAGGAGAAAACCCTCTAGAAGCGGTTGGTAATACAAACCCTTGCGAAGGTAACCTCTACAAGCGGTTTGTATTTAACCCCTTGTAGAAGGGACCTCCTAGCGCATAAAGGAGACAATCTGGATACACCTCTACAAGCGGTTTGTAATCTGAACCCCTTGTAGAAGGGACCTCTAAGCGGTTTGTAATACAAACGCCTTGTAGAAGGAACCTCAAGCGGTTCGTATACTGAACCCCTAGTAGAAGGGACCAAGCAAGCGCAAGACAATCTGGATAGCCCCTCTACAAGCGGTTCGTATTACGAACCCCTTGTAGAAGAGACCTCTACAAGGGGTTCAAACTACGAACCGCTTGTAGAGGTCCCTTTACAAGGGGTTCGTTTTACGAACCGCTTCTAGAGGGTCTATCCTATATATTTCAGCTCGTCTTCCTCGCGCGCTTCACTCTCCCCAAAATTTTTCTAAGTCCCGAGCCGTCCCGCGCTGCACTCCTCTGTCGCTCCGCCGTATCTCCGCCGAGCCCCGCGCGCTTGCGCCTCCTCCACGTCGCCGCGCCCGCGTCGCCGCATCTCTCCGCTGAGATCCCACGTCGCTTCTTGACTCTTCACCGCCGTCTTGCCTCTCGTCGCCGACGCTGCCGCCACCGCTGCACGCCACGGCGTCGCCGCCTCACCGTCGGACCTCCACACTGCCGACCTCTCTCGATAAGGCCCGCCCCCAATCCCGGAGGACCTAGGTTGCCCACGCCCACACCGCACTCTGCCTCTGTTTCATGTGTGCACAAAGGGTGTTCGATGAAACGTCCCAACGGGAAGCTGAGAGAAACTGAGAGAGAGAGAGCTAGGGAGAGATAGGGAGGGAGCTAGAGAGAGATAGGGAGGGAGCTAGAGAGAGATAGGGAGAGATAGGGAGGGAGCTAGAGAGAGAGAGCTAGAGAGAGATAGGGAGAGATAGGGAGGGAGCTAGAGAGAGAGAGCTAGAGAGAGATAGGGAGAGAGCTAGAGAGAGATAGGGAGAGAGCTAGAGAGAGATAGGGAGGGAGCTAGAGAGAGAGAGATAGGGAGAGATAGGGAGGGAGCTAGAGAGAGAGAGAGCTAGAGAGAGATAAGGAGAGAGCTAGAGAGAGATAGGGAACACTTTGGACCATACATATAGATTCGTTTCGAGAAGCACTTCTATAATATCATATTTTATGCCGTTTATCCAAAAAGTACAAATATAATTAGTGATCAAAGTTGTATTTCAAAAACCATCAAATTTCACACGAATACGGCATGACTTGGATGAGAGATTAATGGCCTGATCTGCAAAGCATTGGCTAATCCTTCTTTTATCTATCCTTTCTTTTTATCATGTGCACAAGTTGCGATACTAATTTAACATTGTTTCGCAATTATGATATATAGATGGAGCAACCAGGCAATGCCAACGATATTTTCGATGAGAATCTGTTCATGCTAGACTCGATCACGGAGGGTAGCATCGAGAGAATCTGACGAAGGTGGCGCTTAACGCCGCCGCCGATGAGGTTTGGAACCAAGGCGACGCTAATGCTACTACCTTGTGTTCGGTGATACCGTGGACACTGGGGCCAGCGAGGTAATGCCACAATAATGCCCTGGTACACGCCGCCTTTCCAGCAATCTAAACACACTCATATTTTTCTATAATTTAAGCAGGGTACATCGAGCAACCAATCAAAGCGAGGACCTAACAAGAAGCCGTCGACAAAGAATGTATTTACCGATGTTAACTCCGACGGGATGCCGATTGTCCCTCTTTCAGTAATTGGGCCATTCAACAACGCTTGTGGTTTCCATGTAAGGGACCACGTCCCAATTAGCATCCAGAAATGGGTCAAGTCCTCAAGCTACCAAGGAGCTCTCAGGGCGAGATATTAAGGACAATTTCAAATTCACTGAAGGGTTCAAGACAAAGTAAAGAAATACACTTTGAAAAAGATGGCTACCGTATTTCAGTCTTGGAAGACATCTCTAAATGCCAAGTATGTGCAGAAAGGTGAAAGGCCTGACTTCAATCTATTTCCTAAGCTGGCCGATCACTGGGAAGCGTTTGAGGAATACAAGTTTGTCGACTCAAGACCAAGCCATGAGCCAAAAGAATAAGATAAATGCACGAAGAAGAAGTACCACCACCATCTCGCACCGGTGGTTACATCAAGGCTATACCGAAATGGGAGAAGCGGAGGAAGAATTATTGGCTAAGGATGCACCACCGCTCTCGCTGATCGAATTTCGCTGCGAAATTGGTTCATGGCTCACGGGGCCCTTGCGGATGATGGCAGCTTGGTGATGGCACCGGAGTGCAGGATGTTGGGCAAAGGATCGTACAAGCCGTTCAACAGCCTCGGTCAGTTCCTTAGTGACAGATAGGGAGAATGACGAGTGACACATGCCCTCCAAAACCCGGAGCACCGGGACGGACAAGAGGTATTGATTCGTCGACGCCATGGAAGCACGGTTTATAAAGGATTCCCAAACGTCAGAGCCGAGCAAGAAGCAAAACCAGAGCTATACAAATACAGCCAATTGGAAAGGGAGCTAAGAGCTACCCAGGCTAGCATTGGCGACATAGTTGCTCAACAAGTGCAGATAGCCGTCAGCAAGCTTCAGGGAACAGGTCCGAGCAATCTGCCAGATGCCATGATCAGCCCGCAGGCCTCCGCGCGGTGGAGCAATTGTCGTCCCACCGTGGCACTGATGGGATGACCTCGGCCATTTTCGATGGGCGACATCAAGATTCGCCGCCGATGTGAGCTACATGTCCAGCGCCAAACCTCTCCATAAAGGTGGCTTCTGACATGGCGTTCCCAATAGAGCGGGCCGACATTTCATTGCAACGAGATACCCCGGTTACTCGAAAGTCGCCGTGGAGGAGGTGTTAAGCGGATTTGAAGATCTTATGCTCGATATTGCTTTGGAGGCGATGAGGTGGCCAAGCTTGGACAGCCCTCCACGGTATCATCCTCTGGCAAAACGGTACATCATGTTTGCAGATGGCGTGGAGGTGTCATCTCCACCGCGAGACATCGAGCAATTGAGCCTACCGAGGAAGCTCGCCTCCACAACGACAAACCATGCCTCCTCCAATGTCACCTCCACGCAATGCCTCGCCGCCAATCTGAGTACTCTGCTCCACCACCGCTCCACGCAGGCCCAACTCCACCAAAGAACTCCAACAAAACGAACCCCCAAGGAAAAGCACGCCTCCACCATTTCCTCGAAAAAGCTTCAAATAAGGAGCCATCCTCCTCCCGAAGGCCCAGTCCAGCCGATCAACAAGGTCAAAGGAACCTTCAAAAGGGCATATGATATGACGGACGAGGAGACAAGCAAAGTTGTTCTTTGTAGAAGTTGCTTTGCACACTTCGCACCTAAGGTGCCAGCCAAGCAAGCAATTGACCAAAAGCTTCAAAACACTTCGCGACATCCCATGCAGCGCCATTGCCACTGACGTCGAGACCACGGCCAGGACAATAGTAAAGGCTACACGAAGTCTAAACGAGCTAAGGCAGAGGCAAAGAAAGAAGAAGAAAGAGCAAGAACAGCTTGAACAATTCATGAAAGAGGCAAACCTCGGTTCTGCAGCTGAAGCTCTTGGATTAACAGATGATATCCCAATGGCAGAAGTGAGATAGCAATATAAGTTGGGCCGGGAGTTGGTTAACCCTAAAACCATAAAGGATTTACCAACCAAGATGCGGCAATTTCATGAATGGTACATGGTAGAGTCCGGTCAAGAAAGAAATATGTTCCTCCTCCGTATCACAAACGAACATTTCTATCGCGGGGACAACTAAATATGGCTAGAATTCGAAGACTTCTACCAGTTTTACCATCAGGACGCTATCAACGTGTCTCTCATGAGTCAGCCGGTGTCTGTAAGTGTCGGGGCTAATAAGTTTACCATGTGCTTCCTCGCACTGAAAGTTGCAACTCTAATAGTTTTTCCATTTCTATGTAGAATGGAGATACAACGATTGAGAAGACGGGTGACTTCAACATCGGCTTCATAGACCCGAGATTGTCAACGAGGTCGTCATCGGATACAACCCAAAGGTTGTTGAGGAGTACATTCTGGATGCACTCTTAGCACAAAGACTACAAACCATACATATTTTTGCCCTTCAACTTCGAAAGTGCGTATATATCCGTTCCTCACAACCTTTCATTCCTAGCTTTTTAAAGCATACATAATATGACTAATTACATATATATGTTGAATATATTAATAGGTTTCACTGGGTCCTTCTTGTTATCATGCTTGATAATAGCAAGATCATTGTTCAAGACTAAAAAAGGAAACCATAGGAAAAATATCAATATATCATTGACGCGCTAAATCGGTATGGTATATATTATTTTATAAGATGGTTTCCTTATTCTATTGAAATGCCTAGCTATTTAATTAATTCAAACTCTAATAATTACTATTCATGTATTAACGCATCACAGGGCATTCGCAACGTTCCGAAAGAAGCATAAAGGAGCTTTCAAGAACGAATTCATAGTCCAATTAAGCACTCGAGTACGTAATAAAGCATACTAATTAATTCATATTCTTTATTGATAGTTTTTCATCTCAATACTTGTATTCTTTTTAAATTTCATCATAGGTTATACAGCAAACGGCAGGAAACAACTTATGTGGCTATTATGTGTGCCACTACATGCAAAATATTTGCCACGGCGATGTGCCCAAAATAAACGACGAGGTTGTGTATGTCAAAAGTACCAAAGTAATGATGCATCGAAATTAATGATGCATCTCAATTTCTTAGTACTTACAATTTACGTGTTCATAGATTTATTTATTTCCTGTTTTGGCAGCCTTACCTCGATGTGCAAGGTGTGATCCCGCCTCACCGGGTTGCAGCAATCCAAGAACAACTTATCGGCTTCATTGTCGACGAGATTATATCAACCAAAGGCGAGTTCCACACAAAGGGATGGAGAGATTGTCCTTCTCTAAGGACAGGTGAAATATCGAAATCATCGAAGGCCACACATAGCGATGCAGGTAACAAATGACCTCAAGATTCACCCTTGTACTCTTGAAATGTATAAACATTGCTTTGATCAGTGCATGTGCTCCTTATTTCATGTATGTACATATTTTTAATTCATTCGTATTATTGTGTAAATGAACTTAATTGTGGTTGTGTGAATGATCGAGTACACATCATATTATATTTTTAATTGTGAAAAAATATTGTAGTTGTATTTAATTTTATTGTCAAAATTCATATTGAAAACCCTCTCGTAACATATTCTATATTGAATATAATTTCGCTCGGCCTCTCCACAAGCGTTGGTAACTCCAACCGCTTGGAGAGGCCACACGTGGCGCCTCCCTGTGCTGCCTCTGAGGCTCTCCTGGCGCGTTCGTATGTCCAACCGCTTGTGGAGAGGGCACACGTGGCGAGGGGCGCGCCTGGGCTTTCCACAAGCGGTTCGTAAGTCCAACCGCTTGTGGAGAGGGCACACGTGGCGCCTCCCCTCGCTGGCTGAGAGGGTCTCCTGGCGGTTCGTAATACTGAACCGCTTGTAGAGAGCACCCATGTGGCGCCTCCACCACCTGCCAGAGGCGTTCGAACCGCTTGGTGTCGCATCATGGCGGTTAGAAGAACCGCGAGTGTTACCCGGAGGGTATCACTCGCGGTTGCCTACAACCGGTTCCAAAACCGGTTCTAAAACCTGTTTCGAACCGGTTGTAGTAACTGGTTCGCTGGTAGTGGTAAATGATCCATAATAGTTAATTTGTATGCGTCTTAAAATTATGTAATGCTTCTGCATATATAATTTCCTTCGGATTGAACCAACAACAGTTAGGGTCGTTTATTCTATTTAAAAAATTCTTTGCTCCAAGACTATACAAGTTCTCTTCTCATATGGCTCCTCCCTTATGTACATAGTAAGAGAAATAATCTATAGAATAAAAATAAAATTAGTCCTATCTCACTATGAACTAAAAGGGTCTGGTATTTTTCCGAGAAATCTCTAGTCGACCTTCCTGCAAGTTTTTTTTTCTTAACACTAAGGAATTCTAATAATGGTAGAGAAAAATGATATATAGCTGCAAGAACTTCCTTGTAACCGCCACAAATCTCCTGTCGCAGCTGCTTGATCTGGATGCATGGTATGATCATTACCGTAGGCCAGAATGAAACAGCTGCATGCTGACCACTGGCGGCTTCTCTCGTGGACTCAATCCTGCACCGTCGGCTACGGGGGCGTTCTATGGCTCAGTTCTGTCGCTATTTTATGTATTTACAAAGAGTTTTTTCTGCTATTTCATCTATAAATTAAATAGTGGCAAAATATTATACTGTTACAAAATTCCTTAACAAACTATTATATCTACAGATTTCTTCATATATGTAGCATTTATAGCATATTTAGGCCTGATGAACTTAATTGTATATTTTTTTATCAATCCTTATTTTATGCACACCTGTACCACAAAGCGGGAGATGGCGACTATATGGACAGCCTTTTCCTTTTAATTAAACGTAAGACGCCTTTTATTTCAAAGCTAGCATGCAATCCTTGGTGGTCCAACGGACCAAACGAACTCCAAGAACATGTAAACATATCACTAAGAGATTAGTACAATATGCAAGCTAGTTGAATGGTATTGCACCAAACATATATTGATATCCAAACAAAAAGTCACATAATTCAAGAGAGAATTGCATGAAGACTCTGTTATTTAATCTTTGACGCTTGACTATTATTACTCATGCTGCGATGCACCCGTTACAATTTGGAAGTTTTGAGGAAAACTTGCAACATGTTCGAAAATATGAGAAAAAACTTAGGGGCTGACACAGATTTGCATTATTCCATGAGCAAGGTCTTGATCCGGCGGGAATCAGCACCCGCGTATGAAAGTGCAGAAATCAAAATCGACAACATCATCTTTATATTAGACACACGCACACTAGCTAGCCAACATTAATTGGCCGAGTAAAAAAGAAAGGCAAAATTAAAAATATACTCGATCTCGACACTTCGATGATGTTAGAAATTAGGGTTGTAAAATCCGGAAGAGAGATGGTGACAACTCGATCGAGGCGGGCTGGAATGCAGCTGAGATGATTAGATCAGTGATGCTGGGGGTTAGGGCCCCCGGGGCTGAGCCTCTTGGACCCATCATACCACATGTCAGGCGCCTCACTCGCCCACGTCGCGGTTGTGCTCGCCGCCGGGCTGTCGCCGACGGCCACGGTGTCCTGCAGCCAGCGCCGACCCAGCGGGGGACGGTCGGAGAGCGGGAGCGGTGACGAGGCGAAGATGAGAACGACGCAGATGCACAAGCACAGAGCCAGCTTCATGGTTGATCTGTGTGGTGGCTCGCTCGCTAGGTGCTAGCTTCGTTGCAGACTAATAGTAGCTATGGCTATCTATCGCTAGTTGTTTGTGTAGTCTGCTCATGAAGAGCAAGAGCTAGCCCGTACGTCCATTTATAACACCAAAATTCGAGTTCTTTTATTGCCACGTTTGAATTGCATATGGAATTATGGATGTTAGTGGAAGAACGCACTGATCTTACAAGCCATTTGCCTATACAGACGATGGCCATGGCTTTGGTATTAGTTAGAGGGTTTGGCCGTTTATCTGAATACCCAGAGCTCATCCCTATCACTTCCTTTGCATGCATGCTGAACTCAGACGTGGACTGATCGATCTTAAAGGGACACATCCCTATCGATTTATCCATCCTATAAATCTATCCTATTTTGTTTCATGATTAGGTCATATGTCTAATTTTTAGGAAGAGATAATAAGAAGAGAGAAATATTTCTATGCTATTTCAATTGCTCGGGATCCCTCGTACGTGTGGCATTCTTACATGGCATAACCCGTCTGTGTTATCATCCAACAAGAAGGTAGATCCCAAGCAAATCGGCCCGAGGCGTCACGTGCGTGGGTCACATGATATTACGACTTGAAGCGAAGCTTATGTGACTAATAATGATCAAAGAAATCGGACGGTATAACGAGCGACTGAAATTGACGACAAAAGCAGTGGACTGTACGATAGCAAAACTGCATCAAATATTCAGTAATTTGAATAAACATTTTTTATTTTTATGATTGATATTTTATGCTAATTAAAATCTTTCTTCGTGTAATTTGAAAATCTAAAATAAATATTTTGTAAAATACAAAAAACTATAAGTTCTAAATATTTGAAAACATTGTGATTTGTGGGGAATATTTTAATTGTTTATATAGCTAAAGCAAAAAAAAAAAAATTCACCAATGATACCTAGCTACGACAATATACGGTAAATACGATGGTAGGGATGAGAATTAAAATTAAAAGCTACAGCTAAAATTTATCATTTTTATGCAGGCCAAAAGTTGTAACACTTTGTAACAGTTTTTATGAGGCTTTTGGTACTTCTTCTTAAAGCTCCTAAAAATATTTTTTTATATTTTTTGGACTCTCCAAACCCCTTAAACAGCACACACAACTTTTTCAGATTATAATCTACCACTGCTTTAAGCCGAAAAGAACAAGGCCTATTGATAGCATGCAAAAGTTCCATAGCAATCGACGTGGAATAGAGACTTTTATCCTTGATATGTAACAAACTAGTGCATTTTTCAAGATCAAATTCCTTCCACTGATGAGTGCAAGAGAATCTGATAACATTAGTTTGTTGTGGTTATCCATAGGGCAAAGAAACCCTATTTCACCAGTACCTTTGACGATGAATTAGTCAGTTTACTTAATTGGGCTTAGCCAGTTTACTTAATTGGACTATAATTCACTACTAGAGAACTGGCCTTTAATACCGGCTCATCAGTCCCGGTTAGGCATGAACTGTGACTGACATTCACAACAGTCCCGGTTGAATGTTAGGCGGGGGACGGGCCGGGATCAGTCCCGGTTTGAGACACCAACCGGGACTGATGTTACAGAATCAATCCCGGTTTGTGTTATAAACCGGTACTGATGGTGACTGCAACAGCCCGCAACGGCCAGCGGGTGGGAAAGGAAGAACAATACCGGTCTATGTGCCCAACCGGGATTAGTATACCATATTTGAACTCCTATTGCAGGCGGAAGACGGGCAATAATACCGGTCTGTGTGCCCAACCGGGATTAATATGCCATATTTGAACTCCTGTTGCAGGCGGGAAGGCGGGTACAATACCGGTCTGTGTGTCCAACCGGGATTAGAATGCCATATTTGTTCCCCTTCCTTCCTCTCCTAGTCCCGACTCTGCCCGACCAAGAACAATACCGCCGGCGGCCAAGAGCTTCAAGAAAGGGGAGGTGCTTCCAAAATTTCAAAATTTTGGTCATTTTACTCCAAGCCAAGTTAATCGAGGTTAGTGCATCATTCCTCGGTACATTGGATGTTCAATGGAGCTTCTTCTTTGCTTGAAAAATGAAGAAAATTTGATCTTTTGCCATGATCATTAAATGATTATGAATGTAAAGATCTAGCTCAATCTTTTGTGGAATTTTTTGTGGGATTATGATGTATCTCGCATTGGAGGTGTAATCTAGGATTTTTTCCCATCGATGGATGAAGAATTTTGTCATGATCATTGAAAGACTATGAATGTAAAGATCTAGCTCAATCTTTTGTGGGATTATGATGTATCTTGCATTGGAGGTGTAATCTAGGATTTTTTTCCCATCGATGGATGAAGAATTTTGTCATGATCATTGAAAGACTATGAATGTAAAGATCTAGCTCAATCTTTTGTGGGATTATGATGTATCTCGCATTGGAGGTGTAATCTAGGATTTTTTTCCCATCGATGGATGAAGAATTTTGTCATGATCATTGAAAGACTATGAATGTAAAGATCTAACTCAATCTTTTGTGGGATTTTTTGTGGGATTATGATGTATCTCGCATTGGAGGTGTAATCTAGGATTTTTTCCCATCGATGGATGAAGAATTTTGTCATGATCATTGCAATACCGGAGCAAATAATCATTTTATAGAAAGCAATTCTATAAAAATATAGTTCTTTACAAAATATGTAATGAAATAAATTTATTTTAAGTTTATAGTTGGCTTTGAAATAAGAATTGCCCTAGGTAGGAATAAAAATATAGTTATTTTAAATTTATGTGATGCAATTAGCCCTAGGTAGGAATAAATTTAGCCATATAAAATTTTAAATATTTTTCAATAAATTTAATTTTCTGGAATTTGGAAAATGTTCAACAATTAATTTTTGGAGAATGAGCTAACAATTACCTTGATGTAACATAATGTAGATGCACCGACGATGGATGTACATGCACCGACGCTCCCCGGAGTTCTTGCAGGGTTTGCAAGCTTTTCTTCATGCGGCCGATGCATACACGATGTCAGGCTACATATGTTGTCCATACATAGACTGCAGCAATGAGAAGGAGTGGCCAAACACCAGCCACATTCACTTCCATTTGCTCTCAAGAGGTTTCATGCCAAACTATACCTCTTAGACCAAGCACGGTGAAAAAGAGATTATACGGGAAGACGGTGAAGAAGAAGAAGAAGAGGTGGACAATAATATCCCAGACGATGGCCAACACGGTGCTTTCCAAGATACAATGGGTGATTTTGGCGATGATGACCTAGAGCAGTTGCTGCTTGATGGAGAGGGAGAATACACCGATGAAAGGCATTATGAAAAGTTCCAGCGCTTATGGGAGGACCATGGGATACTGTTGTACCCAAACTGCCGACAGGGCCACAAAAAGCTACGTACTACACTAGAACTGATACAATGGAAGGCAACCAATGGTTTGTCTGACAAGGGATTCGATGAGTTGTTATACTTGATAAAGAAATTGCTTCCAGAGGGTAACACGTTGCCTGAAACTACGTACGATGCCAAGCAAATAGTTTGTCCATTGGGGTTGGAGGTACAAAAGATACATGCATGTCGTAACGATTGTATCCTTTATCGCAATGAGTATGAGAACTTGGAAGCTTGTCCGGTGTGCAAAACTTCTCGGGTTAAAACCAGACGTGATGACATAGGTGAGGTAGAGGGGCAGCATAAGAAGAAGAGACCCCCCGCTAAGGTGGTATGGTATTTTTCTATAATCCCCCGGTTGAAACGTTTATTTGCGAGTAAAGCGCATGTCCAGATGATGTGCTGGCACAAAGAAGATCATAAGGACGACGGAAGGTTAAGACACCCTGCTGACGGCTCGCAATGGAGGAAAGTAGATAGAAAATACCCGGACTTTGCTGAGGATCCGAGGAACATAAGGCTTGGGTTGAGTACTGATGGGATGAACCGTTCGGCGAGATGAGCAGCAGTCATAGCACTTGGCCCTTGACTCTATGTATCTACAACCTTCCTCCTTGGCTGTGTCAGAAGCGGAAATACATTATGATGCCGTTGCTTATCCAAGGCCCGAAGCAACCTGGAAATGACATCGACGTGTACCTCAAACCGTTGGTTGATGATCTGCTAACGCTGTGGAACGATGGTGTACGTGTATGGGATGAGTACAAACGAGATTATTTCACCCTCCGTGCATTGCTACTCGTAACCATCAATGACTGGCCTGCACTTGGTAACTTTCACGGAACTTGTCCTTGAAGGCGGCTGTCGGCATGGCTTACCCGGTGGAGTCAGGTCAGCTCATCCATGGCCAACCGATAGCGTCGGGTTACGCCAAGGTCTCGGTAGACGAGGTATGCCCAGGGTACGGGGACCTTGACCTTGATTTTGAATGAGGTGACGGGAGTATGAAGCTGGGAGATGCAGTGCACAGTTTCATCGTGTAGCGCAAGCGGTTCATAATTTTGCGACATAACGTGGACATGCCCTCTCCACGGTCTCCAGCGTCAATTCCACAACCTCTTGCACCCTCTCCTGAACGAAGCCACACTCTTCAACGAAGCCCGTCTCCTCAACGAAGCCCTGCAAGTGGAACTCCAACTCCAACATCGTTTCCCAAGCAGGTGCGGACCAGGTCAAGCAACTCGGCTGGGAGGCCAGCACTTCTCAAGAAGGCAGGGTCCACCAAATCCAAAAAGAAATCTCCTCCGAAGCTGGTGTACCATATGACCGATGAGGAGAACGAGCGGGCAGTAAGAGCCGAGGTCACCGCACATTACGCTAAGAAAGCATCTCCACCGAGGGTCTAGCCTGGTACGGATGAATGGCACCGAGGCAAGAAGTGTCTGAAAACATTGAAAGATAGCATACAGAAACCAGAAAGGCCGGCTGTATCAGACTACGAGCGCATCTTGCGTAAGGAATCTGATAAGGAGATGCCACAGGAGCGCAGTGCAGAAGAGGTTGCGTAGGAGATGAAGAATTTCTACGATGAAACTGGACTTGATCCAGATGAGGTATTGGGCCACAAGGATATCCCAATAGCAGAGGTAGCATGGAGATTTGTGCCGGGTGCATCATTGGTCAGGCGTGAGGAGATTCCTCAGCTAACAACGAAAATGTGGCAACTCCACCAATGGTACTTCACGCGGCCAAACATGGACTAGATATGTTCGAAGTCCGGATCAAGCAACAACACTTCTTCCGCGGGGACTCTGAATTCTTAGTCCAATGGGAGCCTCTGTACGAGTTATACCAGGCAAGGGCCCTCGACGTGAGCATGTTGGGTTGCTGGACTTTGTAAGTGTCTCATTTCTAAATTCCAGCGTGAGCCCCCTTACACGGTACTAACTTGCAAGCCTAACTAATTTCTTCTTGTGTAGAATGGAGATGCAAAGTTGCCAAAGGGAGCACATTTACAGCATTGGCTTCCTTGACCCAGTAGTTATCAACCAGCAAACAGTTAGGGACCACCCAAAAGATACAGAGGAGAATATATACAACGCGCTAATGGGCCAAAGATTCAAGTCACGATACTTCTAGCCTATGACTTGAGTATGTGTTTTTACCACCTCGTTCTAATCCTTTTTCTTAACAGGGTGTTACAACAAATGCTAACATATATATGTGCAGCTTTCACTGGGCCCTTTTTATTATTGAGCTAGATAGAAGCCAAATCATGGTTATGGACTCTCTGCGGAAACCCCCTGAAAAGTACAAAGACCTCATTGCCATGCTCAACCGGTACATTCTTGTTCCTTTCATTATTGTGCTAGTTCTGTTCTTTCCATTCGAAACAAACTCTAATAATATATAAAACGTAATCACATGTGTAGTGCCTTCGCAAGTTTCCGTGAAAAAAATGTTGGGGAATTCAAGAAGAATTTTGAATTGCACCTCGCTAAATATGTATGTATATCTTAATACTAGCTTTTTAGTTAACTTAATTTTCATGCATCCATTTCACTCTTCTAACATTTTTACCACAAGTCTTGCATCAGCCGTCGGGAAACAATTTATGCGGCTTCTATGTATGCGAGATGATGCACAACTTTGTCGGAGGCACCGCTGACTACACGAGAAAAGGTGAACAGTTTGGGGTAAGTATATGTAATTAGTATCTTACTAATACCTAGCTATTTTCGGACATCGATCTTTTATAAATTCAAGGATTAATTTGTTAATTTTCCTAATTAAAAATAGGTTCCCTTAAAATTGGCGAAAAAAGGTTTGGACAAAGGCCCGGAACTCTCGCCGGTGCGTGTCAAAGCAATACAAGAGCAACTCGTCGGCTTCATTTTTAATGAGGTCGTAAGTCCTACGGGCGAGCATTACCACCATATTTTTAATCATGTTCCGGAGTCGGAGCCCGCCAAAGAGACCGGTCAACCGTCGGGGTCGACATCTACGGCTACCAAGAGCAAGGCACGTAAAAGATCCCGATAAACAAAAATATGTGTAATTGTGTATATATGTGATACTTATATATAGGCTAGCTAGCTAGCTAGGTATTGTAATACATTTTTATTAGTTGTAATTAAAGTTTTAATGAATGTCCTTTGATTTAATTATCAGCTAATTGTGCATGATTGTGATACTTATATGGGTTTTAATTAATTGTGATTTAACACATGCATGCATAAATAAAATAAATATAATAGCTAGGGGCCACAGATAATAAAATAAATATAATAGCTAGGGGCGTGGCAGCCGCGTGATATCATGATTACAGTCCCGGTTGGACACACCAACCGGGACATTAATGTCCGGGTTGGACATAGGAACCGGGATTTATTTAAGTCCCGGTTGGAGACACCAACCGGGACTGATAGGCTCCCCGTGCCAACAGAAATGGGCCTTAGTCTCGGCTCGTTGGAACCGGGACTGATGCCCAGGAGGCATCAGTCCCGCATTGGCTGTCCCGGTTCAGAAACCGGGACTGAAGCCTGTTCCGAACCGGGACTGAAGCCCGATTTCCCAGTAGTGATTTTTTTCTTTTTTTTGTTATTTGTTAACAATTAACTTTCTTCGTTATTATAATTCCCCGTAGGTTTCTTGTCTGGCAAGCGTTTTATTTACAAAAGAGAGATAAAACAGTGTAAATTTCAAGACAATAGTGCGCGCGGATGAGACATGAATATGTAATTACATTTAAACTTCTATACAACAATCTCCCGCGTTCCAGTATTAATTAACTGCCGTTGACATGGAGTATAAAATACTGTAAGAGAGCTATAATGTGCTGATTCAAAACCAGCCATTTCAACTGGCACAATACACTACTACAAAAATGGTCATCCGTGCTCCCCAATCACTGCCGGTTAGACCAAAACCGACAGTGATAGTTATCCACTACCAGCGAAACAGCCACCACAACCGGTTCGAAACAGGTTTCAGAACCGGTTGTAGGCAACTGCGACTGATGCTCGCGGGAGCATCAGAAGCGGTTCTATGAACCGCTTCTAGTGGTGTCTAAAAAGGTAAAGAATATTGGGGTACGTGGGATTTGAACTGAGGACCTCACCCCTCCTCGTGATCCACGCCTCACCCACCTAGCCAACCCACCCACGCGTGCTCTTTGATGAGATAAGATAAGCTTTCCTTTTCAACAATTCGAAAAATGGGCCTCTAGCAGCGGTTCGTAATACGAACCCCTTCTAAAGCCCCCTCTAGAAGCGGTTCGTAATACGAACCCCTTCTGTTGCTTGGGCTTTAGAAGGGGTTCGTGTCCCCAACCGCTGCTAGAGGTGCTTGGGGTTTTAGAAAGGGTTTATGACACAAACCCCTTTTGTTGCTTGGGCTTTAGAAGGGGTTCGTATTACGAACCGCTTGTAGAGGGGTTTTCTGGCATGAACTATTGAACTGCTTGTGTTACAACTATTAGAAGCAGTGCGTATTGAACCGCTTGTGATGTACCGCTTGAGATGCCCTGTTCTCTATTAGTGATCACTGCCGGTTCGTAAGACTCAGCGGGTTGTGCGCTTGAGAACCGGCAGTGATAAGACTTATCACAGCTGGTTCGTTGCTCAAAACTGACAGTGAAGTATCACTGTCGGTTTGAGAAGAGAACCGGTAGTGACAAGTCCTATCGCTGCTCTTCACTGTCAATTTGAGAAAAGAACCGGCAGTGATAAGTCCTATCACTGCTGGTTCTTTAGGCCTCCCGCCCCCAATTTTCAACTAGTAGTGAAGGAACTTATCACTGCCGGTTCTTGGCTGGAACCGGCAGTGATAACTCATTATTAGTACCGGTTCTTGATAAGAACCGGCAGTGATAACTTATCAGTGCCGGTTCTTGTCAAAAACCGGCACTGATAAGTAAAGGTTAAAAGGTATGTATATCCTCTGTAAGTAAAATTGTGAGATTGGGTGGGATGTTTAGAAGGGTGAGGGTAGAGTGGAGAGGTCGCAGGTTCTAAGTCCTGGGTAACGCAACATTTGTATTTCGCACGAAAATATATCCTAAGAGCATCTCCAGCAGCTACTCTATCCTCTCACTCTATAACACTATTCACTACTCCCTCTATCCAATACTCTAAATTTCCTTCACACTTTGCACTACACTCTAAAAGATTCCTTCCCTGCACCAGCTACTCTATCCCGAACTACAGTATTATAGAGTACCTGCTCCAGATGCTCTAATAACCTATAGTAGGTGGTAGATGATTAGTGTATAGATTCTGGGCATAAAAAAATATTTTTTCTATTTTTACACAGTTTGGCAGGGACTATCACTGCCGATTTTTACTCGAGGTTATCACTGCCGCTTAAGCAGTGCCGGTTCAAAAATGGCATTAACGCCAGTTCCGAATCAGCATTGATGTGGTGTTTTGTAATAGTGATACATCCATCCTTGCGAGTTTACGGATAGAATCGGTAGCATTAATTTTTAAAACTTTTTTTAATATGCTATCCTAATGCTGGTGCACTAGCTAGCTAGCTCCTACAACATCCTACATCCTAGCTACATCCTACTGTCGAAGGTAGGGATCATCGTCACCGTATATATGGATGAAAATGGATCTGTATCTTCTTGGTCCAAACCGGTCGAATCCAATTTTGGAACCTATCTGATCAACTAATTTTAGATCTGGATCTAGATAATTTTTCTTAAGATCTAGATCTGGATCATGTTCAGGCGGTATTCAGTGGATCCAAATCTGGATATCTGAAACTATGCAAAACCGGATCCTACTAGCCCATAACCCACTGATCTAGTCATTTAGGCTCTTAGCCCACTAGCAAGTGTAAATTTTATCCATATTCATATCCGATAATATCCATATTTGGATTCGAATCTAGCAAAATAATACAGATACGGATATGCTCCGATCCGATCCTATCCATTTTCACCCCTAATCGTAGTCCTTCAGCTCCTTCTAGTTGGAGGAGTCGCCGTAGTAGGAGGAGTCACCGGGGTCGGAGTAGTTTGGGGCTGGATTCTCGCTAGAGTAGGTGTTGGAGTGGTCAACATTGTCATCGTCGGACCATCATATTTGATGCTCTTTCTCCAACTCACCGTTGTCCTCCTCCTCCTCGTGGTTGGCGGCAGCACCGGTGGGCCCATCCTAATCGTCATCGTTGGAGGCAGCGAGGCCGCACACTGAAGCCAAAGATGCCAGTAGGGAATGTGGCCAGCATTGCCACTTTGGCGTCGGAAGGAGGACGGTGGACCCATGACACCGTTTCTTCGGCTCCTCGCCGGAGACAGAATCAGAGTGTTCATCCTCCCCTGCTCTAGAGTCATGTTCCTCCTCCGCGTCAAAGTTATGCGATGACAGTGGTTAGTCGAGCACTGACAAGGACAGCGAGCGCGGTGACTGGCTGGAACACTGAGACAAGAGCGGCAAATAGGGTAGAGAAGAAGAGATTGAGATGGTGCACTAGGGAATAGGGTCATAGTACGGAATGCCAAGCGTTTCTGCACGAAATTTATTATGTGTCAATTCTATTTAGTACAGTCCAGTATATATATTTTTCATACTTTTCTGTGCCCGTTCGTTAAATGAACAAATTAAATATCAGTGTTGGTTGTTAGTTAGAACTGGCACAGATAATACATTATTTGTGCCGGTTAGTGAACATAACGACCACAGATAACTGAAATACAGGAGCTGTGGATAAGTTTCGGTGAATGAACTTCTCGCTGATTAATCTTACGTACTAGATAAGTTCTAAATAGAATTAAAGAAAATTAAATGGCGAATACTGAATATAGCTGTAGCTTGTGTAAATTGAGTATAGGCAACACACTAAGGTGAATTTCTGTTGAGGAGCAGGATATATTTTTTTAGATAATGAAAAGATTCATCCTCTATATCGGTGATGTCTATGGCCTAGGGGACAGGGAATGACTCACCGAGGGGTTGGAACGGGCAGAGGAGGGTCGAACCAGGCTGACGATGGCGAAGCCGAAATCCACGATAGGGAGGACTACACTGGCCCCCAGGCTAGCTTACTAGCGACCTACACTGTGGAGATGGGTTAGGCATCGACCTAGGATGCCCTAGCCCCAAGGAATTTGAAAGAGGCTTACCGAGGTGGCAGAATGGGAATTCCGACGAGCCAAAGGGAATTAGGCCAATGGCAAGCTTCCTGAGCTTGCTGCAGGAGGTTGGAAGTGAAAGGAGTTGGAGTTAGGGGTGATAAAACACCGGGGAGGTTGGGTGTTGAGAGCAGCGGCGAGAGGAGCGGCGCGGGGAGAAGGGAGGGTTAAAATGTGCGAGCTCGGTCAGGGTGGCTTGTGGCAGGAGCAGGTGCATAGGGCGCAAGGCGCAAACGCACGGCACGAGCCCGGATGGCAGGCAGAGCAGGGTGGCTTGGCACGACTGGGAGGCTGCAGCAGTAGCGGCGCACGAGGCATGAGGCAATGCTAGAGCGAGGTGCTACAGAGCGGTAGGCTGGGACAGGACAGGCGTGGCACTAGTAGAGGCTCGTGGCGCGTGTGCGCCATGGCTTTAGCCGGATCAGCGAGAAAGGGGAAGAGGAGAGAGGGGCGAAAGGGGCGAGCCGGGCTGGGCAGACTGGCTAGGCCAAAGGGGAAGGAAGAGAGTAGGGGAGGGGAGAGAGCAGGATGGGCTAGGCTAGGCCCACCAGGGAAAAGAAACTAACTTTTGATTTAAGGAAGGAAAAGGAATTGGGTTAAAAATTTGAATTTGGAAGATGATTTCAACCTCTAAGTAGATTATAAAATTGGCTTTAAAATAAATTTTGGATATTAAATAAGAACTTACAATTACCTTTTTAAATTTTGATTTCAAAAATTTGGAATTTTTTATTGTGAGCAGAAAATACAGGAAATACAATCAAATTTTGAATTTTTGCAAAAAATTTTAAAAGGGGCCAAAATGGCTATTACACCTTTGGAGCTCTTATCATTACTTGCATTAGGAGTGTGTTAATTCGCAAGTGTGGTTTGATTGTGCACTTACCCTCACACTCACTCACTCTTTATATGGAGAGCAACCGAAAACCCTTACGCATGCCATGGAGATGAAGACCCAGACTATGACGGCTCGGATGGTGCTTAGGGCGTCCAGCTAGTCACTTGCAAGATTGCATAGCCACAGGTTGATCTTTTGCTATCTTTAAGCTTTCCACACTTGCTTGTACTTTGAACTATCTCCTTTTGTAATGTATCAAGACATTTGGCCTAGTCCGCCCTATGGTAAACTATTCGCCAAAAGGCGTTATTTTCGCTAATTATCCAATTCAGCTCTCTACAATTGTATGCATTATGATCGAACTATATAATGGTGTACACTAGCCTACCGATTCAGGCACTAGTGCATGAAACGCGATGACCTCAAAGGTAAGGGTTCGCATAACCCATCTTAATGCCTAATTTGTTGGCATGACATACTAGTTCATGGAATCGAAGTGCCACATAGGACATATTGTAGACTAATAGTTATAACCCGACCTGGATCGGGCCATGAATTACCATGTCATGTCACCAAATTAGCCACTAAAATGAGGTCAGGGGCTATTAGTCGCCAACGGCCACTTTTGGGGCTTATCACATAAAAAGTGACTTATAGAGGGTTATTAGATATAAGAGCAATCAATTAGGGGTTATAAGATAAAATCCCTAAATAAAATCGAACAAACCTAGCTACCAAACCAGTAATCTTTGGTAACAATGGTTGATCCCGAGGAGGATAGTTATGTACACTTTAATTACTGTTCGCTTTTATGCATTCTCATTTAATTCTAGTTTGTTGTAAATTATGATGATTAGTGATGGAACAACAGCATCTGATTAAATAGAATCCATCCTTACATATATGATCTCAACCATATAATACCGACCACCAATTTTTAGTGCAATGTATATTAACAATCTGATCAAACTATCTGTGGGGCCTGTCCTTTAGCCCACCACTTGATCTGCACTAGTCCCTGGATTAGTACACTAGCGCACACCATTCACATAGCCAGATCATTACATACAAACGGAAGACTTAAATTACATAAAGTACCTGTACTAAGCCCGAAGGCTATTAAGTGTTTACAACATGGCATATTGGCCCAAATATTCCAAATGTCCAAAAAGATCAGAGTGCAGAGACCCAAAAGATGCAAAAGAGTCTCGTGCCGGCTATGCCTAATCACTCGACTGGAGAGACGCCCTATGCCTCGCCCTGATCGTCAGCAAACTCTTGTCCTTCATCTTCATGGCAGGCGTACTGATCCTGCTCATACTCTCCATCTAAAAGAGAATATGAATGGAGGTTAGTGCCATCCAAACACTGGCGAGCTAGCTTCCAACCTAATGCATTTAGTGATAGGGTTTTAAAGGAAAGGTTGGGGCTCATTTAGTTGCAGAAAGCAAGTTTTATAAATCAAATCCTATGACTTAGCATATTTTAACCAAAGTTCTACTAATCAATGTTTTCATTTTTATTCCACGACAGTTTCCTTGCACACTGCCAAACGTTTCCCATACCACAACAGTTTCCATGAACACTGCCAAACGTCTCCAAACACACGCCATCATCTTCCGGGTGTGGCGCACCCGTTGTGGATCTTACGCCAGCGAAGTGCCCGTTCTTCCCTAGCCGAGTTGCCACGCCCGCACCAGAGTCACGGCTCCCTGTCACGTATGACCTAGATCATCCATCTGGATGACGACCTACTCCGTTCTTCACCTCAAGCATGGCAACAGACAGGGTACGCCCGTAGGTCGTACTATCCCTGAATCCCCATTACTTGCACTACCGCGTGATGGCCTCGCGTTGTGCAGGAACCCTAGTGGGTAGCATAAAGCTACAAGAAAACAACTCGCGCTCCGCCTGGCACAGCCGAGCTTGGCTGCCCAACACTCCTGGAACTCACGTTGTGCAGGAACCCCCTTAGGCAGCATAAAGCTACGCGAAAACAACTCGCGCTCCGACTGGCACAGCCGAGCTTGGTTGCCTAACACCATCTCCGTGATCCAGCCTTCCTTCAGACCATGTAGCCCAGCTACATCACACCCTTGACCACAAATCGGAACACATCTGTGTTTCCAACCACACACACTAGCATGCCAGGCCCAATATCCAGTAAACCAAGTTTACAAGATCATCATGTCAGGTGAATGTCGGTTCACCGTTCCGAGACGACTAAGCCTAAAATTAATAATTAGACCTGAGCAATGTCTAAGCAAGATTTTAACAAGACTTAAGAGTCTAAAGTTGTTTTATTTAACCTAACCAGACTAACAATGGTGATTATCAAGGCAATCATTTAGTAAGTCAACTGATAGATGATTTTATCAAGGCAACATCATCATGGGAAATTAAAAACAAGAAGTAAAGCATGGCATGATACATCATGATTAAACAAATAGGCATAAATACTTGAAAAGAGCATGCAATTTGTAATTGTAAATAAAATACTTTAAGAAAACTGGGATTCAATATGTTCCTTTCGAATGTTAACTCGTACTAGGGAAAGTATATACTCTCCCTAATAAAAGTAAACACCTAAAAGAAGGTTGTTGACTCGCACTAGGGAAAATTGAGATTCTCCCTAGTAAAAGCAAACACCCTTTAGGGTGGAAATTAACTCGCCTTGGTCCTGTGGGTAATGAGGGTCGTCCTATTGATCTTCGAAGTGTCCTTCCGGATCCTCGGCGTCTATTAATCGGAATAATTCGGGAAACAATAAATAAAACACCAATATGCAATAGGAATCATGATGCATGAAATGCTTTCGCTAAATCTAGCGATTGGTCGAGTGGCGATAAGTTCTAACCTAGATATCGAGGAAGTTCCATGATCCTTCTATTACATAATAGTTTCCAAAAGAGAACAGTAGAGCGGCGTTATGAAGATGATATGTGATGATGCAAAATGTTACCCTTAATAGACTACCCATAGATTTAGCAAATAGATGTACAAAGCAAAAATAGATTTTTGTTTGAAGTTTTTCCTTTATCAACTCATCTTGTCATTATATTCTTAGTCATGATGGGGTTTTAGTGCGTGAAAGAAAAAATCTTAAGTTATCTATGTATTCTACCCGTACAGATATTTATATATGTTTATTAATAGCCGTGAGATTGAATATCTTGAGGCCTAATTAAAATAGAACTTAACTGTCATATATTGTTGTAAATTATCTTCCTTGGACAGGTTTAGTAAATTTGATTAACCAAATTGCCAATTAATTCTAGTAAACTGTGGTTATTAATTAGGTCAATATTTAAATGACATGTGATTATAAGTTATCTTATAAAGTTTATATTTTTCATAAGTCTAGAAAGTTATTTCATGCCACACATGAATTTCTCAAAATTTTTTTAAGTGTTAGTTTAATTTTTGATTGGCAGAAACTCATTTCTGCAATTTATTCTTTATAGATCAATACCCTAAGGATACTCTAATAGAATAAATCCAGGGATAATATTCTGTTACTATACATGATTATATTTTTATTAAATCCAACAGAGGCTTTAGAATTTATCATAAAATTTCTAGCAATTTTGGAGATGTTTAGCTATTTTTAATAAATCAAATTTATATTCTGCATTTGTTTTAAAAGGCTAAATCCGGGAAAATAGGATGAACAGTAACGGGCCGGCCCGCTAACTCGTGGCCAGGCCATCCACGACGAAGGCGTATTTCTAAACGGCGCTTCTTGCGCGCGAAGGCGCCTCTCGAACTGAGCGTCTCCACTCATCCTGACAGGTGGGCCAAAGGGCCCACATGTCAGCGGCTCTTTCCCACTCGCGCGCGATTTAAAATTCAATCCGATCTCACGCACGCATCTTGGCGCGAATCTAACGGCCAGGACATCATCGTCCACCTCCTACCGGAGTAACACGATGACGTCATGAAACAGGCGAACCTTCGGCGACGCGGCGGCGGAGCTACAGTGCTCTAGGGAAGGAGTTCTAGGGTGCTATGGATTCCTTACGAGAACCTCTACGACGTGTCTTGAGCTACTCGCCAGCGACGGCCTGGATCGACGGCGAGCCTAGCGGCGGCGGAGATCGTTCTCGGAAGCAATAGTCTAAGGCTACACATTGCTCTAGGAGCTAAACGAAACCGGGTTTAAGCATAAGGGAGGCTTGGGGATGCTCACCGTGCTTACGGTCGGACCAGAAGAGGCGTGGATCATGCTGGCGACGTTGGGGCCAAACGAGGCGGAAACAGGGCTCACGGCGCCAGGGAGCTTCGGAGGTCCTCGGGTCCAATTAACCTGAGCGAAAGTTAGGCGAGGGTGAGGTGGTGCTCGTCGTGAAAGCAATCGGCAGGGGACTCACCGAGGAGGGAGAAATCGAAAAAGGGGAAGAATCGGGTGGCCGGCGACGGCGAGAGCAATCCGGCGAGCTCGAGGCTTCCCGATCCGATTCCTTTGGGCAGGAGTGAGGTGAGGGTCTGGCGAAGCTAAAGCGCGCACGGGTTTGGGGTATGGGGCTCTGGTCTGGGCTGTCCACGTGAGGAAGGTTGGGACCGATGCGGCTCGGCCGGGATTTAAGCTCGGCCGGACCACGATCTTTGTCCGACGGTTGCAAGGAGGTATGTGGTGGTCACTAGGGGTTAACGTCGCGGATTGGTGGGCAAGGGCGGTGTCTGGTGCACGCGCGACGGGTGAGCAAGCCAGGACGGCGAGGTTGCTTAATCCGGGCGGCATAGCCGTGCAGCGCGGCGAAGTCGAGACGCGTTGCCCGGTAGCGGTCGGGCGCTCATTGGGCATGGCGAGCGGTGCCTGACACAGCCTGGACACGCCAACCGACAAGTTGGCTTGGTTGGCACGGCTGGACAGAGAGCGGCGGCGTGGCAGTGGCCAGACGACGCGTCCGTGTAGCGGTGGGGCCAGCATGGGTCGGAACGGCGCGCGCGCAGCCAATGGGCGGCCACCAAGGGGAATCTGGGCATCGGCGGGTCGGATTCGCCGGAGAGGTGAGGGCATGGCCGGAGCTGCTCCACTACTCGATGAAATGCCCACAAAGGCACAGAGAGAAATGAGGCTGCCCAGTGGGTCCAACCAAGGTCAAACTTGGTCAACACATAGTTCAGGCTATCACTAAGGTATAAGCTATTTTATGTAATTTTTTTGTGGGATTTTTAATGGGAGTATTGTCCTCTTTGTGAATATATATATATATATATATGTGTGTGTGTGTGTGTGTGTGGGTGTGTGTGTATATATATATACATACATACTTGGCATAATATGTGGTGCAAATCACCCTTTCTGTGAAAACTCCGTGAAAACCACCGTAAAAGTTTTGAAAAATTCTTAAAAAATTACCATATGTAGGGGAGGTTAGCTTCTACAATCCTGCAAAATTTAAAGATGAAACTCAATCGCATTTGAAAGATATGAAAAAGACAAACAGCAAAATGAATAGTGGTAAACAGTGAAAAATTACTATTTAGGCTGAACTTGTCTTTTTCATATCTTTCAAATGCGATTGAGTTTCATCTTCAAATTTTGCAGGATTGTCGAAGCTCACCTCCCCTACATATGGTAATGTTTTGAGAATTTTTCAAAACTTTTACGGGTGGTTTTCACGGAGTTTTCACGAAAAGGGTGGTTTGCACCACATATTTTGCCTACATACTTATACCAATGTGATTTACAGGTGCATTTTATGCGTAATAATATATATATTTTATGCGTAATAATACATATATATACATTTACATCTGTATTTATGTATATAAATTATATATATATATATATATATATATATATATATATACATGTGAGATCTTTAAGGGGTTATTTTGAAATGGTAAGAATATTTGAGTTGGAATTCTCCTAGCTTATTATAGCTAATGATTTAATATTAAAGCCCAACCGTTAAATCTCGTAAGTTTTGACTAAACCCTCTTAATTTAGCCCTAGATAACCTTTACAATTTCAAAAACTAGGAAATTTGAACTTCAAGCAAGCACTTTGCTTTTAAAAGGTAACGTTTTCCTAAGGTTCGGTCATTACATAAGCGTATCACAAAATATCGTATTTTTGGGCTGTTATAGAACCCTCCCCCCTAAAAATAAATCTCGTCCTCGAGATTCTCTAACCTTAAGATTTGAACAAATGGGGGAATTCTTGGCACATTGTCGGGACCCCTCCTCCTGGCGGAGGAAAGGTACCACCTGTGCTTTACCTGTACTAGTTCCTGGATCAGTAGCTAGTACACACAGATACAGAATTTGGATCACAACCATGACGATTAATTTTCATAAATTTATATCAGAGTGCGCCTAACGGCGTGGTTACAAAAGATTGGCTCGAAGGCCTTACAAAAGCGAAAGTCTTTATAATACAGCTGAAATTCCAAAAGTGGAAAAACAAAACAATCCCCACAGGCAAAGCTGGAGGAACGTAGCCCTAGGCGTCGGTGTACTCCTCGTCCTAGACTCCATCTTCGAAGATATAGGCTTCAGGGTCTCCGTCTTCTGGGTCGCATTGGTAACCTTGACTTGTGCGTCGGAATGCGTAGCCCCGCGGCAAAGCGCAAGGGTGAGTATTAGTGAAAATACTCGCAAGTCAATTGACATGTGCATATGCATGGTTTAGACAATGGAAAGGTAGGGCTCATTTGCGGAAAGCAAGTTTTGAAATATTTTGCCTAAAATTTTTAAAGCAATTTGGGGAAGAAGTGGAGTAATCAAATTAATTGATAAAACATTTAAATCATCCGGCCCTAGCCGGCTCATGCCCAAAGGCTGGCTCACGATACAAATCGTGGTTTTCACTAAAAACATTTTCCTTACGGCTAATCCACCAAAGGACTAATAACTCTCGACAGCTAACCACCGTATGCATAATACCACACGTCGGCTAAACCACCGAAGTCATCTCCTCACGGCTAACCACCGTAGGCTCCCAACAAAACACGGTACCCGCCGGTTTTCTTCTTTAAAACTCTGAGAAAGAGAGGGAAGGAAAACTACCACTGTGATCAATCCACCGTCGTCCGCCCTTAACCGTGGGCACGACTTTCTGGAAAGTTTTACGCTCTGCAGAGATCACACGCTTTACCTATGAGAGGTGGTTTTTCTAGGAATCACCCAAAGGAAAATGATCACCACAAGGCCTTTGACAATCTCGCTCCTAGCGTGGCAACCCCTCTAAGGTTTCCACCGCTGCGCTGGTATCTCTAGTTGGCTGAAGCCCCCTCTTGAGCTTGGTAGGGTCAGCGGTTTCTCCGCACCTACTCTACTACACGGGATGTCCAAACTAGGAGTTCAAAAGCTACTCAGCCAGGTCCCGCCCATACAGGCACTCATGGCCGCACTGTTGTACTTAGTTTTGACAACCACAAGGTCGCGGTCCTTAGGGACTGGGTGGTTCCCACACTAGACCCGATTCTCGTGCTCACTGCACCATCCAATCAATCCGTCCACCCCAATCAAGTTCTACAAACATTTCCAGAAACCCCAGGTGACATACCGGCCACCTAATACTAACAATTTTTCCATAGTAGCACCCTGCTACTGCTAATCAAACAAGCACTTTGCAAACAGAGAGGTACTTTTGAATTAAAACAGATATTAAATCAGGGTGAAATGTTCATGGTGTAGTAATCATCTGACTAGTAGCATGACTAAGCAAAATTAATTAAGCTAATCAAGGGTTGGCAGGTAATTACGGATTAATTAGCCTAAGGTTATCAAAGATCGGGATTAATAACATAATTAAAGTGTATTAGGTTCTTAACTAAGTTCCTACCATTATGGCAATGATTAATTAACATAGTTGTGCACATTTATCAAACTTCTAATAAAACATTTGTAAGTCTAGGTTTCAATATGGTCGAAGGTATTTATTTCAGATTTTTAGAAGATTGATTTTATTTTTAAAATGGCATACTTGATTAAAGATGGTTGGATAAATTGTTTTCTTATTGAATTTTAGAAATATAGAAAAATAAATTAATTTTAGGATAAATAAATTAATATTGCTTTTATCTAATTAAAATATTTCCAAAACCTAAATTCCATTCTAAGTAGTCATAATTAATCATTATAGTATTAAAATGTATTATGTTATATTTTAGAAAATCATATAATTCAGATTAACATTCATGAAATTAGGAAAATGATATTTTTAATTTAAATTTCACATTTTTATGAGTTTTTAGAAATTTATTTCACTAATTTTGGATTTTTATTTTTAAAGATATAAAAATAACAATTTTCTTGTCCTAGAATTAAATAGAAAAGGAAAAAAAGACTGGCAGTTTGGCTCGGCTCAATTTCAACCGGGCGGTGGCCCAACCTGCCACGCGGCTTCTGGCTGCGTCGATCTTTACAAGACGCTACGGACACGCCTGCCAGCTATTACTGCCCGTCTGTCTACATGAGGCTGACAGTGGTGGCAACCTGACTGCCACAGCAAGCTTGGTCTTGGCGTCTTGAACCGCCTGACCGGAGGGAGCGGCGGCGGCCCAGAAGCCAGGCGACGCGTCAGTGGCGGCCATCGGCGCGCCAAGACAATACAAGCTTCTGCCACCGAGGAAGCAAGCGGTGACAGAGGACCCGCTGGCAGCTGCACGGGCGGCGGCGGCGAGTGACTCAGTGCGGCCGATTTGATGCGGGCTCGGCCGGCCAGTGAGGAGGGGAAAGAGGAGGAGCAAGGCGAACCCGAGGTGGGTTAGCGCCGGGAAAAGGGATTGGCGGTGAGTCGGCGGTGCCTCGGCGGCGGCAAGGCGCAGCAGACGCGCGAAACGGCGGCGAGGTAGGGGTGGCAATGGGGTTGGCTAGCATAAGGAAGGTGGGGGGAAGCTCGGAGCGGCTTCGGCGAGGGGAAAGGAGGACCGAGACGGTGTGGCGGCGTTGCCGGTGTTGGGGGAGGAGGGGAGCACGGTGGCGGCCAACTCCGGCCAGGGAGAGGCGGCGCCGGCGACGGGGAAGGGTCCCTAGGGGACTAGAGGTGCCGGGGAAGCAAGGTGAGGGAAGCTTACCCAGGGAGGAGCTTCGACGGCGTTCGTGGGCAGGGCGGCTTCGGCGGCGGTGACAGCGGCCGGCGAAAATGGGTTCTGTGTGGTAGGGGGAGGAGGTGGTGGAGGGGATTGGCCAGGGAGGCGCTGCTGGGGGGGGGGGTTTGAGGGAGAGAGAGAGTGACGGTGAGGGGAAGGGGGAGACCACGTGAGAGTGAAGCAGGGAGGAGAGAGAGACACAGAGAGGAGAGGGAAGTGAGAGAGGCAGTGAGAAGGAAAAGGTGCATGTGGGAGAGTGTGAGAGGAGGGGGTGTCAGTGAGAGAGATGAGTGAGAAGAGAGAGGATGGGGAGAGTGACAAGTTGGGCCTACTTGTCATAGAGAGAGAAAAAGGTTTTAAGGGAGAGAGAAAGTAGGCAGGGGTTTTAAATAGGAAAATTAATAATTCATTTAATTAGTTACTTAGTTTGCAATGTAAATTTTAATTTGGATTTAGTTTTTAAATTGTTGCTTTAGAAGTCTAATTTTGAAATCACAACTTTTACAATTTATCACATTAGGTTTTTAGTAAATAATTTGTAATTAATATTTTAAAAGCAAATATTTCTAATTAGGATTTTAGGAATTCAAATATAGTAACATGCATATTATCCAAAAGATTTTTAAAATCATTTAAATTAAATGCAATGATGCCATGCTTTTGCTTTTCAAAGGATTTTCAAACAAAGATTTCAAAACTCTTGAAAACATAATTTATCAAGGTGATTAATCCTGGAAATCTATGTTTCCACTTAAGTTCAAACATAAATCAAAATAAATTTATTGATGGGAACATTTTATTTTACCAAACTCCTGTTTGATATGAAAAGGGGAAATTTCTAAAGCCTTTTTGTTTTAGAGCTAGGATCTCAAAACGGACTTTTGCAGGATTCTTTTAAAGTCTCATTTAAAAGCAAACATCTTTGCAATTAAATTTGTTTTAAAAAGCTAGGGTTAAAACTCTTAACAAATCTCATTTAAAACTTCTTCTTTTATTAAGAAAAACAATTTATTTGATTTGTAAGCTCAAAAGTTATTGTAACATACTTATTTTCAAAAAGTTTTAAATTTTAGTGAAATTCATTAAAATGCAATCGCATGATGCATGATGATTTTCAGTTTTTGAAAATAGGGATGTTACACGCATTTTCTTCTCTGGCTCCCAAGAGAGTTGTCCTCCAGATTGATTACTCCATTGCACCTTGCAAAGTCGAATCGTTTTGTTCTTGAGCTTCTTTTCCCTAGTTTCCAGGATTTGCACCGGAGGGACTTGGTATTTTAGGTTGGATTCCAAAGTGTCGGTGGGTAACAAAATTATGTCTTCTTCAGGCTTTCTCAAGCTCTTCTTGAGTTGCAACACATGAAACACCTTGTGAACTTCGCTCATATCAGTTGGAAGATCGAGTTCGTAAGCGACCTTGCCCTTGCGGGAAAGGATCTGGTACGGTCCCACATATCTTGGTGCTAGCTTTCCTTTGACTTGGAACCTACGAGTTCCCTTAAACAGAGAGACCTTAAGATAAACGAAGTCTCCCACTTCAAATGTCAAGTCTCTTCGACGATGGTCGACATAACTCTTTTGTCGTGATTGAGCGGCTAGTAAATGTTTCTTTATAATCTTGACTTTGGCTTCAGCTTCTTGGAGATTGCTCTTTCCAAATACTTGTCCTCATCCAGACTCGGACCAATACAAAGGGGTCCTACATCGGCGTCCATACAGGGCTTTAAAGGGGGACATTCCTAAACTCACCTGAAAGCTGTTGTTATAGGAGAATTCAGCATATGGCAACCATTTCTCCCAATCGGTGGAAAATTCCAAGATACACGCTCTGAGCATATCTTCCAGGACTTGGTTAACTCTTTCGGTTTGTCCATCGGTCTGAGGGTGGTAAGCCATACTAAAAGACAAGTTGGTCCCAAGGGCGCTATGTAACTTATCCCAGAATTGGGAAGTAAACTGGGATTCTCGATCCGAGATTACTCTTTTTGGGACTCCGTGGAGGGTGACTATCCTTGCCACATAGAGATCAGCTAGTTTGTCTCCCTTGTAAGTTGTTTTGACCGGAATGAAATGGGCCACCTTGGTTAGTCTGTCCACAATGACCCATATGGAATCACATCCGGTCTTGGTGCAGGGAAGACCTAAGATGAAGTCCATCGTCACTTCTTCCCATTTCCATTCAGGTATCTTTAAGGGCTGCAATAGTCCTGCCGGGCGTTGATGCTCGGCCTTAACCAATTGACAGGTATGGCATCTGGCCACATGCTCAGCCACATCTCGCTTCAGTCGGGGCCACCAAAATAGGGTTTTTAGGTCCTGGTACATTTTGGTGCACTCGGGGTGAAGGGAAAAATGGGATTCATGGGACTCCTTTAGGATGCGATTATTCAACTCTTGGTCATGGGGAACGAAGATTCTTTGTCCCAATCGTAAGGTTCCTTGTTTATCTTCCCTAACCATGCACCCTCTATTCCTTTTTACAAGGTTTCTAATTCTATGGGCGCTAGGGTGATTCTTTTGCAGTTCCTTGATTTGGTCGAGCAAATCCGGTTAAACTTCCAGGGTAGCTAAGTAACCGGTCTCCACCAGACTCAAGTTTAGCGCGTCCATCTCCTTTATGATCTGTTCAGGAATATCTGGTCCACAGGTTGTGCTCATAGGGGTGGCTATCTATTGAGGAGTTAGATGATTACACTGCAGCTTACGGTTGAGGGCATCAGCTACCACATTGGCCTTGCCTGGGTGATATTGGACATTCAAGTTGTAGTCTTGATCAACTCCAACCATCGCCTTTGGCGCATGTTTAAATTGGCTTGGGTAAAAATGTATTTCAAACTCTTGTGATCTGTGTAGACATCACATTGTTTGCCCATCAGGTAATGTCTCCATATTTTGAGAGCATGAATAACGGCAGCAAGCTCAAGGTCATGAGTCGGATAATTCTCCTCATGCTTTCTGAGTTGTCGGGAGGCATAAGCAACTACCCTCCGTTCTTGCATAAGTACGCAACCTAATCCTTACTTTGAGGCATCACAATATACCTCAAACTTCTTATTGGTATCGGGTGTTACCAGCACAGGAGTGGTGGTCAGTTTGGTCTTTAGCTCTTGAAAGCAGTCCTCACAAGCCTTCGTCCAATCGAATTTCTGCTCCTTTTTCAGTAGCTGGGTCATGGGTTTAGCAATTCTAGAGAATCCTTCAATGAACCTTCTGTAGTATCCTGCCAATCCTAGGAAACTTCTTACTTCCTTTATTGTGGTTGGGGATTTCCAGTCTATAACTGTCGCTACCTTGGAGGGATCGACCTTGATTCCCTTAGCAGAGATGATATGCCCGAGGAAGCTGATATCATCTAGCCAAAATTCGCACTTGCTGAATTTGGCGTAAAGCTGGTGTTCTCGGAGCTTGTCGAGGACCATTCTTAGGTGCTTCTTATGTTCCTCATCATTTTTGGAATACACCAAGATGTCATCAATGAACACTACGATAAACTGGTCTAGGTACTCCATGAGAATCATGTTCATCATATTCATGAAATGAGCCGGGACATTAGTAAGGCCAAAGGACATAACTAAAAACTCATATAGTCCGTATCTTGTGGTGAAGGCAGTCTTGGGTATATCTTTCTTTCTGACTTTGACTTGATGATACCCTGATCGAAGGTCAATCTTCGAAAACCTCTTGGCTCCTCGAAGTTGGTCAAACAGGTCATCAATTCGAGGCAAAGGGTATTTGTTTTTAATAGTAACCGCATTGAGAGCTCGGTAATCCACTACCAATCTTCGGCTTCCATCCCTCTTATCTACGAACATGGCTGGTGATCCCCACGGGGATGAACTAGGACGAATCAATCCCTTTTGCATTAACTCTTCCAGCTATTTCTTGAGCTCTGCCAACTCTACCGGATTCATCTTGAAATATGTCTTGTATATTGGTGACGTGCCTGGTGCCAACTCAATGGTGAATTCCATCTCTCGATCAGGTGGTAGCCTGGGCAGATCTTCAGGGAATACATCTAAATATTCTTTGACTATTGGCACCCTTGCAGGATTTTCTTCCTTTAGGAACCAGATGGCTCTTCCCCATCTGAAAGGGGCATCAACCTTCCAAACTCTTTCATATCCAAGAGGCCTAACTAGTTTTACTTCTCTCCTTTCGCAATCTAGCATCCCCATATAATAGGTCAACCAATCCATACCAATGATCACATCTATTCCCATATTGGGGATGACCATTAGGTCGAACTGGAAGCTAATCCTCTCCTGGGAAATATCTATCCCCTTACATGCCCTGCTGGCTTCTAGATTTCCACCAGGAGACTTTATAATTAGGGATTTATCCAAGAAAAAAGTTTGCAGTTCATGCTTATCCACAAAACCCTTAGATATGAATGAATGAGATGCTCCAGAATCAAATAGGACTAGGGCAAGGTGGTGACAGATTCCGAACGTACCCATAAGTACTCCTGGAGCCTCCTTAGTTTCTTCCATGGAAAGATGGTTGAGACGTCCTTTCACATAAGTTGACGGGGCATTCCTGGCTGGAGCAGTTCCTCTTCCACGCCCGGCCGGGGGTTGGCCGTGGGTTGGGGTGATGTCAAATCGCGGCTACTGGGTGTTCTTGGTTGGGCACTCATTGGCAAAATGACTGGGCAAATGGCATCTGAAACATGTCTTGGCCGCCTTGTCTTCAGCGGATGGTCCGGATTGAGCGATACCGGATGGTGAGGGTGCAGGTCTCTTTGCAGGAGGTAGGGCAGGTCGACTACCACCGGCCTGGTAGGTACGTGCAGGATAGCCTTGAGTGCGCGGTGGCGGTAGCGGTGGCCTTGACTGGTAGGTGGGGCGGTAAGGTCCAGGGCGGCTGGATCCCTGTGCGACTCGTGCCTCCAGCTTGCACTTGCAGCTAGCCTCTTCTCCTTTTAGCTCCTTTTCCAGAATGAGAGCCTTGTTCACCAATTGATGGAAATTGGCGTGATCCAAAAGGATGAGCTTAGAACGATAGGTGGGCACCATTCCTTCCAGAAACGTATCGACCTTTTCTTCCTCATCTGCTATGTCTTATTGAGCATATCGAGCGAGCAGATTGAACTTGGTCAAATACTCGTTGACCGTCATATTTCCTTGCCGCAGATTGCGGAATTCCTGCCTCTTCATCCTGAGCACTCCTCGGGAAATGTGATTTTCCCGAAATACTCTTTCAAACTCATCCCATGGTATGTTTCAGGTTGCAGCCTGTAGATTTGGAACTTCTTGTTGTTCTTCCACTATATTCTCATCTCCTCCCTTAGGGTTATTGGCAGCATCCTGCCATGGTTCTTCATTATTAACAGCCTCTTCTACTTCCTCTTCCTCATCTTCCACCACTTCGGGGCGGTTGGCAAGATAATTTTCCCACCATATTTCGGCGGGTCCTTCAAGCAACTGGGTGGCAAACAACACCCTGTCTTCGTCTGGGCAGCGGATAAGGCTCAGCTTACGGACAACAGTCCTTAACAAATCCTCTGCATCTGTGGGCTCAGTGGCATAGGTGAAGGTTGGAAGCTTAGTTCTCATAAAATCCGCCAACTTAGATCCCTGGCGATGTTGTGCTGCCTGTTGTGCAGCTTGTTGGCTTTCTAGTATAGCTCTAACCATTTGGGCCTGATACGCTATAACTTGCGCTGTGGTAGGATTTCCAGCAGGTGGCAGGGGTAAGTTGCCACGGCCTCGACCACGGCCCCGGTTGTTAGCGGCGCCGACGCCTCGGCCTCTCGCGGCAGCACGCCCACGAGCCATCTGCATAATCTCTACTAATTCAAATATAATGTCTATATGCATGCTTGATGTTCAGAAAAGCGAAATAAGATCTGAATGCAATCACAAGTGAGGAAAAGCAAATCCATACATAGTTCGAAGTCAATTAGCCTAATACAAGTAGTTCATGGCGATCATCTACTACGGCATGGCCAAAGCTACAGAACATCAACTAGGCTGTGTGTAGACTACTCCTGAGCTACAACAACAGCTACTACTTCTAGCTTCTACTAAGGAGCTAGGCAACAAAAGCAGTACATCCTGCTACCACTACACCCTAGCTCTAAATCAGGTACTCGTTATATCCTATTCCCTCCGTAACGGTGATCATTGCTGATATAGCTGCATCATTGATGGCGTCTTCAAGTTGCTCGTGGAGCTCCTTAGCACGCCCAGTAATAATAGGATCTTCTCTTGCGATGTGGTAGACATGGGCTTGGACTTCCCATTTTGGATATGGGTAACTTGGCTTTAACGCGCCGATGTACTTCACATACTCCCGTGGATCCAGGATTTCCCTAAGTTTAGCTGAAAAGTATCCGACCGGCCCTGCGGGCACCTTCTTCCATAAGTAGGAGGTTGGCTCCAAGATGTAGACCGTTTCCCATTTAGCAGCCTCCATCTACAAAATAGTTTTGCAAAATAGAGAGTTAGTGCCTTTTTAAGCAAAAACATCCAGAAGAACAGAATATAGCATCTTTTTAAATGAGGTCAAGTTTGAGAATAAGGAACTCTCCTTTTATAAAGTTAAAATAATTTAGACTATCGACCAAGGTATAGGGCTCCTACAGTCGTATGCTCTGATACCAGCGCTGTGGGGCCTGTCCTTTAGCCCACCACTTGATCTGCACTAATCCCTAGATCAGTACACTAGTGCACACCATTCACATAGCCGGATCATTACAGACAAGCGAAACACTTAAATTACATAAAGTACCTGTATTAAGCCCGAAGGCTATTAAGTGTTTACAATACGGCACATTGGCCCAAATATTCCAAATGTCCAAAAAGATCAGAGTGCAGAGACCCAAAAGATGCCAAAGAGTTTCGTGCCGGCTATGCCTAAGTACTCGACTAGAGATACGCCCTATGCCTCGCCCTGATCGTCAGCAAACTCTTGTCCTTCATCTTCATGGCAGGCGTACTGATCCTGCTCATACTCTCCATCTAAAAGAGAATATGAATGCGAGGTCAGTGTCATCCAAACACTGGCGAGCTAGCTTCCAACCTAATGCATTTAGTGATAGGGTTCCAAAGGAAAGGTTGGGGCTCATTTAGTTGCAGAAAGCAAGTTTTATAAATCAAAGGCTATGACTTAGCATATTTTAACCAAAGTTCTACCAATCAATGTTTTCATTTTTATTCCACGACAGTTTCCTTGCACACTGCCAAACGTTTCCTATACCACGACAGTTTCCATGAACACTGCCAATCGTCTCCAAACACCCGCCATCATCTTCCGGGTGTGGCGCACCCGTTGTGGATCTTACGTCAGCGAAGTGCCCGTTCTTCCCTAGCCGAGTTGCCACGCCCGCACTAGAGTCACGGCTCCCGGTCATATAAGACCTAGATCATCCATCAGGATGACGACCTACTCCTGTCTTCACCTCAAGCATGGCAACAGATAGGATACGCCCGCAGATCGTACTATCCCTGAATCCCCATTGCTTGCACTATCGCGTGATGGCCTCGCGTTGTGCAGGAACCCCAGTGGGCAGCATAAAGCTACGCGAAAACAACTCGCGCTCCGCCTGGCACAGCCGAGCTTAGCTGCCCAACACTCCTGGAACTCACGTTGTGCAGGAACCCCCTTGGGCAGCATAAAGCTACGCGAAAATAACTCGCACTCCGACTGGCATAGCCGAGCTTGGATGCCTAGCACCATCTCTGTGATCCAGCCTTCCTTCAGAACATGTAGCCCAGCTACATCACACCCTTGACCACAAATCGGAACACATCCGTGTTCTCAACCACACACACTGGCATGCCAGGCCCAATATCTAGTAAACCAAGTTTATAAGTTCATCATGTCCAATGAATATCGGTTCACCGTTCCGAGGCGACTAAGCCTAAAATTAATAATTGGACCTGAGCAATGTCTAAGCAAGATTTTAACAAGACTTAAGAGTCTAAAGTTGTTTTATTTAACCTAACCAGTAACAAGGGTGATCATCAAGGCAATCATTTAGTAAGTCAACTGATAGATAATTTTAACAAGGCAACATCATCATAGGAAATTAATAACAAGAAGTAAAGCATAGCATGATACATCATGATTAAACAAGTAGGCATAAATACTTGAAAAGAGCATGCAATTTGTAATAGTAAATAAAATACTTTAAGAAAACTGGGATTCAATATGTTCCTTTCAAATGTTAACTCGTACTAGGAAAAGTATATACTCTCCCTAATAAAAGTAAACACCTAAAAAAGGTTGTTGACTCGCACTAGGAAAAATTGAGATTCTCCCTAGTAAAAGCAAACACCCTTTAGTGTGGAAATTAACTCGCCTTGGTCGGTAATGAGGGTCGTCCTGTTGATCTTCGAAGTGTCCTTCCGGATCCTCGGCGTCTATTAATCGGAATAATTCGGGAAACAATAAATAAAACACCAATATGCAATAGGAATCATGATGCATGAAATGCTTTCGCTAAATCTAGCGATTGGTCGAGTGGCGATAAGTTCTAACCTAGATATCGAGAAAGTTCCATGATCCTTCTATTACATAATAGTTTCCAAAAAATAACAGTAGAGCGACGTTATGAAGATGATATGTGATGATGCAAAATATTACCCTTAATAGACTACCCATAGATTTAGCAAATAGATGTATAATGAAAAAATAGATTTTTGTTTGAAGTATTTCCTTTATCAACTCATCTTGTCAATATATTCTTAGTCATGATGGGGTTTTAGTGCGTAAAAGATAAAATCTTAAGTTATCTATGTATTCTACCCGTACAGATATTTATATATGTTTATTAATAGCCATGAGATTGAATATCTTCAGGCCTAATTAAAATAGAACTTAACTGTCATATATTGCTGTAAATTATCTTCCTTGGACAGGTTTAGTAAATTTGATTAACCAAATTGCCAATTAATTCTAGTAAACTGTGGTTATTAATTAGGTCAATATTTAAATGACATGTGATTATAAGTTATATTATAAAGTTTATATTTTTCCTAAGTCCAGAAAGTTATTTCATGCCACACATGAATTTCTCAGATTTTTTTAAGTGTTAGTTTAATTTTTGATTGGCATAAACTCATTTCTGCAATTTATCCTTTATAGATAAATACCCTAAGGATACTCTAATAGAATAAATCCAGGGATAATATTCTGTTACTGTTCTTGATTATATTTTTATTAAATCCAACAGAGGATTTAGAATTTATCATAAATTTTCTAGCAATTTTGGAGATGTTTAGCTATTTTTAATAAATCAAATTTATATTCTGCATTTGTTTTAAATGGCTAAATCCGGGAAAATCGGAAGAATGTGACGAGCCGGCCCGCTAACTCGTGGCCAGGCCATCCACGTCGAATGCGTATTTCTAAACGGCGCTTCTTGCGCGCGAAGGCGCCTTTTGGACAGAGCGTCTCCACTCATCCTGACAGGTAGGCCAAAGGGCCCACATGTCAGCGGCTCTTTCCCACTCGCGCGCGATTTAAAATTCAATCCGATCTCACGCACGCATCTTGGCGCGAATCTAACGGCCAAGACATCATCGTCCACCTCCTACCGGAGTGACGCGATGACGTCATGAAACAGGCGAACCTTCGGCGACGCGGCGGCGGAGCTACAGTGCTCTAGGGAAGGAGTTCTAGGGCGCTATGGATTCCTTACGAGAACCTCTATGACGTGTCTCAAGTTACTCGCCAGCGACGGCCTGGATCGACGGCGAGCCTAGCGGCGGCGGAGATCGTTCTCGGAAGCAATAGTCTAAGGCTACACATTGCTCTAGGAGCTAAACGGAACCGGGTTTAAGCATAAGGGAGGCTTGGGGATGCTCACCGTGCTTACGGTCGAACCGGAAGAGGCATGGATCATGCTGGCGACGTTGGGGCCAAACGAGGCAGAAACAGGGCTCACGGCGCCAGGGAGCTTCGGAGGTCCTCGGGTCCAATTAACCTGAGCGAAAGTTAGGCGAGGGTGAGGTGGTGCTCGTCGTGAAAGCAATCGGCAGGGGACTCACCGAGGAGGGAGAAATCGAAAAAGGGGAAGAATCGGGTGGTTGGCGACGGCGAGAGCAATCCGGCGAGCTCGTGGCTTCCCGATCCGATTCCTTTGGGCAGGAGTGAGGTGTGGGTCTGGCGAAGCTAGAGCGCGCACGGGTTTGGGGTATGGGGCTCTGGTCTGGGCTGTCCACGTGAGGAAGGTCGGGACCGATGCGGCTCGGCCGGGATTTAAGCTCGGCCGGAGCACGATCTTTGTCCGACGGTTGCAAGGAGGTATGTGGTGGTCACTAGGGGTTAACGTTGCGGATTGGCAGGCAAGGGCGGTGTCTGGTGCACGCGCGATGGGTGAGCAAGCCAGGACGGCGAGGTTGCTTAATCCGGGCGGCATAGCCGCAGCAGCGCGCGGGGTCGAGACGCGTTGCGCCTTGGTCGAGCGCTCATTGGGCATGGCGGGCGGTGCCTGACACAGCCTGGACATGCCAACCGACAAGTCGGCTTGGTTGGCATGGCTGGACAGAGAGCGGCAGCGCGGCAGTGGCCGGACGACGCGTCCGTGCAGCGGTGGGGCCAGCATGGGTCGGAACGGCGCGAGCGCAGCCAATGGGCGGCCACCAAGGGGAATCTGGGCATCGGCGGGTCGGATTCGCCGGAGAGGTGAGGGCACGGCCGGAGCTGCTCCACTACTCGATGAAATGCCCACAAAGGCACAGAGAGAAATGAGGCTGCCCAGTGGGTCCTACCAAGGTCAAACTTGGTCAACACATAGTTCAGGCTATCACTAGGGTATAAGCTATTTTATGTAATTTTTTTGTGGGATTTTTAATGGGAGTATTGTCCTCTTTGTGAATATACATAAGTATGTCATATATATATATATATATATATATATATATATATATATGTGTGTGTGTGTGTGTGTGTGTGTGTGTGTGTGTGTGTGTTTATGTATATATATACATACATACTTATACCAATGTGATTTACAGGTGCATTTTATGCGTAATAATACATATATATACATTTACATCTGTATTTATGTATATAAATTATATATATATATATAGAGGATGGCTAGTGTGCTATGGATAGCACGGATCCACGGGCTTTGCAAATTATGAGACCGAAATAGACGATCCGAACCGTTCATCTTGTTCATTTCGATAAAATCTCGCTACACACCAAATTTCAATTTTTTTTCAATTTTTGTACTATTTTTTTCGTATTTTTGAAAATCGCTGATCTAATTAGCTGTGGACCCTTCAATAAGTCCAGTTTTCAAAAATATGAAACAAATAGTAAAAAAATTCAAAAAAATTGAAATTTGGTGTGTAGCGAGATTTTATCGAGATGAACAAGATGAACGGTTCGGATCGTCTATTTCAGTCTCATAATTTGCAAAGCCCGTGGATAGCACGGAGAGATCCGTGCTATCCATAGCACAGCTTTGCAAATTATATATATACATGTGAGATCTTTAAGGGGTTATTTTGAAATGGTAAGAATATTTGAGTTGGAATTCTCCTAGCTTATTATAGCTAATGATTTAATATTAAAGCCCAACCGTTAAATCTCTTAAGTTTTGACTAAACCCTCTTAATTTAGCCCTAGCTAACCTTTACAATTTCAAAAACTAGGAAATTTGAACTTCAAGCAAGCACTTTGCTTTTAAAAAGTAACGTTTTCCTAAGGTTCAGTCATTACATAAGCATATCACAAAATATCGTATTTTTGGGCTGTTACACTATCTTTCGAAACAAATTTCTTGTGTGGTTCCCTCTCGCTTCACATTTAGACGCCCGCCCGATCGACCGCATTGACATGTCAAGCTTTGATTTTTAGGCGCTTTCCTAGTCTTTCTGCTCAAGTTGGTAATTAAGAATTATAGTTTCTCCATCAAGTTTTTATTTTGATTTATGTTTTCCGGTGTTATATATTATGGGCGCAGAGCTGCCAGAGCATGCATGCGTGGTTGATCTCTAATCGATCAAGCATCGAAGCACAAAGTTTCCCTTGACTTTGTGGTTTTTCCATCTGAACTGAGGTCATCATCCTGTCTAATCAGATCATCCGTTCCCTAGGGTTTCAGCATACGCTCTCAAAAAGGATGAAGCTCTCAGCACGATGCATTTGGTTTGAAGTGCTTCTTCTCATCGATTGATTTGCATTGGTGCAAACAGGTTTATAATTTGAACTAGCACATTGCTGCAATTAGAATACCACACACTTGCCATATGCCAAAGTCGCACCGGATAAAAAAACTGGACTAGATCAAACTAAAAGCTCAAAAAGGAAACTTTGTGGACGTCCAAATTTTGGTATTTAAAAGCGGCTCAACTTTACTTCTCTGGGTGAACCGCAAGATTCCAATTACTAATTAATACGTTTACATTGCAAGATAGACGACGCACACGCATGACGCACTTACACCGAAACACCAAGGCCCGCAAACTAATTTATTCCCTAAAGTGAAATACCAAGCAAGAATGGTCCTCCGTTTAGCAAAACCAGACCAAAATGGTCATTTGACCAGTCAATTAGGTGGTTTTGTGGATTTCTTGACGATGTGGCTTGTTTTGCTGATGTGGCCACCACCTCCTCTCTCCATCTTTTCTATTTCTATCTAAGCATGACCTCTCTCTCACACTTCCCCTCTCTCATCTCTCTCCATCCCTCCCTCCCCCACCGGCATCGGCCTCTTCCACACCCACAGCGGTCACCTCCCTCCGTGGCCCCCCGATGGAGAGGACCTTGCCGCCGACTCCCTGTGCTACCCCCTGATGCAGAGGAGCTTGCCGCCACCTCCCTCCGACACCCCCCCCCCCTTCCCCGATGCAGAGGAGCTTGCCACCACGTCCCTCTGCCGCCCCCGACGATGCCAAGCTCGTAACCGCTGCCCTTGCCTCACTCCGCCACCCCCCAATGCCGCCGAGCGTCGGCCTCTTCCCCACCCATAGTGCCACCTGCCTCCCTCCGCTGCCCACCGATGTAGAGGAGCATGCCCCCTGCTTCTAGTCTGCCAAACCACCTTCCTCCGCCGCCACCGATGACACCAAGCCTGTATCCGCCGCTCTCGCCTCCCTCCTCTGCTGCCAAGCTCGTAGCCGCCTTCCTCTGCTGCCCTTGACACCGTTCCTCTCCCCCTCCGCTGAGGTCGCAGTCGCCGGCTACCTGCCGCCCTAGGAAAGGGGGGAGAGAGCAATGGGACAAGGTGCCAAGCTTGTAGCTGCCGCCCTTAATTGCCTCCCTTCGCCGCCACCAAGCACGTAGCCACCTCCCTCCGTCGCCCATGATGCCGTTCTCCCTCTCGGCCGAAGTTGCAGCCACCGGCTGCCTGCCGTCCTAGAGGAGGAGCAGAGAGAGAATAATGGGACGAGGTGCCTTACCGGTGCAAGGATAGGGAGGTGGTAGCTCGCCTGCGCAAGGGGAGGAGGAGGAGGTGGCTCGCCGGGCAGCATTGGAGAGGAAGAGAGATGAGGGGGGAGAGAGAGGGAAAGATTGAGAGCGATGGAGACAGATTAAGAGAGTGTGTGAGAGAGATGAGAGATTGAGAGAGGACATGGCAACCACATCAACACCACGTGGCTACCACATTAGCAAAACCTTGCCATATCCGCGACAAATCTCCAATAGCAACCAGTTGATCGGTCAAAGGACTATTGTGGTCTGGCTTTGGTAAATAGAGGACTACTCTTGTCCGGTATTTCACTTCAGGGACCAAATTGATTCGTGGGACATAGTTGAGAGATCAATTAGGTATTTTTTCCATCTCTTGTCATGCATCATGGAATATGGATTCCGAAGATAAATCCACGCATGACATCACAAAATTCATAATATGATAGAATTTGAACAGTAGCAGTGGTTGGAGTCGTACGTACACCCTGCAGTTCTACCTTCTCAACTAGATATGGTTCAAATTATTATCAACTGCCTCCAATCAATACGTGAGTCTACCTCAAGCCGACAAGTCATACAAATTTTAAAGGAAAGATAAATTGAACAATAGTAGTGGTTGGAGTCGTAGACCCTGCATAGCTCTATCTTCTCACCAAGATACGGTTCAATTGATACGCGAGTCCAGCTCAAGCCGACAAGTCATGCAAATTTTAAAGGAAATTAAGATGACGTGCGTCATACAGAAATGAGCTTAAGTTCCATTGGAGCAATGTGCAGCTAAACAGTTTCGTAGTTAGGTCATCGCTTTACAAAAACAGAGTACCTGCCTGGTCCCCAGAATGGAAAAGGGAAATCCTAACTTCCGATTACAAAAACAGATATCAACTTTTGATCGAAGTGGAATCAATGCTTGAGGTTTGAAAAGGTCTGTGGCAGTGGCACGACCAGAATTTTATGCACGCTTGGTTTATTTTTGTAAAATTAGCCCATTAATACTGGGTAGGCTTGAAAGTATGACGGTATATGTCATAAAGTTCTCCTAAGATTTGAAATTGCACCGTACCCATAAAGTTGTACTGAATCTCACTTTACACTCTTTAAAAATTACTTTATCGCCCACTTTAACATGTGTCAGTTTTTCATCTTAGCCTGCGCCTTCAAATAATGTTAAGTGCTGATGTGCGTGCTCACCTGGACCACGACTTTTTAAAAAATGGATTTTCTATGTAACCAAAAAATAAAAAATAACTGATAGAAAGTTGTAGAAAATTTAGAAAAATACAGATAAACTTTTATGGTTTCAAAAAAAGAGAGAATCAAAATAAGCTACATACATTGGATTTTATGGAATATTTTGTGGAAAAATGGTGGGTGGTGTAGCATCACATTTAACATTCTAAAATATTTTGAATAGTAATGTTTCACAAAATGCAAATTTAGGTTGCATATTTGGGATATTAATATTTTTAAACTCACATAATTTTTTATATATGTTTCCTTATTTTCTAATTTTTGAAACTCACATAAAAAGTCATGGCTTTACCAAAACAGAGTACCTGCCTGGTCCCCTCTTCGAGAGGAAAAAAGGGAAATCCTAACTTCCGATTACAAAAACAGATATGAACTTTTGATCGAAGTGGCTGGAATGACTGCTTAAGGTTTGAACAGGTCTGTGGCAGTGGCACAACGGCCAGAATTTTATGCACGCTTGGTTTATTATTGTAAAATTAGACCATTAAATCGTAATTGTATATGCCATAAAGTCCAAATCAAGAATGCCTATGATTTGAAAAGTGTTAATTGCACTGTACCCCTTAAAGTTGTATTGAACCTCGCTTTGCACCCTAAAATTGAAATACCTTTTCGCCCACTTTAACTTGTGTCAGTTTTTGCATCTAAGCCCATGCCATCAAATAATTGTTAAGTGTTGATGTGCGCTAGAGTGAACCACGATTAATTAGAAAATAAATTTTCTAGATAAGCTAAAAATCAAAATAACTGATAGCACTACTAGAGAACTCACCTTTAGTACCGGTTTATAACTGACTTTAGTACCGGTTTTTGAACTGGTACAAGCCATCCGGGACTGATGCCCGGTTCCCCCACCTGGTACTGAATAGTACTAGAAAATGTTTAAAAATGTTATGGATATATGGGAGAAGCGGGACTTGAACCCATAACCTCATGACTCTAGCCTCACCCTTCTAACCAACCAACCCACCCACCATCGCGTACTAATATAAATAGAATATGCATTCCTTTTGAACTTTCTCGAACGAGGATCGATCGGTTCGTAACACTAACCGACTAATGAGAGAACATCAAGATCGGTTCGTGTTACTGAACCGACTAATTTACTCCGTGCCTTGATCTGGTTCGTATCACGAACCGACTAATCTGCAGGGCATCGATGACGGTTCGTGGCTCCAACCGGACTCGCCGCTCTGCATCCAATGAACCAGATCGATGCCATTTGTTAGTACCGGTTCTAATCCAATCGATCTGATGTGCCGGTATGAAAGGTCAGTTTTCTAATAGTGTAGAAAGTTGTAGCAAATTAGAAAAATACAGATAAAATTTCTATGGTTCATAAAAAAAGAGAATCCAAAATAAGCTATATAAATTTGGATTTTATGGAACATTTTTTGTGCAAAAATGGTGGGTGTTATGGCATCCCTAAAATTTTATGAAAAACAATATTTCACAAAATGCAAATTTATGTTGCATATTTGGGATCCTAATATTTTTAAATTCACATAATTTTTTTCATATATATTTTTATATTTTTTCTATAATTTGCTAGCACTTATTTTGATTACTTGGCTATCTAGAAAACCTATTTCTTAATTAATCAGCGACCTCATTGACACATAACAGATGCTTGATGACGCGGGGGCTCGGATATAGATACAAGTTAAAAGGGAGAAAAAAAAAGGTAATTTTCAACTTTATGATGTATAAAAGGTTACGATGTACTTTATTCATTTGAAAATATGATAGTACGTTTTCTATAATAATTGTAACCCGTGTCGTACCAAATAGGTACGTATAAACCCTTCTCTGGTTATCTAAGACCCTCTTTAGTAAGGCTACCACTGAACGAAAATATTGGATTTAATTAGAGAGCTTTTGGAAGCGGTTTTGAAAAGTCGGAATGTTTGGTTTAACTAGGCTTTAAGAGCTTTAAGAAGCTGCTACAAGATATTCAACAAATGGCTTCAAGAAATCAAAACGTTTAGCCCGGAGAAACGGCAAATAAGTTCAGGTGGTGTACAATTCTATAGGGCTGCATGCACACTGTGACCCTGTCTTGGTACCATCTGTTACCTCATTGCGGTCAAAATCAAAGCCCAATCTCCATGCTGGGTGGCCACATATACGTAGCACATCACTTTAAATTTTTGTTCTCAATTCATCCAAGAGAGCCAACACAAATTGCTATGATTTGGACTAGCATTCTCAAAAACATGTTGTTCAAGATATGTGCAAGTCAATGGTTTAAATCTTTGTCTATGAATTTTTTTAACCATTTAGATTGGACATAGAAATCATACATACTCCAAAAACTCTTTTATAATATCATAATTTTAATAGATTTTATGGATAAATTGCAATAGTAATTAGTGGTCTCTGTCGATGTCTAAAACTTCATGTTTTTTATGAACCGGAGGGAATAATATGGTACTGAAAGGCGAGGCTTACAAGTTATAGATGGACGAAACTCAACCGTCACCGGTTTACATGCATTTTTTGCTGTACTTGAGCTGTTCCCATGAAATTCGAAGCAGGTAGAATAGAAGTGGCCATTCGCCATAAATCATATGGTAGCCCTCGCAGGCTAGCAGCAACTTCGCCACTCGCCAGTTCGGCTCATCATGTGCTCATTCATGGTTTCTGATGCATGGCCAATACCATGCGTAATTGCGCTCCTGCACCAGAAAACCGTATATATGATTCGGCACCCCTCCTTTTTCTGAAATTGATCTGCATTCTGAAAGCATCAGGCCTGCAGAGGCCACATGTTTCAGTGACACCAAAGGTCACAAAGATTCTTTGGCTTTGCATTAGCCCTGAAGGTCGCCTAGCAACTTTGATTGAATGGAATGGAATCGTCCAGCTCAGCCATCGCAAAAAAAGCAGCTAGTTGGTGACCGAAGATGCGCTTAAAGATCATTTGAGTTCCAGATAGCTACGCATTTGGTCAAAGAAAATACAGGTTAGTCACTAGTGACGTCCTTGATGTACGGATCACTCAACTTCTTATGTAGCCTCTCTCTCACCAACAGACGAAAGATTGCGCAACTGGGGTGGCCCCTAGCAGAGATTCATGAATCCATCTAACATTTTTATGAAGGGACATACTTTCGTGAATTGTTATGAAGAGATTCATGAATCTTTCCATCTTTTTTATATCTTGTTTATTAAGTGAAACCGTGTGCACCTATATTTCAGTTCCATCGTTGTAACCAAATATTTGGGATGCTCATTGTTCTCTAGTTCTGATCTCGAAACTGGAAATCTACGTCCCTTTTCCAGTCTTTTCATGCAAACAAATCCCAAGTTTGTTTGGAAAAGTTGGCCACAGGACACTGTAAAAATGATGGCAATACTATATGACATTGCAAAATCAATAATTACCTATATGACACTACACAATTTGGGATATGGCTATAGGACACATTTGTGTGTTGCACTGTTGCCTTTGGTAAAAAAATAAAATAAAATCCAAAACAAACAAAAATTCAATAACATTATGAGGTACCAAAACCAAGCTTACAAGCGTATTCATCTCCTCAAATAATGAAATCCAATATTTAGCATTTGAAATGCCAAAATTAAATAAATTTAAAAAATCAAAACAAAACAAAAAATGCAAAAAAAATGTCATGGTGCCAAATATTTGCTTAAATTTGGTATTTCAAATGTCAGACTTTGGAGTTCACAATTTCATATGTTGAATACAAATGTATTTGGCACCTTGACATTTTTTCTGACTTGTTGTGATTGTTCTTATATTTGTTTTCAATTGTTTTGATTGTCTAAAATTAATTTAATTTTGGCCTTTCAAATGCTAAATTATGGAGTTCACTGCTTGAGAAGATGAATACACTTGTAATTCATATCTCATAATTTTTTTGGATTATTTCTGGTTTGTTTCATACATTATTTTTTTTACTGGTGGCAAGACATAAAAAAGTCCTATAGCCGTATATCCCAAATATTATTGTGATATAGCTAACGAAAAAGTGCCAATTTAGTCGGTGAACTATCATGTTCAAGCCATTTGATCGCTAAGGTGCACAACTGGGTGAGAATAGTCCTCAAATTTTCAAAACCATACCGATTTGGTTCTTTAACCGGTCAATTGGTGTTTGTAAGTGACATGTAGCAGTTTTTGGTGTCTTGGCATACACTGGCATAATGTGACTGTTTTTGGTGACGTTGTAGACACGTGGAATATTTTTTCCTTTTCTTCTTTCTTCTCTTTTTTTCTCTCTCTCTCTCCCCTTTTCTTTTTTATTCCATTTCCCAAGCATTGCAGACCACATCGCTGGGAGTCCCCCATGGGTAGGGGTCCAACACCAACCGACTGGGTGGCTACCGCCGCCTTGTGTTTTCTTCCCACCCTTCCTTTCCTCTCTCCCTTCCTCTCCACCATCTTCACCATGTCAAGCAAATGTTGTTCTAGGCACACGTCTGGCCTCTGCCTCCTCCTCGAATCCGCCTTCGTCTCCTCCTCCTCCTGCGTCGATGCCACCTCCTCCTCCTCGACGCCTCTGCCTCTTCCCCAGATCCATGCTACCTCTGCATCCTCCTTGTTTATCGGCATCGATCCTTCGTCCTCATCACCTCTGCCTTCCTAGATTTGTGCCGCATATGCCTCCTACTCCTTGGATCCGGCGGCGGGCCTCCTTCTCCCGCGTTGGCCCCATCGTTGTCTTTCTTCTTTGTCTGTGGTGACGGTAAGAAAAGATGGGCAGAGGGGACGCAGCGACGACTTGGCGAAGACACGCGACGACGAGGAGGACCAGTGCTACCTCCCAGCTGGCCAACCAATGACAACGTGAGAGGTGGTGCACCTATGCCGGTGGGATGGAGGAGGAGGCCGACGTGTTTCAAGTGAAGAGAGAAGAAGGAAAGAAAGGAAAAGAAGAAAACGAAAGAAAAGAAGGAAAAAGAAAGAACCATGTCAATACTGAGGTGGCAGCCAACTCGTCTTCCATGCACACAAATTAGACCATGTCTGCATTCACATCACCCAAAACCGCTTGGAAGGCTGATTGGACCGATCAAAGGACAAAATTGGTTTGGTTTTGATAATTCAAGGATTAGTCTCACCCGATTTTGTACCACATTGATCAATTAGGTTTGAACAAGACTAAATCCACACCTTTTCCTATAGCTAATTATTGATTTTATAATGTGTGTGGCCAATTTTCCCTATTCCATTTTGTTGACAATGATGGATCATTAGCACGCTGAATTCGGAACACTACTATAGAACACATTATCAGGATCGGTTCCAAACTATCGTTAGTGCTGGTTTTTAAACCGACACAATACATGTGCCTGATCATCTGTTCTAGTTTGCAACCGACACAGATGATCAATTCTATGTGCCGGATTATAGTTAGAATAGGTATTTTAAATTTTTTTTTAAATTAGCTAGCCAAGCTACTAGCTAGCTACGCCAAGTTATGCCTACACCACAAACCCTAGCATCTACATCTAGTCGTTGTCACCGCTGCCACCCACCGCCTCAAGATCAGAGGAGCTGATGAACTCGTCGTAGACGTCAGGCGTAGTGGGGCTGTTCGGGGGATCAGAGGAGGTACCCCCGTCGTTAACTGCCTCCTCCTCCTCCTCCTCCTCCGGCACCTCGCCAGCAAGGCCGCATACCGAAGGATCCACTGATGTGGACCGCTCCTGCTTGGGTACTAACTCCTCGTCATGGGGCTCCTCGTTGCAAGGCTTCTTGCCAGCCGCCGGCTCCTCGTCGTGGGGCTCCTTGTGGGACTCCTCGCCGGCAGGCCATGGTGACTATGGTAAGGTTGCCCACATCGGCGAGGCCGGTGGAGATGGCATCGACTATAGCGGCGAGGCAGGTGGAGAGGGCAACGGTTGCGGCGGCGAGGCAGGTAGAGAGGGCATCGGCGACAAGGGAGAAGAAGGCGATTGGACCATGGTGCTGAAGATTGAGGAGTGGAAGAGGTGAAAATTGATCTAGAATGGGGAGAGACAATTGATCGGATAGTTATATAGATGTGTACGGGAAAAAATTTGTCCACAAAACATCTTGGGAGACGAAATGTTATTTGTGCTGGTTGTAATTACCAACTAGCACATATAACTACGAAGCAATGCGTCTCTTTAGTTGACATGCGGAAAAAGCTTTACATTTGTCGGTTCTAATGTCCAACAACCACATATCTACAGATTATATGTTTATATCTATGCCAGTTGGTAATCAATAACGGCACATAAAATCTATTATCTGTACCGGTTGGTAATTAGCATCGGCATATAAAAGCTTTTGCCAAATGTCCACCGAAGAATCAGTACTAGTAACCTTATTTGTGCTGGATCTAACTGAACTGGTACAGATATATAGGTATATATAACATGTTTTGGTTTAGTGAAAGGAAATGATGGAGGAAAAGAAAAAAACCATTTTTCATGCGGTTTACCTATATATTACTTATGTTTTCATCCCTGCCAACATTTCTTTCAGACTCTTGACATCATGAAAGGGAAATGTGGAGTATATCTTGAGGTAGGTCAATACGCTGGCTACGCAATTACAGGTACCAACTCTGCATAAGATCTGACTCAAACAGCATCATCTGAAAGTAAACAGATGTTTTCTTACGATTTGCGACAGAGACGTCACAATAAGCACCACCGTCGTCATAATCCATTGAAGAAATGATGATTGTAGTATCAAAGATCTAATGAAAATAAGGTACCACATATGGATAAACTAGAGCAACCGGATTTTTAGGACTATAGATGTTTCTTTAACACTTATAAACATTCTTCCCCCGCTAATTCATAATATTCTTAACAAATGCAAGATCTCTGCTCATTCAACTTATCCCTTTGGTTTGGTTTCGTATAGAGGCTTTAGAATTTCGATCCTAAATGTAAACTGAATTTGAGCATTAGACACATTCAAATGTGAGTCAGACAGACATGGTGGGTTTTGCTTTGCACCAATGTCAGACCAGACCGCGAAATGCTATGCTTGTGTTCGAGACGGATTCCTTCCATATAAGGATGAGTTGAATTAGAGCTCTTCCATATTACGGTATACAATGGTGAATATACAATATACTAGGGCAGTAGTATAATTCAAATCTGGCCGTTCATTTAGAGTCTTGGACCAAAAAAATATTATCATTGTAGTATAAATATTTACATGGTAATAAGAAAAAATTAAAATTAATCTGAACCGTTAGATCCAGAGGAATGGACGGCTTGTATTCATTATTATGTATTTCTCTTGAATTATTGGAAGCACAGAGTAAAAATGGTATATTCTCAATAGCCCCAATTGCATGACTTTTTGCAAGTTATCTTTGCTTTAGATAATTGGGGAAATTTAGTAAAATTATTCTTCAGTTGATCCATATATGGACAGCACTAGCTAGGGGATATGGACTAAAGATCGCAATCTTTTTACGCCAGGGAACCTTATTCAAAATCAGCAGTCGAAATCAAATTGTAGATGTGAACGTTTTTATATAACTGATGTTGGCATGAAGTGTGATCTGGATTGCAACTCAAAGTAATGAATGGGACGTAACTGGACAGACCATGCAGGACATGGATGAAACAAAAGGCGGAGTACTGTCCGGTGGAAGTTGAAGCTTAAATCCACTAAGTAGCAGGACAGGTGGTATCTGCTTTGCAAGCTGACATATTGAAGTTTCTAGCAGTGGAATCCTAGCAAGAGTCGGAAGATGTATATCAAACTGATGTGATCATGTGACTAGGTAAACAGAATATGTGCACCGTTCTAACAGGGAAAAAAAAGGACTAATAACCGATTATATGCAACGACCGGCAAATCTAAATATGTAGTACCAGAGCGCCTAATATGTTCAGTAGGGAGTGACTAAGCATGGACGTCCGATGGAAACCCGAAAATCGGATGCTCCATTGAACCATCGTTGTAGTACTGCTGAAACAAAACCTAATTACTCATAAAACAAAATGATAATATTTCCACAACATCGTAATCAGGGTTTAGAAAACCGATCGGCGCCCCGAAACCGCCCTCCTGGCAGGACGGTTTTTCGCCAAAAACCGGTAAAAACCGTGCAAATTCAAAATCAAACAGGCAAATGGGCGGAGCGGTTTTCCGGCGGTTTTTAGCGAGAAACCGCCGGTTTTGGCGGTTTCCCGGCGGTTTCTGGCTAAAAACCGCTAGGCAAAATGGAAAATCGTGGAAAATGGAAAAAAGGAAAATAGGTCTGAAATTTTTTTTTAAATAGGTCTTAATTTAAAATTTTGCTTCATACAAACCCTTCTAAAAACCATCTAGTTTTTTATAAGATTTTTTCTTAATTTTTTTAAAATTAAAATTTAAACTCAAATTTTTGAATTTGACCGGGCAAAAACCGGTGGTTTGAGAAACCGCCGGCCAGCGGTTTGGCGAGAAACCGCCGGTTTTTGTGGTTTTTCATCGGTTTTTATAACCCTGATCGTAATAGCAAGAGTATAGATCAAGCTGGGTGACGTATCAGTGGCCTCCCCGCCCCTCTCCTCCCACTCAGGTGGCATCCTCACCCTTCTCCAACGCTTACAGAAACGCGGGTATCGCGAGAATCCACTAGGGAAACGGTCTGACCCATAAATGAGACTCAAACATTGGTGAAGTATCATAGAAATATTTTTTATTAACGATTGAAGCATTTTATGAAAAATGTTTCAACAATGACTCGAAGATGTTTCAAATTGGAACAAGTAAAAAACTGAGTCGGAGACTTGCAACAATCAACAAAAATGCAACCAAACATTCATGAAGGCTTACTTAAACAAAAGGTTTACTCTTGTGAGACATTCACAAAGTCTTACTGAAACAATAAAATTTATAATATTAGAACAAAAGGTTTGTTGTTGTGAAACATTCGCGAAGGCTTGATGAAATTAAAAGGTTGCTCCTATGAAACATTCACGAAGGCTTACTGAATTACTTTACGCAAATAACTTAAAACACAAAAGTATAACAAGCTTTAATTGTGCAACATTCGAATACGTTGGTTGCAACAACATTTTTTTGGCAAAAAAAAGCAACAAATGATACAATCACACTGGTCAACTTCATGGTCGTCTTCTACTTCAAATCTAGTGAGGCTGTCGGGACTCGAATAACAGAGTCGAATCCCTATTGTGCTTTTACCTGTACTAGTTCCTGGATCAAGTAGCTAGTACGCACAAAAGAACAATTTGGATCATAACCATCTCACGTTTAAACCAAAAACAACAGAGTACAACCCACAAGGCCATTATTACAATAGTTTGGTACCAAGGCCTTACAACTAGCAGCAAAAACTCATAAGAACATTGTTCAATTCCAATAAAAGTAAATCCAACTCCACAGGCAGAACTGTGAAGACACGCTCCTAGACTTCGGGGTAGTCTTCATCTTGAATCTCTTCAGCAGAGTCTTCATCCTGGTACATTTCTGTGACGACCCGCGCCAATTACCACATGTTAATGGCTTCATCAGGCCAAAATCATGAAGTAATTGTGTGGGTTTAGGCATATACACCCGGAGGACATCTCAACTGTAGAGTCACCTCGAATGCACTGCCCGGATCAGAATTTTGCAACAGAACAATAATTAGAGAATATCATGCATTATTATATCATGAGGCCACGCATGGCGGCAATTGTTTTAATATTACAACAGAGTCCAAACTAAATTTAATTACACAAAAGCCGCCTTCCTAGTAACTGATTATTTAAGTGGCGGCGTCCACTTGATCTAGTACTGCCATGACCTTTCTAAAAGAAGTCCTCCAGAAAGTCCCCGCCTTCTGGATCCCCCTCAATTCCATTATAATACATGACCGAGTCCTCGTCGAAAATTAATATCTAGCCAAAAGGAATAATAGCAAGAGTGAGTACACAAGTACTCAGCAAGCAATAATAGCAACAAAATGAAAATAAGGCCTCTTCTCTTATTCTGCTTGGCAATACCTCATTTGCCGTCCTCTCAGATTAAACAAAATACAGATTAAAAAAAGGGTTGATCTCTTTTAAGTTTTATAAAAGCTACTAACACTCGTATATGAGGCGGACTTAGCCTCCGTAGCCTCCAGTCCAGGAGACAGGCATGAATTCATGATTTTACCCTGCGCAGATTTGTACCACTTTACCCAAGGTCGTCCCGAAGCAGTCCGGGACTCAGAGTGCTTACTCTATTTGGGGGTTACATCTCCAGCCCGGTTGATTAGCAAGCTGTGATGCTCTCGGCAGGACGCTCCTTACACACCACCCCGTCCTCACCAACGTGCTACATCAACTGCTCTACTCATTCCTCGACGCCATGAGTAGCCTCTTGCGGTAATATAGCCGCCTAATGGCCGGGGAAAGCCTGGGTACGCTCACCCACCCCTCCTAGCTATCTACTTACCCAATGTGGAGAATGTAACCACCTCATAGATCCACCTCCTCTGATCGCAACACGAGACTATGGCTGATACATTTCTTTACTGCTCAATGCCCGAGTGATAGGAAATATCATTATATTATACCATGTGAAGGGCCCCGCCTATCCTTTGCACCTTTCCAGGGCACCCTTCACCCACCAACATTACTTCTAGCGACCCGATCGCTCCATCGATCAAGTCGCTACTCCATTCATCAACGGTGCAAATTATTTAGGTAAAAACAAGTATATTCATTAGATGCTAGTGGTATATAATTTAAAATAATGTACTGTTAAAGTACACTACTCAAGTGGTCAAAGGAATGCAATATAGCACCAAAAATCAGATTGACTGTTATCTACGCGTTCACTCGCGGAAGCTTGATTTATATTGGTCCCTGAAATTAAATTATATAGCTTTCAAGAAACAGAACGAAGTACAATAAAATTGAATTTCTTGGTATAGATGCGAATGTGTAGAAGTTAGGGTTATTTTTAGCGGATGATTTTGGAGAGTAGTATGTCGATTTTTTTAATTTAGCCGGATCATACATACTCAAGTGTACGTTGTATTACTTAATTATTTTACACACGATAAATTGGAGAGAGGAAATATGATTAATGACCCCCTTTTTTCTGACTTCTAATAGGCCGGCCCAAAAGCCCACACCGGCCCAGCCGAATCCCCTCTTCTCCCCTTCATCCCTTGATTCCCCTTCTCCAAATCCCTAATCTCCCTGCTGCCCTCCATCCTGACCCGGTCCTCCCCTCCTCTTGCTCTCCCGACGGCGGCGGCCAGAGGTGCGGCCACGCCGACCGGCGGCGGCCCGACCTCGCGGCTCCGGCGTGCTCTCCTCTTCTCCTTTCCTTACCTCTCTGCAGTTCCTCGCCCCCACCTCCTTATCCTTTCTCTCTCTCAAGCGCGCCCCGCCGGGGAGGGTTTCCAGAGCGGCAACTCGGCGGCGGCCCCGCTTCCCTTCCCCTCCTATGCGCTGCGCGACGGGGTTCCGCTGGCCCTCACTGGCGACGGTGGCATCTGGAAGGTCGGGCAGCAGCAGCGGCTAGTAGGCCGGGTTGCGGCGGCGGCGCCGGCTCTGCTCCCTTCCCTCGCAAGCACGGCGCGGGGTGGAGGCAAGTGTTGCCGGCCCAGCCGCAAAACAGTTCGGCCCTGCCCTCCTCCTCTCTCTCTGTCTCTGATGGCACCTCTCTCTGTCTCTGATGGCGCGGCCGGGAAGGCCGGACAGTGGCAGTGGCTTGGTGACGAAGGTGCCCATTCAATGGCGGCCCGGCCGGCTCCTCTCCAGCGAGCACATCCTACCACTTTAATTTCCTACTCTAATTCCCTCCTATCTATCACCTCCTTACTAGCATGTTCTGAGTTTAGCTGTTAGGATTATTTCTGGATTCAAAGGTAAATAGACTTAAACTTTTGTTTGTATGGCTGATGGGAGATTGATTGGAGGGATAAAGAGTGGGCAATAGCACTGATAAACTGAGATTAGAGGGTAATTTGCAGGTGTTGGATGGTCTTCATGTGGGTACCTAGGATTTTCTCATGCACCGGGGGCATGAAGAGAGTTCTAGAGGCTCATGAGGGCAACCACACTACAATCTCCTCTGATCCCAACAGAATTGGAGTAATATTCGGTTTTATCCTTTCCGGTTACTTTGAATGATACAAGTCTAAACATATAGTTTTAGGTTTTTAGTCTAGGTTTCCTATATGACATGCTTGCAAGAGATCTAGACTTATATATTCATATTTAGTTCTGTTTATGTAGTATCTTTTTGGAGATGATTATGTTCCAGAACAGTGTACTGATAGAGAAATGATAGGGCCTATATGTGTTTGAGTAGATGCAACATCTGCATGCATGATAATTAAAAGTTGGAATAACTTCTTATTATCCCATTGATGTGCATGAACAAGTTGTTTTACTGATTGGAGTTGGATTAGGGAATGTTTGTGCTAAAACACCATGTGCAGAGATAAAATATGTTTCAATGTGCATAGGTTGGAATATCTAAGATGCTGGAATAGATGATCTAAAATTTTAATGGTTATGTTTGGATGCATGTGTTTGTGCATGTGCATTATATCACAAATGAGCTTCTAGTAGTATGCATGTGGGCAGATATAGATGGGGCTGGGTTGGATGGTTAAACAATTGAACCTTGCAGTATGGTGCTGTTGTTGGGGATCAGCTGGTTGGAGTAGTGGTAGCAGAACTTGGAAGCAGCTGGTTTCCACCCTTGACTCCTTCCTGGCCGACCAGCTCCTCCCCTCCTGGCGCCTTGCTGCTGGAATGGCTTCCTCCTGCCCCTAGCTGGCTGCAGCCTTCCTCTATGGTTCTCAGCTGGAAGTGGTAAGTGATCTGTGGGAGTGATCTGAGGCTTCCTTGCTGTTTGTTTGCTGAGAATGGTAAGTGGGGGGCTGTGGGAGCTGGGAATGCACTATCTAGAGGAGGTGGTGGCTGGTGCAGGCCTGAGTAAAACCTCTTAGCTGTTGCTGGTTTCCTGAATTGGAAACTGTGAGCTGTATTGAAACTGTGGGCTGTATTGAAACTGTGGGCTGTAAGGCTGGCTGCTGTCTTCCTTGGGGAAACTATGGTTTCCTAGCTGTTGGGGGCAGAGCTAGGTGGCATATTTGTGGCCTGTGGTTGCTGGCCGTGTGGGATCTTGGGGCATGTCCAGGTCTGCTGCTAGCTGTGTTAATTGCTGAAGCTTGAGAACTTTGTTGCTTGTGCCCTTAGTTTGTCTGTTGAGCATGGCTGGACTGTGGAATTTGGTGATATGTTCACAGGCTTGTTTTTATCAGAGTGTATGCTGGTTGTGCAAGTTATAAGGTGGTTTTGAACAGGTTTGTATTTTCCACCGAATGATGATAATGTAGCGGCGAGGGAGACCGGCTGGCCCCGGACGGCCTGGTGTCCCGATGAGCTCATTTGCTACACTATTCTGATGGTCTTCCTACTTTTAATTCAAAAATTTATTTTCTTTTTATTTGCTGATTCTATTTAGTTGACTCGTAACTATATTTACTGTTATTTAATATCCTCACTCCTAGACTTGTCTGTCCATGATTATGCTTATTGGACAGGGATTCTAAACGGAATGGAAGAAGTATGGCCGGAAAGACGAGCAAGTTTGGCAACTTGGATACGAAACGGAGAGCATGAAGAACACTCGTAGACTTAGGATGGATATGGAAAGATGTAATATTGTATTTCAATTGTTGTAGCCTTCCGATGTATGTATAAAATAGTGTGAGGTGTAGTTAAATGATGAGTGGCAATGTAATATTTAGCTGAATATGGATCATGATTTAATAAAGACACAGTTTCATATTTGCCTACAATATTGAATCTTTTAATGTTTGTTCATACTGGCCTAGAAGTGATATATTCCTGCTCAATATATTTATGTATATATATGTATATCTATTTATGTGTACGTATTATTTTATTCTTGCTAAATGCGGATTAAGACTACAGGGTGTTTTATCCTCCTCTCCTTAAAGAGGATTTCGCTCTCGAAATCACTTGAATAATTCCGGTGTTGTTCCTTCATATAATCTTTTTTTTCTTTTTTTTTTACCAATTTAACTCATTTGTTCTCTTAATCATCCATAGATTATTCTTATTTCCATTAACAGAAATTGTTAAAAGAAGGCGGGTGTTTCAATTTCTTCGTCGGGGCAAGGGCAGTGCTGATCCAGACCTGCTCGTTGGAATGAGCAGCCCCGCATAAAAGGCGAGGATGAGTACACTTTATACTCAATAAGCAAGGCTGACTATATGCAATTAAGGCTTACAAAGGAGTGGGTAAGGTTCTTTTGTATAAAGCCAGTTTTATAAGTTTTGCCTAGAATTTCATAAAATGGTTTGAAAGTGTTGAGGAAAAACAAATATTAGAATCGTTTTCTTTGAAATTCCGGCCTCAACAGGCTTTGCCCAAACCTGGCTACTCACGGCACCCACCGTGCAAACACCCTCATCACTCACAGCACCAACTGTGAGGACAAAAAAACCAAAACACAAGACTGCAACCGTTGTTTTCCTTTAAAACACCATTTTGAGAACAAATAGGTAAGAAGTACCATGAGACAGCTCCCTGTCGTCCGCCTTTGACCGTGGGCACGGCTATCATGATAGTTGTACACCCTGCAGAGGTTGCATACTTTATCCATGCGAGGTGGTTTTTCCTATGGTGTCCCTAAGGAAAAATGATCACTACAAGGTCTTTCTCCAATATCCTCCTAGTTAGAACATTCCAGCTAAGGTTTCCACTACAATGCCTCTCTTGCGCCTGCAGAACAGCACCAACTGTCTTCTTCACCGACTGGAATGCCAAAACTAAGAGTCCGAAGGGTACTAGACCAGGGCCTGCCCACACAAACACACATGGTCGCACTGTTGTACTTAGCTCGTCCACCTCAAGGAGTCGGTCCTTTGGGATCAAGGTGGTTCCCACACTGGGCCTAAGTCTCGTGCTTGTTGTACCAACCTTGCAACCATCCACCCCGATCAGGTTTTATAAAATATTTTTACCTGATAGCACCCACTATCCCAACTATGCCCATTTTGAAAGATGACAGCATCAACTGTCCTTTTTAAGATCTATAGTTAAACAAGCTTTTGATAGAACAACATGAATCCTAGATCAATATGATTGCAACTGAGCATAGCTAATATGATCAAAACTTAATTCAAGGGTGTTGGCATTATTTAGCAATATTATATTAACCTAGGGCAGCAAGGAATTATTTTATAACAATATCTTTACTTGGGATTTTTAGCTAGCCACTAATCAATTAGCATTTTTAGGTTTCAACACAGCATATAAGTTAAACATCTAACAAAGTCATTTTACAAACATGGGTACGAGGTTCTGCACTTGCCTTGATCAGCACCTCCCTTAAAATCCTCCGCGGGGTTGATCGCAGGGCTAACGTCACTAGATCCTAACAAGTGAACAAACAAAGATAAACACAAATGCTCAAATAAAACATGAGATGACATGCATGCTCATGCGTATGCAAAAAAATAACACAAAATGGTAAATTATATTCTCTGGTCAAAACAAAATTTATTTGCAATTTTGTTGATACTAAAATTATCTAAATAACCAATTTTAAAGGCATTTTATCAATTTATCAATTAAGTAGAAACTTAAATATTCTCAAATATTCATGAAAAGTTACAGAATGGTAGAACACATTTTTATAAACATTATAAAATTTATTTGGAAATTTTTGGACTTATAGAATTAAAGATATGAAATAAACAAGTTTACTATTTAAGAAAATTAGAAAAGAAAATGGGGAGCTCGGCCGCTGGGCTTGGCCCACGACGTGCGGCCCAACGGCGCGATGGCGCTCACGAGCGCGTGCAAGGGAGCAACCTAGCCTACGGCCTAGCGCAGTGGCAGCTAGCGCGGCCTAGCGCGGACGTGGCCCAGCATGGAGAAGCGGCCCAGCTAGCTAGCGCCAGCGGCGGCTAACAGGCGGGGCCCGCCCGCCAGTGGCACGGCGTAGGGAGTAGGGGCAACGGCGGCTCGGGCGTGGCGGCGACGGAAGATGGCGGCGCGACGACGCCGGCCGAGGGGGGAAGATAGAGGGGGAGCGTGGTGGTTCCGGGGGAGGGGTCGGCGCGGGAGAGGGGAACGGCAACAAAGATGACGGCGCTCCGGGCGGTGTCCCGTGGCGACGCGGGGCAGTTCGGCCAAACGGCGGTAGAATAGGGTTGGCGGCGTGGTGGATGAGCACGGCGGCGGCTCGGGAAGCCCGAGGGAGGTGGTTTCTCGGTGCGAGAACGGGCGGCGCAGCCCAGCGGCGTGGCCGGTCACGGGGAAGAAGGTGGCTCACGGCGGCAAGCCTCAATGGCGATGAAGTGGTCAAATTGACCGAGGGGGAATACTAAGCTAGCCCTAGGAGTGCTCTAGGATACGGGAGGAAGGTGGTTTACCAAGGATCGACAGAGAATTGGAGTCGAGGCAGTAGCGGCGGCACGAAGACCTCTGTAGTGGCGGCGGCTCGATTCTTCGCCTCCGGCGACGATCCTTCAAAAGCGACGGCAAAAATGGATCAAGGGGGTGGAAATGAAGGGGGTCTTCGAGGTAATCAAGCGAAGGATGCTTACTAGGCCGAATCGAAGAAGAATGCAAAGGGGAAAGAAGGGGCTCTGGCTAGGATTTTGTGATAGGAAGGGAGATGAGGGGGGAATTAGTGACGCATTAGCACCACTAATGATCGTAACTGAAGCAATTAGGAGGGTTTTGATGATCAAAGGTGGAGTTGAGGGAGTTAGGGGGATTTGGAGGGGTTTCTGTCTGTCGACACAGATGGATTCAGGGAGAGGGAGAGATAGGGAGTTAGAGGGAAGAGGGAAGGGCAAGGAGAGAGGATGACAGGTGGGACCAAGGAAAATATGAAAGAGTTTTAGATGAAATTTTCTGATTTTCTCTTGGAAACAAAACTCAATTATAATTTTATCTTCTCTTTTCAAAATTAAATACTTAAACTTTAATTACTGCACAAAATATTTGCAAACAACTCAATTAATTTTAAAGTTTTTATTAAACAAGTAACGTACTCATTTTATTAGAAATCATTTTCTTCGAAAGGAATTTTGAAGTGCAATGCAATGCATGATGTAAATGAATTTTTAGTTTTTGAAAATGAGAATGTTACAGAGGCCTGGCCACAACCCTCTAGGAACTCCATGGCTTCCATCGAGCTAGGGTAGCGGGCGAGAAGGTGGTCATGCTAGAGCGATAGCGGCAATGATGGCTGAATTTTTTTTTAAAAATATTTATTTTAATTCGTTATTTCAGAAATAGTCGTTGGAATTGCAAAATTACAAAAATGGGCACCCGTCGCCCCTATATGGGGTGATCGCCCCAATAAAAGGCAACAGGAGCCCAACGCCGTCACTGGTCATCGGTGCCATCACGGCCGCTGGCTGTGGGGGGCATATCGCCCGAATATGGGGCGATCGCCCTAAATAGAGGCGACAGGTGCAAAAAAAAATTTTGGGCCTAAACAAATGTGTACCCTATACATGTATGATATATATTAGGACAAATTGATGAAAGGGATAATTTAAAAAATAAAATTACATTGTGGTCCTACAGTGACTTGTGGAGGCCCCCGCCGCGTGCGCCAGCCAAGGTAGCGAATGCAACAGCAGACGGCGATCGCCGACCCAGGTGGCGAACGCGTCCGCTACCTTGACCTGCCGGCCCGCCCATGCACGTCCGCCAACCTCACACAGCAGCACTGCCTGCCCAATTTTTATTAGGTTTATTTCAATGTTTGTAAAAATGGGAAAAATAATACAGTAGTATTAAAAAATATGTACATTGATCTGAATTAGTTGGTAGGATTTATTCCCATGACAGCATCGTCGTCGGAGTCAAAGAAGTTTATAACCATTTCAGACATACACGTATATGCAAGTAGGATATGGATTCGGACATCATTCCTTTACGGGATTTAATAAATATGTAGGTGCTAATTTTTATTTGGAAATCTGGCATGACGTACAGGGTATGATGGCATGCATGGGTGGTCACCACGGACGGGTGAAAGGGTTGTGGCATTGGCATGAACACCAAGTGGCCACACACCGAGTAGTCGCTTCCCACTCCGTTTCGTAGTACACCGGGTAAGTCTCTTGCATGATGGCTCTTCGACGTAGGACTTCAGTGTTGGGTGTGCCGGGGTAGTGGCATCCGCATAGACATGCATGGTCCTAACATGATCGATTCGGCTGATAGTATTGGTCCAGCACTGGCTGGTTATGCGATTGACGTGCCGGCCCGGATTGTCTAGGAGGCCGGGGAGGATACGCGGACCTCTGCTGGCCTCTTCGACTCGCGCCACCAGTAGCATCCAAAGTAGCCATAGTTTATCGATTCTTGTGTGCAGGTATGTTATGTAGGTATACACTGCTGCCGGGTATGGCTCATCCATCCATCGAGTCCAACCGCACGTGACGTCTGGTAACCGGAGATAAGAGAAGTGATAAGTAAGTTGTATGCACGGTACCATAGCGTAAATAGAAGGGAACTTACGTTGTAATCTGGGCATCGGTAGAACCTGCGACCAGTGAACCCCTCGTGTACGTGGTCAAACTACTGCACAACCGTGGGGTTCCGACAGTCGCATGCCGGCCAGTCGAAAATTGACGGAAAGTGACGATCTCGTAGCAAAGGAGGGCCATCTCTCCAGTCCCCATATTGTATGACTTGCATATCGTCCGAAGGAGGACGAGCATGCTCTCCAGGCGAAAAAGACTCCCACCATACATCAGGCACATATGGCCGTGAAGAGCCTCCCCCACTCGTCATTAAGGTAGTGTGCTCTCAGGAAAGTTGCAGCGCATAGGACCTGAAGGCAGAAGGGTTTTTATAGCGAAGTTTGTTCGGTGCATGGACGGAGTTCATGGAAGCGTACGCATCCCTCCCGAGTGCTGCTGTTGTAGTTGATTTGACTGGACACTGAAAAGCATAACTGTTGGTCAACAGTGTGGCGAAATTATTGATGGATGCTGCAGTCGATGTGACCGGACGTTGAAAAGCGTAACTGTTGGTCAGCAGTGCGGCGAAATTATTGCGTGCAATAATTTCAATATCACGAGAGCACCATCTTCAATTTGTTCATATCGTACGTACCATAATTGGAACAGGCACACGTATGGTAACACCGTTACAACGTTAACTTAAGAGACAGTAGACTACTTATTGGCCTACAAGATAAAGAAGAAAATAACATTATATTTGAAGAACTCTATGAGATATGCAACGCAGGCTACCACTTATGTGTGGGGGTGCTGGTGGGACGATGTCCGAGGAACAACGTGCGAAAATTGAAACATACGCATATGTAACTTATTGAGACAGATAAGGTAAAAAGGTCCGCTACTCCCCACTGTCCCCACGCCTGCTGTAGTACATCTTCCTAAGTTCAAGTCCTGCAGTTATACCCCGTTCATCCATCGCGGCTCACACGTAACATTTTGAGTGTAATATGGCCCGTAACATGGCAACACTGGCGATATTAGGGATCATATTACAAACAAAAGCCACAAGCCGTGATGGATGAACAAGTCTAAACACAACATTCGCTGAATAACCACAGAGTTGAAACAGTTCTACAACATGGTGGTGAAGGCAGTACAAAGGTAAAGCTACAGAAGAAGTCACTGACGGAGCTGCCTGATCTGGTCCGTGGTGTACGTGAGTGGTGAGGGAGGACGGACATCCTTCCTAGGCCGGCCCTGCGGCATAAGGGTAGAGTAGTCCGGCTGCGACTCGGGTGTGTCCTGGTACGGTGCTCCCGAGAGCTGAGAGGGGCTGAGAAACTCGGTCGACAGGTACTGCGTCAGGTCAAACGCTGCCTCCTCATCATCGTCATAGTCTGCGTCGCCGAAACCACCCCGGGGTCTAGGAGGGGCGCGAGATGAAGAAGGCCCCGCGTCTCCCCACTGTCCCCACGCCTGCTGTGCATGAGACGTAGAAGGTCCCGCGTCTCCCCACTGTCCCCACGCCTGGTGTGCGTGAGACGAAGAAGGCCCAGCGTCTCCCCACTACTGCTGTGCAGGAGGCTATGTGGACTCGCCGTAGCCGATGTCAGGCCGTGGGAGACGACTGGCACGAGGAGGTGCGGGGATGGCTCCACGAGGAGGCACCGGGGGAGGGGCAGGTGCTGGCCCACGCGGACGTGGTGCGTTGGGTCAGACGACGTCTCCGCGGCCCTGGCAACTGGCCAGGCGACGCACCCGCTTCACCGTGTGAAGGATCCGTCGCCAAGCTGTCATTGTCTCCGCGGTGGTCACCTGGATGCCCGCCTCGAGGCACACCACCATGGAGTCAGCCTCCACCTCCACCTCCCCTAGCTGCTGGTCCTGTGGGTAATGCCGGTTCGATATGAGGTAATTTACATGTAAAACACGTACCCATAGAGATTCGATTATGAGACTTACCACGAAGTTGTCTCTCTGGGACATCTGTGAAGGGTACGTGTTCGACACTGATGCCTGCTGTGCGACATACGGTGCTGGTGTATACCCCATCCTGAGCCGAGTCCGAGGCGCGAACCATGCCATGTACTCCGCGTACATGTCATGGTCGTACGCCCGGGTCTCGGTGACCCTCTCCGCGAGTGCGTCGTCCCACTGCAATGCCCATGGCTGCATGCGATGGGCGAACGGAGTGCCCGTCGCAGCCCCCATCCGGGTCATCCTGCAATGTAAAGAAGGGGAATTGACATACAGCATATATTCGGTACAAATGACTGGGACTGTGGTCAGGAGATGTACCTGTGAGCGCCACGTGAGACAACGTGACGAGGCGGCAACAGAAAAGCTTGGAACAGGCCGAACTACCGCAGCACTCGATGCGGCGAGTACTCCTCCACACACAGGTCGAAGACGAGGACCTTACGGGTGAGCCAGTACGCCTGGTCCGGCGTGCAAAGCACGGAGATCCCGTAAGGAGCTTGTACGTGGACGTTGTACGCGCTGTTGGGTGTCCACCGCACGTTCTCGTCGCTCAGGCTATCGAACTCCCAAACGAACTCGGGGTACGACCTCCTCACCTACTGGTGAGCGTACAAGCGCTGCGACGAAAATAAATATGCTGGATGTTAGGAAAGTGCGTAAGTGGGGAATAACATACGAGGGGCATACCTGTCGTCGAACCCAGTAGTGCCGCATGGTGGGCTAGTCCATTGGGTGCTCGTCGTACAAGTCCTATGGGTACGGTGCGGTGTCAACAACAGGCCTACCAACGGAGAAGCGCTCACAGGACCACAACTGCAGCAATAGGACGTAACCCGACATCGTCGTGTCCTGGTTAGCCTGAGAGACAGCGCCACACAGACCTCTGTATGTCGCCGCGAGCACAGCAGAGGCCCACGACCATTGCACCATCTATTGACATCGAGAAAATTAGACAGGTCCTGTGCCAACAAATTTAAACGGAATCTGTTACCTCGTACTCCAGGGTGTCAGCGATCGACTAGGAGTACCCGATCAGGTGCCGGTCCACCGTGTTCTCGCGGGAGGACGGGAACATCACCCAAGCAAACAGCATGAGCAGGTACGCCTCTAGGTGGCGGGCCACGTCCTTGTCCTCGGCGTGCGGGTGGATCAGATCGGCCTGCAACATTTCGTACAATGGTATTAGCAACTTAGCGCCGAGGCGTGAAATTAAAATGATGGAGGTACTAACCGTGAACTGAAGCAGCCATGGCTTCGTCGGCCCGTGCCGCTCACCCTGCCTGAGAGGGACGTACGCCCCGGCCCGGGGGTGTCGCTGGACCTTGACGAACTGCGTTGACAACTCCGCATGCCACGTGACGGGGACGTCATACGGCACAACTGCAGGGCCCGCACAGGGGAGCCTTAGGAGGTAAGACATGTCCTGCAGCGTCGGAGCCATTTCTCCGCAAGGCAGGTGAAAAGTGTGTGTCTCCAGTCTCCACCGGTCGACAAGTGCGCCCAGCAGGGAACGGTCGCATTCAACCGTGGGACGTGCTCGCCTCCTCGGGAAGTGGCTCGCTCCACCATTCTACGAGCCGAGCAAGTCGCCACAGAACTCGCATGAAGTAAGTAGCGTCATTAAAATTTCTTTAGCAGGTAAGTACATGTATACGAAAGAGAGGAAAGTGTTGGCGACCATCAGGAACCCAACAGGTCAATGCGACCAAATTCGTTTAGCACATCGCGTCACGCAGTGTCCCCAGCTCTTGGTTCTGAACAGCGGACAACCTAGACCGGTGCGTCGCATCGACGGTCTGGTCGAGTAGCTCGGGGCAATCATCACCAGCATGCCCACCTCTCGCCATCGGCGCCTGTGCCTACATGGTTAGAGAGAAAATACAACAAACTGCAAAATAATTATATGTTTAAATGTTACAAAAGACAGCTAAAAACAAGGTTAAATTAAAATACAAACTGGACATACTGGTTCATACTTAAGTACTCGAAGTACAAAAATACATATACAAATACATGAATTAAAATGACATTATCCCAAATTACAAGGTACATACAAAAATTGAAATGACTGCAGTCTCAAAGTAATGAAGTACATAATACAAACAAAAGTTCGTGGACTTAGTGTGTGCCTAGGCGAGATACTGACGGCCTAGCCTCCGATGCCGTAGATCCTTCAGTTCGCCGACGAGCTTCGGACTCATCCATATCATTCTGAATACGTCGTGTCCTTCGACGCCCGACCTTCTGCTTCAACATCCAGATGTCCGGTACCCAGCGATGACCCGGAGGGGGGCTTCCGTGAACGATCCATCCACTCGGTATCCATACAGCTCGTGATGCCATGTGTTGAAAACACTTTGCTTGTAGTAGTAGTGCGAGATGTACGGACTACATGATTGATGTGTATCTGCGGCGGCCGCAATGACGTGAGAGCATGGCAAGTGCAGCAGTCGTCGCTTCTAGCAGGAGCACTTGCAGTCAGCAGCTCGGAGTATGCACAGATGGGACGTCCTCTCCCGGTGGGCACCTCTGCGACCGCGGTCACCGCAGTGCACGTGGTATCTCCGTTCCACGCCACTCTCCAGTGTCACGCGATGTGTCTGCGCCTTGCGTGTTTTGTTGGCCATGTACTTAGATACAACCGTTGAGTAGAACAGTCGATTGTTCGACATACATGCAGCGGATTTCATATATCGGTCAATAAAATATCTTTGCGTACCTAGTAAGACACCTTCGACTATACTCACCAAAGGAAGGCATCTCGTGCCTTTCATAACCCAGTTGTACACCTCCGCCAGGTTCGTTGTCATTATTCCATAACGGGAACCGCCCTCGTCATGCAGAATGGACCATTTTTCCAACGGCTCATGTCGTATCCAGTCCGTGAAACTCCTTATGCTTGTACCCAGCCTACGCCGAATGTTTGGTGCATCGGTAGGGAGCGCACACAAGGCTGTGGGGTCATCTCCTTCCTCGTAGTGGACCATAGGGTTCCTTGACGAACTAGCGGTACCCCTTAGATTCAGTGATTGCTTCTTGGTTAGTTCATCCAAACTCCTCCACAGTGCGTCGAACTTCCTCCACTGGTTCTGTTTGCATAGTTTCTTGAACATGTTCATAAGCTCTTTGTTCTTGAACTGACAGAAAAAAATTGGCACCCATGTGCCTCATGCACCACCTGCTCTTCAGGCTTAGCCACTTTACTGCACCCACGACGTCGGATCCTTCTTGCATGTCCACGATCGCCCTTAGCAACCCGGCATGTTCGTCATGGATGATACAAATATCAAGATGATCCTAAACAACTGCCAGCTTGACTCTTTCAAGGAACCAAGACTACCGCTCGTTTTTCCTCCACGGCGGCGAATCGACCGTAGAACACGGTTGTTGGCGTCCACCGCGATTGCAGTAAGAATCTGGCCCTTGTATTTCCCTGTGAGGAATGTGTTGTCCATGCAAATCAACGGGCGACAGTGTCGGAACACATTTATGCATGCGCCGAGGGCAAAGCAGGCCCGCTGCAAGACCCACTTACCTGGGCACACATCGTCCGCGGTGAACTCCGCAAGGTCGATGTATGTACCGGGATTCCTGTGTGCTATTGCCCTGAGCAAGTGTATAATATTCTCGTAGGAAGCCTCGTACGTCCCGAACCGTGACCAGAAGTCGTCTATTTTGCTCTCCATGCCGCTGCATAGCTAATCTTGTATCAAACCTCTTCTCCACGGCCAGGCTAATAGATCGAGCCTGCGCAGTGTGGATTGTCTACGATCCGACGGTAAAACACATTTGCCACCCAAGTGGGCGACAGATTGCGGTGTTTCGCCCGCTTCCTCCAGCTTCACAAATATGCTCCATCACAATGGATCATTTCGAGAGTCCTTCCACTTCCCCTTGTATGCATGCACCCGCCATGGGCACGAATCAACTACGCACTTCACGTCGTACTCCTTTTTGCTAGACTTCACTACCCTGAATTGCCGTCGCAAAGACATTGCCCAATACTTCACCGCGTCCATCACAGCCTCCTTGTCCTTATATATGGCCCCTACGTGACCTCGTTCTCATGATACTCCCATGCATCACTGTTCCCTTCATTCACTGATAGGTCTTCGAAATTATAATCAGACCACGCCCTAGAGACATGCACCTCAGCAGTACTGTCTTCCTCGTTCGAGTCTTCGGTATTAGGAACTTCCTCATCCGCTCCGTCCTCCTCCTCCATCAGGTCAACTATGTCCTCCACCTCCTCCCCCTCGTCGGCCAGCCCCTGCGCCTCCATAACTATCTCCTCGGCACCCTCGATCCCCTCGCCACCGCCAATCTCATGTCCCCTATCTCCGGGCTCCTCGTCCCCTTCATCATCGCATTCTGGCATATTTCTCCCCATCTCTTCTGTATGATCTGCCTCGACATCACGAACTTTCGACACTGATGGAGCTACCGGGTAGCACTGCATCAAAGAAACATCGGCGACCGGCCCGCCTACTGACAAACCCAACATAGCTCCTCCATGATGATGTCGCGTTAATAGGAATCAACTCTCCATAAAAACAGTGTTGCGCACGGCTTACTACTGCTCTAACCCGTAGCCGAATAGTCTGGGCATCTAAATTGAACATCCGAAATATCCACTCCAACAAAACCCTGTATGTCCTATCGCTCGGTCTAGATATGCCCCGTACAACACTTGAAAATGCTGACAAATCCACTCCATCCGCCCCCTGTGCTATCTCCCCATCTCCGTAAAATATTTGAAAATACAATTTCTCCGACATGCTGCCTACAACGTCCGACCGAGAAATTTATCGGTTGTCTATCTAATATCATCATATATTACCATATAATTGTTACATCATCCTATGTCATTCATTTACTCCTCGTTATTTCTGCTATCTATTTTCAAATTTGTTCACTCCACTAATTTCTAAGCGTGCCTGACATATGTGGCTAGCCTACCATGTTTTTAACATATTATTCTAAAAGGGATAATTCACAAATGCCCCTACTCTAAAATACAATATATAAACCGTATGGTGATTGTACTGGAAATTACTAATATAAATAAATAATTAAACTACTCGTTTTTTTCTTATCGCATTACTACTATATGTATTAAAAATTTCTCCTAACCCTAAAAATTTGCATATATACTACCTTTAATTTCTACGCATTACTACTATATGTATTAATAATTTCTCCTAACCCTAAAAAATTGCATATGTACTACCTTTAATTTCTACGCATTACTACTACATGTATTATTAATTTCTCCTAACTCTAAAAAAAATGCATATCTACTACCTTTAATTGGTACGTCCAATTTTTTTCGAAACTTTAACCGCACAGTATATATCTATCTTACCAGGTTTTCATCGTAATATAGACAGTTCACAACTACACAATACTACCACATTACATTTCTAAATACAAATATTATCTACAAAATTATTTGCACATAAAAATTTTTAGACTTACCTCCGCGAAAATGCGGCCTCAACTATCTTCTATTTTTTCTCCTTTTTTTTCCTTCTCTTCTTTTCCTCTTCTCTCTTTTCTTTTCCTCTCCTCTCTTTTCTTTTCTCTCCTCTTCTCCTCCTCCCTGCTCTCACTGCTGGAACTGAAAAATGGGAGGCTCGAGCTGAGAAGAGAAGGGGTGGGGGGGCTTTAAAGGGAAGAAATCGTCCCAATACCCGGCGATCGCCCCATAATGGGGCGATAGGTTCCTGTAGCAACGGTCGGCGCTAGATTCGCCGTTTATAACCGTTACCCGCTACGGAAAGTAGTCGTTTTGGGTTCCTATCGCCCCAATAAAGGGCGATCGCCCCAGTTCCGGGCGACGGGGCCCTATTTTTGTAATTTTGCAATTCCGACGACTATTTCTAAAATAGCGAATTAAAATAAATATTTTTAAAAAAAAATTCAACGATGGCTAGGGTAGCCGTGCCAGAGCAAAGTGGCAACAGCGAGCCCGGAACACTCGTTGGCCCAGGCCCATATAGGGAGGACAAGGGAGATGTCAGTAGCTGGTGGTGGATTCTCAGTGAGAGAGACTGTCAGGATAAGATTTTTGGGAAGAATAAAGAGGGATAAGAGGAGAAAGAACGATTGGGTGAGACGAGGGCGCCCAATCCCTACAGACGTCACTCGCAGAATAATAACGATGTTCAATATCCTTCATGATACCACAACGGATAAACTTCCAATTTGAGTTAAATTGTTTGGCCTCTCTCTTTTTTTTTAACTCCATTCATCTACAGGCTGCAGCTTGTAGGATGTGAGTATGCAAACATGGGATGCGCATTCTTTGCCAAGAAAATGCATGTACAGTGCCTTTACGCTCGGAAGCCACCGAATACAAAACGAGCATCCAAGATTTAAAATTATTGGAGGAAAATGAATATAATCCAAAATTCAAATTAAAATATTGGTAAATAAATGTATACCATAAAGGAACCAATATAATTAAAAATTGAAGATTTGTTTTTTAAAATGTCGCATGTTTTTAACTTCGGCCTAAATGGGTTGTACGGGGCCAAGCCACACTACATGCACTATGCGTCGGACAGGCCAATATACGGGCCAGCCCAAGTAGTAGGTCCATTTTATGATTTTACAATGGTTTTGAGGGCAATTCAGCATGTCACATTAGAACTATCAATACTCTACACGGAATAGTACTGTCGGGTTCAGTAGAAGATCCAGCTTAGGCATTTTGATGGACAAAAAGTGAAAGAAACTGGTTAGAATATCATCAGAGAAATGAAAACGTCCAAGAGCTTACTTACGTGCAATGGTTTAGGAGCTGTTCTTTTCAGCTTATTTTATTTTCTTATTTGATTTATCTTGTAATTTTAAGAATTTCTCGAGTTGTTCTTAAGAGCCAAGTGCCTTTTGTATGTAGGGTTTTGGAGCTTTTAGACATGCCTACGAGATAAAAAAAATGATTTAAAATATAATAAAAAAGGCGAGATAAGTTAAATAAGTCACGTATTATCTGACTTATTTGACTTATTTACGTGTTTTATTTGACTTATTTTATTTTTTTATTAATTTTGAATCCGTTTTTTTATCTCGTAGACTTGTCTAAAAGCTCCCTAAACCCTAAACACAAAGAGCACCCGGCTCTCGAGTCCATCTCGAGAAATTCTCGAAGTTACGAGATAAGTTAAATAAGCAAATAAGATAAGCCGGAACGAACAACCCCTTAGTGTCTAACAGACATTCATCAATAAAATCAATTGTGGTGATATCCATAAAGGAAACTTGAGCAAGCATACATAAAATACAACTTAGCACTTACCAGCTATTCCTGTTAAGCGGTGGATCTAATTATATGTGGTATAATCATTTGTGGAGATAATCTTAATCATCAGAATCAATTACCAATAATGCAAATGCAGAGTCTTCCAAATGCACTTAAAAGAACACCCGTTCACAACAAGTGAAGCAATTTTGCACGAAAAAGAAAAATGAGCCAAAAGGATACAGAAAGGTCAGTTTTCTATTTTGCTTATGTGCATTTACCAGACATTCCATAATTCCACAGTGCTACTTCAATTGATGGGAGGTGACTGCTGTTTATTGTTTGCATACACCCGATGGGTACCATCAGTAACAGATAAATGGCATTTTGTCACAAGCAAAGATTGAAAGGAACAAAGAGTTAAGCTACAAATCAATACTTATTAAATACGGGTAAATTGATTACTTACCGATATTACAGAACTGCTCTTTCACATGGTTCCTCTGCAGAAACGTTCATGGGACTATGGGAGCCGTCAGCAAAGGCAGGGGATACCGATCTGTCAGAGATTTATCCCGGTGGACTTTGAAACCTTCCCCTATGATCCTCTCGAATGAATCCGACAAAGCCTTCCCCATGATCACTTCTAATGAATCCAAGGAATAATCAAAGAACTACTGGAGCAAACAGCACAAGACAATTTAGAGTGCGACTCGAGATGCCAAGCAAAATAACGCTCCATACGACCATAGCATTGAGACTGCACCGAAGCATAACCACTTAATGTCATGACAACTGAATACAAGCTGCACATTCTCCTGCTTTCCTATACCTGGTCGTAGATATTGCCAATGCCAAACAAATTTTTCGATTGATGATAAATCCATGGCTACGCCCACAACAGAACATGTCGACAATCTACTTCAGTGGGACTAGCTCTGCGACCACAATCGCCGAGATTAGAAATTTGTTTTGTAGTTTCACTTTCCCTGATTGCACAGGCCAAACCAGCCAAGAGACTGAAAACCCCGCAATGAAGGACACCAAACAGGACTGAAGAAGAACATGGCAACGTATCTCCAAACTATGCCAAAATGAGTTGTTGAATATTCGGATAATTCCGTCCCCAATTCACTGTCATTCAATCCATGTTGATTTCACATCTTTTTTGTTTGCTATAAATAACTAAAATCAAATTCAATTCATGTTCATTTCATATCTCTCTTGCTACTTGCTAGCTTGACAACAAGCTTCCTATGACGAAGAACACAGAGAAGAAGGAACCAATCAATCCAATCCAGTCCAACTGAGACATTGGACAACCCATGAATCAAAGAAGAGTAAGAGGAATGGATCTCATTCCCATCAATCCCACCCTATCCTATCCCCTATACAATCCGCATCTATCTGAACTCCTTCCGGAGCGAGTATCTGCCCGCCTTCGCCGCCGCGCCACCAGCGAGCCCCTTCTGCGCCGCCGCCGCCGGCTCCGCCTTCGCGACCTCTGGCTCCGCCAGGGGCGGCTGCTGCAGGGCCTCCCACCCGGCAGCCACGGGGTCCACAGCGAAGAGGTTGGTGATGTCCCTGAGCGGCACTCGCCTCCGCGCCCTGCCGAGCCGCTTCAGCCTGCACCTCTTGACGGCAACGCCGTGACGACGGGAGACGGCGGCCGCCGCCGCGGCGGGAGCAGCCGCAGGCGGCTGGTTCTCCTTGTCGCCGCAATCAGCCGCCATCCCGGGCACGAGCCGCCGCACTTGGACTTGATAGCGGTCGTGGCCGGCGAGGTGGATGGGGTGGAGTTTGGGATGGGACGGGAGAATCCATGGATATTTGTAGAGACGGAGGTGGGAGGGAATGCTGCAAGATTTGAGTTTTCGGGGTAAAAGATTTGGGTGAAGACGTGCGGATGGAGGGAGGGAGGCTGCGAGAATTTGAGTTTCGCCGCTTTGGTTCGGAGGCGAAGCGCCGGCGAATCTTGGATGTCTTCGCGCAAAGTTGGGAGGAAAATTGGGATCTGGAGCGGGGAGGGAAGAGGGAGACGGCCGCTGAAAATTTCCGAGCCGGAGCTCATTAGCCATAGCTGCTGCGTGGACGTGGAGGGAGATTCGAATTTTTGCGAACTTTGTGTGCGCCAGTTTGAATGTGATGCGCGTCCGTCTTGTGAGTTTGTGACGCCAAAATGGGCCGTGGCGGGTTGACGGCGCGCGGCGGCTGAACCGAGTTGTTAAAACATAATTCTGACCGTCGACGGCTTTCTCAAATGAGATACCCCCTTGGATCGTAAATAGTTTTTATTTTGGATATGGATACCGTCTCGAAAATACATACTATTTGATCATTAATTATTGGGCCTCGCTACAGATCGGACTTTGATCCCAAACAAAAAAAACCGGACACTTTATTGCAAAACATAGTCAAAGTACTAAAAGAACATAAGTAAAATATCAATGAAACATTATGTATATACTGATGAAACACATGTCATCAAAGCAATGTTACGATGAAACATGGTCAAAGACCTAGCAAAACATGGGCAAAAACTAGTAAAACATGAGCAATGTATTGATCAAATATCGTCGAAGCAAATATTCCCGTAGTCATACACAGATGTTTCACTTGATACACCCAAATGTTTCGCGAGAACAAACACCATGTTTCACAAAAGCAAAAGCAATGTTTCATCAAGGAGAACCAAATGTTTTAGAAGAGCAAAGCATATGTTTCACAAGGAGATTTTTTAAGCGTGTTAATTTCAAAAAGAGCAAATCCATATTTCGCCGGAGCAAAATCCATGTTTAGTATGTACTAAGTCATGTTTCAAACTAAAATGCACTACATCTCCCTCATCTATCTTCTATGCAACCTCTTCTCCAAAGTAAGGATGTGTTTTCTCTAAATCCGGCCATCTTCTCCAAATCCGGTGAGGCCCTGTAACTGGAGTCATGCTCATCGGATTCTGGCTGCGCGAGCTCGCCAGACGAGGCATAAATAGGGAATAGAGAGAGAGAGAGGAAGAGAGATGCAGGATAGAGAAAGGAAGAGAGATGGGGAGCCATGTGAGAGAGGGGGCACGAGAGAGAGGGGGGTGTGCATCAGCTAGCAGTGGAATCGCAGGTAGCTGTCCGACAAGCAGTAGCTCCGATGGAGAAGCTAGACAAGGAGCAAGGCTTGTGTCGGGAAAATAGATTCGCATTGGGACAGCAGCCTGGATTTATCTAGAGGAGGATGGTGACGGGACACACACACGTGGGACTGAAATGCTTCACGCTTGAGCACTGAAGGCCAGGCCACGTGTCCTACGTCCTATCCGATTCGCGTTGGATGTACGCGTATTAGCATTTCCCTTAATTATTGCTACAATCTATCTATTATATTATTAAAATAGGATCCAACAGAGTTGACCCACTACGTTCGCTCTAAAATACAAGAAATTTCCATATTGATAGAAAAATATATACCGTCAATTATTGTGGGTCAGATTATAACGGTGTAGATCTATTTTATAATAAAATAGTTAAAATATGACAAGATTAAAAAGAGTTGAAAGCTGACAAGATTAAAAAGAATTGGATACTAACTCCACGTAGGCTTCCTATTTCAAGGATTGGAATACCCTAGAGAATTGTTGTAAATCACGTCGTCTACACTTTCGTTGATCGACAATCAAGCAATCAAAAGAACAATCAACACAATGTATATAAAGAGACAAAGACACGGTGTATTCTTTTTATTCATCCCGATCTATTTTGGTATAAGGGGTGTTCCTTTTATATTACCTCCATAATTAGGTTTGCCTATAATAACCCTAGGGATAAAACCCTAGGGTTACAACACTCCCCTTGGGCAAATCGCGATATGCCAATGCCTCATTAAAAACTCCATCCCAAAACCTAGTGGAAAAAAAAGGATTGGAGAAAAGAGTACATTGCACACGCATGCTGCATTGTGATGTTGGCTCATTAAAAACTTATTATGAGAAACTTCATGGAAAACTCATATAAGGAAAAAAGAGTACAATATTTTTGTCTTCAGGACATGCACATCTTCAGGATGCAGGTATCTATGGGATACCTATAAATTTTTGTTCAGGGGTCTCCCCCTGAACACTACAACTCATGAAATTGCTTCATACCTATTCCGTGAACAAGTTTTCGAAATGTTGAGGTGGGTAATGCCTTAGTGAACAAATCTGCCAGATTTTCATTAGACTTCACTTAAACTACCTCGATCTTACCGCTCTTCTAGAGTTCGTGAGGGTAGAACAACTTAGGAGCAATATGCTTAGTGAGATTGTTCTTAATATAACCCGATTTCATTTGTATGATACAACCAGCGTTATCCTCATAAATAGGAATGAGGGTATCGATGGTTTCTATGCCATATGACTTCTGGATGTGGTTTACCATCCTTTTCAGCCAAACACCCTCTCGGGCTGCTTCATACAAGGCTATGATCTCAGAGTGGTTAGTGGATGTAGCCACCAATGTTTGCTTACAGATTTTCAAGAAATCGCAGTACCACCATAAAGATATACAAACCCAGTCTGAGACTTAGCTGTGTGCGGGTCAGACATATAACCCGCATTAGTATATCTCACCATGTTCTTGGATTCATTCCTTCCATAGAATAATCCAAGATCCTGCGTACCTTGCAGATACCTAAGAACAGTTTTTACTCCTGCCCAATGTCTTCTGGATGGTGCGAAGCTATATCTGGCCAATAAATTTACCGCAAAGGCGATATCAGGCCTAGCCTAGTTAATTTGCCAGATACATCAATGCGCCGATGGCGCTGAGATAGGGAACTTCTGGCCCCAAAATCTCCTCATCATCTGTTTTCGGCTTAAAAGGGTCCTTATCCGCTTCTAGGGACCGGACGACCATAGGGGTTTTTAGGGGGTGTGTCTTATTCATGTTGAACTTCTCTAACACCTTCTGGGTATAGGAAGTCTGGTGACAAAAATCCCTCCTGATACATGCTCGAGCTGCAGGCCGAGACAAAACTTGGTTTTACCCAAATCTTTCACCCCAAACTCCGTTGCCAGGTGAGTGCTAGCTTCACTAATGTCCTCTGTAGTGCCGATGATATTTAGATCATCAACATATACAGATATAATACAAAATCCGCTCGAGGATTTCTTTGTAAACACGCAGGGACAATCATCATTGTTTGTGTATCCCTTCTTCAGGAGGAATTTGCTCAGCCGGTTGTACCACATCCTCCCCGACTGTTTTAGTCCATATAGCGATCTATTCAACTTGATGCTATACAAATTTCTATCTCCTTGATTCAGTATTTTTAGCCCTTCAGGGACTCTCATGTATATTTCTGAATCCAATGACCCATATAAATATGCGGTCACAACGTCCATTAACTGCATTTTTAGATTCATACAAGCTGTCAAAGATATTAAGTATCGGAAGGTGATTCCACTCATGACAGGAGAATATGTTACATCATAATCAACACCGGGTCTCTGCGTGAACCCTTGTGCCACTAGCCTCGCTTTGTATCTCACCACCTTGTGATGCTCATTCCTCTTCCGGAGGAATACCCACTTAGCTCCTACAAGAGCACTTTGGGGGGAGTTAGCTCTACGAGGCCAAACACTTTTCTTTTATTAAGCGAGCGCAGTTCAGCCTCAATTGCTTCTTTCCATTTAGCCCAGTCCGAGCGCTTCCGGCACTCTGCCATGCTCTTAGGTTTTGGGTCTAAATCCAAGGATTCAGCAATTTTAGAGGCAAAATATATGTCGACAACAGTGGACTTTCTTTTATATAATTCTCTTGAATTTACATAGTTAGTGGAAATTTCCTCATTTAAATCATCCATCTCCGCGTGATTTTCCAGCACGTCGGGACTGGACCCTTCCGTTCTCCCAGTGCCTAGAAAGGTGCACGCATGGTCACTTGGTTTCGCACCTTCGGGGCGTCCGCCATCTTCAGGGTGGTTATTGACTACTGGTCAATCCACGACTACAGGTCGTTCGTTCTCACTTGTCAGGGGTAATAAGTCTGCACCGATTCTTTGCTTATGCGGACGTCTCCGCGTGCTTGAATCAGGTGCACCCGGATCGCTCCCCCTTTTTCTACCAAGAGGGGCGTGAGTGGTCTTCAGGGGTACCTCCACTCTCTCCGGTGCATTTACTGCAGGTATGTGCGACTTAGTTACGTCTCTATGGTCAGTGAAAGCATCTGGCAGCCGATTTGCACTATTATACGCTGAACTTCCAGTTCAGTTTCCTTAGTGCGTGGATCTAGGGCTTGGATGCCAGTGGCATTCCAATTGATTTCCCGGTATTCCTTGGTGTGGTACTTTTCATCAACCCCTAATACCGGGAAACTTCCCTCATCAAAAATACAATCAGCGTACCTGGCCTTATGCAGGTCACCTGTCATAGGCTCTAGGTATTTAATAATCGATGGAGATACAAACCCAACATAAACCCCCAATTTCCGGTGTGGCCCCATGGTGGTACGCTGCGGTGGTGAAATCGGCACATATACAGCACAGCCGAATTTACGCAGATGGGAAATATTTGGTTGCTGTCCACGCACTAGTTCCATAGGGATGTGTTATGATATGCAGTCAACCTGAGTTTTATTAATTCCGCGGCATGCAGTACTGGTGGGTAGCTTGCAATTCTGTAGCAAAGGTCTGGCTATTAACTTGATCCTCTTTATAAGTGATTCTGCCAGGCCGTTCTGTGTGTGCACATGAGGCACGGAATGCTCTACAGTTATGCCCATGGCCGTACAATAATTATTAAACGCCCTCGAGCTAAACTCAGCGGCGTTATCCAACCTAATAGACTTAATTCTTTCTTCAGGAAAGTCGGCCTGTAATTTAATTACTTGGGCAATTAACTTAGCAAACGCATGGTTTCTCGTAGACAGCAGGCATATGTGAGATCAGCGTGTAGAAGCATCTATAAGCACCATGAAATACCTAAACGGGCCTGTTACTGGCAGGATCGGTCCGCAGATATCACCCTGAATTCTCTCTAGGAAATTCGGGGACTCACTTTGGATTTTAAGACGAGAGGGTCTAATTATTAATTTCCCTTTGGTGCATGCAGGGCCCACAAAAGCTTCAGGCTTTGGGAAATTGGATACCTTCAGGGTATGGCCTACAGAATTTTTAACTATTCTTTGCATCATACTTAAGCCTGGATGCCCCAGACGGTCATGCCAGACTATATACTGGTCCAGGATGGTTATTTCAGCCTTCATAGAGAGATGAGGAGAGGGCTTGATGTAGGTGTAGTATAGGCCAGATCTAAAACAGGGGAATTTCTCCACCACCTGCTTCTCACACCCATCTTTAGAGGTTACCAGGAGGAATTTGGTTCCACCTTCATGATAGGTTTCTATATGAAAGCCGTTCATGCGGATGTCCTTAAAACTTAGCAAGATGCGGGTCGATTCAGGGTACAAGAGAGCATCCTCGATGGTGATCATTGTGCCCATGGGGAGAGTTAACACAGCTCTACCTGAGCCCACAATCCGCGCATTGCTACCGGCAATCGTCAGGATATTTTCATCCCTCTTCTGGAGGTTTTGTAAGTATTTTATCTCCCTTAGTATGGTGTTGGTCGTGCAACTGTCTACCAGACAGAGTTCCTCCTCTATTTGGCCACTACGCGGTTCTATGTCATATGAATATATCATATACATACAAGTAAGATATATTCTCAAGTATCACAAGCATACATAATGTCAAAATATCAAAAACAGTGATAAATAACCCATAACATTATTAAGTTCTTCAGGAGCTATCGTGAACATAAAATACTAAGAACTAATTATTAGAAGTTCATAAATAAAATATGTTCTGCAGGAACATAAGCAAACCACAAACTGAGTAGAGATAATGTCATGACATAAATGCAGCTACAGGCTACTGCATATCTTCGTATAAATCCTCTTGTTCTACACCAAGAAGATCGTCCTCATCATCAGAGGTGGGGTCCTTCATCTTCGGGCTTGGCGGGACCTCCTGTTTGTCACTCTTCTCCTCTCCCAGAGGAGTTTCCAGCTGAGTGATGTGTACCTTAGATCTGAGCTTGTCTTTCTCGCCGTCCTTCTTCATGTACTTCTTGTACAATTCCACAAGGTGCCTTGGGGTGCGGCAAGTTCGCGACCAGTGGCCCTTGCCACCACACCTGTAACATGGCTTACCAGCGTGGTTTGACTTGGACTCAGGAGGCTTCTTCTAGACAACCTCCTTACCTTTGCCACCAGCCTTTCCCTTATCTTGCTTTTTTTGTCCGTCGTGATTCTGCCACGACGCCTTTCCACCTCTTCCCCGCTTGAGGCCCTTGCTACCGGCGGACCCCTGAGCATTGGCGTGTGCTTCTGGCACACCCTTTGACCCCGTAGGGCGAACATGATGATTCTTCATGAGAATCTCATCATGTTTCTCTGCTTCCAGCAGAGTTTGCATCAGCTCAGAGTGACGAGTGAACTTACGCTGACGATACTGCTGCTGGAGTATCATCATAGAAGGATGTAAGGTCCCTAGGGTCTTGTTAATCTTTTTCTCATCTGAGACCTATTTTTCACAGAACCTCAGTTTGGCAACGACCCTATGGAGAACAGAGTTGTACCCAGTCACAGACTTAAAGTCTTGGAACCTGAGTTCCACCCACTCTCTCTGCGCCTCAGGCAGGAGAGTCTGCACATGCTGGTTGTAGCGCTCTCTCAGGAAGTTCCACAGTGCCAGCGGGCTGTCCTCCATCATATACTCAGACATCAGGTCCGGGTGTATGTGATGCCTCATGTAGTGTAGGGCTGAGTACCTAACCGGATTAGGGACTGACGGTGCGCCCTCTGCAGGAGGGACAATTGTGGCACCAAGGGAGCGGGCTTCCAAGTTGATCCGAAGATCCATAGCCCATATCAGATAATTGCTCCCATCGACAGTGAGAGGGGAGAAATCTCTCTTGTTCAGGTCAGACATATCTACATATGTAATTATATATTTACTACAGAAAATACACAATGAGGTTTGCAAGAAAATATTCTAGAATTCTCTAAATTGCATTAATAATTGAGATTACTGGCCTTAGACAAATTATTAATCAAATAGAACAAATATGTAATTCACACAGGTTTGCTCTTAATTAAGGATCGCAAGTCTAAATATGTAACAAATTTAGTGAATAAACAGTGATAAATCGATAAATAAATTTATCCTTAATTTTAGGGCCATTTCACGTTCGTGACCTGCATGGGCCACCTAGGAGGCTGATTTTTTTTCCAGCGGCCAATCTTGTTGGGCGAGGCTGCGAGGCCCAAAGAAAAAACATGAACAAAACTCATGGGCCGGTCGTTGAGATGGATAAAAGCACCACGTGGCCTTGTGGGCTGCACACGGGATGCTACTCTTCGTTTTCCACCACGGCATGCGCCGATGGCCCAGCTGCGAACGCTGGTCACGCTCGTCACCGGGCCGCTCGAACGTAAAAAAAAAGATTGATTAGTGCATTGCACTGTTCTGCATGATTTTTCCGGCCGTATGCGTATTTCGTTCGTACAGGGTTTTCTTTTGCCTTAGCACGGCGTCGGCGGTGGCGGCTGCAAAAACCGATTTCTCCGGGCGGTTCCGATCGGCGCGGGTGCAACGGCTGGTGCGTTCGGCGCGGCTGCAACGCGGGCGGCACACTACCAGCGAACCAGGTACTACAACCGGTTCGAAACAGGTTTTAGAACCGGTTTTAGAACCGGTTGTAAGCAATCATGCGAGTGATACCTCCGGTAACACTCGCGGTTCTAACCGCTTGTGGTAGACACCACAAGCGGTTGAAGGCTCCTGGCGGTGGTGAGGCGCCACATGGGAGCTTCTCAAGCGGTTCAGACATTTACCGCTTGGAGACCTCTCACCACCAGGGGGGCGCCACGTGTGCCTTCTCCACAAGCGGTTGGACTTACGAACCGCCAGGAGAGCCTCAGAGGCGCATCCTCGCCACGTGTGCCTCTCCACAAGCGGTTGGACATACGAACCGCCAGGAGAGCCTCAGAGGCGACAAGGAGAGCGCCACGTGTGGCCTCTCAAGCGGTTGGAGTTACCAACCGCCAGGAGAGGCCGAGCGTAAATTATATTCAATATAGAATATGTTCTGAGGGGGGGTTTTCAATATGAAGTTTGACAATAAAATTAAATACAACTACAATATTTTTTCACAATTAAAAATATAATATGATGTGTACTCGATCATTCACACAACCACAATTAAGTTCATTTACACAATAATACGAATGAATTAAAAATATGTACATACATGAAATAAGGAGCACATGCACTGATCGAAGCAATGTTTATACATTTCAAGAGTACAAGGGTGAATCTTGAGGTCATTTGTTGCTGCATCGCTATGTGTGGCCTTCGATGATTCCGATATTTCACCGTCCTTAGAGAAGGACAATCTCTCCATCCCTTTGTGTGGAACTCGCCTTTGGTTCATATAATCTCGCCGACAATGAAGCCGATAAGTTGTTCTTGGATTGTCGCAACCCGGTCAAAGGGATCACACCTTGCACATCGAGGTAAGGCCGCCAAAATAGGAAATAAATAACTCTATGAACATGTAAATTGTAAGTACTAAGAAATTGAGATGCATCATTAATTTCGATGCATCATTACTTTGGTATTTTTGACATACACGCACCTCGTCGCCTATTTTGGGCACATCGCCGTGGCAAAGATTTTGCATGTAGTGGCACACATAATAGCCACATAAGTTGTTTCCACCGTTTGTTGTATAACCTATGATGAAATTTAAAAAGAATACAAGTATTGAGATGAAAAACTATCAATAAAGAATATGAATTAATTAGTATGCTTTATTACGCACTCGAAAGTGCTTAATTGAATTGTGAATTAGTTCTTGAAAGCTCCTTTATGCTTCTTTCGAACTTTACGAATGCCCTGTGATGCGTTAATACATGAATAGTAATTATTAGAGTTTGAATTAATTAAATAGCTAGGCATTTCAATAGAATAAGGAAACCATCTTATAAAATAATATATACCATACCGATTTAGCGCGTCAATGATATATTGATATTTTTCCGTGGTTTCCTTTTTGAGTCTTGAACAATGATCTTGCTATTATCAAGCATGATAACAAGAAGGACCCAGTGAAACCTATTAATATATTCAACATATATATGTAATTAGTCATATTATGTATGCTTTAAAAGTTAGGAATGAGAGGTTGTGAGGAATGATATATACGCACTCGAAGTTGAAGGGCAAAAGTATGTATGGTTTGTAGTCTTTGTGCTAAGAGTGCATCCGAATCGTACTCCTCAACAACCTTTGGGTTGTATCCGATGACAGCCTCGTTGACAATCTATGGGTCTATGAAGCCGATGTTGAAGTCACCCAGTCTTCTCAATCGTTGTATCTCTATTCTACATAGAAATGGAAAAACTATTAGAGTTGCAACTTTACGTGCGAGGAAGCACATGGTAAACTTATTAGCGACACTTACAGACACCGCTGACTCATGAGAGACACGCGATGACGGCGTCGATGGTAAAACCGGTAGACGCGTCTTGAATTCTAGCCATATTTGGTTGTCCCCGCGATAGAAATGTTCGCTTTGTGATACGGAGGAACATATTTCTTTCTTGAGCGGACTCTACCATGTACCATTCATGAAATTGCCACATCTTGGTTGGTAAATCCTTTATGGTTTTAGGGTTAACCAACTCCGCCCAACTTATATTGCCATCTCACTTCGCCATTGGGATATCATCTGTTAATCCAAGAGCTTCAAATTGCAGAACCGAGGTTTGCCTCTTTCATGAATTGTTCAAGCCGTTCTTGCTCTTTCTTCTTCTTTCTTTGCCTCTGCCTTAGCCCGTTTAGACTTCGTGTAGCCTTTACTATTGTCCGGTCGTGGTCTCGACGTCAGAGGCGAGGGCGCCGCATGGGATGTCGCTAAGTGTTTTGAAGCTTTTCGATCAATTGCTTGCTTCGACGCCGCACCTTAGGTGCGGTGGGCAAGAACCTGCAGAACAACTTTGCTTGTCTCCTCTTGCGCCATATCATGTGCCCTTTTTGAAGGTTCCTTTGACCTTGTTGATCGGTTGGATGGGCCTTCGGGGAGGAGGATGGCTCCTTCTTATTTGAAGCTTCTTCATGGAGGAGATGGTGGGCGTGCTTTTCCTTGGGGGTTCGTTTTTGTTGGAGGTGCCGTGGAGTTGGGCTTGCGTGGAGCGGTGGTGGAGCAGAGTACTCAGATTGGCGGCGAGGCATTGCGTGGAGGTGACATTGGAGGAGGCATGGTTTGTCGTTGTGGAGGAGGCGAGCTTCCTCCAGGCTCCAATTGCTCGATGTCTCGCGGTGGAGATGACACCTCCACGCCATCTGCAAACATGATGTACCGTTTGCCAGAGGATGATACTGTGGAGGGCCTGTCCAAGCTTGGCCACCTCATCGCCTCCAAAGAATATCGAGCATAAGATCTTCAAATCCGCTTAACACCTCCTCCACGGCGACTTTCGAGTAACCGGGGTATCTCATTGCAATGAAATGTCGGCCCGGCTCTATCGGGAACGCCATGCCGTAAGCCACCTTTATAGAGGGTTTCGCGCCGGACATGTAGCTCACATCGGCGGCGAACCTTGATGTCGCCCATCGGAAAATAGCCGAGGTCATCCCCATCAAAGCCGCGGTGGGCGATACTGCTTCCGCCCACGGAGGCTCGCGGGCCGATCATGGCATCTGGCGATTGCTCGGACTGTTCCTCGGCTTGCCGAGGGCTATCTGCACTTGTTGAGCAACTATGTCGCCGATGCTAGCTTTGGGTAGCTCTTAGCTCCCTTTCCAATTGGTCAGTATTTGTATAGCTCTCGGTTTTGCTTCTTGCTCGCTGCTCAGACGTTTGGGAATCCTTTGCGAATCCGTGCTTCCATGGCGCCGACGAACCAATACCTCTTGTCCGTCCCGGTGCTCCGGGTTTTGGAGGGCATGTGTCACCGTCATTCTCCTATCTGTCACTAAGGAACCCGACCGAGACTGTTGAACGGCTTGTACGATCCTTTGCCCAACATCCTGCACTCCGGTGCCATCACCAAGCCGCCATCATCCGCAAGGGCCCCCGTGAGCCATGAACCAATTTCGCAGCGAAATTCGGTCAGCGATGGCGGTGGTGCATCCTGGCCAATAATTCTTCCTCCCGCTTCTCCCATTTCGGTATAGCATTGATGTAACCACCGGAGCCGAGATGGTGGTGGTACTTCTTCTTCGTGCATTTATCTTGTTCTTTTGGCTCGCGGCTTGGCCTTGAGTCGACAAATTGTATTCTCAAACGCTTCCCGGTGATCGGCGGCTTAGGAAATAGATTGAAGTCGGGCCTTTCACCTTCTCGCACATACTTGGCATTTAGAGACGTCTTCCAAGACCGAAATACGGTTGCCATCTTTTTCAAAGTGTATTTCTTTACTTTGTCTTCGAACCCTTCAGGGAATTTGAAATTGTCCTTAATATCTGTCCACAATAGCTCCTTGGTAGCTTGAGGTACTTCAGCCCATTTCTGGATGCTAATTGGGACGTGGTCCCTTACATGGAAACCACAAGCGTTGTTGATTGGCCCAATTGCTGAAAGAGGGGCAATCGGCATCCCGTCGGAATTAACATCGGTAAATACATGCTTTGCCGACGGCTTCTTGTTAGGTCCTCGCTTCGATTGGTTGCTCGATGTACCCTACTTAAATTACAGAAAAATATGAGTGTGTTTAGATTGCTCGAAAGGCGGCGTGTACAAGGGCATTATTGTGGCATTACCTTGCTGGCCCCAGTGTCCACGGCATCACCGAACACAAGGTAGTAGCATTACCGTCGCCTTGGTTCACAAACCTCATCGGCAAGCAGCGTTAAGCGTCACCTTCGTCAGATTCTCGATGCTACCCTCCGCGATCGAGTCTAGCATGAACAGATTCTCATCGAAAATATCGTTGGCATTGCCTGGTTGCTCCATCTATATATCATAATTGCGAAACAATGTTAAATTAGTATCGCAACTTATGCACATGATAAAAAGAAAGGATAGATAAAAGAAGGATTAGCCAATGCTTTGCAGATCAGGCCACTAATCTCTCATCCAAGTCATGCCGTATTCGTGTGAAATTTGATGGTTTTTTTCGTTGTGAGATACTACCTGCGGTTTTAAAACTTACGTGATGTCTATTGACACGGTTTTTGAAATACAACTTTGATCACTAATTATATTTGTACTTTTTGGATAAACGGCATAAAATATGATATTATAGAAGTGCTTCTCGAAACGAATCTATATGTATGGTCCAAAGTGCTCCCTATCTCTCTCTAGATCTCTCCCTATCTCTCTCTAGCTCCCTCCCTATCTCTCCCTAGCTCTCTCTCTCTAGCTCCCTCCCTATCTCTCCCTATCTCTCTCTAGCTCTCTCCCTATCTCTCCCTAGCTCTCTCTCTCTAGCTCCCTCCCTATCTCTCCCTATCTCTCTCTAGCTCTCTCTCTCTCTAGCTCCCTCCCTATCTCTCCCTATCTCTCTCTAGCTCTCTCTCTCTCTAGCTCCCTCCCTATCTCTCCCTATCTCTCTCTAGCTCTCTCTCTCTAGCTCCCTCCCTATCTCTCCCTATCTCCCCTAGCTCTCTCCCTATCTCTCCCTAGCTCTCTCTCTAGCTCCCTCCCTATCTCTCCCTATCTCTCTCTAGCTCTCTCTCTCTCTAGCTCCCTCCCTATCTCTCCCTATCTCTCTCTAGCTCCCTCCCTATCTCTCCCTATCTCTCTCTAGCTCTCTCTCCCTATCTCTCCCTATCTCTCTCTAGCTCTCCCCCTATCTCTCTCTAGCTCCCTCCCTATCTCTCTCTAGCTCTCTCTCTCTCTCAGTTTCTCTCAGCTTCCCGTTGGGACGTTTCATCGAACACCCTGCGTGCACACATGAAACAGAGGCAGAGTGCGGCGTGGGCGTGGGCAACCTAGGTCCTCCGGGGGATTGGGGGGCGCGGGGCCTTGTCGAGAGAGCTCGACGGCGCGGTGGAGGTCCGACGGTGAGGCGACGACGGCGGGGCGCGCACGGCGGTGGCGAGGCGCGTCGACGAGAGCGCGCGCACGGCGGTGAAGAGCCGGCGAGCGCGACGTGGGATCTCGACGGACAGATGCGGCGGCGAGGGCGCGCAAGACGGTGGAGGAGGCGTCGGCGCGCTGGGGCTCGACGGAGATACTGGCGGAGCGACAGAGGAGTGCAACATGACGGCTCGGGACTTAGAAAAATTTTGGGGAGATGTAAGCGCGAGGAAGACGAGCTGAATATATAGGATAGACCCTCTAAAGCGGTTAGTAAGCGAACCCCTTAGAAGTGACCTCTACAAGCGGTTCGTAGTCCCAACCCCTTAGAGGTCACTTCTAAGGGGTTCGTAATACTAACCGCTTGTAGAAGGGCTATCCAGATTGTCTTCTTGGCTTGTTTGGTCCCTTCTAGAAGGGGTTTGTATTACGAACCGCTTGTAGAGGTTGCCTTTACAAGGGGTTCGTAATACAAACCGCTTGTAGAGGTTACTACAAGCGGTTTGTATTACCAACCGCTTATAGAGGGCTTTTCTCCTTTTTATTTAACTGACTTTTGAGATGTTTAAAATTTCAAGATTGCTTTCATATTTCAAGATAATGTTTAAATTTTCAAGACTTGTGTTTCATATTTTTTAAAATGTTTAAAATTTCAAGAATTGTGTTTCATATTTTTAAAAATGTTTAAAATTTCAAGACTTGTGTTTCATATTTTTAAAAATGTTTAAAATTTCAAGACTTGTGTTTCATATTTTTTAAAAATGTTTAAAATTTCAGTACTTGTGTTTCATATTTTTTAAAAATGTATAAAATTTCATTGCTTAATTTCTATATGTATGCTTCAAATATACAAGTTTCATACAGGAGCACATCTTAACTAGTAACATACTTTGTCTTTACAAGTGTGCCTTCGTTATGATCATAGGCGTATATCACGAGCATCGACATCTGTGTCATTCAGACACTTATGTCGACATCCACCGCAAAAGGAGGAGCTCGTCGAACCGACTATACTCTTCCTCGCTCAGGACGTCCTCAACTCCGACAATCCTTCGTTTGCCTTGAAGAACCACGTGTCGCTTTGGCTTGTCCTTCTGCTTCTTAGGTTTGGTTGACATGTCCATTACGTAGAAGACTTGTCTGACATCATTGGCGAGAACGAATGGTTCGCGCCTATAGCCTACTTGTGTGAGGTCTACGGTTGTCATGCCATATTTGTCGATCTTCACGCCGCTTGAACTCAGTTTAACCCATTGGCACTTGAATAGAGGGACCTTCAAAGGTCCATAGTCAAGCTCCCATATCTCTTCTATGAAACCATAATATGTGTCCACCTTGCCAGTGTTGTCCGCGGCGTCTATACGGACGCCGCTGTTCTGATTCGTGCTCATCTTATCCTGGGATTTCATGTAAAATGTGTAACCATTTATCTCGTACCCCTTGAATGTCACGATTTCACTAGATGGTCCCCGAGCCAGGCGTTGCAACTGTTCATTGTCGACCCTTCGAAAGGATGTAGTTTTGTAACCAAGTGCGAATGAATCCATGTGCCTCGTTGTTATCCAATCCTCGACCTTCCCAGGAATTCGCGGCATAGAATACTCTTGTGCTGAAGGACATAAGGGGCCACTACAGTAGATTGTTTCAGAACTGTGAAATGTGCTTGTTTAAAAGTAAGAAGATATTTGCATGCAAGTGCTTTCCGACCTAGTGTCCCTTTCCCCCGGAGCCTCCCCTCATGGCGTGATATAGGGACACCAATCGGATTTAGATCATTAATGTAATCCACACAGAACTCAATCACCTCCTCTGTGCCATACCCCTCGGCTATGCATCCTTCCGGACGAGATCGATTACGGACATACCTCTTTAGGACACTCATGTACCTCTCGAAAGGAAACATGTTGTGTAGAAACACGGGTCCGAGAATACCTATCTCCTTGACAATATGAACAAGGAGATGAACCATAATATCAAAGAATGCAGGAGGAAAGATCATCTCAAGGCTAACCACACTTTGTACCACGTCATCCTGCAGCTTACTTAGTTTATCTGGATCAATAACCTTTTGCGAAACCGCATTGAAAAAGGAACATAGCTTTGTGATTGTCCCCTGACCCACTCGGCAAAATACCTCTCACGACCACTAGAGCAACCGTGTCATCAACACAAGACAGTCATGGGATTTCGTGGACGATTTTATTCTCTTTCATGTTTATGAGTCTCTTTACATTCGAGGAGTATCCTAAGGACCTTCACACTTGCTCAAGCACACTATCATGCTTTTTTCTCTTCTTTGCTTAGAGTGTAGCTCGCAGGATGTAGATAATGTTGTCCTTTGCCCGTCTTTTACGGATGTAGATCGCTCCTCGGTTCCAAATGTTTTAGATCCCTCCGACCTTGCGGTGTATCTTTCGATTTGCGTACATATCTAAGTATCCTAACAGTTCACGCAAACATTCTTCGTGATGTGCATGAAGTCAAGTGAGTGACGGACCTCCAAAACTTCCCAATAAGGCAAGTCCCAAAATATTGACTTCTTCTTCCACATGGGTGCTTGACCTTCCTCATTCGGTATAGATTTTCTCCCAGACCCTTTCCAAAAACTACTTTCAGATCCTTGACCATAGCAAACACACGCGGCCCACTTCGATGCTCAGGCTTAGCACGAAGGTCTGGTTTCCCGTTAAAATTCCTGCCTCTCATCCGCAACGGATGCCTTGTAAGAAGAAACCTACGGTGGCCCATGTACACAACCTTCCGAGAGTTTTTGAGGTACATGCTGTCCGTTTCATCTAAGCACTGCACGCAGGCTCTATATCCTTTTATAGTTAGGCCGGACAGGTTACCAAGCGCAGGCTAGTCATTGATGGTAACAAACAAAGAATGCACGAGGGTGAAATATTGTATTTTGTGCTCATCCCATACCCGTACACCATCCTCCCACAATGTTACGAGATTTTCAACCAATGGTTTCAGATAGACATCGATGTCGTTCCGGGTTGCTTGGGCCCTTGGATCAACAACGGCATCAATATGTACTTCCGCTTCATGCACAACCAAGGAGGAATGTTATAGATACATAGTGTAACAGGCCAGTGCTATGGTCTGCTGCTCAACTCGCCGAACAGATTCATACCATCCGTACTCAACCCAAACCTTATGTTTCTCGCCTCATCTCGCAAAGTGCGGTATGTTCGATCGACTTTCCTCCACTGGGAGCCATCACGGATGTCTAAGCATCCCGTCGTCCTTACGCTCTTCTTTGTGCCAACGCATCATCCGGGCATGCGCTTTGTTAGCAAACAGACGCTTCAATCGGGGACGACAGAAAATACCACACCACCTTAGCGGAGGTCTCTTCTTCATACGCTCCCCATCTATTTCACAGGTCGCCACGCTTCATCTTGTAACGCGATTCTTTGCACATTGGACAAACATCAAAATCCTCGTACTCATTGCGTCTGAGATACAATCGTTAGGACATGCGTGTATCTTCAGACTTCTAATCCCAAAGGACATACGACTTGCTTGGCTTCATATGTAGATTCAGCAGTGTTATCTTCCGAAGCAACTTCTTTATGAGTGATAACAACTCATCGAATCCCTTATCCGAGACACCATTCGTGGCCTTCTATTGCATTAGTTCCATTAGTGTGCGCAGCTTTTTGTGGCCCCGCCTACGCTTTGGGTACAAAGGAGTCCTGTGGTCCTCTAACATGCTGTTGGAACTTGTCGAATTGTCTTTCATCCGTAGTCTCCCTCTCCACGCAGCATCTGGTCCAGCTCATCATCACCAAACTCTCCGAGTGTATCTTCCACGTAACAAGATTGCTGGCGTCCCGGGATACTGCTCAATCCTCTTCTTCTTCCTCGTCGTCTTCATCATCTACCCGCTAATCCCTCAACTTCGCCATGGTTGGTCCAACAGTATAGTTTGGCATGAATTCTCTCATGATCAAATGGTTCATAACCCGCCATCGGTGGGAGTGCTCCTTCTCATTCCTGCAGTCTACACACGGACAACATATGTAGTCACTGCAGCAAGAAGGCAACGGCGATCATCGTAAAACCCCGCACACCATCAATGAACTCTCTGGAGCGACGGTCCGCATTGTACATCCATTGCGGTTCATCTACACCAAGTTATATTTTATTAAAAAATTTAGTTACATTTCAAAATCTAAAGCTCACAAGCACTTAGATCTACCTTTCTAATTACTTTTGTTCTTCTTCGTCTACAATTAAAGACAATATTTTTTTGTCGCAACAAAAAATCCACCTACACTAATTCTTTTTGTCCTTCTACATTTATTGAACTAAAACTAACTAATTGTTACATTTTTAAAATTATTTCTTATCCTTCTACAATTTTGAACCTATTTATTTTTCCCTTTCTACCTTTGTAATTTTTTATCTTTATACATTTTTAACTAAACCTAACTAAAATTTTTTACCCTTCACATTTATTGCACAAATAAATAACTAATTGTTACATTTTTAATTATTTTTAATCCTTCTATAATTTTTAACTAAATCTAACTAATTATTTTTCCCTTTCTACCTTTTTATTTTTTTCCTTCTAATTTTTGCCTTATTTATTTCATACTCCAATAATTAGTTCCTAAAATTAGGGTGATCAAGCTAGCTAGCAAATTTATCGTTAAATTTTGGATCCTAAAGCAAATAACTTCATTTTGAGATCAACTCCTAAAATTAGATGATCAAGCTAGCTCAAGAAACAAGTTAGGTAGCTAGCAAACAAGCAAAGAAACTTTTCACTGGTGAAACTAGCTAGCAAACAAAACACACACTTTTCAACAAAGAACAAATCAACATTTCTCCACATCCAATGCAAAAAAAACAACAATACTTAGGTGAGAAGGATGTTAACATGACGTTACTAACCTTGAACCACTTAATTTGCAGCTAAATCACCTCAATTGAAAAATTGGGCAAGACCTCCCTTGAACAAGACTCGGCCCTTCTGTTAACACTTCCCGCTCACTGTCTGCGCCCTCGGGAGGGGGAAGATGTTTTAAATGCTTGTTGGCGGGATGGTTCTACAACCGGTTTGAGACACAAACCGCTTCTAGAGCTTGCTTTTACAACCGGTTTGTGTCTCAAACCGGTTCGGGAAAACCACAACCGGTTTGGCACACAAACCGGTTGTAGAGGTGGGACTTTACACGCGGTTCGTGTTTCAAACCGCTTCGAAGCCCTCTCCGCCTGCTGCCCACGAACCGGTTCTAGTACGAAGATTACAGCGGGTTCGCACCAAACCGCTTCGATGGACCGGTTGTGATGCCCAATCAGTAGTAGTGGCAGCGGCGGCGCAACGCTCTTTGGCGGCGGCGGCAGAATGCCGCAAAGACGGCGGCGGCGGCGGCTTACGGCTAGAGACAATGGCTGCAATGCGGGCGGCGGCAGCTAGCTGCAACGCGTTTGGCGGGGCGCCGACGACGAGTCTTGGCTACTGATGCTGCTGGCGGCTACGAGCACGCGACGGACGGCGGCTACAAGCACGCGGCGGCTACGAGCTACTAATTGAAAATAGCGAGGCATCTACCAATATAATACGATTTAAACCGATGTACGGGATCGATTTGTTACTTCTGATTGCTCGTAGATACGAAATTGTCAAGTCGGTGCAGATGACGAGGTAGCAGGTAGCTCGTAGATTCCGCTCCCGGAGACGATCATGCCGATAATGTGTTGTAAATCACGTCGTCTACTCCTTCGTTGATCGACAATCAAGCAATCACAAGAACAATCGACACAATGTATATAGAGAGACAAAGAGCGGTGTATTCTTTTTATTCGTCCCATTTATTTTGGTACGAGGCGTGTCTCTTTTATATTGTCTCCATAATTAGGTTTGTCCATAATACCCTTAGGGATAAAACCCTAGAGTCCTAGGGTTACAACAGGAATCCTGGAGAAACTATCTCCGTAGATTGACTTTCTCCAGCTCGCATCGTTTGCCGCTGCAACCGATCGAACAGAACTTCGTGCCAGTATGCCACCTGATCAAGAGAATTATATCTTTTTGAGTCCAGTTGATCACTGGACACTGTTTGATTGGTCGATCACTTCGTCCAGAACACGGCTCGATTTTGTTGTATGACGAATGGCCCCATGGGCCATCTTGGAAAAGGCACGCATGCATTAATTAGACATTAACCAGCACGATGGTTTGCTAAAACAGCAATGTTTATGGAAAAAAGAAGGATGTGGCTAGGCAGCGCTATACTGTTCAGAGAGCTCCCAACGATATAGCACGTACATGCTCACCGATGCAAAAACGAAACGCTCCCTGTCGCTATGCACGGGTGTCTGGTTGACGTGGCCGCACGTGTTTCAGTTTTTTATTTTCTTTTTTTTTTATAGATTTTATGTATCATCAGATTTTTATCACGTAGCAGATATCATCGAGTATCAGCTAGACATCGTTGAGTATCAACAAGGATCAAGTAGATCGGTACCGTCTAGTATAAGGTATCATCAAGTATCGTCAAATAAGTATTATCAAGTTGGACCATATATATCTTCAGATATAGAGGCCAAAATTATTCCATTACGTAAAAAAAAGGTATTATCAAGTATCAAGTAGGTATCGTATCGTGCAGGTACCAACGAGTATAAGGTGTTATCAAGTATCAAGTATCAGGTATTATATCATGTATGTATCATCGAGTATTAGGTATCGTCAAATATCGTCAGGTATTATCAAGTATCATCAAATAGGTATCATCAAATTGGACCATATATATCTTCAAATATAGAGGCCAAATTATTTCATTATCTAAAAAAGATATCACCAAGTATCAAGTAGGTATCGTTGAGTATTAGGTAGGTACCATCGAGTATAAGGTATTATCGAGTATTAAGTATCATAGCATGTAGGTATCATCAATATCGGATATTAGATATATATATATATCGCCGAGTATTGGGTATCATCGAGTATTGGCTATCATTGATTATTAGGTATCATATTCGAGTCAAGTAGGTATCATCATATTGTTGAGCATTAAGTATTGTTGACAATAGGACATCATTATGTATCACGTAAAAAAAATTGAATTTCATGTGGATTTTACAAGACATATCATATTATAATTTCACACAAATTTGTACGCAAAACATGTATACAAGATTTGACGTGAATTTTTACATGTAACATGTAGGGTTCAGTCGTTCATACTTTGATTTTCGTGTCAAAAGGGTCATGCTACAACTCCAAGATATGTGTTACCTAACGTGTTGGCTCACGGGATGCTCAGGTGGGTGAATGTTCCTAGAAACCTCTGTAACGCTAGCTCTTCCATCTATTATCAATTTTTTTTCGTCGCTCCTCAACATATTGCCTGCCGCAATTAATACCCAAAATTATGAGCGCCAATGCCGAGCCAGAGGCCGCGTGTTGTGTGGGAGTCTAGCCGAGGTAGATCACCGTGCTCCAAGGAGGAGGCCGACTAGCAGGCGGCTGAGATCCCCAAGTCCATCTTAGCCAGCCGATATGATGAGGACCTTGTGGCGGTTGCGGCTGCGGTTGCGTTTAAACTAAAAATTTATAGCTCCTCGATAAGGACATTCGAGAAATCAAAAAATTATATAAAAATGGTTTTAAGAGTTTTGAGAAGAAATAGTAAGAACTAAAAAAATTGGCTGCCAAACGTTAAAGCGTTTGACTTGTACAATAATAACAAATTTTCAGCTTATAAGTAAACGCAAACGCAAACGTTGAAAGAAACACTACCAGAAAGTGAGTCGAGGTGGACACCCTTACACCACCTCGGCAGCTCGAGCAGCAGCAGCTTGCTGCCATCGCACGACCCTCTTATAACTATAAGGCCGCTTCCGTTCGTTAGCCCCCGTTGTCTCCAAGGATATCGAGGCCGAGTTGCTGCACCACAGTGAGGAGGACTGGACTCCGGCTTGAGCATGACTTTATGCTCCTCTTCTTAGGCTTCTGTTCTCGATCAGGTGATTTGGCACAGGGATGGGTGGTATGTGATGTATACGCGGTGGGATCGGACGATTGTACCCTATACCATTCTAGCATGAGCAAATGGTATACTGTTTGGTAGTATTTCACAAAAAGGAACTATTAGTACTCATCAGGTTAGCCACCACTTTGTTTCTTCCTAATAAAATGTGAAGTGTGTCTCTACAGGGATGTATTTTTGAATGTTTGCATCACTACTACAGATATCTACGTCAGTGCCGGTTCGGAACAGACATCACTGCCGATTTCTAAACCGGCACTCCATAAGCGGTAGTGATAACCATCGTTATCACTGCCGGTTCTAGAATCGGCACAGATTCCAGGCATCACTGTCAGGTCATGGGTAAAACCGGCAGTGATAGTTGGGGGGCGCTTTAAAGCTGAGCATTGCAGCCCCCACATCAGTGCCGGTTTTGTATTAATGAACTGGCAGTGATAGTATCTCCAGGATTTTTTTAAATAATATTTATGTGCTTGGATTTGTATAACCATCAGTGAGATTTTTATTTGGTATATTAGTTTCTATTTTTCACACACATGTATTATTACGGTATATTAATTACTAGACTAATGAAGTATTCACGGTCACAATTAATATATAATATAATAAGATATATATGTACATATGCACACACAGGTGACATCTAGATAGTTTTTAATTACAACAACTAAAATGTTCAACGTAGAGACTTGTTTTTGCTCTCTCTAGCTAGGTGAGTCTTTTTTTTGCTCCCACTAGCTAGGTCAGCCTTGCTTTTCCTCCCGCTAGCTAGATCAACCCTTTTCCCTCAACTAGCTAGGCCAGTTTATGCCTTGTCCGCCCTAGCCATGACTCGCCAGTCAGGATTGTAAAATCCGACGTCTCGATCGAGAATCTCGGTAACGATGAATCCAGCGAGCTATTCTTGAATTGCTAGGAGTTCATTAGCTAGTAGCAAACTTGTGGATATTTGTAAATGCTGTCATCCAAAGAATCGAAGGCATATGTTATTTATTGAGTAACATGCATGGAATATTTATATATGCAACATTGCATGTGTTTTATGCCAAATTTAGTAGACCTCAATATTAGTTGTGCCCAACACGTCCCCAGTGAAGTTGTGCATGAACTTTGCCGCATAGTACCCACAAGGATTGTTGCCAGGGGGTTGCCTGTGACACTGAGAAAGAGAAATAATATATTTATAAACCTTTTTCATATATGTTAAGTAGGAATTGCGAGACAATATTGTTTCGTACGTACAGGAAAATTGATTCTGACAGTGAATTTCTTCTGATAAGGACGGTGGTGATTACTTTTTTGACAATATCGTTCAAAAGCCTTGTGCGTGAGTAATTAAGGATATCAGTAAGCAGTTTTAAATTCGACATTACTTGAAACGTGGAAAAGACTTTAGCAACTTAGAAAGATGAAAGAATTTACTTGTCGAGCAAGTTTATGATGGGTTGGTAACTTTCTTGAGGTTTTCTTTTCGAATCAAGGACAACTATCTTGCTATCCAATGGAACACTGACAAGTACGATCTAGTGAAAGTTGCACATGTGGAGAATGAAATAGCAGTAACATCTTGTCCCTAATAAATTATATAACAAGAAGGCTATATGACACATACTTGAACGCGTAGGGCAGTAGTATCGAACTCTTTAGTTCTTGCTTGATCAAGGCTTTAGCTACATAGTCCTCGATTGTTTGATAGTTGTCCCTGACGACCGTTTCGTTGACCATCCTAGGATCGAGGAACCCTATGTCTTGAATACCTTCTCTCTTGCATTTCTGAGCCTCCATTCTATAAAGGAAAAAAGTTAAGTAATTATGAGGGCAATATAATGGTAGAACAATATTGAATTATACGCAACACACTTAAAGAGTCTATCACCGAAGCATGCTGACGTCGAGGGCGTCTTGCTGGTACAGTTGATACAATTGATCGAGTTCCACCTAGAATGCGTAGTCCCCATTGTGCAAATATTCATCTTTGAGATTGGCGGAGAACATTTCGCAGCTCATGTTGCTGTACTCCATGTACCAGTCATGTAGTTGACGTAGTCTAGTTGTTAGACCGGGGAGCCAAGTTGGGGGGACCAATGGTTTGCCTAACTGAAACCCCCATCTAAGAGGTGCGACCGAAATATCTTGATCATCTCCATATTGTAATTCTGCAAGTTGAGCCGGCGTAAGTCCCCTTTCTGCATGGAACCTATCAATTCCAAACTGCACCATGTCAGGCTTTTGGGAGATACGCTCGTAGTCTGACTTTTGCTTTTCCCTGCTAGCCTTGAAATTGCCTTGGGACGACTGAGCATGCGCATCCACAATCTTTTCTGTTACCTCTTGGTCCCGTGGGCCTCGAAAGTTTAAGGATCCATCATCCGCTAGTGTAGCCCCCCTTCCATAAAGGTAATGCTTCGTACGTGGGACCCACTCGGCCGTCGCAGGTGTGACACCACTAGTTGTTAATTCTTCTTCCCTCTTCTCCCACTCGGCTTCTTTTTTTGACGTAACCACATGAGCCGAGTGTGTGAGGGCAAACATTCTTATCCGCGTTAAGCTTATTAGCTTTGCTTAACTGCATTGCGTCCACGGACGTCTTGAACTCGACAAATTCATCCCAAAAATCTTTCAACTATGGAAATAAGTTAAAGTCTGGCGTCCTCCGTTTCTGAACGAAATCTCTATTCAGTTTGCCCTTCCAATTCTTGAACGCGATACCCATTATATTCATCGCGTGTTTCTTCGCTATGCCTTCTGTCCCTTCAGGGAACTCAAACTTTTCTTTCATCTTGCCCCAACAGAAGTCTTTAACCTTATTAGGCACCACATATTGCTCATCTCTTTGGCCACTCCATCTTCGATAGTTTATTGTGACATGATCCCTAACGACCACCCTGCAGACAGTTTTGTATGGCCCGACTACTGCATTGGGGGCGATAGGTTCTCCGATTGTCGACATCTAGGTGATAACCGTTCGCCCCTTGAGCATCTTGCTAGGGCCACGACCACGTTGAGATAATTCAACGTTCGTTTCAATCGATTGAGCCTGGGACAAGTAAATGGAAAGACAAATGAATTTCAATCTCCCGAGGCAAACACATATACAAATGAATTTGTATCTATATGTGTTAATTACCTCATCGGCGTCACGATGTTGGTCCAGGTTGAGATAATCACTTGGACTATAACTCCTTTGTGGTGTTGCCTCATGGTTCGATCCATCGGTTTGTTGAAATACCATTATAGCTTTGATAAATAGAAAAGTATCTACATATTTAACAAACTAATTCATGCCACATAACATATTTAAAATCATTATATTCAAATGAGCAATCTATATTCAAATCATATGCACACATCAATGTAGATTGGATAGTTCACAATATTAGAAAAATATAACAGTACCAACAATGTTACAAGTACAAATAGTTCCCATCAAAATTAATAAAAATATTACAACATTGCTCAAACCATACAAAGTCTGACAAGAAAGAGTCACGGGTCAATCCAGATCGATCTCAATGTCAACTAATGAGTCGGAAGAGGAAGACTCACAGTCAGCAAGAGACCCCGTAGTCACTGACACCCTGACGCCATGCTCCGACACCTGCACCTCCAACTGTTCACCATGCGCTGACCCTTTTTGTTTGGGTTTCCCCCTTTTTAAAATTTTAATCCTACCTCCGCCGGACTCTTTTTTGTTTTTTTGCTTTGTTTTGTCTTTGTCAGGCAGAGGGTGCGCGGAGAACAAATGCAGTTCGTGACACATTTCATTAGGCAATTGAAAATACAACACATCTGTGCGGACCCCATTGATTTGACAACTGTGCCAAATAATTTAATAAGTTTGGTTGTTGCCCACGCGCTACAAAGTAAAGTGCCCTCTACCACTAATTCAAATCTTGGAAAACTATAGCACACACAAATACAACTCGGCATGACTACAGGCGGTGGGGATCGGAATTACCTCACCGACAGCTACGCTTCAAGGTGCCGATGATAAAGGGGCATCACGGAGGGTGTCCTTCGTCTAACAAGATAAATAAACATATATCATAAATAAACAAGATATCACTTGCACTATACTACACGATACTAGCAAAATTAATTACTTGCACTGTACTACACACATATCATAAATAAACAAGATATCACTTGCATATTATAGTGGCAATGCAGATCTCACAAATTGCAAGATATCACTTTTGATACAAGATAAATAAACACTATCAAGACTATAGTGCATATCATAAATAAACAAGATAAATAAACACTGTCAAGACTATAGTGGCAGTGCAGATCTCACAAAGTGCATATCATAAATAAACAAGATATCACTTTTGATACAACAGATCTCACATGCCCTGTCATTGTCAAGACTAATTGCAAAAGGAAAATTTTGATACTACATATATATATATATATATATATATATATATATATATATATAAATTCTTACCCAACTCCAGTCACCGTCAAAACTAATTGCAAAAGGAAAATTTTACCCGACTGCTTTTGTGCCAACCATAGAAATTAATAAAAGGTTACCTTCAATTTGCGACCAACATGGAGGATGCGGCGACCAAGCATAGGAAGGAGGAGGAGACAGGCGGCTGGGGACGGCGCTGGAGAGGGAGGCAAGGGGAAGAGGGGGCGCGTGGGGAAGGCGGCGGGGAGAGAGAGGCGGCGGGGAGAAGGAGGCGGGGAGAGAGGCGGCAGGGAGGAGGGGCGGCGGAGGAGGGAGGTGGCGGGAAGAGGGAGGCGATGGTGGGAGAGGGGCGGCGGGGGGAGGGAGGAGATGGGGACGGCCTGGAGACGGAGGTGGTGGGGATAGAGGCGACGGGGAAGAGGGTGGCGGCGGGGGTAGACGGCGGGGAGAGAGGGGAGGCACGGGAGGAGGGAGGCGGTGGGGGGAGGCGGAGGGGGAGGGGGCCATGGGGAGGGGGCGGCGGGGAAGAGGAAGGTGGCGGGGGAAGAGGGAGGCAGTGGCGGGAGTGGGAGGTGGCGTGGGAGGGAGGGGGACAAGGCGGATGTGGAAGGACTGGGGCGCGTGGGAGGGACCGGCCGAGTTAATTACCTAGGGCATCGGTCTTGGGTGCATTTCAAACCGAGATCGAAGTGATTATCGATCGGTGTTTAACAAACCAAGATTTGAAAAGTCGATTATCGCGATCTTGGGTTAATAAAAATTCTAAGATCGATAATCGAAACACCGATCTTGGGTTTATTGAAAACCGATCGATATTTTTGCTGATATTATGAATTTAATGAATATGTTATTTTTCATTTCTTAAATTTAGTTTTAGGCATGAGAATAATATATACATGTTTTGATAAATTTTAATCATAATTCTTGTTGTGATAAAAAAAATCTTATTTCAGCTTTTTCTGTTTTGTATTTCTTTATAAATAATCCAATAAATAGTATATGAATAATTTAAATTACTAAATGACTTTGCTAAAATCTGATGAAATTTATAAAAATGTTATAAACAGTCTTCAACCTAGGAAAAATGTGTAACAGTCTTATTTGATGATTAATAATTTTGTGAAAATATGATTTATCTAGATTTTAACGTGTAATTAAAAGTATAATTTGGGTGTTAGGGTTTTATGATAATTTTAAAAAATAATGCAATAAATAGTATCCGAATTATTTAAAGAGTCTTCAACCTAGGAAAAATGTGATTCTCGCTTATTCATCTCTTTTTTTAAAATGTAAATAACAATATAATTTGGGAGTTAAGGTCTTACGATAAAAAAATTGTAATTACTATATAAGATTACACATCATTTTTTACAACGGTTAAGATCACGGTGGATGTAAGCAGGTTCATCACTCTCTTCCATTAGACTCAGGTCGACGTTGTCTCCGAACGGAGCTACCTCTTCGTACTGATTGTACTCTTCCTCATCGACGACATTCTCAACTCCAACAATTCTTCTTTTTCCTTTCAGAACGACGTGGTAGTCTTTGTTGGCCGGGTCACTGACATAGAATACTTGCATAACATCCTTTGCAAGCATGAATAGTTGTTCTCTATATCCAACACATTTAAGATCCACAATAGTCATGCCATATTTGTCATTTTCCACCACCGCATGGAGTTGGACTCATTGGCACCAAAAGATAGGGACCTTCAAAGCTCCATAGTCCAACTCCCAGATCTCCTCTATGAACCCATAGTACGTCTCCATACAACCATTGTTGTTGCATGCATCTGTACGGACACCACTATTTTGATTAGTGCCCTTGTCATCTTTTGTTCTCGTGTAAAATGTGTAACCGTTTATCTCGTATCCTTGGAAAGTGAGGATTGTAGTGGACGGTTCCCGGGCCAACACTTCCAACTCAGCAGAGAGCGTCTACATGCCCATGACATGTCTGCGTAACTAGTCACCGAATTTATTTCTGTGCTCCCTCTCGATCCATTCATCTGACTTCTTCGGGTTATTGGTCTGCAGAATTGTCATGTGCATATGCAATACTCAGCAGCCACCACTGATTGTTGAAGAACTGCGAAATATGCTTGCACGAAAGATACTATGTCATTAGTACACTGTGTTTTTTGACCAATGGTACCTTTTCCCTGTAGCCTTCCCTCATGACGGGAAACAGGCACATCGATCAGCTTGAGATCCATGTAGTCAATGCAAAACTCAACGACCTCCTCAGATGTCCATCCCTCCGCTATGCAGCCTTCCGGCCGATTTCGGTTACGAACATATTTCTTAAGAACTCCTATGAACCTCTTGAAAGGGTACATCTGATGTAAGAACACAGGCCCAAGGACCCATATCTGGGGGACGATATGAACTATAAGGTAAACCATCATATCGAAAAATGTTGGTGGGAAATGCATCTCAAGCCGGCATAGAGTGTGGACCACATCTTCCTGCAGCTTATCCAGTTTCTGCGGATCGATGACCTTATGTGAAATTGCGTTAAAGAAAGAACACACCTTTATCACTGTGTCTCGTACTTTTTCTGGAAGAATTGCCCTACATGCAACTACGAGCATATGCGTCATCATCATATGACAGTCATGGGCCTTCATCATGCCAATAAGTATCTTCGAATCTTTTATACTTACTAGCCTCTTCATGTTGGCAGAGTAACCGGACGGAACTTTAACTCCATGGAAGAAAGTGCACAAGTCAATTTTCCCCCTCTTGTTGAGTGTGTAGCAAGCTGGGGGAAGGAGTTTTTTTCCATTATGGTGTACTATGTGTAGCTCTTTCCTCAGTTTCATATCTTCGAGGTCCTTACGGGCCTACACTGTATCTTTAGTCTTGCCAGGTATGCCTACTAAGAGTCCAAGAATGCTCTCGCACACATTTTTCTCTATGTGCATGACGTCATGCGCGTGGCGAATATCCAAATCCTTCCAATACAGGAGTTCCCAAAACACTGATCTCTTTTTCCACAACCCTTCTTTCGTGGTAGTTTTGTTGCCCCGTCCCTTTCCGAAGATAAATTCGATGTCCTTTAACAGGTTGAATAACTGTCTACCAGTGCGACTTTCTGGAGCAGCATCAGTCTCGATAGTCCCATCAAAAGATTTCTTATCCTTCCGGTATGGGTGGTCCCGGCGTTGCCACCTACGGTGACACGTGTATACCGTTTTTCGATTGTTGGTTAGATATCGACCTGAAGTTCCCTCCATGCACACCACGCATCCGTTGTAGCCTTTTGTAACCTGCCCAGATAAATTGCCTAGGGCAGGCTAGTCTTGGATTGTTACGAAAAGCATTGCACGCAGGGTGAAGTGCTCTCATTTGAACTCATCCCATACCCATACACCATCGTTCCACAACACTTTTAGGTCTTCAACCAACGGTTTCAAATACACATCTATAATGTTTCCCGGTTGCTTCGGCCCTTGGATCAATAAGGGCATCATAATATACTTTCATTTCATGCACAACCAAGGTGGTAGGTTGTACATATATAGTGTGACGGGCCAAGTGCTATGACGACTGCTAACATTCCCAAATGGATTCATCCCAGCCGTACTCAGCCCGAACCTTATATTCCTCGGGTCATATGCAAATGTCTTCTTGTATTTTCTATCGGTGTTTCTCCATTGCACACCATCAGCTGGGTGTCTGAGCATTCCGTCATTTTAATTACGCTCATCGGCGTGTCATCGCATCAATTGGGCGTGCTTTTTGTTCGCAAACCATCGCTTCAGCCTTGGGATTATAGGAAAATACCAGATTATTTTCGCCGGTGGTCCCTTCTTGTTCTGCTTCGCACCAACTGCATCATTGCGCCGCTTGTACCGTGAATCTCCACACACTGGGCACACATTTAACTCCTCATGCTCTTTGTGATACAAGATGCAGTCATTTGGACATGCATGAATTTTCTGTACCTCTAATCCCAATGGGTAAACAATTTGCTTGGCATGGTAGGTGGTATCAGGCATAATGTTCCCCTTCAGAAGCACGTCACCCAAGAGAAGTAGCAACTCATCGAAACTCTTATTTGACCAACTATTGCTTGCTTTCAACTACAACAGTGTCAACAGGATGTGCAGCTTCATGTGATCCTTCTTGCATCCCAGATACAATGGTGTCTTCGAGTCCTATACCATACGTTGGAACTTCTGAAACTGTCTTTCAGTGGTGAATTGCCCTTCCCATCACGCAGCATCTGATCTAGGTCTGCATCTCGTTAACGTCGTCAGTCTACATCTCGCTTCCACCAGCGTCTTCGGCAGTGTGTTGTGAGTCCTAATGTTCAGTGTCAACTTCTTCACCATGCTTGCTCCAACATGTATATCGATCTTTGAAACCCCTTCGAAGCAAGTTTGGACAAATTTGCTCTACGCTACAAAACTGCTTCTCGTTCTTGCAATCCACATATGGACAACATATATACTCCAACTGGGTATCTAACTTGCATATATGACCCTCGAAAGCGAGTCCACGCTGTTCAAGAACTCCTGACTCTGACAGTGCATCATACATCCATCTCCTGTCCATCTACAATAAAGAACAAAAGTTTAATGTTATACTACCTATGAATATATATTTATCATATGTAAAAACATATATACACATAATCAAAATATTTGAAATGACATAAATTAATAAACAAAATCCACTTTTCACTCCATCAACTAAATTATTTGAAATTACATAAATAAACCAAATTACTTTTCACCCGCAGGTTCACTGCTAGATACGGCGACCGTAGAGGCCACCGCTAAGGCAGCCATGCAAAAGATGTACTTAACAAAATATGCTTTCTCATAGCATACTTATACAGGTAATTAAAGCCAGTCCCACACGTCATCGACTATATCAACGGAGTAACCAAAAGAGGCACATTATTTTTTCATTCAAATTTTGTACTCAACAGGATATACAACTTTTCTTACTCAACAGAATACAAATAATATACCATAGATTTTTTATTCAAATTTTTTTACTTTTTTATTTGGTAATTAAGGAGGTTTTTAATACGAACTAAAAATTCACAGCAAACAATATCTCTATTTAACTCGGTCATCTCAGATTATGATAAATATTGACACCCTATTGGCAATGAAAATATACTTCAACTAAATTACTTATAATTATAAAAACCAACTAAATTATTTGAAATATATTAAATCAAATAAATGTACTTATACTTCAACTAATTTACTTAAAATTATAAAAACCAACTAAATTATTTGAAATATACTAAATCAAATAAATGTACTTGGGTTTGGAGCCCCCACGCGATGAAAACTAGCACAATTGCTTGGATTTAGAGCCTCCGCGCAACAAAAAACTAACACAATTGCTTAACCTTCAAAATTTAGAGCTCAAATATGCCTCACAGCCGCAATGTGCCTCCACCCGTAGCTCACACCGATCTGCACACAAATTTGCCTTCCACCTTAGCTCTTATTTATAGAGAATACATCACTGCCGGTTTTAAAATAAAAACCGGCAGTGATAGTTATTTTCACTGCCGGTTCAATAATTTGGAGGAAAATGTTACAGAACCGGCAGTGATAATAACTATCACTGCCGGTTCTCGTCTGTGGGCGGGAAGGTGTATAAAACCGGTAGTGAAAATGGCTTTTCATTGCCGGTTCATATTAGTGCATGTGAGCCGACACTGATACTCCACATCAGTGCCGGTTTTTAATAGGAACTGGCAGTGAAACTAACACTGCCGGTTTGTGTCCCTAGCCAGCACTGATGCTCCAATTTTCCTACCCCCTGGTTTGCAAACCGGCAGTGATAACTCATCACTGCCGATTTTCTTTGAACTGGCACAGATGAGGCGGTTACAAAGGGTATTTCTGTTGTAGTGCATGTAGGTTGCAGTCCGCCAAGAATCTGACTAATTAGGCCTAGAGCATGTATAATGTTACACCTTAGCTCTCATAAGTTGTATATAGCAATTGTCACATCATGATGAAGGGACAGCAGAGAGAGAGAGAGAGGTCATCTCTGTTCATGTAGTTGACTCTAGATCGAGAATTAAGAAAATTGAATTAAATACAATTAGAATTATACTCTATAATAATAAATGAAGATATAGACGGTTGTTGTCTACGACATTCAACATGCTATTAGCTGGATAACAACACACGTTTCCTTCAAAATCGACGACCATAATCATGTTTAGGCTGCAGTGGTTTCAATATACGACGGTCTTGATTATGATTAGAGTATGAAAAGAAAAAAAGATGTACGAGTTCCAAAGCATAACAAACGATGGTATAAAAATATTAATATATTTCTTTCCTATTTCAAATTCCTCGACCTAGCCATTATGCCTCTAAAAGGATAGAATTTCCAACACTAATTAGAGAAACGAGAGAAAAATCTACACCTTCAGTTATAGTGGGTCTAGATTATAACGGTGTAGATTTGTTTGATAATAAAAATTATTTTAATATAAATTTAATTTATATATTAGTCAAAATAAATTAATATGATGTTTAGAAGAATTGAGAATCTGATAACATTAGAAGCGTTTATTGTTTGGATATTAGAAGTCTAGAGAGCAGATGACTTGGAGATGGCGATAAGTAGTCAACATGATCGAAAGAAGATGTGTGGGGGGGGGGGGGGGATGGGGGAGAGGAGATGTGTGTGCCCTCCAATGCTACATATCAATTGCTTGAGGATATTAATTTTATCTTTTTAATTAAAAATATTTAATATGCTGTTTAAGATTTGGAGTTTGATAAAATTAGAAATTTGTTTGGATGCTATCCCTATCTGTGTGGTGCTGATCTGATTGGAGACTATCTCTGTACTCATCATCTATATAAAGAACCATATCAATCAGAGCTACTAAGCCACAAATCAAAAGCATAGGAAGGGGATGCCTTCGTGCTATTATAGATCGAAATGCTCTAGAGATTAGAATGCAGGAAAGGAGACAACTCCGCGATGGCAAGAAGCAATTGACGAAAGCGTAAGGAGGATATGTGCATGCCCTAAAGAACTAGTCAGCAGGAGCATTGCTAAGTGTATGGCTCAAAGCCTCCTTGGTGGTGTGTGAAGAGATTATCTTGATTTTAGTAATGATGTCATTGTGATGGAGTTCATGGTGATGATGACATTGTGATAGAGCCATGATGCCTTGGTGGTAAAACTGTTCAAGATTAAGGATATTTTAACATGAACTCCAGAGTTGAGATGAATTAATCTAGATATAGGTGTTTTTAATATTCTTTGTTTTAAGAGGGGTTCAAGATGTTTTTGGAGTTGTTGGAGCTCGTTTTCCATGTATGCATTTTGATTTTAGGTTTTACAGTTGTTTAGAAGTGTTCAGAGCTTTTGGTTAGAGTTGTTAGTGTAGGCACGATGGAGCCGAATGGTACGGGGTACCAAACGGCACCCTATCGCATCTTTTTCCATAGGTTTTGTGCAAGTGTTATGCACACTGCATGGTACGGGTACCAGACGATGTGCTGTCTGGTTATTTCCACAAGCTTTTAAGAGGATGTCGTGCACGCTGTATGGTACGAGGTGTCACTTAGTTTTCTCTAGTAAGGCTGTGCAGCGGGTCTGCGACATCCTATGGTACGGTGCACCAGACGGTGCTGCCGTCTTTTTTTTAGTAGTGTTGGTTGAGGGCCTTGGCACCCTATAGGTACGAAAGTACCAGACGGGGTTGTCATCTGGTTTGTCTCCGTATGGAGCATCGTATGGAACGGTAAGGGCTGTTGCATATGGTAACCCCTTTGTGCCGTATGGTATGGCGTGTGCCATATAGTACAGTGGCACCGTAGGATTCCTGTTTCTTGGTCCCAACGGCTGGTTTTTGGGTGTGGCCTATTTAAGGATTTAGGGTACCCTTTTGTTTTATGCTGATTCACTCTCTATGCTTTCCTATAGTCCATTTGAGTGAGAGCCACAAAAAACTAGGGTTTCTATTTTAGAGTGAGTTAACGAGAGGTTGAGTGCCATGTCTTCTTGGGTGCTTACATGGAAAGCTTGATCGATAAGATCAAATTATATTGAGCTTCTTACTCAAGTTTGTGCTTGGTGATCTTTTAAGGAGAAGTTTGTGAGAGACTCCAAGTGGTTGTGAAGGTCGGAGTCCACATATTGGAGCGGTGAAGGGCTACCCTGACTAAAATTGAAGCAATAGTCCTCTTCGTAAAGAGTGCTCCAACAAGGAGTAGGGAAAGAGAAAGCCTTTTCTGAACCTCAAGAAAAAATCTCTTGTTCCTTGTCTTTTTTCCTTCTTGAATTTACATTTCCACTTCTTATCTTAAGTGTCTTGTTTAGTTCTTGATCTAGTTGTAGAAAAATTTAATCTTGAAATTAAATTTAAAAGTAAACCAAAAATTTTAAAAATTACCTTAGGCCAATTCACCCCCCTTTTGGCCCCTTGGATCCTTTTGAAGTGTTATTAAAGCCTCATTGCTCTTGGTATAGCTTAACCACTACAAGATGGCAGGAGAGGGGTCTAGCATCAATGTTCGTAGGGCTCCTATCTTTGATGGTATAAACTATGCTTATTGGAAGGTTAGGATGCAATGTTACCTTGAAGTTTTGAGCTATGATGTGTGGATTACGTGTGAGGCTAGCTATGCCGAACCAGAAAACCCGTTGGCTCTCACCGACATGGAGGTGAAGCATAGGAACTTTAATGCGCAAGCCAAGAATGCATTTTTTCTTATCTTAGCCTAGAGGTCTTTCATCGTGTAAGTAACTTGACCTCCGCTCACAAAAATTGGATGGCCCTCAAGAAAATTCATGATGGAAAGGCCGATGTGATAGAGGAAGGAATGTATCTCATTTGTGGAAAATTTGATGATTTCAAAATACTTCCTAATGAAGACGGTAATACAATGTTTTCTAGGTTGAATCATCTCATCAATGAGCTTAAGGGTTTGGGACAAACTCTCTCGAACATTGAGATTTGTCGAAAGCTGGTGAAAGTCTTGCCCATGGAGTATCGTTCTTTATTCACTTATTGTCACAATAGTTGAGAGCTCCGAACAATGACTCTTATTGCACTCTTGTCAAGAATCACTTCTCATGAAATATGTCTTGAGAAAAAAAGGAAAGTTTTCCTTGAAGAAGAAGAATATTGCACTCAAGGCCATAGAGAAGATCACTATTGAGAGCGATGATGACAGCGAAAAGAGTGTGATATTGGAAATCTTGAAGATGATGCTCAAGAACTTGCACTTATCATGCGTTGGTCCAAGACACTCCTCAAGAGACTTAGTGTTTGTGGATGTCATGAGAAGTCTTCACCTTCCCCATACAAGAAGAAGCCTCTGTTTGAGATTTGACATATAGCCGCAAATTGCAACAAGAAGAAGCACAAGAACAAGAGCAATGATGGCGATGAATACAAAGAAAGAGAGGACCACAAGGACAAGAAGAAGACATTCTCCAAAAAGATGAGATTCACCAAATTCAACAAGAAGAAAAAAGAAGGGGCATTTTCTAGGGAGTGGGTCACGGATGAAGAAAGTTCAAATGACTCATCCTCTGATGATGATACAAGAACAAGTGGCTTCGCTAGGATCACAATTGAGGAATCTATGCCTCCTCCTTTTCAATCACCCATGTGTCTTATGGCTAAGGTAGACAAGATAACAAATTTTGATCCTTCCTATGATGAGCTTGTTATCTTGGTTGATGATCTTAATCATTCTCTAGCTAAAAATAAGTCAAAGATTAAAATTCTTAAGAAAATGCATGCTACCATGACTAATGAGTTTGAAACTTTGATTGAAAGATAAGAAATTTTGGAGAATGATCATGGGTCACTTTTTGATCAATGTAAGACCAGTGCTAAATATGATGTGAGTCTAGATTGTGACATTGTTGATCTTGATGAACATGAAGCTTATCTAGTTAAATCTTGTGAAGTTAGTGTCTAATGTGATTTGATAAACACAATTGATGATGATCACAGTATAGCTTCGGATACTTGTGAAACACCTCCTTGTAACAACATAGAAACTTCACCTTGGTTCCCAAACTCAACAAATGACGATGTAGTGGACTGTAGTAGAAATAAAACTTATGGAGTAGCAAGTTGTATTAGTGACTTGATTGAAGAAAATTTTTTGCTAAAAGATATAATTGCTTATCTAAACAAGGGTATGGCCAAATTCAAATTAGGAAGTGAATCTCTTGACAAAATACTTAAAGAGCAACGGTGTACCTTTGGCAAGCAAGGATAGACATACTTCCCAAGGAATTTGCCCAAGGTTGGTGGGGGCAAGCCTAAAAGTACTTTTGTCAAGGAAGGCACTATCTGTTATATTTCTCATGCCAAGGATCACAAGCCAATTGGTTGTCCTCTTGCTCAATCATCCCATGCCATATCAAATAGGAGTAGAATATTTAAATTTAATTATGTGTTCTTAAGAAAGAATGGCAAGTTGATTGCCAAGTATGTTGGCTCTCCTATGGCAAAAAATCATAAGAAGAAATCTATTTGGGTACCCAAATCTTTGTGCACTAACCCTTAAGGACCCGAAAGGATTTGGGTACTAAAGTGCAAGACGTGAAACTTTGCTTGTAGGTAAACTATAAGAGTGGCGGTCGGTATTGGGTCATAGACAATGGGTGTACATAGCACATGACCGGTGACTCATGTGTGTTTACTTCTTTGGTACGATGAGGTGATCCCACACATGAAATCACTTTTGAAGACAATAGTAAAGGTAAAATGAAAGGTCAAGGTAAAATTCCTATCTCTAAAGACTATTCTATCTCAGATGTGCTCTTGGTTGGTTCTCTAAACTTCAATTTTCTTTTTGTTGTAAAGAATGTGATCCTGGTCTCAATTGCAATTTCTCTGAAGATGGCATTTCTGTGTTTGATGAGTCTAGTGGTGATTTTGTGTTCAAAGGTGTTCAGTACAATGATCTTTGTATTGTTGATTTTTCTTCGAATTATTCTTGTATCTTGACGTGTTTAATTGCCAAAGTCTTACGTGGTTGGTTTTGGCACCGCCATCTTGGACATGTTGGAATGTCTAATTTGAAGAAACTCTTTAAAAACGACTTGGTAGTTGGCTTGAAAGATGTTAAATTTGAAAAGGACCATCTTTGTAGTGCGTGTCAAACCGGCAAGTAAGTCCAACTCACATCTGACCAAAAGTTTCATGTCTACTATCATGCCACTTCAATTCTTACATATGGACTTATTCGGCTCAACATTGTAACAGCCCAAAATCCTGTATATTTATATTTTCAAAAACCACTCTCGTAAGGACGGTTTGTTGCAGAAAATTCTTGCAAAAATCATTCTTTTAAAATTCACATATGGACCTATAAAAAATTTTTAGGCTAAACAACTCACTTAAGTTACTCGATATAGGAGATTAATATTCATATAGTGCTCCTACCATGATAAATCAAAGTTTATTAAAAGAAAAGGGTAAAGAATTTAGTAAAGGACAGATAATTCCTTAAAAATTCCCTAGGCTTACACACACACATATATATATAGATATATATATATATATATATATACACCTAATTAATCAAGAAAACTTCATACAAGTATATAAATAATATATATGTATATGTTTATACATGAATATACATAGATAAATGTTATAAAGGAGAATTAAGAACACAAGTAAATGTTCACATAAAATATACTTATGCATGAAGATTATTACGCATAATGCACCTTTAAATCATATGGATATATGTATATACCTATATATGTACTTATATACACATATTTATATACATGACATATATATGTATATTCATAAAATGGACAAAACTCCCACTAAAAATTTCACAAAAATTACATAAAATAGTTTTAAACACCAGTGATAGCCTGAACTTGGTGTTGACCAAAATTGACCTTGGTGGGACCCACTGGGTAGCCTCTTTTCTCTCTCTGCCCTTGTGGGCATTCCACTGCAATTGGTCATTTGCCCGCAGTCTTCACCTCTCCGTGAATCCGGCCGCCGATGCCCGATTTCCCCTTGGAAGACGCCCATTGGCCGCGCGTGCACGCTGTTCCTACCCACGCAGCCCTACCGCCAAGACGGACGCGACGTCCGCCATCGCCGCCCGCCCAGCTGCTGTCCGGCCGTGCCGACCAAGCCGCCTTGTCGTTGGCGTGGCCAGGCCGTGTCAGGCACCGCCTGCTACACCCAATGAGCGCCCCGGCCGCACTGACGACGTCCCTGACCCTCGCCGTGCCTACAATGGCTTTGCCGCCCGGTTCAAGCAACCTCGCCGCCCCGGCTTGCTCGCCCGTCACGTGTGCACTAGCCACCGCCCTTGCCAGCCAATCAGCAACCGAGCTACCTAGTGACCGCCCCATCCCTCCTTGAGACCGCCGGACCAAGATCGTGCTCCGGCCGAGCTTAAAACCCGGTTGTGCCGCAGCGGTCCCGACCTTCCTCACGTGGATAGCCCAGACCACACCCCCATACTCCCAACCCGTGCGCGCATTAGCTTCGCCAGACCTTCACCTCACTCCTGCCCGAAGGAATTGGATCGGGAAGCCTCGAGCTCGCCGTATTGCTCTCGCCGTCACCGACCACCCGATTCTTCCCCTTTTCGATTTCTCCCTTCTCGGTGAGTCCCCTGCCGATTGCTTTTGTGTCGAGCACCACTTCACCCTCGCTGAACTTTCGCCCAGGATAATTGGACCCAAGGACCTCCGAAACTCCCTGGCACCGTGTGCTCTGTTCCGCCTCGTTTCGGCCTCTACGCCGCCAGCCTGAACGACGCCTCTTCCGGCCCGACCGTAAGCTCGGTAAGCATCCCCAAGCCTCCCTTATGCTTATACTCAGTTCCATTTAGCTCCTAGAGCATTGAGTAGCCTTAGACCTTTCCTTCCGAGAACGATCTCCGCCGCCGCTAGGCTCGCCGCCGATCTAGGCCGTCGCCGGCGAGCAGATCGAGACACGTCGTAGTGGTTCTCATAAGGATTCCATAGCGCCCTAGAACTCCTTCCCTAAAGCACTGTAGCTCCGCCGCCGCATCACTGAAGGATAGCTGGTTTCATGACGTCACTCCGCCGTCGCGACCTGGAGGTGGGAGATAAAGTCCTAGCCGTCCGATCGATGCCAAGATGCGTGCGCGGAGCCATCTGATTTAAATCCCGCGCGCGTTAAAACCTTGTGTCGCTGACTTGTGGGTCCCATGGCCCACATGTCGGGCTTAGTGGACACGAATTTGCGATGGTGCGCCTTCCCACGCGCAATGCGTCTTTTTGAAATACGCCTTTGGTGTGGTAGACCCGGCCGTGAGTTAGCGGGCCGGCCCGTCAATGTTCATCCGATTCTTCCAGATTTAACCATTTAAACAAATACAGAATATAAACTCGATTTATTGAAAATAGCTAGATATCTCCAAAATTGCTAGAAAATTTATGACAAATACTAGAAACTATGCTGGATTTAATAAAAATATAATCATGAACAGTAACCATAGATTATTCCAGGATATAATTCATTAGTTTATCCTTAGGGTATTAACCTATATAGGATAAATAGCAGAAAAGGATTTCTGCTAATAAAAATTTAAATAACACTTAATAAAATCTGAGAAAATTCATGTGAGGCATGAAATAACTTTCTGGACTTTAGAAAATATAACCCTCATAAAATAACTTATAAAATCACTAGTCATCCATTATTGGCTTAATTAATAACCATGATTTTTAAGATTTTCCGAATGTTGGTTAATCAAAATTGCTCCACCTAACCAAAGATGTTAAAATCACCTGCACTAAATGATAGTTAGATTTATATTTTTGGATCTCAAGATTTTACAAATTCATGGTTAAGATATATATATATATATATATATATATATATATATATAATCATATATATATATATACATGCACATGTACAAATAAATACAACCTATAATTATGTCCTCGACACATTCAAAACTCTTTTTATAACAAGAGAGCAACGATAAGAAGAGTTGATGAAGGAAATACTTCAAACAAAAATCTAATTTTTCCTTATACGATTATTTCCTAAATCTATGGGTAGATATCTATGGGTAACATCTTGCATTAATGCATACCATCTTCATAATACTCGCTCTACCGATATCTTCTGCATATTATTATACGATAGTGGAATCATGGAACTCCCTCGATATCAAGAAGACCCCCACTACGCCCCAGAATCTCGATTTTCCCTAGTGCAAGTCAACAACCTTCCCTTTAGGTGTTACTTTTATTAGGGAGAGTCTATACTCTCCCTAGTACAAGTTAACATTCAAAAGGATCATATTATTCCCGGTTTTATTAAATATTTTATTTACAATATTAAATTGCATGCTCTTTAAGTAATTAAACCTATTTGCTTTATCATGATATATCATGCCATGCTATCATTTATATTTGTTTTACCTTGATGATATTGCCTTGAAATAATCATCTGTCCTTTGACTTTATGAATGATTGCCTTGATAATCACCCTTGACAGCCTGTTAGGTTGAATAAAATGATTTAGACTCTTAAGTCTTGGTTAAAATCTTGCTTAGACATTGCTCAGGTCCAATTACTAATTTAGGCTTAGTCGCCTCGGAACGGTGAACCGACATTCACCGGACATGATGAATAAATCAACTTGGTTTACTGGATATTGGGCCTGGCATGCCAGTGTGTGTGATTGGGAATACGGATGTGTTCTGGTTATGGTTATGGGTGTGATGTAGCTAGGCTACATGGTTTGAAGGAAGGCTGGATCACGGAGATGGTGCTTTGGCGCCAAGCTTCATTTGTGCGGTCGGAGCGAAGTTGTTTTCAGCGTAGCTTTATGTTTGCCTAAGGGGTTCTGCACAACGTGACTTCTAGGTGTCTTTGGCGCCAAGCTTCGGTGTGTGCGCGGCGCGCGCGAGTTGTTTTCAGCGTAGCTATATGTCTGCGACTTGTTCTCTGCAACGCGAGGCCATCTCGCGGTAGCGCGGACTTAGGGGCCCGCTGATTTGCTGGATAGCGTCAAGGTCAACCCCTAGTCCGAGGTGAAGACAGGAGTAGGTCGTCATCCTGATGGGTGATCTAGGTCTTACGTGACAGGGAGCCGTGACTCTAGTGCGGGCGTGGCAACTCGGCTAGGGAAGAACGGGCACTTCGCTGGCGTAAGATCCATAACGGGTGCGCCACACCCGGAAGATGATGGCTAGTGTTTGGAGACGTTTGGCAGTGTTCATGGAAACTGTCGTGGTATGGGAATGTTTGGCAGTGTGCAAGGAAACTGTCATGGAATAAAAATGAAAGACATTGATTAATAGAACTTTGGTTAAAATATGCTAAGTCATAGGCTTTGTCTTATAAAACTTGCTTTCTGCAACCAAAAGAGCCCCAACTTTTCCTTTGGAACCCCTATCACTAATTGCATTAGGTTGGAAGCTAGCTCGCCAGTGTTTGGATGACACTGACCTCGCATTCATATTCTCTTTTAGATGGAGAATATGAGCAGGATTAGTACGCCTGCCATGAAGATGATGGACAGGACTTCGTTGACGACCAGGGCGAGGCTTAGGGCGTCTCTCCAGTCGAGTGATTAGGCATAGCCGGCACGAGAATCTTTTGCATCTTTTGGGTCTCCGCACTCTGATCTTTTGGACATTTGGATTATCTGGGCCAATGCGCCGTGTTGTAAACACTTAATAGCCTCCGGGCTTAATACATATATTTTATGTAATTTAAGTCTTCCGCTTGTATGTAATGATTCGGCTATGTGTATGGTGTGCACTAGTGTACTGATCCAGGGACTAGTGCAGATCAAGTGGTGGGCTAAAAGACAGACCCCACAAACATCCTATGAGTATTGGTGGAAATATTTATTGTCTTGTGGTTGTTGATAATTTCTTCCGTTTTACTTAGGTATTCTTCCTTTCAAATAAAACCGAAGCAGGAGGTATTTTTAAAAGATTTGCAAAGAGGGCCCAAAACAAATTTTTAAAAGATTGAGTTATATTGTGATGAGTTAGGTATAACGCATGAACTACCCACCACCTACACTCCTCAATAAAATGGTGTGGTGGAGAGGAAGAACCACCCTCATTAAGATAGCAAGGACGATGCTCGATGTGTACAACACATCGGATGTCTTTTGCTCGGAGGAAATCAACACGACTTGCCATGCTATCAACCACCTCTACCTTCACCGACTTCTCAAGAAGATATCATATGAGCTCTTGGTTGGAAGAAGGTCCAACATCTTTTACTTCTAGGTGTTTGGTTGCAAGGTGTACATCTTCAAGAAGCGGACTCACTTTGGGAATATTCCAAAAGCGATGTGATATTAACTTCATGCTTGGTTATTCCTCAATCTCAAAAGCCTATAGAGTTTTCAATAATGCTACAGGCTTAGTTGAAGAGTCATATGATGTAATATTTGATGAATCTAATGTCTCCCAAGGTGAGCATAAGAATCTGAATGATGTAGGTGATGAGGAGTGCTTTGAAGAACTTGGAGATTGATAAAATCAAGCCGGTTGAGGAGATTAAGGGAGATGAAGCACTTCCTACACCAACTTCTTCCATGGTGATTCATGCTAGTACTAGTGAAGAAATAGAAGATTATGGGGACATCTTCAAGGAATCTCCAAACATGTTGAGAAGCCATCACACAATAACAAAGTACCACCCTATAGATCAAATCATTGAGGATATTAGTAAGGGGATCCAAACTTGTTCTCGTCTTGCAAATTTTTGTGAGTATTACTCGTTTCTTTATCTTGTGGAACCCAATAATATAGATAAAGCTTTTAAAGGTACAGATTGGGAGAATGCCATGCACGAGGAGCTCAATAACTTCAAGAGAAACGATGTTTGGGAATTAGTGGAAAGACCCAAGGAGCACAATGTGATAGGCACCAAATAAGTCTTCTGCAACAAGCAAGATGAACATGGAACGGTAACACGTAATAAGGCATGACTCATTGCGCAACATTCACACAAATCGAGGGACTAGATCATGGTGAAACCTATGAACCTGCGGCACGACTTGAGGCTATTCGGTTTCTTCTTGCTTTTGATTCATATCTTCACATAGTTTTTTTTTCAAATGGATGTCAAAAGTGTTTTTCTCGATGAATATATTGATGAGTTGGTGTTTACGAAACAATTACCCAGTTTTGAGGACCCACACAAAACAAATCATATATATAAGCTTTTTAAGGCACTATATGGTCTCAAACAAGCTCGCAGAGTATAGTATTATCATCTTAGAAACCTTCTTCTTCAAAAGAGGTTCAAAACCAGGCGTGCTGATCCAACACTCTTCAGTAAAACTATTGAGGGAGACTTTTTCTTGTGTCAAATCTATGTGGATGATATAATATTTGGTTGCAATAATATAAGTTGTTGCAAGAACTTTGGGGAAATGATGGCCAAGAAATTCAAGATGTCAATGATTAGGGAACATTCCTTCTTCCTTGGATTTCAAATTAAACAATTGAGATCGGGGAGCTTCATCTCACAAGAAAAATATGTGAAGGACCTTCTCAAGAAGTCACCTTGGAAAATTCCAAAACCATCAAGACCCCCATGGTATCCACTGGCCATCTTAATCTGGATGCAGGAGGTAAATCAATCGATCACACCTTGTATCGCTGTATCATTGGATCATTGCTTTATCTCACTACTTCGAGGCCCAATATAATGTTTAGTATGTGCATATGTGCCTTTTTCAAGCCTTCCCTAGAGAATCTCATTTGGTTGATGTGAAAAGAGTTTTGAGATATCTAAAACACTCTCCTACAATTGGTTTGTGGAACCCAAATGATGCAGATTTTGTGTTGACCGGGTATTTGAATTCTGATTAAGCCAGTTGTAAAATTGACTGAAATGGCATTTTGTGGGGTTGCTGAATGCTAAGGAGATCACTTGTTTTTGAGGGTTTCAAAGAAGCAAAACTCCGTGACGCTATCAACTGCGGAAGTGGAATACATAGGGGCGGGGATTTGTTGTGCTTAATTAGTTTATATGATGCATACACTCCTTAACTTTGGGCTAAAATTTGAGAATGTGTCACTTCTTTATGATGATGTGAGCGCGGTGAAGATTGCCACTAATCTAGTCCAACACTCACGTACTAAGCACATTGACATCCGTCACCATTTTCTTCATTATCATGTAGCTTAGGGTGAAATTGCACTTGAGTATGTTTGTTAGGAGAACCAATTAGTGGACATTTTCACTACGCCAGTTGATGAGGCACGATTTTATAAATTAAAAAAATAAACTCAACATACTAGATGGCACTAACTTTACATAAGTTGGCTCAAGTTGTAAATTCATTGTGATATGTCTTATAAAATATCTCTATATCATTTGGCTCTTTAGCTAAGTCTCCATATATCTTTCAGTGTTTTGATGAGTATCACATGTAGGGGGAGCTTGGTATAGTGTAATATACCTTGGGCATCCCTATAGGTGAGAAAAGAAAGAATTTGTGGGCATGAATTTTCAAATCTATCCATGTTTTGGCTTAGAAGGTTGAAATTTGTGCTAAAATCTTATCTTTCCAAAATTTTAAATGCATCTATTGTCAAAAGGGATTTTTGAATGCATAATTGTCATATATTTGGATTTTACCCAATACTTGCATGAAAGAAAATGGGAATCGACAAAACTAATTTTTATTATCAAAGTCATATAACTCAATTTATAATTCTTCGTGACTTGTTCTAAGTTTTGATCAACAAATAAGCCCATATCTCACTAAATAGTTGCTTTTCATTCCTATTGGACCTATGCCATATGAGAGTGACAAAATTTTCATTTATTCACTTCTTGTGGCATTTGTAGGTCCATACATTTCCAAAGGATGTATTCATCCAAATTTGGCCTTCAACAAATTTTGAATATGGATTTCAAAGAAAAATTCCTAACTAGGCATAAGTGAGCTATATCTTGACGATATTTGAGTGAATTCGCTTCAACCAAGTTGAGACTATGTGGTTTTTCATTTGGTTCTTCAAATGTGAACTTTGGGAGAAGAAACTTCTAGCTTCTTAGGACTGCTTAGTAGCTGGGACGCATACCCCGTATGGTACGGTGCATCCTATATCATATATCATATAGCGCACTCCATATGGTAATGTGCGGTCCGTATCATACGGGTAAGCGTTTGCTAGCTCTTGGGACTTTGTTTTCCTCTTACCCCTTCAACGTTCTAGTCTCAACCATTTATTTTCAAAAACTAGATCTCAACCGTCCATTCCTCCTTATACCTTTCCACCTCTTTCTTCCTTTCATCTTCTTCCTTCTTTGTCTTCTGACTCTCTCTCCCCACTCCCGTACAGCGTCGCCCATCCCCGTCACCACAGCCACCTCCGTCCACACCCACCACCTAAAATCAACTCCTCTCATCCTCCTCATCCAATTCTCTACTTGAGTTTTCTTTGAAAAGCTCCATCTACGACAAATTTCAATCTTTTTGGTGCAAACCCTAACCCTAGGTGGGTTTTGGGGAGCAGCATCTCACCTTCGACCTGGGCTTGCGAGTTCTCTTCTACGGTTGGGTAAGTCAGTCTCTTCTGACTTAATATACTTTTTTCTAAAATTTCTTTTATTCTTGAAACCAACCCTAGAATTTTGCTATCTCAATGTTAACCAAAATTCCGTGCTCGTAGCTTTTCTAGGTGCTTAGAGTGTCTTAGAGCTTGTATCTAGTGTCCAGTCTGAGGAGGTTGCTTAGCTTTAGGGGAAGTTCTATGACAAGGTCAATGTGAGGCAGTGTGTGCGCTTATGGACTGCTATGAGACAAAGTTCAACATGACAAGGGCAAAGAAGATTGTCGGTACAATTAAGAAATTGGCAGGCAGGGGCAGAAAAGGACCAGTTCTCCACTTCCACCTGTGTCTGGGGCTGTGAGAGGCAGGGGCAAGAGCTCAGATATAACGAGCCTTGGAGGATCATCAGGCCCTGATGTGCCGAGAAGAAGTAAGAATGCTCAGCCACGTATAAGTTCGAGTTAGAATCTAATGAGCATGATGAAGACTATGATTTAGGTCCTGTTTGTTTTGGTTTTTAGCTAGCTTATGGACTGATATGAGACAAAGTTCAACATGACAAGGTCAATGTGAGGCAGTGTGTGTGCTTATGGACTGCTATGAAACAAAGTTCAACATGACAAGGGCAAAGAAGATTGTTGGTACAATCAAGAAACTGGCAGGCAGGGGCAGAAAAGGACCAGTTCTCCACTTCCACCTGTGTCTAGGGCTGTGAGAGGCAGGGGCAAGAGCTCAGATATAACAAGCCTTGGAGGATCATCAGGCCCTGATGTGCCGAGAAGAAGTAAGAATGCTCAGCCACCTCAATAGCATTATAAGTTCGAGTTAGAATCTGATGAGCATGATCAAGACTATGATTTAGATCCTGTTTGTTTTGATTTCTAACTAGCTTCTAGACTATAGAAGTCGGAAGTCTAAACAAAGAGCCAGTTTCTAGACCTTGTTTCTCTAAAAGCTAACCATCCAAAAGCGAGGGTTACAACTGAAACTGAGAAGCCCAGTTTCATCAGCTTTTATAGTTTTTGCTGGTTGAACATGCGATATTGCCATCATAGTTGGTAAGAAATTACCCACCATTGTCATCGTATAAAAAGAGGTTCCCACCGCCCTCACCCTAGAAATTGCCTCCCCCCCTACCGCGACACCGTGCCCGCCCCGCTACCTCTGGCGACTTGGGTTCCTCCTTCCTCGATGCCGCCATCGCCGGCTCCTCCTCCCTTGACGGCCGCCACCATTGCACTGCTCTATCTCCTCTGAAAATGCAGGTAAGGCTTCATGCTCATCTTTTAAATTAGTAAATCCATGGCACTTTGATTCAACAGGATCCACGAATATAGAGCATCTAGGTTCAAAAACTGTAGAATCCAATATGATATCTGCTTGTTGACTCAATTGATTTAGCCGCTGATCACACTGAACAAGCTTTTCAGAAATTCTTGCTTAACAAGCTTGAAGGGCACTGCAGAAAATGCCGCCTGCATATTTTTGGAACAGACATATTATTAGACAGGCAAAATCATCGGAATTAGGAGTTCAAGTGATCATAGAAATGGAATTTGGTTATAAACCAAAGTATTTTGCTAGCCAGATGGCTGAAGGTCAATGGGCTATCTTTACATTTCTGTTGACTATCAAGTTTTAGCTGTAATGAGCTGCAGGCTGTAAAACAGTTTCGATGGAACTTTTTGAGCTCCAAAAAGAAACTGCAGGGGACCGCTCTGTTCCTCTAATAATAAAGAAAAAGAACCACAAATGTATCCTCAATGAAAATCAGATTAAGCATGTACTACAAAAGTTCAGGTAAGCATCAAGCATGTCCAGCAAACACATTGAAGCTTCCAAAAAGGTAGAGCAAATTCAGGTCATGCTCCTGCAGACAAAGATAATAACCTACTATTCTGTACTGCTATGACATAGATATCATCCCTCCTAAAGAAAACTTTTTGCATATGAAATTTTGTTAAGACTCTGAATATTGAATAATCATTAACTGTTCATACTTGCTTGGCCACCAGTAAAATCCGAAGTAGCTTGCCAGAGTGTATGTTTCTTGGTTGAGGATCTGTCTCTTTGAAGAAGAGAGGTGGTCGGGCCAACTTCACAGCAGTGGACAGTGGAAACCTCTCAAGAAAAGAGTGCGTATTCATGAAGTAATAGACAGAATGTATTTTCAGTGGAAACTTACCACCACATCCAAGGTTCCTTGTCCATTTTGAGGGCAGGTTGCCTTCACAGCAGTAATATCCGACCACTGAATTTCTATCTTACTCTTAAGACCACCTTCCAGAACTTCCCACACAAGCTTATGCTTTGGAAAGTAACATTTTGCCACCAGATCACCTTCATATCGAGATATGTACTGCTCATAAAATTTCAATTAACACAGTCAAGGCCAAAGATGGTATGTTTTTTTCTTTCCAAAAATGTCAAATGAAACAAGATTGGCTATTGCTTTTCACTATGCTGTTGGTGTAGTGATTGTACGTAAGTTTTCGTTTGCATAGCAGTTGCAGTTGGATGACATGGCCATTTTGCGTGTTGAGGTTAAATTCGAGTATTTTATTTATAAGTGATCATCTCATAACATACTTGTTACTAGCCAAACCAACTTGTTACATAAGATAACAGACTTGAAGAGACTTGAAGAGATGAATTTCAATCCACTAGATCCTCCAAAAAGTTAGGGGCATTACAAATATTATACTTTTCATTCAGCTCAAAGCCACTAGACAGCAGAACTAAAAGCTAGGTTGCCAAACAGATATAGCTTCTGCAAAAGCTGGCTTTCTAGAGTCAAAAGCCAGAAGCAGCTTTTGGAGAAGCTATAGCTAAAACAAACAGGACCTTAGAAGAGGTCTCTGAGCCTGAGAATCCTGAGGCAGACCCTGAAGGGCTTCCTGTTTTTGAGGATACTGGACGATTTGTATCGAGCCTCATGGGCATTTATATAGGTACATGTTGGCTTGGATCACAAGCAATTCTAGACATAAAGATGAAATCATATCGGAGAGTTTACAATCAATCAATCCTAGTAAATTTGAACCTATGATAATACTCAGATCATTCCGAATCATACCATGTACTCTAACTTCCACACGTAGTCTTAGTGGGAGCATCATGCATGCTCAGACTGAGAGAAGCCAATGAGTTGGCTCAAATAGATGATAGCCAAATATTTGATGCCAATGTTGAGGTAACCGAGAGCAACGTGCCTATGGTCGTAGCCATGTTAGGGAGCCGTGTTGGGTAGCCGATGTCAACATAGCTACACATGGAGCCGTGGGTGCCAAGATGCACCAAGAAGAAGACAGTGACGCGATCGGACAGTCGTCATGGAGGAGGGTGATGTTGGTGCATCAAGAAAAGGGACCAAGACAAGACATCCATCGGTGTCTAATGGGTGTAGAAGCAACAGCAAAAAGAAACTCAATGACGGTGGTGGTGGTGCATGGTGCAAGACCGGCGCGTAGCACGGTGGAGACCGCATGGAGTAGGTAGAAAGGGGGAAATGCATGTGTACATGCAAATAAAATAGATTGCGACATTGGCGGCATAGCTGTGGTGGGCGAGATGAAAAGCAATGGTAGGGAGAGACTCAAAGGTAGTGGTAACGGTATGGCATAAGAGGGGCACACAATATGGCAGCCACCACTCAAAATACATGAGCAAGGTGGTGGCGGCTATGCTCGAAGGAGGCGGAGGAGGACCCGATCAGCCTTGATGAAGGCAACCATGCAAGCTAAGTGACACATCGTGTTCGAGGCTCTTTTTCTATAGGCAATTATCATGACATGGTGAAGTGCGATGTTGTGACGCTGCATGCATGTCACTTGTTTCGTGGCCTTGGCAATTTGATTGTTACGCTATACATCATGGTTGAAAGGAATGAATCTCCACAATGTGAAAGAGGGAACAAAAATAATGGAAAAAAGGAATGAATTTCAACATTGTGTGTGTTGGGGTCGTGAGCTACCAAGAGGGAAAATGAGAGGTTAAAATCAGATTTGAGAGGGTTTGATCCATGTGGAAGTTAGAAATTCTTCTATTTTTCTAATTTCTTGGTGTGCTATTCTCACAATTCAATCGTATCATTTGTGAGTTCTTGTTTGTTGTATCATAAAAAATTGGGCTACGTACTCACCAATCAATTTGTGATCCTCAGTGATCACAATCAGAAACTTACATGAGGTTGCTTTCACCTAATTGAATTAATGTGCAGTTCTTCAAATCCCAACCAACTCATGGTAATTTTACAAGCTCCAGCTATTTTTAATTTGGTGAATAGGTGGTGCTAAACATGTATTCTAGGTTTAGCGACCTTTAGTTGAATCTGCATGGAAGCTTACTCACGGCACAACATCGTTTTCATTTGGTGAATGGATTGTGCTAATTAACATCTATCGACTTTGCAACTTTGGTTAATTTGCATGGCAGCTTCCTCATTGCAGTGCAAAATTAATCAGTTATTCGACAATTCATCCGTGGGTAGTACTGACTCCATATTCATCTTTGGTTAAAATGGAAGTTTTGCCATGATCAGCCTTTGTGATATCATCTCAAGTTGAACAACACTATTATATGTGTGGAAGACTTATCTTTCTACTACATGTTTAAAGGGGTTTAATACTTGTGTTTTTGCTATATGCAACAAAAATTGTATCGTACGATATTGGAGTAACTCTATTCTTAAAATTATGTATTCCATGCTAATCTCTCATTTGGTTTAGTGCTTACATTTTTACACATTACATTTTATTTAAAACTTTAGCTTTGGAGACCCTTACACCATTATGGAAAAATAGAACAAATACTCCACATGCAAGATAATTAATACGATCGTGACTACTAAGGCCCCGTTTGGCAGAGCTCCAACTCCCAGCTCCACCTCAGAGCTGGAGTTTGTAGGTTAAAATAAAGTGACTTAAGTTTATATTTTTAGTTTAAAATGTAAATAAAATGACTCATCTAAACATCCTCAATATAACCACAACTCTAGCTCCATGAATTTATGGAGCTAGAAATAGGGTGCTCCACTAACTCCACCAATTTGGTGGAGCTGGAGCTGTGCCAAACAGGGCCTAACTATGTTCCTCAATTTAATTCTTGTGTGCACATATTTTTCATGTGAGTTAATGTCAGATTTTGTTCAGTAGAATGATGAAAATGATGTATCACATTAATCAACATGCGTTTGGTTATGGAAGCAACACATACATGCAAGGAAATTGACGAGATATAGTTTTCATTAAAAAGGAAACCAATCAATAGAATAAAGCATCAAGGGGATCAATTGATTTCCGTACATGACATGATTTATCCTAGAATTTATGATAGTTTTAATTATGTTTGCCATGTTATTTTCGTGTGGTATTTATGTTTATTATGTGACTTGGGGTGAGGCCCACTTAGACTCCGAAGGATATCAACAAATATTTAAGAATATTGTGCATTGTATAAAATATGCAATAGGATGGTTATCCAAGATATAACATCATATGCCTAGTAATTTATTTCAATAGCTTAAGCTTGCATTTTCTGTGTCAAGTTCTTTGGGAAGTTTTGTGTGTGGACTATAAATAAAAACAAGGTGTGCGCTCGCTGTAGATTCGTAGTCATGAATGTAAACATGTATGTTTTGGCCATTTGTCGTTAGGCCGTTAGGGTATATCACTACTAGAGAACTGGCCTTTAATATCGGCTCATCAGTCCCGGTTAGGCATGAACCGTGACACAACAGTCCCGGTTGAACGTAAGTTGGGTCACGTATGGGTCGGGATCCGTCCCGGTTGGAGACACCAACTGGGACTGATGGTGCCTGCAACGGCCTGCGGGCGGGAAAGGGAGCATAATACCGGTCTATGTGCCCAACCGAGATTAGTATGCCATATTTGAACTCCTGTTGCAGGCGGAAAAGAGGGCACAATACTGGTCTGTGTACCCAACCGGGATTAGTATGCTATATTTGAACTCCTGTGCAGACGGGAAGGCGGGCACAATACCGGTCTGTGTCTCCAACCGGGATTAGTATGCCATATTTAATCCCCTTTCTTCCACTCGCAGTCCCGACTCTGCCCGACCAAGCACAGTAGCACCGACGGCCAAGAGCTTCAAGAAAGGGGAGGTGCTGCCAAAATTTCAAAATTTTAGTCATTTTACTCCAAGCCAAGTTAATCAAGGTTAGTGCATCATTCCTCACTACATTGGATATTCAATGGAGCTTCTTCTTTGCTTGAAAAATGAAGAAAATTTGATCTTTTGCCATGATCATTGAGAGATTATGAATGTAAAGATCTAGCTCAATTTTTTATGGGATTTTTGTGGGATTATGATGTATCTCGTATTGAAGGTGTAATCTAGGTTTTTGTCCCATCGATGGATGAAGAATTTTGAATCTAGACTTCGATATACATCAATTCATAGATCAATTCTTTTATGTAGGTTGCAATAACTTATCAAGTATGAATACCAGAGCAAATAATCATTTTATAGAAAAATTGTACGAAAATATAGTTTTTTACAAAATATGTAATGAAATAAATTTATTTTAAGTTTATAGTTGGCTTTAAAAAAAGAATTGCTATGAAAAATATTTGATGCAATTTGCCCTAGGTAGGAATAAATTTACCACATAAAATTTTAAATAGTTTTGCAATACCGGTCATTTTATAGAAAAATATGTTCAATTGAGCTTATTCTTTGCTTGAAAAATAAAGAAAATTTGATCTTTTGCCATGATCATTGAAAGATTATGAATGTAAAGATCTAGCTTAATCTTTTATGGGATTATGATGTATCTCGCATTGAAGATGTAATCTAGGTTTTTGTCCCATCGGTGGATGAAGAATTTCAAATCTAGACTTTGATACATCGATTCATAGATCATTCTTTTATGTAGGTTGCAATACCGGAGCAAATAATCATTTTATAGAAAACAATTCTATGAAAATATAGTTTTTTACAAAATATGTAATGAAATAAATTTATTTTAAGTTTATAGTTGGCCTTGAAATAAGAATTGCTATGAAAAATATGTGATGCAATTTGCCCTAGGTAGGAATAAATTTACCCACATAAAATTTAAAATAGTTTTTCAATAAATTTAATTTTCTGGAATTTGGAAAATGTTCAGTAATTGATTTTTGGAGAATGAGCTAACAATTACCTTGATATAATATAATGTAGATGGACCGACGATGGATGTACATGGACCGACGCTCCCTAGAGTTTTTGTAGGGTTTGCAAGCTTTTCTTTATGCGGCCGATGCATACACGACGTCAGGCTACATATGTTGTTCACCTTCACTTCCATTTGCTCTCAAAAGGTTTCATGCCAAACTATACCTCTTGGATGAAGCACGGTGAAGAAGAGATTATACGGGACGATGGTGAAGAAGAAGAAGAGGTGGACAACAATATGCCGGACGATGGCCAACACGGTGCATATGCCGGACGATGGCCAACACGGTGCTTTCGAAGATACAATGGGTGATTTTGACGATGATGACCTAGAGCAAATGCTGCTTGATGGAGAGGGAGAATATACCGATGAAAGGCATTATAAAAAGTTCCAACACTTGTGGGAGGACCATGGGACACTGTTGTACCCAAACTGTCGACAGGGCCACAAAAAGTTGCGTACCACACTAGAACTGATGCAATGGAAGGCGATCAATGGTTTGTCTGATAAAGGATTCGATGAGTTGTTATGCTTGATAAAGAAATTGCTTCCAGAGGGTAACACGCTGCCTAAAACTACGTACGACGCCAAGCAAGTTGTCTGTCCATTGGGGTTGGAGGTACAAAAGATACATGCATGTCGTAACGATTGTATCCTTTATCGCAATGAGTACGAGAACTTGGAAGCTTGTCTGGTTGCAAAACTTCTCGGTTTAAAACCAGGCGTGATGACACAGGTGCGGTAGAGGGGCAGCGTAAGAAGAAGAGACCCCTCGGCTAAGGTGGTGTGGTATTTCCCTATAATCCCCGGTTGCAGCGTTTATTTGCGAGCAAAGTGCATGCCCAGGTGATGTGTTGGCACAAAGAAGATCGTAAGGATGACGGAAGGCTAAGGCACCCTGCTGACGGCTCGCAATAGAGGAAAGTAGATAGAAAATACCCGGACTTTGCTGAGGATCCGAGGAACATAAGGTTTGGGTTGAGTACTGATGGGATGAACCCGTTCGGTGAGATGAGCAGCAGTCACAGCACTTGGCCCGTGACTCTATGTATCTACAACCTTCCTCCTTGGTTGTGTCAGAAGCAGAAATACATTATGATGCTGTTGCTTGTCCAAAGCCCAAAGCAACCTGGAAACGACATCGACGTGCACCTCAAACTATTGGTTGATGATGTGCTAACGCCATGGAACGATGGTGTACGTGTATGGGATGAGTACAAAAGAGATTATTTCACCCTCCGTGCATTGCTACTCGTAACTATCAACGACTGGCCTGCACTTGGTAAGCTGTCGGGCCTATCTATCAAGGGATATAAAGCCTGCATCGAGTGCTTAGAGGATATGGGCACGGGCAGCAAGTACCTAACAAACTCTCGAAGGGTTGTGTACATGAGCCACCGTAGATTCCAGAAGCCGAAGCACCCGTTACGGATTAACCGTGTTAATTTTGATGGGACAGAAGAGAAACGTAAGAAGCCCAAGCATCATAGTGCGGCAGATGTATTTTCTATGGTAAAGGATCTGGAAGTAGTTTTTGGAAAGGGTCCAGGTAGCAAATCTGTCCCGCCACTCCCGAATGAAGATGCTAAGAAGAATGCCAATTTGGAAGAAGAAGTCAATATTTTGGGACTTGCCTTATTGGAAAGACTTAGAGGTGCGTCACTCACTGGACTTCATGTATATCACGAAGAATGTCTGCGTGAGTCTACTAGGCTTCCTGGATATATACGGCAAATCGAAAGATACATTTGAAGCACGAAAGGACCTATAACTATTAGGACTCAGGGAAGACCTACATCCGCAACAGAGAGAGAAAGGGAATTACCTCCATCTCGCGAGCTACACTCTAAGTAAGGAAGAGAAAAAAATAATTAAGTTGTTGACTGGTGTGAAGGTCCCTTCAGGGTACTCCTCAAACATAGGAAGACTGATAACACAAAAGAAAATAAAATCGTAAACCTGAAATCCCATGATTGTTATGTGTTGATGACACAATTGCTTCCAGTGATGGTGCGAGGCATTCTGCCGGACATGGTACGAGGGGCAATCATAAAGGTGTGTTCGTTCTTCAACGCGATATCACAGAAGGTCATAGATCCGGATAAGTTATCTAATATGCAAGATGACATTGTCTCTGATTTGGTTAACCTCGAGATGATCTTTCCTCCATCCTTCTTTGATATGATGGTCCATCTCATGGTTCACATGGTCAAACAGATACAAATTCTCGGACCTGTATTCTTGCACAGTATGTTCCCTTTCGAGAGGTACATTGGTGTCCTGAAGAAGTATGTTCGTAACCGGTCACGTCCAGAAGGCTGCATTGCCCAGAGTGTTGGCACAGAGAAGGTTATTGAGTTTTACGTCGACTAAATTAATGATCTGAAACCTATTGGCGTCCCTGTATCACGCTACGAGAGGAGGCTACTGGGAAAAAGTACTCTAGTGAGAAAAGGATCCTCTTGTCAGGATATACTTTAATTTAGACAAGTACATTTCACGGTGTTAAAAACAAGCAGTTTTAGTGGCTCAGTATGTCCGTGATCACGAGAACATCCTACGCGACCAATACCTAGGAAAGTCAGATAAATGGATCGCAGACAAGCAAGCGGAGAGTTTCGGCGGGTGGTTACAAAAGCAATTGTTGGGCAATGAGGGAGTCCATGAGCAGTTGCAACTATTGGCTCGGGAACCATCCATAACAATCATATCATGGCAAGGGTATGAGATAAATGGGTACACCTTTTACACGAAAGCTCAGGATAACAAGAGCACCAACTAAAATAGTGGCGTCCGTATAGATGCCTTGGACAAAAATGGAAAGATGGACACCTACTATGGTTTCATAGAGAAGATCTGGGAGCTCGAGTACGGACCTTTGAAAGTCCCTCAGTTTCGGTGTCAATGGGTCAAACTGATATCCGTGGAGTTCGATGAGTACGGTATGACAACCGTGGACCTGAAGAAAGTGGCCTACAGGGACGAACCATTCGTACTCGCTAATGATGTCACACAAGTATTCTATGTGATGGACATGGGTAGCAAACTGAAAGCAGAAGGGCAAGCCTACTAAAAGCAAGACAAGGTCTACCAAAAACAAACCGCTGAAGGAGAAGAGTAGCGGTAGCGATTAGCGAAGGCTCTACATGGTTCTTCCAGGGAAAAGAAGGATTGTCGGAGTTGAGGGCGTCACAGACGAAGAAGAGTATAATCAGTTCGACGAGCTGCCGCCTTTCTCCGTGAATGTAGATATTAGTGCCATCAATGATGAGGAGGAAGCTCCCTATGTACGTCACGATCATAATGAAGGATCACTTGTAAAAACAAAGTAGTTGCTATTTTGGAATTTCAAGCCATTTTGTTATGACAGCAGCATTAGAGTTTTAATAAATAGATAACATTTTATATTTGTAAAAAAGTTTACACAATTTTGAGTAAATCTTTGATAATTTTACATTTTGTAGTAAATCTTTGATAATTTTACAAGGCTTCCAACTCAATTTTTCACATTTTTATGATTTTTGTGATATTTTTATTTAATTTGTATAGGCTCCCAGCAATTTTCTATAGTTTTTGAGTAATTTATGGCAAATAACTACCACTGACATGTGGGACCCACAAGAGATGGGCCCACATGTCCATGACTACAATTTTGGAGGAAGCAATCTCGGTTGGTGTCTCGAACCGGGACTATGTGGCCATCAATCCCGGTTGGTGTCTCCAACCAAGACTATGCAGCCATCAATCCCGGTTGGTGTCTCCAACCGGTACCAATGGGAATCCAAACGATGCAATATTGGCACGAACCGACGAGCCGCCTCTGCCTCTTCCTCGGCCTCTTTGTCTTCCTCTGCCTCTTCTTTAAAACCGACGATCTTCCGCTGCCTCTTCGTCCTCCTCTGCCGCGCGCCTCTGCCTCATCCTCTGCCTATCGATCCAAGGTTTCCCTGCCTCTCCCCCCACCGCCGTCTCTGCCTCCACTGCCGCCCCACCACCACCGATGCCTGCCCCGCCTATGGGTGTGCCTCCATCGCCGCCACCGCCGTTTCATCCTCCGCCGCGGCTGTCTTCCGACGACGCTACTCCCCCACGGAAGCGCATCATGCATCACAAGCCAAGGAAGGAGCCTGTCTTCTACCCGGCGGAGTTCTCTATGTCAGACGAACTGTCCGACGACGAGGAGGACTTCGACGAGGAGGACGTCGTCGAGGAGGAGGAGGAGGAGGACGACGACGACGACGACGACACTGACGCCTCCGACGATGGCGCCAACGTCGACGATGAGGAGGAGAAGGAGGACGACGACGACGACAACGACGATGCCTAAATTAATTAGTTAATTAGTATATTATTAGTATAGAAATTATCTTTTGCGGTAACCCTGTGGGATATGTACAGGGTACCATTATTATAAATTATTATATATGTACATTTTTTATAATATATATACCATAAGATTTGTCCTCACATTTTTGAGCCTATTACTATTTTCTATAAATTGTACAAATTTTAATACATTTATTCACAAATACATTCATAGAAAATTATAGAAAATTGTTGGGTAACCATACAAATTAAATAAAAATATCACAAAATTCATAAAATATGAAAATTTGACATATATAAGAAAATATGATCTTTTTAGGAACATCTACACTTTAAATTATTTTAGTGGGCATTTAGAAATGGGGCAATTTGGGACATGTGTGACCCACTAACATGTGGGACCGACAAGAGATGGGCCCACATGTCCGTGACCTCATCCCTTACTCATAGGAAGGGTAAAAAAACATTCGCGCCCGATCAGGTCGACATAACTCTTACTCTCCCCTGGCTAGTAGCGTGCGCTTGAGCGCGGGCTCCCTGGTCGCAGGTTCGAGCCTCGCTCCCGCCGCTGCTTTCTTTTATTTTGGGGGAAGTAATCCCAGTTGGTGTCTCCAACCGGAACTGTGTGCTATCAATCCCGGTTGGTGTCTCCAACTGGGACTATATGGGCCATTAATCCCAGTTGGTGTTGCCAACCGGGACTATGTGAGCAGTCTGGCCGTTGGTCTTCTTCCTCATGCCCGATACAAAACTTTGCCTGCTTCAGTGTATTTCATGGTTTTCTTGCTTGATTTATTGATTTCGCATCTGCTTCAGTGTATTTATTGATTTCACATAATTAATTTCATCTCTGTGACTTTTGAGCTAGCTACATTGGAAGTTGGACAGTTGACTGCACTGTTCTTCTACATTGATCGTGCCCTTCGATCTTCCGCACGAGCTCCCCTATATATGTCCCTCCAGACACTCACTTGTTCTCTCACAGCCATACACCATGCCACGCCGCCTCAAAACCTGTTGAATAGGGTCTCAACCACCGCCACCGCCACCTCTGCCGTGGCCCCCGACACCTCCGCCGCCGCCTCCGACACCACCGCTGCCACCACCGCCTCTGCCACCACCGCCGCCGCCTCCTCCGTCTTCGCCTCCGCCCCGGTCCTGGGCAGAGCTGGAGGCAATGCTGCCGCCGTGGTCGCCATCCCAGGTGCCTCTGTTGAATTGATTTCTTTCAAAATGTTGTGTTGATTTCTTCCGTGGTTGATCGATTTATGGTTTTTGCAAAAATTTTTAGGAGCCCGCCTGGGCTAGGGACCTCCTGACGTTGGAGGACCTTCCCTCCTCCGGCTTCCTCAACGGCGAGGACTGCCGGTGCCCCTGCTGGGATGAGCACAAAGGCCTAGATGATCAGGATGAGGATGACTGCTAGCATGCATGTTATGTAATGCGACATTGTAAATTAAAGCATGTTATGTAATTTCGCCGTTGGTCTTTTGTAATAAATAATATAAAAATCTTTTGCCAAATGTTATGCATCTTTAGTGCATAAAAGTTATTTCAACATGTTAGCCTTTTAAATTGTTTTGAATACAATGTGATATTATAGAAATCGCCAATATATAATAAGAGAAATTAATGGTCAACGTTTTGTTTGGAAGACTTTTTCAAGTCAAAATACGCCCTATATTTTGGAATGGAGGCAGTATTTAGAAAGGGGGCAATTTCCAGAGGCGGTTGCCAGTGAAAATTATATTGGGGGAATCAATCCCGGTTGGTGTATCCATCCGGGACTATCTGAGGATTCCAGCGGTGGGGAGACCCCATCAATCCCGGTTGGTGTGTCTAACTGGGTCTGAGAACCACCATCATTCCTGGTTGGTCTCACCAACCGGGACTATATACCCATCAATCCCGGTTGGTGTCTCCAACCGGGATTGAAGGCATACCCTTTGTAAACGTTTCGCGCGGAGATTTGGAGACAACTCTCAAATCCTCTCTCATGCGTGCTCCGAAACCCTAAATCGACGCCGCCGCCATCGTCGCCTCCGACGCCGCCGCTCGTCAGGACGCCGTTTACAACCTCTCACGCGCGCTCCGAACCCTACATCGACGCGCCGCCGTCTCCACGCTGCCGCCTCCATGCCGCTCGTCTCCAACACCGCCTCCACGCCTCTCCTCTCTAACGTCGCTCGTCTCCGATGCCGCCTCCACGCCGCTCCTCTCCAACGCCGCTCGTCTCCAATGCTGCCTCCATGCCGCTCCTCTCTATCGTCGCCTCCACGCTGCCGCCTCCACGCCGCTCCTTTCCAACACCACTCGTCTCCAACGCTGCCTCCACGCCGCTCCTCTCCAACGCCGGTGGTCTCGAACGCCACCGCAACCACGCTGGTAAGCCCAATATTATTGAAAAAAACTTATTTTGCTGTTATAATGTTAATATGCAAGCTTATAAGCAATGTTAATTTTCGTGGTCCGTTTTTCAGGGCTGTTTCCCATTGACATATGCATATTATTTGCCAAGATAAGTGTACAGAAAGAATTGCAAGAAGCAGTTGATAATGTTTACGATTGATATGTTTCATGCTCGCCAATGATATGTTTCATCACATTTCTGTGAATTTCTATGTATACCTCTTATGTGAATTTCATCACATTTCTGTGTATTTTTACTGTTTATGGCACAGGCTGCCCGTTTGACCACCTATTTGATTGTTGCTAGTGCAGGTCACTTCTTTAAAATTTATAGAACTTAAGCATAATCATTGCTTCATGGATTCGGGTATGGTGTGAATGTTGGATTCTTGTTTAGTTTGGTATTAAGGTGGTGATAAATTTGAGAAAGAAGTGAAAGAAAATGACTTATACATGTAAATGATTGAAAAGAAAAAGTACAGATATATGAGAAAACACCTCATTAAAATAGTATGCATGCCTTATATTTATACGCAAGATAATTTTGTTATGACAGCGGTATTATTTTTTGTTAAATTTCAGTGCCTTTTTCTGTTACGATGGCGAGTGGAGGGTATCATGACAACGACATAATGAGTGACATAATTGCACAAGGTTATTTTCCGGCAGACGACCTCAGGGATCAACCTGGGGCAGCCGGTGAGGGCCCCCAAGCCGCCAATGCTGTTGAGGACATCAAGGCCGTCGCGACCGAGGACACTGAGACTAGTCAATCTACTAGACAATCACGTTAACGAGGTGACAACAAGAAGTCGAGAGCAAGACACATAATCACTGAAGTCGGCGAGGACGGCGAGCCTATGAAGCCAGACAAGGCGATTGGGCCGTTTAGATCAACATTTGGCGTGATCGTCAGGGACCACATGCCCATTAGCATTGCGAAATGGGACGACGTACCTGCAGACCTGAAGAACATGCTATGGACGGATATGAAGGAGACATTCACCTTCCTCGAAGGGACCAAACAGAAGGTGAAGAGTTACACATTGAAGAGGATGGCACTGGCATTTCAGACGTTCAAAAAGAAGCTGAACAATGCGTATGTTCAGAAGAATCTAACCCCCGACTTCAATAAGTTCCCAAAGCTTCAAGATCACTGGGATGAATTCGAGTGGTACAAGAATTCGGAACAAGGTCAGAGTTTAACTGAAAAGAACAAGCAGAATGCAACAAAGAAGCAATACCACCACCGTCTCGGCCCTGGTAGTTACCGCAAGGCGATACCCAAATGGGACAAGAGGGAACATGACTTGCTGGTGAAGGGTGTTGAACCCGTAACAATGAGATGATCAAATAGAGCGAGAAATTGGTTTTTTGGTCATGACGGCGGACTTGATGACGACGGTAGGGCGGTGTTTGGTGACAAGATGAGAGAAGTTGCCAGAAGGTTTCAAGAGGCCAACAATGAGTCGGCCCACGGCACCTTCGTGCCAAACAGAGAGAATGATGAGCTAACAAGGGCCCTACAGAACCCTAGGCACCCTGGACGTACACGAGGCATTGGTGTCGTCCCATGGAAGGTGGGTTTCGCTCAGGATGCCGATACTTATAGGAGTCGGGCGAGAGGCAAGGCCCGATAGGCACAACAGCTTCGTGACCTACAAGATGTCCCGAGAGAAACACAGGCGAGCATAGAAGAAACGGTCTGAAGAGAGGTGCAGCTAGCCTTGAGCCAACAGCGGGAGGAGGGCCTCCACAACTTCCCAGTAATCCCAACGTAATCAGCCCCTCCGCGCGACGGAGCAGTTGCGCTTCCGGTGGGCTGCCCGAAGATGACTTGGGATGCTATCCTGTGGACGACATCACGCAGCCGACACCTTGTGAGCTGCACGTCGAAGCACGGAACATGTCCTTCAAGGCGGCTGATGGCATGGCTTACCCGGTGGAGTCAGGACAGCTCATCCATGGCCTACCGAGAGCGTCGGGCTACGCCAAGGTCTCGGTGGACGAGGTATGCCCAGGGTACGGGGACCTTGACCTCGAGTTCGAAGGAGGTGACGGGAGTACGAAGCTAGGAGATGCAGTGCACAGTTTCATCGTGTGGCGCAAGCAGTTCATAATTTTGCGAGATAACGTGGACATGTCCTCTCCACGGTCTCCAGCGTCAATTCCACAACCTCTTGCACTGTCTCCTGAATGAAGCCAGTCTCCTCAACGAAGCCCGTCTCCTCAACGAAGCCCTGCAAGTGGAACTCTAACTCCAACATCGTTCCCAAGCAGGTGCGGGCCAAGTCAAGCAACTCGGCTGGGAGGCCAGCACTTCTCAAGAAGGCAGGGTCCACCAAACCCAAAAAGAAATCTTCTCCGAAGCTGGCGTACCATATGACCGATGAGGAGAACGAGCAGATAGTAAGAGCCGAGGTCACCGCACATTTCGCTAAGAAAGCATCTCCACCGAGGGTCCAGCCTGGTACGGATGAATGGCATAAAGGCAAGAAGTGTCTGAAAACATTGAAAGATAGCATACAGAAACCAGAAAGGCCGGTTATATCAGACTACGAGCACATCTTGCATAAGGAATCTGATAAGGAGATACCACAGGAGCGGAGTACAGAAGAGGTCGCGCAGGAGATGAAGAATTTCTACGATGAAACTGGACTTGATCCAGATCAGGTATTGGACCTCAAGGACATCCCAACAGCAGAGGTAGCATGGAGATTTGTGTCGGGTGCATCATTGGTTAGGCGTGAGGAGATTCCTTAGCTAACAACGAAAATGCGGCAACTCCACCAATGGTACTTGCACGCAGCCAAACATGGACTAGAATTGATCGCCGTCCGGATCAAGCAATAACACTTTTTCCGTGGGGACTCAGAGTTCTTGGTCCAATGGGAGCCTCTATACGAGCTATACCAGGCAAGGGCCCTCGACGTGAGCATGTTGGGTTGTTGGACTTTGTAAGTATCTCGTTTCTAAATTCCAGTGTGCGCCCCCTTATACTATACTAACTTGCAAGCCTAACTAATTTCTTCTTGTGTAGAATGGAGATGCAAAGATGCCAAAGGGAGCACATTTACAACATTGGCTTCTTTGACCCAGTAGTGATCAACGAGCGAATAGTTAGGGCCCACCAAAAGATACCGAGGAGAACATATACAACGCACTAATGGGCCAAAGATTCAAGTCACAGATACTTCTAGCCTATGAATTTTAATATGTGTTTTTGTATCACCTCGTTCTAATCCTTTTTCTCAACAGGGTGTTTCAACAAATGCTAACATATATATTTGCAGCTTTCACTGGGCTCTTTTTATTATTGAGCTAGATAGAAGCCAGATCATGGTTATGGAATCTCTATGGAAACCCCTGAAAAGTACAAAGACTTCATCGCCATGCTCAACCAGTACATTCTTGTTCCTTTCATTATTGTGCTAGTTCTGTTCTTTCCATTCGAAACAAACTCTAATAATATATAAATCGTAATCACGTGTAGTGCCTTCGCAAGTTTCCGTGATAAAAACGTTGGGGAATTCAAGAAGAATTTTGAGTTGCGCCTCGCTAAATATGTATGTATATCTTAATACTAGCTTTTTAGTTAACTTAATTTTTATGCATCCATTTCACGCTTCCAACATTTTTACCACAGGTCTTGCATCAGCCGCCGGGAAACAATTTATGCGGCTTCTATGTATGCGAGATGATGCACAACTTCGTCGGAGGCACTGCTGACTACACGAGAAAAGGTGAACAGTTTGGGGTAAGTATATGTAATTAGCACCTTACTAATGCCTAGCTATTTCGGACATCGATCTTCTATAAATTCAAGAATTAATTAGTTAATTTTCCTAATTAAAATATGTTCCCGGAAAATTGGCGAAAAAAGGTTTGGACAAAGGCCCGGAACTCTCGTCGGTGCGTGTCAATGCAATACAAGAGCAACTCACCGGCTTTATTTTTATTGAGGTCGTAAGTCTCAGGGCGAGCATTACCACCATATTTTTAATCATGTTGTGGAGTCGGAGCCCGCCAAAGAGACCGGTCAACCATCGGGATCAACATCTATGGCTACCAAGAGGAATGCTCTTAAAAGATCCCGATAAACAAAAATATGTGTAATTGTGTACATATGTAATACATTTTTATTAGTTGTAATTAAAGTTTTAATGAATGTCCTTTGATTTAATTATCAGCTAATTGTGCATGATTAATTATATGGATTTTAATTAATTGTGATTTAACACATGCATGCATAAATAAAATAAATATAATAGCTAGGGGCCACAGATAATAAAATAAATATAATAGGTAGGGGTGTGGCAGCTATGTGACATCATGATCATAGTCCCGGTTGGAGACCCCTACCGGGACTTTAAATTCCCGGTTGGTGTGTCCAACCAGGATACTAAAGTCCCGGTTGGAGACACCAACCGGGACTGGTAGGCTCCCCCGCCAACACATATGGGCTTAGTCTCGGCTCGTTGGAACCGGGACTGATGCCTAGGATGCATTAGTCCGCATTGGTATCGTCGGTTGTTCAGAACAGGATCAAGCTCCGTTCAAACCGGGACTAAAGCCCGATTCCCCAGTAATGTATCCATGTGTTATCGGTGAATGTTTCCTATCTAGGTGTTTGGTTTGCTTCATTATTAGCAAACAAGTATATCGGCTTGTGTGTTGAATTTACATGATTCACCTCTTCCGGATTGTAAGCTTTCTTGTTTATGGGTTGAAATGTCTTAAAGGTTGTCGGTTGCATCTATTTATTAGATAGTGATCCAATTAGTTATTTTGTTATATTCTTATTGTTTCATTGTGAAAGATCAAATAACCTAGAAATTTAGTCTTGTCTTGAGGTTCAATCCGTATCAGCAATTCACTTTTTATTATATAAATTAGGAAACACAAATTAATAAAAAGTTGAAAATCACAAATTATTTTTTACTACAGTAAATCTTATTTGAAAAAATAGTGGTATATGAGGTGAAGAAAATATGAAAATGATGAGAGTCTGTTCGTAACAAAAAAAAAAAAAAATTTTATGGTATACGTTAAGCTGGATGAGTAAAATGTTTTTTAGCTATGCTGGTGTGAGCGAGAATGTGGCACTAATTTGTCCCGTTGCGTTGAATGGTTAAATGATGAAATGCTAGATTGCAAGAGCTTCGAAAAGTGGTTTAGCAAAGACGAAATGTTTAGTTTAACTTGTTTTGGAGAACTTTGTAAAGCGATTTAGAAATCAAAATGGCAAAACATTCGACTTTGAGAAACAACAAAAACTACAAACAATAATCATATGAAAAAAAAGTGGGCCTATATTTGTTAGAAGGTCATTTTCCCTTATTTTTAATCTTACTGTACTTCTGAACTGCACAGCGTTCCCTATCTTATAATCATTTTTTCCCTTTCATAAAAATTAGTTAAAGATTCTAAATACCGCGTTCTTGAACGTGCCTGCCATCCTGCCAACTCAACCTACGTACCTTCCAATATTCCATTTTTGCCTGAACAAATATTCAAATAATTCACCACGCCCCACGCCACAACTCCCTCCCACTTAGAGTCAGCGACTCTTCCCTCCCCTACACGTGCGACCACCTTGGCAATGGCTGGCGGCTCAGCGTCTAGGGTGCTGCAGTACGCGGGCATCGGCGCCTTCGTCGCCATCATCATCTACGCTATCATCTACTACAGCCGGACCGTGAACGCCAACGGGTTTATGTGCGGGGGCGATGCCGGTGCCAATCACGTCGTTGTCACTGGGGATGGCTGTAATGACATTTGGGCCTTTGGGCTTGTATCTGGCCTGGACCAAAGTATTTCTATATAGGGCAGCTGATAGGGGGCTTTAGCCCTAGCTGTCGTTGCCTCTTCCCTCTCCTTGCCGCCTCTAGCCGTCTCGCCGTTGTCTCCTTGCTCGTATGCAGCCGCCGTCATCGTCGTGCGCTAGTAGACACGATCGCAGGGATGCCGTGCCACCTCGCCGGGAGACCGAGCCGTCGCCGTCGCCGTCGCCGGAGGGTCGTCGCGTCAGGCCGGCGCCACCACCCTTACCCAGCTCCGCCACCTGTCGCTGCAGTCGACTGTGGAGAAAACACAGTCGCTACAGAGGGCTGCTGTGCCTCCCTATCTTCCTGGGCTCACCTCCATCTTCGACAACGTCGAACTCAATTCCTAGACGAGGAGAGGCTTGCTGTCCATGCCTTGTAGGGAGGTGAAAAGGAGAGGTGTCTCTAGGGGGAGAAGAAGATGGGAGAGGAGAGGAAGAAGAGGAAATGGGTGACCTAGGGTTGGAGTTGTGCTTGATTTCTTCCACCTAGGTGCTGTGATTAATGGAATTAGGTGATTTCTCATGTTTTCCCCTATGATTAGATGATAATTTTCATGGTACACTGGTGCTTAATCATGGGGATGATGCTTTAGTAGATTATATTTGAAGTTCAGAAGTTTCGGAGGGGTTTTTGACCTAGTTAGGTCATGATTCAGCAGTCGGCCATGTTTCAGAAAACATGCGTATCGTTTTTATCTTTCTTTTGAGTCTAAGAACGCAGAAAACGGATAAGTGGTTTGGGAGATATGACCGGTTTAGTGCTTGCTGTCCAGATTTCTTAAGTAGTGATTTGTGGAGCATAGTGGTCCTATTGAGGGAAATTGCTGCTAAGAGAAGGTGTCGATGGGTTATAGATTGCTTTCAATGTTCCTTAGGACTTTATTTATTGAAATCCGTCATTGTTCTGTAGGTGGTGGTGTGGGTTCGGCGTCGTCTACGCTACATCCCAATTCTCGCGGTTAGAAAGGCAAGTATAAGTATATGTTAAACGTTGTCTGCGTGTATGTATTGTGTTTGTTCTTATCATATAGCTAGAGGTTTGTTTGTAGTTGTATGGTTATAAATTGGATATATGCTATTTGCATTTATGGTAAGTGGATAACAGATGGGACATTGTTGCATCATTTGCATTTATGTGCATGGGCCGGGTCAGAGAATGGTCATATAACTAGTCCGGAATGTCTTGGACCAGGTCGGTGAGAAAGCTATATGATCTGGCCAGTGAACCCTAAGTCCTATGGGAGTAGGCACTCCATGGGAGTGGAGTAAATTGGTCCCCGCCTGACATAGGATGGGTAAGAGTGTTGCACAGACTGGTGACACTCGGCTATACCGGTATAAGCTTAACAGAGACATGTGCATCGCATTGCATTAGATGGTTGCGAGGTAGATTATATGGAGAAATTACAATAAAGGATGTATCTGAGTATGGATTTATTATTAATGCTTTATAGTTTCCCTTGTTTATACATATACTTTGCTGAGTATTCATGAATACTCACTCTTGCTTTTTATTTGGTTTTTAGGTGATCAGTGATGACATCATGCATGAGAGGGGGCTTAGCACCATTTTATGGGCACAAGAACACATCATTTTAATATACTTAGCTAGGTTTAATGGACATAGCTTCATTTGTCATTTAATTCAATGTGAGAACGATCTAGGTTAATGACTAACTGTTACTTGTGTTCAACTTATTCTGTTGAGTGTTTGTATTATCACTGCAATCACCGTCTTTGCCAAAGGTAAGAGGTGTGTGACATCCTAATAAAATTATTATGTCACATATCATTAAAAGTAATAATAAAGAAAATTAAAATTTTAAAACATGAAATAATAATGTAAAAAGGCTCTATTTAGATTTAAATAGCCTTTTTGGGCCCAACTTAGGCCCAAACCCTCTCCTAATCGACCCTAAGCCCATTAGGACTCCTAAATCCTATCTCTACTCTAATTCTTATCCAAATCAGATTCTACCCCTAATAGGACTTATCCACCACGACCCACCCCCTATAAATACCCCCCTAGACCTCCTCCCTCAGCCCCCAAGGTCAGAGCCTCGGAATTGAAGCCCTAGCCACCAAAACCCTAGCCCCCGAAGCTAAAACCGAGGTATCCCTCTTATTCCAAAGCCCAAACCGTAGACCTAAAGTCAACACATTGTAGGTCTCGTCGAGACGATCAATTTGGATATATGGAAGACCTATTTTGGGAAGAATTGGAGGAGCTACGCGTCGCCGAACAAATCATCGGATTAGGTCGTCGCCGGCGAGCCGCCGCCGCCGCCACGCCACCACCCCGCTTTCCGCGCTGGGGCTGACTCCATGCCCGCTGTTCCCGCAGACGCGCGTGCCGCCACGCCCTCGCCCGGTCAGCGTATGCAGCGTGTCCACCGCCGCTGCGTGCGAGTGCAAGTTTCACACCCGGCGCGCCACACCGCTTCGCCACGCGTCCGCGCCCCATTGGCCCCCGACGTGCGCGCGCAACCGCCACCCCGCCACACCCAGTGGCCTCCCGCCATGCGCCCTACGTTGTGTTTCCTGCCTCATGCACGCCACCGTCGCCACCCAATCAGAGACCGCCACGCGTCCGCACCCACTCGCGCGTGTTCCTGAACCGCCAGCCCGCGCCAGCCGCGCTGCCCACATGGTTAACCGGGTTTTGCCTCGGTTAACCGATATTTATTTTTCAGCTTTTCTTTTTCTCCCGAATCTTCCCCGAATTGTTTAGGGAGCATTCAAACTCTGATTTAGATTATTCCAGAGCCCAAAAATGACAAATAATCAAAAAAAATTTATATATTTTTACCGTACTATTTTCTCTGTATTTGTTATTTATTTCTTTTTCGTGTTGATCCGGCATGTTCCTACTGTACAGGAGTCATCCCGGAGCCTTTCGAAGGAGGACAATAGGATCGAGACTTCTTTGAAGGTAAGTTAGATTCATATTGAATTCCTAGTTTGCTCAAATTTATTTATTTAATCTGCATGCTTGAATTATCATGGTACTTGCTATTGTGTCCCGTTTTCATGTTAGTCCTCTACTAATATGAATTAGCCTGCCATTGATAGCCCGTTGGTATATTTTCCTAGCCTATGCTTATGTAGATGCTTAGCCTTGCTTCTAGGTTGGTAGTTGATAGGTTTCACTTATTATTAAATTTGTATCCGTGAAGTTTTGGCTTCATGGTGTTGTTTTGGTAAACTTAATCAACTAAAATCAACGTGGTGTGTGTTGATTTGAGGAGACCCAGAAGAGGTGGATCTGGGGCTTGTGGTTGTGATGTGCAGGTCTCCTCTATCATATAAGGACTGTATACTTGTGACTACCATACCGAACTTGAACCGTACAACCACTTGTGCCTTCTGCCCCTAACTTATTAGTTGCGGAAGCCTAGTTTCTGGTGTACTTGTAGTGGACGGACGTGACTAGCTATCACCGGTTTCGAATGGCTTAAATGGGGCTAATCTCATGCGGTGCGCTATCAGGTCCGGCTAAAGGAGATGCGCATGACTGTCAGCCTAGTCGAAGCGTAGCGTATGGGGCGCGAAACCAAAAGAAAGGGTACACTAGGGGCAGGTGAAAGTAGTGAACGGTTCTGTACTGTTTCTCTCTTTGGGATGAGCATGGCTTGTGGGAAACGTGTACACACTCTATAGAGTTAAAACTATTATGGTAGCCGTGCCCGCAGTTATGGACAAGGGAAAGGAGTTTGACACAAAGTAGACCCATGTGTTCCAATTAATTAACCTGATGGTGTAGTGTGGGCAAGGAGTGCCTATCTTTAGAGCTGGTTAGCCGTTTCTATGGCTACGCTCATCGTGTTTTGAGCCGGATAGCCTCCCTTTGGCTACGCTCGTGTGTTAGAATATGTTCAATGAATCAAAAATAAATAAATAAGTAGATAGGTGTTATTTTAGCTAAATAACCAGATCCATCCTTATTCCTGCATTCATTATTAAGTACTGCTTGCTGGGTAACCGTGTACTCATTATATGGATTATGGATTATTTATTCAGAAGAAGATCTTGACGTTGGTGTCAGTTGTGACTAGGAGGGTCCAACTCAAGGTGGTTAGCTACGTGTTCTGGGTCAACCTCGTACTTGAAGTCTTCCGTTGTGTTCTTATGATTTTGATTATGTCCTGTGCAAGACTATGTGAACGTCTATGTCAACTGGATGTTATTTATGTTATATAAACTATTAATTTTCTAGTTAATTCGATGTCTGCGATGATATTACAAACTGTCATTGAGTGTAATACTAGCTATGATCTTCTGAGACTAGTATTCGGTCACTCAAGCCGATAGAAATACCGGGGTGCACGACAAGGTGTTTGATGAATGAGATGGTCACTGCTAAGATGGAGCCGTTGGTTAGCCTATGAAGACGTGAATGGTTATATTATTGTGTTAAATGTGCTTATGTTTCTTTTGTCTGCTAAGTGGATGTCCAAATTTTAGGGGAGATGTTGATAAAATTTTGAAGTTTCTAAGTGTTAGTAGCATTCCGAACCTTAGAGGGATTGGGGTGTTACAACGGCGCGGTCGCGGGGCAGCAGCTGGCCGGCCTCGCCGCCGACGACGTCGCCGTGCTCCCGACGTTTACTTACCACGCCGCCTCGCCCAGAGGCTGCGGCGGTGGGGGCAAGGCGAAGGCGGAGGACTGCTGCGCGGTGTGCCTCGACGAACTCGGCGAGGGTGCGCTCGTGCACATGCTGCTGTCGTGCAAGCACTACTTCCACGCGGGCTACGTCGACGTGTGGCTGCTGTCGTACGCCACGTGCCCGGTGTGCCGGGCGAGCCCAGCGCCGGAGAAGGTCCGCCTGGGCGTTGCATCCATGTCGCCGCCGCTGCCGCAGATGCGCTGGTGCGGGGTGTCGCCCAAGAGAGGCGAGACGTCAATAGCCAAAGATGCCGTTGCGTCGAGGTCGCCGTCTCCTGCGAGGTCCGCGGTCCATTTGGAGCTCACCGTCGTCACTGACACTTGTTGGGAATAGTCCCATATTGGTTGTGAAGAGGGTTTAAGCATGGTTTATAAGGGTGTAAGGGAGAGAGAGCATCTCCTCATTGAACTAGCTTTTTGGGGGAAGATGGCCCAAGAGACCTTTGGCTCGCTGCTCTGGCTCGGCCTGCGAGTGTAATGCAGCTCAACGACCTAGGGTCTAGACGCGCTAAGTGTAGCGGTTCAGCTGATAAGTGGTATCAGAGCCTAGGTGGCTCAGGTGGTTCCTAGATAAGTCTCGGCCCAATGTGTGACCTGCTGCTCTGGTTGGGCTTACGAAGGTGCTGTAACCCAACGACCTGGAATCCGGATACGCTAAGTGTAGCGGTCCGGCTGACAACACTGAAGGTTCGGCGATGTCGCCGTCGCTATCCCGGCAGATGACGCCAGAGTGTGGAATGCGCCCGTCAAGATCGTCCTCTCCCGTGACGACGGCGCATTCTCAGGGCGTCTATGTGTAGAGCACAGAAGAGCGTACCTGCATTTTACGCTTGGTGAGCATGAGATTCTTCCAATGCTTCGCTTTGCTAGTTCCTCCAGAAATATTTGTACATGACAATGATTTAATTTAGTTAAATGGAGAAGCGCCGCTTGTCCTAGAGAGACGAATCAGAAATGCCGAACACATAATTCATTAGGGAAAGAAAAAAAGTGTTTGATTTCGTCACGAATAATCACGATCGAGCCAAATTGGTCCCATGGTATAAAATTAGGTGAAAGTGGTCTCTGGACTTTCTAGAAAAAAATTATTTGGATCCTTAACTGGTCAATATGACGGTTTGTATGGTTTTCGTTGATGTAACGTCCAACATAATAGAGATACATGGGGCTGCATACCTGGCTTTTTCATTTTCAAATTTATTTTTTTACCATGGGCCCACATGTCACACTAAGGCTCTGTTTGTTTGGCTTCTAGCTAGCTTCTAGACCGTAGAAGCCGAAAGTCCAAACAAAGAGCCAGTTTCTGAACCTTATTTCTCCAAAAACTAACCATTCGAATGCTAGCGTTATAATTAGGACCGAGAAGCCTAGTTTCACAAGCTTTTGTGGCCTTTGCGGGTTGAACTTATGACACTGTCATCATAGTTGGTAAGAAATTACCCACCATTGCCATCATATAAAAAGGGTTCCTCCTCCCTCGACGTTGCCGCGGCCAGCTCCTTCTCCCTCGACGCCGCCGCCTCCTCTCCTGATGCCGCTGCTGTAGGGTCCTCCTCCCTCGACGCCGCCGCCGCCTCCTCCTTGACAAAAAACTGGGTTGCCAAACAGATACAGGTTCTGCAAAAGCTGGCTCTCTAGAGTCAAAACTAAAGGCAGCTTCTTTTCGAGAAGCCACGCTCAAACAAACAGGGCCTAACACACACTCGCTACTTCTTCCTCATCCCAATCCCCACCACTCTCCTCCATTGGCCCGCTGTCTCTGCCCCCAACGGCCTCTATCTCTTCCCATAGCCCCCTTTGTCATCTCCCACTAACCTCTCTCTCCCCATGGTCTCTCTCTCCCCCTCAAGGCTGGTAAAGCTAGCCCCGGTCCGAGGTCGCCGCTGCACCAGGACCAAAGCCTCCACGAGCCGCCTCTTCAGATCTCGTGTTGCTACCTCAGGCCGTCTCGACCGCACCACATGTGTGCGTCCCGTGGCCTTGTGCCAAACGTCGGCATATCTAGCATGCCTAGCTCTATGATGCAACGCCATCTGGTAGCCGTAGATGCCATGCATGCGACGGCTGAGGAGGTCAGAGCCAGGCAGCGCTGCGGTGGCAGAGGAGATCGGAGCCGGGCTGCAGTGGCACGGTGCGGCGGCGCTAGGATGATGAATGAGGTCGGAGGAAGACGGAGGAGATCAGAGCCGTGCTGAGGAGGCGGCAATGGCAGACGCGACGGTGCTGCGACGACGGCCTAGGTTTTAAAGTGGAGAGTGAGATTAGAGAGTGAGAAAGAGAGTTAGAAGAGAGGGTGGGTCCACAAGTTGAGGTGGCATCTAGCTCGACATCCACACATACAAAAATGTCCACGTGTATGCCACATTGGCGAAACACCACTCATAAAACTAGGTTTGACCCGTAATGTGATTAAATTGGCATGGTTTGCAAAGTTCAGGGACCGTCTCATCCGGTTTTGTACCATAGAGATCAATTTGTCTCAAATACGATAGTTCAAGGACTAATTCGGCCTTTTTCTTTGGGAAAATATCTCAGATGCCATTGCAGAGCCGTGTAATGTCTTACCTACCATCACTTGGATGCTTATCTCTTTTATGCCATTGCAATTGTCCGATTATTGTCCTATATGCAATTGATGAAACTTATCCCTTTTTGTTTGAGCTACGTAAATATTTTAGAAATCATCCAAAAACACAGTGTTACTAAGTATGGAACAATCTGAATACACAAATGTTTTAGTATTTTTATGATAAATCTTTTATGTATAAAACATTTTGTGTAAATTTAACATAAAAACTTTTGTAAAAATACAAAAAAGATATAGATTGAAAGTATTGCATATCTGATAAAACTGTGACATTTCGAAAAAAAGGATGAGTTTTTAAAAATAGCATACATGATAATATTAGAGCAATCGCGATGGCAAATAAGGAAGAGAAAACTATTAGTAGTGTTTCTTTGAACGTTTGCGTTTACGTTTGCTTATAAGTTATAAATTTGTTATTTCTGTACAAGTCAAACGTTTTGACGTTTGGTAGCCAATTTTTGTAGGTCTTACTATTTCTTCTCAAAGTTCTTAAAACTATTTTTCTATAATTTTTTGATCCCTCGAATGTCTTTATCATGGAGCTACAAATTTCCAGTTTATAAGCAAACGCAAACGCAACCGCCCGAAGAAACACTACCAAGTGATGTCACATAAGAGGCTATCCGACTATGCAATGGCAAAGAAAATTTTGACTTAATTAATTGCTTACTCTGTTTTCTCTATCTAAGCCAAACGAATGTGCATGCTTGCTTGCTCACCTATGTTTCACCATCGTGTAGTCTGGTTGTGTGTGGATTTGCTTCTTTTTGTACCTTTGTATCCTTTTGAGATGATGCGGAATTTTCATGTCTGCGCCGTTTTAATTCTATCATGTTTAATATGGTCTTATTAAAGGGTTTATAACCGAACGAAATGTATCTGCCTACATACAGAACAGAGAAACGTCGTTGCCACTGTCCTCCCAAGTCTTTTCAATTTATGGTTTATGACTGTTTTTTCATACCAAAAGCTTCAAGTTTAAAGAGAAATGTCATTGCCATCTTCTTACCAATATTTCTTCTCAGTTTTTGGTTTATGATTGTTTTTAAGGTGTAAATAGATTGGATACGGACCGGAAGTGCTTTTATGGTATTTGTATTGATATTTTTAAAACAAATTTGAATTGAAACTGATATATTGTCAAATAAGGACACAGATATTCTCAAATAAGAACAAAAATTCGGATATTACTTTTTATCGATGGTTTAATCTAATCTTTGGTACAAATCAAGGTTTGAGTGCCGAATATGGACGCTAATAAAGCAAATACCGATAGATAGTGGTTTCTCAAATATGGATATTGCTGAATAAAGATAGTGTTTGTATTTGAACATGCATAATATAAATATGGATACACATTTTTCCAATACGAATATAATTATTACCATTTTAGACTTCACAGTTTTATGTGCCAAAAGATTTAGCTTCTTGAAACCATTTCTCAAATATCTTTAAACCGCTTCTCAAACTTTTAGAAGTCGTGTCAAACGAACTAATCTAGCTTCTCAAAACTGTGACAAAACTCTCGAAGTCTAATATTCTATCAGTTTAGCCATGCAGCGATTCAGCCACCGCCAAATACACCAGTCTTGCACCGGGAAGGGCAGAACAGATTTTGGACAGTACTTCACGTTTTCCTCTACAAGTCATGGTGATCTTTCTTTTATATAGTCGAGTCTTATCTACTAGCAATCTTATATGTTGTTGATTCGTCTGCTTCTAGTAGTGCTCTTAATGTAGGCTTTGTTCATGCCTATGTAATATGTATTATGTATTATATACTGCACTTAGATTTGTCATATTTTAGAGATTAAATTTGTCACAGAAGTGGGCAAAGTTCTAACAGCTATCACCTACAAGTCAACATAACAACACATCTTCGAATAGGTTGTCCCACCTTTTTTTTATAGGTTAGCTATCCTAAATTAGCGAGGTTTAAAGGCTTTAATAATATTAACTTAATCCTTCTTAATTCTTAGGGTGTTTGACGGGTGAAGCCCTGACCCACACTCTTTAACACTGAACCAATCAGAATCGAGCTCAAAACTGGTCCCAACCTCTAGCACCACAGAAGATTTTGGTTGCTGTCATTCTCCGTGTCTGCAGTGGACTAAGGCCTGTTGTCCTCAACCTATTTGTCTTAAACTTATCTGCTTATTTGACTTATCTTGTAACTTCGAGAATTTTTTGAGGTAGCATCGAGAGCCGGATGTCTTTGGTTTTATGGTTTAGGGAGCTTTTAGGCACGTCTACGAGATAAAAAAAGGATTCAAAAAGTAATAAAAAATCAAATAAGTCAAAATAACCCACGTCTTATCTGACTTATTTCTTGTCTTATTTGACTTATTTGAATTTTTATTACTTATTTGAATCTTTTTTTTATCTCGTAGACGTGTCTAAAAGCTCCCTACACCTTAAAAACCAAGGGCATTCGGCTCTCGATGCAACCTCGAAAAATTCTTAAAGTTATAAGATAAGTTAAATAAGCAAATAAGTTTAAGACAGATAAGCTAGTGAGAACAGTCCTAAAATCCTCTGACTTCATATAGCCGGTAGTCGGTACTATCCCCGCGTGTCACAGGATCCCAATCTGTTTGCAACATTGCCAAGATTTGCAGCCATTGGCAAGCCGTATTGCGGTACTGTACCGAAAAGAAGGCCTAACCTGATTACCTCGTTCGTGCGTTGGCTGAGAAGTTGACTTGTGTGCTATCCACTCCTGGCAGTGGCATCAAATAACGTGACATGTCACCGATCATAGAGCAATTCATAATGCCAGTGTCATAGATCAATCACGTCTCTGAACCACTCAACCAGATCATCGCTGAATGATGTCAAGCCTGACTAATTAAACAATGAACATAGATTAAGAGAAGAATACTAGCGCTAAAAACTCGATTCTTCGATCTTGAACACGATGTTTAGCGCTAGAACCGATAATAACACCGAGTATAAAAGAATGCTGCTTTGGTCGTTATCGACATCGTTTTCGAAACAAAACTGTAATAACTAATATCTAAATTTAAATACGTGTAATCGCGAATATCATTTCCGCTATTCAATATAGCTTGAGTTTGTAAAAGATTGGATATTTTATTTTAAATAATCAAAATATCGTAGATTTTAGAATATACCATCCTACCCTATTGCCATATACACATGTCATATATACATACGGTCCCACGTATCAATGAAACAAAATGATAAACAGTAAATTCTGAAATTTCTCTTAAAGATTTGTGCCTCTTAAAGATTAGTAATTAAAAATTTACCACTCGTGGATCAAAAACATATGGTCCTACAAAGATAGAACCACGTGTCATTGATGCACCAAGTGATTGATCATCAAATGCCAATCTTTAGAGTGACAAATCCTCAATTATTCATTTCCTTAAAATATTTAGCACAACACCTCATCTCCTGCCCCAACCAGAGTCGAGCTAGCGACCCAACTGAAAATCTATACATGCATGGGTGCACATTCACTTTCATTTCGTGCCTTGTTATAAATCACACGTCAACCACCACCTCAATGAATTAATCCTTGATTGATTCCGATCGCCATGTCCTTGCAACCATGCCTACACCAAGTCGTCAGAACAGGAAGTTCTTGGCCGCAGCCATGCCGCCCACCGCGGCGCCTCCTGGCCTTTCCGACGACGCGTCGGCCGCGGCTGGCGCGGCCAGCTCCAACTTCGTGCTGCTCTACATCATCATCGCTGTCCTCGTCGGCGTCATACTGTACATGGCGGTCCGGTACGGCCGGGCTGCCCTGTCCGAGTGGCGGTTCCAGGCAGCCGGCGGCCACGGCCCGCATCCGGCGGCGCAGATCGGGCTTAGCATGGACGACATCGCCGCGCTCCCCACGTTCACGTACCGAGCGCGGGCGACGCCGTCGCCCCACGGGGGCAGCTGCGGCGGGAGAAGGAGTGGCGGCGGCAAGGGGTGGGCGGCGGTGGAGTGCGTGGTGTGCTTGCAGGAGCTGGAGGACGGCGACGTGGTGCGCGTGCTGCCGGCGTGCAGGCACTTCTTCCACGGCAGCTGCATCGACGTCTGGCTGTGCGCGCACTCGTCCTGCCCGGTGTGCCGGGCGCACCCGGAGCCGGAGCTCGCGCGGCTGCGCGAGGCGGCCGTGTCGCCGCCACTGCCGCAGCTGCGGCGATGCGGCGCGTCGCCCGAGCGGCCCGCGCCGTCGAAGGTCCTGGCGGACATCCTGGCACGGTCGCCGTTGAGGAGCGGCTGCTCGACCAGTGGATCAAAGGAGATCATGTCCAGGTCGCCGTCGCCGGGACCAGCGGCGCGGGGTTACATCACGTCAAGATCTCCGTCTCCGTCTAAGACGGCACCGACGCCGCGCAGGGTGAACGAGCTGTGGTCAAAATCCCCGCCGCCTCGGTTGTTGCCAGAGATTATGGTTGTCCGGTCGAAGTCGCCGTCGCCGATAAGGTTTGATCGGAGGTCGCCGGCGAGGTGCATCGTCGAATTCGAAGGCGCAGAGACAGAGGTCATCACGTCGGCATCGCCATACACGGTGACAGCTAGAGAGGACGGTGGTGGCTCGCTGTCGAAGTCGCCATCGCCGGTGATACATTACGTTGGCGCGGAAGGGAAGCAGCAATAACACTCGAGAGGCATTTGATTCTTAATTTTTTATGAACTGTTTCCTGATCTTCAGTCTTCACCATTTATTTTCTATTTTTACGGTTTTGCTGATTTTTCACATTTTGAAAACACTGTGTATGTGGTAGAAGGGCAAAATATACATACGCAATTGTTGATAAAACACCTGTATAAAATATAAATAAATCTTTTGGGATCAGAACAAGCCTGCAGACCATGCCATGGCAGAGCGTGGTCTAGCACACTGCATAGATAGATTTGTAAACCATCGTTAATCTTTATAGCTAGTCTTTTTAATAGTTAAATTAGAATTATATCCTGTTAACAACTATGGAACCGAACTACCTAACCTTTTAGATTAATATACATTTCTCAAACGCATTACCACATTAATCCGTATGCAAAATCAAAATAAGCCTTATACTTCTGACCAGATGTAATAATTAAGTCTTTGATGTTGCATTTTCCCAGAAATTTCTAGCATTTTCTCCGTTTTCCTTTCCATGGCAAGTATTTTTTTGCTAGTTGTCATACGTTAATGTTAGGGTCGGGGTTCACCAAGCCCCTGGGCTTAGATGGAGGCTGGGGGTCGAGACGGATGCCCGACAATGGTAGGCGGTGGTGGCATAGTGAGACGGCGGTACCGCTGTGCTGCCAGAGCTGCTGTTGGGCATAGGACGGTGCTCAGCGGTTGCAAAGGGTTCTACGCATAGCCGCTCCGAGTTAGGTTAGGCGGGGCAGCATGGCGGCAAGACGATGGGGGGCAGAGCGGCAAGGTGTCGAGGACGCCACCGGCCACAAGTAGGAGGTCGTGGGGTCGTGGGCGGTGATCGAGGCACGCAGAACTTGTCGGACATGAATAAAAGGAAGCAGAAGCAGCACCAGCGGTGAGGAAGAGGAGGGGAGGGGATGGCTCTGCCGTCGATTGAAATCCCCCCTGTGAGATTTAGTTGACTGCCCAGCAATCAGTCTCATTGTAAATAGATGATTGTAGCATTCCTTGTAGTCAGTCCCATAATATTGTAACACCTTTAGTCTCCTACGGCAGTAGTTGAGAGTAGAACGATCTCCGTTCTGCTGGTGATTGACTAGCTAGTTGTTGGGCTTTTGCCTAGTTGATAAGGCCCATGCGAGGGGAATATAAGGCAATAGGAGCTGCTGCTGCCCTGGGGCTGGCTTGTGCACGAGCGAATGCGCATAAGGAGCGGAGCAGCGGCGGTTGACCCAGGCGACGACGAGCTTGTCTTCCTAAGTAGCGCCGGCTAGGCCATTTCTCGCGCTTACCATTACAACAGCTCACCGATTCTTCTCTTCCCCTCTATTAATCGGGTGAGCTCCTCCCTTTTGCGTGCTCGGTTCAACAAGCTAAACCCTAGTTTTCTCATCTTATTCTTGGCTCCTTCCGAGGTGTTCCTGCCTCTGATTTCATGGGTTTGGCTGGTTAACCTTGTTGGATTTGGGGTTACCAGCGTCGGCTTGGTCCCTTAGCCTAGGGCCTAGGTGCTGTGGTCTTGTGTGCTGTATGTGATGTGCTTTGAGGTATTCATGCTGCTGTACTAAGATCGACAGTATTGTATCTCCAGGACATTTGTAGCTGCTTGTTCTATAGCAACGACAATATTGTTTTTTGGGACAACGTCTTTGAGACGTGCCTTGCCTGTTTTCGCACTGGTTTGAATGTAGTGCACCATAAGTTCATCAAATTCCCTTTGTTTGATCTATGCACAGGGCTAATTGAGGCTGTTTGAGGACCTGGCAATTGTGCCGAGGGGCTAACAGCCTCAATTTGGGGACTGTACACTGATTCTGGGTGTGGCGTCGAGTTAAAATCGATGATGATAAATATATTGAGATTCGCTATGACAGTTCTTTGATTATATATATGCTGCATAATTATTTTAATTTCAATTAATTGTGAGAATCATACTACTGCTTAATACTATTGTATAACTCTTTAAGTTTCATTTAAAGTGATGTTTGACATATCTGGACAGTCAAATTTGATAGCATGGTTGTTGTGTTTAGTAATTTCATTTACTAATTGAAGAGCAATCCTTTACTACTGCTGTATATGGCTATTTGAATATGCTCTGATGCTGAAATCTGAGATAAATTTATGGTTTCAAAAGTAATTCTCCTTAAATTGGACTGTTAATCAACTTTGCCAGTAGTGGTTTAGTCAATAAACCTGTCATAGCTTCATCTGTGATATATATGTGATTTGTGTTGTTGGAAGGCTATTCTTAGCAACCCGACGCATTAAAACTGAGAGCAATTTATAACATCATTAAACTGAGCTATATTGTTGTTTAAATGTTATGAATTTGAGCATGTTATCATGACTATTTTTCCTGCTGAATGTGAATTATTATATTGCTGAAACTGCATTGGAAGAATTCATATTAGTAGGTCTATTTCATGATAATTTTGTTTGATTGCTGTTTTATATATCTGGAATTATCTTATATATATTGTATATGATATTACTTATACTACAATACTTTAAACAGTACAACATTATAGAAATCAATATTTAATGGCCTTCGGTAGTAGTGACGTAGTGAAGCCTAATGTGTTTGATGGCTCCAACTTTAATCGCTGGCAGGCATGGACTAGGTTATGGCTGATAGACTTATGGTTTTTTTGGGTGATATCGGACCCTCCTCAGCTTCCCATGGGGAAGAAGCACATAGACGCTTGGAGGATGTGAATCACGCTCCCTTAGCCCCTATTGCTGGCCGTCTTATCCAATCGGCTGTTTGACGTCTACTCCAACTACAAGATAGCGAAGGAGCTTTGGGATGACTTGGAGCATAAGTTTTCTAATGGGAATAATGGCAATGAAAGCTTCATTGAAGAGAGCTGCCTGAACTCCAAGTTGGGTAGAGAATAGATCAATTCTGGAGCATGTCTAGGAGCTCTAGCTCCATGTCAGGGATCTGAACCAGTATGACTGTCTTCTCCCTGAAAGTTTTCAAATGAACGTGGTCCTGGCGATGCTGCCACCTTCATAGCACGACTTCATGACCACTTATCGGCATATGAAGGAATGCGTTACTCTTCCAGAGTTACAGGCAACCATCAATGTCTAGGAGAGGGCCCACGCAGGCTCGAGGCCTTACTCATCACAAGTCTAGGCTCATCTTGCGAATGTTAAGAACTCCAATGCTGCAAACAAGAAGAAAGGCAAAACCCCCCAACCCTAGACTGGCGCCAAGGCAAAGAATATGAAGAAGAAGAAGGAGGATGAGGAGCTAGTATGCTACGTCTGTGGCATTGTCGGGCGCACAGCTCACAGATGTCACGACTGCAAGGGCAAGGAACCATCTCCAAGTCAGCAGGGAGGCCACAAGGCTGAGGCGCATGTTGTAGTGGCGCCTTCAGGACCCACCGATGGGTATGTACCTAGAGCCTTTATGATTGATTCATCATTTGATTGGTAGATCGATACAGGTGCTACACATCATATTAGTGCTGATCATTCCTCATTCTCTTCCTTTTAGGGTCAAGTTGGTGGATATGTCCTGGTGGGTAATGGAGTTGCCGCACTTATTCGAGGAACTAGCCAGATCTGCTTGAAGCTTACTTCGGGCAAGATGTTGATTCTTCGAGATGTGCTATTTGTTCCCGCCATTAGATGAAATTTGCTTAGTAGCTCTGCACTTTGTAGATAGGGCATCCAATTAGTTTTTGAGTCCAATAAGGTCATGTTGACTAAATTTGGTAATTTTATTGGAAAAGGGTATGAGAGTGGCGGTATGTTCTACCTCTTAGTTTTGAGTCACAATAACATTCCCATTCATAATATGGTTTGTAATAAAGTGCATGATTTTTGTCATTGTCGCTTATGTCATGTTAATTTTAAGGCTATTATGTGGTTAAACAAAATCAACATGATTCCATATTACAGTTATGAGAAAGGTTCTAAGTGTGAGGTGTGTGTGTAAGCTAAGCAGCCTAGAAAGCTGTTTCATTCGGTTGAGGGGCGAGAAACTTCTCCACTTGAGCTAATCCATTCTGATCTTTGTGAGATGAATGGAATAATAACCAAAGGTGGCAAACGATGCTTCTTAATTCTCATAGATGATAGTACTAGTTATTCTCATATCTATTTGCTAAAGTCTAAAGATGAAGCATTAGAGTACTTTAAAGTCTATAAGGCTAAAGTGGAAAACCAACTAGAAACGACGATTAAATGGTTGAGGTCAGATCGTGGAGGTGAATACATCTCTAAGGAATTCTCTCGTTACTATGAAGAAAGTGAAACCATTCATAAAACTACACCTTTCTATTCACCCCAACCAAATGGGGTAGCCAAACGAAAGAACTAAACTATATGTGACTTGGTGAATTCCATGTTACAAAGTTCTAGTATGTCAGACAGATGGGGGAGGGCAGTTCTCACAGCTACCTATGTCCTGAATAGGGTAGCACCCCGTAATTGAGAGGTGACACCTTATGAAGGTTGGAAGGGGAGAAAGCCTACAATGACTAATCTTCGAACTTAGGGTTGCCTCGTTAAGGTTAATCTACACTTACCAAAGAAAAGGAAGTTAGGACCTAAAACTGTTGACTGTATCTTTCTAGGGTATGCTTTAAATAGCACAACCTATAGGTTTCTAGTAGTCAAATCCGAGACAAACGAAGTTGCTCTTAATTATCTTATGGGCATTCTTCGAGTCTATCTTTCCTATGAAATCTAATGAGATAATCTTACTAGATGGCTCTTATGAGCACTACTCTATACCTCCGGAAGTGGCTGAGCCTACTCCTGTCTTGGAGTTGAGCAGGAGTAAGAGGCAGAGGACTGAAAAGTTGTTTGGTGATGACTTTGCCATCTACCTCGTGGATGATGAAACCAAAAGTGCATCTAGGCCCCTAAATGGGTTTTGGTGATTAATGACAAACAATTAAGGGACTATTGCGTTCATTGAGGATATGAATATGTGAAAAATCCAAATGGTGAAAAACTAGAGCACAAATAAGGAAAGAAGATGGCACGTGGTTAATTCTACACTTGTAGTTATTTTTTTATTTAATTTGAGTCTAAGGATTGTTGTACTATTAAGAGGGATGCAACGAAAAATGGCTTAGAAATATCTCAAGTGCTCAAATTGATATACCTTTGCAAATTTGGGAAACACAAAACACATCACATCTTGCACACCAGGTGTTTTCAAATCTCAGTGAATCGGATTGAGGTATTCTTTGTGCATCGGAAGTTTCGATCCCATCAGACTGTCTGGTTTTTTAAGACTCCGAGTTACCTGTTTGAGGTATTCTTTGCTAATCAGAAGTTTCGATGGATGGCTCAGATATTCCAGTCTAGTCAGATGTTCCAGAATTTCCGAAATGTGAACTCTGTCTGGGTTATCTTTTTCTGAGTCGGAAGTTTCGATGGTTAGGTCGGATGTTCCGATCTAGTCAGAGTTTCTAGAATTTTCAAGTTATGAATTCTTTGTCCGATGAGGGTTGCTAATTGGAAGTTCCGATGCCCTGGGTCGGATGTTCCGATCTGTGTTTTATCCCAGACTTGGGTTGAGTCGAGGGAGTTGCTTTCTGGAATTTTGCACGTAGAGGTAGAGAGGGTCCCAATGGCTAGATTTCGAGGACCTCTATATAATGCCCCCTCACTTCCACCTCGGGCGCGCGGGCTGTTCCATTGAGCTAACTTTCATTTTCTTGAGTCCTAAACACTACTCCACTCTAGATCTAAGTGATCCACCTTGTAGGAAGAATTGGGAAGAGGATTTGAGTGCTAGATCAAGCGAGATTCATTCTTGAGCATTTGAGTACATCTCCAAGATTGATTTTTTGCCAGATTTATTACACTTGGGGTTGAGGACTCCTAGATGGCTAGGAGTTGCTCATGAGCCACCGATCTATGTGTGGTGGGCCATGAGAAGTTTGTGAAGGCCGAATTTCTCCTCTACAAGGGAAGAAATCAAGGAGTGAAGTCAAGGAGTGTTTTGTGCAACCTTGGGAGGATTAGGGTTGAAAGAAACCCTGGCTCAAGTGTGACCGAGTTGCCTCAACGGAGACGTAGGATCCCCTTAATGGTCCGAACTTTGAGAACAAACATCACTGCATCTCCCTCTCCGATTCGGTTTTCCTTTTCCTCTCACTTGTTTGATTTCTTTTGTAATTGAGCTATTGTCTTAATTGATTAACTTTGTTAGCTCCCACTGCATCTACTATAGCTTGTGATCTATCCTTGGTGTAGGTGGCATCCTTGAGATTGTGAGATTTAATTTGGGATTCGAAATCCCCTTTTCTGTGCAGGTCGGATAATCTGATAGTTGCATCGGATAGTCCGATACCCATCGGAATATCCGATCTTGACATCGGAATATTCGATACATTGCTTTCACGTTAAATTCTGATTTATTTTTTAAAGGCCTATTCACCCCCTCTAGGCGACATCCCAATCCCTCAGAAACACGTACCCCCTTAGAGGCATATGCATCTCCTGATGCAAAGTATTAGAGGGATGCAGTCCGTAGCGAGATGGATTCTATCATTGCTAATGAAACTTGGGAGGTCACTGATCTTCCTAGTGGATGCAAACCAGTGGGTTGCAAATAGATATTTAAAAAAAAGAGGAGACCTGATGGTTCTATAGAAAAATACAAGGCCCGTTTAGTGGCTAAGGGTTTCACTCAAAAGGAAGACGAGGACTACTTTGATACATATTGCCCTATGGCTAGATTACCCACAATTTGTGTGCTTATAGCTCTAACTGCTTCATGTATGCTCCTTGTCCATAAAATGGACGTGAAAACAGCTTTTCTTATTGGAGAGTAGGATGAGGAGATATATATGAACTAGCTAGATGGATTTGTGGTTAAAGGCCAAGAGATTAAGGTTTGTCCCCTGATTAAGTCTTTGTATGGTCTTAAGCAAGCCCCCAAACAATGGCATGAGAAGTTCGATAGCACACTGATATCTATTGGGTTTTGTGTAAACGAAGCAGATAGATGTGTGTATTATCGGTTCAGAAGGGGTGAAGATGTCGTTCTATGTTTATATGTAGATGACATACTATTGCTTTGGACTAATTTAAACGTTATCATGGAAACAAAAGAGTTCCTTTCCTCAAACTTTGACTAGGAGAAGCTGATGTAATTCTAAACATCAAGCTGATCAACGGAGAGAATGAGATCATGCTTTCATAGACCCATTAAGTGGAAAAGATGTTAACTCGCTGTGGACACATGAGCTCCAAACTTGTTTCCACTCCCTATGATTTTGTCATGAAGCTTTGCAAGCACACTGGTGAAGGGGTTCATCAACTCTTGTGTTCACAAGTAATAGGATCCTTGATGTATCTTTATAGTGCAACTAGGCCCGGTATCTCATATGCAGTATGTTGATTGAGCCGTTACATGACTAATCCAGAAGATGATCACTAGGTAGCACTACATCAAGTTGTCAGGTATCTTTAATGTACCATGGGACTTGGCATCCATTACTCTGCTGGCTGTCTTAGAAGAATTTAATGATTCTAACCGGATTAGTGACTTAGATGAAATGAAAGCTACTAGTGGATTTGTATTCACTTTAGCTGGTGGGGCGGTGTCATGGAAGTCTACAAAATAGACTATTATTACACACTCTACCATAGAGGCTAAACTAGTTGCCCTAGATTCAGTGGTAGTAGAGGCAGAATGGCTCAAGGAGCTTCTTTCTGACCTACCTATTCTGGAAAAGCTGATTCCAACCGTCTTAGTATACTATGATAAATAGACTGTTATAGTCAAGGTTAAAGTAGAAAAGACAACATGAAGTCCTCGAGGCATATTAAGAGAAGACTTAAGTCTTCTCGGTATGCAAGAGAGATGGGTGTTATTATTATAGAATACACTCAATCCGATAGTAATCTAGTTGATCCCTTTACTAAGGGTTTATCTAGGACAACTATCAAAGTAGCATATAGAGGAATGGGGCTTATACCCTAATAGAGGTCACCTACAGTGGTAATCCATCCTGGATGAGCGAAGATCCCATGAAACAGGCTCTAAGACAGCTATGCTGTGTGATCATTGAAAGCACACAATAAATTCCCATTAGCTGTAGTGCTTACTTTGTAAGGCGGGTTGAGATTAACCCTCTTAATGAGTTTAGAGCCTTATGGCAAGAGAATTGTCCTATAGAATTTCCTGAAAGTACTGACCTATAAAACTGACCATGGGGTCACAGTCTATGAGAGTTCACAGGAATACTCTCTAGTGAGCTTATGAAAATATACAAGGACATAAGTGTAACGTCCTGCCCACTAGAGGTGTAGTTTTCAGCCTAGTACCATGTGATTTGAATGAAAGCCTTTACACTAAGGCATTGGATCAAGGCATAGTCCTCCATTACCTGTGTAGGGTCATAGTTGTTCTAACTAAACTTTGGTTCAAACCGTGAGGTACCACTGTTGAATAACAGTATATTAAACAATATTACACAGAATCATTACTGTGGAAAACATGGGCCCCAGGTATCCGAAGATATACTACTGGACGCACCACCTCTTTGGGCCGACTCAATTGGACCTTCCGTATATGCTTAGAGGTCGGCGCTGACCGACATGTTCTACAAGGAAACGAACTCGTCTCCTACCCGAATACATAGATATAGGCGTAACCAAATCGGTTATCTGTATCTTCCATATACGGATTAGGGATTCTATCTGTAACCTGGCCCCTTGCACTATATAAAGGGGGTCCGGGGCCCCTAGTTCTTCATCTCTTTCATCATCAGCATCTACCATAATACAATCCACGAGCACAGGAGTAGGGTATTACCTAGCCCCGAGGGCCTGAACCTGTATAAATTCGGCTCCTTGTGCTATCATCGTAGTTGTGATCTTTCGCAGTGCCCCATAAAATACATTGCCGACACAAATCGTCGACACTTGGCACGCCAGGCAGGGGCTAGCGTCACGATCAACTACATCGACTCTGATGGCTTCAATTGGCGGATTCATCTTCATCTACGCCCCCGGCCAAGGCTTCATCTTCGGAGATCTCGGCTTCATCGCCGGTGACTTCGGGGAACTTCGGTTGTGTGAGCCAAACTTCGTTTGGTCCACGCATTACCGGGGAAGGTGGTACGCGACTCCGACCGAGCCTCTCCACTTCGGGATCTCTCCCCTGGATTCCGATCCGGAAGAGATCCGATCTGATGATGACGATACCGACTGGCCTACCGCAGGGCTCCCCTTCGGTTTCGGTCGGGATCTGCCACTTCTTTCTTTACCAGCTCCTTGTGCTGACGAAGAATCAAGTGGCGATCTGATTCCTGGTTTGGGTCGTTCTCAGATCCAGTCGGGAATCACAATCCCTCAATCGTGGTCCGTCCCGTTCGGGTTAGGAAACTCGGCCGCTGTTTTCCATCGGATAACATGCCAGCTTTTTCAATCTGAGCTAAGGAGCGGGACACGGCTCACGCACACTGGGACGAGTTTTCCGAGTCAGGACTCATGGACAACTCTAACCAGGACAACTTCCCGAGTGGACATACGATTCGGATTGGTTAATTCGGCTGCAAGGTTCCAGCGGATTCGTTCTGCTGAACCTCAGTCGGATCCTCTTTTGGTCAGAGATCTAGCATGAGAAGTGGGAGTCATAATCACTCCCATCGACGAGCCAACAAATCGGGATCGGTTGAGCCTCTCCTTCTCGGAATTCGAGTCGGAAGAGAGCGTCAATGGGTTCCTCGACTTTCGCGGCGTCTACATGCTGGACGGGCAAGCCTCCGGCTCGGCGCCCCTTGGGGGAGGCTGGGGCTGAACAAAACCGCGGAGGCGGAGAAGACTTGCGTGACCAATTGCATGGTCGTGCACGGGAAGTCCAGGAGGAACTGCTTCAAGTCCATATGAGAGATCACTCAGTCTTCCGTATGCCACAGCAGAACATCCTCGCATGTAAAACCCTCCTAGAAAATGTTGGTCCTTTACTTGGAGAAGGCAACCCTGCAACGCCGATCATGGAACATATCAAGGCCATGGTGACGGCAGCAGCTATCCAAGGCACTCGGGATCAACAGGCCGACTCGGCCAGAAGCCAGACTGCCACGAGTACCACTCGACGCAGTCGGCGCACACGAAGTCGCGGACAAGACGCCCGCCGAAGTACAAGTCGCGATCTTCACCTTGACATTGAAACCCGGCGGATGGAGCGAGATGAGGATCGGCGCCGTACACCACCGCGTCAGAATCTCCCCCGCCAATCTCCTCCCCCCGGGGAAGGATTGATTGACGGGATCAAGGCATTTACACCCCGACTCCTTCAGGTAAACTGGCCCGAGGGGTTCAATCCTAAGGGGATTGTGAAATTTGATGGAGAGCGGGACCCCGAGGCTTGGTTGCAGATCGACTCTTTGGCAATCAAGGCTGCGGGTGGAGGGTACGACGTGATGGCGAACTATTTGCCCGTCATGTTAACCCCTCCGGCTTAGAACTGGCTCGCGGGCCTTCCAGAGAACTCGGTCGATTCCTGGGGAGAGCTTTACGACCAGTTTGTAGCCAACTTCCAGGGTACTTACGAGAAACCCGGGACCCAGTGGGACCTTTATCAGATTCATCAGAAGAAAGATAAGTCGTTAAGAGATTTCATTCGGCGTTTCACCAAGAAGAAGAACACGATCCAGGAGATCTCAGAGGCGGTCGTCGTCGCAGCCTTCCAGAAGGGAGTCTGCGACCCCGATCTAATCAAGAAGATGTCTCGGAAGCCCCCGACTACCGTCAAGGAGATGTTCGCCTTGGCGGATCGATATGCTACCGCCTCGGATGCTTTCGCTGAGTGTCAAGAGGATCACACAAGCAAACACGAAGACAAGGACAAACCCGAGTCATCCTCTAAGAAGGACAAGAAGCGCAAGGGTGAAGAGATGGTAGCCGTCGCGGATCAGGGTTGGCAGAGGCCGCCTCGGCCCACCGACTACAACAAAGTCATGGAGGCGCCGTGTCCTTTCCATCCAAACGGAAAGCATGCGGCCAAAAAATTGCAACATCTTGAAGAAGTTCGCTGAGGAGCACAACAGCGACGCCCCGAGAGACTCAAAGCAAGACGACAAGCGTGACCCTCCTCAGGGTGACGCTTACCAAGAAACCGAGCGAGAGCTCAACTACATATTCGGGGGATCGGATGCATATGTGTCCAAGCGTAAGCAAGAGCTTACCGATCGGGAAGTCAATACAGCTATTCCGGTGACCCCCGAGTATCTCCGGTGGTCTGAAGTTCCGATCATATTTGATCGCTCAGATCACCCGGACCACGTCCCTTGCCCAGGAAGATATTCACTCATCCTGCATCCTGTGGTACGGGGCTTCCGACTGCGCAAGGTCCTGGTTGACGCCGGAAGTGGATTAAATATCCTTTTCGCTAAGACTTTGGGCGAGATGCAGATCCCAAGGACGGCGCTCTAGCAGACAGACGCGCCGTTTCATGGCATAATTCCGGGAACATCATCAGTGCCGATCGAAAAAATCACTCTTCCTATCACCTTCGGCACTCGGGATAACTACCGGACGAAAAACCTCAGTTTCGAGGTGGCCGATTTCGAGACTGCATATCACGCAATCTTGGGAAGGCCGGGCTTGGCCAAGTTCATGGCCGTCCCATACTACACCTATCTGGTTATGAAGATGCCAGGTCCACGGGGCGTAATCACGGTCCGTGGAGATGTCAAGTTCTCCTACCTCCTCGATAGGGAGAGCTGCGACTTCGCTCAGTCAGTTGAAGCGGCGGCCGAGTTGGAGGAGATCCGGCAAGCGGCCACCACTCTTCACGACGAATGCGATCTACCAAACAAGAAGCCATCTAAGTCAGACATCAAGCCTGACGAAGATGTCAAGTAAGGAGGCGCTCGTTGTTCTTCTCCAAGTAGATCAGGATGTCCTCACGTCACTCGGTGGTACGCTCGGGGGCTCGCCAACTAAAAGCGTGAAAACGGCACTCTCCTGAACAACTCGTGGAACATCGAGCAATTGCGTTGGTTCTATACCTGACGACTATTGTAACACATGTCTACAATTAAATAAAGATAAGTTTTCACTCACATTGTCTCTATGTTTATGCAATTCACTTTCTGACTTGCTACTTATTTATATATCAATTAAGTAGTAAGTCGGGGCTACCTTTAATTAGAAAGCAACCGCAAGACCTAACCTTTTATTGAAATTAACTTGACTTGCTCCTAGTCGGATCCCGACTAGCCAAGAAGTCGGGGCTATATTTAATTAGGTGCTTGCGCAATACAAGACCTCTCTCTTTTATTGAGTTTGACTTACTCGCGGGTCGGATTCCGACTGGTTTGTAAGTTGGGGGTCATACCTGATTAGGAGCAGTCTCCATCACTACATTTATTCGACACCTAATCGAGCTTTTTTCTTTTCAAGTCTATGATAAGCCTAAGTGTTAGTTGTTCTGAGTAACGAAACTCTTGTTTTCTAGCAACACTCATACTTCCCGATTGCGTTACTGGAGATAGAGCTCCGTGCCAACTCCTAATGCTAAGAAATTTGATGCGCTGGGCAGAGTGCTTAGTAAAAGGGACCTAACTCGCTTGGCCAAAACGCGTGATTCGAATTGAGAAAAGCCGATTAGCTTGTGCTAAGATAAAAAAAAACACACACACGTAGAAGAGGCTGCAGGCAAAATAGACAATTTTATTAATATTTACAATGGCTCGCAAGCCGTTTACAGGATATGGCGGCAAGCATGGGCCTGCGCCCTGATGATCAGGTCTGTCATCCCGGCGAGGCCTGGGGCGGCGTCGATCAGGGCTTCGGCGATGGCGACGTCGCGAGCACGGGCGCGGACCAGCACCTCCACAATCGCATCGACCACCTCGGCAAGGGCCGGAGCGACCTCGATCAGAACTGCGACGGAGGCGACGTCGCGGGCTCAGGCCTCCTCTTCGGCGACCTCGGCGAACGCGAGGTCGTACTGCGCCTAGAGCTCCGCCAACTCTTCATCAGCCATTGGAACAGGAGGAGATGGAGGGATTCAAGAAGGAGCTTGGGTGAGGAGCGGCTACTGTACCGGCCTCTCTTTATAGCCGAGATCGGGGAATTCGAATCGGTTTCGGGGAATAATGGCATTGGGAAGCAGCCCCGATAAGAACTGTTCCCAGGATTTGATGTGAAGGTCTCTGGGAACACGGTGCAACGTTCAAAGCGGTGTTTGGCCTTCCAGCAAAGTGGCGCTGGGACGACCCGTGGCGGCAAAGAATAGCGCGCGCTTATCGAAGAGCCGCGGGCGACGTTTCGGCTTCGCGCTAGGCGGGAAGGAACGAAGCCCTGGATTCACTATTGTAATTTTCGGGCCCAGACTTAGGTTCCAGAAGGCACGTTCCATGTGGGGCGTAAGCTGTACATTGCTTGCATGTAGGAGCTGTTTGGATCGAGCCTAGTTGGGAAAAGGGCACGCCCCCGGTTGGGCCTTATGCCAGTAAATCAATCCTTTGAGGGCTGGGCGCTTTCTGGGTAATTAACTTAGCTCTTGGCGTACCCCTTGGGGTCAATGGCTGGTCTAACTTTCTAATCAGATTAGGCGTCAAAGAGTTACCTCTTTAGTTGGGTCTCAGTGGCACATCTCTGGATCGTTTGTCGCCAAGACAAACACCACTCGGAGGACCTTAACTTGGAGGCGGGCGTATTCCTCCGGGAATCACTAGCTTAACTCCGCACTAGTCGGATTAAGGCGTCTGAACATCCTACGCAAGTTGTGACATGTCCCATGCTGGACCGAATGTCGAGCTCTACAAGATAGGCTTGAATGTCATAATTTGTAGCAGGAAGGATAACGCTGGGTGGCACTGCTCACTCGGCAACATCCACCTTTCTGGTATGCCTCTCCGCGGGGCCACAAGCCGGCAAACCGACTAGTCGGGCTGGGTACCAGACATCTTTTAAAGACTTGAGAATTTTCTCGAGTTCTTTGCAACTGTGTTGTTTGATCAGCAGGTTACTCGGCGAGCAGGACTTCATCAGCCAGATGAAGAGTGACGTCACTCGGATAACATCTGAAGGGCTGCAAGCTGAACCCCGAATCAAGACAATCCTGTCGCGAAGCACTCGGGGGCTACTGTAGAAAACATGGGCCTCGGGTATCCGAAGATATACTACTGGACGTATCACCTCTTTGGGCCGACTCGATTGGACCTTCCAGAAGGCGGGCTTAGAGGCTGGCGCGGCCTGACATGTTCTACAAGGAAACAAACTCGTCTCCTACCCGAATACATAGATATAGGCGTAACCAAATCGGTTATATCGGTATTTTCCATATACGGATTAGGGATTCTATCTGTAACCCGGCCCCTTGCTCTATATAAAGGGGGTCCGGGGCCCCTAGTTCATCATCTCTTTCATTATCAGCATCCACCATAATACAATCCACGAGCACAGGAGTAGGGTATTACCTCGCCCCGAGGGTCCGAACCTGTATAAATTCGGCTCCCTGTGCTACCATCGTAGTTGTGATCTTTCGCAGTGTCCCATAAAATACATTGTCGACATAAATCGTCGACAATTACCTTTATCGATGTTGAGGCAAAAGGGTGGGGATTGTTGGGCTTTTGCCCGGTTGATAAGGCCCATGGGCCTTTGGCCCATGCACGGAGAAGATAAGGCGGTAGCAGCAATTCTTGCCTTGTCGGTTCAACTCTTCTTGCGCGCATGGGCGTATGAGCGGCAATGGCGATCGACCCGAGCAACGATGAGCTCATCCTCCTCGGTAGCACTGACCTAGCCATTTCTCATGCTTGCCATTGTAACGGCTTGCCTATTCTTCTCTTTCCCTCTATTAATTGGGTAAGCTCCTCCCTTTTGCGCACCCGGTTCGGCGAGCTAAACCCTAGTTTTCTCAGCTTATTTTTGGCTCCTTCCGAGGTGTTCCTACCTTTGATTTTGGAGTCACGAGGTTGCTGAATTCCTAAGTTTGTGAGGATTGGGTTGATTTCTTGGGTTTGGCCGGCTAACTTTGGGGTTACCAGCATTGGTTTGGTCCCTTGGCCGAGGGCTTGGGTGCTATGGTCTTGTGATATGTATGTTGTGCTTTGGGGTCTTGGTGCCATGGCCTTGGACTGCTGCACTGAGATCGATGACATTGTATCTCCAAGATATTTGCCACTGCTTGTTCTATAGCGACAGCAATATTATTTTCTGGGACAACGTCTTTGAGATGTGCCTTGCCTGTCTTCGCACTGGTTTGAATCTAGTGCATCGTAAGTTCATCAAATTCCCCTTGCTCGATCTATGCACAGGCCTAATTGAGGCTGTTTGGGGACCTGGCAATTGTGCCGAGGGGCTAACTACCTCAATTTAGGGACTATACACTGATTTTGGGTGTGGCGTTGAGTTAAGCTCGATGATGATAAATATATTGAGATTGGATATGAAAGTTCTTTGATTATATACATGCTGCATAGTTGTTTTAATTCCAGTTAATTGTGAGAATCATACTGCTGCTTAATACTGTTCTATAGCTCTTTAAGTTCCATTTAAAGTGCTATTTGACATATCAAGATGGTCAAATTTGATAGCGTGGTTGTTGTGTTTAGTAATTTCATTTACTAATTGAGGAGCAGTCCTGATGCGCACACGGGGTGCCTAATCTTCTGATGAGAATGGATACGTCGATTTGTGGTGGAATGAGGTGGATGAATTGGCTACCAACGAACGAGATCAGGAACCGAGCAATCGCGACATCACCACCAAGTCGATCAACCAGGCCAAAACCCGATCGATCATTGAACCTGCTAATTTCGAGAACAAGCAAGAACAAGATAGTAGCAATCTAAAACAAACCAATCTCTCAAACTAGGGGTGAGGTTCTGTTTCTCGTGTCGGGTGGTTTAGTTGACACACGCAACCACGAGGAGGGACGCACACGGGGTCTACCAAACGCAACAAAACCTAAAGAACAACGTACGGGGGCGGCAGCTATATATAGAGGGACGTCAGCAGCCATTAGGGTGCCTAAAGCATGGATCAAGGCCACACCCACCAACCCATAAACATACATGGGCTATAGGACCAAAAATAAGGTGGTGCAGCACCCAAAGTTTCTAGAATGTGACATTTTTCTGTAGATTCCCAAAGCTCTGGACCGAATTTGGAGATGAGGCCAGATCCATTGGAAAGCTTATCTCCTAAGCTTTCCGTAGAGTGGTGGATCGCTGAAAACGGAGTCCGGATGCTCGAGTTTTGCCTATTTGAAGTCGGGCTGCTCCTAGATAGCCAAACAGGAGTTGATGGCGACTTGGGTTTCAAGTTGGGTCGTCCTTGGTGCGCCGTGGTGCCACGAAACTTGATCTGGTGACGTTGGGCCTTCAAGGGAGGCTTGAAAGACTGAGCTTGTGGATCGAGACCTCCATGCGATAAAGATGAAGCAAAGGAGGGAGCACCGGTCGCATCCTTGTTGGAGATGTTCTCATCTAGTCCTATACTGCTGCTGTATATAGCTGTTTGGATATGCTCTGACGCTGAAATATAAGATAAATTTATGATTTCAGAAGTAATTCCCTTTAAATTGGACTCTTAATCAACTTTGTTAGTAGTGGTTTAGTCAATGAACGTATCATAATTCCATCTGTGATATACATATGATATATGTTGTTGGAAGGGTATTCTTAGCAACCCGATATATTAAAAATGAGAGCAATTTGTAACATCATTAAACTGAGCTACGTTGCTATTTAAATGTTATGAATTTCAACATGTTATCATGACTATTTCCCCGTTGAATGTGAATTATTATATTATTGAAACTGCATTGGAAGAAATCATATTAGTAGGTTTATTTCATGATAATTTTGTTTGGTTGCTGTTTTATATATATGGAATTATCTTATATATATTGTATATCATATTGCTTATACTACAATACTTTCAACACTAGTTTCTCATGATGACATGGCTACACAAATGGCTGGCTGCAGAGTAGGGAAAACGGGCGGCGCGTTCCACGTGACTATGTGGGTATGCGGCAGAAGGTCGGCGTTGAGTCGGGCGGTGATCAAGCTCCACGCGCGGCGCGTTCCACGTGACTACGGGGGTATGCGGCAGAAGGTCGGCGTTGAGTCGGGTGGTGATCAAGCTCCACGCATTTTGCTCGGGCGCGTGTGTGGAATTAGCCATCGCATGACTCCTTTGGCTATGATGGTTGAAATCCAACGTAAAATTCATGGAAGCAAGGACAAGTAGAATTAAAGTCATCTTCCGATTCTCCAACCTTAGAGTATGTATAATGGTCTACGTCAGGTATTTATAAGTCTCTAAGGGTTGTTATGTAGGATATATGATGATATGGATGAGAGAGAGCATGCATAGATATTTGAGCCGTCTCCAATGCAAGAGTCGACTCTACACGAGAATTAAGAAACTTTATGTCTGAGAAAACTGCTTATAAAAAAGTACAACCATCTCTACCATTGTATATGTTGTCTCTAATATTGTCTCTTAGTGATATGACAATAGTTCTTAACTATTGTACATGATTTTAGATGATACAAGTTACACTGCGCGGGGACATCATAAGCAATTAATATCTAGGACAGTTGAATTCGAACCAGCCACAAGTCTATTTACCGTCTAATCAAGGCCTGTGAGCCACTCCAGAATATTAAACCTGCCCATGGACAGCTCAGCCTGACGACCCCACCCAATTCTGGCCTGGGTCGGGCCGGGCTTTACCGTCCGACTTGTGTTCGGGCCTCGGTGCACTGTCCGATTAAATTTTCGGGCTGGGAGCAGGCTTTTATATTCAGCACCAATAAAGCCCAGTCTGGCCCGATAGATAACCCTATGTACAAAATGGGACCCCTCAATCAATCCTCCAAATTCCACATTCCTGCTTCGTCGTCGCCGCTGGTTGCTACTTCTATGCCGTGGCTGCTGCTACTTCCTCGTTGCCACCAACTGCTGCTATGTAATAACATATGTGTGAGCATATTATGCATTCTAATTTCCAAATCACCAAATGGTGTTGTACATGATTGGATTCTTGTTAGTTGATCAGTGGATCTAGTAGAGACTAAAGAATGCTTTCTTTGCTTGAGTGTCAACACTGCTGAGGTAGATTTTTTTTCCATAATCTATCTTTTATCATGGATGTTTCTGTTAATGTCGGTCGTCGGGCTTTTACCTCGATCCTGGTTGGGCTTGATTCAAATCGGGCCGAGCTGGGCTCATGCTTGCCTCCAAAGCACCGTTGTGCCCCCGCTTGACCCAGGACATGGTTAGGTCTTGGATCAATTCGTTCTTCGGCTAGACTAGAAGGCTGGGTTCACAAAATATCCATATTTCAAAAACGCAAAAAAAGTCATCGCAAAATACGCTTGAAAATTGATCAAATTTTGGTTCTCAAATTTTCAACCGGATATCAAAAACTATCGATTTCGAAAGGTCTCAAATTTAAATTTTAATATAAATTTTTAAATTTGCCCGGTTTTCAAACCATAAACCCATCGTTCCGGATAAACATTTCATGATGACATTGTTGATTATCTATCTTTACTATAAAAGAGACTAGCAGTAGTGCCGGTAAACATTATTTCACTAAAATTATGGACCTTATGAGATTCTATAAAACCTGCTACCATCCACTGTCACAAAAATTATACACCATATTCATGCCGTTAAATTAATTACCCATCATATGTCATATGTAAAATCGCCTGCCCCTAGACCACCTCCTCATCTTTTCTATTAATTTGGTCTTCTTTCTAATTTTAGTGAGTTCGTATTTACCATATGCGTCAGTCATGAATGAAGAAAAATAGATGCGAGCCGTTGGAGATATTGCGCAATCCAGTCGGGGATAAAAGAAAAGCTAAAAGCATAAGCAAAACACATCAATTACATTTGGACGTCACCTGATATTTTTCTTCATAAGAAAGCATGAGCATTCGGTAGTCAATAATAAATGCCAGCGTTCTAGGAGGAGCCTGTTGCGTGCCTGAGAGTATCACACCAGACGCTGCGTTGCAATAGTGTTTTAGAGATAGAGTTTCTGGTGTAAAGAAGAAATCTTTTAGGGTGTAGTGTAAAGTGTGAAGAAATTTTAGAGTAATGGAGAGAGAAAATAGAGTAGAAGAGAGAGAAAATAGAGATAGAATAATTGGTGTGGATGCTCTGATGCCAAGCAAGCAACGAGGACACAGACACGATAATTAATGTGATCAAGTTGAAATGTTATCAAGCTAATGCCTAGGTTTTTAGTGGAGCCACCGTCTCCACTATCCCACAACTGAAATTAACAAATTTAAGCAAAAGTATAAAGATAAACCTGAAGATAGATGCTACCGAGATAAATCTAACAAGAGTGCTAACTAATAAATAGCAAGTAACCCTATAAAATGTCGTAACTCTCTTTGAGCATCTCCACCACCAAATACTCTATTCTTTCTCTCCATTTCCCTAAACCACCCCCTCTATATTCCCTCTCCTGTATTTATAGCTTCTACCTCTAGCACCTCCTCTATATTCCGAACATTATATTCTCTCTCCAATATTATAATCCCACTACTACAGAACACCTCTTCCGTGCCGGCTCATCACTGCTGGTTCGCTCAGAAACGGCAGTGATAAATTATCATTGCCGGTTTCAAAGTCCCATGTAACATACCCAAATAAATTCCTCATTTTTAGCATAAAACTTTTTCGCAAAAAAATCATATTTAAATCTTTCTTAATATTCCCTAAGTTTTGAAAATTCTTCAAATTCAAATCCTATTTATCTTTAATGAAAAACCACCTTCCTTTATTTTTCAAAAATATTTATTCTATAAATAACCAATATTATTCCATAATTAGATTCTCCTTATTTTTCTAAGAATTTAAAAATTTATTTCATATTTTTCTGACTCTCCTATAATTTTCTACAAATTTCTAAAACTCTTTTCTTTTCTGAAAATTTAGAAACTATGCTTTCTCTTCTGAGACTATGCCTTTGACGTAGCCCTCTTCCTCAACCCGAAGTTCCACCTAGGCCTAAAGCCCGTTACTGTTTCAGCCCATAATCCCCCGCCGGTGCCTTAAGTGGCAACCAATGGCTAGGATTAAGCCACGTCTTCCCCACCCAGATCCAACGTGAGACAACAATACCGTTTTGGGTATCTAATCACATCCGCCAAAATTATATTCAATGGACTAGATAAGTCCACGTAGTCTTCCTGAACCCCAGCCCACGGACTCGTCTTCCCCGACCCCGGCGTCGCCGCCTCCGCCGTTGATTTCACTAGAAAAGACATGGATCGCCGTTGAAACTCGCCGCCGCCCCTGATTCCGACCTCTCTGGATCCCTCTCGGCCTCGCAAACTTCATCGGCCACATCACCAACTTCATTCGGCTACGGGTTGCGACGAATTGCGCTCGGACACGCCCCTAGTGCCGCCACTGCCACCCTTGCCAATTCGTGGCCGCCAAACCACTATTCACCTATAAAAAAGCACCCTTGGCATCGGCACGACTTAAACAAACTTCTCCACCCCTCATACTTCCCTATAGCTCACCGGAGCTGCCCCTCGCCGGAACCCGAAGCTGTGCCACCGCTCAACCTTGTCGCCGACCACCGCCAGTCCTCCCCAGCCCTAGCTAAGACTACCCAAAGGTAGCTCTCGACCCCCTCTACCTTCCCCGACCACCTACCACCCCTCTCCGGCCACCGCTCGCCGCCGGCAAGCCACCCCGACGAGCTCCCCATTTTTCCCCTTCCCTCTCTCTCTGACATGCCAACCCTACCCATCAGTCGCTTGCACCTGACCTCCTCTCATTGCACGACGGCCCGCTTGTCAGGCCGACCGGCGCTCAACCTAGACCAGGCCAGTCCCGGCCCAATATTGGCCTAAGTACTGTTCACCTTTTTCTTTTTCTTTTTCTCTGAAAAGTTTTTTGAATTTATTTAAATACCAAAATACTTTCTATAATTCTGCCAAAATTTTCAAAAATATAAAATAACATAAAGAATTTATTTGAATTATTAAACCTGATATTTCCTAATAAAATATTCAATTAAAAATCCTTTTCACAATACTTATCAAAAAATACATATACTAATTAGGAAAATTCTCAAAAATTCTAAAAATCATATTAATTTCTTAAAGATCATATTTTGACTATTGCACCCCTATATCTTTGATAAATTCCATCTCGGAACTCCGACAATTTTTGTCGTTGACCCCGATCTCTGGAATTTTGCCGATGCACATCAAAATTCACACGTACATTGACAATAAACTTCGTGCTGTCCATTTTTTTTTTCAAAAACACTCCATTCCTATTTATTTAAAAATATTTTAAATTCCTTAGAAAATCGTATAGCCCATCACCTCTTAACCTAACCCTCTATTCACATAAAATCATGTGCATGTTTCTATTTGAATTTTCATTTCTCTTATTTAAATACCTTTTAAATCCTTGTTATATTTTTTTTACTATTGTAGAAAATGAATTAGGACTTCCCGAGACTACTGAATTAGATTTTTGGAAGAATCTTTTGAGTTTGAACCAACAATCGAAGAAGGCAGGTTTTCTTGATGCATTTTGATATACCTACATTTCCTTTACTTATTATTTATTGCATATATTTTCTAGTTACTTATTTATACATTCCAAGAATAAATTTTTATCCAAGCCCAATACCTTAAAAGCCACCTAAAAATAATCAACCCCTGATGAATCCCTAGTATAGGCAAAAATACTAAAATTTGATTATCTCATGAAAGGATGGAGAATTGATCCATATAAATAAGTTAGGTTGGATAACTTATTTGATATGAAAAAGTTGTAGTTTGGAAGATTGAATGAATTTATATAGAGTAATTTGGAAACAGTGATATGTTATTTTGGGCCCGTCGGTACACAGAGTACCAGCTCAATAACACTAGGTGGGTAGGATGTGAACTCCCTGGAATCATTACTCTATAAAATATAGAAGCAGATTTGGAAACAGTCTTTGCCATCTTGGGTTAAAGGATCAAGCTAGTGGAGCGTTGGTTGACACTCAAGGACACTAGATATTTGCTCTGTGGTAAGAGAATATCTAGATATCGTTTGCTTCTATAAAAGCTTGGGCTTAATAAATAAGAATGACACAAATTTTCTTCCATCCATGTAGTAGGCCACTATATGGGTAAAGCTGGGTAGGTTCTGTAGAGGTAATAACAAATTCATCGATGGACCCTACTTCGGGAATAAGAAGTTGTGTCAATTGGGTGATGACTCTTTTATTTATCAAAATCCATGAATTTACCTTACGAAAATTATTGTCTGGATTGCAAATAAATAAGGATGAAGAAAGATGATAGAATTTGTACTTTTATTATAAATTGTTTTAGAAATATAATAAGACTTTTAAAAATTCAGAATTTGCATATTCACCATAAAGCTTTGCTATCCCTTGAATACTGTTTTCATATAATTTTAGTATTATTTTCTTAAGAAACCTGCTCGTATAATTAATATACTCACCCGTTATTTGGGGATTGTTCATTTTAAATGAACAGATCCTTGTTACACTTCAGATATTGAATTTTCCCAAGAAGAAATGGATCTCTTCGGTCAAGAACATTAAGTTTTCCTATACACTCAAACAAGTTATAAAATAGAAGAAATAAAATTGTAAATTACTTAGTTTTGGTATTGTAAAAACTTTGATGTAATAAAGTTAATATTATATCAATTCTGGAGTCTTGTAACTTTAGGGTGATTAATTTTCAATATGAGGTATTGGAAATTGGTCACTCACATCCCACGGCCAAGGAAAAACAAGAGGCCGCAAGAACCAAGAGTAACGAGGCTTATCACTGCTGGTAGGGATATATCACTATCGATTGTAATCTACAACCGGTAGTGGTAAGCCTCATGTCACTGCCGGTTCTAGCACCCAGCCGGCAGTGATATATTACTACCGGTTATAGCCCCCGACCGGCATTGATAATTCAAAATGGAGCCAAAAAAAATAACATCAAACAGAAACAGATAAATAATCAAATGATCCAGCATTTTTATACTACTGATCAGTCATCACGGAGAACATTATAACATTCAGCTATACATAACGGTTAACATAATTAAGCACTTCGGCATGGGACATTAACATAAACATTAATTACAATAGTGGCATGTGCGATCATGAGTCGACGTTTATGCATGGCCGCGCCGCATGCGTGATCACCACTCACTGCTGCTGCCCGAGGGGCCGAAGATGGGATCGTCGTCAATGGTGTCAATGCTGGAAGCGACACGTGGCTCGTTGCCACTATCCTCCGATGTCGGAGGAGTGCTTTCCCAGCCAATGTCAGAGGAGTGCTTTCCCAGCCAATCATTGTGGCCTCATCCTCGTCCTCCTCCTCGTCATCGTCCTCCTTGTAACATTACAAAATTTTAGACTTTCAAAAACTCTTTGTAAAATAGCTCATTGAAAATTTGTCCATAAATTATCTTAAATTTCAATTTCTAATAAAAGATTTGCAGTAATTTTCTAAAACATGACAACTACTTTTGTGGAAGTCAAGGTCTCTAACTAATAAAATTCATTTTTGTAAAAGTTATTTGAACTTAAAGGTTTTATTCATATTTTCAATGATTTTCTTAAAGCTATTTCCTTTTAATGGACTTATTTGAATTTTCAAATAAATCATATGAGTAAAAAAAATAAAGATTTCCAAGATTATTTATCTTGTGTTTATATTGTTATAAAATATTTTCTAGAGTTTTCTAGTAATTTCTAAAATCAATTTGTTTGTTGTTTTTGTCCATTGGAGCTTTCAAATTATTTTATATAATCAAAATAAATATGAAAATATGGAAAAATCTATTTTTTTGTGTTCTCTATATTCCAAAGTATTTTCTGAAATTTTTGTGGATTTGTAGGGATCCATTTGCTATTTAAACTAAGCTATTTTGATTTTCTTGGATTTTCTAAAATATTAAATAATTAATTATGGAAATCCTTTGAGCTTTATCTCTCCGGCCGGCCCACTACCCTTTCCCCCTCCAGCCCAGCCCAGTGGAGCCAGCGCACCTCTCCCCTATATATACCCTCTTCTCTTTCTCTCCTATCGACCCTAGCCGCGCCCTAGCCGCCGCCTTCCCTTCTGCTTCCCACCATGCCGCCCTCTTCTTGTTGCACACGCATGCACACCACCACAACATGTCCCTCGCCCCTCCCATCAGTGCTATGCCATCTCCTCCTGCCGCCGCATGCCACCTCAGCCATGCACGCTGCCTTGCACAGCCGCCGCGTGTTGCCTTGCACCAGTGCCACACTGCTAGTGCCTGCTCTCACCTCTTCACCCTAGGCTGCACCGCCGCCACTACCCCAGGTCGCACCCAGTCCCGCTGCACACTGCTGCACGTAGTCAGCGCATGGCCGCAACTTCGTCGTGTGTTTCTCGCTTCTCTGCATATCCAATGCAAAATCCGTTAGCCTCACATTGATCTACTCATCATCATCTAGTTTTTCACCAAAGGGTTCTGCCGCTGGATCAATCTAGAGTTCCATCTCTCTCTAGTTTGCATCTTCCCTAGTAGATCGTTTCTTCTCCGGGTATGATCTATCTGTGAAACCTTCGAAAACGGATTTGTATGATCTTCCTCTACACCGTGCTCATCATGTTTCAAACCTAGGTCGGCCACAAAGTTGATGTCCTTGCACCCTTGCCAGCAACCTGTTTTGGCATCGCGTTCCTTGCTACCATGGTGAGATTTTGGTAAATCCTTTTGCTTCACTTTGTGTTATACATATTCATCTATCATCATGCCAAATTCATAATTTTCATTGTCCGCGCTAGTCGGTATGAATTTTGCAAGATTGCTACCCTAGAAGCTTTCGTGTTCATTTCCGGAACCTTCTATTCATATATTGCACCCAACCAAATTTTTTCTAGAGATGTACTCCTTCCAGCCATACTTTTTTGATGATCTATGGCTTCGTGTCATAACCTAATATTTAAGCCATGCTTTTTATGACCCTACTGTGCCACCGGCCACTGTGGCTCTTTTCTGAGAAATCTGACCATGTCATTGTATTCATATGTGTAACAGCCCAATTTGGGCCAAATTTTAAATTTAAAATTTTTGAGTGCAAGAAAATATTTTCTTGCTAAAAATACGAAATGCAAAATTTCGTCATGGATTTTTCCTATTTTTAGAAATATTCGAGCCTAATTAACTAGGCCCTAAAATCAATTTTTGTAATTAGTGGATAAACTTAACACATCATAAATAAAAATGGGATCATATTCAAAACATATTAACAAAATCCAATATATGTTACACAATACTTGAACTAAACCTAGAAATAAAATTCTAAGTTGATGCACTTAAAATATATAAAAGTATATGTAAAGGCGTCCACTTAGTGAATTTGATCCTTCGATGGTTAAAATTAAACCTAGCCCTTGTGACCTAAAGAAAACAAACCATAAAAATAATATAGCTATGAAAAAATATCTTATCAAATTCAAAACTAGAATTTGAATTCAAATCCTAATCTAGCTATGCCCCAATATTAGCAGAAAAATAAAAATCCCTAAAATTCTCAAATTGGGTGGTGGTCCCTACCACCTTTGAGCCAGCTTTGACCTGTGGGGCCTAATTGTCAGCCCATCTCCATCCCCTTTCCCTCATTCTCTCTATCTCCCGAGTCCCTCTCGGTTCTCTCTCTCTCACTCTCTCGCCGCATTCTCTCTCTCTCTCTCTCTCTCTCTCTCCCCCGTGCATCACTGAACCATCCATCCCGTGTCCCTACCCCTCGTCGCGCTGGCACTTGCTTCCTGCCAAGCCCGCCTCGTGGCGACCCATCTCCTACCAACACTGCCCCGTGGAGCCTCTCCCCTGAGCGCACGCCACCCCGCCGCTGTCACTGCCGTGTTGCTCCAATCTCTGCCACGCCCTCATCCTATTGCTCTTGGCTTGCTCGCATCGCGCTATCTGAGAACCCCCCCACTCTCCTTCTATTTTCCCGTGCCTTGCCCTCTCTCTGCCTCAGTTTCGCCGCCCCACTCCTTCTTCGCGTCTCTAAGTTTTCCGGCGAGCTTCGGCATCGCGGCCCGGCCCGCCTGGTGACTCTTTCCGAGCATTCTTGGTATCCATGGAAAGCTCTTGGCCGCCTCTACGACGTCCTCAGTCCAATCGGACTCGGAGGCCCCACACCGCCCAGGAGGCCGGATGCGCCGTCTTCGACCATGATTTTCCCCTTTACATCTTCTCCCTCCACAGCGAGCCGTGCTTCAATTCCTTGCACGCAGAGCTCCCCCCAGGGAACGATAACCATGTTCCCAACCTCCTTTTGTCCCAGGTTCCACTAAAGCGTGCTGTCGCCGTGCTCGTTCTTCAGCCGCCGTCGACCTTCGTCGCCAGGACAACTAAGCTCTCCTTTGGCCGAGCAGATCCCGCAGGTAAAGCCCACTCCTCACGTAGATGCTGTAGGACCCATGACTTAGCTCGTTCCGGCCATAGCTCGCCATCGTGGCGCTCGCCGCCGCTGACCGCCGCACGGGCCTTGTCGCACAGCCGCTTCGCTGCGCCGTTCACTGCACCGTCGGCACCATCAGGTGCGGATCGGCCTGTAGATTCCGTTTTTAGCAAACGGACCACGCCGCCATCACTTTCCCCGCCGGCGCCGACCTCCCTCCCTGGCCACGCGTGGCTGCTACACACGCCCTGGCCCAAGGTAGAAGAAGAGCTCCCCTGTGGTTGCCATCAACTGGCTGAATTGTGGGCCCTAGGTCCCACATGTCAGTTTAGTGAAGGCGTAATTCACGTTTTACGCTTCCAGTTAGGCCTCGCGCATTTTCGAAAACCCACCTTTGGCCTGGCTGTCGGGTGGGCTGCTTTTCGGGCCGGCTCAGTTCTATTCACTGATATTTTTCTAACCTTTTAACAATTTACTTAATAACAGTTAATAAAATCAAATTATTAAAAATATTTTTATGACTCCAAAAATTCTAGTAAAATTATCTTAAATACTACAAGACATTATGGCTTTAGTAAAAATACTTAAGAACAGTAACTCATTTTTAACCCGCTACTTAATTCAAGAAACTCCTTTTAGGGTATTTTATAAATAGCCTTTCCATTTAGATAAATTAATTAGTGAACTCCTAAAATCATGAAAAATTTCCAGAGTAGCATAAACTTAGGTTAGAATTTAATTAAATTTATTATACAATTTTTGCATTGTTATCACTCCTTGGATAAATTGTTAAAGCTTTTAAACTAATTTCCCTAAGGAATTATAATGCAGTAACTGAACCTGAATTATTTTAAATATTAATGAACTCATTTAAATTCCTAAAATTTTACAAAGACACTATTAACCATTAAAGAAATTATTAAAATATTGAATCTTGGTTTAGCTTGGTAATTGTACATAATTACCTAATTAGAGTATTGTAAAACCTCTCTTAGGAAATAATCTTTCACTTTTAAACAAAATTCAACTAATTGGACCATAGTAACAGCAAGTTATTATTTTGAAGGAAATAGTCCAAACAAAATTATATTCCATATACAACTATTTTGCTAATCTGCGGGTAAATTACTATGGGTAGCATTTTGCATTATCCATCATCGCATATCATCTTCATAACGCTCACACCACTGTTATCTTTTTGTAAGTTACTATATAGTAGCAGGATCATGGAACTTCTCGATATCTAGGTTAAGACTTAACGTCAGTCCTCGATCGCTTAGTAAGTGAGTTGCATTCCATGCATCATATTTTCTTATTGCTCATTGCCGCTTTATTTATTGTTCGTCGAATACGTTTCGTTATTAGACGTCGAAGAGGCAGAAGGACATTTCATAGAGCAGCAAGAAGGCCCTCTACGGTGTTAGGACCCAGGCGAGTTAACAACGTTCCTTTTAGTTGTTTACTTTTACTAGGGAAAGCCTAATTTTCCCTAGTGCGAGTTAACATCTTCCCTTAAGAGTGTTGCTTTTACTAGGGAGAGTCTCTACTTTCCCTAGTGCGAGTTAGCATTCATCAGTTCATATTGAACCCAGTTTTTATTAAATTATTTTCTTTAAAGTATCAATTGCATGCTTTTAATTATGAGTATCTACCTTGTTAAATTAATGATATATCATGCCTGTTCTATTGAACTGTCGATACTCTTAATGATTGTGTTGATGATCATTGTTAGTTGAATCACAACTTGATCGCCTTAACGATCAATTCCTTGAATTAACCTGGTTTATGATCAAAACAGTTATTAGACTTTTAAGTCTAAGATTTTGAAACTTGTTAGACTCCTAAGTCTGGTTAAAATCTTGCTTAGATAATTGCTCAGGTCCAATAATTATTTTAGGCCTAAGTTGCCTCGGAACGGTGAACCGATATTCACCGAACATGAATAAACAAAAACATGGATAACTAGATATTGGGCCTGGCATGCCAGTGTGTGGTGTTTTGTTGTGGATATGGTTATGGTTCTGTACAGACGGGGTCCGATACAGTGGTGCAGCAGAGGCTACGAGAGCGGAAGAAGGAAGTTATCTTGGGCAGGGTGGACCCAGTGATAGGGTGGAGTGCGGACTCGCCCTAGCAGGAGCGCGGAGACATACGCGTAGCGGGAGATCGTTGCCACTAGCCTGAGAGGGTGGTTCTAACACAACGCGTGGCCATCGCGCGGTAGTAGGAGTTGAGGGTCACATGAGGTGGTTTGCGAAACCAGCCCTTGGACGAGAAACCCTACTCTAAGAAGGTCCGGCTTGGGACGTCACCTGAGGGTGATTTAATCACATTTACTGAACCGGCAAATCCAGTAGAGTTGTGGTCCACAACAGGTCGCCAACCCGGAATATGATGGCGGAAGGAAGGAGATGTTTGGCAGAGTGCATTGAAACTGCCATGGATATGGGATGGATTATGGTTTGGAATTGAAACTCTAGAATAACACAGTGAAAGTAGAGCTTTGGTCAAAATTGCTAAGTTATAGGCTTTAATTTAAAACTCTAGCTTTCTGCAAACAAAACAACCCCCAACCTTCCCATTTGAACCTATATCACTAAATGTATTAGGTTGGGTGTTAACTTGCTAGTGTTTGGATGACTCTGACCTCGCATACATATACTCTTTTAGATGGTGTGTATAAGCAAGACAAATATGCCTGTCATGAAGACGATGAACAGGAGTTTGCTGACGATCAGGACGAGGCTTAGGGTGTCTCTCCAGTCGATTGCTTAGGCATAGCCGGCAAGAGACTCTTTGGGATCTTTTATCACACTCTGATCTTTTGTTGTTCTTAAACTAATTTGGGCCAATGTGCCGTGTTGTAATATTTATTAACCATCGAGCTTAATTAGGTACTTATTGTAATATAAATCTTCCACTTGTATGAAATGATCCCGGCTATGTAAATGGTGTGTACTAGTGTACTGATTTAGGGACTAGTGCAGATCAAGTGGTGGTGAAGGACAGGCCCCACAAGCGCTGGTATCAGAGCATACGAATGTAGGAGCCCTAGACCTTGGTCGTTAGCAATCCGTAATTTAAAAACTAAAAAAGGGTATTTTCCTAAATACTCTACTTTGTGAAAATCTTCTGTACTCTTTTCTCTTGAATTGCATTCCAATTCCCTACCCTTTTTAGAAGCTTTTGGAAAACTCTTCTCTCATGTCTCCTCTTACCTGACATTTTCAGCTTCTATCTTGTCTCATATTTTGCTCACGTAACTTCATATGTCTTGTTTAAATCTCAAAATAAGAGTTGCTTCTAAATTCTCTAGTGACCCAAAGGTCTAGTCGACCTCTTACTCATCTTTAGACCTAAAGTTACACGTCTCGACAACATACTCAAGGAGCTTCAAGAAATATAAAGAGACCTGAAGATAAAGAGCCAAGAAACTCCTCAATCAGCCATCGCCCCTACAACCGCAGCAGATCTATGAAGACGCCAGCACCTGCGATCAACTTGGAATAGGTCAACACGTCACTTTTCCAACTATAGGCAACTCTACCCTCAAATATCTCCAAATTTCTCTACTCTAATTAGAGAAAATCACGCAGAATATTCGTGAATAGAATAGTTAATAAGAGTGCCCTGTATCCTTAAAGTGTGATCCCTAGTCTTTTAGGGTATCGTTTTAGAAGACTTGATAGTCTTTTAATCTACAAACTTGTCAAGTCCATTGTAGGTATGTGAGATTGGTTTAGATAATCTTAGCTTTGGATTGCTATTATGACACTTAGTCAAAAGGTACCCTAACCTAGAATTGTATATTATTAATTGTAAGTTGTAGGACGCCCTAATTAGAATAATGGTGTCCCGCCCCTTACAAGTTTAAATTTGAGCCTATTGGATGTCATTGGATCTTGTTTACGTTTGTTAACTTGGTTCTTCTGCACATGCATATCATGCATATAGGCATGTGACCAAAACATCTTTAAGATTCACCCTGATGTCCGAGATGTCCCTCGTGGATTTGTGCCCACAATGTTCGCCGTAAGAATAATAGCATATGGTCGTCAGAGTCGTGCCTGAAGGTTAACACCTCCTCTCACACTAGATTTCCCTAGTTAGCCCATAGTTTGGACAAAATTGACCCAGTTCCACCAAGCCCTTGTAGCTGACCATCTACACCCTCCTGAACAACATTTTGATTTACACCTATCCTTCTAGAAAAATTGTTTTGCAAAATGATTTACTCACAATACATTTACAAACCCGGTTCAAAAAAATTAAGTACCTTTTTGAAAAACACGGTTTTAACTTTTTGAGACTTTGTTTAAACTTATCCCCTTTTGCTAAGCATGAAAGATTTGTTTGATATTTTGGATTACAAAAAAAATAAAAAAATATAATATGTTTTCTATGTGGTATCTTTAAATATGTATGTATAAATACGTTCAAAGGATTTGAAAAACGAGCTTTGCAAAAAGATATTTCAAGAGAATGTTTCAAAGGGTTGAAAAGGTATTTCACGGCAAAAGTTTTAAAATAAAATTTTTTTTGACGTCATGAGTTGCTTTTAAAAGAATTCTCTTACTTAAACTTTCTCCAAGTTAAATTTTAAATTTCCCTGCCTTTCCAAATATGTTTTCTCATCTCGCTACGACCTCTTGTTCTATTTCAATGGAAGATATCCCAATTGTGATTTTGAAACAAATTTGCAAGCCGATAAAAAGATATTTATTATCCTTATTCAAAATTTTCACTTTGGTCAATCTCACCTTCAAACCCAATTTATTCTCTCCATAGATTTCGTGAGGGGTGAAACTTATCCTTGCACCGCCATGAATGATATAGGATATTTCTTTGTACCTTTCTCACTTTTCTTTATGCTATTCCCTCTTACCTATTCCCGCGACTTTAATCAGACTGATACAGTGGCAAGAGGCAATGAACATCTCAGAACCAATCAAGAGAAAGCCCTATAATAGATGGAAGGATGGATTGATGTGTGCTGTACATCATAGAAGTTCACATCGATATAAGACATGATGCCACTAGCAGAGTGGAAAGATCAAACTTTGGTAAAATTATTTTGGATGTATCTGATGATTTTTTATAAGGATTTAAGGTGCATAGTGAAGTAGTTTGGAGATGTGAATTATTATCTCTTAGATGTTGACGATTTGTGTCGGCAATGTATTTTATGGGGCACTACGAAAGATCACAACTACGATGGTAGCACAGGGAGCCGAATTTATACAGGTTCGGGCCCTCGGGGCAAGGTAATACCCTACTCCTGTGCTCGTGGATTGTATTATGGTGGATGCTGATGATGAAAGAGAGATGATGAACTAGGGGTCCCGGACCCCCTTTATATAGTGCAAGGGGCCGGGTTACAGATAGAATCCCTAATCCGTATATGGAAGATACAGATATAACCGATTTGGTTACGCCTATATCTATGTATTTGGGTAGGAGACGAGTTTGTTTCCTTGTAGAACATGTCAGGCCGTGCCAGCCTCTAAGCCCACCTTCTGGAAGGTCCAATTGAGTCGGCCAAAAGAGGTGGTACATCCTGTAGTATATCTTCGGATACCCGGGGCCCATGTTTTCCACAGTAGCCCCCGAGTGCTTCGCGACAGGGTTGTCTTGATTCGGGGTTCAGTTTGCAGCCCTTCAGATGTTATCCGAGTGACGTCACTCTTCGTCTGGCTGATGAAGTCCTGCTCGCCGAGTAACCTGCTGATCAAACAACACTGTTGTAAAGAACTCGAGAAAATTCTCAAGTCTTTAAAAGATGTCTGGTACCCAGCCCGACTAGTCGGTATGCCGGCTTGTGGCCCCGCGGAGAGGCATACCATAAAGGTGGATGTTGCCGAGTGAGCAGTGCCACTGTAGCGGATCGAAGGCCAAGACGGGGGGGGGGGTGAATTGGACCAAATTTTATTTTTTTATTTCAAGTGACTACTTAGGCAAAGTTAAGGGAACCACCTAGCTATCCACCCTAAAATCAATCTACCATTAGTACGTGCACATCACACAGAAGATAAATTCTTGCAGAAAGTAAATTGCGGGAAAAGTAAATATGGACAGGATATTTTTTCCCGAGGTTCGGAGACGAACTCCTACTCCCCGCTGAGGCAAGTCCTTGACAAACAAAGACCGGCTCTCTCTCGAGCCTTCCCCCTCACTTCTACTCGTGGTAACCCTTCACCAAGCGGCAAGGTAGGCTTCGAACCTTTCACAAGCGCTTGAGAGCTCCCACAAGCACCTTGGCGAGCTCCTCAAGCCAACACCTCCACCGACACACGGTGACTCACCTCCGGCACCAACACAAGGTGGGAGGTCTTTCCACCGACACACGGTGGGAAAACCCTACCACCGACACACGATGGCTTGACGAAGATGAATCGGTGAAGTTCTTCACGTCGGCGACGGGATTCCGAAGAGCACAACCGGAGAAGCACACCCTTCACCAACACCACTCACACACACATGGGGGCCTAAACCCTAGCCACCATGGGAGAGCACTTGGACCTTGAGCAAGGAGAAGGTTTGATCCCGGGTCTCTCACTTGTCCCCTGTGGGGAACAGACGCTTAAATACCCCACTCACTTGGAGCACTCGAGAACGAGCCGAACCAACCAGATACACTCCACGGCCGGACGATCGGCCCCAGTCCGACACAGTCCGAGAACAGATCTCGATCTCCACCAAGAACCCACGGTCAGACTCACCCCGGACACTCAATCCGGACAGTCCGACCTAACGGTCCGGGCCAAGGCAAAACTTCCCTGCACAAACCACGGACAGACACTCAACTCGACAGGGGGACTTTCACTTGGGCCGGACAATCCACCCCGGACAGTCCGGAGAACCGCAAAGCATCCCTGTCGAAACCACGCCAAAACCTTGTCGAAGGCTCCTAGGCCGGATTGTCCGGGCCCCAAGGCCGGACTGTCCGGACCACGACACACCCTCCTTGGTCCAAACCGCAGCCGAGCCAACATAGGCCGGACTGTCCGGCCCCTCCTATGTCCACACGGCCCAAAGCCTCAGTAACCCTACAACTCTTCTATGCAGCACAAACTGGAAGATTTGGGAGAAAACCTATAGAAACACACATAGAGGGGGAGAACCAACTCTGCAACCACTCTAAACACTCCACGCCGACGAACGGCGATTTACAAACTCCCTAGACAAGCACCAAACACACCTGCTAGCCCTAGGGACCACCGCACAGAGAAAAGATAGAGTAGGAAACACGACGGTTGTGCTCTGGGGAACCCTGCAGCCAAAGAGAAGAAATCACCGTAGCATCTAAATTAAGCTAACAACTCACCCAAGAATTTAAAAGAACTATGAATAAAAGGTCCTTATTCTTGAGAGTCATCGACATCAGAAGAACAATGCTTGAGGGGTCCATGAAAACCGAGATTTTCCCATTTGAGAATAAAACGCATCAATCACCAAAACAATTTTTTTGAAGACCATGGGAGCTTGATGCTTACAATCTCCCCCTTTTTGGTGATTGATGCCAACACCTGCAAATCTATCTCAGGGAAATCCTCTGGCACAAGGGTTAGTTCCAAAAAGGTGCATGTATCAAGATAGGCCACAAGCAGTGCGAATAAATACAATGCATGCCAAGACATTGCTCCCCTACATCAGTGTATACACAGTTAAAGAGCAACAGCAGAGTATCAACAGCAGTTCAACAACAAAACAGAAAAGTCCAACAGAAAAGTCCAACAAAACAGCAAGAACACCAAGAGATAGATATCCGGAAAACACTCCCCCTTTGGCATCAAGGACCAAAAAGGGACCTACACTACTAACGCCGGAGAAGAGTCACTTCTTGGAGAAACGACGACGGAAGTAGGTGGCGAGATTCTTGGAGATGAACTTCCTCGGAGGTGACAGAGTGCCAGGTTCAGAAGAGGTGGGTGCAGTGGATACAGCGTCTGGCTCAGCCTGTGAAGATGAAGCACCAGCTGAAGAAGCAAAATCTGTCGGAGCCAATGAAGCATATACTTCTGCCTGTGAAGGATACTGAGACTGGTCTTCAATGCCCATATTGAAGAATTGATCACCCAAGTACTGAACAGATGAATAGAGATCATTCAACCGACTTGTGTGATCCACATTCTGAGCACGCAGAGCATCCATCTGACTGTTCATTTGTCCCTTCCAAGACATGGCCTGATTATGCCACCCAACAGCTTCATTGTGCCATCTGTCATATTGATTGAACCTGTCATTAGCCACATTATGCCAGTCCACATATTGATCATGCCTGGTTGTCTAAGTCCCAACAAAGTCATCAAAGCGCTGAAAGAAACTATTGAACTCAGGCCACTGAGGAGGTAGAGGTACAACAGGGGTGCTCGAGGATCTGCACTGGCGAGCACCAAAGACCGACACCAGAGCAACACCGCAGCAAGCAGGGACCAGCATATTGATCATCTCCTGCCAATCTCTCGAGCTTTTAAACCTCCGTGTTTTGGAATGACCATTTGGTACTCATTCATTTGATATGTGAACACAGATTCACAAACAATATGCTTCTGTGCCAGATAGTAGCATAGAACGTATCCCAAAGGTAGCTTCTTGTGAAAACCACGCATGATTCCTTCCTCCATCTCGCCAATAAGAAGATCAGGCAATTTATAGGAGTGCGAGACAGAATATAATGACATGTCCATTGCATAATAGGAAGGAACCTCTCTCTGTAGCCACTCCTGTTGATAATAGATCTTCTAAGAATGCACTCGAGTACTGCCGGAGTGTTGCGCAGAAATACAGTCTTGCTAGGGTTGAAGGCAGGATCATTTGCATTCTTGTACAAATAGAGAATTGTGTCAGGATCAGGAGCTATACCTTCAGTAGCCCATTTTCCATCGAAAAGAAATTGATGAACTTTTACACCAGCGGCACTGAGGTTGAAGACTTGCTCCAGGTCACCTTGATGAAAAGAATAGTGTGAGCCACCATAAGTGAAAGAAACCCTGGAGCGATCCCTGGCGACCCACATTGTGGCATATACTTCCATGATTGACCTAGGATCAAATGGGAGTTGTGCAGATAGAAGCTCAACCAAACCCGTTGTTGCAGAGCAGCCATCAATGATCTCAGTAGACTATGTAGCTTGAGCAACTTGCTCCCATTTTACATACTAAGGAGAAAAAACAGATTTCTTGGTGGCTTGATATCGCTGAAGATAGCCATTATAAATGTCCTTGTGAACTCTATGTCTGAAGATATCCCCTGACAGCTGAGGTGGCCTAGGAAACCATTGTTTGAACTGGACTCAGCGAAGCTGTCGAATAAATTTATCCTCCCATTGAGTCAGGTCTTTCTCCTGTATACCATAACTAGCAAAGGCTCTGGCCTAACCCCGAGGACCAGTGGGGATCACTTCTTCTTCCTCCTCCTCAAATTCACTCATCTCAGCCTCTGATTCACCATCGTCAGATTCTTCCTGATATTCAATGTCCATCTCATGATCAGACTCTTCATATGACCATTCCACACGTGGAGTGGCATTCTTTCTGGCAGGCATTTTCTTGCGTCTGCCTATAGCACGAGAAGGGCCAGAACTAGCCCCAACCACATCTTCCTTAGAGCGTTTAATTGTCTTTATGCGAGGCATAATTCCACAAACACAGCAGACTAGACACAAGCACTGACAAGAATTGGTGACCACAGTACTAACAACAGACAGAAAACCACTGCCACTGAGGATTTCAGACCAATGCACCCACTAAGCCACACAATCACTCCTGCTGTAGAAAACCTGCCCACAGCACCCAACAACACCCTGCACCTAGGCACAAGCACTGAAAACACCGGAGGTATACCGTCTTGGAGCAACTAGACAGCATAGACGTGCAAACAATCGGGCATGGTTCAGAGATAATCAATGGAAATAGATGGAAATAAGCCACAATGCGACTTACCACACCTGGTAAAATAAGTCCCCACAAGGTTTACCCGAAGAAAATTAGCTAAAACACCAATCCCAATTCATGAGAGGTGACCGCTTCTCGCGAAAAATCCGGCCAAATGAAGTCCTCCCGCGACGAACTGACACACAGAGGTGGTGGAGGAGTTCGGGGGCTTGCAAATAGTAGGAGGGATTTGTTGGAAGTGGAGGGATTAGAGTGATTGAGGGAAGAGAAGCAACTGGACAAGAAGAAAGAGCAAGGAAGAACACGGGCTGAGGAAGGAAGACACAGCACACGCAGGAGATTAGCAATGAAAGAGTCACCTGGGCACTTGAGGACACACCGGCTGAGTGAAACAGGGCCGCATGCACGCTGGCCGGACTGTCTGGAGTGCAGGCCCGGACGGTCCGGCCCAAGGTGATAGCACGCTGTTCGGACTGATGGAGTTGAGACGCAAACACGTCCGGACTGTCCGGAATTTTAGCCCGGACGGTCCAGCCCCCAAAAAAAATGCCGCTGGAATGAGCTAACAGCCGAGGGCAGCTAGGCCGGCCGGACTGTCCGGATATGTGACCCGGACAGTCCGGCCCAATGTGATTTGCCGCTGGGACGAGGACCTAACAACGAGCAAAAGCCGGTCGGACGGTCCGGCCTAGGATGCTAGATGGTCCGGCCCAACCAGGTGCGACTTAAACCAAAAAGAGACTTCTGATTTACAAAAGAGGATTTTGAGAAGATGTGAAGATAAGGAGATGACTCAGAGAGCACTAGGTACAAATGATTGAAATGAAAAGCAACCACAACAGTAATATAGATAGAAAGAATTACCACGAGACGAGTACAAATGGAGCTTTGAAGGTTATATCCAAACAAATAAACTTAGTGAGCCACCACAAATCAAAGATGAGCCATTTCAAAGATACAAGTCACATGGACCAATAAGGGCTATTTTTAGAGCGATGAAATTCAAATAGAGTTAGACTTAGAGCATACTTAGGTGGTCCATGGTAAAGTAGTTTCACAGGGTGCTCAAATGCTTCATAGGAGACACAAAATGCTATCTAGGGCTAGAAAATGCAAATCTCGTCACATGATGTCAATGCCAAGCTATTTATGAGACCATAACAACAAAATTTAATTTTAAAGAGCAATTGCTAGAGAAGCACATCCCAAGGGTCACTGGAAATGGCCTCCTAGGTCACTCTTCTCCCTGTGCTTGTTCGCATGTTTCCTATATATTTTTTAAGAACAAGAATTACCAAATTACATATTTAACATCCTGTCTCAAGCCATAGGCGATACCATCTAGCATTACACTAAAGGTGAGTATCATGGTCATCCAAATTCCCCTAAGTTCATGCCCAGTGCAATGACAAGCCATCTCATTGGGGAGGATTGGTGAGACAGGAATGGTCAAATTTTGATCTTATTTTGCAGGTTTTGCATATTTTCCATGAGATTGCTCATTTTAGAAAGACAGGAGACACATGTAAATAGATAGCTTAATCCAGGCTAGAAGCACAAGGTCAACCTAAGAAGTAGAGCGACACAGGTGAAACTAAAAGCAATAGAACACCTAGTGCATGCACCAAGATCCCATTGAGCAAACAGATTTAAATTAAGCAGATATTGAGCAAGTGACACATATCATGATAAAAAGCGCTCAGAGACATATGGGGACACTGAAGCATTATTTGAAACAGGTATAACAGGCAAAGCTCCACTAAATACTCCCAAACTAAAAACCAGTACCAGAAGCAAAGGAATATACAAGAAACAGAGGCAATCACTCAGAGAACATTTGACCTGTCTAGTATGTTGAGTTCATTTCTTAATTTGCAAAAGCGTGCCTCATCCAATGGTTTAGTGAAGATGTCAGCAAGTTGGTCCTCCGTCCGCACGTGCTCAAGCACAATGTCACCCTTCGCCACATGATCCCGAAGGAAATGATGGCGGATGTCAATATGCTTGGTGCGCGAATGTTGGACCGGATTGTTGGCAATCTTCACCGCACTCTCATTATCACACAAAAGAGGCACGTGGTCAAATTTTATCCCATAATCAAGGAAAGACTGTGTCAAGTAAAGGATCTGAGCGCAACAACTCCCTGCCGCTATATACTCCGCTTCTGCGGTTGATAGCGCCACGGAGTTTTGCTTCTTCAAGACCACGACACTAGACACCGCCCCGTAAAGTGACAGCCCCGAAGTGCTCTTGCGGTCAATCTTGCATCCGACGAATCGTCAGTCCGAATACCCCGAAGCTCAAACCGCGCACCCTTCGGTACCAAATCCCTACACTAGGTGAGTTCTTGAGATATCTGAAAATTCTTTTCACAAAGAGATAAATGCATTTCTCTAGGGAAGATCAAACCTAGCACACATGCATACGCTAAACATGATATCAGGCCTAGAAGCAGTGAGATAGAGCAATGCACCAATCATAGAACGATAAAGCTTGAGATTGACCGGGGTACCTCTTTTGTCAAGGTCCAAATGACCATTCGTCGCCATGGAAGTCTTGATAGGCTTACAATTGTGCAGATCAAACCGCTTGAGCAAATCTTGAATGTACTTCTCCTGAGAAATGAATGTACCAGTCTTGAGCTGCTTGATCTGAAACCCTAGAAAGAAACTGAGCTCGCCCATCATTGACATTTCAAACTCTCTGGCCATCATATCACTGAACTCCCTGCAGAATGCTTCATTTGAACACCCAAAGATGATGTCATCCACGTACACTTGGCATAAGAAGAGATCTCCATCAACCATCTTTGTGAACAAGGTTGAGTCGATCCTCTCAATTTTGAAGTCCTTCTGAAGTAGGAAGTCCCGCAGCCTTTCATACCAAGCCCTGGTTGCCTGCTTGAGCCCATACAGTGCCTTTGAAAGCTTGTACACATGGTCTGGATACTTGGAGTCCTCAAAACCTGGGGGCTGCTCGACGTACACCAACTCTTCAATAAAGCCATTTAGGAAAGCACTCTTCACGTCCATTTGATAGAGCTTGATGTTGTGACATGATGCAAACGCCAAGAGCAGCCTGATTGTTTCCAGGCTGGCCACAGGAGCGTAGGTCTCACCGTAGTCCAAGCCCTCAACTTGAGTGAACCCCTGAGCCACTAAGCGAGTCTTGTTGCGCACCACCACTCCATTCTCATCCTGCTTGTTTTTGAAAACCCACTTGGTGCCAATAATATTTTGATTGCTTGGCCTCTTGACCAGTGTCCAGACCTTATTCCTCTCAAAGTTGTTGATTTCCTCATGCATGGTATTGACCTAGTCAGGATCAGTCAGTGCCTCTTCCACTTTCTTAGGCTCTATCTCAGAAACAAAAGCCTGATGCTCACAAAAGTTGGCAGCTCTAGACCTTGTCTGAACACCCTAGGTTAAATCACCAATGACCTGATTGACTGGATGATCTCTTGCGATTGTGTGATGGGTTTTGATCAGCTGTGGAGTTGTTTCCACTTCCTCAGCCACTGTCTCTGAAGTTGATACTCCACCAGAACCAGCCTTTGGAGACTGAGCTCCCCCTGAGTCTGCCATTGGAACAAGCGAAGGAGAAAGTGACTTTGGCTCGTTCTCCATAGATACAATGACTAGCCTCACATCACCAATGTTCATTTCCTCAACTGCCCTAGCTAGCGGCTCATCACCCACATCCTCCAGATTGTCATGCTGTCCCTGAGACCCATTTGACTCATCAAACTTCACGTCACAGGTCTCTTCCACCAAACCAGAGGAGTGATTGAACACTCGGTAGGCCTTTGACTTAGCAGAGTATCCTAGCAGAATACGAGTGTCAACTCGACTCTGAAATTTTTCTAGATGTTGTCTCTTCTTGTAAATGTATACCTTGCATCCAAATACCCTGAAGTATGAGATATTGGGACGTCTCCCAATAAGCAGCTCATATGGGGTCTTCTTCAAGAACTTTGTGCAGTAATACAGGCGGTTGACACAAAGGACAAGCGGTGTTGATGGCTTCACCTGAACACATCGAGGTCTTGTACTCATCCAAAGATTGTCCTTGCCATCTCAATCAAGGTGCGGTTTTCCTCTCAACCACACCGCTCACAGGCAGTGGGGTGTGGGTAGAGAACTGGTGACCTATTCCAAACTCATCACAAGAGCTTTCCACATTAGTATTCAAGAACTCCGATCCATTGTCACTTCTCACCCTTTTGATGGGGGACTCAAATTGCTTTTTGGGCCCTTTTGCAAACTTTTGAAAACATCTCCAACAGAGTTTTGTCGAGCAAAAAAAACCCAGTGAAGCGAGAGAAATCATCCACTATCACCAAGCAAAACAGATTTCCCCCTATGCTCACATATGAGGTTGGACCGAAAAGATCCATATGCAAGAGCTCCAGGGGGCGAGTGGTGGACATGAAACTCTTTACGGGGTGTGAATTTGCCACTTGTTTGCCTGCCTGACCATACGCATTTTTCTCAGGTGGCCCTATGAACCTAGCAATCACCCGACCATACACATTTTTCTTCAGCAGATAGTCACCCACTACAATGTCAGACTTCCTGACATACACTATCCTGAACTTGGGTTGAGATGCTCTGTGATGGTGAGTGTTATTGTGAGTGTTCCAAATTTGCCTTCTAGGAGGATATTGTCTACCATGGGTGATGTGTCCTTGAGGAGGACCCTGCCAGATGGAGCACCCATTGTGATTCCCATAGACATAATCCTTAGTGTACAAGTTGTGATGGGGATAGATTCTCCTATGGTTACCCGCATTGTTATCTTTTCTGGGATAGGCATGATGGGTGCCCTGCTCCAAGACAGATGCTCGAGGACCTCTCTTCTTCTTCTTTTTCTTGGATTTCTTTTCAGAAATGAAACCCAAACCTCCCTTGTCGGTGAGGTTCCTCTGGTCCTTGAGCATCTTATCCAAAGCAAGACTCCCCTCAAAGCACTTCCCAAGACCCTTATCAAATTTTTGCAGCTTAGCCTTAAGATCAGCATTTTCAATGGCTAGTTCTCTAGCAGCTAAGGCATTCCTACAGTTATCAGGATCACAAACAGTAACAATGCTAGAAGTACCGCTAGAGCTAGAAGCAATCAATGTGACGTCAATTAAATCATCACAAGAAGTGGCAGCATGAGATTTTTTAAAGGAAACTGACTTAGCAAGCAACAGTTCATGATCATGCTTAAGAGATTCATGCATTGAGACAATATTATCTACTGATTCTTGCAAAGCATCACGTTCAATTTCCAAAATCTTACATTTCTCAACAACATCCTGATGAGACTCCAGAAGCACACTGTGATCACCCTTTAGGCATTCAAATTTAGCGATGGATGTAATCAAGTTTGGCAGTCATGTTATCTAGGGCCTTTTTCAGAGATTTGTTTTTAGAATTTCCTTTTGTAAAGCAAGTGACATGTCATTTATCAACTCAGCAAATTCAAGATGAGTGGAATCTGAATCACACATCTGATCATCAGAAAGAGCCATAAGACACTTTGGTGTGAAGACTGGTGGAGGCGGTGTAGACTCAGCGATCGCTAGTCCAGCAAGTCCCTTGGCCCTTGAATCATGATCTTCACTTGAGCTGGATGAAGAGGAGTCGCTTGAGCTATCTTCATCTGTCACCCACTCGCCAACAAAGGCTTGCCTCTTGCCTCGCTTGTTAAACCTCTTGAACCCAGACTTGCGAATGAATTTCTTCTTTTCCTTTTCGTTATGTTTTGGCTTCTCACTATCACTGTCGTCTTTTGCCTTGGACTTGTCCTTGCCTCTCTTCTTGTCACACATAGAGGCTATGTGACCTCTCTCATTGCACTCATAGCACTTGATGGATGCAAAGGGGTTCTTGTTGGAGCTAGAGCCACTTGGGTTCCTTCTCTTTGATCTCTGGCCTGAACTTGCCCATTAGCTTGCCACTCGTCTCATAAGTAATGCCACTCCTTGGCATCACCTCCACTTCATCTTCACTAGACTCATCCTCATTTGTCTGCGATGTCGGCTCCTTGACCTTAGCCTTAAGGGCCACCACCTTGTCCTTCTTCTCTCGCATTGGGATCCTCTCCTCCACCGATCAACATCTCATGAGTGCTAACCTCCCAAGCGGCTCGGTAGAGTCGACTTCTTGAGATCTCCTTTGTTTGAGAGATATGTGACGAGGTCTCGATACTCCTTCGGCAAACACCGTATCATCTTCTGCAAACATCAATATCTGGCAGAGGAGAGTCGAGCCCTTGAGCTCATCGACAATAGGGTTCAAGCGAGTGAACATATCATTTGCGATTCATTGGGAAGCATTTTAAATTGATCAAATCTCTCCTTAACAACCACTAACTTTTCTTCCTTAACAGCAGTAGTGCCCTCATGAATCTCAGCTAGAGTGGTCCACATAGAGTTCGCAGAAGTGAGATTACTGACACGATCAAACACCTCCATACTCAAGCCTGAGAATAGAGCATTGATCGCCTTAGCATCATTGTCAAGCAATTTAATATCCTCCATACTAGGATCCTTCTCCTTGTCTATCACAACACCCAGTGGATTTTCTATCGCTTTCCACACCTCATAACCTAGAGACTAGAGATAGCACCTCATGTGTATCTTCTAGTATGGGAAGTTTGTGCCATTGAACAAAGGGTTCCTATTGGCGGAAACACTATTAGCCCCGTCAGTGGCCATCTCCGAGCAATGAAGCTCACACGAAGACCCTGATGCTCTGATACCACTCGTAGCGGATCGAAGGCCAAGAGGGGGGGTGAATTGGACCAAATTTTATTTTTTTTATTTCAAGTGACTACTTAGGCAGAGTTAAGGGAACCACCTAGCTATCCACCCTAAAATCAATCTACCATTAGTACGTGCACATCACACAGAAGATAAATTCTTGCAGAAAGTAAATTGCGGGAAAAGTAAATATGGACAGGATATTTTTTCCCGAGGTTCAGAGACGAACTCCTACTCCCCGTTGAGGCAAGTCCTTGACAAACAAAGACCGGCTCTCTCTTGAGCCTTCCGCCTCACTTCCACTGGCGGTAACCCTTCACCAAGCGGCAAGGTAGGCTCCGAATCTTTCACAAGCGCTTGAGAGCTCCTACAAGCACCTTGGCGAGCTCCTCAAGCCAACACCTCCACCGACACACGGTGGCTCACCTCCGGCACCAACACAAGGTGGGAGGTCTCTCCACCGACACACGGTGGGCAAACCCTACCACCGACACACGATGGCTTGACGAAGATGAATCGGTGAAGTTCTTCATGTAGGCGACGGGATTCCGAAGAGCACAACCGGAGAAGCACACCCTTCACCAACACCACTCACACACACATGGGGGCCTAAACCCTAGCCACCATGGGAGAGCACTTAGACCTTGAGCAAGGAGGAGGTTTGATCCCGGGTCTCTCACTTGTCCCCTGTGGGGAACAGACGCTTAAATACCCTACTCACTTGGAGCACTCGAGAACGAGCCGAACCAACCAAATACACTCACAGCCCGGACAGTCTGGCCCCCCTGGCCGGACAGTCCGGCAACCAGATCTCGATCTCCACCAAGAACCCACGGTCAGACTCACCCCGGACACTCAGTCCGAACAGTCCGACCTAACGGTCCGGGCCAAGGCAAAACTTCCCTGCACAAACCATGGACAGACACTTAACTCGACAGGGGGATTTCCACCTGGGCCGGACAGTCAACCTCGGACAGTCCGGAGAACCGCAAAGCATCCCTGTCGAAACCACACCAAAACCTTGTCGAAGGCTCCTAGGCCGGACTGTCCGGACCACGGCACACCCTCCCTGGTCCAAACCGCAGCCGAGCCAACCTAGGCTGGACTGTCCGGCCCCCTAGGCCGGACTGTCCGGCCCCTCCTATGTCCACACGGCCCAAAGCCTTAGTAACCCTACAACTCTTCTATGCAGCACAAACTGGAAGATTTGGGAGAAAACCTATAGAAACACACATAGAGGGGGAGAACCGACACTGCAACCACTGTAAACACTCCACGCTGACGAACGGCGATTTACAAACTCCCTAGACAAGCACCAGACACACCTTCTAGCCCTAGGGACCACCGCACAGAGAAAAGATAGAGTAGGGAACACGACGGTTGTGCTCTGGGGAACCCTGCAGCCAAAGAGAAGAAATCACCGTAGCATCTAAATTAAGCCAACAACTCACCCAAGAATTTAAAAGAACTATGAATAAAAGATCCTTATTCTTGAGAGTCATCGACATCAGAAGAACAATGCTTGAGGGGTCCATGAAAACCGAGATTTCCCCATTTGATAATAAAACGCATCAATCACCAAAACAATTTTTTTGAAGACCATGGGAGCTTGATGCTTACAACCACCCAACGTTATCCTTCCTGTTACAAATTATGACATTCAAGCCTATCTTGCAGAGCTCGACATTCGGTCCAGCATGGGACATGTCACAACTTGCGTAGGATGTTCAGGCGCCTTAATCCGACTAGTGCGGAGTTAAGCTAGTGATTCCCGGAGGATATGCCTGCCTCCAAGTTAAGGTCCTCCGAGTGGTGTTTGTCTTAGCGACAAACGATCTGGAGATGTGCCACTGAGACCCAACTGAACAGGTAACTCTTTGACGCCTAATCTGATTAGAAAATCAGACCAGCCATTGACTCCAGGGGGTACGCCAAGAGCTGCGTTTAAAATTTGCCCAAGTGGTGCTTGTCTTGATGACAAACGATCCGGAGATGTGCCACCGGGACAATTCAAAAAAGAAACTTTCGATGTGCGGTCCGACCAAAAGCCAAATCGACTACTGTCCCCCGGGGGGCACATCCAAAGCCAAGTTATAATCTGGGGAGCGCCCAATCCTCGGATTGAAGACAGGCATAAGGCCCAATAGGGGGCACGCTGTCTTCCCGACGAAGTTGACCCGAGTGACACCTGTACCCGAGTAGAATCGTGTACAGCTCATGGCCCTCGAGGGGCATGTTCTCAGGGACTTACGTTCGGGCCCAAGTCTTGAAACGACGATTCTAGGGCTTCATTTTTTCCTGCCTTGCGCGGAGACAAAACGTCGCCCGCTTTTCTGTAAGTGAAGCACGCCGGGGAATTTGAACCGGTACGGTCGCACTGTGCGTCCAAACCGTTCATCTCCCCAAAACACTTCCGTTAGGGTTTTTTGCGATTCCGCCGCCACCAAACAACCCTAGCGCCGCCGCCGTCGCCGAACTCCAGATCCACCACATTCCAATGGCGGGGGACTGGGCAACCTCCAACACCACCGATGAGCGGCTGTGGGCCCTGGTTGACGCCGGCGTTCTCCCAACGCCAGAGCTCATCGACTGCCGCGTCGCCGCGGGTGAGTCCTCTCCCACTCCTCACCAAGAGAAGATCGTCGTCTTCGAATCCTTCTTCTCCCGCGGGTTCGGACTCCCCGCTTTCTCCTTTCTTCGCGGTTTGCTCAACCATTATGGGATCGAGCTCTTTCATTTGAATCCCAATTCCATCCTTTAACATTCTATTTTTGTTCATCTCTGTGAGGCTTTTCTAGGATCGCTCCCCACTTCGCCCTCTTTTGCCATCTCTTCTTCTTGAAAGTCTACCCCACCGACAATGCCCCAAGGCTGTCGGCGGGGCCGTATTTCAACTCCGGAGTGGCCTCAAGAAGGAGTATTTTCCCTTGCCACTCCGGACCTCTTTGAACGGGTGGAACCAGGAATGGTTCTACTGCTCCAATCCTCTCCTCAGTCTTTCTTGTTTTGACGGGAGGAGGCCCCGAGCTTCATCCTCTTGGAACTCTCCCCCTCTTTCCTCCGAGATGAATCAGGTCACCGAGTTACTCGGCCTGATCCAACGCCTTAAAGAGGAGGGCCGACCAACGTCATAATAGTCGTCTCCTTCACAAAATGCCGTATCCAGCCACTCAAGGAGAGGATCCGGCTCGGGTTCGAGTACACCGGGCCATCCGACTCGACACGAGAAACGGATGTCCCGATCTCCAACTCGGATGCCGTCGATCGACTCTCCGAGTTCTTCGCTCCAGGGACTATTTTTTCTAACCAAAGGAGTCCTAGGAGCTTCTCCCTCAACAATCCACCTCCAGAGGTAAGGATTGAGTATTTTTTTCCGCTTGTTTTGTGTACCGAGCAGCTCTGTTTTGATGCTAGCTCGGGGATGCTGTGCTCCTATGCAGGACCGCCAGGATTTCATGTCCGCTGCCCCAGCTCCCGAGGCTTCCGCCGCCCCAGCTCCCGAGGCTTCCACCAACAAGGGCGAGAAACGCCCAGGAGAGGAGCCCGAAGAATCCCTAGCCGCGAAGAAAGGCAAGGGTCCGGCTTCTTCCGTGAAGGAGAACGCCCCGCCATCGGGAGGGCGCGGCCCGCGAGGCTCGGGCCCAAAGGTCGGCGAGGCTCCCAAAGAGGAAAAAAGTCAGCCGACGCCGACTTTCGGGCGTAGTCAGGGGACTCATCCCCCAAGGGCGAGCGGCGGAGCGCCACCCAAGGGGGAACGAAATCAAACCCCTCAGGCTAGGCCGAGTGGCCCGCCCGACGCCTCCTCGAGCGGGAGTTCCCCTCGGAGGGGCACCGGTATTAAAATTAAGACCACCAGTCGGTAAGCACAGCCATGCCACCACCTGGTAGTCTTCTTTTACGTGTTATCTGACCGAACCACTTCCTTACTTCAGGAAACCGTCGGCAGAGGTTCCGTCGAGTCACCCGACTGGGCCGGCGTCAGAGCCGGTCGAGCCTAGTCAGGCGGCACCTCCTCCGTCAGCTGATGCGGTGACCCCACCGACGGAGCCGGCGGGAGCCGCGTCGGGAACCAGGGTCGGAGGAGGCGCCGCTACCATAGCCTCAAGTCCAAAACCACCCGCCGAGGGCGGTGAGAGGGCTGAGCCTATGGTGGAGGAGATCCTTCGCCAGCCCCCGCCTCCTCCAAAGGAGGCCGAGCCCAAGCTCTCGGCGGGTTGGTAGGACAAGGCCGGGAACTGGGCTCTTATTGACGACGAGGCCGAGGGTGAGACCCGAAAGGCCTTCTTCGAGCATGCCGTTGAATGCGGTAGGATGGCCAGGGTAAGCCTTTTGATTTGTAGTGTGAATCTTCTTCAGTTCGAGGTAGGATGGTGAACATTCTCCCTCTTTGCAGGAGCTTGGTAGTTTCTACGAAAGGAAAACCAAGTTCCTCAAGTACTTCCTCCCCCAAATAGAGCGGATTAAATCCGTGGAGGAGGAAGTTATTGGAGTCCGGACCGAGCCAGCCAAGGAGCGCCGAGAGTTGCAGGCCCGGATCAAGGAGCTGCAGGACGAGAAGTTCGACCTTGCAGGATCCCTCCGGTGTAAGTTCCCTGTCCTGAGTCAGGATCGCTCGCCTTGCGCGTGACCGAATGACATCATGCTCCGCACCATGTGCAGCACGCGACGCCAGAATTGCGGCCTCGGGAAGAATCGGCGAACTCCCGTGACCGTAGGTCGGCCTCGAGGCGAAAGCTGTTGTCGAGTTGGAGGGTTAGTCCCCAAACCCGACCGGCTTCGATGTTCACACAGTTGAATAACTGTGCGTTCTCTGTTTTTGTCAGAGTATAAGAAGAAGACGCTAGCACAATATGACGTTCTATAGAAGAACGTCGAGACTTTGCAAGCGCGATATAATGAGCTCCTGGCGGCCGTGGAGCCGACTCGACGGTGGCTCTTTGCTAGCGAAGCCGAGCCAAGCTCCCGGGCCGAGCTAATCCAAAGGTGGACCGAAGCCCCCGAGCAGCTGAAGGTTCGACTCAAGGAGGTCGGCCTGATGAGCGCCAGCCAGGCGCTGGGCATCATCAAGTCGCACTACCCTCGAGTTGAACTCGACGCTGTCAAGGATGGTTTCGCCTGCACCGAGGATGAAGCGTTGGCCCTGATCGAGGAGGTGAAGCCGACCGCCAAGTCCCTTGTAGATAATTTAGAACTAGATCCCTGTAAATGTAGGAACTCATTGTAAATTATCTATGTAAATCATTGTCTTTTTAATACATGTCGATCGCCTTTTCTTTTGTCCAAGTTATGCTTTTTACCCGGGTGAGTTAAGTTCCTTTTACTTAGCATTCTGTCCAGCGCATCAAGCTTCCTTAGCGTTAGGAGCCAGCACGGAGCGCTCTGATAACGCAATCGGGAAGTATGAGTATTGCCGGGAGACATGAGTTTCGTTACTCGGAACGGTTAACACTTAGGCTCAACATAAACTTGAAAAAGAGAGAAGTTGATTAGGCGCAGGTACTGCACCTAATTAGGTGTAGCCTCCCGACTTATTGGCTAGTTGGAATCCGACTAGGGAGCAAGTCGATTTAATCTCGAAAGAAGGGGTGCGCGATTGCGCACCTAATTAGGTGTAGCCCCCGACTTACTGGCTAGTCGAGAACCGACTAGGGAGCAAGTCAAATAAAATTCAATATGAAAAAGATTTAGGTGCGCGATTGCGCACCTAATTAGGTGTAGCCCCCAACTTACTACTTAATTGACATACAAATTAGTAGCAAGTCAGAAACTGAACTGCATAAGCATAGAGACAATGTGAGCGAAAACTTATCTTTATTTAACTGTAGACATGTGTTACAATAGTGGTCAGATATAGAACCGATGCGATTGCTCGATGTTCCATGAGTTGTTCAGGAGAGTGTCGTTTTCACGCTTTCAGTCGGCGAGCCCCCGGGCGTACCGCCGAGTGACGTGTGGACGTCTTGATCTACTTGGAGAAGAACGACGAGTGCCTCCTTACTTGACATCTTCGTTAGGCTTGATGCCTGACTTACATGGTTTCTTGTTTGGTAGATCGCCTTCGTCGCGAAGAGTGGTGGCCGCTTGCCGGATCTCCTCCAACTCGACCGCCGCTTCAACTGACTGGACGAAGTCGCAGCTCTCCCTATCGAGGAGGTGGGAGAACTTGACATCTCCATGGACCGCAATTACGCCCAGTGGACCTGGCATCTTCATAACCAGATAGGTGTAATGTGGGACGGCCATGAATTTGGCCAAGCCCGGCCTTCCCAAGATTGCATGATACGCAGTCTCGAAATCGACCACCTCGAAACTGAGGTTTTCAGTCCGGTAGTTATCCCGAGTACCAAAGGTGATAGGAACAGCGATTTTTCCAATCGGCACTGATGATGTTCCCGGAATTATGCTATGAAACGACACGTCTGTCTGCTGGAGCGCCGTCCTTGGGATCTGCATCTCGCCCAAAGTCTTAACGAAAAGGATATTTAATCCACTTCCGCCATCAACCAGGACCTTGCGTAGTCGGACGCCCCGTACCACAGGATCCAGGATGAGTGGATATCTTCTTGGGCAAGGGACGTGGTCCGGGTGATCTGAGCGAGCAAATATGATCGGAACTTTAGACCATCGGAGATACTCGGGGGTCACCGGAATAGCTACATTGATTTCCCGATCGGTAAGCTTTTGCTTACGCTTGGACTCATATGCATCCGATCCCCTGAATATGTAGTTGAGCTTTCGCTCAGTTTCTTGGTAAGCGTCACCCTAAGGACGGTCACGCTTATCGTCTTGCTTTGCGTCTCTCGGAGCATCGCTGTTGTGCTCCTCAGCGAACTTCTTCAAAATGTTGCAATTTTTGGCCGCATTCTTTCCATTTGGATGGAAAGGACACGACGCCTCCATGACTTTGCTGTAGTCGGTGGGCCGAGACGGCCTCTGCCGACCCTGATCCGCGACGGCTACCATCTCTTCGCCCTTGCGCTTCTTGTCCTTCTTGGAGGACGACTCGGGTTTGTCCTTCTTGCCTTCGTGTTTGCTTGGGTGATCCTCTTGACGCTCAGCGAGAGCATCCGAGGCAGTAGCATATCGGTCCGCCAAGGCGAACATCTCCTTGATGGTAGTCGGGGGCTTCCGAGACATCTTCTTGATTAGATCAGGGTCGCGGACTCCCTTCTGGAAGGCTGCGACGACGACCGCCTCTGAGATCTCCCGGATCGTGTTCTTCTTCTTTGGTGAAACACCAAATGAAATCCCTTAACGACTCATCTTTCTTCTGATGAATCTGATAAAGGTTAGGTTCCACTGGGTCCCGGGTTTCTCGTAAGTACCCTGGAAGTTGGCTACAAACTGGTCGCAAAAGCTCTCCCCAGGAATCGATCGAGTTCTCTGGAAGGCCCGCAAGCCAGTTCTGAGCCGGAGGGGTTAACATGACGGGCAAATAGTTTGCCATCACGTCATACCCTCCACCCGCAGCCTTTATTGCCAAAGAGTAGATCTGCAACCAAGCCTCGGGGTCCCACTCTCCATCAAATTTCACAATCCCCTTGGGGTTGAACCCCTCGGGCCAGTTTACCTGACGGAGTCGGGGTGTAAATGCCTTGATCCCGTCAATCAATCCTTCCCCGGGGGGAGGAGATTGGCGGGGGAGATTCCGACGTGGTGGAGTACGGCGCCGGTCCTCATCTCGCTCCCTCCGCCGGGCTTCGATGTCAAGGTGAAGATCGCGACTTGTACTTCGGCGGGCGTCTTGCCCGCGACTTCGTGTGCGCCGACTGCGTCGAGTGGTACTCGTGGCAGTCTGGCTTCTGGCCGAGTCGGCCTGTTGATCCCGAGTGCCTTGGACAGCTGCTGCCGTCACCATGGCCTTGATTTGTTCCACGATCGGCGTTGCAGGGTTGCCTTCACCAAGCAAAGGACCTACATTGTCCAGGAGGGTCTTACATGCGAGGATGTTCTGCTGTGGCGTACGAAAGACCGAGTGATCTCCCATACGGATTTGAAGCAGTTCCTCCTGGACTTCCCGTGCTCGACCGCGCAATTGGTCGCGCAAGTCTTCTCCGCCTCCGCCGTTTTGTTCGGCTCCTGCCTGCCCCAAGGGGCGCCGAGCCGATCCGGAGGCTTGACCATCCAGTACGTAGACGTCGCGAAAGTCGGGGAACCCACTGACGCTCTCTTCCGACTCGGATTCCGAGAAGGAGAGGCTCAACCGATCCCGATTCGTCGGCTCATCGATGGGAGTGATTATAACTCCCACTTCTCGTGCTGGATCTCTAGTCAGAAGAGGGTCCGACTGAGGTTCAGCAGAACGAATCCGTTGGAACCTTGCAGCCGAATTGACCAATCCGAATGGTATGTCCACCCGGGAAGTTGTCCTAGTTAGAGTTGTCCCCGAGTGCTGACTCGGAAAACTCGTCCTAGTGTGCGCGAGCCGTGTTCCGCTCCTTAGCTCAGATTGAAAAGGCTAGCATGTTATCCGATGGAAAAAAGCGGCCGAGTTTCCTAACCCGAACGGGGCGGACCACGATTGAGGGATTGTGATTCCCGACTGGATCTGAGAACGATCCAAGCCAGGAATCAGATCGCCACTCGATTCTTTGTCAGCATAAGGAGCTGGTAAAGAAAGAAGTGGTAGATCCCGACCGACACCGAAGGGGGGCCCTGCGGTAGGCCAGTCGGAATCGTCATCATCAGATCGAATTTCTTCCGGATCGGAATCCAAAGGAGAGTTCCCGAAGTGGAGAGGCTCGGTCGGAGTCGCGTACCACCTCCCCCGGTATTGCGTGGACCGAACGAAGTTCGGCTAACACAACCGTAGTTCCCCGAAGTCACCAGCGATGAAGCCGAGATCTCCGAAGATGAAGCCTTGGCCGGGGGCGTAGGTGAAGACGAATCCGCCAATTGAAGCCATCGGAGTCGATGTAGTTGATCGTGACGCTACCCCCTACCTGGCGCGCCAACTGTCGATGATTTGTGTCGGCAATGTATTTTATGGGGCACTGCGAAGGATCACAACTACGATGGTAGCACAGGGAGCCGAATTTATACAGGTTCAGGCTCTCGGGGCAAGGTAATACCCTACTCCTGGGCTCGTGGATTGTATTATGGTGGATGCTGATGATGAAAGAGAGATGATGAACTAGGGGCCCCGGACCCCTTTATATAGTGCAAGGAGCCGGGTTATAGATAGAATCCCTAATCCGTATATGGAAGATATAGATATAACTGATTTGGTTACGCCTATATCTATGTATTCGGGTAGGAGACGAGTTCGTTTCCTTGTAGAACATGTCAGGCCGCGCCAGTCTCTAAGCCCGCCTTCTGGAAGGTCCAATTGAGTCGGCCAAAAGAGGTGGTAGGTCCTATAGTATATCTTTGGATACCCGGGGCCCATGTTTTCCACAGATGTTAACCTCGAGGGAACAATTCAACACTAGAGATAGTGAGGTGATTAAGATGATTGGTTATCGCTGAGTGATTGGTGTATATAGCAAAAGCTCGAAATAAAATTCGGTGGATTTTGGTAAGATTATGTGTTGGGACCCGCAAAACGGAGTCGAGTCCCTTCTGTGCTTTACTTGTACTAATCCCTGGATCAAGTAGCTAGTACACATAGATTACAGATCTTTGTATCATTGCCATTATAATTCGAACAAATATTACATCAGAGTGCGATACAAGACGCTAAATCAGAGTACAAAATTCAGACACACAGGCCTTACACAACGGAAGTCTAACATGCAGCGAAAGTCTTAACAGTCTTCCATAACTCCAAATGGAAGAGGCAAAATACAACGACCAATCCCACAGGCGAGCTGTAGTAGCGTCCTAGGCGTCAGGGAAATCTTCGTCTTAAACTTCAGCAACGAAATCTTCAACTTGGTGCATCTCCTCCTCGGGATAGGGGCAGTGCTGATCCAGACCTGCTCGTTGGAATGAGTAGCCCCGCATAAAAGGCGAGGGTGAGTATACATTATACTCAACAAGCAAGGCTGACTAAATGCAACTAAGGCTAATAAAGGAAGGGTAAGAGTTCTTTTGCATAAAGCCAACTTTGCAAGTTTTTCCTAATATTTTATAAAAAGGTTTGAAAAGTGTTGAGGGAAAAATAAATATTTAAATCATTTTCTTTGAAACTCCAGCCTCGACTGGTTTTGCCCAAACCTGGCTACTCACGGCACCCACCGTGCAAACACCCTCATCGCTCACATCACCCACTGTGAGGAGAGAAACCAAAACACACGACGGCGATCGTGGTTTTCCTTTAAAACACCATGTTGAAAACAAATAGGTAAGAAGTACCATGAGACAGCTCCTCGTCGTCCGCCCTTGACCGTGGGCATGGCTATCATGATAGTTGTACACTCTGCAGAGGTTGCACGCTTTACCCATGCGAGGTGGTTCTTCCTAGGGTGCCCCCAAGGAAAAATGATCACCACAAGGCCTTTCTCCAACATTCTCCTAGTTAAGCTATTCCCGCTAAGGTTTCCACTGCAATGCCCCACTTGCGCCGATAGAACAAGACCGATTGTCTACTCCACCGACTGGAATGCCAAAGCTAGGAGTCCGAAGGATACTCAACCAGGGCCTGCCCATACAGGCACACATGGTCGCACTGTTGTACTTAGCTTGCCTATCTCAAGGAATCAGACCTTAGGGACTAGGGTGGTTCCCACACTGGACCCAAGTCTCGTGCTTGCTACACCAACCTTGCAACCATACACCCCGATCAGGTTTTATAAAACATTTTTACCCGATAGCACCCACTATCGCAACTACACCTATTTGCAAACATGACAGCACCAACTGTCTTTTAAAATCCACGTTAAACAAGCATTTGATATTATTATCATGTAACCAATTTAATATGATTGCAACTAAGCATAGCTAACATGATCAAAACCTAATTCAAGGGATGACAATATTTAAAAGACTAAATAATTAGTCCTAGGGCAGCAAGGTACAAGTTTAATAAGATAATATTAAATAGGGCTTTAACTATGGTTAACAACTAGCATTTTCCTACATCTTTAACATAGCATGCAAGTTAACAATTTTAGGAAAGTCCTTTATAAACATAGGTAGCAAAGTTCAGCACTTGCCTTGATCAGCACAGTCTTGGTGATCTTCCGGAGGGTTGATCGCAAAACTATCGTTGCTAGATCCTAGCAAAGGAAATAACAAAAATAAACACATAAAAATAAAACTTGAAATGATATGCATGCTCATGCTTATACAAAATTAATCACAAATAGGTGCACGTAATCTTTCTGGTCAAATAATATTTATTTACAAATTGTTAAAACAAAATTATCAAAATAACAAATTAAGGGCATTTGTCATTCATAAATAAATCATGCAGAACATTAAATATGCTCAATAAATCATGAAAATTTACTGAATGGTAGAACACATTTTTTACAAACATTATGGAATTTATTTTGTAATTTTTAGATTTATAGAATTAAAGTTATGAAATAAACAAGGTTATTGTTTAACAAAATTAGAAAAGAAATCGAGCTCGGCTGCTGGGCTTGGCCCAAGATTGCGTGGCCTAAAAGCGGCCTTGATCTTGCCTGAGGACAAGGCGGTCTAGCCACGCCCATGTGGCGATCTTGGCGACGTGTTTCGACACGGCGGCCTTGTAGCTGCCCAAAGACGGCAACTTGGCGGTGCACCACCACTACAGCCAGCCTAGCCGGTGGTGAGGGGAGGGCGGCGGCTGGGTGGGTGAGGGAGGCAACAGCATTGGAAGGCCATGGGTGGCTGTCCCGTGGCGGATAGAGGGGTGGTGCGGCCCAGCGGCGTGGCCGGCCATGGGGAGGACGAAGCGCATGGCGGCGGGATTACCCGGCGGCGCTCCGGCCAAATTGGTCATGGAGGTAAGTTCTAAGACACCTAGGGATGAAGAAGAAGTCTTGGGGATGGTAGGGGAGGCAATGAAATTGCTCGAAACCGACTATTTCGATGAACAGGCGCTGCTGCAGATTCTGGTGAGGTTTTCGGCGATCGAATTCGTCGCGCTCAGTCAACGATTCTACGAGCGCTTTGTTGGGATGGATTCGCGATGAAGATAGCCAGGATGTCCTCGGACGGTTTGACAAAATTCGCATCGAGGCGGTGCTGAGGCGAGGAAGAGTAGAGGCAGCCATGAATTGGGTGGCCGAGCTTCGGCGTTAGATTGCTGGAGCTACGGACCTCGGATCCGCAAGTTCCTAGGCAAAATGGAATCATGAGAAGAATATCTAGGACGTCCCAGAACAGTTTTGAAAATAGATACTTACGTTTGGCCGAATCGAAGAAAAATAAAAAAGGAAAGGAGGAGCTCGGCTGGGAGATTTTGAGGGAGACAGAGATGAGGGGGAAAATTAGTGGCGTGTTAACACCACTGATGGTGGTAACTGAAGCCCATTGATGTTTCATGGCTGGATTAAGGCAAAAGGGGGTTAAGAGTTAATGGGAGGGGGGTTAGGGAGTGAATGGAGGAGTTTGCTGCGTGCTGAGAGAGAGTTGCTGTGTGGAGAGGGAGATCAGTGAGAGGGAGGGAGGCAGAGAGGGAAGAGCAAGGAGAGAGGATGACAAGTGGGACCAAGAAACAGGGAAGAGTTTTAAAATATTTTTATTTCTAATTTTCTCTTTTTGAAAACAAGGTTCAAGTAAAATTTTATTTTCTCATTTTTGAAATCCTAATACAACACTTTAATTACTTTATGGAATATTTGCAAAACAACTCTATTAATTTGTAAAGTTTTCATTAAACAAGTAACATACTCATTTTATTGGAAATTATTTTATTTAAAAATTTTTAATGCAATGCAATGCATGAGGCACATGAATTTTTGATTTTTGAAAATGAGGATGTTACATTATGTTAGACATCGCTCATATAATGGTATAAATTTGTGGATGCCATAGGAAGTCTACTAACCCTATGTTGGTGGGTTAAGTCAATGATTAAGGGTTATAACCTGGTGATTCGAAATAAATCATCAATGGTTTAATTTAGGACTATTCGCAATTGATGCGTTTATGAATTGCTTGAAAAAGAAGTTGATCTGTCCATTACTTGGATTTAATGGACTTAGAGGATTTTCGTTAAAAGTTATTGGATTATATGAGGACTAAGATATTCGGCATTGACTGGTGGATCTTCTGATTAATTATTGGTTAGGTGAATTTATGTCATGTGACGGATTCATAGATATGACAGATTGTAACAACCCAATTTGGCAAAATTTTAAATTTTAAAATTTTAAATACAAGAAAACATTTCTTTCCTGCTAAAAATGTGAAATGCAAAACTGCGTCACATATTTTCCTATTTTTCAGAAATATTCGAGCTTATTTAACTAGCCTGAACTTTATGTAAGTACGCCTTATTTTGTATAATGAATAATAACAGATTTAGTAAACCATAAACTCGGTTTCTACATTACTAGGATGCTGCAAATTTTCAAACCATTGAAGCCCAAAGATATGAAAAAGACAGACAGCAAAATGAATAGTGCTAAACAGTGAAAAATTACTATTTAGGCTGAATTTTTCTTTTTCATATCTTTCAAATGCGATTGAGTTTCTTCTTCAAATTTTGCAGGAATGTAGAAACTCACCTTCCCTACATATGGTAATTTTTTGAGAATTTTTCAAAACTTTTACGGGTGGTTTTCACGGAGTTTTCACGGAAAGGGTGGATTGCACCACATATTTTGCCATATATATATATATATATATATATATATATATATATATATAATTTGGAAATCCTGAGTTAACCTTAAAATTTGATACCATTTATAACCACTACCTTTTTATGAAGACTATGTATACACATATACATGTAAGGATAAATCTTGGAGGATTTCAATTAAAAGCTTAAAATCAATAAGAAGGATCAAAACACCAAGGTTAAATCCTAATTTGAATTCAAAATTTTAATTGAAATTTCCCTAATAAAATGAAGGAAGGTTCATTCAGTATATATATATATATATATTCTTTCACCATATCAAGTCACCTAGCTACCCATTTTGACCCTGGTCAACCTGCTAGGTGGGCCTCACTGACCAACCCTCACTGCTCACTCTCTCTCTCTCTCTCTCCTGTGCTCTCCTCTCTCCGGCTCTCTCTTTCTCTCTCTACTCACTGCTCCGGCTGCAAGCCGCCTGCACGCCACGCTAGTGATTAGCAAGGCTGCAATCCCTTTATTCTTCTTTCTTTCTAGTTCTTCCGAATCTTGGGGTCGAGATTCTGTTTAAGGGGGAGGTTCTAACATCCTCATTTTTGCGAAAAATAAAAAAATTATTCATATGCATTTTCATCCATTTAAAATTGATTTAAAATAAAAATAAATTCAAAAATGAGAATGTTTGGATAAATGCTTTGCCAAAAGTGTAATTTAAGAAATATATTCAAATAATTTATAAATCAATATTCTTTTGTAATGAATATTTCATAATGGAAAGTAAATTCTTTTCTAAATTATGATTGAATATTTATTATAAATAAATATTCTTGCCACCAAATTATTCCAAAATAATTAAAAATAAATTAAATTCGCAAATTGTGGAATATTGGTTTTGGGGCCCAAATTTCCCTTTTCTTTCATTTTTCTTTTCTTTTTCTTTTCTTGGGCCCACTTGTCATCCCCTGTCTTTCTCCCTTCTTCCCTGTGTAACAGCCCTCCCATCTCTTTCTTCTCTTGCGTAGGCAACCAAGGAGGTCGTACCAGCCCAAACCTTTCACCTCCCACTAACCCATCAAACCCATTGAATTGTATCAGTTTTGAAATTGATTCGCTGCCATTTCCATAGCCAACCTCTTCCTCTCCCTTCCTGTTTACTTATAAAAGCTCCAATCCTGAGTTCCTTGCCCTCCTTTCGATTTTCTTCCGATTCTGACGTGAGCAAGTCTCCTCTTCCAAAACTGTTTCAGGACGTCCTAGATAATCTTCTCACCATTCCATTTTGCCAGGAACTCGTGGATCCGATGTCCGTAGCTTCGGGAATCGTGTGCCAAAGATCTCGCCGGAGTTAAATCGTTTCCTCAATTTTGGCACTGCTCTGGTGAGCTTCTCTCCTCCCTTATCTGTTTTTGTTGTTCCCTAGGTTTGGGCGCACCAGGTGCAACCCGTGCCACCGCCACTGGTCGTCGCCGGTGAGACGCCGCCGCTGCCACGCCGTTGCTGGTGCATTGCTGCTACGACTATACACGCAAGCGAGCGTGTGTCGGCGGGCCCGCATGTGCAGGCCGGCACGCCTGCAAGCTAGCCCCGAGATGCTGGCTGGGCTGCACAGGCGGGTGATCTGGGCCGGGGCACTGGCTAGGCCGCATCGCTGGAGCGGGCCACGTAGCGCGGTGTTGCAAGCCACGCGCAGTGGCACTGCGGGCCAAGCCATGGCGCATCCGAAGCTGTGGGCCCGCAGCATAGTGCTGGGCCGCACTATGTTGTCCGGGGAGTTTATATATATCTTTTTGAAATATCTGATGAACAGTGATCCTTGTTAATTTCATATCTTTAAAAGTACAGATCCAAAAATTGTGAAATAAATTTTGAAATGTTTTGAAAATTAAGACCTACCCCCTGTAAATTTTATAAATTCATGTATTTTTATTGTATTTGTTGCATGAATATTTATTTTTCATTTTCTTATGCATTAGATTCGAGCGTCGAGGGTTTCATTTCCGACGCAGCGGAGGAGCATTTTATCTGTGTTGGCTAAGACAAGTGTTGAACCTTTGTATCCATGTTTGTAAAATGTATTTGTTAGATGCTTAACGTGCATGCTATATTAAAACCTAAAAATGCTAATTAAATAGTTGTTAGCTAAAAACCCCCAATTAAAGATACTGTTATAAAATCATTCCTTACTGCCCTAGGTTAATATCATATTGTTAAATAATGTCAACACCTGTGAATTAGGTTTTGATCATATTAGCTATGCTCAGTTGCAATCATTTTGAACTTGGATACATGATGATAATCTCAAATGCTTGTTTAACGTGGATTTCAAAGATAGTTGATGCTGTCATCTTTCAAAATGGGCATAGTTGGGATAGTGGGTGCTATTAGGTAAAAATGTTTTATAAAACCTGATTGGGGTGGAGGGTTGCAAGGTTGGTATAGCAAGCATAAAATTCAGGTCCAGTGTGGGAACCACCCTGATTTCTAAGAACCGATTCCTTGAGATAGACGAGCTAAATATAATAGTGCGACCATGTGTGCTTATATGGGCAGACCTTGGTTTAGTACCCTTCGGACTCCAAGTTGTGGCATTCCAGTCAATGGAGTAGACAGTTGGTGTTGTTCTGCAGGCGCAAGAGGGTATTGTAGTGGAAATCTTAGAGGGAATGTCCTAACTAGGAGGATGTTGGAGGAAAACCTTGTGGTGATCATTTTTCCTTAGGGGCACCCTTGGGAAAAACCACCTCGCATAGGTAAAGCGTGCAACCATTGCAGAGTGTACAACTATCATGATAGCCATGCCGACGATCAAGGACGGACGACGGGGAGCTGTCTCAATGGTACTTCTTACCTAATTATTTTTAAATGGTGTTTTAAGGGAAAACCACGATTAAATGGTGTGTGCCGTGAGTAGCCAGGATGGGCAAAACCGGTTGAGGCCGGAATTTCAAAAGAAAACGATTCAAATATTTGTTTTCCCTCAACACTTTTCAAACCATTTTATAAAACCCTAGGCAAAACATGCAAAACTGGCTTTATACAAAAGAACCTTATCCACTCCTTTGTAAGCCTTAGTTGCATTTAGTCAGCCTTGCTTGTTGAGTATAAAGTATACTCACCCTCGCCTTTTATGTGGGTTGCTCATTCCAAATGGCAGTGTCGGATCAAGATCTTGCCCGCCTCGACGAAGAGATGTACCAGGACAAAGACTTTGCTGAAGGGATTCAAGATGAAGACTATCCCAAAGTCTAGGAGCGCGTCTCTACAGTTTTGCCTGTAGAGTTGGATATGCTTTTGTTGGAGTTAAACAATGTTCTTATGAGTTTCCACTGCTAGTTGTAAGGCCTTGGTGCCAAACTATTGTAATAATGGCCATGTTGGCTGTACTCTAATGTTTTTGTTTTAAAAGTGAGATGGTTATAATCCAAACTGGTCTACTGTGTGTATTAGCTACTTGATCCTTCGACTAGTATATGTAAAAGCACAGCAGGGATCTGATTCCGTTATTCGGGTCCCGACACACGGTCTACCATGCCGTTGGAGTAGGTGATGTCAAGATCAAGATGCATGATGGAGTGGAGCAGGTGCTTCATGGTGTAAAGCATGTGCTAGAACTAAGGAGGAATCTGATCTCACTCAGAACCTTACATGAGGATGGGACAATTTTTCAGGCTAATACAGATGGGAAGACCATAAGAAACTTGAAGGGTGAGGAGACTGTAATGATTGGGGAGAGGACTGCTTCGCATATTTACGAGGTGCGAGGGAGTAGTGTTGCAAGTGGAGACACTAAGCCAGGGCATGCAGGGGTAGCCGCTTTTGTTCCAAAAGGTGGCATGTGTAAGGCCAAGTCAGGCTCGTCAGACGGCTCAGCGTGAGATACGAAGGAAGCAACCAGAGTTCGGGTATACGGGTTCGCACATGACGTTACGACAACTATGAGATGGCGAAGGTCATATTCGCCAAGGTGGAGTTTGTTAGAGTTGGTGTTGAATATGTGTACAAGTAGGGTTACAGTTGAACTCTGAGTTGTATTAGGCATGGCAGGTTAGAGTTTGAGTCGGACTCTGTATTCTGGGGCCTATATAAAGGAGTCACTTCTAATGTAACCCATAATGACAAAAGTAGCTGCGTAGGCTCACAGGGGGTCACAACTGGTATGCTATAGTGTCGAGGAGGAGCACCCATAATGATGTGCGCAGATGTAGGCGAGCACAAAACTGCGTTACGAAAAATCGTGCCTTCGGTGCTATTCCTAGATCGCATCGCATTAAATCATAGCACAGGAGAGGAAGGCCAGGGTATTGGGTGGGATGAACGGCAAATCACTGGCATTCTCGCCTACTGCCCCCACTATGGACCGCTAAATTAGCAAGATGGACCATCACACGCACAAATTCGCCACTGCAAGGTGCCACAGCGATCCTCACCGCCAATCATCAGTTCCGCATGGTAAGTGTCAAGATCCCTAAATCCCCTAGAACCCTAGAACTACCTAGCCGGTGGGGATGAATATCCCACTGGATCTAGGAGGAGACGGAGAGCAATCGAGGCTCTTACGAGTTTGTCGAGGAGACCGACGACGATGAGCCCGCCTTGTCCGTACCTGATGCTGGAGATTGTGATGCATCCGTCTACTGGGATGCCCTACGCGCATTGCCCGCCACCAACGCCACCGCACTTTGCCACAGACACCGATTCTTTCCCTTATGCCGGGCCTCCGAGGACAAGCGCGAGCGGGCGACGGTTGGTATGGGAGCCGAGCGCGAGCGGAAAAGCACGAAGATGGCGAGTCGCTAAATATGGTGTCACTGAGAGCCTCCGCTATTCCCTAATCGTGCGATGGAGTGCCTGCTGGAGCAACACATGGACGCCATTCCCCCCTCTCGGGCCAACTCGCACATATGCACAGTTCTATCGTGCATTTGTTGGAGATGCTGTAATCCCTAGCTGTCTGAGGCCACGTGCTAAAGTAACGCGGATGTTGTATGAGGCGCGAAATGTGACCCATAACAGAGCCCACCAGAGCGCGTAGTCCTATGTGGCAGAGGTGTGGATGTATCATGCTACCAGTGTGATTCAGCTTTGCTGTAGGTACAGACCGGACACTGGAGTACCATAGTAGCACGATTAAGTCCTGTTCTTTTTAGTTTAAATTAAAATTAAAAATTACAGTTAGAAATTTATTATTTTTATGCAGGCCAAATGTTAGTTGTATTTTATAGACATTTTTGTGAGGCTTTTAGTGGTTTTTCTTAAAACTCTCAAAAATATTTTTTTAATATTTTTTGGCTCTCTAGAACTTTTTCGGATTATAATGTACTATTGGTTTAAGCAGAAAAGAATAATATGAACTTGGTTTAAAGTTCAGTGGGACTGTGCCTTCTTAATTATTTTACACTGTAAACAAAGTAACTTAATGATTTTGAATTTATTTTGAGGATTTGCAGGTGCAGATGTTTGATACCATTGGTAAGCACTTCCTATATACATGATCGTGCAAGGATGGCTTCGATCTGGCTTTTGGAATTTATAAGGGCCAGGGGGTAACTAATTGAGGATTCTAGATTGTGAGACAGGACACAATAAATCCGTATAACTCCCTTGCCGGTCACCGTCTCCTGACATCGATCACGCTATCAACTTCCGCTTGATGCCTCCTCCTGTTGTAGTGTTGTGATAAGGTGAAATCCAGCCGATGGAGACAGTTGGAACTATCAACTTCCGCTTGAGGCCTCCTGTTGTAGTGTTGTGATATATAGGGTGAAATCCAGCCGATGGACACGGTTGAGAATATGCAATGCTTGGAATCTTCTAGAAAATAATTTTTGGAAATTATTAAAATATTAATTCTATAAAGCCTTTAAGGGTTTTCTTATATTTTGCAAAGTTTTACAAGAAGTTAATTAGGTTAAATATTTTTCTTAAATTGTCCCTATGTAAGAAAAGTTTCTGTGAAAATTTGTAAATTTTTAGTGTTCAAAAGGTATTTTAATTAAACCTAACAGATATCTAGCAATAATAATACTTAAAGAAAAGGTTTAAATAGATTCTTTTAAATTTCCTAGGTCCAATACTACATCTATTATTTTCTATAATTTATCAAATTTTTTGGAAGCCATAAAATAAATTAAATAAACAGATAGGATTATATTAATTTTTCCAAAAAGGCTCAACTAGGGTTACTGCTATTTTATAGAGGTGAAAAATAGACTACTATGCAAGGTTGTAATTTTATTAGATCTAGCCTACTACCTAGTATTATTCATAATTTTTTCCAATATTTTGGGAGGTATTTAACTATTTTTAGAAAATCATTTATACATACTGGAATTATTAAAATAGGAAAAAGCCAGAAATTCCTAAACAAGAATGGGCCGAAACTAACACTATGAGGCCCACATGTGGTTTGGTCCATGAGCGAAACCAGCTTGACCAAGGCCCATAGACAGAAGGCGTAATCAGGAGTATGCCTCTACTAATACTGAAAGGTGGGGCCACGGGCCCACATGTTAGTGGCTATTAAGGCTAAATGAGGGAGATTTAAAAGTTAAACACTGTTAGCGTGGGTCCCACATGTCAGCAACTCCGTCTCGTGGTCGACACTGGGGTGACGTCAGCTAGTCAACGGGTTCATCTGGTTCTCCGGCCAAGTTCAGGCAAACTTTCGATGGGAGACTGGCAGCGCTACGGCCCACCATCCTACTAGTTCATTATCAGAATAGATTCGGCTTGGGGACACCTAGGACGTGCTGGCGAAGCATCACCGGCGGTGAGCCAGAATGGCAGCGCCATGGGCGCGAATGACGGAATGCTACAGGAATAGTTCTACAGCAAAAAGGTAGGGGCAGCGGCTTGTTCGCTAGTGCAGAGAGCATCTAGGTATTACTAGAGAGCTACCTAAGGTGGTGGCAACCTCAGAGAAGGGCAGAGGTGAGCTGTAACTGTGGAAGAGGCGGTGGTAGAAATAGGGGTCACGTCGTTCGGGAGGTCCGGTGATTCCTAGCCAAAACTGAAGGCAGGGTCGTGAGGGGAGAAACCTAGAGAAGCAAGGGGCACGAGAAATTGGTGAGCGATGTACCGAGTTGGCGGCGTTGAAAAAGAGGGAGAATCAGGGCTTGGGCACGGCAATGGCGAAGGGAGGGGGAACGGAGCCAAGCCAGGGCTTAAATAGAGGGGAAAACGGCTACCGAGGCGAGGGAGGAGGAGCTCCAGTGGTGGGGCTTGAGGCGAGAGGTGGGACTGTTTGGCTGCAACACCGCATTGGCTAGCGCGGCTCTAGCCTGTGTGGCGTGGCTCTGGATTGCGTAGCGTGGCTCTATTCTACGTGTTTCTGGCTTGCGCTGGGCAGAGGCAGACGAAGAGAGATTGTCACGCGCATGGGAACGGGACGGTGTGGACGGGATGTGTGCCGCACGGCGTGGCGCGTGTGGGGCCTGCGTCGAGAGGGGAGAGAGAGAAAGAGAGAAAGAAGAGGTGGATGGGCTGGATTTGGGCCGAGCTAGGCCCGGGCTTAGAAAAAAATAGGCTAAGCCCAACTGAAGGGAGGTTTAAAATTTTTTGCAAAATTATTGGAATAGGTTTGAATTGAAATTTTTCAGATGGTGAATAGTAATTAACAAAAATTAATTTGAATTTAATTTTGAAATTTTCAAAATTTTGCCTAAAATGGACTGTTACAGTCTAGGACCGTTGACGGTAGGAGGAGTATTGAGGTATGTACAGGCCACTTATAGTTCGATGCAGTTTTTTGGTAAGGCCGAGACGCTTACATTGGTTGAGGAGGCACTGTGAGGCGCTGAGGAGAGATTCTATCGAAGGTCACAATTTGAGACTGTGAAGATCGCTAGTCGGGGGCCAAGCAAATTTAACACGGGGCATCAATTGGGATGGCAAATCTCATGGGCGTAATCAGTGGCTTTAGAAGGCTAAATAGCCACAACTATGGCTTTTGGGAGACCTGCATGGAGTCCTACTTGCAAGGTCAGGATATGTGGGAGGTCGTTGCAGGCACCAAGTAGACTCCTCCAATGAAGGAGAATGTGGAAGCCTTGCGAAAGTGGCGTAACTAGGCAGGCAAGGCTATGTTCGTGTTGAAGATGATGATCAAGGAGGACCTATTATAGCACAACCGGGATATAAAGACACCAAAGGCAGCTTGGGAGACATTGGCAAAGTTGTTTTTGAAGAAAAACAAGGCACGACTCCAGCTCCTAGAGAATGGGCTCGCATGTATCTCATAAGGCACTCTGAATATTAGTCAATAATTTACTAAAGTGATGAATATTTTCTGTGAGATATCTTTGCTTGATCGTGAAGAAAAGATTAGTGAAGTAAGGATGAAGAGGATCATTATCCACGGCCTAAGGCCAGACTATGGCGGGTTTATGGCCACGGTGAGAGGATGGCCAACATAGCCATTACTTGTGGAGTTGGAGAACTTATTAGCTAATTAGAAGGCATTAGCCAAGCAGATAGGCAATATCACCTTGAAGGAAGAGGATGAAGAGGAGGCACTCTTCATCAAGAGAAAGACAAGTCCACTTAAAGGCTGGGAAGAGACAAGTAAGAAGTGGACAGGAGATGAAAGGTGTTGCCCAGAAGAGAACAACTATTCAGAGAGAGCTTGTTGTGGAAGAAAGAAGATCAACAAGTATTGCTAAGAAGGAAGCGAGGTTAGTGCTTTTGAGAAAGAAGGGTCATTTTGCAAAGGACTGTTAGAGTACAAGAAAGCACTTAGAAGGAAATGCAGCTGCTATGAGGGATGCCATACTAGATGGTTGCGACAGCGAAGAAGAGTGAGATGCTCAATATACAATATCAATAGAGAATGGCTTCTTCATAGAAGATTTAACAAATGGTGAGCATCCAATGGTCGACAACTTTAGTATAGAAGAGTCTAGAGAATAGGAGAAAGAGGGAGATATGGAAAAATCTAGAGAACATAAGATAGAGGAAGAGAAGGAAGAATCTAGAAGAGAGGAGAAAAAGAAAGAGATGGAAGAATCTAGAGAAGATGAAATACAACAAGAGAATGAAGAATCTAGAGAGGAGGAGAATGAGGAAGATGAGGAAGAATCGAGAAAGAAGGAAGAAGAAGAGGATGAAGAAGAGTGGGATGCAGAAGGTGGCTTCTCCATAAAGGTGAGCAATTCATTTATTATTGGTAATCTAGTATTTAAATATGAAAGCAACGAAGATTGAGAGGCCAATGAAAAAGAAGACAGGAGATAGGGTTTCTCATGAGTTCATCGGAGGTGGAGTATATTGCTAAAATTTAAAGAAAAATGACACAAGATATTAGGTATGGTTGTGTTGCACTTGCTAAAATTACATTACCATCATACAAAGACATGTTTAGAGAGCAAGTATGGAGAATGACAAAGAAGAAAAGAGAGTTACTTGGCTAAGGAAAATTTGTGAAGAAGATAGAGTCAATAAAGAAGAATGACGAGGATTCATTGAAGGCAAATAAATCAATTTGGAGACGCAAGAAGAAGTAAGGCAGGAATGGCAGAGCACAGAAGATTCAAGGTCAGCATCACAAGATATTATAAGACCTAAATATGCATTAAGAGAAGTGTTGAGTATATGTAATGCATACTTGGAATCTTTTAGAAAAATTGGAGAAATCACAAGAAAAAAAGATTTGCCATGAAGTAACTATTATAATAATAAGAGGGTCTTCATGATAAATTTGGAACATTCTAGAATACTTTACAGTATGCTTCATGATATAGTTGTCAGACATAATGCTAGAAACTTGTGGTTCATGACTAGTTTAGAAATATCTAGAGCTAGGATATTCTAGAGATGAAATATTCTAGATATTTGTTTAGAAGGTTCAATGATGACACATATCACTCATCTAATGGTTATGTACTAGTATAAATAGAGGTGCCCTCTCCTTTGTATGTGTGTCCTCCCTCATGTGTGTGCTCTCATGTGTGTGTGTGCGCTCTAGGAGAAGGAGGCCATGGTGTTGAAGTGTGTATCATGGTGTTAGGGAGAGAGTAGTAGGTTAGCCACAAAATAAATGTATTCTCTGTTGTGTAATAGTGTTCACACTTTAATAAAATACCACTTTTGTAGTTGTGAGTCTCTAGTAGCGTAGATCCTCCTGCAAGTGTTGTAGAAAGGGTACCATCGAATCTCCAATAGAGAAGGGTGCCAAAACTGTACGAACACTAGTATTTGACATGATTGGAACCGGCAAATTTGAGTGTGTCACTCTATCTTCGGCTTATCTTCATCTTATCTAATTATCTTCGAATTGTAAAGTCAAATGCTTTGACTTGTTTAGTCAATTCTTTTTTTTTTTGTCTCAAAGGTGCGTCCCAAAGCTCCTGGAAACAAGTCAAACGAAGCATACCGAACTTTTCTAGCTATTTCGAGAAGCTTTATAAGTTCAGCTTATAAGAAGATAAGAACATAAGCTACGAGTAGCGCTTATCTGCTGTACTTAAATGCTCAAAGCTTGTGTATGTGGCTTCACTCGGCAAGGAAAACCTAGGCATTTGTCGACCTTCCTACCCTAGAAGCGTAGGTAGCTGGCCAGTGCAATAATGCTGGTGCTATGAGTGTGAACATGTGATCACACACTGCACACCGATTAGTGTTACGCGCGTTCTTTTCAGCTTATTTTCTTATCTTATCTACTTATCTCTGAATCGAAATGTCAAATGCTTTATCTTTTGGAGTCCGTTCTTTTTTTTTGTCTTGAATGTACGTCTCAAAACTTTTAAAAACAAGTCAAACGAAGTACACCGGACTTTTCAAACTATCTGAAAAAACTCTAAATTTTCAACTTATAAACAAATAAGAAGATAAGTAAGTTGAAGAGACCAGTCCTGGCATAACAGATAAGCTTTAAATACACTAGTGAAACCAAGCTGCACATCATGTAGAATTGTACATAAATCTTGTCTCTCATAGCACAATCTTGGCACTGACTCAACAGTTTGTTCTTCTCGGAGAAGATACCGAAATTAGGTAAATTGGTTGCTGAGCCCATGGCCTCGATTCAAAATTGCTTCAAATACACTTGTTAATTGCTTTCAACATTAAAATATGTCAGTTTCGAACGAATTTTGCTTGCACTCATGGCTAGGTTCGGTTAGTTGGTTTATTACTTGTAAACTATAGCTAAAATGATACAGAATCAATCTGTATTAGTTCATTATAAGAGCTAAAAAAAGTGCGACTTAGCTCGATTTCCACCCGTAGCCGAAATGGCTCCACTTTCGGCCCTGTTGCTTATCTAATCTGACTTATCTCGAACTTCGAGAATTTTTCGAGGTGGCCTTGAAAGTCGGATGGCCTTGATTTTTAGGATTTATGGAGCTTTTAGACCCGCCTACGAGGTAAAAAAAGATTCAAAAAGTAATAGAAAAAGTCAGATAAGTCAATATTAGTCAGATAAGATAAGTCAATATTAGTCAGATAAGTCACGAAATAAGTCTGACTTATCTGACTAATATTAACTTATCTAACCTTTTTATTACTTTTTGAATCCTTTTTTTTATCTCGTACACGAGTCTAAAAGCTTCCTAAATCTTAAAAATCAAGGCCATTCGACTCCTGAAACCATCTCGAAAAATTTTCAAAGTTTAAAATAAATCAGATAAGTAGATTAGATAAGCTTAAAGAACAGGGGCGGCGGAAGTACAGCTGATGCTCCCAGCCACAAACGATGCGCTGGAAGCTAGCAAGCGGATCAGGACCTGCCGGAGATAGGTAGGGAACTGCTCGACCTGGACGCACGTGAAATGGACAAGTTTGGCGTGCATGCGTAGCGTGTCACGGTAGGAAACCACGACGAGTGTGTGTGCTAGTGCTGCATACACTGCCATCTCACAGTCTTAGATCAGAGATATTCGAGTTGAGAGATATTCACGGCAGCCGGCACGATCGATCGTTCCCGAAACTAAGGGTGCGTTTGGTTGCCCGCATGCTTCGGGCCTTGCATCACCGCGTGCAAGATATTGTGTGTTTGGTTGCCGTCGGCCACGTCGAGCCTGGCTCCGAGCATGCCACGTGAGACGCGGAACCAGGCCCGCGAGAAACGTGTGAACCAAAGACAACGACTAGAAACGACTAGCACAAAAATGAGGTAACTTTTCAAATTTTGAAATTTTTTTAAAAATTCAAACGACATCCAAATTCAATTAAACAAAAAAAATAGAACCGTAGATTCAAGTACAAGGTATTAAAAAAATTTCAGATTTTTTTAAATTTTTATTTTTGTTTTCAAATTTATTGATTTTCCAGTATTTGGTTTTTCGCATTTTTATTTTTGTTTTTGAATTTATTGATATTCTAGTATTTGTTTTTTCAATTTGTCTATCCCTCTATTGAATTTGTTCATCTAATTTTCCTTCTAGTACAGCCAACCAAACAACATCTCTACACAGCCTGTCCAACCTCATACAACCAACCAAACAACATCCCTTTGCATCCACTCAGCCTGGCTTCACTCAGCCTGGCTCAATTCATACAGCCTGGCTGAGCTCATGCGACAACCAAACACACTCTAAACCGCCGCCACCGGCCAAGCGCAGGAGCGGCCGGCCGGCAAGAAACAAACACGTCGCTTTCCATCTTGCATTGCATCCCCAAACACGCCGACGCCGCGAGCGCCTATTTCCACCTCTTCCTTCCTCGCCGCCGCCAATCTTCACACCCCAAGAAGCACACCTGGGTGGGAAGAAGGCAGCACCGGCGCTCATGCTGAACCTGTACCCGAGGCTGGCGGCGAGCAGTGCGGCGGCCGACGACAACAGCGACGACGACGACGAGAGTCACGTCTGCTACGGCATCGTGGTGGCGTGCCTCTCGCTGCTGCTGTTCTGCGTGCTGCTCATCGTCGTCAGCGTCGCCCGGGCCTGCGCCATCACCGGCGTGGTCGTGGTCATCTTCGGCGGGCTCATCTCCTGGTTCGCGCCCACGGGAGTCACCGCGGCGCGGAGAAATGGGAGCGGGGCGTGGCGGCGCGGCAGACAGCCACGCCAGCGGCGCGGCTGGTGCGCCGGTGCGCGTGCGGGCTGGCGGACGCGGCGGTCGGCGCGCTGCCGGCGTTCACGTACGAGGGCCCAGGGAGCAAGTGCGGCGGCGCCGACGATACCAGCGGCAGGCCGCGGGGGAGCTGCCTGCTCTGCGCGGTGTGCCTGGAGGACGTGCAGACCGGCGAGATGGTGCGGCAGCTCCCGGCGTGCAGCCACCTGTTCCACGCGGAGTGCATCGACAGGTGGCTGTGCACGCGCCGGACCTGCCCGCTCTGCCGCTGTGAGCTCCCGCCGCGGAAGGCCGCCGGAAAGGCTGCCGCCACGGAGTCTCCGGCAGAAGCGTTGCTGCCGGTGTGAACGAAAGCGATCCACTTTTGCTCTTCTTGGTGTGAAGCTCGAGTGAGATCGAGCTGTGCTCTTACATTCCTATTCTTCTTCAAGATCATCAAGCAAACTCATGTGCAAACCAGATGTTCATTACTCTCTTTCGTGGGATAAAGGTCATAAGCTTCCGGCATCGCCATGGCGGGGAAGGAGATGCAGCCAAAGCTTTCTCTCTCCGTTGTCCTGACACTGATCACTTTCATGTTTCGATCGACACCTGCACTATCGAGAAGGTGACAATCTAGCGGATGTAGACAGCTACGGAAATTGTGCAGGCACCTCTATCTCACACGCTTCAAATTGCCCAACCAGGCATTCGTATTGCATAGCGTCTTGAGATTGATATCCGAGGGTCGTTTCGTCATGTTGGGGGTGAGATGATGAAAATGCCAATACTTCCATGAAAGCTTAATTAAGCTTTCAAGTGTAGAAGATACAGTACTACTGATTACGGATACCACGACACGATAATGGCGACATATCGCTGTCGCTCAGTAGGGGAAAAAAACATATAAACGAATCAATCCAAATTCAAACTATTCAATTTATAACTACTGGATGATCATCGAGCGATATTGGTGGAATCAAAATTTTGGAATATTTTAAATTCGCAACTGGTCGAAATTGTCGTTTATTTCAGGATTGAGCGTGTTTATCGAGCGTACCGATTTTCAAGTTTGGATACAACTTTGGATAATAGATTCTGTCCGATTTTTCCCCAATTTTCTAGCATATATTGATCGAATTTTAAGGATTGTACAAATCACAATTATTGCTCAAAAATGATACTGTGAACCCAGCCCATATGCTTACGATAAAAGAGGTTTTACGATTAGGGCACCGTGGTGGCAGGTGACACATGGATGATGTGATGACACCCTAAAATTTACAAAAAAAATTAGTTTCTTAATAAGTTTTTTCAAATCGCAAAGCAATTAGGGGTTAACCCTAATCCTTCGCCGTTTGGCCTGGCCCAATCCTAATCCAACACAAACTCATCCTTAATCCCCTATATAAACCCTCCCAAATCCACCCCTAATTACCCCAAAAAGCAATCTATTTTCCAAACCGATCTGGACGTGCGTCGTGCTTCGCCCTACCTTCGCGTCGTCATCCTCATCGTCGTGCCTGCCGTCGCCGTCGATGTCGACGTCGTCTTGAGGTAGCTGTCGTCGCAAGCTCGTGCCCTGTCCTCTCCCTTCTCCATTTGCTGCGCAGCCGCCGCGCCCAGCGCTGTCCCCAGGCCACCGTCGCTCATCGCCTTGCTCGCGCGAGCTACGTGCCCCGTCGCCGTCTCCGCCTCGGCTGCACGCCCGCGCCGCCGCTCCTCCTTTGCTGCCGCGCCCCGTGTAGGCCGCCCGTGCACCCGTGCTGCCTACATCGCCTCGTCCGTGGCACCGCCGCGCCACTCCTCCTCCGTCCCGCAGCCCGCCGCGAGCCCACCGTGCGCCGGCCGCGCCTCCCCGTGATGTCGTCGCCGCCCGTGCATGCGCCGCCCGCCGCCTGCGCGCGTGGACGCGTTCTGCCGCCTGCCGCGCCACCTCTCCGTCGCGTCGGACCGCCGTGCCGCCCCCGACCAGCCTCGCCGGACTCCGCCACCGGCCACCCCTCCTCCTTCCTCCCTCTCCTCTCCCTTCTTCTTTCTTCTTCTTCCACTCTTCTTCTCTCTTTCTTCTTTCTTTCTCTTGCTTCTCTGATTTTTCTCAGCCACAAATGCATACCCAGCAGCCTCCCTTTATCCTTCACAGGTGGGCTATTTTGCTACGGTAGCCCGTGAGCTACAGTACAATTTCCCGAATTTCAGCAATAGTGCGCTTTCACTATTTTTCTACGAATTCATCCGAACTCCAAATCCGGCGATTCCAGTTTCTAAAATTCCAGAAACATCATATCTATCTACTGTAATTTTTTATATAATTTTTCAACATATTTACTGTTTTTATTATTTATTATTGTTCTTCTCGTTTTGCGTGCGATAGACCACTTGGGTGACGAAGAAGAATTCGTTGACACCGCCGACGTTCCGCAAGGTCAAGAAGAACAAGAAAGTCTTTCCCCTAGAATCCCTATTTCTAGATTTTTACCAAAATTGCTATTTAATTAAATTATACGTTTTTGTCATAGTAATTCCTAGTGCATATCGTTATTTACATGGTATGCACCCATGATCATGGAAAACCTTAGGATGATAATATTATGTAATTTGCTACTGTTATAAATTATTAGCTGGTTTAGCATTGCTTAGATAGTCATCGGGGAGTGATTTTCCACTTGCATGATCACCATTAAACAATTTATCCTGAGAATCTAGAATATCTGAGTATGAGACATGAGAACTTAGGTTTTATGGTGGGATTATTCACTCATTAATTAAAATTTGACCAACTAATAATTTGACTTGTAGCGGGTGACTTGAGTCGACGCTCCAGTCCCTAAGGACCGATGATCGTGATGGATTTAACTGAGAATTTTTCGTGCGACCACAAGCCCGGTATGGGACGGGCCTGATCTAGAGGGAGAGTAACGTTGGGATTGCCACTGTCCTTGCACCGTGGGTGAGGTCATGAGGGATGCGTCATTGCCGGTGTATAGCCCGGGGTGTTGGACTTCGGGGTACTTGTGTGATATCAGGTACAGTCGAAGCCCCTGGGTACTTGTGTGAATATCAGGTATGACCGTATCAAACTCGGGGTTGGTCTTTTGATGGATTTTATTATGATGCTTTTCGACGGGGGAGTATCGTATCTTGCGGGGAAAGCGTGCAACCTCTGTAGAGTGTAAACCCATTCGAATGACCGTGCTCTCGGTTATGAGCGCCTTGGTAGTTTTTCAGATCGTATCTACACCTTAATTAATTTGACTTAGGTAAGATTATTCCGGCAGTTTGCCGTTGCTAGATGATTCATGGTGAGCGAGAACGAGTATGAGAACTATATTGTGATGAGGATTGAGATAACGAGAATCTGAGATATGAGACACTGAGTTTGAGAATTATGCTATGTTTATCTTATTGTTGAGATTAATCATGAAAATTGCTATTTATTTACTTATGTTTTGTTAAATATTTTTAAACTTCTAAGTTAAATGTTTTTATGCAAATGAACCCTTATCTTTCCTAGGATGAGCCTGGCCTGGCCCTTTCCAGGAAAGACTTGCTAGCATTCGCGTGCTAACCCCGGCTTTTATTCGGGGATGCTTATTCCACGAGCAGGTCAGGAGTACGACCAGGAGTTTGTTGCGGAGTATTCGGATGGTGCGCAGGACTACTAGCGGCTCCCGTTCAGTGCGTGCCCGTGGCCGTGATGGGACACCATTATCGATGTTTATTTGCTTCTTAGTTGCATTTAATGAAGATTTATGGTCATTATAAATTATTGTAATAAGTAGAGCTGTTGCACTCTGATTATTTTATTTAGTTATGCAGTGTGATACTAGTAATTTATCTTTGTTTACTGTGGGTATGAGCACGAATTCTTAGGACTCATACCGTTGACACAGAGGGGTTCGGTTTAGTAAAACCGGGTCTTGACAGATGGCCATAAGGATTGAACTCGATCTGCTGGGTGTTTTAGAGGTTGTTTAACACAATATTTTAGCTTGCCAATAGTTCAATACATACGTCTTGGCGATCTCTGTTCATGCGAGTGGTATGTGGTACCAGTACGATGTTGCTTCGGTGTTCAGTGTCCTGCCCTCTAAATAAGAGTGAATGAGAGAAGCCGAATCCTAGTACAAGAATGTCTCCCTGTATCCATCACACCATTTGTCCCCATCTAAAAGTTCTCTCTTTTATGTCTTGCCAAGTCCATGAAAATTTTGATTCCATGCAAATTGTCTCTAGCACTTCAATTTATTCCGGCAAGTAATGAAGGCATTCATGCCATGCTCAAGTTCAATTCCCCATAATGCTGGTTGTACGTAACCTTTGGGCTGAATTTTAGGTGTTCTGCTGGATCTGGTCATCAGGTGTGTTAAGCTCAATATGCAATATAGTTTTGGGAAATGTGACTATGACAAAGAATAGTAGCTCAGAGAGTGTACTGCATAGTCAGCAGAGTAGCAAACCTGATTTGACACAACTAGGGTGCCTAAAATCTAAACCTGCACAGAGGCTCGGAGGATTGAACTATCCTGCTGCACCAAGAACTACACCGGCGGCAACGGCGGCTCCGGGGGCAGCGCGGTCGGCGCCGCCGCATCCTTATCGCCTTTCTGCGGCTCGACGTGGCACCGGCAGACTGGGCACGTCGCGTGCGAGTCCAGCCACATGTCGATGCACCCGACATGGAACGTGTGCGCGCACACCGGCAGCCGCCGCGCCACCTCCCCGCGCCGCACCGCCTCCAGGCACACCGCGCAGTGCGCCTCGCCGTGCACGGCCGCGTCGTACGGGAATGCCGGGATCGCCTCTACGGCCGCCCTCGAGAGCCCGCCGCGCTCCGCGGCGCCCCGCAGTTCCTGCGCCGAGGTGACCGCGGCCACGGCCGCCGTCGCCGCGCCGCCCAGCCGAGCGAAGCGGCGGGAGGTGCACGAGAGCAGGAACAGGAGCCCGCAGTAGAGCGTCAGCGCGATCCACACGTACTTGACGAACGCGGCGAGGATGACGAGGATGAGGAGCACCGGGTAGGACGCCAGCACCACCGCGCTGCGCTGCCCGGCGTCCGCGCCCGAGCCGCCGCCCGCCCGCCACTGGTACTCCGCCGACGACATCCTGGCATCCACACACAACCTCGCGGATGCCCGGCCGTGACTGTGACCACCGGCGCCGTCGGGCGAGTTTTAAGCTCGGGATTAAGCCTCTGGAGCAAACGGATAATGCTTATGTTCTTGGGCAACACAGGCAGCTGCAACCAAGGCAGGCCGTATTCGATCGGGTTGCTTTCTTGGGCACACAAGGTCGTCGCTGTAATTTGGATCTTTTATGTGATCTTGATGGATGGAACAATATATACAAATGATCAAACGCCAGTTAGGGTCAATGCTTGTTTGCAAGTAAAGCTTCGTGGATGAATATGCATGGATATAGGATATTGAATTGATAGTATGATGCAATCCATCTTGAAGGAGTCGTGCAGGTTCATGGATGAGCGAGCCGAGATATTTCGGTTTGATTTTATCCGTAGTACACTGGTCAATGAGGCTAGCTGTGATTCTGTGAAGATTGTTCATAGTTTATGACTTGAGTTTGCGTCCACGATTTTACGGTGTCTGGTGTGGCCTTTCAGGGCGCGTTGGGCTAGTCCAAATTATCATGCAAGCAAGGTTTTGGAACGATTACGTCTTGTTAATTGACATATGGAAGAAAAATAAGAAACTTTGCAGCAATGGAATGGGTGCATCTCATGGTGCTTTGTAAGGAAAATTAGCAAATTTGGTTGCAAATGTGTGTCAAGACACGCATATTTCAACAGGCGCTTATTGAGTTCCATGCATCTACTGGTTGGTCCAAGAGATAACAACGTTGATGAAGAATGTGGGCTTGCATGCCCATTCTTCAACGATCAACCGTGGTATTGCTTTTGCATAGTTCATCTAACATCACTAGAATATGATGTATCTTTCGTTGATGCATGCCATCTCTCCATTACTTGGTGTAATACCCAAATTATCCTCATGCTCTTTCGCTATATGCCGAGATTGAAAAATTATATGGTGAAGGCGTACCCCTGAACCTGGGCTCCATCTCTATTTGTAAGAGAAGATAACAACAGACTTTACAACAGATTACATCTAAACTTAAGTGCTAAGTTACAAACAGATACGGGAGAATCTGAACTCCCTTAACTGAAGATTGTCGCATGAGGAACAGTTCGTCTGTTGCCGCTATGTCTGAACATTCTGTGAACCTGTTCAGCCACCTGAAACCAAGCTTTCGACAGAGATTCCTCATAAGTTCTATTATTTATTAGATGAAAAAATATATATATTTTATTTTTAGAGACCTTGTTGCTCTAACAGTAGAACATGATCCAATTGAAGAGTCAGAAGTTCATTTTACTAGCCCGACATAGCCTGTTGTATTCGTACTGAACCAAACTTATGACATTGATCACGGTTTCAATAACTATGCTCTCAGCTGTGAACTATATACAAATTTTTGACAGTTCTAGGGAAACAACATAGTATACGATAATAGCAATTAATGATTGAGATCTCATGTAGTCATTGCAGCTAATAATTTCCAGATGGCTAATCTGCCTTGACCTCGTCCGGGTGACATTTTCCGAGCATTCTGTGATCCGATTGGCCAAAACGCGACTCGGAAATCCGAAAGCGTGGAGATCGTAGTGGCAATGGCAACTAGGATTGACCAGTAAACTCGAGCACGTTGATAGACGTTCAGTGAGCAATTTTCTTTTCTTCTTCCTCTTCTTAAAGAACTATCCACCGTACGCAGTCGACGTTCAGTGAGCAGCTGTCAGCTGGTTACGGATTAGAGGTCAGAAAGGGCAAGTGATGCGTTGAACCGCGGATGGACTTGAGTGGCGTTCGAGGATCGCCCGACCATGGGTTTTTGCGCGTTTTCTTGCTGATGACCGTAGCACATTTCCAATGCACACCACTAAATTATGAAAGCCACTAGAGGACGGTATACCGTCCCCTGACATAGCTACGATATAGAATAGGACAAAATAAATGTGAACTATATGTGAATCAGTTTGGGTGAATCAGTATGAACCATGGGTAAATCATTGTGAACTATGGGTGAACCAGAGTAAACCATAGGTGAATCAGTATAGGTTAACTATAGGTGAACCAGTGAATCATAGGTGAACCACGGGTGAATCAAAAATGAACCACGGTGAATCGAGGTAAACCATGAATGAATCAGGGGTGAACTAAAAGTAAACCATGAGTGAATCACGAGTGAATCAGGTAGAAAGAACTTGGATAAAGGTGAATCATGTTTGTGAATAACACGGTGTCAGGTAAACCATGGTATTTCATGATACCTCATGGCAAATCATGATGTATCATAAAGCAACTTGATCTAAATTGTAAATAAAATTATAGTGTCTCATGGTGTATCATTGTAAATTACTATGTGTCAAGGTGTCGCATAATTTAGATGGACATGGCGTCTAAAAGGTAATCATGATGTATCGTGATGAATCATCGTGTATAAATAGAGCTCGCCCATGGTATGTATCATTGAGCATTGGGTCAACTATCAGTGTATCGTCAAGTATAGGGTGTATTTGGTATATCGTCAAATATCGGGGTATCATTAAGCAGCGAGTTGTCAACTACCATGTTGAGTATAAAAAATGAATAAAAAGAAAGGAAAATAAATCCATAAAGTTATGAAAATACAAATTTCACCCACGTTCAAAAATAATGCTTGTGAAATGAATTAGTATGATAAACAAATTGCATAACATCAAAAAAATCATGAAATTTTACCGCTAGTTAGTTCCTGATTTTGTAAGGTTGTTGGTTGGTGATTCGCTAAATTTGAAGATCATATGAATTTTCAATAAAATTTTGTAAGGTATTTAGCTAGCGTAAAATTGGTAAAATTAGTATTAACAATTTATTTTGCACAAATAAACCTTTTTGTGAAACTTTAAATAAGAATATTACACTTGCAATTAGGTTTGGAAATAATTATTTCAAACAAGAAATTTTAATTTTGGCAATCCCGAATTATGAATTTAATAGAACTCACGGACCGGGTTTTATAAACTAATTTTTGTTTTGCGAATCAAATTCAATTTCATTTTTCTCTTGAACAATCTTTTACGAATATTATTTTTAAAAGATTAAAATATTAAAAGGTAACATACTTATTTTCAAAAACTTGGTTTAAAAATACACTTCGAAAAATTATGCGAATGCAATGATGCAATTGGTTTTAGGGTTTGGAAAATGAGGATGTTACAATTAAACAAGTAACATACTCATTTTATTAAAAATTATTTTCTTTAAAAAGAATTTTAATGCAATGCAATGCATGATGCAAATGAGTTTTTGGTTTTTGAAAATGAGGATGTTACACAAGAGAACCTACTTCTCTTGACCGATCTTACCTGACGGTCATTTCTTGACAGCCAGCCGTCGAGAAAGACTTTTCTCATTGGTTTAGGCCTTTTTATCAACGGTTCCAGCCATCGTGGTTTGGGGAGATTCCTGTAGTGTCTAGTGGCATAAAAAATTGTCCCACCATTTTAGAAGCGTCTAATCTCTATGATGTCATTAGTATGTGACATCTCCCCTTCATTGTAGGAAACTATTGCTTTTGTGTCAGCCAAAGGCCGGCAAAACAAAACCATTATTTTCATCGGCTTTTAGCTGACAGAATAAATGTGACTAGAATACACCTAATTTTGTCGGCTGTGTAGGCTGATGTATTTAATTTCCTGACAGCCCACCGAACGGAAAAACGATGATGTGGCAGTTATTTGCGTCGGCTAAAAGCCGACGAAACTAGATGATGTGTCAGCGACATGGTTGGCCACGTGGCATCGATATTTCCGTCAGCCTAGGAAGCCAACGAAAATACCTTGTTATTTGTACATAGGCTTTTAATGTATGCAAACTATGTTTGATGAAAAATGTGAAGAAAAAATACCATTTGCGGTGATAGCGGGAAGTAAAAAGGAGGCGAGGGAGGGGCTAGGGAAGTTGGAAAGTTAATAGCTCTCCCCAAGTGAGTAGACATAATGTCGTGAAAAATCAATATCATGTATTTTAAATCATTTAGTGCCAAATTTCATGCATTGTAAACATAGATGGTCAAATTGAAACAATATAAGTATAAAGACTATTGCTTCACATTAACATTTGGAAATGGGCATATATTTGCATTTTAGGTCATTTATTGCCAATTTCATCCAATTTAAACATACATGGCAAAATTTGAAGAATAATAATCATATGTTGCAAATATTTAACATTAACAAGTGCAAATGGGCATATATTTGCATTTTAGGTCATTTAGTGCCAATTTCATACAAGTTAACATACATAGCCAAATTTGAAGCAAAATAAGCATATCTTCCAAATATTTAACAATAAAAAGTGCAAATAGGCATATATTTGCATTTTAGGTCATTTAGTGCCAAGTTCATCCAATTAAGACTAACTAAGCATTTCATACTATATTTCATTATTTGCAAGTTAGAATGAACTTATTTGTAGGTATTGTTGTTGATGTGCCTGGTAAGTAGCCATATATTGGTGGTGCTACCTTTGCCACTCTTGATGTGCTCTTCTCATCGCCTCTTCTCGCTATAGTTCTGCTTGCCTCACCGCCTCCCACTGTTGTCTCAACTCCTCCAACAGCCTTGCCTTGTGAGAGGTACGTGAACTACTCTGTGAGGACTGAGACGACCTTACCTCACTCAAAGCGTCACTTGTATCAATGACCCCATTGAGCATAGCAAACCTTCCATGTTTCTTCCCACCCGCACTCGAGTACAGCACTGAAAGGTCAAGTTCTTCCTTCCGCCAGCCATAGTCTTCCCCCATGACGTTCGACCATTGCTTCTTCATACCTAGCCTGTCATTGCAAAATATTTGAGTCAAACAATATTCGAGGAATCACTTAATTGATACCACATCGACATTACTAACCAAGTTTTGCTTTGCCGTATCACTACAGAGCTGATTAGGGTTTGTAGGATCAGCTCCGTTGTGCCCCCGAACGTACATCTCAATGTAGCTTGGGGCAACCCCGGTAGTAGTCTCCTGCAATTAAATAACTGAATGTGTTAGCGAGCATATGATGATTAGAATGTAACAAATAACTTACAAGTATGCACATGACAGACATACCATTCGTCGTGCTAGCCAAAGATGGCCATCAGCGCCATAACGCTGAGTTATCGTCGGTCCAGCCTAACGGTTTTCCCTCTTCCTCTTTGACTTCTCTACGAAGGCAGGAGAGGACCAGTAAGCACAAAGCGCTTCCTAAGCATCGGGGCACTTCCTTATCCAAGGCAAGTCCACCTAGAGGTACTAATTAGCTCGCACGTAAATCTCTGAAGCACCTAACTTTTTGTTTATGTCCTCTTTCTTTACCTTCTTGTAGTACATACACACCGCCTGGATACGAGCATTAGACATCATATCCTTCACAACCTTTGTATCAGCCTTCTCAAAGACTGATTGGGACTTGGTTGCCCATGCCTGCTCCTCCCCTCTGGCAAACGGTACCTCTCCTAATTAAGAAAATAGTTGAATTAGACAATTTAATATTGAAATTAGCAAAACAGAACGAAGAAGTAACACGAGTATTACCCATAAGTCTTTCCACACCCTTTGTGCCACTGTCCCAACTTCGCCATCTTTCGCTAGCTTGTAATGTGCTCACTTCATCGTCGGTTGAGCTACACCTTCACACATCACGATTCCTAAATAGTGGTACCTTAAGAGTGTTCCCAAGGTAGCATTCACCGGCCTTAACCGATTCTTTCCATCCCAAAAGATATCATCCCATTGCTTGCAAAATATGATTTTCATACTTTTAAGCGCATCTATAATGAAGAAACATTGAAAAGTTAATTTTTTTACTGACCAATCACCATGCGGCATGATCTGTCTTCTTGCCACCCGGTTTGTGACTACTAGGGTAATCAAGTTGGAAGATCTAAACCTAAAATAAGTACATGTAGTTTTACAAATAAGCACAAACTATTAATGGACAATAGATACCATAAAAAATGCAGGCTACTTGTACAAATACCTAAACACAAGAGCAGCACCACTATCGTCCTCCCTATCCCCATCGCCACCCTCATCAGCACCATTTTCATCATCCTACTCTAGTGGAGAAGCCTCCTCATGCTGGGCCTCCTCTAGTGGAGCAGTCTCCCGCTGGGCCTCCTCTGGTGGAGAAGTTGTGAGACCATGTGGAGGTACTCCATGTTTTGTGATGAGTATATTTGGTTCAGATTTGATTTGGATGATGAATTTGATTTTGAGACATGATTTAAGCCGGTTTAGCCTCCTATGACAGACTGCAGTAGATTTCATTTTTAAAGTGTTCCCGCACTCAAAAAATTATGTGTTGTACATGAAATTTGTAGAGAGTTTCAACGTGCATCTTTTTTTGTGTTGTGATCTGTTTCATTTGAGCAACAGATAAATTTATAAAAATCATTTTGTGCACTGGTGTGCTGAGAGGAAAGCTGAAAAAGTGTTTTTCGGTGCCGATTCATGGATTGCATGCATATATGTTTGAACTCATGATATTGGACTAACAAGAAGGTTAGAGAGGTAAGAACATATTTTGTATTGTGGAAAATGGTTTGGTCTTTGTGGACGCAGACTGGGAGGCAACCATGGTCGGCGACGGTACTAGGACTAGGTCGACTGGATCGAGGTACAGAAAGGTGATGATGTCGTGAGACGGATGGGCTCAAGCTTAGGGCTCATGAGGACACTATGGAGATGGACTTGAGGTGGCTCAAAGGTTCTGGTTTGGGTTGGAGGCCCGAAGGCACAGATACAGAGCGGTCAAGTTCGGCAAATGAAGGCCTGTTGCATCGGGTTGATCGGGTTTTATGTAAAACCCATGTATGGCCTATGTGGCCCATGTTGGGTTGACTGTTGTGTGGATTTAGGTCCCTATAAGTGGTTGGTTGAGTGGGTGAATCCTAGCCCATGATTTGGTTGCTTAGGATTGAGGCAAGAAATTAAGGGTTGTGGTTCACCCGGTGGCCCTATAAAAGAAGAGGTGGAGGGGTCTGCCTCCACCAAGTCTTGGGCAGAAGTTAGGAATTGTGTTTTGCTAATTTGAGCTTTTTCCACCTAGGTGTGGCTGTGCAAAAACCACTCAACCAATAGAATCTAGTTCCTCCAAAACTATGGCTTTGTTCTTGTCTAGTTCTTGTGTTTGATCTTGTTTCTTTGGTGCTTTCTATTGCAACCTGTTTATTTGCCTCACCTCCTTTTAAATGCTGCTGATCGATGATACCTTGAGGTTGCTCACATCATCTTAGGGCTTTGGCAACCTATAGGAGGTAGATATCAAGTTCTTGCACTTATTGCTCTTCATGGTAGAAAGTTGTTCTTGCACAACTTGTAATGTAGGATTTTTAGAAAAATCCTTTTTTAGTTCTTCCAGCAAGAAAAGTTGTCTGACTTCCATATCCATTTGTGAAAACATTTTGAAGCTGTTTGGGTAAATCCTTTGGGAGCTATGATGTGAATACCGAGCCCCAAATTTTCTATGTGAAGTTTCTGGCAGACCATGGTGCAAGGATTTTTATTTTTTTTGCAACGAATTTTGAGCTGTAATTTGGTGGATTGTTGCGCGACTCATTTATCTACTTGGATAAAAAGCCACGAAATTTTTGGAGACACCGAAAGGCAGCAACAAACCCCCTTGTCCCAAGGCAATTTTCTGTTAGAAATTACTGTTCCTTTTCTAAAGCATCTTTGGTTGTTGGGCTGGTTTGTCTTGTGCCTAACCACTTTGGGCTTTGTGCACTTTTATTTGAACACTCAAACAACCAGAAATGTGGCTGCAAAATCTTCACATACTAACATGGATTTTAGCTGTGCATACTTGAAGTACACATAGTGTTGAGTGTTCTTGTTTCTAGAGGGTTGGTGGGTTCGAGGAGCACCGGCCCAAAGAAAAATCTTCGAAGCTCCCATTCACCCCCCTCTAGTCGCTGTAGCCATGCTTTCAGAAGTCCTCCGCTGAGCTTCCAGAAGGCATCTCTAAAGTGCACTTCGTCGGCTGTGCTGAGAAGAACTGCCCCTAAAGAGAGAAACACCTCTTGAAGAAGACCCGTCATCGTTCTTTCCATGGCTCTTCGAAGATAAAGAGCCATCATTCTTCTTTCTTGTATGCCCGTGCGTAAACAACATCCTGTATAAGAAAATTAAATAGAAATTCATTAGTGTAATTAAAACAATTAATCCATAATTTACTGTAAAATAAATTATTTGATTATGTACTTATTAGAAGTCATCGGGTTCTTGATCTTCATGGACCATAGTTTGTAAGCCACCGCGGCATCTCGTGTTATTAACTTTTTGTATAACTTTCATGACACGTCAAGGTCGTTTCTTTTTTTGAACCTCCTCAACGGTGATATCTGTGGTGTCCCCAACTATGTGGTCTAGTGCCAACCCAGCGTCTACTGGAAATAAGCCTGGTAAAGCTCGTTTTTGGTATCCTTCATGATCAGTGGTGTCGACCTCACTTTCACAATATCCATGGTCTCTAGGGATGGGCAACCGACCAGGAGGGTTTACTTTCTCAACAACCCAACATGGATTTAAGGATGCCGAGGAAAATGGATAAGACATATAGGGGCTGTTTGGTTGCCTTCTCAGCTCAGTCAGGCTGGTGGGAGCCAGGCTGAGGTGATATAAAGGAATGTTGTTTGGTTATTTGTATGAGATTGAACAGGCTGCGCATAGATGCTGTTTGGTTGGCTACACTAGAAGGAGAATGAGATGGACAAATTTAAGAGAGGGAAATAAAAAACAAAGAAAATAAATTCAAAAAAAAATATATAAAATATATAAAAATAATGGAACAAAAATAAATTTAAAAACATAGATAAAAATTCAAAAAACAAATAATAGAAAATCAATCAATTTAAAAACAAAAACTAAAATTAAAAAAATAAAATTTTTTCAATACCTTGTACTTGAACCTATGGTTCCCTTTTTTGTCTCATTAAATTTGGATGTCGTTTGAATTTTAAAAGTTTTTTTGAAAGGCTAAAGCCAACTGGAAGCACTGCACTTTGGTTACTACTTATTAGTCATGCTCACGCGCTAGTCACTGAAGCTGCGCTCGCGTGCGCTCGCCTCGGCCTGGCCTGCTGGAAACGGCCAAATCCTACGTACCAGTGGAGCATGGCCAGAACAGTGTATCTGCATTAGTTGGGACAGGCTCAAGTGACTCACAGGCAACCAAACACATGGCTTTTGTATGAGATGGGCCTGGTTGGGGCATATGCACCCAACCAAACACGCCCATAATACACCTGCTCAACGCTAGTACAAATGGATTGTACCCTTTAAGATGTAACACATGATTTACTTCCACTAGACCAATTCTATCGTTATGCTGTATCCCTATCCTTAATTTTTCACTAAACCAATCACAATAAAAGAACACTACTCTTAAATCTTTTGACCCCCCGAATGTGAACTCTATTATGTTCTGAATAACACAATAATACTCGGTGAGACGACCATCCGAGTCACTTGTTGTAGTTAGAACTCCACCATTTGTTGTTGCTGCTTGTGGTTGTTTTGCTTCGAATTGTGCGGAACGAAAACGAAATCCATTGACATCATATCATCCGAAGCTCCTTGCCATCACGCTTTCATGAGATAGCTGTCTTAGGTCCTAATGGACGCTACCGTCAGTAATACACTGCAATGTCAAAAATGGTTATTGAAGTCATACTCTACTTACATAACGACTTAGGGTTAAGTGGTAAGAAATTTACATGTTTTCGAAACCAAGTGATGAAATTAGGACTGTCACATTTGCCATCATGTTGTAGGGTTTCAAGTTGTTTAGGGGTAGGTTGTTGCCTAGATGTCAATTGTTGCTCATCAAACAACCAACAGGTTGTTACATAGATTTTATGTTTGTAACAATATTTGTGTCTAAGGAGACTTAGAGAAAAGCTTGACTGAAGTACTTACTCGAAATACTTGTCCATCACATCAATGTTGGTATACATATACAACAATGTAGCTTTCCATTCTTTCATTGACACCTCGTATGGTGAACTACCACCGACAGCCTTACCATTCCACTGAAATATGTTTAGATCGCTAGCGGGTACATCATTTTTAGAGGTGCGGTACCATGGTATATGAGCATTGACATTGTTTTCTTCTACGAAATATGTGCTTGTATAGTATGATATCTCCTTTAAATAGAATGCTTCCCGTATGCATCCTTCCACTCGTGCTTTATTGCCCACGGTTACTCTAATTTTCTTTTAGTTCCGTTATATAAGGTACATCCATCGGTACCGTACAGGCCCACCAACCTCCACTCCATAAGGCAAATGCACCAAAAGATGTTGCATTACGTTCATAAACCCTAGTGGGAACACCTTCTCCATCTTGCATATCAGCATCGGTATTTCCTTCCTCAATTTTCTCATCGTTGCTTTCTTAATTTCCTTCGCAGACAATTGCCTGTAGAAAAAACTGAGCTTTGCCAACATTGTCCAGACTTCTTCTTTCAAGTAACCACGAAACATTATAGGAAGTAGCCTCTCCCTGATAATATGGTAATTGTGGCTCTTCAGACCATTTAACGGGGCCAATTGCATATGTGCCATTAAAAAGTTGCAAAATTGCATGGCCTATACAAAATCTGCCACTGCAGTGGCATTTTTTGTATAGGCCATGCAATTTTGCCAACTTTTCAGTTGTATGTATGCAATTTTTCCTTTAACGTAACTTGCCACTGGTGACATTTACCGCACACTTTAAGTTTGCTACGTAATCATTAGGGAATTTAAGCTTCTTCAGCCACTCTAACACCTCCTTTTTCTCAGCAGGCTTAAGGCGGTATGGAGCACGTGGCTTCCCTAGACATCCCGACTGATCGGGTCTCACCTCAACGGTTGGTCGGTAACATATGTCGCCCAAGTCTTTACGAGCTTTCACATTGTCTTTAGTTTTGTCTTTGAAGTCAAACACAATGCTGATAATGCTTTCTGCAACATTGCGTTCTTGATGCATGACATCGATATTGTGCCCTAGGATCAGGGAAGTAGCATAAGGTAGACTCCAGATAGAAGATATGTGAGTCCAATTGTGTTCCTCCTTAACCCCCTTCATATCCATCCTCTGTGGCAACTAACCGGCCATTCCAAGCAGCAATCTCAGGGCCGGTCAAACGCTTCGGCGGACCCTTAACAACAATCGTGTCTTTGCGGAATGCATGTCTCTATGTCCTGAATAGGTGATCGGAAGACGTGAAACGCTGATGACAATCAAAGAACCAAAATTTGCCACCGTTCTTCAAACAAAATGCATCCTTGTCACTCATGCATATCAGGCAACATAACCATCCATCTGTGTTCCATCCTAAGAACATGCCATATGCAGTAAAATCATGGACGGACCAAAGGAATGCTGCACACATGCTAAAATACTCCTTTCTACTATTATCATACGTCCTCACCCCAGTCCACAACTCTTTTAGCTCATCAACCAATGGTTGCATTAACATGTCTATGTGCTTTCCAGGATGATCAGGCCCTGGTATGATAAGAGTAAGGAACATATATTCATCTTTCATGCAAAAGGAAGGTGGAAGATTGTATAGGATTGCAAAGACGGGCCAACATGAGTATGACGCTGCATTTGTGTTGAAAGGTGTGAAACCATCGGTCACCAAGCCAATACGCACGTTCTGAGGGTCCTTGGCAAAATCCTGGTCATACCGATCTAGTGCCTTCCAGGCCTTACCGTCAGATGGATGGCCCGTATACCCCTCGTTTATACGGATGCCTTCCTTGTGCCATCTGATGTGCTTCGCTGTCGTCCTGGATAGATATGACCGGTGGAGCCTTTGTGTCAGAGGTAGAAATCGTAGCACCTTCATCAGGATGTTTGTTTTATGCACAATTCCTTCTCCGTTGACTTCCTCCACATATCTCGATTTCTTGCAAGATGCTATCTAATGTTTCATTTTCCTTCCAGAACAGCATACAATTGTTCACACACATATCGATCTTTTGGTAAGGCATCCCTAGACCAGTCAACAGTTTCTTCGAGTAGTAGAAGTCTTTTGGTAACTTGTGCGATTTTGGGAGAATTTCAGAGATCAAATCGACAAGATCATTGAAATAGCTTATTGAGAAGTTGTACATTGACCTTATAGTTATTAATCGTGGGACAGCCGCAAGCTGTGTCACACTCATGGACTCATGCAAAGGATATTTTGAAGCGGCGAGAAGACTAAAGAATTTCTGCACCTCTTGCCCGAGCACATCCTCAAACTGCCGAACAAAATCCTCCATCATCTCATCCATTGCATCCTCCTGCTCTTCATTGATATCAATCAGATTGGATATCTCCCCAGGCCGTGGCTCACCATGCTCGTACCCCGTGTAATAATTCGGCATGAAACCGAATTTGCACAGGTGACGCTCCATATCAATCTTGTAGTGTCGAGCAAAGTTCTGACCCTTTAGATAAGGGCACTTTCCCAAACCACCACCAGGAGACAAGTCAAAAACACGGTCCTTATTTGCCTATGTGTTCATCATCCACTCTCGTGTGTGCATCCTAGTTCTTCTCCAACCACCATATATCCAGCTACGATCACCTTCTATTTTCAATGCTATTAAATGCACGAATGATAGTGGTAAAAGTGGGTTACAGGTCCTACAAAAAGTTCTAGGCAAGGAAAGGTCCTAAACCCACCCAGCAATGGAGCTACACACGGTTTGTATGACATGTCGTAGAATCCCAACGAAATTTCAGCAGCATAACCCCGTTGTTCTCTAAGTGCATGTCCGGTTGTTATGCATCGGAGAACAACTGGGTTACAGCCGAAATTCCATTGCGATTTTGTGACATGCAATACAAACCATGCGTAGCTGTCTATTCCCAGGCTATCCAAAATCATGGACAATTCCGGACCGACACAGCTCGCAACCTAATGTGAGCCGTGTCGCTCCCGAATGGGTGACGTATAGTTTAGGTGACTTGTGTTTGTGAAATGATATGCGATATAAAAATATAAGTCTTATTTTCAACCTTATTTAATTAGAACATGTATACATTCACAATTCAATTACATTCACATATGCATATGCTATAACAGCCCAGCTGCTAAATTGCGTATAGCTATGCATATCATTAGCATGATCATTTATTTTTATATTGGTATACAAAAGTTTTGCATTCAACCACCATGCTCTACGGTGGGAACATAAGGCTTTTAACTTTAAACCCTCTGGCTGAGCCACTAGAGTAGTGAGACCTAGCCCGACGGGCATGTTCCCTAAATACCCGAGCTAGCTGTGGCTTGCCCGAGCAAGGTAGAGTCCACCTAAGCTCTATCAAGCAAGGTAGTGACTGTGCCGGACTTCACCGAGCTCTACCCAAGCTTGGTTGCTACCCATTCGAGCTGGTTATCACTTGTCCGAGCTAGAAGATGTCCGGAAGAATTTGCCCGAGCTATAGACGGTTGAACCGAGCAACAGAAGACCAACCGAGCAAGGAGAAGCTCGAGTAAGCTCGTACCTATTCAAACAATCCAGCCACCACATCTATTCTTTATTCCTTTTTGCCCTCCGGTAGTATCAGCCGAATCTTCCATCCACTGGCTGACTTGGGCGGTCCTGCAGGCAGCCCAGACCCTCATCTTTTCTTACCCGGAATCTTACCCGCAGACTCTCTATTACAGGTGGGACCTGGACCCACTTGTCAATGAAAGAGTATACCTGTATTTAAACCCCTCTCCATCCCCTTCAACCAACCCTCACTCTCATTTTTCCACGTCCAAGTTCTGGACAGCAATAAGATCATCTCCACCTCCACCATTTTCAAATCTCCACCCAAACCACCAAGAATCCATATAGGGTGTTAGATATCGTTGGAAAGCTGAAATCATTGGCTATCCATTCCACTCCATGGTAAGCACATGCACAAAGGTTTGCTACGGATTTCTCTTCCTTTTCTCTTTGCTATTCGGTTTTGGGACAGCAAAGGCTGATTTCGTTTTCTGCTCATCTCTGCCCTCTTTCTTCAAATCCAGGCCATCGAATGAGGAGGAGTAACATCTACACTTTCTAGGCTTCAATCACATCCAACTCCCTTGCACGTTCACAAGGTTTTGGGTGAGTTCTTGATGCTTCTCATCTCTATACTTTGCTGTTTTTTTACTACAGCGAGGTAATCTGTTCGTTTCTCACCTTGCATGTCATTTTGGTTCACATGCAAGCTTAGGGATGAGCATGAAGACTATCTCCATGAGCTAGGGAAAGAGTAAGACCAAACCCATGGCCTAGAAGGAGAAGGAACTGCAAGAAACAAGTCCAGGAGCAGCAGGCATCATCTTGGGACGAACCGGCGTGTTCTTCTCCAATCTCTCTATCCGTCGAACGCCCACCCTTAGCAAGGCTTTCCTTGCTAGGTGAGAACCCTTTTCTACCTATCCTTCATATTTTTCATCATCTACCTCTCTTGTTTACATTATTTTCTTAGATACACCAAAGTGCGAAAGCAGCAGCCCTAGAAACACTCTATTTCAGCCCATTCCCTGCACAGTAGTGTACAAAATAATTTTCATAAAATCGCCCGTTGCTCGGATGAAAAAGTTGTCTACATGAAAAAGATGCGCCATGAAATTTTCTAGAACTCTCGTGTAGATCACTTTTGCAACCTAGCATGTTTGCCCTTTTAAATGTTGCTCGTACCAAGCAACATACAGTCTGTACGACCCTCCCGAGCAAGATTAGGTATGCCCGACCAAGAACTAGTCCTACCCGAGCAAGATATGCCATATCCGACCAAGGGAACCCACTCCCAAGAAAGAGGCTGTCCTTTCTGAGCAAGGGGATCCTTTCCTAAGCAAGTTTGGTCCGTTCCCAAGCAACTATGGTCATTTCCGAGCAAGCCCAAGTCACTCCGAGAAAGAATACCACCCAAACATCAAACGGCCATATCTCCTTCATCCGAACTCGGATTTGGGTGATTCTTTTTTTCAAAATTTACATTAGATCATGAACTTTCTGAATATCTAAAAATATCTGATTTTACTATTTGTTTGGTAGTTTATTTGGATTTTATTTGATGTTCTTGCTACCGAACGTTAGGAACCGACGTTCCGGAAGAGCCCGAACTTGAGCAAGGAGCTCCATACCCCGACCAGCAGCAACAAGGCACATATACTCCCCTCATTTGAATCATATTGATCCTCTATTTATGAATGCATGATTTCATTTATGTTTCATCACTGGCTTGCATGATAAATTAAAATATATATGTCACTTGGTGGGTAGAACTTAGTTATCTCCTACTTAGTAGTCTATGTTTGATATCCTTATTCCTTTGTAGCCTAAGAGGATAGTATTAATTGGGTTTGGTCCGTGGAAGCTTAGCCATGCTTAGAGTCAATGTGGGCAAGCAATCAATGGAGTAATTCCGTTGGTCGTACGACTTCAATTGTGAATGATTTACTATGTGATATTGCTGATGATCATGATGGATTACGTGTGAGCTCTAAATTGGACTTGAACGGGTGATAGGGGAGGATGGGAGGACGGATCTCGGACACGTAGCCCTGTTCGAGTGAATTAAGGACCGAACGTGTATCATGGGAACACATGGCCAATTTTCTGTGCATGCTCGCACCGATGGGTACCAGCGGGGCAACTTGTGTTAGAGGGTGGGGTGGCAGGGTGGATCATGCGTGGTGCATCCTTGTGCTTAGGTGTGATGGGCCTTGGACAAATCCACTGTAACGGTTGGCTCCCTCCTGCACTCGAGGAGTGGGCAGTGGATAAAGTCAACTCGGGTGACCCAATGGACTAGCATTTACATTTAAGAGGCTTCGGCATGGCTTGCTGTATCGTGTGGGTAAAGACGTACACCTCTGTAGAGTGTTAAACTGTTCGAACAGCCGCGTCCAGGGTTAAGGACGAAAACTTGTTAGGCGAGACACTGATGTTAGCTCATTGTTCAGTTTGGGTATTGGTTTTAGGTATGGTGGGATTGCCGTGTGTCTTTCCGAGCACAGGGTTGCTCGTGATGTATGGTCGGATAGAGACCAAGGGCGGATAGAGCCCCATGGATGTTGTGGTGTATGGTCGGATAGAGACCAAGGGCGGATAGAGGCCGAGCATGTTGTGGTTATGGTCGGATAGAGACCAAGGACGGTTAGAGCCCCATGGATTGATAATGATGGATTTTATGATGATGAATTATGATGGATGCTACAAGCTTTACCTTTTGAAATGTTTTTCTCAAATGCAATTTACAACCTACTCATATATATATGTCTTGCAAAAAAAATGCAAATTGTGCTAAAAGTACTGCTAGCCCTTCCTTGAGTACATATTATTCATGATTGAGGATATACATTAGCTCTTAGTGCTGAGTACCATCTGTACTTAACCGATGTGCTGCAATTTCAGGTGAAGACGACCCCGTGCTTGAGTACTACTACCAAACCGTGCACGGTGACGCTAGCGGGCAAGTGGAGTTCTAATTTCCAGTCGGTTGCCCATGGGGTAATGGGGACATACCACACTAGTATTTTGTTTATTTATGATGTTCTTCCGCTAATAGTTTGGTGAACAAACTTGTATTTCCGCTGCAGTAAAACTCTGATTATGTTAAAACTTATTGTTCGGGCAGCAGTTAATGTTGCCCGGTTGGATGAAAATTATGCCCGAAGATGTATGTGTGGTACTATCGATCATTGTGAGGATATGTGTGTGATGGTAGCTGATCTTGGGAGCCATCACCGGGCACATATTCAGGCACCCGGTTTACATTCGTTTCAACGAAGGTTGCCCGTGTGTACCGCTGCATGCTCGGGTTGGGAGCTAATATGCTCGGCTTGCTCTTGGTCAACTAGTATGTTATGTACCAACCACATGAACAGCGAGTGGGCTATGACTTCATTGAGCCGAATGTAAATTTAGAAGGGGCGCCACAGGGGTTGTTATCAGAGCACATGTGACTGCAGGTTAGAACATAGCATGGCCGCTAGCTAGCTAGAAGGTCTTGAGTCCAAATTATTTTAACTATCAAATGTGTTTTGAAACATAAGCTTGCTGAATTTTCTCCTCATCTATCTTATATTCATTCTTACCTTCATATTCATTTGGTTTCACAACCTGGAATTTTTTTTAAACTCATCTTCTCTTTCTAAAATGGTAGATGACTCGCGGACGACTTGTTTTGGCCACTCGTGCCGAGGGAGTCGATGGATATCCTTCTCTTCTTCGAGATCTTCTTTGGAATGCCAATTACACTTATGCCCCAGAGTATGCTGTCTACATCAACATTCAAGGACCAGGCATGGAGGACTACATTGCAACGATCAACATCACCGCAAGGATCGCGGCGAGAAGCAGCCCATATCACCTTGAAGCAAGGGGAACTACGACTGTCATGGCTATTCAAGAAGTTGCCCGTATTGCCATGTCCTTTTTTCGTCATGAGCACCGGGAGTTGGCACAAACGCCGTACACCTATTTTCCACAGTTGGACAACGACTTCCATAACGACTTCTTCGTTGAACCAGCAATGGACGAGGATCCGACCATTCGTTCTTTGATAGGCTTGGTTCGCATTATGGACCAAGCTCATCGCTGCCTTCTTCATGAGCTTTGGACTACTCTTGCTTGCCTTGGTGCAGCACGTGAGCGACTTCACCACCTTGCTCGGATCGAACTTGTGTCTCGGGATGCCTTAGGATCCTATGGCATATCTCCTCGAGAGCCTGTGCCACCTCATTTCTAGCTTCCTCGTGTTGATGGAGTGGAGCCACCAAGGACTTTTATTCATAGCCATGAAAGTCTTTCTACTCTTTTGGGTCCTCCTCAGCGTCTCACCGATCCTCGAGACCCTGAAGACACCGGTTCACCAGGATATCACCACCTTAGTATATTTCCCGATGGCTTTGATAGAGATCTAGGCTATGTTAGAAATGATTAGTGAAGTAAAACCTTGTTCAGAGAGTGTGTTCTCTCCATTATGAACTTATGTATTTGTATGGTGAACTTAGCTTTTCGTTCCAAGCAGCTACCACTAGCCTATGGGCTATGTATTGGTGTAACCGTGTTGGAAAACTACCAATTTGTCTAATGGATATTGTTTGCCCTATGGGTCTTTGGCTCTTATCATGATCGATTTTATGAGCACCTTGCTCGCTGCATGCATGTAGGATTGGCGTTAGTTGCTTGTTGTTCCATTCTATTCCATCCACCTTATCGGTTATCCATCATCCGAGTTACTAACTTTTTGTTATGGTTTGGCAACAGGATGACAGGAGCCAACACTCGATCTCGCTCGCAGCATGGGGTGCTTCTTCATCCCAAAACCCTCCACCTGCTGGCTCTCAAGCTGGGGATAGCACCTATGCCCAACCCGAGCATCCTCAACATCAACCGGCGGAGAACTTACCGCCAACACCCCAACCATGGCTCAAGTTCTTGCCCTTATTGAGCAAAATCGTCAAGATCAGACCCTCATTCTGCAGCAGATTGCTCGCAACACTGCTCCTGCTGCGGGCAATGCTCAAGGTGCTAGAGGAGCAGCGCATCGTGCAGCCGAAGGACTCGCTGAATTTCTTCGTACCCAACCGCCGACTTTCTCTCGTTCCGAGGATCCACTTGCTGCGGATGACTGGCTCCACACCCTCGAGCGCAAGCTTGCTGTTGCTCACTGCCCGGACGATGAAAAGGTTCTCTTCGCTTCTCATCAACTGGAAGGTGCAGCTTGTGCGTGGTGGGACAGTTTCGTCACCATGCAGCCCGCTGGACATGTTATCACTTGGGAAGAGTTCTGCACGGGTTTTCGCGGAGCCCATGTCCCCACTGGTATCAAGGCCATCAAGAGCGTGAGCTCCTCGCATTAAAGCAAGGACGCAAGTCGGTCATAGAGTACCTTCACGAGTTCAACTATTTGGCTCGTTATGCTCCCGAGGATGTCTCTACCGATGAGCGAAAGTAAGACCGGTTCATGAACGGTCTCTCTGATGAATTGCAGCTGGAGCTTGCTGCAATTGACTTCCGGGACTTCCAACACATGGTCAACAAGGCCGTTGTGGTGGAAGAGAAGTGGAACAAGTTGGATGAGTCACGCAAGCGCAAGCGGGCTGCACAAGTTTCAGCTAGCAGCAACTCGCAAGTGCAGCGTGCATGGCAGCCCCGACCAACTCAAACTCAAGCTACACTTCCTCCAAGGCCTCAAGTTCCTGTACCCCGACCACCTCAGCAAAGGTTTCCACCTACCTCGGGTGGGAATCAACCTGGAGGCAACGTTCAAGCTCGCCCAAGCACCACTTGCTTCAGCTGCGGGCAGCCCGGACACTATGCAAACAAATGTCCGGGGAAGAACCAAGGAATAGCAGTTGCTAGGACACCCAATGTGCCTGGCCGAGCAGGACCACCTCAGACTCTTGCTCGGAAACCTCTTCAAGTCCAGCAGTAAGGCCGTATCAACCATGTCAAGGTGGAGGAAGCCTAGGAAGCCCCGGACGTGGTTTTGGGTACGCTTTCAATCAACTTGTGCCCAGCCACTGTTTTATTTGACTCTGGAGCATCTCATTCCTTCATCAAGGAGGAATTTGCTGTATCACATGGTTTTCCATCCAAGCTTTGCATTCCTCCCTTCGCATTCATGCCCCAGGAATGACCTTTAGAGCAGACCAAGTTTGCCAGAGAACGAGGGTTGACATCGATGGGGTAGAATTCTTGGCCGACCTTATCCTGATCGACATGGGGGACATCGATGTCATATTGGGTATGGATTAGCTATCCAAGCATCACGGACAAATCAACTGTGCCCAAAAATCTATCTCTCTTACCAACACCACCGGCGAACAAGTTGAGTTTTCTTCTAGATCCAAATCAGCTCATCTCTATGCCTTGAGAGGTGATGTTTTCCCTAAGATTAGTGATGTACTTGTGGTATGTGACTACCCAGATGTCTTTCCTGAAGAACTACCTGGGATGCCACCTAACCGGGAGATGGAATTCGTCATCGAATTGCTGCCCGGAACCGCCCCAATATCAAAATGGCCATATAGGATGCCTCCCAACGAGTTAGCAGAACTGAAGAAGCAACTCATGGAGCTGTAAGAGAAAGGTTTCATTCGCCCGAGCTCCTCACCATGGGGATGCCTGGTGCTATTCGTGAAGAAGAAGGATGATAGCTTAAGAATGTGTGTGGATTATCGACCGTTGAACGAAGTCACAGTCAAAAACAAGTATCCCCTGCCCCGGATTGATGATCTATTCGATCAGATGACTGAAGCCCGTGTATTCTCCAGGATAGACCTGAGATTGGGCTATCATTAAATCAAAATTAGATCAGAGAATATCCCAAAGACGGCTTTCTCAACACGATATGGTCTATATGAGTATACCGTCATGTCTTTTGGTTTGACCAATGCACCGGCGTACTTCATGAACCTCATGAATTCCATCTTCATGGAGTACCTTGACAAGTTTGTTGTCATCTTCATCGACGATATCTTGATCTATTCCAAGACCGAAGAGGAGCATGAAGAGCATCTTCGGCTTGTATTGGGAAAGCTCCGAGAGCACCGACTTTATGCCAAATTCAGTAAGTGTGAGTTTTGGCTAAAGGAGTTTGCCTTCCTAGGTCATATCATATCCCAAGGTGGTGTGGCTATAGACCCGAGCAAAGTACAAGATGTACTAAATTGGAAACAGCCCACTACAGTCACTGAAATCCGAATTTTCCTTGGTCTTGCCGGCTACTACCGGCGATTTATTGAGAATTTCTCCAAGATTGCCCGACCATTGACCCAACTCTTGAAAAAGGATAAGAAGTTTGAATGGTCACAAGAATGTGAAGGAAGCTTCCAAACCTTGAAGGACCAATTGACCACCGCTCCTATCTTAGTCCTACCGGACATTCACAAGAGTTTTGACATTTACTGCGATGCCTCTCATCTCGGCCTCGGTTGTGTCCTTATGCAAGAAGGCAAGGTCGTGGCTTATGCATCCAGGCAATTAAGGCCCCATGAAGTAAATTATCCCACCCATGACCTCGAGCTCGCAGCAGTAGTGCATGCTCTTAAGATATGGCGACATTTTCTTATCAGAATTCGCTGCGAGGTCTATACCGATCATAGGAGTCTCAAGTACATCTTCACACAATCAGATCTGAATGGTAGATAAAGAAGATGGCTTGAGTTGATTAAGGACTATGATATAGGTCTCCATTACCATCCGGGCAAAGCCAATGTGGTTGCCGATGTGTTAAGCTGGAAATCACAATGCAATTGTATCTCAGCTGAGTCAGAATCATATGCCTTATGTGTCGAATTTCAGAAGCTCAGTTTGGAGATAGTTCAAGAAGGATTTCTTGCTTCCATGGAGGTAAAGCCAGACCTCCTGGATCAGATTAAGGATGCCCAAAAGATGGACAAGGGCATGGCGCGTATCTGAGCTAATTTGAACGCGGGCAAGGCAAATTGCTTCACCAAGGACATAGAAGGTGTCCTATGGTTTGCAAAACGCCTAGTGGTACCCAACAACAAAAAGCTGAAAGCGTCTATCCTCAATGAAGCTCACAACTCTCTTCTCGATTCACCCCGGAGATACCAGGATGTACCAAGATCTGAAGCAAAGATTTTGGTGGACTCGCATGAAGCGGGAAATTGCCCGATATGTTGCGGAGTGTGACATATGTCAGCGTGTGAAGGCCAACCATCTCGACCAGCGGGTACTCTCCAACCGTTGCACATGCCTGAGTGGAAATGGGATGATGTCGATATGGATTTTATAACCGGCTTACCCAAGACACAAAAGGGTTTCGATTCCATTTGGGTAATCATTGACCGATTAACCAAATCTACCCATTTTCTCCCTGTCAAGGTCAATTACCATGTGAGTAATTTGGCGGAGCTTTACACCGAAGAAGATCATTTCAGATCGAGACTCTCAAATCACTTCACATTTTTGGAAGTGCCTCCACCGAGCAATAGGAACCAAGCTTTCCTTTAGCACGACATATCATCCTCAAACCGGTGCACAAACTAAAAGAGTTAACCAAATCCTTGAAGACATACTCCGAGCATGCGTCCTCTCCTATGGCAAGGATTGGGAGAAATGCCTACCCTTTACCGTATTTTCGTACAATAATAGTTACCAGTCTAGTCTTCAAATGACTCAATTTGAAGCTCTCTATGGGAAAAAGTGTAGGACTCCCCTAAATTGGTCCGAATCTAGAGAAAGGCCATTATTTGGTCTTGACTTAGTTGCTAAGGCTGAGGAGCAAGTTAGGTTGATCCGACAGCGATTGCGAGCAGCACAGTCTCGACAAAAGAGCTATGCTGATCGTCGTCGACGCGAGCTTAGCTTCGAGGTGAATGATCATGTCTATCTCAAGGTTACCCCGCTGAAGGGTACCCGTCATTTTCATGTGAAGGGAAAGCTTGCACCTCGCTACATCGGTCCATTCCGAATCCTATCCAAGCGAGGAGCAGTAGCTTATGAGCTTGAACTTCCATCTTCCCTCTCCGACGTGCACAATGTCTTTCATGTCTCTTAACTCAAGAAGTGTCTTCGAGTTCCAACCGAAGTCACCGAGATAGAAAGTCTTGATCTCCAATCTGATCTCTCCTATCGAGAACATCCCATTCGCATTCTTGAAGAAAGGGAGCGAACAACAAGAAGCAAGACCGTGAAGTTCTACAAGGTGCAATGGAGCAACCACACCGAAGGTGAAGCAACATGGGAACGTGAAGATTATCTCCGAGCAACTTATCCATACCTCTTCACCGAGACAGCGGAATCTCGGGGACGAGATTCTTTTTAAGGGGGAGGTCTGTAACAGCCCAGCTGCTAAATTGCGTATAGCTATGCATATCATTAGCATGATCATTTGTTTTTGTGTTGGTATACAAAAGATTTGCATTCAACCACCGTGCTCTACGGTGGGAACATAAGGCATTTTCAAATCTCCACCCAAATCACCAAGAATCCATATAGGGTGTTATATATCGTTGGAATGCTGAAATCGTTGGCTATCCATTCCACTCCATGGTAAGCACATGCACAAAGATTTGCTATGGATGTCTCTTCCTTTTCTCTTTGCTATTCGGTTTTGGGACAGCAAAGGCTAATTTCGTTTTCTGCCCATCTCTGCCCTCTTTCTTCAAATCCAGACCATGGAATGAGGAGGAGTAACATCTACACTTTCTAGGCTTCAAGCACATCCAACTCCCTTGCACGTTCACAAGGTTTTGGGTGAGTTCTTGATGCTTCTCATCTCTATACTTTGCTATTTTTTTTACTAGAGCGAGATAATCTGTTTGTTTCTCACCTTGCATGTCATTTTGGTTCACATGCAAGCTTAGGGATGAGCATGGAGACTATCTCCATGAGCTAGGGGAAGAGTAAGACCAAACCCATGGCCTAGAAGGAGAAGGAACTACAAGAAACAAGTCCAGGAGCAGCAGGCATCATCTTGGGACGAACCGACGTGTTCTTCTCTAATCTCTCTATCCATCGAACGCCCACCCTTAGCAAGGCTTTCCTTGCTAGGTGAGAACCCTTTTCTACCTATCCTTCATATTTTTCATCATCTACCACTCTTGTTTATATTATTTTCTTGGATATACCAAAGTGTGAAAGCAGCAGCCCTAAAAACACTCTATTTCAGCCCATTCCCTGCACAGTAGTGCATACAATAATTTCCATAAAATCGCCCATTGCTCGGATTAAAATGTTGTCTACATGAAAAAGATGCGCCATGAAATTTTCTACAACTCTCGTGTAGATCACTTTTGCATCCTAGCATGTTCGCCCTTTCAAATGTTGCTTGTACCAAGCAACATACAGTCTGTACGACCCTCCCGAGCAAGATTAGGTATGCCCGACCAAGAACTAGTCCTACCCGAGCAAGATATGCAATATCCGATCAAGGGAACCCACTCCAGAGCAAGAGGGTGTCCTTTCCAAGCATGGGAATCCTTTCCCGAGCAAGTTTGGTCCGTCCTCGAGCAACTATGGTCATTTCCGAGCAAGCCCAAGTCACCCGAATACCACCCAAATTTCAAACGGTCATATCTCCCTCATCCGAACTCGGATTTGGATGATTCTTTTTGCAAAATTTATATTAGATCACGAAATTTCTGAATATCTAAAAATATCTGATTTTACTATTTGTTTGGTAGTTTATTTGGATTTTATTTAATGTTCTTGCTACCGAACGTTAGGAACCGACGTTCCGGAGGAGCCTGAACTTGAGCAAGGAGCTCCATACCTCGACCAGCAGCAACAAGGCACGTATACTCCCCTCATTTGAATCATATTGATCCTCTATTTATGAATGCATGATTTCATTTATGTTTTATCACTGGCTTGCATGATAAGTTAAAATATATATGTCACTTGGTGGGTAGAACTTAGTTATCTCCTACTTAGTAGTCTATGTTTGATATCCTTATTCCTTTGTAGCCTAAGAGGGTAGTATTAATTGGGTTTGGTCCACGGAAGCTTAGCCATGCTTAGAGTCAATGTGGGCAAGCGATCAATGGAGTAATTCCGTTGGTCGTACGACTTCAATTGTGAATGATTTACTATGTAATACTGCTAATGATCATGATGGATTACTTGTGAGCTCTAAATTGGACTTGAACGGGTGATAGGGGAGGATGGGTGGACGGATCCCGGACACGTAGCCCCGTTCGAGTGAATTAAGGACCGAACATGTATCATGGAACACTTGGCCAATTTTCTGTGCATGCTCGCGCCGATGGGTACCATTGGGGCAACTTGTATTAGTGGGTGGGGTGGCAGGGTGGACCATCCGTGGTGCGTCCTTGTGCTTGGGTGTGATGGGCCTTGGACAAATCCACTGTAACGGTTGGCTCCCTCCTGCACTCGAGGAGTGGGGAGTGAATAAAGTCAACTCAAGTGACCCAATGGACTGGCATGTACATCTAAGAGGCTTCAGCATGTCTTGCTGTGTTGTGTGGGTAAAGACGTACATCTCTGCAGAGTGTTAAACTGTTCGAACAGCCGTGTCCAGGGTTAAGGACGAAAACTTGTGAGGCGAGACACTGATGTTAGCTCATTGTTCAGTTTGGGTATTGGTTTTAGGCATGGTGGGATTGCCGTGTGTCTTTCCGAGCACAGGGTTGCTCGTGGTGTATGGTCGGATAGAGACCAAGGACGGATAGAGCCCCATAGATGTTGTGGTGTATGGTCGGATAGAGACCAAGGGCGGATAGAGCCCGAGCATGTTGTGGTTATGGTCGGATAGAGACCAAGGGCGGTTAGAGCCCCATGGATTGATGATGATGGATTTTATGATGATGAATTATGATGGATGCTACAAGCTTTACTTTTTGAAATGTTTTCCTCAAATGCAATTTACAACATACTCATATATATATGTCTTGCAAAAAAAATGCAAATTGTGCTAAAAGTACATATTATTCATGATTGAGGATATACATTACCTCTTAGTACTGAGTACCATCTGTACTCAACCGATGTGCTGCAATTTCAGGTGAAGATGACCCCGTGCTTGAGTACTACTACCAAACCGTGCACGGTGACGCTAGCGGGCAAGTGGAGTTCTAATTTCCAGTCGGTTGCCCATGGGGTAATGGGGACATACCACACTGGTATTTTGTTTATTTAGGATGTTCTTCTGCTACTAGTTTGGTGAACAAACTTGTATTTCATTATGATAAAACTCGATTATGTTAAAACTTATTGTTAGGCGGCGATTAATGTTGCCCGGTTGGATAAAAATTATGCCCGAAGATGTATGTGTGGTACTATCGATCATTATGAGGATATGTGTGTGATGGTAGCTGATCTTGGGAGCCATCACCGGGCACATATTCGGGCACTCGGTTTACATTCGTTTCAACGAAGGTCGCCCGTGTGTACCGCTGCATGCTCGGGTTGGGAGCTAACATGCTCGGCTTGTTCTTGGGCAGGTAGTATGTTATGTACCAACCACATGAACAGCGAGTGGGCTATGACTTCATTGAGCTGAATGTAAATTTAGAAGGGGGCGTCACATATATATATCAATACAATTCTCATTTTCAACACTATTTAATTAGGACATGAACACATTAACAATTCAATTACACTCACATGCATATATAGAAATTCAATTACATTCACAAGTTTCATAATTCTATTTAATTAAAATGGTAAACTTACTTCTCGGCAGGGGGCTCGACGACGCCTCAGGGGCATGGGCCAGCCCAAGGGCAGCGTGACGGCGGCTTGGGGCGTGGCGGCGGCCTAGGGCGGCTGCTGGAGGCAAGGCTACCGTGCCTCGGGGCTCAACGCTACTGGGGTTGGTGCAGCGTGGGGTGGCTGGGCGGTGTGGCACGTGATGTGGCGGCTCGTGGGCGGCGTGGCGCGAGACAGGCGGCTCGGCGAGGTGGCAATGTGGGGTGCAGCGAGGTGCTGGGGCGCCGTGGTGATCGGAGTCTGCAGGCGGAGCGGGAGGGATGCGACGCAGCGGCGCAGCGGCGGCAGCGGCACGAAGGTGGGGCCGGCAAAATAATTGGCTTGGCCTGCTCGTGCCAAGGGTTTTATGGCCCCTATTTTTGTTGGCCAAGGGACAAAGAAACTAAGCGGGTCTGACATGTGTCGAATATTTTCGTCGGCCTGGAGCCGACGGAAATAAGCTGTGTTTCGCCACATGTTCACCACATGGCCATGCACCAGGGGTAGGGGAAAAAATAAAAAATATATATATTCGTCGGCCTGTGGCCAACGAATATAGGTTCAAAATTTTCCACGTGCGCGGAACAAGTAGGAAAGGAGAGAAAATAAATTTGTCGGCTTCGGGCCGACGAAAATAAACGGTACGTGTTAGGTCGATGGAATTATATTATGAATATTACATCGGCTTGTAGGAAGCTGATGAAAATATAGTTGGGGGACGAAAAAGTTACAGTTTCCTGTAGTGCTTCGAGCCATAACTACCTTGGTATTGTAACTTGTGCCATTAATTAAAATTTGCCTTTTAAATTTGTTTTAAGCATTCCTATAAAATCACACGTCTTTCAATAAGATCTGTTTTATTAGTATTTTTATGATTAACTAGTCAAGTGCTCGTGCTTTGTTATGAATTAAAAGAATATCAAATAACATACTACCATATCCTGATCATTTTGTTTGGTTATGCATTCAGCTACACTTACATACTCGACTATGTTGCGCCTATATACTCTCGTGTTCGACTATTTTGACTACTGGAAAATTTAGCTAAGTTTTATTCTCGAGCCTATGTACTAGGGCTACGACAATTGAGTGTCATTGAAAGCTTCATATAATACAACATAATAAAACTAGACAACAAATCAAATCATTAGAAAGCATTCGTGCTAATTAAAAGCTTACAAAAATACAACAAAAAAAAGAAGAAAACAATGTAAATAAAATAGAAACAATCTTATTTTTTTATGGAATGTTGAATGAAGGAGTATTGGTCAAGTTTGATAATAGGCCATATTTAATGTACACTTACCATAAGACACTTTTTAATAATAGAGATATTTTATGCGAAAAATATTGATTGAAAATTTATAATTTTATAACCATTTATTCATAAAAATGCTAAAAAGTTAAATTGAAAGTATTTGATACTTCCTCCGTCCAAAATATAAGGCGTATTTATTTGAATGGACTTGTCCATTAATATAAGACGTATTTCATAATCTAATATAAAATAAATATGTTTTTTCTCAATATCTCTAATAAATATCTTATTTTATCTTGTATTCCCTATATTTATGTATTGAACAGAGTGCTTAGAGATAATGGCCCTGTTTCTTTCAGCGTTTACCCACGGTCGACGTTTTACTATAGTACCTTTGACATTTTTATATGATTTTTTGTGTTATAATTTCCAAAGATTTTTTCGAAGCTTTGATTAGTTCTCCTCAAAGATTATTAAAAAAATTTTAATTATCTTTTTAGACTCATTAAACTTTTGTAGATGCATAGACCGCCAACCGTCAATCGCCAGTTTCCGCTGAAAGAAACAGGGCCAATAACTATGAGTACCGTAGTTATTTTCAATGGTTTCTTGGTATATGAGCAAAACATAAATATGTTTTATAAACTTGGATGGAAGGAGTATTTGGTAACACTATAATTTTAGGGGATTTATTTGTAAAGTTTATGGAGCTAAAGTTAAAAGACAAAATTTTCTGGATGGCACAGACGGTTATACCCAGGTAAATGCGACGTTAGAAATGGGTGAGGTCAGTTAGCTATGTCGTGCAACTATGTCGAGTTTGTGCATTGGCAGAAAAAAAAAAAGGTTCCCTTTTTCTTTCCGTGGCCAATTTTTTGCTGGGCATTGTTTCTCCAATTTTGGGCGATAAAGCCCCTCTCTGGTTTGTTCCCTGGTCAGGCAGAGTCTTCCCACAAAATACAAAGGGAGAAGACACGGTCGTCACTCATCAACGATGTTCAGCAGGCTCCTTCACCACTAGATTCCAATTCCCCATGCCATCGCTTTCCTCGGCTCTCCTCGCGCGTACTCGTCGAAAACTACGAAGGGAAGGGGAGGAGCACCTGGCCATTCGCCTCCCTTCCCTTTCCCCGAGCAAAGCCGGCGCCAAGCTGGGGAGTGGGGACAACCCTCGTGCGGCCGTAGTTTACCCCCACTTGGCCGCATTGTTTGACAGCTTAGCGCTGACAACGACACCTGAAATCGTCATTATCCGTTAGGTAAGCCTCCCCGTTTGTGATTTGCGAGGCTGATAGCTCTCCTGCGGCTACATCCAGTCGCCGCCACGCGTTGCTGCTACTTACCGCGACAGCTTAATTACTCGGCAGGTGTTCTGAGCTGACCTTTGACAGTGAACCATGTTGGCCTGATTATACTTTTGAATTTGAATATAACTTTTACATTTAAATATAGAAGACGCTGTTTGGTTCACAAACCAACCAGGATTTTTTTTTATTGGCCGATTATCGGTGGTTATCGGCGATAATCAATCTTATGGGTCACCACAAATCGGCCAAAAGTTACCTTATTTGAGGAATTTTGGCTGAATTTAAATATATTTGGATTTTTTTTGGCTAAAGTTGAAATCATTTGAATGAATTTTGGCAAATTTAGATTTGTATTAAAAAAAGTTAGCCGATAATCACTCGATGAAAACTGATTATCGGTGTTATAGGTCCTATCAGCCCACGCCGATTTTTTTTTGAGAAACCGATTATGGAAACCTTGATACTAACCTATCTACAAATTGCCACAAGCTATTTATCAAATTTGTCTAAGATTAGTTCATCGAATTGCATTCCACACTTTGCCTAGGTTTAGTAAGTTTTTCACACTTTTGTGCACCATCGATATATGGGGTTGATGCTATAGAAAAAGAATCTTGCCACACTCGTGGTTATAAACCAAATAATTGTCTAAGTGATTAAACTAACTTTGTTAAGAAAGTTTAAGTAAAGAATAGGTTTCAAATCACGATCAGGTCCTTTTTCAAAGCGTAGCTCTTAGATGTCCCCTTGAACGGTCATGATCTGGCGCAGCGGTAGTTGTAGAGTACAGAATGGACTGCAAGCCTTGGCTGTCCAAGTCAAGTCAATCAGAAAAATATTTTTTTTTCAATTTATTTTTTCTTGACTTGTTCTCACAAGAAAGCGGCAAATTAATTTACGACGATACGAGGCGATAGACTCCACTTCAAGGGAATCTATCCGCTCCCCTGTTCTTCCATGGATTCCACGATCTGAGAGAGGAGAGAATCACGGCACAACCCGCGCAGCTCGCCGGTGTGATGAGCGCGGCCTCGCCGGCGGCGCGGCGGCGATGGACCTCCCCTGGCTGGACCTGCCGTTCACCTTCCTGACGCTGCTCCTCGCCACCCGCCTCGCCTACGACTACTACGGCGTCATCGCGGCCACCTTCGCCGGCAGCTTCTCCCTCCAGATCTTCCTCTTCTACTCCTTCGCGCGCTGGTACCGTCACACCATCGCCGACCGCGCTGGCTCTCCCGGCTCCGCCGTCGCCGCCGCCGCCGCCGCCGCCGAGTCGCTCCCGTCGTCATCGCGGCAGCAGGAGGACGCCCCACCGGTGCTGACCCCGCTGGTGGAGGCGACGCCCGGCGGCGACGGCGCGCGCGCGTCCCTCGCAAACCGGTGCTTCGCCGTCGTGTTCATGGTGTTCGTGCCGCTCGTCATCGTCGTGTTCGAGCGGAGCCAGGCGGACGTCGTGGCCTACGTGCTCTGCCTCGCCAACATCATCGTTATGGTCATCTGGCTCTCGCCGGACTCCGCGGGCTCGGTGTCCGCCGCCAAGTCGTTCCTTCGGCTCAGCGACGACGAGGACGACGGCGGCAGCGGCAGCGGCGGCGGCGCCGAGGACAAGTGCTGCGTCTGCCTCGGCGCCATGCGGGAGGAGCAGCCGGTCCGGGCGCTGCCGAGGTGCGGGCACCGGTTCCACGACAAGTGCATCGGGAAATGGCTCAAGGCGCGCCCGACGTGCCCCGTGTGCCGCGCGACGGCCGTGCCGGCGCCTGCGCCAGCGCCGACCGGCGACACTGGCGCGCTCGACGACGCAATTAGCCCTGTATAGCTCTCTGCCTGCTTGATTCATCCATCCCATCTAACAAACACACACTGGTGATTGTTTTACTTCTTTGTTGGGAAATTCTTCTCCAACATGTATAGCTCTACGAATGAATTGCTTCCATGTATTAATTGGAAATGCTTACTAGTAATCTGTAAATTAGATTTTGTGTTATCCACTTTCAATATTGTGATGAGAAACTGTTAGTATCTTTTTAATGGAAGGCGCAATCATTGCGCACTCTGTTCAGAAAAGTGGAGTATTTTAAGTCGATGCTCTTCTTTGATCATGATGGATACTACTATTGATCACTTTAGACCCAACAAACAACCAAAGGCTTTATATGACGTGTTTGTACCGTGAATGTTTTTCTGGATCCTTTCAAAATTAAATTGTTCCTCAATAAATTCATACCCTTTATTTTCTTCAGGACACAAATTCCATCAACTTTGTGCAAAATTGATAAATACCCAGTGTGGAGTAGACTGAGTCAGTCCAGGGTCCAAAAATAATTGTTCTCTGAGACGATGTTGCCGGCAAGTTATCATCGGATAGGAGCAGCGGAATTAAATAGATTCACACCGGGTGGTAACTGGCGAGTGGTGGTGGTGACCCCAGCACATGTACGTGTGTGCATGCGTACATTGATGTACCGTGCTGGCGGGGCAGGTGCGTGTTGACGTCAACGTGGCACTTAAAAACAATTAAAGCATCTCTAGCAGGTTTTCTAAATTCGGATCTGTATATTTCCATCTCTAAACCACTATTTGTTCATGTATTTCTATACTCTCCAGCAGAGTCTATCCTCAAAAAGATACAAAGATAGAAGAGAGAATATCTAAATACAAAAACCTAGAGAGAGAATCTCTAAATTTAGTAACTGACATAGAGACTCCGCTAGATTGATATAGGGACCGATATAGGGACCGAGAGTCACAAAATATAGAGAAGATACCTTTTAGATACTCAGATGGGCATGCTCTTATGCCATTTCTTGTATCGTCTGTCTAGCAAGTCAAGCTCCATCAAGGCTCGGTTTGGGCTTTGCTGAGTCATGTCTAGTAAGAGCATCTCCAGCGAAATCTCTAAAACAGAATTTTCTCTATATTTAGAGTCTCTCGTCCTTGAGCAGAGTCTCTGTCTCAGCCTCTAAATTTAGAGTTTCTCTCTCCCAGCTTTTAAGTTTGCAAGCTCTTTATATCAACCTCTATATTTTTTTGGATAGAGGTTCTACTGGAGAGGATAAAAATATAGAGAGCGAATAGTGATTTAGAGTGAGTATATAGGGCCTGTTTGGTTTGTTGCCTAACAAAGCCACGTCTAAAGTTAGGCTCGCCACACGTGTTAAGGTAGCTGTTTGGTTTGTTGCTAACGTTAGTCTCGCCAGAATTTGTTAGGCACGTCACGGCGCACTGGGCGCAGAATTTTTCGCCGTAAGTGTGGCGGGCGTTTTTGCTGTCGCACTTGCCTAGCTAACGAGCGAACTGGGCCTTAGTTGTTAGCCGGCCAACTGAGGCTGCGGAGTGACAATCTGCTTATCTGGCGTCGTATCTGTGGCCGTGGGAGAATCCATGCACAAGCACAACAGTCCCATGCAATGCAAGCTGGGCGTGGAGGCGTCGATCTTTGTGCCTCCGAGCCCATTAGTGATTAGCCCAAAATCCATTTTCATTTTGTTATTATATTTAAACCAACGCAAATATTAGATAGATGTTTGTATTTCTATATTAGTTGTTAGTCGGCCAACTTCTTAGCTCTGTCGTATGTTAGGATGGCTACAATCCAAACGGCTGCCACAAAATTCTTGGACGTTCCTAATCTTAGACGTGGCAGCGAACCAAACATAAGCTAACTTTAGCTAGCTTAGGCTTACCACACCTATGGCAAGCTGCTAACCTTAGGCTAGGCAAAGTTAGTTAACAACCAAAACAACCAAACAGGCCTATAGAGACCCAATTTTAAAGCATCTTCCAAAGATGCTGTAATAGCTGTTCCTTGCCTCGTGTCGGTTTGATGTATTGGATGAACCAGGTCCAGTCAACAGGATAGATGGAGGAATTTTATTTTTTTTTATATTTAATTATTTTCGGAAATAAATAAATGATATTCAGTTTTAAAAAAATAAATAAATAGACTCCGTCGCCACGACCGTTAGGCGGGAAGTTTGAACCGCCCTCGGTCGGGCGAGATATAAAAATCCATGAACGGAGGCGACCTTCTTTCATGGCCCAAGTTGAGGTGGAGCAAATTTACCCGACCTGACGGGCGAACTTTGAGCAGCGGAAAAATCCGCCCATTCAAAGGGCGAGATTTGAGGCGGTGAAATCCGCCACCAATCCAGGCGAAATTTTGCCTTTTAAGCCAAGCCCGCCATGCGATGCCAAGACTGCTCCCATTTCACACAAAGAGGAGGCGAGAGAAGAAGTGAGGAGAGAAGAAGCCTGAGCGGTTCTTGATTTAGCAGTATTTTTATTATGTAGTAAAAATTTATTTGATAAAACTTGGTAGAATAGTCATATGAATTTAGTGTATGTTACATTGTGTGTAGAAGCGGGTAATATTTAGACTAGGGTTTAGGCTAAAAATAGTCGTGTAATATTTAGGCTAGGATTAGGGTTTAGGCAAATAGCATAGTTATATTTATGCCTGAGTTAGGGTATTACGGCTAAAAATAGGCGTCTAATATTTAGGCTAGGATTAGGGTTTTAGTTACAAATAGCACGGTAATATTTAGAGTTTAGATTTAAATAGTATAGTCAATAAATTATGCGATTGTGTAGTATGTTTGAACATGGTAGGGTTAGGATTTAGATAAGGAATAGAAGGGTAATATGTAATGTTTACATTGAAAATAGTATAGTACTTTACTAATTTATTATATGTTGAAGAGTATTTTATTTGTAGAATCTTGAACAAGATGTTGGTCGATATTTTGGTTGTAGTAATATTGTTAAAAATAGATGTAGAAAAAGGAGATTGACGATATAATAATCAATGTGCGAAATTTGTTGGGCAGGGTATATGACAGACAAGGTCAATTTTCAGATCCATTATGGGGAAGGAGAGATTGTGCAAGGTCCTTATGGGGTAGATTTATCAATATTCCAATCATGTACATTAGGGATATCAAGACCCACCGAAAGGTCATTTAGTGGGCTACAACATTGGTTATTACGGACGTTTCAACTCAACGAAGAAGAACATGTCATGAGAGTTCGGGCATTGGTGAGCCGTCTTCTTGAAGGTTTTTGGGAGTTGATACCTATATCAGTACTCGGAATTGGAGACGCTTCGTTGAGATTGCAATCGAGCGGTGCCTTCCTCTAGTTCTCTTAGTGCGGCCGAGTACAAGCAACATGCGGATGTGGAAGAGCCGGGGAGACTAGTGGTCTTTGTAGTGGAAGAGGAGGTGGAGGTTGTAGGGAACACGGAGGTGACAGAGGGCGTGGGAGAAGCACATGCGAGAGAGAGATATAGGAGAAGAAGGCAATGAAACAATTGAAGAAGGCGAAGGCGCGGCCGATGAAGGGAACGAATCGAGTCAATAGTTCTTTGAAATGGCGGTAGAGGATGTAGAGCATGAGGAAGTCCTGATGAAGATCGTCAGACGATGAGAGAAGTTTGAGTGATCGGCCGGTGCTGTAGAGTGGAATACTTACAACTTCCAAGATTTATCTGTACATGAAGGCACGCACACACCATGGGATTACCATGAGAATGAGGTGACTCGAGGAGCCATGTACCCGACTAAGGAAGCTGTATTGGATCTTAGTGAAGTATTGGTCTTTATCTCGAGGAGGGAGTTCGGGGTAGTGAAGTCGAGTAAAAGCGTCTCGATGTGATGTGTGTTGTTCTGGTTGCCCGTGGCGTGTACATGCATTTAAAGGAAAGTGGGTGGATTACTGGGTGTGTTCAATTGTAAAGGAGCACGACTGTCAGTTACAAAATGCACAACAAAGGCACAGAAATATGTTATCAACATTTGTTGCAGTTGTAATGTACTCACAAATTGTTCAGAACATAAGATATGAGCCTCGGTCCATTATCACGGGCCATTGAGAAACAATTCGATTACACCATAAAGTATCCCAACGCTGGAGAGCTAAGCGAAGACTTTGGAAATGCGGTTCGGGACATATGAAGCATCGTATGCAAATATGTCCCAACTTCGCAGCGATTAGTAGAAGAAATCTGGAGCGTACTATGACATGAAGGAGTATCACCTTCGGCCGACACAACGCAAGTGGGTTACTGAACGGGTATTCTTTGCATTGGGTCCGTGCATAAGAGGCTTCACATATTGTCCACATGCTCTGTGTAGATGGAATCTTCCTCATTTGGCAAGTATATGGGGCAAATATTGACAAGAATTGCCGTGGATGGCAACAATCGATTTTACCAATGGTATTTGCATTTGTGGAGGAGAGAATCTGAGATAGTTGGTACTAGTTCCTAGGCGTGTCAAACATCTTTGTTGTCACAGGAGACCAAATGTGTGTGTCATTCATGATAGACATGCGAAGCTTCTTTGCGTGCGATTGATGAGATTACAAATGGCTCCGACAACCGGGGGTGCCCAATGGAGTGATATGCAAAGCGGTGGTGCATGAGGCATATGGGAGCAAATTTTTTAGTCACTTTAAGAATAAACCTTTGCATGAACCTATTCAAGAGGTTGTGCAAGCGAGAATCGACAAAGAAAATTCAACAAATTACGGAAAACACTCGATGAGATGACCACAAAGCGTAGCTGTGAACTACTGAGCAAAGCGGAAGCGAGGCGACCACGAGCTTCGCCGTGAGATGCTTCTCGATTGGATTAAGGATGATCCAAAAGAAGTGGGCTCTCTGTATGATCTTGAAGGGGCTAGATACGGAATAATGGCGACAAATCTGGCGAGGTGTACAATTGGGTCATCGCGGGGATGAGGGCATTGCCTCTGGTTGCAATTGTGGAGGAATTCTTCACGGTGCATGCAAGTACTTCATGGATCGTTATCATGCAGCGTCTGCTTTGCTATGGTGATAGTCGCCGATATACTCATTGCTATTACAAAGTATATGGCGAAAAAGATAGGTAAGGCCGAAAGACATTGCGCGACGGCGATGGGGACGAGATCATCTCGGTACCACATAATCTGCGAGGATAGAGGCGTCGTGGCGATGGCGTGGCGGGTTCTGCAGAGTGCATCTTGCGTGATCATACATGCACATGCTCATGCCGCATGGCGAAGCTTCTTCACAAGCCATGCTCTCATGTACTAGCGGCGGCTTCAATGATAAATCACCCTACTTTTCCATTTGTGTCCGAATATTTGGAAGGAAACAATCCGAAATACATGGCATGCAGAGATATATGGGTATGCAATTTTAGGTACATTCTTGATCCACTGGTCGAACGGCCGTCATGTACCGGCTAGGGAATTGCTGAAGTGTGATCTTGGTCGTCGCCGACACCGTCGCATTCGAACGACATGGATCGGTCGGAGGTGGAAGAGTTGAGAAGAGATCTGGCGGAGTAACGAGGGCGGTCACACTTATGTGGTGTGACAAGCCTATTGCATTTGGGTCCTCGATTTGGATCTTTGGCCCGTCCGGGTCGAGGCGGATGGACGACGACCGTTCGGTTGAAAATGTATCTATGAAACCTTAATCGAACTACTTGATATGTGTAATTTACATTTGTAATATTAGCGTCAATGTAATATCTTGACTTCTTGGTGGCAATGTAATATGATGACTTATTTATATTTATGTAATATGTTATGTTTGCATGATATGTAGTGTCTGTTGATGACATTATCTTTTGGTATATCGTGTTTTCTTTATAAATTAATCTTTGCTTGAATGGAAATAAATAACTCATACTTGCATATCTCGCAGGTGGCGTGGCGATGGTCGAGCGAGATGGGCCACCGAGCCGGCGCCACAGCGGCAGCAGCAGAGGGCCTCGCTCGACCCTCCCTTGACCGTAGGCATCGGGCCTACCTCGGTCTTGATGGAGGGCAGTGCTGCTAGGTGTCTTTCGTACTAGGACACTGCCGAGTTGCTCACTCGACGCCGCGTTGGGTTGACAGTATATCGTATAAGACGAACCTTCCTTACTTTCGTTTTTATAATTTACCTTTACTTACGTCTTGAATGCTTCATTTTCGCATTCGCGCCTCTCGAGCCTCCTCCCGCTGTCGGATCTTTGGAAACTACTGACCCGGCGTTCGTTGGAGACCCGCCCGGCGGATCGTCGAGCGTTCGGTTTTGACCGGTCCTCCTTGCACTTGTGGACCGATGGGCGGAGACACACACTTTTACCTCCGTGCGGGAGATGGCGCCGACTTCTGCGGGGCGTCTCGTACCTTCAGGGCTTCCGTGCGCGGTGCACGTCGTGGCGGTGGGCGTCTCACCCGCTTGGCGTGTCGACTTGCTAGGCGATTCGCGGGGTAGTCCGTGCACCAGCGCAGTGTGTACCGCCTTTCCTCGGCGGAGACCGTGGTCCACGAAGAGGTGGCCTGCGATTCACGGTAGAACTAACGGCAGACTTGTCCTTCTTAAATTACATGCTAACATTGGTACTTGCAAACATTGACAGCGGAGCACATCCACCCTCGGTAGATGGCGCTCAGTGTCCCGACACCTTGAGGCCTACTGCTTTGGTTGTTGGTGGGTGATGTTCACCGATCTGACGGACGGCCATTGCGTCGACAAGCACCTCCTCGGGTACACCAGGAGATCGCCGACGCCGTCCCTCGAGTCCCCGATGCAGTTGGGCTTCACCGTCCTTGCGGGGCGTCTGAGGTTTGTCGACGCCGTCTGAAGACGGATGCACACCGATCTCGGTGGCTGCCCCTTCCACTTTCTGTTGTGGTCGTATGGCGGATCGCCATTGGGCGTCCGTTCATGGATCACGATCCTTAGAGGCGGCGTACTACCACGACACACCGGAGGATAGGCCCACCATGGGCTTCCTTTGGTTTCGCGGAGTACGTAATGTTTAAATCATGATTTATGCATTATTTACGTAACATAGCGATAACTCACGATTGTTTTCTCCTTTTGCGGCCTACGGGCCTACGTTCAGCGCACAAGGACTACCAGTCGTGAGGCACCGGGCGAGTGCAGAGAGGGGATGTCGTTTGGACACCCTACGGTGAGGACCGAGTGCTTGCTCGCGCCCTCACGGGTTGTCGTCGCTTCTGGCGGGACCAGCTTATCTTGGCTTACGACCCGACCGTTGCTCTTGACATCTTCGTTGAGGAGTACTCACCGCAGCGGGTGATCTGGCGATTCAGCCTCCACCAGACTTCCCTCTACCGTTGTCCACACCGTCGCGTCGAGCTCACCATCGATCTTTTCCATTAAGCTCTAATTTCCATTTCGATCATCCGCCTTATAAGTGTTATACACGATGTTTCTGCAGATCCACTAGGCGTGGCCACACTTCTTGGCTATCTGTGGGCTCTGTGATGGAGCCTTGGGTAGCACAATGGGAGGGCGCTCTAGATGGCGGTCGAGGAGGACCGGCCGTCTGACGCCACGTCGTATCCGGCGTCGTCTGGTGGTGCTGATCGTCTCTGAGGATCTTGTGGGTCACACCCTTCCACCGAGATCGCCCACGTCGCGCGAGCCACCGACACGTACCCGCTGCACCGCGCGCAGACTGCCTACCAGGCGGTACCGATCTTTACCCCTGCTTTTCAATTTCTATTTTTAGCAGCATACACCGCTTGATTGCTATGGGCCTATATACAGATCGACATTCTTCGTGAGTGCAACGTCGATGCACGCCGCCGTCGGCGCTGCCGCAAAGACGGCATTGAGATGGCCGGAGGAGAGATACTCGCGACCTTCGGAGGCTCTACGAGAAGACAACGCGAGCTATCGCCTCACGTCTTTGCGGCCTTCGGGCGCCCTATAGCCTACAGAGGGGTATGAACTTTATTGCCCTTCTCCACCCTACCTTCATTAAAATTTATAATGTGACACTACCTTAATATGTAGGATTATGCGGAGCGACAGCGCAGTTTGACCAGTAGCACGTCGGCCGAGGCCACTTGTCCTCCTTGAGGGTACCGCCAGAGGCCTTTGGCCGTCCTCGCGATGGCCGCCCGAGGAGCGTGGAAGCGGCGATTCGCCGAGGCAGGGGCGTCTTCCTCTGCCGCGCGTCTTCTGTCCGAACCGCGCGCCGTTCACACCTACGGTGCTTCAAGGCACCACCACGGGGTTGCGGCCCACACCACAAGCACCGCGCCCTCATATACTGTGCGAGTTAGTTTTCTAGTCGAGCACTTCAATTTCATGTATTTATAATTTATCGTTTAGTAATGTGGACATTGCATGGATTAGGTCCTATCTTCACGAGTGGCACGGTCCGGTCGGTCGGTTGTGGGCGACCGAGGCTTCGGCGACCTTGGCGTGGACGATGCCGTGCAGCACGGCGAGGTTGGGGCTCCCGTTGTCGGCGCCTCTGCGGCGACACGGCCGTCCTGGTGACTTGGCGGCGCTGCGGCCTGAGCTCGTCCTCACGGGGCGTTCACCGCGGACCGCTTCACCTTCCTAAGCGCCTGGTAGGCGTGCCCGCAAGGCACGGCAGAGATCGATCCGCGGGTGAAGCTAGCGAGGGGCGACCGTAGTTTCTTTTCTTTGCATGTTTGTTTGTACCTTCCGATGTATATATTCAGTAGTTGTATGAACATTTTAGCCATTGTCATTTTAGCTTTATAGCTTTTTATTTATGCCATCTATCGCTCTGATATTTTTCGTATTTTCGCCCCACCGAGTGCGAATGTAGCTTTGAAGTTATGTGCACGCTCTGGGTGGGTTCCGCCACCCTCATAAACCCTTAGGTGGCCATACGTATATGAGGGCTACGGCATTACCGCTTTCGAATGTGGCGGTGTGGCGAATTAGCCACTTCATGTTCTATTCTTCTTTATCTTATGCGCCAATAAGTAGTGTCTTTGTATCTCAAGGCTTTGCACGATATGAATGAGATGAAGATGGTGCTCGGTGACATTGACAATGTGAAACGCATTACATGGTAGTAATCCACATAGCCCGAATCTTTATGTAAATGACTTGAAATAAACCCTATTGTAGTAAGGGCGCTAGGTTTCTTGCCATCCACGGAGCGGTTCCACACGGGTATACGTTGTAGGCCCGAGTAGCAAAGTCAACTTCGCTCCTCAAGCGGGAGATTCTTGCATGAAGATGTTCAATGTAATGAACGCGGCCATTGGGAAGGATCGTCCATCCATTTGGTGAAGCCGCGATCATTGGTCTACATATAGAAATGAGAAAAATGTGAGATAGAAAATGTATTAAACACTTGGTCATTGTCCGGATGGTTACTCACGGTAAATCACGCATAACGATAGAAGCGTCGGCGATCCATCCCGACAACTTTGGTCAAAAGTTTGTACAAGCTGTGTCCACTCCGTCGCGCTAGCGTGGCCATCCCCTGTAAGTTTGGGTCTCTTATCATTGTTGGCTCGTGTTATAGCTAGCTCTTGTCCGAATAAGCGGTCTTAAGCTTAGTAGACGGGCTTGCGATCGAGACCATTTGGCGTCCACCGGCTTGTCGGATCAACCGTTCGGTGTGGGTCGTGAAGCCATATGTGCGATGTGGTATGTCTATCTCTACTCGCCTCCCTCCTCTGAAGCCAACCCTAGTAGAGTATACACACATAGAGTCGAGTGAGAGTGAGGGTGGGAGTGAGAGGGGCGCCACTCTACCTCGCATTATATAGGCCGAGGTGTACTTAGCAATTGGATTAATAAGTTGTTCATTATGCTTCTTGACATCGTTTAATGATTAAACACATGCTACGATGCCTATATACGCCTCGGCCACATTTAAATCGATGCTCGGAGGTCGATGATTGCTAACGATGCATGCCCGGTCACATCACTAAATGCGGCGTCACTGGCGACCAACAAGATACCCGCCCACCGTCATATCAATAATTGCGAACCTGGCTGACCTCTGATGCCGCGGACACGGTCACAAAGCAATAATTACGGGCACTGGCGACCAGCGATACCGCCGGACACCGTCACATCAATAATTGCGGGCACTGCTGACCAGCAGTACCCGCCGGACACCGGTCACGTCAATAATTGCGGGGCACTGCTGACCAACAGTACCCGCCGGACACCGTCACATCAATAATTGCGAACGCTGGCGACCGCCAGCGATGCCGTCGACACCGGTCACATGAATAATTGCGGGCCTTTGCTCACCAACAATCCGCTGACACGAATCAATCACATCAAATGCAAGCGGCGGAAGCAAGATGAACTCGGTCCATGCACCGAAAGCGGACTTAGCTATTTATTTCCCTCCGCCTCCGAGTCCCTGCGCTCCAAGTTTCCTCTCAATCTCATATATTACTCCAGCCCATACCTTTGCACAAATCTAGTTGTAACGAGCAATGGCGACCTCATTTGTGAGGACCGTCCGTGAAGCAAGTTTAACACCACCGTGCTGAAGGGGTCAATGTTCCAATGTTAGCCTGCGGTGACCTTTGCAAGTTTGTTCAATCCGGCGAAGATTTCTCATATACTTATGGAAGGAGGTTCTTCATGTGTGCAAACTACGAGTACGATCCACCCAAGGTTGCCTTTGGCGGCGTCCAAAGGTACTTGCTCACCCTATCTGCATGATTAACATATAGTCTTATGTGCTTCATGTGATCTGTCTTGACTTATGTTCTTCATTTAACATATAGTCTCCCCACCTCTCTGCGATTTACGGCGTTGGCTGACACGAACAATCGGAGAAAGACAAAAACACATCGGCGTGAGGTCCGTTGGAAGAAGCGATGGTTGAGCGGCGCCAATATGAGGAGGAGCAGAGGAGAAGCGAAGCGCGTTCGGGAGAATCTGCCGAAGCGACAAGAGGGCGCCGAGCGTCAAGGCTGCTTTGAGGCACGAGAGGTGAAAGGGAGAGAAAGCGAGAGGGCACGTCGTGCAAAGGAGGCCGACTGATGCTATCGAAGGGAAATATCCCGTTGTACTCGATAGGAACATCCTTGTAATCCCGAGAATAAAAATTTCTGAGAGTGCTCTTTCTTCAACGCGGCATGTGAGGGTTTATGATTAAATCTCGCCCAACGCACAGGTTTATTGTTCTATCTATTTATTTAATTTTCGAATAATTATTAATATAAAAAAGTCTGCTTTGAAACTTATTCATTATTTCCATATTATTATTTTTAAAGATTACATAGACCAAATAACGAGCCATATATCTTGATAATATATATACTTTTATATATAATATATATCATACATATGTTATATATTAACTATTATTATATATAACATATATAATATATTATATACATGTTATATATGGCATATATAATATATAATATATTATATAGTTATATATGGCATATATAATATATTATATAGTTATATATGCAGTCTTTGCTACCAAACCCATGATGGAGGGTATTATTGTCTTTGGGTTACAACAATGGGCATTTTTATATTTGTAAATTTTTTTTGGGTAAGCAAAAAAAATTTGATTAATCTGGCGCACCTATTATGACTTACATTTTCAAGCGATCTTTGGGACTCCATTTATTTAGTTTTATTTTTATGATACATAGTATTTTATTCTAAAGTCACATAATTTATTTTTTCTGAAAATTGCAAAAAATTGCAGAATCTCGCCTATTGGCGGGCGGACTATACTTATCGCCCGTTGGAAGGGCGATTTTGAAGCGACAACAAAAAGCCGCTTGGATTAACGGGCGGTCCATTTATCTCGCCGTTCCATCGGGCGGACTTTGCTCCACCTCGGGCTTGGCCCGGCGAGGCCAAAGATCACCCTCCCGTTGGTTGGATTTTTTATATCTCGCCCGACCGAAGGGCGGTTAAAACTTTCCGCCCGCCGGGCTGGCGACAGAAGTCTATTTATTTATTTTTTTAAATCTGAATATCATTTATTTATTTCCGAAAATAATTAAATATAAAAAAAATAAAATTCATAGATGGAGGCCGAGCTGGAGTGCACAATTGGGATTCCCAGTCGATTAAATTGGCCCAAAACATGGTGCTGCCTCCGTACGTCACAAACGGGGCCACGTGACAAATGGCAATGATCCACCAACGCGGCAAGGCCCACCCCTTTCTCCATCTGGGGACAGGTGATTAAAAAAAATAATTGATGATTTGATACTCCTAAAAATGGTAATCCATGATTTGTGCTTCCTATGTCAAGGACATATGGTTCCTAAGGTCACGGCTCATAACTGGCAAATAATCAATTCTCAATATTTGAAAAGTGCTAAATAATCAATTGTCAATATTTGAAAATAACAAATAATAAATTCTAAAAAAACAATGGGGACAAGTGATCTGCCTACCCTCCTTGACTACCTCACTCTCCCACTCTGGTGGCCACGCTGGAGATGAGGCAGAGGGCCACATGGCCTCTAGGGCGTAGTAGGAGGTGGTGACGGTTTAGTTTTAGATTTTTTAGGCTAGGGGTAGTGGTTAAGGTTTCCTTAGTGGCAACGCTAGGCCGGTCGTCGACGCTTTTGCCTTCCTGTGGTTGCTTCGGAGAAGGCGACGACATCGTAATGATTACTGATTCAGAGCAATATATGGAGGTTAGTGTCATCCTCGGCGGTAGCAATTGAGCGACTGCCGAGGTATTGGCTTCTCAATGGCTTCCTAGGCGTGGTCGATGATACTAATGCCTTAGCCAAAAGGGCCACTGGAGGCTCGAGGGCCTTGCCTTTTGGAAGAAAGGGGAAGAATTTGTAACCACCCTAACTTTTCGATCTGCGTCACCAGTTTTCACTAGTGGTTGCAAAGAAGGATACGAGGTCGATGTCTACGATGTCCTCATGGATGGCGGTGCTAGCTATGTGATTCCTTTGCAAAATCTAGAGAGCTCCTAGATGTGCCTTATTCGTCCTTCAATCACCTTGGTTTGGCCAAGGCATCGGGTATTGTGGCACTCTATTGACTAGAACTCTTTATGGGTGTGGTAGGGCTAATACACCCACCCCTTGCGACATGGTGATCAGAGGGCCAAGCAGGCAAAGCAAGGCTAGACCGAACCAATGACGACTAGAAGCAATTGCCTTGCCCAAATCAAGAAGGTGAACCGAGGCATAAACGACCATTGCGGAGGTGAGGCGAAGAAGAGACGACTGTTGAGAAAGCCAGGCGAAGCAAAGGGCACCCGGTGCTGTTGCCTTGCCGGCTACCAAGGGACAAGGGCACAGGTGGCTACACCAGGAGGCAAGCCTAGCAAAGCTGAAGCACTAACTTGCGAGTCATGAAACATCAGGGGACAAATAGTACAGCTAGGGCCTGCAAGATATCAGGATAGGTATCATTGGATCCTTCCCTAGGGAATAGGCTGGAACCACTTGTTCCATGTAAATCTCTCTTGTACCCCTACTTTAGTTTGACGATGAAAGGTGGTTTGGTTCTTGCCTCTTACATTGTAATGGCAAATGACCATGGTGCCCAAATAAAGAAGAAAAAGTAAAGGTGCTAAGGTCATTCGCCCCCTATTGGACCATCAAGCCCCTAGGGTTGCCCCATCTGAGGGCATATTAGTTCTTCCTAGACAATAAAGCCAATTCGTCTATATAAAGAGGCGGGTGAGCCCGTGTAGAAGCAGGATATCATTTTCGGCTCAATACTACAAAATATTCATGCTCAATGACGAGTCCCTTTGGGGTCGTCCCCTCGCACGCTTGGTAACTGCTTCGCTATGTTCAGATCGATGAAAATTGGCATCGTCCGTGGGAACCGATACTAGAATCCCAAGAACAAGCTTGGAGGACATGGATCCAGGCCACGGCATGCCCCCGAAGAAGCAGCCAATGGCATCCGGCGCAGCAATGAAGGGGAGAGTGCCTCAGCACGTTCACGAAACCAAATGTAGGAGTACCATGGCTAGCAGTAATCAAGCTAATCCCAACTTGTGGGGACCCGAAAAACGGAGTTGAGTCCCTTCTGTGCTTTACCTGTACTAGTCCCTGGATCAAGTAGCTAGTACACACAGATTCCAGATCTTTGGATCATTGCCATTACAATTCGAACAAATATTACATCAGAGTGTGAAATAAAGATACATCAGAGTACAAAGTTCAGGCACGCAGGCCTTACACAGCGGAAGTCTAACAATCTTCCATAACTCCAAATGGAAGAGGCAAAATACAACAATCAATCCCACAGGCGAGCTGCAGTAGCGTCCTAGGCGTCGAGGTAAACATCATCTTGGGTTCTGGCAGCGAAACCTTCATCTTGGTACATCTCCTCGGGATACCAACGCTGATCAAAACCTGCTCGTTGGAATGAGCAGCCCCGCATAAAAGACGAGGGTGAGTATACAATATACTCAACAAGCAAGGCTGACTAAATGCAACTAAGGCTAACAAGGAAGGGTAAGGGTTTATTTTGCATAAAGCCAGTTTTACAAATTTTTCCTATGATTTTGCAAAATGATTTGAAATGTGTTTGAGGAAAACAAATATTTGAATCATTTTCTTTGAAACTCCGGCATTAACCGGTTTTGCCCAATCCTGGCTACTCACGGCACCCACCGTGCAAACACCCTCATCGCTCATAGCACCCACTATGAGGAGAAAAATCAAAACACACGACACCGATCGTGGTTTTCCTTTAAAACACCATTTAGAAAACAAAAGATAAGAAGTACCAATGAGGCAGCTCCCCGTCGTCCGTCCTTGACCGTGGACACGGCTATCATGATAGTTTTACACTCTGCAGAGATTGCACGCTTTACCCACGAGAGGTGATCTTCCCTAGGAATCACCCAAAGGGAAAAGAACACCACAAGGTCTTTAACCAACATCCCCCTAGCCTGGCACTCCCTCTAAGGATTCCACCGCAGCGCTAGTTACTCTAGTTGGCTGAAGCCCCCTCTTGAACCTGCAGAACAACACCAATTGCCTACTCCACCGTCTGGAATACCAAAACTAGAGGTCCGAAGGGTACTCAACCAGGGCTTGCCCACACAAGCACTCAATGGTCGCACTGTTGTACTTAGCTCGTCTACCTTAAGGAATCGGTCCTTAGGGATCAGGGTGGGTCCCGCACTGGACCCGAATCTCGTGCATGCAGCACCATCCTTGCAACCATCCACCCCAATCAGGTTTTGCAAAACATTTTTCCCGATAGCACCCACTATCAACTAGCCCAACCACAACCAAATGACAACACCAATTGTCCTTTTTAAAGATCACAAGTGAAATGGTAATTAATGTTAACAAGCAATTAATCAAGTGGTTTGCTATAAGCATTACTAAGCAGATGCAAAACCTAATCAAGGATATGGTAATAATTAATCAAAATTAATAATCCTAAGGTAGCAAGGGAATTTTATAAGGATTAATTATCAATGGGATTTAGCTAGGCAACCTAGTTATTTAGTATTTTATGTTAAACATACATGCTACTGTTCAAATCCTACAAAACTCGTTTCAAAACATGGGTTCAGAGGTTTCAGCACTTGCCTTGATCGACGTAATGGGGAGGATCCTCAGCTGCGTCGGAAACGGACTCGGTACTCGGGTCTAACGTTTAAAAGAAACACAAATAAGAACCACATGCAATAAAATATGAGGCATGCATGTCATGACATGAGGGTGATGCAAACAGTACAGAATAGTATAAAATAATTTTATAAAACTTCTGAAATAGATTTCGTTATTTTTAGAGTTCTCTATATTTAGTTATGATTTTTATAAACTTGATATTAAAGGTACAAAAGAGAGTTAATTATAAATAATTTCAACAATTTACCAAAACAGTACAGAAATCATGTTATAATATATCTAACTTTATAAAATAATTTTTGACATTTTGGATCTCTAAATTAATTTATAAAATTCCTACACATGCAAGAACTAATATAATTATCAAAAATTGAATTTAACGAAACATGTAAATAAAAAGTACATAAAAATATTATATAATTTTTGAATCTAATAAAATTTATTTCACAATTTTCAAATTTTCTATGAATTTATATGCATTAAACAACATAAGGTATAAACTAAAATTAAAAAGAAAATTAAAAGGGAAGAACAGCTGGCCGGCGGCACAAGGTGGGCCGCCCACTCGGCCACAGAAGCGCAGGGAGCCCAGAGGGAGGAGGTGGCTGCCATCACGGGACTGCTTGGCAGCGAGAGCAGAGGAGGAGGCGGCTGAGGTTGCGGCAGCGGCCTCCGGCGGGCGGCGCGGCGGGCGAGCTGTGAGAAAGCTGAGGCCAAGGGCGGTGCTCGGCCGGCGTCTCACGTCCCGAATCGGGCGTGGCGGCGTGGCGCAGCCTTAGCGGCGACGGCGGCGAACAAGCGTGGCGGCGATTAGCGGCGACAACAAGGGCGGCGAAGCGAGTGACCACCGGCGGCGAGGAAGGTGATGGCGGTGGCGGCGTGGCGCGGGTGTCCGGCGGCGGGTCGGCGTCGGGTGGCGGCGGCAAGAGAACCACGGCGGCGGAGCTCACCGGCAGCCAGCCAGCGCGCGGTGGTCGGCGAGGTTCTAGGAGGATGGATCTGTGAGGTTCCTCCACGGCGAAGATTGGGCCACGAATTGGCTCGGCGACAAAAGGGGACGGCGGCGATTCGGCGAGCTCCCGGCGGCTCGGCGATGGCAACGAGTGGCGATGGTGGAAACGGAATTAGGGTTGCACAAGGAACCAATCTCATGTTGAACATCTGGCGATGAAACTCACCGGAAATCGGGATTGACAAAAGCGAGAGGTGAAAGGAGAGAGCTCATGTAGGCCGTTTGGATCTGAAGAACGACGAGGGGTAGGGGTTTATATGAAGGGAAGATTAGGAAACCTACTAGAAGTAGTATAAGGATAAGAAATATTTGATCTGCTAATTTTAGGAGAATTCCATAGAAAGGGATAGAAAGAGGAGATTTAGGAGACTTCCTAATTAGTGGCGAGGAAAGAGAGAGAGACTTACAAGTGGGACCCACGTGTAAGAGAAGAGATATTTAAATTCAAATTCAAATTTTGGTTTGAATATAATGTTAACATATGCATTTATGCTATAAATATTCAAATAAGAACATCACATAGTCAAAACAATATAAATATATTTTTATTATCCAACTTTGTTTAAATAAATCATTTTAAAATATTTTCCAAGGAACATACTCATTTTAAAAGGGTTTTGAATTTCAAGAATTGACAAATGCAATGCAATGCATGTATGCATGATTTCAAAAATGAGGATGTTACACAACTCCCTCTCATCCTCGCAGCACTCCTCTCAAAACCCATCCCACCTTCCAGAATCGTCGGCAAAAACCCATTCAACCTCTTCCAGAATCCTCAGCAAACCCCATCCTAACTCTCGGAAGATCCAAACCAAAATTCTCGCTAAAACCCATCCCACCCACTGCAAGATCTTAATAAAGAAATCTCCCAACAAGCACCTCACAATCTTAACCACGACCAGCACAACTGTCAACCAACCTACATACACCCGGATGCTTCGGTCGAGCAACCAGACCCTAACATCCAAGCCTTGCTCCTTGCTAACACTACGCTGGTGGTGGAGGCTAAGAGACTTCGCAGAAACAACCCACCGGTCAACCCACTAACTGACCCAATACCCTAGCCACAGAGAAACCCAAACCCGCAAGTAGCGAACTCCACTACAGATGAGGAAGATGTCCTGTCACAGCTCCGCATGCAGGCACAACTGTCATGAATAGTGCATGTATTCATGTGGGGCCAAAGGGGCAGTATATATACAAAGTACAGGGGCAATAGAGGAAAGCCCAAATACAATAGGTAAGGGCCTAAAGCCCATATACAGCCCAATATACATATATCTAACACCCCCTCAAACTCATGGTGGGTTAACAACACTGAGTTTGGAGAGGTAAAAACTATGCTGTTGTGAAGTTTGTGCCTTCGTGAAGAAATCTGCTATCTGAATCTCAGAAGGCACATATTGAAGAGAGATAACCTGCTCTTGAACCTATGACCATACATTGAAATCATCAACACCGATATGCTTGGTGAGCTCATGCTTCACCAGATCACGGGCAGTACCAATAGCTCCGGTGCTGTCAGATAAAAGAGGAGTCGGTGTAGTAACAGAAACACCAAAATCCTCAAGTAACCAACGCAACCAAGTAACCTTTGCTGTCAAAAGAACCATAGCGCGCAACTCAGCTTCTGCACTCGATCGAGAAACTGTCTTCTGCTTCTTAGTCTTCTAGGTAGAGAATCACCAAGAAAAACACAATATGCATAAAGGGACCGGCGATCAGAAGGATCCCTAGCCTAGGTAGCATCAGAAAAAGCATGAAGCTGCAAAGAGTTGGAGCGAGGAAAGAAAAGATGATAGGAGATAGTACCACGCAAATAGCGCAACACACAAAGGAGGTGACTACAATGGAGCTAAGTTGGAGCATAGACAAATTGACTCAAGATATGAACAACATATGAGATATCAGGACATGTGACACCAAGGTACACAAGGCTACCTACAAGGTGTCGGTACTGAGTAGGATCCGAAAGAGGTTAACCATCAGTGGATCGAAGCAGAAGATTAAGTTCTATGGGAGTCTCAGCTATCTTGTGGTCAGTAAGAGATGCCCGATCAAGAAGATCCCCAATATACTTCTCTTGGGACAAGAAAATACCCTCTGAAGTGGAGATAACCTCAATCCCAAGAAAATAACGAATAGGACCCAAATCAGACATACGAAACTACTCATGAAGATGAGTCTTGACAAAATCAATGTACGATGGATCATCACCAGTAATGATCATGTCATCGACATAGAGTAGAAGAAGAGTGTGACCACGAGACGAGGTGTGAACAAATAGCACAGGATCATAATCACTAACAGAAAAGCCAGCAACATTGACCACGGAAGAAAAATGCTGAAACCATGCCCGAGGAGCTTGTTTAAACCCATACAGAGCCCGACGAAGGCAAAGAACCATCCTATCTGAAACAAACACTACTACAATCATTGCCGGTTAGGCTAGCACTGCCGGTTCGTAAGCCTCAGCGGCGAAAAAATCGGTTGTGCGCTTGAGAACCGGCAGTGATCGGAATTATCACTGGCAGTACTTCACTGCCGGTTTGAGAAAAGAATCGGCAGTGATAAGTCCTATCAATTCCGGTTTTTTTAGCTTCCCACAATCGGTAATTTATCACTGCCGGTTCTTGGCTAGAACCTTATCACTGTCGGTTCATTGTTCAAACCGACAGTGAAGTATCACTGCCGCTTTGAAAAACGAACCGGCATTGATAAGTCCTATCACTGCCAGTTCTTTAATCTTCCCGCCCCCAATTTTGAACCAGTAGTGAAAGAATTTATCACTGCAGGTTCTTGGCTAGAACCGACAGTAATAATACTTACCACTGCCGGTTTGAGATAAGAATCGACAGTGATAGCTTTTGACTTAAAAGGTATGCATATCTTTTGTATGTCAGAACATGAGATTGGGTGGGATGGTTAGAAGGGTGAGGGTAAAATGGAGAGGTTGCAGATTCGAGTCCTGGGTAACGCAACATTTGTATTTCATGCAAAAAAAACGCGTCCTAATAACCTATAGTAGGTCCTAGATGATTAGGGTATAGATTCTGGGCGTAAATTTTTTTATTTTTTACACCAATTTTTAATCCTAAATTTATGTGTTTTCGAGAACCGACAGTGATAAGACTATCACTGCTGGTTCCCAGTTATCACTGCCGGGTCTCCAACTATCACTGCTGATTTTGGAACCGGCAGTGATAAGGACTATCACTGCCGGTTCCAAAATCGGCAGTGATAACCTAGGTTATCACTGCCGCTTATGCGGTCTTGGGTTCAAAAACTCTTGATGATGCGGTTTGAACCAAAGACGATGTGGTGTTCTGTGGTAGTGAAAATACCTCGGTGGGGGGCTGCATTTGTTCTGTGGTAGTGAAAATACCCCGGCGGGGGCTGCATAAAACTTCTTCATGCAGCTCCCCATTAAGAAAGGCATTCTGAACATCAAGCTGGTTGATAAGCTACACATGAATAGAGGCCAAAACAAAAAGAGTCTTAATAATGGTCATGTGAGCCATAGGAGCATAGGTCTCATTATAATCAACACCATGCTTCTGCTGAAAACCACGAGCCATAAGACAAGCTTTGCAACGCTCAAGAGATCCATCAGAGAGAGTTTTAACTTTATAGGCCCACTTGCAAGTGATGGGACGAGCGTGAGACGGAAGAGGCACAATCTTCCAAGTGCCAGTATGCTCAAGAGCAGCAAGCTCCTCGACCATCGCATACTACCACTCAGAATGAACAATAGCATCACGACAAGAGGCCAATTCTACAGGAGCTGCACCAGCAAAGCAAAAATGCTCAGGAGGTCGAATGGATCGATGATCACAAAGAGCATAATGAGGAGAGGTAGAAGCTGTCTCATCAGAAGAATATGAGGTAGCAGGTGGATCCTCAATTGGCTGATGACGATGAGTGTAGACAATAGGATAACAAGATGCAAAATGAGATGGAACAGGGGGAGGAGACAGTGAGGAGGAGACTCTGAGGTAGGAGGAGAAGGAGACTCTGAGGTAGGAGACTCTAGAGAGAAGGAAATAGAAAGGTGTATAGTGGAGATAGGAGTATCGGGAAAAGTCAAGAAAGACAAGGAATCTACAGTAGAAACTGGAGAAGAAGGATGAGGATAGAAAGGATGAGACTCATTGAAGGTAATATCCAGAGAAATCCTCGTTTGTCTACCAATAGGATCCCAACACCGATAGCCCTTGTGCATAGCACTATATCCAAGAAAAACACACTCAAGTGACTGAGTAGTCAACTTCGTGCGTTTACGTGGAGCAAGAAGAACATAGCACACACACACACCCAAACGAACGAATACCAGAATAGTCTGGTATGTGCCCTAGGAGACGCTCTATTGGAATACCACCCTTAAGTGCAGAACAAGGCTGAAGATTGATAAGATAGCAAGCAGCAGAGACTGCCTCAGCCCAAAAATGAGGTGGAACAGAGAAGAAAATCATGAGCGCACGAACTATTTCAAGAAGGTGTTGATGTTTACGCACAACAACACCATTTTGAGCATGAGCACTAGGATAAGAAAACTGAGAGAGAGTGCCATGCTCAGTGAGAAACCCGCGAAGAGCCCCAGAGAGATATTCCCCTGTAGAGTCAGCCTGAAAAACACGAATGGGAGAATCAAACTAAGTATGAATCATGGTGGCAAAAATTTTATAGATAGACAGAATCTTACTACCATGAGACATAAAATATATCTAGGTGTAGCGAGAAAATCATCTATAAAAATGACATAATATTTATGACCACCTTGCGAGACAAAAGGGGCCGAACCCCAGACATCAAAATGAACAAGATCAAATGGATGAGCCGACATAGACTCACTAGAACAATAGGGGAGTTACACCTGCTTGCCAAGGTTGCAACCCGCACAATCTAAAGAAGCATAACCAGACACAGATCCTAACAGACCACAATGAACTAAAGACGATAGACGCAAACCACATAGATGTCCTAAATGATGATGCCACTGAGCAAAGGACACCGTGGAGGAAGCAGCGGAGACGGAGAGACTGGCCGGAGCAGCGGAAGGAAGACGAAGCCAATCATGTTCCCAAAGACGCCGCGAATCACGGCGCCAGGGACCAGTACCAACCAGAAGACCCCTGCGACGATCCTGAATTGAACAAGAGTCAATATCAAGGATCACGCGACAGCCACGGTCAGTGAGTTGGCCGGCGGATATATGCTGCATGGTTAGTTTAGGAGCTTGGGAAACTGTGGGAACGTGGAAAGAAGAAGATAGAAGAGTGCCTCGTCCTGTGATAGGAAGAGAGGTATCATCTGTCGTCTGAATAGTTAAATGAGTGGTCAAAAGACTGATGGAAGTAAGACAAGTTGAATCAGGTGTCATATGAAAGGAGAAACATGAGTTAAGAATCCATGGTGATGTACCTGAAGTAGAGAAAGGCGGTCTCTCACTAGAAGACTGTAAAGCAGAACTAGCAGAACCAGACGGTGAAGAGGCAGCTATGCGACGTAATAGCATCAAAATCTCAGTAGTAGGATCAGGGCTGTGCTGGGAGGAGTCTGAATCTCCTGAAACTGGTGCTGTAGTAATCTTGGTCGGCCGACGACGAGCAATATCCTTCTTCTTCCGGTAACAAAACTGCTCCACGTGACCATCCTTCTCACAATAGGCGCAGTGAAGGCCAGCCTTTGTCGTCACTCCAGAAGACGGCGGGGCTGGTGAAGTCGAAGAACGAGAAGCCGGAGGTGTCGAAGCAGGCGTCTGAAGAGCAAATACATAAGGAGAGGCCAGTAGGCCCGCACCATGAAGTCGAGTCTCCTCGGTACGAAGAGTAGCAAGAGCCTCTAATAAAGAGACACGAGGGTGACGAGCAAGAAGTTGAGCACGAATCTGCTCAAACTCTGGCCAAAGATGCGTGACAAAGTCGCAGACGCGGTGAAGCTCCAAACGAGACTGCTGGCGCTGGCAACAAGCACAAGTCCGACGGTCATGATCAGCATCCGCAGCATCAAGAGAGTCAAGTTGATACCACACTGCAGAAAATTGAGCATACAGCTCATCCACCGTAGAGTCACCCTGCTGCAGTGACTGCTCGTGTCACACAGTGGCAAGATACTGTGAGTCTCTAGTAGGCTCATAGCGATCATAAAGATGTGACCACATCAGCTATGTTGAAGCTAAAGAAACCACCTCTCCAGTTAGATGCACCTCTATGCTACTAACCAAAATAGTAGAGGCATGAGCATCCTCATCACACCAGAATTTGTAGACGGTATACTGGGACTTATAGAACTCCATAGCCTCCTTATGCTCATCAGAGGCCTTCTTAGCAATAGTGGCATCAGCATCATCTGCAGGAGCCTTCTGAGCAGAATTAGAAGACTTCGACGAAGTAGGCAGGATGGAGGGATCAGGACGAGGCGGGCAAGGAAGTTCGCTAGTAAGAAAATCCCACAGATGCAGACCACGCATGTGCAGGTGCATATGAAGAGACCAATCCTGATAATTGAGGCCATCAAAAATCACCAGGCAACGAGGAGTAGAAATGGTGCCCGACGCTATTTTTTTATTTTTTTACGTGCACACACACACTCCTGTCAGCCTTAAAAAAAACGACCGAGTCGGTTAGACCAACCGAGTCGAGCGGACGATGGTGAGGATGCGTCGGCGGCGGTGGAGATCCGGCCGACAGCAAGCTGGCCGGCGGTGACGGCCCGCCTGGTGGTAGTCCGGTCGCGGTGGAGACGCGGTGGGGAGGTCCGCGACGAGGACGGCGCGACCGACGGCGAGTTTTGGCCGCGATGAACTGCAGCATGATGCAGATGCAAGAGCTCGTGGCGATGAAGAACGACGATGGCGGTGACGCGACGAGATTCGGAGGAGAGACGGTGATGGGGGAGCCCGCGGCGACGAAGAGCGACGGCGGCGGTGGCGCGACGAGATCCGAAGGAGAGACGGTGGTGGGGGAGCCCGCGGCGATGAAGAGCGACGACGGTGGGCCTGAGATCGGTGGCAGGGTGACAAACAGCGGCGGTCAAAAGAGAAGGTGTGAGGCGTGACAGTGGTGCGTAAGCCCTAACCCTAATAGAGCTCTGATACCATGTCATGAATAGTGCATGTATTCATCTTGAGCCAAAGGGCTAGTATATATATGTACAGTATAGGGGCAATAGAGGAAAGCCAAAATACAACAGGTAAGGGCCTAAAGCCCATACACAGCCCAATATACATATATCTAACAACAACAAAGTAACGAAGAAGACCCAAACCACTTGTCCATGCGACTGTAGAGCAAAAAGTGGCCCGCACCAGGAAGTTTCAAGCTACAACTATTCAAGCACTATGATGGAAGACAAACTGTGAACCCCAGAATTCACATTCGGCTTAATAGAGAGAACACTCGTTGCTACCTTCTAGATGAAGACCAATATACGAGCTGCCCGAGCAAGCCGTGCATGTTAATCCTCAACCCAAGCAATGTCAATTGTTACAAGCATCCTCTATTAAAAAGAATGTAAATCTGGTGTGTGGGTTGCCTGTCCATTCCTATCTTTTGATTTGCACTAGTCCCTGGATTGGTACGCTAGTGCACACCATTACATAGCCGGATCATTTCATACAAGCAGAAGTCTTAAAATTAAATTAAGTACCTGTATTAAGCCCGATGGCTATAAAGTATCAGAACACAGTACATTGGCCCAAATAGTCAAGAACCATAAGAACAGAGTGCAATGATAATCAAAATAACATAAACTTCTCCAGCTGGCTATGCCCTAACAACGACTGGGGGTCGCCCTAAGCCTCGTCCTGATCGTCAGCATACTCCTAGGCTCCGTCTTCATGGCAGGCGTAGGGGTCTTACTCATATTCTTCATCTAAAAGAGTGATTGTGTGCGAGGTCAATGCGCAATCAAACCGCACTGGCGAGTTAACTTCCAACCTAATGCATTTAATGATGGAGGTTCCAAAGGAAAGTTTAGGATTTATTTATTTACAGAAAGCAAGTTTTGCAAATCAAAACTTATGACTTAGTAATTTTAACCCAAAGTTCTACTAATCAATGATTCAAGTTTTTGTTCTCCATTCCATATCACAATCCCATTCTAGTCTTCCTCCAAACACCCGCCATCATGTTCTGGTTATGGCACATCCGTTGTGAACCTTACGCGCCACGAAGTGCCCGTTCTTCGCTAGCCGGGTAGCCAAACCCGCACTAGAGTCAAGCCTCCCTTCGACGTAAGACCTAGATCATCCCTCGAATTATGGCATGAGCCTTCTTCACCTCGAACTGGGGTTTGCCACGATGTGGGGACCAATTCCCGGTTAAATCTTACCGGAAAATATTTCCTCAAAAGCACGATTACCCAGGATGCAATAGTGCCAGAGCTGATACAAAAGTCCACTTTATTATATGGGGAGATATTTATTTTTACATAAAATATTACAACTCAGACCTCTACTGTACACTTACACTGGTGCTCAAGTTGTGAGGATAGGAAAAGCTCTCTAAAACTAAGACTCTAGAAACCAGTAATGCCATAATTGTTCAATTCCTCCGCGGAAGATTTCTCAAAATCATCAAAAGCTGGAAGACCTGAAAATAGATTATATTTCCCACAAAGTGGGTAAGTACTGACTGTACTTGCAGGCTTCCATGAGGAAAAATTCTACTCTAGTATATGCAAGAATTAAACAAAGGTATAAAGTTCGGTAGTGAGTGGATGCAGTAACATATAATAGATGGAAGAACTTAAGCTTTAGCAATCCTTTACAAACAATTTCGGATATTTAAACCTTTCACAAAACCTGTCTCCATACTCCACTACCCTGCCCGAAGTAGAACACATACACCATTTCTTTTTGAAAGCATGAGTTTATTGAATAAGAGAGACATCACCCATTTGGCACAACTTCATATACCCGAAGTAGGGTCCATCGATGATTTTGTTATCAGCCCTGCAGGACCTATCCAGCTTTACCCATGTAGTGCGCGGTTACATGGATGGATGTAGTTTGTGTCATTCCCATTCATTACACCCAAGTTTTTATATGAGTATAACCTAGCTGTATCTTCTTGACCATTAGTACCATTGTAGGTCTTGTATGGGGTGTGCCCACTTGAGCCTTACCGGGCTTGGATCCTCGAAGGATGTTCCCAGCTCTAAGTGTTACCGGTTGGATCTGTCATACTCACTATACCTGTATTCTCTCGACAGCTAGTGCCATTGTAGGTCTTGCATGGGATGTGCCCACTTGAGCCTTACCGGGCTTGGATCCTCGAAGGATGTTCCCAGCTTCAAGTGTTACCTGCTAGATCCATCATACTCACTACACCTGACAACTCATATAAAATTATTTTTCTCGCAACATTCCCACGTCCAGATAAGCATCCCATTTTACTTATCCACATGGCAAATGATCGACTTATCCTACTCAATTTAAATATTCCAAAACCTATTCTAGGCTTCAAAGGATAGGGTTAATTAATAATAGGTAGGCTTTTTGGTTCTTGTATCTTGGCATGACCATTTTATAACACATGACCATTTTATAACACATGAAATAATAATTTGGCAATAAAGTAATAACTAAAAAGTAATACCTACATAAGTAAGTAAATAGGAATTCAATGTGCATTAAGGGAATAGAAACCTGCCTTGGTTATGGATGCTACTAAACTTTTCTTGATCATCATCTCCATCCAGAGGGTAGCTTGAATCTTCAGAGCTTGATCCCCTTCTTATATTGATCGTGAAGTTTTGATAAAAGAGAGAGAATAAGAATCAAATCAAATAAAAAGGATTTTGGATGCTATGCAAAAATATTCTTTTGAAGGGGTTCCTAGGTTTGGAGGGCAATAGGTATGTGGACAGTGTGTTTAGACTATTAGGAAGTATATGGTAGATAATAGGTAAAAGGAAGGGATGGTTTATATAGGGGTTGAATTTACAGGATAGAGATCGGTAAGAATGAGTGTCAGTAATTTGGTAAAATGGTTAGGATAGGTATGAGGATGTGGATGGATAAAATTATGGAAGAGTGGTTATCTGGTTTTACCTGGATTGTCATGATGTTATGGATAGTATAGGATATATATGGGATAGAATGGAAGTTGTGAAAATATCTAGTGAAATGATGGGGATGGATATTTGTCATGTCTGTTACAAAGCATGAGATAGAATCCTGGCAGATATTTGAACTGGAGTGAAGTGACTATGAGACATTTTTAGGTTTACTATGAGATATTGCGGTAGTTAAGGTTTACGGAGAGATATTTTAGGGTTCATTATGAGATATTGTGGTAATTGAGATTTACTACAGGATATTATACGAATGGATAGGGTCACGAGATATTTGTACGAAAAGATTAAAGTTACGAATGGACAGAGTTACAGAGTTACGAATGGATAAAGTCATAGGACATTCTTTTGGAGAATATTTATATTAATATATGATAAAAATTATAAATTTTATTCTATAAGGTATTTTGTATTTTTAGAAAGTTTATAAAACTTTAAAAGAGATAAATTTTATAAATAGAAAATTTATATATTAAATAGCACTATAAGGTTTTGAAATTTAAGAAATATGAAAAATTGCTTGTGACTTATTAAAAATACCCATTTTACATTTTTGTTATTGTTGGGAAGATTTTTGATACAAATTAATTATTAATTTTACTTAAGAAATTATTCTTATAAAGGTTTAAAGAAAGAGAAACATACATTTGATATATTTTATGAAATAGTCCTGAAATTGATAATTTCATAAATTTTGTGTATATTGGTAGTTGCTATGAAAAATATCAATTTTACTTTTTCAAAGATTTTTCTATTTTTAGAAATTCTCTAAATTGCTAAAGAGAGGGTTTAAGATTCAAATTTAAATTCTAGATGATTCTAAAAATCTTGTAAAAATCATATCTAGATGTAAAACACCATTTTGAACAACTTTTGTATAAGAACGTTTTGCTAATTTTGCCTCTAAAGCCTTTAGTTTGATGGAAAACAAAATCGGGGGATGAATAGTGGATTTCTAGGGTTCTTGAGCACCCGAATTGGGGCTTTGGATTTGGCTCGGTTTTAGGGCAATTAACTATGGGGCTTTTGCTCCTGAGATGTCTAGGAGTGTTTTGGTTCTTGGATTGAAGCGGGAGGTGGACTGTGGAGGTCAAGCGACAGGGTCAAGCGGCGGCGAGATGAACTAGAATTGGGGCTTTTCGATTTTGGAAGCAATTGAGTAAATTGATGGTTGCATAAGCTTTAGAGGGTCCTCAGGATGCTCACCATGCTGCTGCTCAAGCTTGTGCACTTGTGATTTGGTCGGCCGACATGGGAGGCGGCGGCGGCCGAAACAGGGGACGTCGCGATTCATTGCGACGCTGTTTCCGGCGATCAATTGGCAGTGGCTTTAGCTTCTAGGGGTTTTCTGGAAGGTTTTATCTTTCGGGAATGAGGGCGATTGTGCACGGGATTGGCCGGTCGCCGTGCTCCAATGGGCGACAGTGGAAACAGAGCAAGGCGGCGGTGGCGCGGCTCTATGCTCCTTTGCTCATGCTCGCTCGGGGTTCTAGAAGTGGAGTGGCGTCAAGTGTAACCAAGATCACTCCCTATTTATAGGGAAATCGAAACTTCATAGTTTCCTCGAAGTGGATGAGCTTGCCGAGATTCGGTGAGGCTCACCTCGCCGATTCGTGCACAGCAAGTCGCGGGAAGGGAGTGCATCTTGATCTGATCAACTTGGAGAGGTGGAAGTCGGCTTAGGGAGGTCAACGGCAAGGCCACGGCGGCATCACCTGGGACTGAGTTCGTGGCGATGGCGGATTGGTTCAGCAGAGCAGTTTCGACCGTGCCACGGGGGACAATCGAGTAGCGCAAGTCCCGAGGAGTGTCTTGGTCAGTACGGCAAGGACATGTGGCCCCTGGAGCGCGCGGAAAATGGGGCTCCGGCGAAGTTCACGGTGGAGATGGTGGCACCAGCGAAGCAGAGTGCGGTGGTGACGAGGGAAGAGGAGAATAAGTCGCGGCCGTTCGATCGGATGACGTGGAGCAATGTCGACCGTCAAAGCACACTTATCCGCGGCGCGCACGAGTGAATCGTTACGGCTTGGAGTGGGCGGCTGACAGGTAGGGACCTGTTGGCAGTGAGGGGATTGCGCGGCGAATAAGAGGTCGACGCGTGGCGCTGGGAGGGTTTTCCATCGGGATTTTCTAAAAAGAGTTTTCCTGTTGATTTTTAATTCCAGGAAATTTGTAAAACTTCTAGAAAATTGTAGGAGAGTCATAAAATTGAAATAAAATATCTCTGGGTTCATAAAAATGAATATGATTTTTCTAGGTCATAAAAACATATATGTTTTATAGAAATTTTGGAAGCTCCTTTAAATTAATCTTTTCCTATTTTCCTATTTTGTTCTAGTCTTCATTAATTCATTATTAATTGTATAAAAATCATAAAAATATGAATTTGGTTGCAATAAAATGTATAAGATTTAATTAAGACTTAAAAGTGATATGCATGTATGATATTTTCCATATATAATAGATGAAGTTGTTTTCTATATCACATGTGACTTTTTTAAAATTCTAAAAATTGGAAAATTCATAAAAGGGTATTTTGGTAATTTACTAGTGCACTTTTGATACCAATTCAAAGTTTGGAAGTAGTACATTAATTGATTACATATTTTGTACTTATAAAGGGTTTATTGAAATTAGTAGAAAAGGGTCAACGGAAAGGGTAGTTTGGGGATTTTGTTTTAAAAGGGAAAATGGTAATTTCACCAATGCCTGATGGTTGAGTATCAAATTTGTAATATAGTGGAATTAGTTGCTTGTAGGTGAAAATGGTTAAAAGAAATAGGAAATTGAATTCTTGAAACATAGGGTATTGAAAACACTATTCACTATACGAAAATACTATTCACCGTTTAAAACACTCTTTTTCAACTAAATGTATAAAATCCTAAAACATGATATGGGTCTATAAAAATTTATAAAATAGACAATGCATAAATATAGAGTAAAAGTAGTATGCGAAGAAGATTTTTATCTACAAAACAAATAAATCTTGTTTTACACATCACAGGAGATTTTGAAATTTGTAAACCGAGAAAATTATTGCACAAGCAATAAAGAGAACTGAAAATGAATTAAGCACGAAAAATTTTTATGCAAAATTTCGGGCTGTCACACACGATGCCATCCAGCAAAGTCTCTGGGCCCCACATTCGCATTACCGTGCGATGGTGACGTGTTGTGGTACTAGGAACCAAATCCATGGTCAGCGACATCCTGCTATGCCTCACTGCTCGCCAGTCCGATCCACTCTAGGAGTCACATCGAATCCGACTAGTTCACACTTATCCATAACCATTTTCTTCTTCCGCTCTCGTTCTTCTGTGTGCCCTACACACGTTCTGACGAAACCATCCTGTGGCAGCACTTGGAAGCTACCACGCTCCTGTTCGCACCATGTTTGAACAGATAGCCATCATCTCACCATGTAGCCAAGCTACTTCACAACCTTATCCATATGCCGAACCACATACACATTTCCAATCACACACATACTAGCATGTCAGGCCCAATTTCTAGTTACCAATGTTCATTGTGTCATCATGTCTGGTGAATGTCGGTTCACCGTTCCGAGGCAACTAAGCCTAAAATTATTAATTGGACCTGAGCAATGTCTAAGCAGATTTTACCCAAGACTTAAGTGTCTAAATTATTTTATGTAACCTAACTAGGGTAACAAGGGTGATCATCAAGGCAATCATCCTTAGAATCAAATAAAGGATGATTTCATCAAGGCAAGATCACCATGGTAAAACAATACAGGGCATGATATATCATGATTAAACAAGTGGGCATAATTATTTAAAGAGCTTGCAATTTGATACTATAAATAAAATACTTGTATAAAATTGGGTATTCAACTTGATCTAACTGAATGTTAACTCCCCTTGGTCCTAGGAGTGATGAGGGTCTTCCTGTTGTTCTTCAAGGTGGTCATTAGGCTCCTCAGCTTCTAATAACGGAACGAATTCGGAGAGCAATAAATACAACACCAAATGAATGGAAAGGCATGATGCATGAAATGTAGCGTACTTTGTTTGGAGATCGGTGAACGTCGTTAAGTATTTTCCTAGGTATCAAGAAAATTCCATGAGTCTAATAATGATCATAATCTTACGAATAGATAACGGTGGTGTGATCGATAGATAGTTTATGATGATGATGGTGCAATAAATACCCTAATTGGAATTATATAGTATATAAGGTCAAAATGCCTTTGTATTATTCCTAGAATTTTCTAGTGAGTCACTGCCTCAGTGTTTTATTTAATAAAATATTTATTTTAAAAGTAAAAGAAAATGCCTAAAAGAGAGTTTTAATTATCCTAATTAAGCACTTATGTATAATTACCATGTTAAACCAAGTTTCAATATTTTAATAATTTCTTCAGGGATTAACAATGTCTCTATAAAAATTTGGGATTTAATTGAGACCATTTAATATTAACCATTGTCTAGTGAGTCAACTTTGCCTCGATTCTTTATTCTTGTATTATAAGTACATAAGGAAAAATGGTTTAAATGCATGTTTTAATTATTTAGAAGGAAAAATTAATCTTAAAATTGTGTAATAATTTTATTTATAGTCTAAACTATATTTATGCTTCCCTAGAATTTTATCATCATTTTAGAAAATTAATGGCTAGTTAAATAAAGTGGTAAACCAATTTCGCAATTTCTATTAAGGGAGTTTTCTTGATTAAACAGAGATTTAAAAGGGGTTACTTTTGGTCTAATACAATTTTATTAAATTCAGCCTACCCATTAGTATTTACCCCAATTTTCTTAGATTTTTATTAAGTTATTTACTATTTTATTTAACCATTATTCCTTTTCTGGATTTATTTCCTAAAGGAAAATCCTTATAATATAAATATTAATTTAAACAGAGGAATAAATCTATTTTATTGATCACCTAGGTGATTTATTAAACCCAGTAGGTGATCTCGTATTTACAATAATTTTTCTAGATTTTTGGGAATGTCTAACTATTATAGAAATCGATTCTATTTACTGCTTGTGGAGTCTAGATGATGAGCATGTGAGGAGTTGGTCAAAACTTTCGGTTTCCGACAAAATTCTTCCAAACTTGACCACTTGGACGTGGCATGTTGTTTCTTGATTCTTGCGAAGTTTTGTGAACTCCTTAGCATGGAAAAGACCCCTAGATGATTAGGTGTAGCCGGTGAAGTCGCCAAACTGCCACAGGACGCACTTGCCCCCAGGCGGTTGCTTTGTGTCCGGCTATTCACTATTTCGGTTATCATTTTTGCATACTAACCCCGATCGGTCTGTTGTGTTGGGTTCGTGGTGATGCCACGGACGTTCTAGATGTGTTTTGGTTGTTTGTTGTTGGTGTTGTGGATGCAGGTGAGAACAGGGTGCGAGTGGAGTGGATGAGTCCGTTCGCGGTGGGCCGCCGGTTCGGTTGGAGGCTGGGCGCGAGCTTCACGGTGGGAACGGCTATCACTTGAACACGAGTTCTTCTTGGGCGTTGGGACGTCACGGATGCTTCGACGAAGGATCGTTGGGCGGTTCGCGACGCTCTAAGATTCGTGCGTGTGAGTTAAAACCCATGTATGTGTTGGGTTTCGGGTTAGCCCATGTATGGTCCATGTTGGGCCATGAGTGAGCAGGCTAAGGCCCATGTAAATGGCTGGTTGGAGAGGGTTAATCTCAGCCATTCATGGGTAGTTCAAGGGTGATCTCAATATATCGCGATATATCGAGATACCCTAGAACCGGTTGGCCTATAAAAGAAGGAGTGGAGGGGTGTCTCCACTCAAGTCTTTTGTAGCCAATAGTTTCTGAAGTTTAGCCACTTGTGAGTGTTTTCCACCCTAGAGTGGCTGTGTAAAACTTTCCCAAATCAAACAAAACTAGTTCCTCCATGTTCATGTCTTGTTCTTACTAGTTCTATTGTTTCAATCTTCTTTCCTTGATGTTTTTTATTGCAACTTATTTGTATGCCTCCCCTCCTTCTACATGCTTCTGATCCATGATGTCTTGAGGGTGTTTATACGGTGTTTACACCTCTCTTGCACCGTAGGTTAAACTAGAGATCAAGTTTTCCATCAAGTTGCAAATCTCTGCAGATTTTGTTCTTCGCGCAGCACCCAGTGTTTGATTTTTATAAAAATCGAAAAAACTCATTTTTGTGTGCTTCTTGTTGGAGAAGGTGCGTGACTCATATATGCATCTGAAGAAAAAGTTTTGAGTCATTCCATTGCACCGTTTGGACGCCATGAGGTGAATACCGAGCTCCAAACTTTCTGCTCGAAGTTCCTGACAGTCTGTAGTATTTGATTTTTCATATTTTTTCTACAGAAAGTTTTGAGGAGATTTTTGGTGAAGTGCTTTGAGATTCATGTAGGATTATGCACACAAAATCCCAAAAACATTAGAGCTCCAGAAACCCACCAACCTCCTGCTCCAAGTGGGGGCAAATTCTGGAAATCTGTTTTTACTTTTCTGAAAGTATCTTTGATGGTTTGGCTTTCTCTCTTTTCCTCTTTGCTTTTGTTTTCCAGAGCTAACCTGGTCCATCCAGGTTTGAACTGGTCGTTTACTTCTTGTTTCTTCCAGATCTGAACAGGTCCTTCTGAGTGCGATCTGAGTCCAAGTTGCTGAGCTTCGAGATCTGAACAGGTCCTTCTGGTCTGAAGGCGGTCCATGTTACATATTTCTCTCGGTGTTGTTGGAGGGTCTTTCAATAGTCCAGATGCCCTTGGGTATCTAAAGGACATCCTGTACCTCCAACAACGGCTTAAGTCTTTTCTCTTCATCCATTGTTTTATCTGGTGTTTGGGTTGGAGTTCGAATGGAGCACAAAATATTAAAAATTTAAAAAAGGCTCCATTCACTCCCCCCTCTCTGTCGCCTTGGTGAGTTCACACTGCTATTATTTAAAATGCTAAAAAGGTGGCAAACTCTTGTGAACAGTGCTGGGCCTACCCGTTTACGTGGCCTAGAGCTCACACGCGGAAGAGAGGCGCTGGCACGAATGCGCCAACGCATAGAGAAAATGTATTACGAAGATTACGCCTCCACTTGACATGTGGGACCTTAGACCCACATGTCAGTGATGCAGACCAGTCTCGCGGGATAATTTTAAATCTCGGTGCACAGTGCCAAGGGACCCACCTGTCAGCAACCGTATCAAATGTGATACTAAGCCTGCACGAAAGGACCACGGTGAGCTGACACTACAAGCTACAGCTCGGGGAGTTCTTGGGCATGTTGGGTTCCTTGAGCTCCCACGTACCTAATGGAGCTCACGTCGAGGCCGGAGACGGCCGGATATGGTGGCACGACGAGCGGCGGTGGGGATTGGTTTGGGTCAATCATGGACTAGGGGCTACGGTGCGGTTCATGGTGAGCTAGTGCGCACATGAGCTATTTGAGGGGGTGTGAAAGCTTACTGCAGTGAAGGCTTGGGCAGGGATCACCAGAGCAGGCTGGTAACAAGCAGGTCCAAACCAGAGGCAGCGGTGCTCTCACACGGACCGACGATTCTAGGGACGTGCTACCAAAGAGGAGAGATCAGAGAGGTAGAGGTGGTTATGGAGATGCTGTGGATGACGGGGACTGGATTGGGGCTTACCGGAGACGACGAGCGGCGAAGGGGGCAAAAAACGGCCGATACAGAGCGGCGATTGGGAAGGAGAAATTGGGAGGTTCCTACCAGTTTTTATAGGGCCGAGGTGGTCTAGGAGGTGTGGCGGAGTACGGTGGATGCGTGAGAGAGAGCAACCGGGAAGGGGAGTGGTGAAGGGGAGGGGCAGGCCATGACTGGTCCGGCAGGTGTGTTAGCGCGGTCATTCACGGGCGACACGGTGGTGCAGTGTATTTTCTCAGCGTATTGCTAGATTGACGTACACTTGTATGCTGTTCGCACGTATAGCCACTTGGCTGTTAGGAGCATCAAGTACGTCTGATGTCTTCGCGTATACGCGTGTACATGGATCCTACATGAGTCTGTGTTGCATGCTGCTGCGTTGATCGAATAGTGACGCCGTTGTGACCTTGGAAGACTGTAGACCGATTCTAGAGTTCCAACAGATTCAACTTCCTCTATGTTGTCTCCAGGAGTCCCGGTAGCGGGAGATGACTCACCCTTCAAGGAAGTGCCCAAGGGAGCATTAGCGGTAGGAGGCACGACGAGTAGCGGAGCAATGTTGAGCATTCCTCTGGTCTTCTATTTCTATAGGTGGGAAATCCTCACACTACAGGAAAACGATTTGTTTTCGACGGTCGTACAAATTTTCATCGGCCGAAAGTAAGCCGACGTCATTAGGAACATTATTTCGTCGGCCCTCAGAAAACCGACGAAAACCGACGAAAATCATAATAACTTCGTCGGCCAAGCCGACGTTAACACGGCCGTGGTCTATTTTCATCAGCCTAGCCGATGAAAATAGCTGAAGGCTCTATTTTCGTCAGCTAGGCCGACGACAATAGTTGTTTCAATACCCCGCCCAGAAATTTGAATTTTCGGGGATCTATTTTCATCGGCCAAGTCGACGAAAATAATTCCAAAAATAAATTTTAAAAAAATGTATGGGCCCGGTTAATAGTTTCGTCGGCCGGGCCGATGGTACTAATTGGGAAAATTGCACTAAACCGCGTGGGCGTTATTTCATCGGCTCGGCCGATGGAAATAGATGCCACGTGACCGGACCCTACTATTTTCATCGGCTCGGCCGACATTAATAATATTTTCATCGGCCGGGCCGATGAAAATACACGCGACGTCACCGGTCTAATATTTTCGTCGGCCAGGCCGACATTAATAACCGGAGTATTAACACGCCTACTTCGCGCCTTGGATGACTGCCCACGCACGCGCTGTCCATCCAAACCGGCTGTCCGTGTCGCCGCCGCCGCCCTCACGCCGCGCCGCCTCCCGCCGCCGCCGCCGCCGCCGCCGCCGCCCCCACGCTGCCGCCTCCAGCGCCGCCGCCGCCGCCCCCGCCACCACGCTGCCCCATCCGCCGCCTTGCTACCGTCGACCACTGCCGCCGCCGCCGCCCTCGCCGCCTCCATCGCCGCCTTCTGCCGCCGCCGCCCTGCGCCGCCGCCTACCCCGCCCGCCGCCGCCGCCCTGCGTCTTGCCGCCGCCCGCCCATCCACCGCCGCCCCATCCATGGCGTCCCCACGCCTAGCCTTGCCCCGACCGCCGTCGTCCGGCTTCTCCCACGTGAGTTTAATTTTCATTATCAATTAGTGATTTTATTTTTTGTAGATAACATAAATATTATGTTTCATTCATGTGATAAATTATTATGGTACATTTAACTAAATTTGTATGGTACAGTTATGTAAATTATGAATTGGTGAATTTAATGAATCGGTTGATAAATATGTATGTTAATTATTATGATATTTTTATGGTAGATAACATAATGTTACGTAGGTATTATGAATTATGTAATTTGCTTAGTTTCTAAATGTAAGAATGTATTGAATTATTAATATTCTTGTATGTTAATATTCTTGTTAATATTATGAGTAAATATTTGCAGCATTGTATGTTAATATTCTTGTTATTGTTGAAGCCTAATATAATTATTGCTTATTTTATTTATGTTCTGTCACTTCATTGTACAAAGGGTTAATTTTACTTTTCATAGCATTAACATTTAATCATTTTCACACACACAAGTGAGATGTATCGAATTTAATTATTTAATCATTTTCATACACACAAGTCACCCAACCTATACGTCACCCGTTCGGGAGCGACATAGTTCACATTAAGTTGTGAGCTTTGTCGTTCCGGAATTGTCCACGATTTTGGACAACCTAGGAATGGATGGTTAAGCCCGGTTTTTATGACATGTATAATTCGAACGGAAATTTCGGCAGCGTAACCCAGTTGTTCTCCGATGCACATCAACCGGTAGTGTATTTGGGGAACAGCGGGGTTATGCTGCCGAAATTTTGTTCGGATTTTACGGCATGTCATAAAAACCAGGCTTAACCGTCTATTTCTAGGTGGGTTTAGGACCTATCCTTACCTAGATCTCTTGTTAGGATTTGTACCTCACTTTCACAATTATTCATGCATTCAATATAGCATACAAAATGGGAGATGATTGTAGATGGATGTACGATGGTTGGACAAGCACTGGGGCGCACACACAAGAATGGATGGTTAAGACACAAGGTTTCGTGGATCACGCTTATTCCTCGTCCCCTGGTGGCGGGTTGGCCAAATGTCCATGTTCTAGGTGCCGGAACTTTGCTCGACAGTCCAAGCCTACTATGGAGCATCACCTATGTAAATATGGCTTCATGCCGGATTATCTGATGTGGTTCGAGCATGGCGAGTCACTAATAGGAGCGACGTCGAATTATGTTGATCAATCAGATGAGTCTGAGGATAGAATGGATGAGCTGGTCAATGATATTGCTCATCAGTTTGAGGATGTCCTCGGGCGAGGTCGAGAAATTCTTTAGGCTACTTTACGCTTGAAGATTCTTTGCATGAGTCTCTGAGATGTGACCTGACTAGGCGCCGTGGCGTGACTCATGGCCATAAAATCAAAGTATAATCTCTCGTAAGTTGTTACAATGATATAGTCGATTTGATTTCGATATCCTTCCAAAACCTCATAAGATGCGAAGGACTTCTACTGCTCAAGAAGCCATTGGCGGTTTGAGAATGCCTTACCAAAAGATTGATATATGTGTTAACAATTGCATGTTGTTTTAGAAGGAACACGAGGACAAGGATCATTGTGTGTATTGCATGAAACCGAGATATATGGAAATGGTCGACGAAGAGGGAATATCTGAGATGACAAGCGTGCGATGAAGGTGTTCGACACATGCCCTAATACCAAGGCTTCAGCGGTCGTACCTATCTAGGGCATTGCGAAGCATATGAGGTGGCATAAGGAAGGCGTCCGTGAGAACAATGGGCTAATGGGCCATCTTTACGATCTGCGAGGCACGGAAGGCATTGGATCAATATGACGCAGATTTCACCAAAGACCCCCGCAATGTGCGTATTGGGTTGGCGACTGATGGTTTCACACCTTTCAACACAAGTGCGGTCTTGTACTCATGTTGGCCCATTTTTGCAATTCCATATAATCTGCCACCTTCGATATGCATGAAAGAGGAGTACGTTTTCTTAACCCTTGTCATATCGGGGCCTGACCATCCAGGAAAACACTTAGATATGTTCATGCAACCCATGATGGATGAGTTGAAAGAGTTATGGAATGGGGTGATGACATATGACAACAACAGAAAAGAGTACTTTAACATGTGTGGTGCATATCTTTGGTCTATTCATGATTTTCCTGCATATGGCATGTTCTCGGGATGGAGCACACATGGTAGATTATGTTGTCCAATATGCATGGGTGACACAGATGCATTTTGTTTGAAAAACGGTGGCAAATTCTGCTTCTTCGACTGTCATCGACGTTTCACGTCTCCTAATCACCCATTTAGGACATAGAGCAATTCTTTGCACAAAGACACAACCATTAGTAAAGGGCCACCGAAACGTTTGACCGGTCATGAGATTGTTGCTTGGCACAATAATTTAGTCAGTATAGACGATGGATATGAAGGGGTCAAAGAGACGCACAATTGGACTCACATATCTTGCATTTGGAGTCTTCCTTATGCTCAATTCTTAATCCTTAAACATAATATCGATGTGATGCATCAGGAACGAAATGTTGCAGAAAGCATCATCAGTATGATTTTTGATTTCAAAGACAAAACAAAAGATAATATTAAAGCACGTAAGGACATGGCCGAGATATGTCATCGACCTACCCTTGAGGTGAGGTCCGACGAAGCCGGACGGACAGGGAAGCCACGTGCTCCCTACTGCCTCAGACCCGCCAAGAGAAAGGAAGTACTTGTGTGGTTGAAAAATATCAAATTTCCTGATGGTTACGCAGCAAACCTAAGAAGAGCAGTGAGCATTGTAACAGGCAAGATAAATGGTTTAAAGAGCCATGACTACCACATTATCATGGAAAGGCTACTACCTGCAATGTTCCGTGGTTATCTGCATGACGAAGTTTGGAAAATGTTGGCAAAGCTAAGTTTTTTCTATCGACAGCTATGTGCTAAGGAAATAAATAAAAAAATAATGAAAAAGATAAAGAAGGACATACCAGTGCTTATATGCAAGATGGAGATGGTATTCCCACCAGGTTTTATGAACGTAATGCAACATCTATTGGTACATTTGCCATATGAAACAGAGGTTGCAGGGCCTGTACAGTACCGATGGATGTACCCAATAGAACGGAACCTGAAAAAACTTCGAGGAACTGTGAGTAACAAAGCAAGAGTTGAAGGATGTATCGTAGAAGCATTCTATCTTAAGGAGATATCGTATTACGTGAGTACATATTTTGCAGATGAACACAACATAAATGCTCATATACCACGGTACCACACATCTGATGACACCCCTGTCAGTAATCTGAAAATATTCCAATGGAATGGAAAAGCAGTGGGTGGTAGTTCTAATCACGAGCTGTCTCCGCAAGAATGGAATGCCGCATTGTTGTATATGTACGCCAACATCGAAGAAATGGACAACTATTTCAAGTAAGTACTTCCATTGAATATCCTTATAAATCTGTTGACACACAAGTACTCAATATCCATTGAATAATTTTCAGGTTGTTTGACGATCAATACTGGAGATCCGCACGACAACCTACCCCTAAACAACTTGACAAATTACGACATCAGGGTTTACACGGTGGTCCTAGTTTCGTGGCTTGGTTTCGACAACATGTATTGTTCTCGTAACACTTAGCTATAACAAATTGTATTTAACTAATTCATTTAAAAAACTTAACTAATATTGTAGTGCATGAGGGAATGTGACGTACATGAGGACCTACGCTAATTATCACATGGAAGCACAACTGCAAAGAGTTATGGACGTTATGACATCAACGGATGGCGCTTTCGTTCCACCAAATTTGAAGCAAAACACCCACAAGCAGCCACAACGAATAGTGGAATTGTCACTAAGGCGTATGACGTGAATGGTCGTGCCACCGAGTTTTATGGCAGTATTCAGGACATAGTAGAGTTCAAGTTCGGAGGGGCGAAAGACTTCAGGGTAGTCTTCTTTTACTATGATTGGTTTAGCGTTGATCCCAAGAAAGGAACAAAACGGAACAACAAAATAGGGATGGTGGAGGTTAATCATGAGTCGCGCCTTACCGGCTACGATCCATTCGTACTCGCTCACCTAGTTGAACAGGTTTATTATATGTCATATCCATGCAACAAGTCGTATTTGGCACCGTGGTGGGTTGTTCATAAGGTTAATCCTCCTGGCCGGTTAAACACCCCTGGAGATGATTGTTATGTAGAAAATGAGATAGATAACAACGGTCAAGAGGCATACCAAGAAGGAGATTTACCCAACTCATTTGGAATAGAGACTGGGTTGGCACTTGATCAAGTAGCCGGCGACACTAATGATATTATCATGGACGATACTCGCAAAAAGAAACGACAAAGGCGTGACTTGTGTACTAAAAAAAAGAAACAGCAGCAGCATCGACGTGGTAGTTTGCATAATATTACCAATGAACCTCCCGATGCCGATGACTTCTAATCAGTGTAACGACATAACTATTGCATTTTTTTTATTATGTAATCTTAATGGTTTTTTTGTTATGTACTAATGTTTTTTACATTTTCAGAAGCAGGATGAGGTCATTTATTCATATTGCTGGCAAGTTGCTTTCAAAGGGCAAGAAGAAAGATGGATCTTTATCTTCAAAAAACCAAGGTTCAACAAGCGGTTCTTTATTTATGGGCAGTAGTTCTCAGCAGAGTCGACGAAGCGCATTGCAGAGATGCCTTGACGACGCTTCGCGGGAGGTTGCTCCATCAGAGGAGGCTTTACCAGAGGTTATAGTTGTGTCGGCGGTTGAGAGTACGGGACCCCCAGGCGCCGAGCTTACTTGTTGAGTGTAAGGATCAACCGACCTCTTTCCTGCAACCTCGGGGGCTTTTGAGAAGGCAAGCTCGATAAGGCAACCATCAACGGGAGGTACAAATGATTTAGGCTGGTTCGGGCCCCTCGTGTGGAGGTAATAACCCTACGTCCAATGATGTCTATAGGAGATATGAGGAAGATTATAGAGAATCCCCGACTTGGCGGACCAAGGGGAGATGAGTTTTCAATAGTGGGAGGATGAGCTTCGGCCCGAGGTGGTGCCAGCTAGAGCTCCTACGGTGTGTGTGTTTTTTCAGGCAGCTAACCTCTTCATGTGCAGCAACACGGTCTTATTTATACATGGGTGTAATCAGTATTCTAGTGGAGGTGACGCTCTATTGTCCAGCGGTATGGAGAAGACGCCCCATTGTCCGGCGGTCCGAAGCTTGTCGTTGCTTTGCGTCATCGTCATCATTCATGTTTACGGAAAAACGGTATGGGAACAGTGTTACAAGACGCGAGTTGGTGGCGCGATCCTCTGCTGCTCGGCGACGCGTAGCGATCGTGACGGTGTCGAGCATTTAATCGTGAGACGGAAAGCCCGCGACCGCCGGGACGGAGTGACCCGGACTTCGGCCCGGGCAAGATATGGCATGCCCGGGCCCGAGCAAGGACTTTCTTCTTGTTCGGGGGAGGCTAGCAATCCCACGCTGGAAGTGTGATGCTCCGAACGTTCCTCCAGGTCCCCGTCATCTAGCCCCCGAGCCTTGAGTGGGGGAGCTGGTCAGGTCCCCTCTCGAGGCTCCGAGCTGTGCACTGGAGGCTTGGAGACCAAACGTTCGGACAGGACCAAGGCATTGCTCGATCAGCCGAGCAAGGGCTTTATTCGAGCAGAATTTCGGATTAGCGGAACAAAGGCCACCCGAGCAGAAATTCGGGTAAAGGCCAACTGAGCAGAACTTTGGGTTGGACGAGTAAAGGCCACCCGAGCAGAACTTCGGATCGGCCAAGCAAGGGCCACCCGAGCAGAACTTCGTGTTGGCCGAGCAAAGGCCACCCGAGCAGAACTTCGGGTCGGCCGAGCAAGGGCCACCCGAGCAGAACTTCGGATCGGCCGAGCAAGGGCCACCCGAGCAGAACTTCGGATCGGCCAAGCAAGGGCCACCCGAGCAGAACTTCGGGTCGGCCGAGCAAGGGTCATCCGAACATAATTCCAAACGTCGGTCTTCCAACGGTTACTTGTGAGTGGGTCAGCGGTTTTAAGGTGACGTGACAGGCGTACGTGCGCCAGTTCCCGAGATTCCTGGGCGGTTTCTTTAGTGGGAAAAGGATAAAAACCGCTGTTCTTTTCCCACTAGTACACTTCCTCCCTTCCTACTTCCTTGCCTTCTTCTTCCGCCGCCGCCTTCTTCTTCCGCCGCCGCCTTCCCCGTCCGATGGCGAAGTTCGTTCCCTCGCGAACTACTGCCGCGCGCCTGGAGGATCTCGTGCCGCAGGGTCACCTTGACCCTAGGTATTGGCTTGTTCCCGAAGGTGAGGTCCTCCCGGCGCCAGCGGAAGATGAGTTCGTGAGTTGCGAACTCTACGCCATCAACGGGCTTCGTGCTTCGGAGTCGGAGTTCCTGGCCGCAATCCTTGCTCATTGCGGCCTGGAAGTCACGAACCTCCATCCCAACTCCATTCTTATCTTAAATCTTTTCTCCCATCTCTGCGAGGGCTTCGTCAGCGTACCGCCGACGGTAAGCCTGTTTCTCCACTTCTATATGCTCCATCGCCTTTGGGGGTCGTCGTGGCGAGTGCGCTTATTTTTATTGCGGAGCTCGCAGTGCGCTGCATTCTGCATTCGCGTTGAAGGACTCCGTCGCCGGCTGGGCGGAGCGGTGGTTCTACGCGAAGAAGAGGGCGGACTGTGGACTTCACTTCCGGAATGCGCCGCCGGAGAAGAAGGACCTCCCCCGACCGCGTGTGGAGCCAGAGGAGGAGAAGATCCTCGACACTATCCAAGTGTTGAGTGACAGCGGCCTGACCGGGCAAGCTATTGCCCGGGACTTCCTCAGAAACCGGGTGTCTCCCCTACGGCGTTGGGAGCACCCTTTCTTCGAGATCGTCGGCTGGAGCGACATCACTCGTGAGGCGGACACCGGTAGGTTTTCTTGCTCGGATTACTGCTTTGTCGGGGTTGTCTTTACTAATCTTGTTCGACTCTTTGAAGCTCCGGACGACCGATGGGTCGACGAGCGGGTGGCGGAGCTCTTCGCCCTAGGGAAGGAGGAGAACCCGGATCTGGGCCGGCGAGGACCAAAGAACGTCCTCGACCGTTCGGAGCAGGATCGTTCCTCGTCGATCCTCACGCTCGGGCGGGATCGTCCCTTGTTCTGATCGACTTCCTTTTCGCAGGACCGGGCTGCCCTGGAGGCCGTGCTGGCGGCCGAGCAACTGGTCGAGGCAAAAGGGAAGCGGCCCCCAACGAAGAAGGTCGCCTCGAAGAAGAGGAGGGGGGCGCCTCGGGTGTCCGATGATGATGAGGAACTGCGGCCGAAGCGACCGCAGCGCGGGGCCTCTTCGGCGGGTGGCTCTGGCAGACGCGCGTCCCGTCAGCCCGGGATGCGCGTATCGCCGAGGCACAACCCGCTGCGGCCTCACCTGGAGTACGCGGACCAGGTACAAGAATTGTGCGCCTGGTTCGCGCAATACTCTAGGGATTATCCCGACCACACTGCTTGGTTACTGCAGACCGCGGCCGACCTTCACCGAGCCGAGCGGCGGGCTCAGCGGGAGAAGGACGCCGGAGGGGGAGCCCAGGTGGACCCGGACCGGACCGGGGCGGCGTTGTCCACGTGGCTTAAGGGCTCGAGGGACGCTGCCCCTAGGGCGGCGCTCAAAGAAGATCTCAGGGGCTTCCTCCAGTGGACGAAGGAGCATCGTCCGGAGTGGCTCGAGGCGGCGAGCCTCGCCCGGACGAGTGCTGGCCCGAGTAGGGCGGGGGAGGCTGCCCCTCCACCATCGGGGAGGACGGGGGGCCCTATATCCAGGCAGGAGCGCCCGATGAACCCCGAGTGGAGGATGTTGACGACGGGCAAGGTCTGCGGGACGCCGAGCAAGAAGGTAAGCTTCCCCGATCTGACCTTTCTTCCGTCCGGCCGCGTGTTACCGCGGTCTCAATTTTCTCTTTTCGAACATAGTCAGGGGCCTGTGGGGGAGAAGACCACTTGTGCCTTTGACGGAGGCAAGGGCCAGGGTCCTGATTAAGGAAGCATTTCAAATCGCAGCGTCCCGAATCATTGCAGATCTGGCGGCGACGATCGTGGCGGAGCCGACCATGGGGGAGGGTTCGGCCGAGCGAGATGGCGGGGAGGAGTCCGAACAAGATTCGGAAGACTCCGCTCCGTTGGTGCTCAGGCGTCGAAGGGAGTTAGCGCCTAGTGACGACGCGGCCGTTTCCCCGAGGGACGAAGAGCATGTCCCGGGCAGCCCTCCTGCCCAGGCCGTGGCGCGAAGCGACATGGCACAGACTCCGGGCTTGGAGGTGGCCGGGCCTGGGGCTGCGGACCATGGCCGGAGTGACCTTGCGCCGGAGACTGCCTTGGCGGAGGTGGCCGGGGCACCTCAGCCTCCGAGCTCGGGGGGTTCTCGGGCAAGGAGTGCCGAGGAAGAGACGGCCTTGGTGGTGCGTGCCCCGTGCGCGGAGCGAGAGACGGCCGGGGAAGCTCAGCCCCCGGGTTTGGAGGATGTCCGGGCCAGACCCGCGGAGGGAGGAACGGCCGGGGCGGTCCGGACTCCGAGCACGGAGGGCGCCGCTTCTTCAAGCTCGGGGAATATCCGCGTCGGCCCACGGCCTAGGCTGTGGGTGCTGCTCGAGTGTCACTGTCATGAGGTAATTTCTTGCTACGAGTAACTTTTGCTTGTAATTTTGCTGATGGCTCCTTTGCTTGTAGCTGTCTGCTGAGATGGATGACTGGGCTGCGAGCATAGAAGCTCGGTGCCAGGCCAAAGTGATGGCGGTGCGCTCCGAGCTAGGCGAAGTCCAGACGGAGCACGCCTGGGTCCGGAACGAACTCGAGCATGCTCTGGAGTATGCTCGGGGTCTTGAGAAAAACTCCCGGTCCCAGGAGGAGCTCGAGCGGGTTCGCAAGGAGCTCGAGGAGGAGCGGCAGCGTAGCCTGGCGGAGGCCGAGAGGGTGGCGAAGCTTCGCGAAGAGATCCGACCGGGACGTGAAGCCCAGATCGAGGTTCTCGGCACCAAGCCGTCTTGAAGATCAGAGGCGAGCTTCAAGCTCAAGAGTAGATCTAGGGGTAGTGTGCGTGGTGTTACATGTGTTTGTAACAGAAACTTTTACTTAATTACAAGATGTTTCTCTATGTTTCTCTCTTATGCATGCTTACATAGTTTTGAGAAAAATATTTATGCTACTACTTGCTGCCACCTACCCACCCAGCCCCCTCGTGGGATCGGGCCTTTGGTCGTGACCACGAGCAAAGACCGAGCGCACGAAGCAACTGGGTAGCTAGGAGTACGCAAAAAGAAAGGCGATGTCCAAATTACTCGTGTGGCGAGTCTTTGCCCAGGTCGAGTAAGTAAGAGACCGGCACACGGCCCGGACAATGAGGATCTTGCGAAAAGGCGATGTCCAAATTTCTTATGTGGCCGAGTCTTAGCCCACAGTTGCGAAAAGCAAGAGACCGCACTCGAAGTAGCCGGCAGCGAGGATCTTAAAAAAGCGATGTCCCCCTCGTGTGGCCGAGTCTTTGCCCCTGGTTGCGAGAAAGAGACCGGGCACACGAAGTAGTCGGGCAGCCGAGGATACGTGAAAAAGGCGATGTCCAGCCCCCTCGTGTGGCCGAGTCTTTGCCCCTGGTTGCGAGTAAGAGACCGGGCACACGAAATAGCCGGGCAGCCAAGGATGCGCGAAAAAGACGATGTCCAGCCCCCTCGTGTGACCGAGTCTTCGCCCCTGGTTGCGAGCAAGAGACCGGGCACACAAAGTAGCCGCGAATTCGAGTTGCTAACTCCGGATTTCAATTGGGTTTCGGGATCAAAGTCTGCGAGGCACTGCCGAGAACATGCCGGGGCGATGTGCTATCGGCTTATCCGAGCAATGGAATTCAGGGCGGGGCGCATTTTCAGATCCGTCGGCCGCTTTAGAAATCGTTGAGAAACAAAAACTCGCGCTTGGGCGGGACAGGAAGAGAAGACCGAAGAACTTTAGGTGGAAAGAACTTGGATTACCATTCCTCTTTATTTAACAGACTCAAAAATTTCGAGAAAAAGTCATTCGAAGATTCCTTGGTTAAATAAGGGGGGATAGGCCAGAAAGAAGGGGGAAGGTTATGCGTGGAACCTGCGTAGCTGGGCGATGTTCCACGAGCTGCTGAGAATTCGTCTGTCGGGGAAGGCGAGGCGGACAGCCCCCGGGCGTGAAGACGAGACGACCGTGAAAGGACCCTCCCACCCTGGGGTTAGCTTGTTGGCGCGCAACAAATCCTAGACGCGTCGCAGAACCAAGTCACCGTTTTGCAGGGTCCTTGGTCGGATTGATAGGGCGGCGTGCCTGCGTAGAGCTTGCAGGTAGGCCGCTGATCGGACGAGCGCTTGCTCGCGTTTTTCCTCGGATAGGTCGAGATCGAGCAACCTGCCCTGGTGATCATCGGCCTTTTCCGCGAGGTCCACGCGAGGTGACCTTAGAGTTATTTCGGTCGGAAGCATGGCCTCGGTACCATATACGAGCCGAAAGGGCGTTTCGCCTGTGGCTCTGCTGGGGGTGGTGCGGACAGCCCACAAGACGGAAGGGAGCTCGTCGACCCAGCCTTGCCGCAGCTTAGTAAGCCGGTCGAAGACCCGCTTCTTGATTCCTTGGAGGATCTGCCCGTTGGCTCGCCGACAATTTCGTTGCTCGTGGATGAGCCACGGTAAAAGCAAATCTTGGTGCCAACGTCTTCGCAATATTCTTGGAATAGTTCACTGGTGAACTGAGTTCCGTTGTCCGTGATCAGTCGGCTGGGGACACCAAACCGCGTGACCACGTGCGGAAGAATTTCTTGGCCGCCTGGGCCATAATGATAGAAACTGGTTTAGCCTCTATCCACTTGATGAACGTGTCAATGGCGACGAAGAGGTATGCGCATCCCTTCGTCCCTCTGGGGAATGGGCCTAGGATGTCCAAATTTCTGTAGAGAATGGCCAGTGAGGGAATAGTTTGAAGGGCGTGGCTGGTTGGTGCACCTGCCGGGCATGGAATTGGCATGCCCGGCAGGTGGTGACGATCTGCCGAGCGTCACCCAACGCCGTGGGCCAGTAGTAGCCTATCCTGAAGGCTTCACCGACGAGTGTTCTGTAGGAGGAGTGAGCCCCACAGATACCCTCGTTTAAGTCCTTGAGCAGGAATTTCCCCTCTTCCTGGGAGATGCACTTAGAGAGAACTCCGAGTGCGCCTCTCCGGTACAGGGCACCCTCCACTAGCCTGTATAGTGGAGCTCTCCTGATAAGCCGGGATTTCTCGGCTTCATCCTCGGGCAATGTCCCATGCGCTAAGAACTGGATGAATGGCGTTATCCAGGTGGCGCTTTGCTCGAGGAAGGAGACGTTGCCGTGCGTCTCATCTGCCTCTTCTCCGGAGGGAATAGAGGGCTTCAGTAGGTGCTCAACGAGCACCCCCATCGGGACGGGTTCTTGTGAGGTGCCCAACTTGGCAAGCTAGTCGGCCAGGGTATTCGCTCTCCTGGGCACGTAAAGGACTTCGAAGTTTCTCAAGATTCTTTCCAACTTCCTCACCTCGACCAGGTTACGCGCCATTGAGTCATCGGAACACTGAAACTCCTTGTTAACCTGGTTTACGACTAACTGTGAGTCCCCTTTCACGGTCAGTCGTCGGACCCCAAATGAGCATGCTCGAGTCCGCCAAGAGGTTTCAGTACTCGCCGCGTTGTTGGTCGCGCGGCGTAATTGTATGACGTACTGGAGTTGCTCCCCTTGTGGAGAGATCAGAACAACTCCAGCCCCCGAGCGTTCAAAGGAGCGCGAGCCGTCGAAGAACATTGTCCAGTAGGGTTCTTCGACGTGCCCGGCTTCTTGTTCGGTCGGGGGGGGATTCGTCCATTCCGCCACAAAGTCCACCAGTATCTGGAACTTGATCGCTGTTCGGGCAGCGAACTTGAGGTCGAACTCCCCGAGTTCTACTACCCATTTGGCGATGCGCCCAGAGGCGTCGGGGTTCCAAAGAACCTCCCTTAGTGAGAAACTGGTCGGGACTGTAATCGGATGAGCCAAGAAGTAGTGGCGGAGTTTCTTAGAGGCCATGAGGAGGGCATATAAAAGCTTCTGGACCTCGGGGTAACGCTCCTTCGATCCATGAAGCACCTCGCTTACGTAGTATATAGGCCGCTGATTCCCCTCGCGCTCAGCCACGAGCACGGCACATACTGCTTGGGGAGAGGCCACCAGGTAGAGTAGCAAAGGCTCCTGCTCCCTTGGGGTAACCAGGACGGGCGGGTTCGAAAGGTACTTCTTGAGCTCCTTGAAGGCGTTGTCGGCTTCTTCGGTCCAGACGAAGCCGTCGTGCTTGCACAAGGCTTTGAAGAAGGGTAGTCCGCGCTCACCTAGCCGAGAGATGAAGCGGCTCAGGGCCGCCATCCGACCAGTGAGGGATTGGACTTCTTTTACGCTCGAGGGAGTCTGCATTCTCTCGATGGCTTCGATCTTTTCCGGGTTCGCGCCGATGCCGGACGACCCAATCACGTACCCGAGCACCATGCCCGTGCGTACACCGAAAACACATTTCTCCGGATTCAGCTTTATCCGATGTTTTCTTATGTTACAAAAGGTTTCCTTAAGGTCCCGGATATGAGCCTCGGCCAAAATACTTTTGACGTCTATGTCGTCTACATACACTTCTAGGTTCCGCCCGATCTGGTCGGGGAAGGTCTTCTGTATCAGACGCTGGAAAGTGGCCCCCGCATTTTTCAGACGGAAGGACATGGTCGTGTAGCAGAAGGTGCCGAAAGGGGTGATGAAGGCAATTTTCTCTTCATCTTCCCGTGACAAGCTGATCTGGTGGTACCTGGAATACGCATCCAGAAAGCTCATCAGTTGGGCTTCCGCCGTTGCGTCGACCAACTGGTCTATGCGTGGAAAGGGGAAGTTGTCCTTCGGGCATGAGCTATTGATGTTTGTGTGATCAACGCACATCCGCCACTTTCCGTTCTTCTTTCTGACTACGACTGGATTTGCCAGCCAATCGGAGTGCTCGACTTCGCGAATGAAGCCGGCCTTCAACAGCTTGTCCAGCTGCTCCTTGATGACGTCGGCCTTCCATTGCGGGAACCTCCTCAGTGCTTGACGCACCGGTTTCTTACCAGGCTAAACCGCCAACCTGTGCTCGATCACCTCCCTTGGGACCCCGGGCATATCGGACGATTCCCATGCGAAGACGTCTGTGTTTGCCCGGAGGAAGGTGACGAGCTCGCTTTCCTATTTCGGGTCCAGGGCGGCCCCGATGTGGACCACCTTGGATGGATCCTCGTCGGAGACCGGGATGTGCTTGGTCTGCTCCTGAGGCTGGAGAACCACCTTGGGCTGAGCGGACTTGCGGGAGCCTTGCTCGGGCCCACGCTCCGGAAGCTGGCCGACCAGGGCCAGCGCCATCTCGTCGCACTCCAGGGCAGCCCTTGTGACTGCCCTTGACGGTGATTACCCCTTTAGGCCTCGGGAGCTTGAGGCAGTGATACGCATGATGCGTAGCTATCATAAACTTGGCGAGAGCCGACCTGCCGAGAATGGCGTTGCAGGCCGACTCGAAGTCGACTACCTCGAAGGTGACCAGCTCAGTCCGGAAGTTGCTCGGACTGCCGAAGGTCACGGGTAGGACGATCTGCCCGAGCGGGGTCATGGACGTGCCCGGGATAATGCCATGAAAGGGCATGGCAATATCCTTGATTTTGGATCGGGGGATTTGCATCTCGTCCAAGACCCGGGTGGAGATCAGATCCAGATCGCTCCCCCCATTGATAAGTACCCGCGCGACCCTTGTGTTACTGATGGTCGGGCAAAGCACGAGGGGGAGCTTCTGAGGCTTTGTCATCCCCGAGGGACAATCCTCCCGGGAGAAAGAGACGGTCGTTTCCGACCATCGGAGATGTTCAGGGGTCGAGCCGCCTCGGTCCACGTGGCAGACCTCGCGTGCCGCGGCCTTCAACTCCCGTCGGGAGGAGTAGGCCGCGGACACCCCGAAGATCACCGCGATGTAGTGACTCGGCTCGTGGTACTCCTCACTCTCCTGGCCCTGTGGGCCGGAATGTGGCTTGGACTTTCGGTCGGAGCTGCCCTTCCCGGCATCCGGAAGAACGGACATGGGGCCTCGGCCGGTGTAGAAATCCTCGAGCCGGGCAACCAGTCTGGCGGTTGGGAGGTCGTGCCGTGCACTGTGCAATGGCAAAAACGGTTGTTCGAGGGGGCCTGAGGCTCGCGCCTCTGTCCGGGGTTGCCCGGACGTTGACCGCCCACCTTGCCCGAGGAAGGGCCAGGTTTCTTGGGCCTTGGTGTTTGGGGCGGAGACGACTGCTCCGGGATGGCAGCCACCATTTTGGCCGCCTTTGCTTTTTTCTTCTTCTTGGCCTTCTTGTCGGACTTCTTCTTGTTCGAGGATTCCAAGCCCGGCTGCGGAGGCGCCTGGCCAGACCCAAGAAGCCGCTTTCGCTCCACGGCCTCCTCGGCGTTGATGTAACGCTCCGCCGCCTGGAAGAGTTCGCTGGCTGAGGAGCCGGAGTATATCTCGAGATCTGGGTGAAGCGAGCGTTCTAACGTCTTGATGAAAACTTAACGACCGCTTCATCCGGATGCTCGGAATCGTGTTCGTACCCGGATGAACCTCCGGACATAGTCACGCAGGCTCTCATCCTCCATCTGGACCACCCGCTTGAGGTCCTGCGGTCTCCCCGGGGGAGGACAGCATCCCCGAAAGTTCGCCCGCAAGGCATCACAGAGCTGTGCCCAGCTGTGAATGGAGCCTTCCCGCTGGTTGAAGAGCCATGTCCGAGCAGGCCCCTCCAACACGGCGGGGAATAGTTCACCATCACCGCTTCATCACCGCCGGCGGCCGCGACGGTGGTAGCGTACACCGAGAGGAATTCGTCCGGGTTCTGAGTCCCGTCGAATCGCTCGATGTGGCCCGGTTTGAACAGGTGTACGCCATTCCGTAGTCTTGAGAAAAGGCGGGCACCGTGGCTCTCCGGGCGTCGTGCCTGGCGTCCACGACCTTCGTGCCCCCAGAGAGGGCCGAGACGTGAGAAGACGTCACCGCGCCGAGTGTCAGGGGTACCTGATGAGGTTCCACCCTGGTCGGCACGAGGACGACGCTCGCCGTGAGCGCCTCTTGCCCGGGACTCGGGGTGACCCCGTTCCCGAGCGGAGTCGTGAGTCGAGCCGCTGCCGTGGCGATGCTCGCTTCGCCGACCATCGATCGAGGGACGATCACTATGTCGGCGGGATGCCCTGTCATTCCTTCGCCGATCATGGTCCCGGCGAAGGTCATGACGAGAGTAGCTACCTCTTGGAGTTTGGCTCTCCCGGGAAGTACTCCGGGAGTCGGCGGCGCGAGGGAGATCGCCGGCCAACCGCTCCACCCTTTCGGCCACGGCAACGCCTAGCTCGGCGGCCTGGTCGAAATCTGGCCGGAGATCACGCACCACGTGTGCCAAAGCCCGCAGGCGCTGGCGGCTCCTGCCGATCGGATCGGACGAGCGGGACGGGGGCGGAGACCCCGGACGTGGCGAACGGGGAGTCGGCCGGGTACTCGGGCCCGGGTCGTCGCGACGGGTCGCCAAAGCTCGGTCAGTCGAGCTGGCCAGCCAGTCCCGCGCGGCTTCTAGGCGGCGAAGCGACTCGTCCTCCTGAGCTGCAGGAGTGGGCACGTCGCCGGTGTCCGCCATTTCGACTTCCCTCGGGAACACCGGGCATGAAGGCGTCATGACCGTGTCACTGCGGGAAGCGGTCTAGCGCTCGGAGTTATACGGAATGTCGGGGATGTCGACCCCCTCGTATGAACCGACGCCTTCGCACGTTACGGGTGTCTCCTGTTCCGGTAACTCTCGGAACTGGAGGGGCTCGGGAACGTACTCCGAGCCCGACTCACCCGCCGGGCGGCAGACATCCATGGGGGAGGGAGACTCCGCCACGGTGTGTCCTTCCGAATCGATGATCCGGGCGACCTCATTATCGGACCAATACTCGTCCAGGTCGTCGAGGTCGTCGAAACGGATATCTTGGTTGTCCTGAGAGTTCGCCATTCTCAAGGACCCTGCTTGCAGAAGCTAATCGACGATCCCCACGGACGGTGCCAGCTGTCGGCGGTTGAGAGTACGGGACCCCTAGGCGCCAAGCTTACTTGTTGAGTGTAAGGATCAACCGACCTCTTTTCTGCAACCTCGGGGGCTTTTGGGAAGGCGAGCTCGATCAGGCAACCATCAACGGGAGGTACAAATGATTTAGCCTGGTTCGGGCCCCTCATGTGGAGGTAATAACCCTACGTCCAGTGATGTCTATAGGAGATATGAGGAAGATTACAGAGAATCCCTGACTTGGCGGACCAAGGGGAGATGAGTTTTCTACAGTGGGAGGATGAGCTTCGGCCCGAGGTGGTGCCAGCCGGAGCTCCTACGGTGTGTGTGTGTTTTCAGGCAGCTAACCTCTTCATGTGCAGCAACACGGTCTTATTTATACATGGGTGTAATCAGTATTCTAGTGAAGGTAACGCCCTATTGTCCAGCGGTATGGAGAAGACGCCCCATTGTCCGGTGGTCCAAAGCTTGTCTTTGCTTTGCGTCATCGTCACCATTCATGTTTACGGGAAAACGGTATGGGAACAGTGTTACAAGACGCGAGTTGGTGGCCGCAGTCCTCTGCAGCTCGACGGGATGTAGCGGTCGCCGACGGTGTCAGATCATTTAATGCAGCAGACGGGAAAGCCCGCACCCGGCTGGGGACGGAGTGACCCGGACTTCGGCCCGGGCAAGATCTGGCATGCCCGGGCCCGAGCAAGGACTTTCTTCTTGCTCGGGGGAGGCTAGCAATCCCACACTGGAAGTGTGATGCTCCGAACGTTCCTCCAGGTCCCCGTCAAATTGTAATTAACATAAATTTTCTCTTACATTCATATGATACTTATTTTTGCATCTTATTTGTACAGGTAGGGGAGGGGGAGAATGTGGCTGAAGATAAAGGTGGGAATAGTGAAGAGGCAGAGGCGGAGGAGGATAATGAGGAGGCTGGGGAAGATAATGTTTCTGGAGATGGTGATTGTGGTGATGATCCAGGGGATGAGGGGGAAGATGCTGAAACCGTCTTTAGGTAATAATTATTGAAGCAACACGCAATTATATATTTTATTAGTTGTGCTTAACATTATGTGTATATTTCAGATATAGGGGATCTAATTTGATTCCTCCCGCAATTACAGACCTCAGGTCAAGAAGGGTGATCGTGCCACATGGAGATTGGTAAGTTTGAACTTAAAATTTATTGAAACTAACTATTGATGATTGTATTCAACTTAAAATTTACTTGAAAATTATATTTTGCAGGCAATGGATTGATGTTGCCTGGGAGGGTCGAAATCGGTTAAGGCCTGTGAATGCTACATTAGGATCTCTCTGTCGGTACCACTATCCGGGGATGGTTGTGGTTAGAGGTGTTTCTCAGCCAACAATGAAGTGGGATCACTATACATTGGCTATAGATGGCCAGCAGGGAAATGTTGCACAGAGGGTGTGGAAGGACTTTTGGGTACTGATATTGGTTGCACTTTATTTAATAGATTTTGATGTCTATACTAAATTGTCTAACTCATAATTTTTTTCAATTAGGAGAGGTACCGTTCGCCAGAGGGTCAGGAGGAGTTACTTGCAGCTAAAGCCAGATATGTGTTTGACAAGGCTGCAACCAGGGTGACCAAGGACATGATGTCAAATGCTCGTATACAAGCGGTGTGCTTGTACTACAAGAAGATCAAAAAGGAGGACATGAACAAGAAGTTAGGTGCTTCACAGATCTACCTTCGAGAGGATGAGTACCTCGAGGTAGACTTGCCTTGGTTACGGAAATGCCTAGATGCATGGCAAGTGCTCTGTGCCCTCTTGGTCGTCGGCTGACTTTAGTGGGCGATCCGCAAAGAAGAGGGCAACCGACAAGCGGGTCCAAGGGTGGCTCGGCGGTATGGCGCCGATGGACATCTTCGTCTCGTGGCGTCGAATGGCACGTTCGACATGGTGTAATTCTAATTTATTTAATTTCGGTTATACTTATGCTTACTAATTAACATTGAGCTATAGGAGGCTGAAAGTGGCAATGCGCCAAGCTACATTGAAGCATATATCCGGGATCACAAAGGAGGTGATCCTACGCACCTGAAACAGCTTTGTAGTTAAATCGTGACGAGAACACAGTTAGTAGTATCGACGTGGTACATTCTGTTTAAATGCAATTCCATATTATTCCCTAAACTTAATTAATATTGTAGGCATGCTATGGAGAAACAATGGTCGAACGTCATGGGAAAGAGTGTGATTGGCGGAGAGAAGATGTCGATCTTGTGGCCATGTACACAAGTGGTGGTGGTAAGAAACATGGCAGGTTTGCCATGTTCAATGGGGTCGTGGATTCAAGTGAAGCCTTAGGAGAGGCAAGGCCATCTCAATCATCCCAAAGCAGTGCACGGAGCTCACGTGAGGCAAGACTAGAGGAGGAGTTAAGGCAACAACGGGAGGCGATGAGGCAACAACAGGATATGATGAGGCAGCAACACGAGAGTGCAATGCAAACCCAAGCATATTTTGTTCAATGGCAGGCACAACAACAACAATACTTTCAAGTAAGTAAAGTTGTTTACGATTACACTAGCTCAAAATAACATTTCATGCCTACAATGAGTATAGTTTTACTATTTGTGTAGACTTTATCATTTAGGTTTAAATCACTTCATAATGTCAGTTTCGATAAATTTATCAAATTTATATCATACGTGCTAGATATGTTTTGTAAATGCTTCACTATGCTTGACCATATATGTGGAATGGCGAATTTTGATGATCCATACTTGTATGTAATTTTCTATAGAATTGATCATTTATGCTTAAATCACTTGATATGATCATTTTCAATAAATTTAGCACATTTATATCATGCGTGCCTCATTTATTTTGTAATTTCATTTAGCTTGCTAATTGCTGTCACAATACTTATATTTGTTTTTGTTCTTGTATCTATAATTTCTTTAGGATATCTTAGCTTCGCACCTTGGATCCGCTGCTGTTAACTTGCCTACATTTCATCCTCCTCCTGCACCTTCTTTCTTCCAATCTCCGCAAATGGTATTTACTAGTAACTTGTTATTTTTAGAACATTGGTCTTTCCTGTGAAATTAACTGATAACCACTTTGATTCCTATAGGGTTCGACAACACCGCCTATTGGACCGGGAACAAATGTTGGAGGTGATGTTGCTAGTGGTTCGGGGACGCCTATCAACCAATATCTAAATTCAGGGGGTGATGCAGGTAGTGGCCACAACTTCCACACACCTCCAAGTTGAACAATGTAATTTTATGTTGCACGTGTTCTATGTGATGCACGTGTTCTATGTGACTGCTTATCGTATTATGCACTGATATGGAATAATTTGGACACTATTTTTAGTTCTATGACTTTTGTGTAATTATTTGAACACTATCTAAAACTTTTGTGTATGTCAAATGGCGTTTACGCCGTTCTATTGATATGTTGTAATGTGGATGTCATAATATATATGTGATGATGTAATTGATGAATGTTATGTGATGGCATGTGGATGTTATAATATCTGTGAATTTCTGTGATTTTTCTGTGAATTGTGTGATTTTTTGGGAATTACTAGCTTTACTGCTATTTTTTTTTTCAAAAAACTATATTTTCGTCAGCCTAGCCGATGAAAATAAGCGACAATATGTCCTGTGTTCAGCACTTTATTTTCATCGGCTTGGCCGACGAAAATAACAGGCCACGTCATACAGGTTATTTTCATCGGCCAGGCCGATGAAAATAATACCCACGTCAGTGGGGGGCCAGTAGGCACCCATCGGCCCATTAATGTCGTCGGCCAGCCCAGGCCGACGAAAATAGTGTAATTTCGTCGGCGGCCGATGAAAAAAGTTGTATTTTCGTCTACGTAGTTTCGTCGGCTTATTTTCGTAGTGTTTTTTGTCGGTTTTTAGTCTATTTTCGTCGGTTTTTGGCCGACGAAAATAAAGCACATTCGTGTAGTGTCGCCTCCGCATGGATGCCGCGCTTCGCCACTTCAGTAGCCGTATCCGTTCCACCAACCAGGGCAGGACGACCAGGTGATTTTTCCGGCAGCCAGTAACCACACTCATGTGACACTGATCATGTTCCAGTGCAGTGTAAGGTCCGAGCTGGTGTCGCACGTACTCGTCCGCATCATTCACGGTCCTTGGCGCTAGCTCGTGTAGCCGATAATAGTAATTACGTCGGCACCAATTTGAGCTCTAATGGCCAGTCTTGCGAGAGGGGAGCAATCTGAAGCAGCGTGCACTCTTTAGCCATGTCCCTCGTACTCAGATGCGTGCGAATTCGGTGCAGTAGGAGGGTGCGCGCTTGATCACTAGCATCAAGGGCCACATCCGGAGCACCCACCGCCAGAACGGGTGTGTCCAATCACTGGTAGTACCACCTTCGACCCTATCTAGCATTCTAGCCTCCAACTTATTCTTGGTGGCGGCTGCGGGAAGAGTGCTGCCTTGCTTCTGCTTTGTCTGGAAGTTGAACGAGCCAAATGCAGAATCCAAACTGGACCGCATCCTCTTCAGTTGCTAGTGCCCATCATGAAGCGAGGCAAACAAACAGGTAGTCAAACTGGATTTGAAGGACCCTAGGGCCCACTCGCAAATAGACAGCCTTACAATTGCGTTGGGCGTCAACTGCAATAGCTCCATCTCGTAGATCTCCAGAATCTCTGAGACAATAGGGGAGGCAGGGAAGCGCAGCCCGACTTCAAAGGAGACCTCAAAAACCATGGCCTCATCGTCGCATGGCGTCGGTGTGGTCTCGTCACCGGTGGCATGCATGTGTTGCGATCGATACCGTAGGTGGCGACAAGCCGATCCAAGGTATTTTTGCCAATGACGAAGGCCCCAATGTCGGCGGAGAGGTTGGCGAGCTCCTTCTCATTCACAATGGCCTTCACAACCTTTCTATGAGCCATGCCGCGGGAGTTGGAGAAGACAAAGGGAAAACAAAGGCAACTGGAGGAGTTTGGCTTGAAAAGGAGGAGAGTAGGGCTATTGGCGGCGATAGTGTGAGTTAAAAACCTAACTACCTGCATCACTTTATAGCAACAGCAGGCGCATTGCACCCGTTGGATAAGAGCTACATGTCCACCTCACCAGGATTCATACATCCAACATGTAGACAGGCTACAACGGCACAATAAACAAGGTACACTTCACAAGGCGTAAACGACACGATGGCCTGCACAGTGACCATTAAGCAGCCCTGAGCTTGACACATGTACTCCACTACTGATGGAGAATTCAAAACGTCAGGACACCAGCCCCACCACATCGATCACTAAGAAGGTGTGTATACTTGGTCGATTTTTGGTGCCGAAGGGGATAGGTGCAAAGAACATGACATGGTCAAGAGCATGATGAAGCAAGCTCTCAACCATGAGGGGCTCCTATTGTAGGGATAATGACCCACCCCATTCGACATGGTGATCAGAGGGCCAAGCAGGCAAAGCAAAGGCTAAAGTGAACCAAGGATCACTAGAAGCCACTACCTCACCCAAATCAAGAAGGCAAGGTGAGGAAAAAAATGACCATTGCGGAGGTGAGGCAAAGCAGAGACAGTTGTTGAGGAGGCGAGACAAAGGAAAGGCCACTCAATGCTGTTGCCTCGCCTGCTACCAAGGGACGAGGGCACAGGTGGCTACACCAGGGGACGAACCTGGCGAAGTTGAAGCACCAACTGGCGAGTCACAAAAGCTCAGAGGACAAATAGTGCCGCTGGGGTTCACAAGTTATCAAGATAGGCATCATTGAATCCTTTCTCGGGGGAACAGGCTGTAACCACCTGATCCATGTAAATCTATCTTATACCCCTGCTTTAGTATGACGGTGGGAGGACGGTTTGATCCTCCCCTCTCACATTGTAATGGCAAATGACCATGGTGCCCAAATAAAGAAAAAAAAGTAAGGCTGCCAAGGTCATTTCCTCCCTCATTGGACTAACAAGCCCCTAGGTTGCCCCTTTTGGGGGGCATTTTAGTCCTCCGCAGAATATAAAGCCAATTCGCCTATACAAAAAGGAGGGTGAACCTGTATTAAAGTAGGATATCATTTTCCCTCAATACAATAAAATATTCATGCTCAATGTCAAGTCCCTTTAAGGTCACCTCCTGGCATGCCAAGTAGCTATTTTGCTAGGCTCCGAGTGTGCACTATGGGGTGCCTCCAAAGTGTGTTTGTCCGGCTCAGGTTGACGATAATGGATATTAGTAGGAAGACTGCAGTCTGACTAGACCGGCCTGTGTTAACTTTCTCTAAATCTCCATTGTATAGTGAGACGGTGGAGGAAGAAGTTGAGTTTACTTCCTTGAGGGCCCTAAGGGGGATGTATTGGTATTTTTCATTTTATAAGGGGCTTATATAAAGGGGTTGTATTGGTTGAAAGTTCTAATATCATTCCCTTTATGAAGGAATGGTCTAATTTGATTCTGATATGTAATCCCCTATTTATCGTTTGGATTACGTCCTTTTTACCCAGCTAAAAATTGATAAAATCTGAAAATCAATATTCAACTTTAGAACCGGACATCTAGGAGCATCTTCAAAAGTATCCTTATATGGTGTCTCTCATTATTTAGGGATTTTCTATAAATATACAACTCCAATAAGGGTTGATATCCTAAAAAAATCTCAAAAAAGTTTAGGTACTTGCAAGAAGTTGCTATATTCGAGTTCTCTTTCGTCGGCCATACACCTACACTTTGCACTATTATTTAGGTTAACTATATGGATATAGATTTGTTTTAGAAACGTTGTTCGATTAAATACATATTTCAAAACTCCAAAACTTTTCGTGACTATCTATATTGTCATATAAGTCTTTATTTTTAAGCAATTCCTCTTGGAGGTAATCTATAAGTGTAATAGCCCATTTTAGGCCCTTTTAAAATTTTTTGCATAAATTCAAATTTTGATTGCATTTCATATATTTACAATTTCCTATTTGAAAATTTCCAATTCTTTAAAATCAAAATTCAATTGGGAAGAGCAAATCTTTTATTATTATCCAGATTGCACCTTAATTACAAAACAAAATTTTATCTTAATTAAAAGTTGAAATTAAATGTTCAAATCAAAAATTCTAAAATTAAAATTATAAAATCCCTTCTATAGCCTTAATTCCAAAATGCCCATTTTAGAAACTAAATTGGAATTGCAAGTTCAAATTGCAAGTCTAAAATTACAAATCCAACTTTAACCTAAATCTTATTGGACATTCAAAATTCATAGTTTGAAAATTTCCAAAAATATTTTCTAAATTTTTGTTGGATTTAAGCCCTAACCAGGCCTAGCTTGGCCTAGCTTGACCCCTCCCTTCTTACTCTCCTCGCTGCTCGAGAAGTGGCACACGCGCTGTGTGAGCTCTGGCCGCGTCACCCGTGTCACCTTACCATTGCTGTCCCCTCTCTCCCTCTTGTCTCTGCCACACGCCGCTCACGTTGCTGCAGTGTCGCCGGAGCTGCTACCTCGCCCTCCACGCGCCACTAGCATTGATGCCATCGCGCCTCTGCCTTCTACCCATGCCAGCGTCACCCCTTCCCCTCTCTCTCGTTGACGCGTCGCTCGCGCCGTGCCCTCGCGCTGTGAGCTATTTCTATCGTACCCGCAGCTCTGTCGTGCAGGCATCATTGCCGCACCGCGCCTCGAGCTGCGCCCTCGAGCCTTTCGCCGCAGGACCCTTCTCCTCTCTCCCTCCTGCTGCTTGCGATGCCTATTTAACCCCTGCCTTGACCCCAATTTTGTGCCCTTCGCCATTGTCGCTGCCAAGCTCCAATTCACTCCCTTTCTTCTCGTCGGCCAATCCTTTGCTTCCCTAGCATCCCTATGGGTGGCCCCTCACTTCCCCTCGCTCAATTTTGGCCAGGAACCACCGGAGCTCCCTAGCGATGACGCCTCTGTCTCGGCTGCCGCCACCCTCACGGTGCCAGCCCAATCTAGAGCCTCCCCAGGTGCACCGGTCCCTTAGGTACCTCCCTACTAGTCCCTAGATGCTCCCTATGCCGGCGAACTGGCTGTCGACCCCTTCCCTCGCTGGAGATTCATTGCTCTAGTAGCTTCTCCCGCCCACGCGCATGGTGCCACCGTCCTGGCCCATCACCGGAGAAGTCTTGCCAGGACATCCTACGTCTCCCCAAGCCTAACCCGTTTCATGAATGAACCACTATGATAGTGTACCATAGCGATACCAATCGACCGCCGAGGTCTCGCCGGAGATCGGCCTAAGAGCCTCACGGGTCGGCATCTGCCTCACCGCCTGTCACTGATAGGGGGGGTCGTTCTACCAAAGGTTTAAGGTGTAAATCTCATGCGCTTAATTGCTGACAGGTGGGGCCGTGACTCCACTGGTCAGTATTAGTGGAGGTGTATTTTGTGAAATACGTCTTCCCCGTAGGATCATGCCTTTTAGAAAGCGTCAAGGACCCAAGGCCTTAGCAGGCCACTTCTGTTCATGGACCGAGCTGCATTGGGCCACATAGTGCCGATTTCAACCCAGCCTATTTAGTATTTTTAGCCTATTTCCTATTTTATAATCCAAAATATGTTTATGATTTTCTAAAAATATGATTTCAACTGTATAATTTCTATAAAAAATTATGATAAATACTAAAGAGCATGTTGGATCTAGTAAAATTTTAATATTGAACAGTAAATTATTTATGCCTACATGCTAATCTAGAGCCTTATTTTCCTATTTAAAGAATTAATATTCCTATTTTAATAATTATTAAATGATTTTCATAAATTATGGTAAAATTCCAAAACACTTTATATATAGATTGGGATTTAATAAAATTATTTGAACATTTTTAGCATAACCTCTTTTCCTTGTTCAAATATTAATGGTATTTAAACCCTTTTTGTTTAAGGAATTAAATGGTTATTAATTAAACTAATTTATTTAAAATGCCTATATATTGAACTCTAGAAATTTCCTAAATTTTATAGAAATCTACTTAACTCAGAAATAATTTATTAAAAATATTAAATTCATGTTAAGCCTTAATAACGTTTGCACTATAAATTAAGAACCCTAAATGCTTTTATGCTAATATTTTAAATTCTATAATTAATTTCCAAAATTAGTTTTCCAGTAAGGGAAACAGTAACTATGGGAAACTAGTGCATCTTCATTCATGTTTAATTGATGGTTCGTAAAGCCCTAGTTTAGACATTAGAAGTTATTCCTCGTGCATATATACATCATTATTGAATTGCGTATTTATGCTTGGCTTTTATACTCGACTAGATGTTGAGGACTCAGAAGGAAGGTTCCAGGACACCGAGAAAGACCCTCAAGCCTCAGGACAAGGCGAGTTAGCATCCCTAGCTCATATCTTACCCAGTTTTTATTAAAACTTATGTTGATCCAATTAAGACAATTGCATGCAATATGAATTTAATACCTAGCTTGTTAATCATGTTATATACATGCCATGACCCTTGACACTTTCAGTTACCATTCCATGATTGTCTAGAATATTACGCCAAGACTGCTTTGATAGTTTTATCCTTTGTAAACACTAAGACAATTAAACATTTGGACTCTTAGTCCTTGGGTAAAACTTGCTTAGACATACTTAGGTCTAAATGCTTGTTTTCAGGGCATAATACCCCATAGCGGTGAACACTAGCTCATCACTACAATTATTACCTCTATTATTATGAATTGGTTTTGGTATGAGTATAGGCTGTGTCAGTTGGTTTCGAGACGTAAGCCAGTCGCGAAGTTGAGGGTTGAGACCCGAGATTGGTTTGTGGTCTAGAGTGAATCTAGACGGGAAGGCCATGGACCTGTTGAGTTGAGACAGTGAGCGAAGGGATGCTAACTCCAACCATGTGCTCTTGGGCCATGTGCAGCAGGATCGAAAGGATCCCTTGACTATGATTGGAGTGTTGGATGTGTCTGACACAATGCGTGGTCATCACGCGATAGTGCAGGTGTGGAGGCCTAGGAGAGCGCTCTGCAGAGGCTTGTCTGAGACTCCAACCTGAGATAAGTGCAGCTAGACGCCACCACCAAGGGTGGTCTAGGTCATACGCTCGCTGGGTCGAAATTCCAGGAGGCATGATTTACAACCGGATTGCCAAATCCCGAAATAAGATGGCGGTTGTGTGAAGAGAGAACTGTGAAGCAGAACCGAAAGAGGCCCCTTGTTATGAGCTAGTGTTGGATGTATCCAGCACAATATGTGGCCATCACGCGGTAGTGCGGGTTGGAGGCCCAGGAGAGCACTCTGCGGAGGCTCTTACTGAAGTTTCAACCTAAGGTAAGCACGACAAGATGCCACCACCCGAGGGTGGTCTAGGTCATGTGTTCGCTGGACTGGGAATCCAGGAACGATGATCCACAACAGGATTCTTGAATCCCGAAATAAGATGGTGGGTGTTCGAAGGAAAACTAGACAAATTTGGTCTAGTTGTACCATGGGATGGTACAGGGTTAATCAATTTGATAGTTTGAAAATCAACTCTTTCTTATAACACTCTCTTCCCTGGTAAAAATTGGTTAAGTCATTGGTCTTTTACTATAATTACTTCAAACTGACATTTTTCAAATAAACAAACCTTCAGCCTTCACTTGTACCCTTTATCATGAATTGCATTAGGAAGGTATTAACTCACAAGTATGGTTTGACTGCGCACTTACCCTCACACTCACTCACTTTTTAGATGGAGATTGCCTAGAAGACCCATATGACAAGATTGCTTGGAAGACCCGTATGCTTGCTTTGAAGATGAGAAGCAGGGATTTGAAGGTGAAGCTTAGGGCGTTCCTCCTAGCCTCTTGCAAAGATGCATAGCCGATGGATCTTTTTTTTTGTTGAAGACTTCCGCATGAACTCTAGAGTTCCCTTGATGGGTCGTAATTTTAGGCCTTGAACGACTATACTGTAAACTGTTCGCCATAAGGTGGTACCTTCTATAATATTTAGTTACTTTATCATTTTATGCGTTTTGATCCGGCTATGCAATGATGGCACTAGTGTACCGATCCAGGAACTAGTGCAGGAATCATTCAGGTGCACCCCTAAGCGGGCCTCCACAATAAGCCCTAAACTAAGAACAAAGGACAAGATCTATGCCCCTCCACCCCCATGCCAATTCAACTATGTTTATGCTAAGGTGGCATAGTAAAAAAATAATTATAGAATTGATAGTTTAACTATTGAAAATAGCAAACATACTCCAATACATATGAATTTTAATTTCAATGACTTGAGCACATTGTAAATTTATATAAATTATTCCCGTATGATGTACAAAATTATTTATGTGAAATCAAATGGTAATTCCAAAAAAATATCATTAGAATAATAGACCCACTCAAAGGTTCATGATTTTTTTAGGATGGCTTGATAATTATTTAATGCGTTTTGGAGTTTGTTTGCTATTATAAATATATTAATTATAGTTGTTGTAGGCCGGAGATAGGTACCCCCTCGGACTTGGGAGCGAAGGTAGGGTCCGCCCCGCCGTACCTCCGCCCTCTCTTCTCTGTTTTTCCAGGGTGACCGAAAGACACACTAAGGAAAAGAGCGCGGAGGTCGGGAGCGGCGGAGCGAAGCTCGTGCAAGGCCCGGCGAAGCTGAGAGCGGAGCAGCGAAGGGCGCAAGCGAAGCTATGGATGACGCAGACGGAGCAGTAAAGAATGCGGGCGGAGCGCGGAGCGCGCGAAGGGCTAGGCGGAGTAGCGGGAGCAAATTGAGGAGCAAGCGCAAGCCGGGAAACCCGCGCGGAGCTAACGTCCGACGGACTCGAGAAAGAACGATATAACCGGGGGGTGGCGGGGCGAACGTTCCCACCCGTAGCAGGGCAAAGCAGGCGGGACGCACCGACAAGCCTGACGCCTTGTCAGGGTACCTTGGTAGATGTCAGGTGGGAACAGTCTGGTCTGCAACCGTCGCATGGGTGTAATTCCCCATATGACCCGTAGTGGGAGTCGTTTACGGGGGTAAAGCCGTAAAGAGTATGGCTAATGTGTTGTGGGATGACCCCAATGCCCCTTGCGTGACGGCAGGTGGGGGGCAAAGCATGCAAAAAAGAAGAAAAATGACCCGCAGGTCCTTGGTCGGGGTCAGTAAGAAAGAGTCCGCCATTGCATGGCGCTGTACAATCCGACCCCTATATAAGGGGAGGTCGACGCAGATAATGGACAGATTCTTTTTGCCCAAGTGTAGCGCTCCTTCCATCTACGAGCGTTACCAGTGAGAGCACGAGAGTTTCATCGAGCTGTCTTGGGTGCGCAGGATCACGCATTGGGGGTAGCCTGTTTTCTATTTGTGGGGTGATACCCACAACAGTGGCGACGTCCGTGGGGATCGATTGCTAGAGAAAGCCATCGCTCCCAAGCTGTTTGACGAAGAATCGCCGACAACCATGCCGCCAAAGAGGAAGGCCGCGACCATGTCCCAAGGGGCTACCACAGGAGCTGCGGGCGGGGAGTCAGGGAGGTCGCTGAGGAGCCAGACACGCAGTCGCTTGCAAGTGCAAGACGAGGAGGACCGGGCCCCCACGCTACTGGAGGCATCCCCGGAGGTGCACCCCCCGCTGCCCGTCGCGATAACACGCAAGCGCGCCCCAGGCGTCGGGCGCAAGTGGCGGGGCAGTCGACGGCCGCACCGGAGAGGGACGCGGTGGAGGCGTCGAACCACCCGAGCCGGCGGGCGGGCGGCCGCAGGGGAGGAGCCACCCTGCGACGGGCCAGGAGTACGCAGGAAGCGCTCTACCCCAACGTGCGGGCGCTGATGGAGGCCAACGACAAGCTGATGGCGGAGGTGCAACGCTTACAGGGGCAAGCGAACCAAGGCCTCACGGTGTCCCAAGACGAAAGCCCGGACCAGGAGGTACTCTCCCCGACACGCGCAACGACAACCAGGAACGACGATGACCCCAACCCCCTTTGCGTCAGGCTCCGTGCGAAAAGGTGGCCTTCCCCAGGAAACTTTAAGCTCCCCACCATCAAGCGGTATAACGGCAAGGCAGACCCCGGAGCAATGCAGGCGAAGCCCGCCTCGCTGTCACGACAAGCGAGACGGTGATCGACCAGCACCCAAACGGGAGGAGGTAGCTAGGAGAAGGTACCACTGCGAATACCACGGCGAAAATGGCACGCATGATTCGGCCCATTGCAAAGTAATTGAAGGGTACCGGCGGTTCGAGGCCAAAAGAAGAGAAGGCGAAGCACTCCCCCTACCCCCGCCACCCCCGGAACACCAGCGACCCCCGCTCCACGGTGCGATAAACCACATGCATCGGGTTATCAACACCATCTCCGGGGGGTGCTCCCTACACATGCCCTCCAAAAGGCAGCGCAAGGCATACGCCAGGCAGATCAATCACGTCGAAGTCAACCCGTCATTTGTCCCCCAGCAAGAGCATGAGCCTATTATATTCACCGACGAAGACGCACGGGGAGTACATTTTCCTCATCAAGACTCCCTGGTGGTCTTCGCTATGATCGCTGGCTGCGAGGTGCGCAGAGTACTGGTTGACGGTGGAAGCGCAGCTGACATCCTCTCCGTCGAAGCTTTCAGACAGATGATGATCCCCCGCGACCGTCTCAGGAGATTGGAGGTACCGCTGGTGGGTTTCGGAGGGAACCCTATTGGCACTATCGAGCAAATTGAGCTGGAAGTGACCTTCGCGACACAGCAGTCCAGCGTCACTCGCCTCGTCTCGTTTGATGTTGTTGACATGCCTTTCCAGTACAACGCCATAATGGGGCGAGGGTCGCTAACCGCGTTCGGGGCCATCATACACCATGGTTTTCTTTGCATGAAGATGCCTTCACCTGGTGGTACCATTACAGTCCGGGGGGATCAAGTGCTCGCTCGAAGGATAGATTTAGAAGGACCCCCTCAAGTCAAGCAAGTTTACACGACGGAGGAAGGTCTCTCCCCCGAACAGCAAAGCAAATGGCTCCCCAAACCACACCCTCAGGGAGAAACGAAGCGGGTGGCGTTGCGACCAAACAGCGATGGAATGGTTACTTTGAACACGGCCCTTGCCCCCGCGGAAGAGCAAGACCTACTGCAAGCTCTCCAGGAGTATGAAAATGTATTCGCATGGGGTCTGGGGGACATCCCCGGTGTGCAGAGAAGCACAATCGAGCATGGGCTGGCCATCAGGCTGGACGTGAAGCCGAGGAAGCAAAAGCTCAGGAAGCTCGCCACGGAAAGGCAAGACACGGCGAAGGCAGAAGTAGCAAAGTTGCTCCACGCTGCGAGGCCATCCACACCGAATGGCTCGCCAACGTGGTCCTTGTTAAAAAGTCCAGCGGAGCATGGAGAATGTGTATTGAATTCACCGACCTCAACAAGGCGTGCCCAAAGGATGACTTCCCTCTGCCTCGCATCAACCAGCTTGTCGATTCCACCTCGGGATCGGAGATGATGAGCTTTCTCGATGCGTACTCGGGATACCACCAGGTGTACATGCGCAAGGAAGACGAGGACAAAACCGCATTCATCACACCCTTCGGCACGTACTATTTTGTGCGAATGACGTTTGGTCTGAAAAATGCCGGGGCCACCTTCGCCAGGTTAATCGCCAAAATCTTTGCCAAGCAGCTCGGGCGAAATATCAAGGCTTATGTCGACGACATTGTCGTCAAAAGCGCAAAGAAAGAAGATCACGTCGCTGACTTGCGCGAAACCTTCAACAACTTACTGGAAGAAAAGATGAAGCTTAACCCTGAAAAATGTGTTTTTGGTGTAAGAGCAGGAAAACTACTGGGATTCCTTGTCTCCGAGCGGGGCATCGAAGCCAACCCTAAGAAGATTAAAGCAATCCAAGACATGGCCCCGCCAAAAAACGTCAAGGATGTTCATGGCGGGGCGGCTCGCAGGCCTTCGGCGAGTTCTGCCCAAGTCGTGAACAAAGCCTCCCGTTCTTCAGAGCCTTGCGGATGAGCGAGGTTTTCTAATGGACAAACGAATGCCAGGCCGCATTCGACAACTTGAAGCGGAGTCTCATGAAACTGCATACGCTACAAAGTCCGAAGCAAGGCGAGGAGCTGCTTCTCTACCTGGCTGCAGGCCCCTCCGCCGTCAGCGCTGTCCTCGTCTGGGGAAGAGGCTCAAACAAAGAACCGTGTGCCGTCTCCGAAGCTTTGCAGGAAGCGAAGCTGCGCTACACCGAGATGGAAAAGCTAGCGTACGAGTTGTTGATGGCATCAAGGAAGCTCCGGCATTACTTTCAGAGGAACCGAATCAAAGTGCCCACGGCATATCCGCGTCAGCAAGTGGGCGGTCGAGCTCGCCCCCTTCGAGCTAACCATCGTCCCGCGCACGGCCATCAAGAGCCAAGTTCTGGCCGACTTCGTCGCAGAGTGGACCTCGCCGGCACCCGAGGTCAACAGCGACGCGGACGTATGGTTCGTTAATTCCGACGGATCATGGGGTGTACACGGTGCAGGAATAGCGGCCATCGTTACGGCCCCGGGAGGAGAAGCAGCCGAATTCGCGGCAAAGCTGGAGTTCCCTTCGACAAACAACACTGCTGAGTACGAAGCGCTCCTCCTAGGGCTCCGCAAAGCCAAAGCCATGGGCGCCAGGTGCGCCACCTTAAGAACTGACTCGAAACTCATTGAAGGACATGTTTCTAAGGAGTACCAGGTCAAGGACGAACAACTTCAGAGATACGTCGAGGTGGTCAGGGCGATAGAAAAAACATTCGATGGGTTCTCCATACGTGCGATTCCACGGGCGCAAAACGAGCGGGCCGACGAGCTAGCAAAGGCGGCGGGGTCCGGAGGCGCCCTACCCCCGGCCGTATTCTTCGAGGTGCTCCGGGCTCCCTCCATCGCCTCCCAGGTGAACGTCATAACTCTAGCGGCCAGTAACTACTGGCGAGACGAGATACACAGCTACCTTCTCGACGGCACCCTCCCACAAGGCAAGCCTGAGCCAAGCGACTCGAGGCTCGGCGAAGAAGTATGCCATAATCGAGGGCTCTGTTCGCGGAGGCTTTGCGCTCCGTGGCCGCTATATCCCGGAGAAGGATCGAAGCCTTCGGCGCATGAAGGAACTGCGGGCGCACCAAGCCCCTAGGAACCTCGCGGGCAAGGTGTTGAGAATGGGCCTTTATTGGCCGACGGCTCTCTGAGATCACGGAGCACCTAGTCAAGCATTGCCATGCACGCCAATGGATGACTAAGCGAAGAAAGCCCGCCCGTGAACTACACCCGGTGCCCGATCGGCCGCCGCAAAAGTAGGGAATCGACATCGTTGGTCCGCTGGCCAAAGCCCGAGGAAGCTTACAATTCGTAATTGTCGCCATCGACTACTTCTCCCGGTGGATTGAAGTGGAGCCAGCGGCGAAGACAACAGCCGAAGCCACAACTAAGTTCCTCTGGAAAACAATCGTCTGCAGGTACGGGGTTCCTTACGAGATTGTCACAGACAATGGAACCCAGTTCGAGTCCAAGAAGTTCCAAGAATATTGCGAGGGCATCGGCACGAAAATCTGCTTCGCGTCAGTCGGGCACCCGCAGGCGAACGGCGCGGTAGAGAGAGCTAATGGCCTGCTGCTAGACAGCATCAAGAAAAGGCTTCATAACACAGCGAAGGGCGCATGGCCTGATGAGCTACCTAAAGTCCTCTGGGCCGCACGCACCTCTGCGTCCCGTCCCATGGGCTTCTCCCCGTTCAGGCTAATCTTCGGAGAGGAGGCCGTCTCACCCGCGGAGATTCAAGCCAAATCCCTCCGCATCATCATGGGCCCGATACAGGAAATGGCGGCTATCACGCACGACCTAACAGAGGAGGGGCGACTACAAGTCCTGATCACCATGAAAGCCTACGCCAAAGCTTCGACGTGGACCTTCAACAAGAAGGTCAGAAAAAGAGACTTGGGGCCGGGGGGACATGGTACTCAAACGATCAACCCCGACGTTCGCCAAGCTTGAATCCACATGGGAAGGCCCCTACGTCATCAAGGAATCCACAGCGAAGGGGGCACACAGGCTCGCCACCCTGGAGGGCAAAGACGTACCAAGGACCTAGAACTCCGACGCGCTCAAAAGGTTTTACCTGTAATGTTACTATTCGTATGTACTCCCAAAAAAAAATGTACTCATGATTATCAATGAAGGAAAAAGTTACAACTGGTGGCCGTTTAGCGCCCCACACGTGGTTTTTTTCCCCCCTCGGGGATTTTCACGTAAAAATTTCATTGTCCCTGTGCATGCAGTGTGGTGCGATTGAAGAAAGTGAACTCGCGGTTAGCTAAGTCTAACGCGCTACCTTCGCTACGAGCGCTTGGTCGGGCTAACGTCCCACCCGCTCCTTCGCGTCGACGAACACGCGGTTAGCTAAGTCTAACGCGCTACCTTCGCTACGAGCGCTTGGTCGGGCTAACGTCCCACCCGCTCCTTCGCGTCGACGAACTCGTGGTTAGCTAAGTCTAACGCGCTACCTTCGCGACGAGCCCTTGGTCAGGCTATCGTCCCACCCGCTCCTTCGCGTCGACGAACTCGCGGTTAGCTAAGTCTAACGCGCTACCTTCGCTACGACCGCTTGGTCGGGCTAACGTCCCACCCGCTCCTTCGCGTCAACGAACTCGCGGTTAGCTAAAGTCTAACGCGCTACCTTCGCTTCTGGCGCTTGGTGAACTAACGTCCCCACCCGCTCGCCGCGTCGACGAACTCGCGGTTAGCTAAAGTCTAACGCGCTACCTTCGCTAGGAGTGCTTGGTCGGGCTAACGTCCCACCCGCTCCTTCGCGTCAACGAATTCGCGGTTAGCTATGTCTAACGTGTTACCTTCACTACGAGCGCTTGGCCGCGCCCTGGCAGTTCATTCGAAACAAGCAACATGCGCACAAGACAAACACCCCTTCGACACCAACTCCCGGAGCAAAGACAATGGTATTCTTTTCGAAGGAGGTAAAACGATACAAAAGCCCCTAGGGGCTGCCAGGACCATCATCTAATCTGGCCGTTCAGAGGTCAGTATGCCTTCCTCCGCTGGCGCCCGTGGCGAAACGAAGCACGCCGGGCGGCTTCACCCGGCGCGTCATTGCTTCAGCCGGAGCTAGCGAGGAGAAGGCGGCGGCGCCGGAGGATTGACGTCATCATCTTCTCCGTCGGAGACGATGATCGGGTGCAAGGCATCGGCTCCTGAAAGAACGGGCCCGGCCGGTTGGCCCGCGTTGCTTGCGACGACCGCGTCGCCGACGACGCCTCCCCTCGCCCCCACCTCGGCGGCGAGTCTCGCGTCAAGAGCTCCGGCCAGCGCCGGGCCATCGCTGAGGTCGGGAAGAGAAACGATCGAAGAAAGGAACGAGAAGCCGGAGAGCTAGGACATGGCGACGCACTTAGGAACCGGGGTCGGGGATGCTTTCGGGGACGCCGGCGAGGACATATTTATACGGCAAGATGGGCTAGTCGAGCCAGCCGCTCGCCATTAAGGAACCTTCGGAGCCGAAGCAAGCCTTGCTGGGGAAAGGCAGGACACAGAGCCCCAAGCGCCACGGTCATGCGCGGGATCATAAATGGTGAAACAAAATCGAAGCGTCGCAGGAGTCGCCATTGGCCCGGGAGCCCAAGGACGCGCCATGGCTACGCTCGCGATAATAAATAGGCGAACAAAACCGAAGCGTCGTATGAACATTACACTAAAGACTGCGGGAACCCACATTGGCCCGAAGGGTTCAAGCGAAGCAACCAAAAAAGAGAAAAATGTAGGAGCGGACCAAACAGCGCGGGGCGCAGCAAGTATACTAAACGGGTCCGATTACAGACGAAAGGTTTACAAAAGAAAAAAAGAAGAGATACAAGTCACGAAGGAGGCTGCTTCTCCTTGCCCTTAGCCTCGCTAGACGAATCCGCCTTGGCTGCGGCCTTCAGAGCGCTCAGCGCAGCTCGAGCCCGCCGCACGGACTCCCCCGCCGCTGCCTCGCCATGATGATTCCAAAGTCGGAGATGAAACGAGAGGTCAAGCGGGTTGCAGCAGGACAAGCCTTCCCCGCCGACGCGATGTCAGAGAACCCCGGGGAGCCTGCGGTTGCGGAGGCAGCACCAATGTGCTCCTAGACGTGTGTGCAGCCCTTAGCTTCGAGGAGTTGCGCCGTCTTCAAAGACCCCAGGCGAGCGCAATGGCTGCGAAATACGGCGAGCTCCTCGATAGCCAATGAGTTACGAAGAATTTGAGGCCTCGCGCCGGGCGCGGTGAGTGCGGCTCGTCGTCGATCGGCGAGGAGTTCTTGAAGGAAGGCGTTAGTCGCCTTGAATGCCGAAGTCGAGTCTCCAACAGCAGGCGGTCTCGCATCGCTCCTCCGCTCGGCAGCGCATTGACAAGGCTCATCGAGCCTCGCCCTTAGCGGCGGCGGCTGGCGAGATGCTCCTCCGCGGCCGTCTTAAAGTATCTCTTTGGCGAGTTCCGCCACCTTGAGAGGTCCTTTAACTCCTCGTCGGCCCTCCTTCTTACGCTTTCGTTCCGCTCGGCTCGACCACGAGCACTGCTCCATGTCACGAGCCGGTCTTCATCGAGAAACGAGGTCCTCGGCTCCAGCGTTCTGGCGGCAGTCTCGGCTCTAGCCCAACTCTTCCTGGACCTTTGCCAGGGTCTCAGTGGAAGATCTCTGGGCCCCCTCCAGGCGAGCCCTCTCCGCGTCCGACTCCTCCGCTCGCTTCCGGACCTCGTCGAGCTCCCGATGCGCTTGGACGTAGTCGCGGGTTTTCACCTGGATCCGCATGGACACCTCCGCGTCTACAAAGGCACCCTACGAAAGAAAGCAAAGCGCAAAGCAGCATTAGTTGGAGTAAGGCCCCGCGAAGGGGCATGCGGAGGAAGCGGTAAGAATAGGGAACCTTCATGAAGAAGTCGGTGGCAGCGTCACACAGCGCGTGGTCGTTGATACCACCGAAGAGGCGCCGGGACTCCGCCTCGGAATAGAAGGCCCCGCGCATCTTCCTCAGCGCCGAGGCTGTCGTAGCCTGACTATGGAAGTCCAGGGGGGAGAGCCCCGAGGTATCGAGCCCCGAAGCAGGCCTCAAATCACCTCGGATTCCGACGGAGCCCTGGGGCAGGGCCGAAGAGTCCGAGCACATCGGGGTCGGAGGAAGCTGCGGAGGAACCGGGAGAGCCTCCGGCGTGCCTCCGATGGCCGGCGGTCCAGAGGTAGAGACTCCCTCGCTCGCGGAAGCTCTGGCCGCGGGTGGAGCATCGCCCGTAGCCGGGACTGGGGCCCTGGCGCCGACCACCTCAGCGAGGGCGGGAAGCCCAACGTCCGGCCCGCAGGAGGCGGTCCGATAGCCGCCGTCGCGCCCGCCATCTCCACGTCCCCTCCCCCTATGCGCACCCCCAGATCAAGCCCAGAAAGATCGATGCCACCTAGGGAGCTCATAGGAAAAGTTTAGTCGGACCTTGATCTTTGGGGAGTGCTCGGGAATAGAGGCACTCGCATAGATGACGCGCGCCCCCGGGCCGGGTCGGCGCGCCCTGGAGGGTCTCGCGCCGCCGCCTTCGGGATCGCTGGGTCCGTGGAGGGCATCTTGCCGTCTCCGGAGCTGGGCTGCTCCCCTCCGTGTCGTCGTCGAGGTCCACGAGCTCCACCCTAGGGATGTTCAAGAAGGATAGCCCAGGGGAGCGCGTCCCGGATGGGCCAGCCCCGTGGGAAGGGTCACCAGCACGCGCCGGAGCGGAGGACATTGCCGCGGCGGAGACCGAGGAGTCCCGTTCATCTTCCTCCGACTCTTCCTCCTCCTCCTTTCCTTCAGTGTCGAAATTGTCGTCGTCTTCGCTCGCGCCGCCGCTCTCGTCCGAGGGAGGCACGGCTTGCAATGGGCGAGCGGAGATCACCCGGGCCCGCTTCTTTGGCGAGGCCCCAGCGCCGGGGTGGGGGCCTCATGGCCCCCAGCGGCGACGCGGGTCACGTCCGCCGGCCGCCTCCGCAGGCGGCGAGGCCCAGAGCTCAGCTTCGCCACTCCGCCGCCCCGCGCCCGAGGTTACGGGTCCCTTGGGGCCCTAAAACAGTCAAAGTGCCGTCCGCAGACCACTCCAAGGTGACGTCGGGATTCCTCGCCAGGGGCTCAAAGCGACAAAGGTAGAACTCCTCCGCCAGGTCGCGCATGGTGCTCTGGTGGCGGAGGGTCTTTAGGTACGCGAGGAGCCCCGCCTCCTCAGCTGTCGCCTCCAGGTTGGGCGACCGGATGGCTCGCACAGGGCCCATGGTAGTACGGAGAGGCGAGTCCGAGTTGTCGAGCGCCTGGTAATACCAACGTTGCATCCAGCCGGCTTCCCATTTCCCCTTGGCGGCGGCGACGGGAATTTCCTTCACCAAAGGACGCTTCGTTTGAAAGTTCAGGGAGCCGGCGGACCGCTGGCCCGTCGCCGCCTTCATTGCTTAAGCTGCGCGCGTCCTCGATGAGAGAAAACACGCGCCCGGTCAATACAACCTGGGTGGGACGAAAAGCCCAATCCAACACCGCCATGCGGACGATGGCGTTGGGCGTCAGCTGTGAGAGCTCCGCCCTGAAGAACTGCAGCACCTCCGCCACCAGCGGTGCGGTGGGAAAACGGAGCCCCGCCTCCAAGAAAGCAGCGAACACCACCGCCTCGTCAGCTCGAGGGCGGGATGTCTCCTCCCGGCCCAGAGCCCGCATGGAAGAACGGCGAACGCCGAACTCCGCCGCTAGAGCATCCAAGTCACCTGGGCCCAGGGACGAGCGCCCCAACGCCGGAGACAACGCAACAACGTCCTCTTCACTCAGCGACGAGGAGCCATCGGTGAGGGAAAAACTGTGAGCCGGACACAGGCGCAGCGGAATAGAGGAAGACGAGAAAGAGGAGCTGGGGCGAAAAAAAAAGTGTGGAACCCCTCACTCCGGGACCCGTAGTTATAAGGGGGCGCGTTCATACTGCCTCGATGGCTACACCTGGCACCAATCCCGCAAAATGGGGAGGCGTGCGCGGTGTGGTTTAATGTGCGGTTCGCAATGGCGCGGAACCCCAAGAGCCGTAATGAGTAACTGCAGACAGGTGAAAGGACAGGGCGACGCGACTCAGCGATGGGCTAATGGGCGCGCGTCGCCGTGGCGAGCGCGCCCCGAGGTCTTGGGAAGCGCAACCGTCAGACGTCTAGTACAAGAGAAACTCGCTCCACATGTCCAAGGGAGTATAAAGGCTCAGGCCTATTTATGGCATGGCCAAGGGCATGGCGAAGCAAGCCCTCAATCATGAGAGGCTCCTGTTGTAGGCCGGAGATAGGTACCCCCTCGGACTTGGGAGCGAAGGTAGGGTCCGCCCCCGCTGTACCTCCGCCCTCTCTTCTCTGTTTTTCCAGGGCGATCGAAAGACACGCTAAGGAAAAGAGCGCGGAGGTCGGGAGCGGCGGAGCGAAGCTCGTGCAAGGCTCGGCGAAGCTGAGAGCAGAGCAGCGAAGGGCGCAAGCGAAGCTGTGGATGACGCAGACGGAGCAATAAAGAACGCGGGCGGGCGCGGAGCGCGCGAAGGGCTAGGCGGAGCAGCGGGAGCAGATCGAGGAGCAAGCGCAAGCCGGGAAACCCGCGCGGAGCTTACGTCCGACGGACTCGAGAAAGAACGATATAACCGGGGGGTGGCGGGGCGAACGTTCCCGCCCGTAGCAGGGCGAAGCAGGCGGGACGCATCGACAAGCCTGACGCCTTGTCAGGGTACCTAGGTAGATGTCAGGTGGGAACAGTCTGGTCTGCAACCGTCGCATGGGTGTAATTCCCCATATGACCCGTAGTGGGAGTCGTTTAGTGGGGTAAAGCCGTAAAGAGTATGGCTAATGTGTTGTGGGATGACCCCAATGCCCCTTGCGTGAGGGCAGGTGGGGGGCAAAGCATGTAAAAAAGAAGGAAAATGACCCGCAGGTCCTTGGTCGGGGTCAGTAAGAAAGAGTCCACCATTGCATGGCGCTGTACAATCCCACCCCTATATAAGGGGAGGGCGACGCAGATAATGGATAGATTCTTTTTGCCCAAGTGTAGCGCTCCTTCTATCTACGAGCGTTACTAGTAAGAGCACGAGAGTTTTATCGAGCTGTCTTGGGTGCGCAGGATCGCGCATCGGGGGCAGCCATGTTTTCTGTTTGTGGGGTGATACCCACAACAATAGTTTCTCAAATTATTTGTTCATTTTGTTTAAATACTTTGGGCCAGATAATGCATGCTTATAATAAATGTAAATCCATGCTTAGGTCATCCTAAAAAAATCGTCATGGTATTAAAAGTATATTTTCTATATTTTTGGAATTATATTTTGAATTTATATGAATAATTGGATAAACTAATTTGATTTTGATGTGTGAAACTAATTTACTTAAATACAAAGCATCCCTTATGTAACCTTACAAAATTTTTTGCTTTCTTGAATTGGTCTCTAGAAATTTGTTGCCAATGGTCGTACCATAGTGTCACTTCAGCAAAACCATCCAGGAATTGCCCCATGTGGGTGGAGGGGGGGGGGATATTTTATTATGTATTCATAATTTATGTTTGTCGGATGTCCGGTTTTGAACTTGACTACTTGAGGGTGGAATTTCATGCTTCTATCAAAGTTTTTAGGGGGATGAAAAGGACTTAAACCTAGTATTTCAGAACTTCAAATGGTGCGTTCACACTTTTGCAATACCTTCATATCGTATGTGCGCGTCTCACCAAAATTCCTTCAATGCAGGTGTTAGGAATTCAACGCCATGCTAGATCTAGACGACACTGGCAGCATGATGTTTGGTAATGTAGTTCAGCAGGACTGCCTACATCTGCGGGATAAGATTATGGGCACTCCTCCCCAAAAGCACAAGCACACCGGCCTACCCAGGTCACAGCCACATGTGGGCTGCTGACCCCCTACGCACCCTACGCTACAGCCACATCATCTTAATGGGTTAGAATAGCAGTGCCCCATTTATATAGGGCCTAGGGTACAAAGTCCAACTCTAACTCTATCCTCCCCATGCCTATTACAACTTAAAGTCCACGTAACCCTAAACGTATACATATTCGATACAAATTCTTACAAACTACAACATGTCGAATATGACTTCACCACTAAGAAGCTCGAAATTGTCAAATGTGAACATCCATGTACTCAAACTCCAGTTTAGACTTTGAAGTTACTGAGAGCCACCCGACGAGTTTGACTTGGTCTCAGACCTACCGTCTCCCAAAACAAACATTGCTAGCCCTGCAACACCTGCTTCAGTGACTCCACCTGCAATAGTACTCCCTACACCTAGAATTGAACTTCCTCATAGCCTGTACAAACGTGAAATTGTCTTGTCCCCGATCATCACAGTCTCACCACCTTTCATGATCTTGATGGTCGTTCGATCTGCATCATCCTAGAATACCAACCCATCTTCATGTAAGGTCTCAAGAGAAATCAGATTCCTCTTTAACCATGTGGTCCTACCTTGCCTGCTAGCCATGCACAAATGCGCATGCAACTGCCCCAGCTGCCTGAACGTCTGGCCACCCCCAGGTCCCATCATGGGCCTGTCCTGCATGCTGCTTACATCAACCGAGCAGCCGCACATAGCTATTAACCCGGCCCAAACACGCAGGTGCAGCTACAACTGCCTTGTTCCTGGCCATGGGGGCCCACCATGGAGGGCATGCCGCATGCCAGCACACATGCCATGGCTACCCTATGTACCTTTGGGTCCATGCACAACGTACCTACCTACAGGCATGCACTGTAGGGCCCGCTTGGTCTTTAGCTCCTCCAGGTCACGGACGTTGTCCTGTTTTGCACTCCACCTTTAGATCTAACAACGAGCCATCTTGTGTACCATCTCCATGCCGCTGCACATCTCGTCATGCGTGATATCATGCCGCACCTTGGTCGCCCACGTCACCGACACAAAATTGCCCTCATTGTCATGATGGCATCCTATGCTACGCGTATGTGGTCGCTCACCAGTACTCCCACTGCTCCAATCTATCCGGCCGCTCGTCACGTCTAGCTTCATTGCCAGTCTGATCATGAGCCGGAGTCTTTGCCACTACTGCGTCGACTCCTAGCCACTTTATTGCTCCAATCACCATGTCTGGTTGATCTACACCAACTATAGCCCATCGAATGGGCTGAGCTACCTGCTGGAAGTGTACGACCCCACTGATCGAATCATCGATCGCCGCCATGCTCCACCTTGCATCATAGGGCATTATTGGATGCCATATAGAGACATGATCCTCGCGCCTCTATAAAGATCTTCCACATAGCCAACCTCACTCTGATACCACTTGTTAGAGCATCTCTAGCAGAGCCTCTATTCAAGCCCCTAAACCAAAAAATAAGGGTTATGGTCAAAAAATGCACTCCAGCAGGGCCCCTACTCAAGCCCCTAAAATAAGGAGGCCCCTAAATCTCCCCCTCCAGCCCCAATTCTTAGGGATCTTTAGGGGCCCCCTACTTTTCTGTTGGGGTGTTTTTCATGCCTGTGACTCTGCCTCCTTGTCGCCCGCCGCCGCCCGCCTCGCCGCCTCCGTCGCGCCCCCGCCTCCTCCTCTTCCCCACCGTTGCCCCGGCCGCCTCCTCGTCGCGCCGCTCCTCACCTCGCCCAGATCTAGGCCGTCGCGGCCGTCACCCGTCGCTCGCCGTCGTCTCCTCCTCTACCCCGCCGCCGTCTTCTCCAGCTCGCCGCCGACGCCGCCGTCGCCCGCCGCTCGTCGCCTCGCCCAGATCCGACGCCGCCGTCGCCGCTCCCCCTTTGTCTCGCTTGTGAAGAGATGAGGGAGGAGAAAAGGGAAAAAGAAGAAAGAAAATAAAAGGATATTGAAAAGAAAAATAAAGAGTCATTGACGAGCCGGTCCCACATGTTATAAGCAAATAGGGGCTGAGATTTAGGGCCTAACTGCTGGAGTTGAAGACAAAATCAGAGGCCCCTAAAAATAGGGGCAGCCCCTAAATCAAAAGTAGGGACCTTGTTTTAGGGGCTATTCCTGGAGATGCTCTTAGGAATGCAACACCATGCTAGATCTAGACGACACTGGGGGCACAATGATTGGTAACACAGTTCGGCACGACTGCCTACATCTACGGGGCACAATTACGGGTGCCCCTCCCCGAAAACACAAGCACACCGGTCCACCCGGGTCATGGCCATATGTCGGCCGCTGACCCCCTGTGCACCCTACGCTACAACCACGTCGTCTTGATAGGTTACAACGGCAGTGCCCCTTTATATAGGGCCCAGGAACAGAGTCCGAGTCTAATAACTTTATCCTCCTTCTGCCTATTATAACTCAGAGTCTACGTAACCCTACACGTACACATATTCAACACAAACTATTATAGTAGGGTGTCTCACTGAGAACCCAATTAGCAGTGACAAACTGAGGGCGTCGTTTGGATGAGCGCAGGAGCGGTGGGATTCTGACTCCTCAAGTAGACGTCGAGCTTAGTTCGCTCCACATCCACTTCGATGGAATTTCATTAATTCAATCCGAACCACTAGAAATATGAATGCATGGTGTGCTTGTTGGACAATAATTTATTATTAAAATGATAAGAACAACAAGGTTTCATGTTTATACTAACGATGCCATGGTGGATACATCGATGCCAAGAAATCTCAGTTCGCATAGGTCATAGTTCGGACTTGCATACGTTCTGCCTGACGTACGTCGACAATTTGCTCCAGTTTTCGGTAGATTCCAGTAGCATAAGAGGACACCTCGTTTTCAATCTTGTGTTCCTGTATCACTCGCGCCGGCTGGTCTATCGATTGACACGAAGCAAACCAAGTGAATTAGCAACGCCATGCCCCGCCACGAGGCCTCTCGCCACTGGTGCTGCGAGCTCCTCGGCTCGCTCTTCACCATGGCCGCCGGCGTCACGACAATGGTCGTCGCAGCGATCAACGCCCGGTCGCCGAAGAGCGCTCTCATCGTCTTCATTCTCTGCATCATCTCCGTCCTCTTCTACCTAAGCAGCTGCAGCTTCTGCGCCTCCGCTGCCGACAGCAGGAGAAGCGCGCGGGCGCGGCTTGCCGGCGCCGACCAGCAGAACACCCATGCGCTCGACGGGGCCGCAGGCCACGGACAGAACGCGCGCCGACTCCCCGTCGACGGCGGGGAGCAGTTTTTCGCGTTGGATGTTCTGTCTGCTGCCGGCGACCACGAGGTCCACGATGGCGTGGGCGAGGAGTGCGCGGTGTGCCTCGGCGAGGTGGAGGAAGGCGAGGCCGCGAGGCGGCTGCCGGCGTGCCGGCACGCTTTCCACAAGCGGTGCGTCGAGCGGTGGCTGCGCGAGCACTCGACGTGCCCCGTCTGCCGGTGCGACACTGCGACGTGCGCGACCTCAAGCCCTCGACGGACGTCGTGTTGCGTGTGGATTGATAAGCTGATGTTGTTTCAGAAAATTTTTTTTGTTGGATTGCAGCCATTAACATATCTTGGATGATATCTGAATGAGTTTCAAGTTGAAGTGTAATTACACCTGTGAATTGTATTGTTGCTTACATGCTCTTCCGTTGCTTCATTTTTTTACAAACTACTAAAAATATGTTCTCTTAGTCAATATAAAATTCTTTTTTTGAAATATACATTCATATTTTTTTCCCAAAGTACTCGAAGAATTCAACCACTTAATACAAATTTGTGGACTTCACTTACTCGATGATCCAGCGTTAAAATATAAGAACGTGGTAAAATCGTACTTAAGGGTCTATCTCGGTAATGGAAGAAAAAAATCTCTACTTAAATTGCATCCATGATATTGCTAAGTGTGGATATGTCAAAAATACCATTACAAAGCGTGAAATAGCTCTAATGCCACTATAAATTGCAAATGGTTGCAAATATGCCACTCCAGACTCTTTTGCTCCTCCCTCCCTTCAAATTTTTAGTGAAATGTCATTCATCCTCTTCCTCCTCTCTTTCTCCTATGAGAAGAGGACCACCGACATGACTGCCTCACCGACCAGCGGTAGCATGCCTTCATGCTCCTTCTCTCCTTCTCCCACCTCCCTCTTCCTCTATTTCCTCCTCCCTCACCTTCCCCCACCACTACTATAGAACTGGGCATCACAACCGGTCCATCAAAAGCGGTTTGGTGCGAACCCGTTGTAATCTTCGTACTAGAACCGGTTCGTGGGCAAAGGGCGGGAGAGGGCTTCCAGAAGCGGTTTGAAACAAGAACCACGTGTAAAGTCCCACCTCTACAACCGGTTTGTGTCCCAAACCGGTTGTGGGTTTCTAGAACCGGTTTGAGACACAAACCGGTTGTAAAGGGCAAGCTTTAGAAGCAGTTTGTGTCTCAAACCGGTTGTAGAACCATCCCGCCCAGCGCATTTAAAACATCTTCTTCCTCCCCGAGGGCGCAGAGGTGAACGGGAAGTGTTAAGAGGAAGGGCCGAGCTACTGTTCAAGGGGAGGTGCTGCCCAAATTTTTAATTGAGGTGATTTAGCTGCAAATTAAGTGTTTCAAGGTTAGTAACGTCATGTTAACATCCTTCTCACATAAGTATTGTTGTTTTTTTTTTGCATTGGATGTGGAGAAATATTGATTTGTTCTTTGTTGAAAGGTGTGTTTGTTTGCTAGCTAGCTTTTTATCACTGAAAAGTTTCTTTGCTTGTTTGCTAGCTAGCTTGATCACCTAATTTTAGGGACTTGATCTCAAAATTAAGTTGTTTACTTTAGGATCCAAAATTTAACGATAAAATTGTTAGCTAGCTTGATCACCCTAATTTTAGGAACTAATTATTGGAGTATGAAATAAATAAGGCAAAAATTAGAAGTATAAAAAATAAAAAGGTAGAAAGGGAAAAATAATTCATTAGATTTAGTTAAAAATTGTAGAAGGATTAAAAAATAATTAAAAATGTAACAATTAGTTATTTTTTTGTGCAATAAATGTGAAGGGTAAAAAATTTTTAGTTAGGTTTAGTTAAAAATGTATAAAGATAAAAATAATTACAAAGGTAGAAAGGGAAAAAATAATTGGGTTCAAAATTGTAGAAGGATAAAAAATAATTAAAAAATGTAACAATTAGTTAGTTTTAGTTCAATAAATGTAGAAGGACAAAAAAGAATTAGTGTAGGTGGAGTTTTTTTGTTGCAGCAAAAAAATATTGTCTTTAATTGTAAACTGAAGAAGAACAAAAAGTAATTTGAAAGGTAGATCTAAGTGCTTGTGAGCTTTAGATTCTGAAATGTAACTATATTTTTTTAATAAAATATAACTTGGTGTAGATGAACAGGCAATGGATGTACAATGCGGACCGTCGCTCCAGAGAGTTCATTGATGGCGTGCAGGGTTTTCTGGATGTGGTCGTTGCCTTCTTGCCTGCAGGCAGCTACATATGTTGTCCGTGTGTAGACTGCAAGAATGAGAAGGAGCACTCCCACCGATGGCAGGTTATGAACCATTTGACCATGAGAGGATTCATGCCAAACTATACCTGTTGGACCAACCATGGCGAAATAAAGGGGATTAGCCAGGAAGATGATGAAGACGACGAGGAAGAAGAAGAGGGTTTGAACAGTATCGCAGACGCCAGACAATACTGTTCCTTGGAAGATACACTCGAGGAGTTTGGTGATGATGAGCTGGACCAGATGCTGCGTGTTGGAGAGGGAGACTACACAGATGAAAGACAATTCGACAAGTTCCAGCACATGTTAGAGGACCACAGGACTCCTTTGTACCCAAAGCGTAGGCGGGGCCACAAAAAGTGCGCACCACTGCGAAGTAATGCAATGGAAGGCCACGAATGGTGTCTCAGATAAGGGATTCGATGAGTTGTTATCACTTATAAAGAAGTTGCTTCCGGAAGATAACACTCTGCCTGAATCTACATATGAAGCCAAGCAAGTCGTATGTCCTTTGGGATTGGAAGTACAGAAAATACACGCATGTCCTAACGATTGTATCCTGTATCACAATGAGTACGAGGATTTTGATGTTTGTCCAGTATGCAAAGAATCGCGTTATAAGATGAAGCGTGACGACCCAGGTGAAATAGATGGGGAGCGTATGAAGAAGAGACCTCCCGCTAAGGTGGTGTGGTATTCCCCTGTCATCCTCCGATTGAAGCGTCTGTTTACTAACAAAGCGCATGCCCAGATGATGCGTTGGCACAAAGAAGAGCGTAAGGACGACGGGATGCTTAGACATCCCGCTGATGGCTCCCATTGGAGGAAAGTCGATCGAACATACCCACACTTTGCAGATGAGGCGAGAAACATAAGGTTTGGGTTGAGTTCAGATGGTATGAATCCGTTCGGCAAGTTGAGCAGCAGCCATAGCACCTGGCCTGTTACACTATGTATCTATAACATTCCTCCTTGGTTGTGCATGAAGCAGAAGTACATATTGATGCCGTTGTTGATCCAAGGGCCCAAACAACCCGGAAACGACATCGATGTCTATCAGAAACCATTGGTTGAAGATCTTGTAACATTGTGAGAGGATGGTGTACGGGTATGGGATGAGCACAAAAGACAGTATTTCACCCTACGTGCATTGCTGTTTGTTACCATCAACGACTGGCCTGTGCTTGGTAACCTGTCCGGCCTAACTATAAAAGGATATAGATCCTGCGTGCAGTGCTTAGATGAAACGAACAGCATGTACCTCAAAAACTCTCGGAAGGTTGTGTACATGGGCCACCGTAGATTTCTTCTTAAGAGGCATCCGTTGCGGAAGAGAGACAGGAATTTTAACGAGAAACCAGACCTTCGTGCTAAGCCTGAGCATCGAAGTGGGCCGCGTGTGTTTGCTATGGTAAAAGATCTGAAAGTAGTTTTTGGAAAGGGTCCTGGAAGAAAATCTATACCAAATGAGAAAGGTCAGGCACCCATGTGGAAGAAGAAGTCAATATTTTGGGACTTGCCTTATTGGAAAGTTTTGGTGGTCCGTCACTCACTTGACTTCATGCACATCATGAAGAATGTTTGCGTGAACCTGTTAGATACTTAGATATGTACGGCAAATCGAAAGATACACTGCAAGCTCGGAGAGATCTAAAACATTTGGAACTGAGGAACGATCTATATCCAGAAAAGATAAGCAAAGGACAACATTATCTACATCCTGCGAGCTACACTCTAAACAAAGAAGAGAAAAAAAGTATGATAGAGTGCTTGAACAGTGTGAAGGTCCCTTCCGGATACTCCTCGAATGTAAAGAGACTCATAAACAAGAAAGAGAATAAAATCATCCACCTGAAATCCCATGACTGTCTTGTGTTGATGACACAGTTGCTCCCGATGGTACGTGGGAGGTATTTTGCTGAGTGGAGTGCAGGGGACAATCACAAAGCTATGTTCCTTTTTCAATGCGGTTTCGCAAAAGGTTATTGATCGAGATAAACTAAGTAAGCTGCGGGATGGCGTGGTACAAAGTGTGGTTAGCCTTGAGATGATCTTTCCTCCTGCATTCTTTGATATTATGGTTCATCTCACTGTTCACATTATCAAGGAGATAGGTATTCTCGGACCCGTGTTTCTACACAACATGTTTCCTTTCGAGAGGTACATGAGTGTCCTAAAGAGGTATGTCCGTAACCGTTCTCGTCCAGAAGGATGCATAGCCGAGGGGTGTGGCACAGAGGAGGTGATTGAGTTCTGTGTGGATTACATTAATGATATAAATCCGATTGGTGTCCCTATATTACGCCATGAGGGGAGGCTCCGGGGAAAAGGGACACTAGGACAGAAAGCACTTGCATGCAAAGATCTTCTTACCTTTAAACAAGTACATTTCACGGTTCTGAAACAATCTACTGTAGTAGCCCCTTATGTCCTTCAGCACAAGAGTATTCTATGCCACGAATTCCCAAGGAGGTCTGAGGATTGGATAACACTGAGGCACATGGATTCATTCGGCACTTGGTTACAAAACTACATCCTTTCGAAAGGGTCAGACAATGAACAGTTGCAACGCCTGGCTCGGGGACCATCTAGTGAAATCATGACATTCAAGGGGTACGACATAAATGGTTACATATTTTACACGAAATCCTAGGATAATATGAGCACGAACCAGAACAGCGGCGTCCGTATAGACGCCGCGGACAACACTGGCAAAGTGGACACATATTATGGTTTCATAGAAGAGATATGGGAGCTTGAATATGGACCTTTGAAGGTCCCTCTATTCAAGTGCCAATGGGTTAAACTGAGTTCAAGCGGCGTGAAGATCGACAAATATGGCATGACAACCGTAGACCTCACACAAGTTGGTTATAGGCGTGAACCATTCGTTCTCGCCAATGATGTGAGACAAGTCTTCTACGTAATGGACATGTCAAGCAAACCTAAGAAGCAGAAGGACAAGCCAAAGCGACACGTGGTTCTCTAAGGCAAACGAAGGATTGTCGGAGTTGAGCAAACGAAGGATTGTCGGAGTTGAGGACGTCACAGACGAGGAAGAGTATAGTCAGTTCGACGAGCTCCCTCCTTTTGCGGTGGATGTCGACATAACTGTCCTGAATGACACAGATGTCGATGCTCCGTATATACGCCACGATCATAACGAAGGCACACTTGTAAAGACAAAGTATGTTACTAGTTAAGATGTGCTCTGTATGAAACTTGTATATTTGAAGCATATATAGAAATTAAGCAATGAAATTTTATACATTTTAATGAAATATGAAACACAAGTACCGAAATTTTAAACATTTTAAAAAATATGAAACACAAGTCTTGAAATTTTAAACATTATCTTTGAAATATGAAACACAAGTCTTGAAATTTTAAACAATTTAAAAAATATGAAACACTAGTCTTGAAATTTTAAACATTATATTGAAATATGAAACACAAATCTTGAAATTTTAAACATTTTAAAAAAATATGAAACACAAGTACTGAAATTTTAAACATTATCTTGAAATATGAAACAATCTTGAAATTTTAAACATTTTAATGAAATATGAAACAAAAGTACTGAAATTTTAAACATCTCAAAAGTCAGTTAAATAAAAACCCCTTGCAGAAGGTAACCTCTACAAGCGGTTCGTAATACAAACGCTTTGTAGAAGGTAACCTCTATAAGCGGTTCGTAATACAAACGCCTTGTAGAAGGGAACCTCTACAAGCGCGCACGTAAGACAATCTGGAAACCCCCTCTACAAGGGGTTCGTAATACGAACCCCTTGTAGATGAGGACCTCTACAAGCGGTTCGTAATACAAACGCCTTGTAGAAGAAAACCTCTACAAGCGGTTCGTAATACAAACCTCTTGTAGAAGAGGACCTCAAAAGCGCGCAAGACAATCTGAATACCCCCTCTACAAGTGGTTCGTAATACGAACCCCTTGTAGAAGAGGACCTCTACAAGCGGTTCGTAACACGAACCCCTTGTAGAAGAGACCTCTACAAGGGGTTCGGACTACCAACCGCTTGTAGAGGCCCCTTTACAAGGGGTTCGTATTACGAACCGCTTATAGAGGGGGTATCCTATATATTTCAGCTCGTCTTCCTTGTGCGCTTAGTACTCTATCGCTCTGCCGTATCTCCGTCGAGCCCCCGCACCGTGCTCGACGCCTCCTCCACCGTGCGCGCACCCTCGTCACCGTATCTCTCCGTCGAGATCCGCGCGCGCCACCGCTCTTCACCGCCGTCTGCCTCCCTCGTCGGCAGCGCCTCGCCACCGCCGTGCACGCCTTCACACCGCCGTCTTGCCCGCGTCATCGCCTCGCCGCCGGACCTCCACCGCGCCGTCGACCTCTCGACAAGCCCCCACTCCCCCGGAGGACCTAGGTTGCCCACGCCCACGCCGCACTCTGCCTCTGTATTATGTGTGCACACAGGGTGTTCGATGAAACGTCCCAACGGGAAAAATATAGACTGAGAGAGAGAGAGATAGGGAGAGAGAGCTAGAGAGAGATAGGGAGAGAGAGAGAGATAGGGAGAGAGAGCTAGAGAGAGATAGGGAGAGATACGGAGAGAGCTAGAGAGAGATAGGGAGAGAGAGCTAGAGAGAGATAGTGAGAGATAGTGAGAGAGAGCTAGAGAGAGATAGTGAGAGAGAGAGATATATAGGTAGTGCTGACGATATATTTAACAATGTTTTGCAATTATGTCATGTGCACAAGTAGCAATACTAATTTAACATTGTTTGACAATTATGATATATAGATGGAGCAACCAGGCAGTGCTGATGAGCTTTTCGATGAGGAAGAACAGTTCTTGCTAGACTCGATCGCGTAGGGTAGCATCAGAGGATATGACGAAGGTAACGCTAACGCTGCTGCCGATGAGGCCGTGAACCAAGGTGACGCTAATGCTACTACCGTGTGTTCCGGTGATGCCGTGGACACTGGGGCTAGCAAGGTAATGCCACAATAATGCCCTGGTACACGCCGCCTTTCGAGCAATATAAAACAATCTTAACACACTCACATTTTTCTGTAATTTAAGCAGTGTACATCGAGCAACCAATCGAAGCGAGGACCTAACAAGAAGCCGTCGGCAAAGCATGTATTTACCGACGTTAACACCGACGGGATGCCGATTGCCCCTCTTTCAGCAATTGGCCCATTCAACAACGCTTGTGGTTACCATGTAAGGGACCACGTCCCAATTAGCATCCTGAAATGGGCTGAAGTCCCTCCAGCTACCAAGGACGTACTGTGGACAGATATTAAGGACAATTTCAAATTCCCTGAAGGGTTAGAAGGCAAAGTAAAGAAATACACTTTGAAAAAGATGGCAACCATATTTCAGTCTTGGAAGTCGTCTCTAAATGCCAAGTATGTGCAGAAAGGAGAAAGGCCTGACTTCAATCTATTTCCTAAGCTGGCCAATCATTGGGAAGCGTTTGAGGAATACAAGCTGTCAGCTGCAAGCCAAGCCGCGAGCCAAAAGAACAAGATAAATGCACAGAAGAAGAAATACCACCACCATCTCGGCACCAGTGGTTACATCAAGGCTATACCGAAATGGGAGAAGCGGGAGGAAGAATTATTGGCCAAGGATGTACCACCTGCTACTGCTGACTGGGAATTTCGCCTGCAAAATTGGTTCATGGCTCACGGAGGGGCCCTTGCAGATGACGGCAGCTTGGTGATGGCACCGGGAGTGCAAGATGTTGGGCAAAGGATCGTACAAGCCGTTCAACAGTCTCAATCAGGTTCCTTAGTGACGATAGGGAGAATGACGAGCTGACACATACCCTTCAAAACCCGGAGCACCTGGGATGGACAAGAGGTATTGGTTCGTCGACGCCATGGAAGCACGGATTCGCGAAGGATTCCCAAACGTACAGGAGCCGAGCAAGAAGCAAAGCCAGAGAGCTATACAAATACAGCCAATTGGAAAGGGAGCTAAGAGCTACCTAGGCTAGCATCGGCGACATAGTTGCTCAACAAGTGCAGATAGCCCTCAGCAAGCTTCAGGGAACAGGTCCGAGCAATCTGCTAGATGCCATGATCAGCCCGCAGGCCTCCGCGTGGCGGAGCCGCCGTGCGTCCACCGCGGCACCTGATGGGGATGATCTCGGCCATTTTTCAGTGGACGATATCAAGGTTCGCCGCCAGTGTGAGCTACTTGTCCAGGTGCGAAACCTCTCCATAAAGGTGGCTTACGGCATGGCATTCCCGATGAGAGCCGGGCGGACATTTCATTACAGCGAGATACCCCGGTTACTCGAAAGTCGCCGTGGAGGAGGTGTTAAGCGGTTTTGAAGATCTTATGCTCGATATTGCTGGAGGCGATGAGGTGGCCAAGCTTGGATAGGCCCTCCACGGTATCATCCTCTGGCGAAAACGGTACATCATGTTTCCAGATGGCGTGGAGGTGTCATCTCCACCAAGAGACATCGAACAATTGGAGCCGGCTGGAGGAAGCTCGCCTCCTCCACAGCGACAAACCACGCCTCCTCCAACGTCACCTCCACGCAATGCCTCGCCGCCAATACAGAGTACTCCTGCTCCACCACCTGCTCCACGCAGAAGCCCAACTCCACCAGCACCTCCAACAAAAACAAACCCCCCCAGGAAAAGCACACCTCCATCATCTCCTCCGCGAAAGAAGCTTCAAATAAGAAGGAGCCATCCTCCTCCCGAGAAGGCCCAGTCCAGCCGATCAACAAGGTCAAAGGAACCTTCAAAAAGGGCATATGATATGACGGATGAGGAGACAAGCAAAATTGTTGCTGCAGAAGTTGCTGCACACTTCGCACCTAAGGTGCGGCCAAAAGCAAGCAATTGATCGAAAAGCTTCAAAACACTTCACGACATCCCATGCAGTGCCACTGCCTACGACGTCAGACCACAACCGGACAATAGCAAAGGCTACACAGAAGTCTAAACGGGCTAAGGCAGAGGCCGCAAAGAAGGAGAAAGAGCAAGAACAGCTTGGCCAATTCATGAAAGAGGCAAACCTCGGTTCTGCAGCTGAAGCTCTTGGATTAACGGATGATATCCCAATGGCAGAAGTGAGATGGAAATATAAGTTGGGCCGGGAGTTGGTTAACCCTAAAAACATAAAGGATTTACCAACCAAGATACGACAATTTCATGAATGGTACATGGTAGAGTCCGCTTAAGAAAGAAATATGTTCCCCTCCGTATCATAAACGAACATTTCTTTCGCGGGGACAACCAAAAATGGCTAGAATTCGAAGACTTGTACCATTTTTACCATCAGGACGCTGTCAACGTGTCTCTCATGAGCTGCTGGTGTCTGTAAGTATCAAGCTAATAAGTTTACCATGTGCTTCTTCGTACCAGAAAGTTGCAATTCTAATAGTTTTTCCATTTCTATGTAGAATGGAGATACAACGATTGAGAAGACAGGATGACTTCAACATCGGCTTCACAGACCCAGAGATTATCAACGAGGCTGTCTTCGGATACAACCCAACGGTTGTTGAGGATTACATTCTGGATGCACTCTTGGGACAGCGCTACAAACCGTACATACTTCTGCCCTTCAACTTCGAGTACGTATAAATCCGTTTCTCACAACCTCTCATTCCTACCTTTTTAAAGCATACATAATATGACTAATTACATATATATGTTAAAATATATTAATAGGTTTCACTGGGTCCTTCTTGTTATCATACTTGATAATAGCAAGATCATTGTTCAAGACTCAAGAAGGAAACCACAGCAAAAATATCAATATATCATTGACGCGCTAAATTGGTATGGCATATATTAATTTATAAGATGGTTTCCTTATTCTATTGAAATGCCTAGCTATTTAATTAATTCAAACTCTAATAATTACTATTCATGTATTAACGCATCATAGGGCATTCGCAAAGTTCCGAAAGAAGCATAAAGGAACTTTCAAGAACGAATTCACAGTCCAATTAAGCACTCGAGTACGTAATAAAGTATACTAATTAATTCATATTCTTTAGTGATAGTTTTTCATCTCAATACTTGTATTTTTTTTAAATTTCATCATAGGTTATACAGCAAACGGCAGGAAACAACTTATGTGGCTATTATGTGTGCCACTACATGCAAAATCTTTGCCACGGCGATGTGCCCAAAATAAACGACAAGGTGCGTGTATGTCAAAAGTACCAAATTAATGATGCATTAAAATTAATGATGCATCTCAATTTCTTAGTACTTACAATTTACGTGTTCAGAGATTTATTTATTTCCTGTTTTGGCAACCTTACCTCGATGTGCAAGGTGTGATCCCACCTCACCAGGTTGCAGCAATCCAAGAACAACTTATCGGCTTCATTGTCGACGAGATTATATCCACCAAAGGCGAGTTCCACACAAAGGGATGGAGAGATTGTCCTTTTCTAAGAACAGGTGAAATATCGAAATCATCGAAGGCCACAAATAGCGATGTAGGCAACAAATGATCTCAAGATTCACCCTTGTACTCTTGAAATGTATAAACATTGTTTCAGTGTGCTCCTTATTTCATGTATGTACACATTTTTGATTCATTCGTATTATTGTGTAAATGAACTTAATTGTGGTTGTGTGAATGATCGAGTACACATCATATTATATTTTTAATTGTGAAAAAATATTGTAGTTGTATTTAATTTTATTGTCAAAATTCATATTGAAAACCCCTCTCGAACATATTCTATATTAAATATAATTTAAGCTCGGCCTCTCCTGGCGGTTGGTAACTCCAACCGCTTGTGAAGAAACACACATCAGCGCTCCCCTCGCTGCCTCGAGGCTCTCCTAGCGGTTAAGAAATCCAACCGCTTGTGGAGAGGACACACGTGGCGCCTCCTCTCATGGTGAGAGGGTCTCCATAAGCGATTTATGTCTGAACCGCTTGTAGAGAGCACCCATGTGGCGCCTCCACCAGCCTGCCAGGGATCGTTCCGAACCGCTTGTGGTGTCGTATCTGGCGGTGGGGAACCGCGAGTGTTACAGGAGGTATCACTCGCGGTTGCCTACAACCGGTTCCAAAACCGGTTCTGAAACCTGTTTCGAACCAGTTGTAGTAGCCGGTTCGCTAGTAGTGCACAGACCAGCCAGCGACATCGTCGCCACGACTTGACAGAGGGGAAAGAGGAGTGCATGGGAGGGATGATGTCGTCCTAGAGACAGCATGATGAGGACGGCAGTGCAGCCTAGTAGGACGACTGTGTGAGCACGGCGGACTGCGGTGCGAGCTCAGCGGCCACTAGTGACACTGCCACCATCACCTCGTGGAGAGGAAGAGGAGGAGGCAGAGGGGGACAGGGGATGGGGCCGGGATCTGTTTTAGTGTAGTGTTCACCGGATCCCACCGATATGTCCTATATTTCCGATTCAACATTCTTCACCATTTTGTGAGCAAAAAAATTGAATTTTTGAAGTGACACAAAAAAAGAATCAGCACAGATGTTTAAATTATCTATGTCTATTAGTAATTAGATGTGTCAGTTAGTAAATAAATCCAACTGAGATAATTAGTTGAACAATTGTGCCGGTTATTAACCGGCACACATAAACTCCTGATATCCGTGTAGTATAACCTGTTTTGGTGTAGTGTTTATCAAACCTTTGTGTCTATTAGTAATCAGATGCGCCAGTTAGTAAATAAATCCAACTGAGATAAGTTGACGATTTGTGCCGGTTATAATTATTAACCGGCACACATAAACTCTTACTATCCATGTAGTGTATATGACCTGTTTTTGTGTAGTGTTTACTGAACCCCACCGATATATCATATATTTATGATTATCAGAAATTGTCGGCATTTTTGGCTGATTTTTTGAAGAAAACATTGATTTTGGAAGTGACAAAAAAAAAATCAGAAAGAAACAGCGTGGCTGAGAGTCATACGCTGAGCAGGAGTGCTACCGCCAAGATACACCATAGTTAGTAACCCATCTTGATGCAGACATTCTTTTAAACTATGGTCAAATTTGAACAAAATCCTCTCAACAACAAATTTTTTAACAATTTCTAATTTAATCGGGGTGGCCGGTAAGCACAATAATTACTGATAATTGCCCGTTATTGGGTGATTACCTACTCCCTGGATATATGCTAGTGCAGAGTTCATGTTTAGTAGATATTGCATTAAAAAATGGAAAAACATGAAAATATCACTGCTTAGTTTCAAAAGTATATATACACCATCTTAAGACCATTTTACCATTATGTCTTCCTCAAATTTTCATCTCCTCTACCCTCCTCCCTATGTGTCGTTCTCACATCCCGCCAACTCACTCACCATAGCTGGCGTCGCTCTACCATCCCCGCCACATCCAGCGGCATCATATCTCACAACGGTGGGGCTCCGTGCCATTGAGGCGGATCGTTGGAGCACGGAGCACCGCAGGGCTCTGTGCCGGTTGATCTCAGGATAGCAACGCTGCTCGGTGGAACTTGACGAACAGCGGAGGACAGGTTCGAGCGCCATTGGACTCGGGCAGTGATCTCGCGACGGTGATGTGGCACGATGGGGCATGGTGCTGGCGAATCTCATGATGAAGACGTGGTTTAATGAAAAGCTCGGCGAAGGTCGGAGCACCATGCACGAGGCGACTCTCGGCAGCCAACATCAAAGTGACTATGGCGAGCCTGGAGCAGTGGCCCTCGGAACACCACTGCCAACATCCCCGTATCATCCTCCGCGTGGGCGGCCGTGGCGCTCGCCGGGATAGACCCCAAGTCGCCACTAAGGGTCTCACTACGAACGCCCTTGCCTCGTGCTTACCTCAATGGTGAGCCATGCCTGCTGACTCCACCCACTTCCTCTCTACCACTGGCTAAGCGAAAGGAGCATCTGGAGAAATAACGACGCTCGATGTGGCTCAAGGATGGCGAGGCTCGATGGGACTCGGGGATGGAGAGGACAGAAGTGGCTTGGGGACTGCATGGAGGAGGTCGTCGAACGGAAGGTGCTAACGCTTGCTCTAGACCGAGCTCATTCAAGTGCCGCCACCTTCCTCCCGAGCTCCAAGCTCACTCTCTCCTCCTACACCCCAAGATTCCTCTCTCACAAGCTGTGGCGCCAGAGCTTGGGGAGGTGGAGCGGACGAGGGCGTAGTTCAGCGGAGGAGGAAGGGAGGAGTTTCGAGGTACGTACCGACTCACTTGTCAGCCGGGCCTCACACCCTGATCCCAGGGTGTTGGGCTGCAGTGCATTTGCTAACCCAACCAGAGCAACGAGCCAAGGTTTCTTGGGCCATCTCCCTCAAAAAGCTAGCTCAATGAGGGTTGCTCCTTCACCCTTATAAACCATGCTCAAGTCCTCTCCACAACTAATGTGGGACTATTCCCAACAATCTCCCCCTAACACATTGGGCCGAGACTTGTCTGGGAAGCACCTGGGCAACCTAGGCTCTGATACCACTTGACAGCCGGGCCTCACACCCGGACCTCAGGGTGTTGGGCTGCAATGCACTCGCTGGCCCAACCAGAGCAACGAGCCAATATCTCTTGGGCCATCTCACCCCAAAAAGCTAGCTCAACGAGGGTTGCTCCCTCACCTTATAAACCATGCTCAAGCCCTCTCCACAACCAATGTGGGACTATTCCAATAATCTCCCCCTCACACATTAGGCCAAAACTTGTCTGGAAAACACCTGGGTAACCTAGGCTCTGATACCATTTGTCAGCCGGACCGCTACACTTAGCACGTCCGGACCCCAGGTCGTTGGGCTGCAATGCACTCGTAGGTCCAACTAGAGCAGTGGGCCAAGATCTCTTGGGCCATCTCCCCCCAAAAAGTTAGCTCAATGAGGGGGTGCTCCCTCACCCTTATAAACCATGCTTGTGCCCTTCTCACAACCAATGTGGGACTATTCCCAATAATCTCCCCCTCACACATTAGGCCGAGACTTGTCTGAAAACCATCTAGGCTACCTAAGCCCTGATACCACTTGTCAGCCGGGCCTCACACCTGGATCCCAGGGTGTTGGGCTGCAGTGCACTCGCTGGCCCAACCAGAGCAACGAGCCAAGGTCTCTTAGGCCATCTCCCCTGAAAAAGCTAGCTCAATGAGGGTTGCTCCCTCACCCTTATAAACCATGCTTAAACCCTCCCCACAACCAATATAGGACTATTCCCAACATCACTGAAGTTGTCAGGACATTATGGGCAGAAGCTTGTTGGAGGAGGGAGGAGGCTTGAGGTTGAAGGAGGGGCCTTTTGACTAATTATGAATTATAATAACATTGGTATAACTAGCAAGGAATTCTGCGCATTTGGACGGTTAGATTTATATCAAAGTTTAATAAACCTTTTGCAGATTTATTCGTATTGCCAATGAATAGCTCTAATATAGTCCATGGCAAAAAATATAGTATATTTATATTTATTTAAAATATGTAGTATTAGTGGCTATGGTTAACTCTAATATGTTCTATGTCCAATCCAAAGAATAATAACTCGTTTCATTATATCTAAATTGTTATAATTTGGGCCCACCATAAATGATGGTGTAGATTTTTCTCCTTTTGCTTGATTGATCGAATTTCTAGCCTATAAGATCATGTGGATGGCTTCTTTTTGCCACTGCTTTTGATTTGTCCAATTTTTTCAGTGATATTTTGCAGATTTAAACAATGTAGTCCTATTGACGATAGTGAGCTCTAATATATTGATGCTACAAATCTAGTATAACTCTATTCTTTAGAGTTGATCTTACTTGATAATTATCTTATTTGTTGATAAGTTAAATTTTGAGAGCTTCATGAAGTGGCTCGGAGAATTTGGCCTGCTTCTTTGACTTTTTTATTGCTTTTAGACGAAGGCTAAAAATACTGTATTTTTTGCATTTTCGAAACTGGAGATAACAAATAAGTAGATAAACTTAAGCAAATAAGCTGCAAAGAACATGAGATGGTCATATTAGTCATGGACTCAAGGTAAGCTCTAATATAAACTGCTTGTTTTATTTTATTTTAAAATTTTGGGTTTAGATTAAGATTTGTGTACAAATACAACTACTGATTCATTTCAATTTTTTTACTTTTAAGTTGTATGGAAAATAAAATATTTAATTTTATATTATTATTTATTTTAAATTTTAATTAGTTTTTTATTGTAGTTGATATAAAGTCTTTTTAAATGTAAACGATTACAACTTGGATATGCTTTTATTGTTCTTAGCATGGACATTTTTTTCGTTAAGCATGGCAACTTTCTTTTAGTGTAAACAACTACAACCCGGATACACCTATATTTGTATTTGGCATAGAATATTTCTTTTTTTAATCTAAGTATGGGCACTTTTTTTAATCTAAGTTGTTATAACCACTAGTCGAGAAATGGCCATCACTATTGGTTATTCGCAGTCCGGTAGTGATGCAACTATCACTGCCGGTTCAACGGCTACGAGGGCAAGAACCGCCTTTACTACTAATTTGAGACACGAACCGGTAGTGATTCCTCCCAACCACTACTAGTTTGACCCAAGGACGGGTAGTGGTGCCTTAGGGGACTACCACAACCGGTTTGTATAATCAACCGGTAGTAGAGATTATGCACCTCTACCGGTTGGTTGTGTAAACCGGTAGAGTTTATGTCTGCACCTACTACCCTCATCTTCCTCCCTAGCTGGTCCCGCGCCAATGAACAATTCCATGAACAGGAGCTTGAGTTCTTCACCTTGTAAGGAGGTGCTGCCAAATTTTTTTTTCAAAATTTGGTGACTTTGCTACAAACCAAGTGCTTGAAGATTAGTAACCTCGTCCTCCCTTCATTTATAGTTAAATCTAGGTGCTTCTTTGCTATGGATTTGGAAAAATTGTTGTTTTTTTGAAGAAAGAAGAATAATTTTGAACCTAGAGCTCCCATTTTGGAGATCTTGCTCCAAATTAATGATTTTTCCCATGATGATAAATTTTGAACCTAGAGCTCCAATTGAAGGTGGGGTGTAGGTGCTTCTTTTCTTTAGATTTGAAAAAATCATTATTTTTTAAGATTTAAATTTAAAGATTTGTTGAACCTAGAGCTCTCAAAATTTTGAGCTCTATTTGAACCTAGAGCTCCCATGGTGAAAATGTTGATCAAAATTAAGGATTTTTTCTATGATGATAAATTTTGAACCTAGAGCTCCCATTGAAGGTGGGGTGTAGGTGCTTCTTTTCTTTAGATTTGAAAAAATCATTATTTTTTAAGATGAAAATTTTGAACCTAGAGCTCCCATGGTGGAGATTTTTCTCAAAATTAATGATTTTTCTCATGATGATAAGTTTTGAACCTAGAGATCCCATTGAAGGTGGAGACCTAGCTACTAGTTGGTAACTAGATTTAAAGATTTAAATTTAAAGATTTGTTGAACCTCGAGCTCTCAAAATTTAAAGATTTTTTCAAAATGAATAATTTTGAACCTAGAGCTCTAATGCATTGAAGGTGGGGATATAGCTTAAATTTAAGGCTTTTTTTCCATGATGAAGAATTTTGAACCTAGAACTCCCATTAAAGCCATGGATCTTGCTCAAATTTAAGGATTTTTCAAGATGAATAGTTTTGAACCTAATGTTCGGCATGCGCATTAACACATGACCCTTGATGATTATTGATTTACCTCTGATTCAAAAAATTGATAAATCATTAGCTGAAAATTAGCTTGTTATGACCTAATGTAGATGGACCGGCAATGGATGTAGAACACAGACCAGCGCTCTAAGGAGTTCATTGAGGGCATGCAAGCTTTTATCGGGTCGGCTGTTGCATACAAGCACTCAGGTTTCATATACTGTTCATGCCTAGACTACAAGAATGAGGAGTATTCAAACCCATGACAACTTCACACCCATTTGCTACAAAGAGGTTTCATGCCTAACTATATCTGTTGGACCAAGCACGGTGAAGAAGGGATTATACAGGAAGAGATGAAGAAGAAGAGGGAGACAACAATAACCTAGACGCTGACAAGTACGGTTCCACTGCAGATCCACTTGGGGATTTGGGTGAAAATGATTTAGATCAGATGCTACGTGATGGAGAGGGAGACTACACCAATGAAAGACAATTCAAAAGTTTCAGTGCCTGTTAGAGGACCACAAAACACTATTGTACCTAGACTGTGGGTAGGGCCATAAAAAGTTATGTACCACACTAGAATTGATACAATGGAAAGTAACAAATGGTTTGTCCGATAAGAGATTCGACGAGTTGTTATGTCTCATAAAGAAGTTGCTTCCAAAGGGTAACACGGTGCTTGAAACTACGTACAAAGCCAAGCAAGTTGTCTGCCCTTTTGGGATTGGAAGTATAGAAGATACATGCATGTCCTAATGATTGTATTCTTTATCGAAAGGAGTATAAGGATTTGGATGCTTGTCGAGTGTGCAAAGCACCACGGTATAAGATCAAGCGTGATGACCCTAGTGAGGTAGAGGGGGAGTCTAAGAAGAAAAGACCTCCCGATAAGGTAGTGTGGTATTTCCCTATAATCCCCCGGTTAAATCGTTTGTTTGCGAATAAAACACATGCCCAAATGATGCGATGGCACAAAGAAGAGCGTAAGGATGATAGAATGTTAAGACACCCCGCTGATGGCTCCTAGTGGAGAAAAGTCGATAGAACATACCCAGACTTTGCAAAGGAGGTGAAAATATAAGGTTTGGGTTGAGTACGGATGGTATAAATCCTTTCGGCGAGATAAGCAATAGTCATAGCACTTGGCCTGTGACTCTATGTATCTATAACATTCCTCCTTGGTTGTGTATGAAGCGGAAGTACATCATGATGCCGTTGCTTATCCAAAGCCCGAAGCAACTTGAAAACAACATCGATGTGTACCTTAAACCATTGGTTGAAGATCTTCCAATGATGTGGAATGATGGTGTATAGGTATGGGATGAGTACAAACGAGAGTACTTCGCCCTACGCGCATTACTATTCGTTACCATCAACGATTGGCCTGCACTTGGTAACCTATTGGGCCTAACTATCAAAAGATATAGAGCCTGCATCCAGTGCTTAGATGAGACAAACAACATGTACCTAAAACACTCTTGGAAGGTGGTGTACATAGGCCACCGTAGGTTTCTTTATATGAAAGCACCCGTTATGGAAGAAAGATAAGAATTTTAATGGAAAACCAGACCATCGTACTAAGCAGTGCATGGTAATGGGGCACGTGTATTTGCTATGGTAAAGAATCTGAAAGTAGTATTTAGAAAGGGTCCTGGTAGCAATCCTATCCCGAGTGAAGAAGCTAAGGGGCCCATGTGGAAGAAGAAATCAATATTTTGGGACTTATCTTATTGGGAAGTTTTCGATGTTTGTCATTGAATTGACTTTATGCACCTCACGAAGAATATTTGCGTGAACCTGCTAGGCTTCCTAGATATGTATGGCAAATCAAAAGATACACATCAAGCACGAAAGGGCCTGAAATTATTAGAACTTAGGAACGACCTACATCCAAAAAAGAGAGGAAGAAAGACGAGCTAACCATGGCCCTACAAAACCCTGAGCACCTTGACGAACACGAAGTGTTGGCATGGTTCCATGGAAATACTGTTTCGCTCAGTACGCCGACAGTTATAGGAGTCGGTAGAGAAGTAAGGCAGAAGAGGAATGAAGGTACCGTTCTTTAGAAGAACACTAGCAGAAACACAGGCAAGCATGCGGGAAGAACTTAGGCGACAAGTGCAATTAGCCGTTAGCCAGCTGCAGGTTCCTCCGAGTAATCCCGATGTCATCATCAACCCCTCTGGGCGGTGGAGCAGCTGCGCTTTCACTAGGCTCCCTGATGTGGACTTGGCCCATTATCTCATCGACAACATCACGACGCGTCGTCCGTGTGAGGTACACATTGAAGCGCCTTATCTATCCTTCAAAGCGGCTTATGCCATGGCTTTTCCAGTGGAGCCGGAACAGGTCATCCATTGCCAAGAGATACCACCGGGCTACTCCCAGGTCTCAATGGAGCAAGTGTGTGAAGGATACGAGGACCTTGACCTTGACATTACCGGAGATGACGGGGTTACCAAGCTTGGAGAGGCCGTACACAGTATCATTGTGTGGCGCAAGCACTACATCTTATTTCGAGGTAATGAGGTCTCGGTGTCCTCTCCAGCTAGAGACCCCCACACTCAGAGCCTGTCAAAAGAAGCCCGACTCGTCCAACACCTCCCACACGCAGAAGTCCAAATCCTCCACCACCTAAACGCATGATGTTGCCGGTCAAAAGAAGAAGCCTGCCTCCTCCGCCACTATCACAAAAGAAGACGTCCACCAATTCCAACGAATCCAACAAGTCGGCACCACCGAAGAAGCTGCCATACGAACTAAATCTCGACGTGCTTAAAAAGGAAATGAGCGCCAGTGTAACTGCAAACGTTTACGTCTAAAGCCTGAGAAGACGGTTCCACTGGACGATGCAATGAAAAAGGTTTTGAAGACGCTCAGCTCATGTAAACAGATGGGGATTCTGCAGAAGCCTCTATCAAACTACGACCGCATGATAAAGAAGGCTACATTGAAGAATTCGCAGTCATCTTCTGTGGACTAGCTGATGCAACAATTTATGGCAGAAACTGGACTCACGAAAACTCAACTTTGAGGAAAATGTGAGGTTGAAGTGGCACCTACAAGATGGCCATTTAAGATGGGCGAACCATTGGTTCAGCCTGCTGAGGTGACCAAGCTATCAACAAAAATACGACAATTCCATCAATGGTACATGCAGGAGTCGAAGAATGAAAGAACAATGTTCGCCGTCCATTTCAAACATGATGATTTTTTAGGCAGGGACAACCTCATATGGATTTCATTCAAGGAAATGTATGAACTGTACCGGCAAGACGCCCTTGACATGGCTATCTTGAGCTGCTAGACTCTGTATGTGTCTTATTTGTAAAATTTACCGTGGCCATCCTTGTACATTCAAATTGTAAGTCTAACTAATTTCTTTCCATTTATGTAGAATGGAGATATAAAAATACAGGAAAGAGTCGATTTACTGTGTAGCCTTCATCGACCCATCAGTCATAAACGAAAAAACCATAAGAGAGTTTCCAAAAGACACCGAGGTAAACATATTCAATGCTCTCGACGAACAAAACTACAAAACATATATAATTCTACCCTACAACTTTAGGTATGTGTTTACATATCGGCTCGTTCTAATCTTTTTATGAAACATGATGTTAGGACTAATTAGCTACACTGACATATGTATAGGTTTCACTGGATCCTTCTTGTTATCCAGCTAGGTTGTAGTTAGATATATGTTTTCGACTAAAAAAGAAGACCACAAGAAGGTTTCCAATTCCATAGACTTGTTAAACCGGTAATCTTATTCCTTTTATTATTGTTCCAGTACTATTTCATTCGATTGAATCGAACTCTAATAATTACTATTGGCAATCATGCGCAGTGCATTCGCATGGTTCCGTACAAAAAATCATGGTAAATTCAAGGACGAATTTCATGTTGCAATAGACTTTCCAGTACGTACAGAATATTCATGTGTCGTAACAATTTTTCCTGCCAATAATGCTTTTTAACTTTCCATGCTAATAATGCTATCTAACTTTTTTCACCGCAGTGTATAAGACAGGAGTCGGGCAATAATTTATGCGGCTTCTATGTATGTGAGTTCATACATGCTTTCACCAGGAGCAACCTGCCGAAATATTATCCTAAGGTGTGTAAATACATAATGATGTCTAATTCTCAGTTCCTATACAAGTTCAAGAATTGATTAATTTTTTTCACTTCGCCTATTGACAGCTCACAAAGGACAAGGATCCTCATATACTCCCGCTTCACCAAGTCAATGCTATCCAAGAATAACTTGTCAGCTTCATTGTTGATGAGGTCATACATAAAGATAGCGAGTTTCATAAAAATGCATTTAGAGCGTGCCCTTCAATAAGAACTAGCGAACCAATGGATTCAATTATGGCTACCAAGAGCGATGACACAAACGTTGAACAGTGAACTCAAGTGTATACGTGTATATGTGTATGAAATAGTGAGCGATGCACACAAACGTTGAACAGTGAACTCAAGTGTATATGTGTATATGTGTATGAAATAGTGAACTCATATGTATATGTGTATATTCTATCAACAGTGAATGAAAATATTTGATCAAAAATATTTCTGTGAACGAAAATATTTTTTTGAATTATCTATGAGATTTGTAAATTAGAATGAATTAATTGAGAAATGAATGAATTAAGTTGTTGGTGGGAACACTACAGGAATCCGACTTATTTACGTCGGCTTCTGGCCGACGTAAATAGGCCAAAAGCTATTTACGTCGGCATGCCGACATAAACCGAGCGACATAAATAGCATTATTTACGTCGGTGCCGACGTAAATAAGGGTTATTTACGTCGGCCTCGAAGCTGACGTAAATAGGAATAGTAGTTCTCAGCCCACGGCGTGGAGTGGACGTGGCGATTATTCGTCGGCCGGGGCGGCGTAAATAAGCATTCCACGGTGGCAGCTATTTACGTCGGCCAGAGGCCGACGTACATAGGCTTATTTACATCGGCCCGGCCGACGTAAATATTTGTGGTCGTGGAAGGCTTATTTACGTCGGCCTCGAAGCCGATGTAAATAGATTTATTTACGTCGGCCTGGCCGACGTAAATAGGCTTATTTACGTCGGCCCGGCCGACGTAAATAGTTGTGGCCGTGGAAGGAGTATTTACGTCGGCCTCGAAGCCGACGTAAATAGGCTTAATCACGATCAAGCGCATCGGTGCCGCCTCCGCGTAGGCCGCTCGTGCAAACACACAGTTCTTGAGCCTAATCACGATCAAGCGCGACGATCAGATTAAATTATTTATTCGCTCGATCTTGGCATAAGCATGATTAGCTCTCACGCTTTTGAGGCATGTGGATGCTAATGATGAACTCTTACCGGGGCTAGTGGCAAGATAACATAATGTAAAAACTCTATATATTAGGGCTTAACTCGAGATGAGAAAAAGAACAATATTATGAATGACTGAAATAGAGTAGTAATTAAGCGGAAAATTAACCACCAGCCGATGGATACAGGGTGTTCATCTTATCAATCTATGCACCGGCTTGATGATGCATGACACAGATGTCTCTTCGCACACAGGCGTGCTACATCACACACTGACTGACACATGCAGCTCACCGAGATCCCAACGAGAAAGTGGAAAAAGATACTATTTTGATCCATTTACGATCGAATGCAATGCAACCACCGATTCATTTTGGTGCCCCTACCATGCATGGTTCGCTGATGCCGATCCTGAAGGCGCCGTCGGTCAGCGGCGATCGCCGGAGGTGGTGGTGTCGGAGGAGCAGTCCTGCTCAGCCTCGGGGACCTCGACGATCTCTTGTGGAAGCTGCGGTGGCAGTTGCAGGCGGCGCAGATGAGCTCGTCGGCGGTGCCCTCGGCGCCTAGCGCCATGAACGCGCGGCACCCGTCGACGGCGTAGCAGCCGATGGTGGCGGCGTGGTTGCGCTGGCACTCCACCCAGCGCACGACGACCTTGATCTCCGTCTTCCTCTCCGCGGGCGGCGCCGCCGTGCCGTTGCTGTCGAGGGGCGAGACGCTGTGGCGGCGGGCGCACGGCGCGGCGGCGGGGCAGAGCGAGCGGCGACGAAAAGCGGCGGCGGCGTTTGCTATTAGGCGGAAGCGCGGGCAATGTGGGCTAAGTAAAAAGGTCGGCCTATTCGTCGGCGGTGGCGTAAATAGCCACCACGTGGGGCTCGCGTTATTCGTCGGCTGGCGGCGTAATAGCCCTATTCGTCGGCCAGCCGATGTAAATAGACCTCCCTGATTTTGAATTTTGTGAGCGCGTGATAGCCTTTATTTACGTCGGCCAGGCTGACGTAAATAGCCGCCACATGGGGCTCGCGTTATTTACGTCGGCCTGGCCGACGTAAATAGCCCTATTTACGTCGGCCAGGCCGACGTAAATAGGCCTCCCTGATTTTAAATTTTGTGGACGCGTGATAGCCTTTTTTTACGTCAGTCAGGCCGACGTAAATAATCGCCATGTGGCCTATTTACGTCGGCCGGGCCGACGTAAATAGGCCTTCCCGATTTTTAATTTGTTGGGCGCGTGAGGAGCCTTTATTACGTCGGCCCGGCCGACGTAAATAGGACACGTGGCATATTTACGTCGGCCGGCTGACGTAAATAGGCCTGTCCGATTTTTAATTTTGTGGGGCGGGTTAAACCGCTATTATACAACTATTTACATCGGTTGGATGTGGCCGACGTAAATAACTCCAGGTTTACGTCGGCATTTTTTAAGCCGACGTAAATATATTTGGCCGACGTTTATAGGTCGGATTCCTGTAGTGGAAGTGCATCACTACCGGTAGTGAAGAGCCTGGTGCCAGCGACCCGCCAGCATGGCATTTTAGGCTACCAGCCTGTAGCGATACAGTATCACTACCAGTTATATTAACCGGTAGTGATACCTTCGGGTATCACTTCCGGTTGCCCTCTACCAGTTCTAAAACTAGTACAGATGCCGATTTGGAACCGGTAGCGATGAGTCAATCTGGAGTAGTTCCATATGTACATATGGCTAGATGTTTTCTCTTTTTTCTTCAATTTACATTGAAATTTATATTATTTTAGAACGAAATGTCCTATAAATATTGAGTTTGTTACAAATTATTGAATTATTGACACACGAAGGATTTACAAATATGTGGACTCTATGCATGTACGTCTAATTAGTATCCATCTCTAATATGGGCGTGTGTTTTTGTTAGATGCGGTATGGTTGGTTAATATATTTAAGTAGTGTCCAACTCAATATTAATTGCAGTACAACTGAAATACGGACTCCATCTATATACGTCTAGTTAATTAGTACGTACCCATCTCTAACCCCAGCGTTAGGTTTTTTTTTGTGGCCGCACGTTCGGATCGCAGATGACGCACGAATATGCTATTGTCCCTATAAGAGCTATACCATTATAATTCGGACCTATTATAACTGATTATGTAGTTTATTTCTAATATTTTAGAGCGAACATTTGCCTCCGTTATTTTTTTATCATCAAATAAATCTGCGCCTATAGTAATCGATGGTACATATCTTTTTTCTTTGATTACTGGGAATTTCTAGTATTTTAAGGCAAAATATGGTGCCTCATCTAATCATATCAACGCGATAGCATAATTTATATTCCAACTTCCATATAGGTTCGATATGATCATTTATATTCTAACTCCATATGGTCGGGTTTGAGTTGTTGCTTGCTCGTGCGGCATGAAAAAAAAAAGCATGAACACACACGGGGTTAATTAATATAATTGTAATTGATCACCATGGGCTAGCTTGTCGTAGCTAGCTGGTCACTTACGAAAACTCCGAACACACAGTTAATCAATCACCATGTGCTAGCTAGTTGTAGCTGGTCACTTAGAGCAGTTCCAGTGCAGTCCCTTCCACAGTCTCTACAAATGCCATGTAGGATTGAGATATGACATGGACAACAATTAATAAAGAGAGAGAGGCTCAGCGTTTCTTGTTTAAGGAACGATATCTACGTAACATTCGAGGAGCAAGAAACGCTGAGAGACGCGCATTGGGGACATATCGTCGTTCCTTTGAGATCTAGTACGCACAAAGCATTGTTCCCCTCTCCCCTACAGCACGAAACCGATCCTCTTCTTCCTCTCCAATCTGCTCCATCCTCTCACCAGCCCTCCACAGGTGCATTGCCGGCCGCCGCCCTAAATCGGCCGCTGCCGTGCCCCTCCACGTGAAGCCGCCATCTTCACCCTAAATCTGGCGCCATCCTCCGCATCTGGCCGCAGCTGTTGCCCTCTGCTTCTTTCTTGGTAAGCTCGTATCTGTGTTCCTCTCCAGGGTTGTTTGATTTTACTAGGTGTGAGTTTCATGGTGTGAGTTTCATGGATCTTGGTTACGTGCGCTTCAAATCTTCCAGTTCTTGGTTGATTTCTTGGGCAATGCATGTTTACAGTTCTGAAAATCAGTTCACCGCAATGCTCGAATCTTTTTTCTGTCAGTTCACCACAATCTTTTTTCCCTTATAGGTTTCAATTAGCTCATAACAGGTGCCATCCATTTCTATTTTTCATTTTTAGTTAGCTCATGCTTCTTGCTTTGAACTTAAACAGCGTACATGCTCACATTTGTCCTTGTAAATGATTAGTAATTTCCATCTTTTCAATAGATTAACCTAGCAATCACTTGTATTGTTCTACGGTTTTGTCACCTGGGCAATTTAATATGAAGAATGTCAGTAGTCTTCCCAGTATGAATGATTCTCAAATTTTTGCATATGTTCTGGGTTCATCTGCTTATTGGTTAGGTTGGGGTTATTATAAATTGAGAAATCCTGGTGTAATGGAACATGAGTCGAACTGGGGTGATTTCTCCTGTTTGGCATATGTATTTACATGACAATAATCAAGCTCTCGGGCCACATTGGCATGTCTTGCGTGCAAATAATGGTGGCCTTGTAGTGTTAGCTCTTTATCCTGGTGAAAATTAGCATAGGATTCATGAATTTCCTTCTATAATAGCTACTTCAACCTGGAATTTAATCTGACATACTCTACTCTGACAGAACCTTTCGAACAAGATTTCGAATGAGAAGGCCACTATTCCTCAGGATCGTCGATGCTTTAGGCCAATGGTCAGATTATTTTACTTTAAGGATGGATGGTCTTGGTCGCAAAGGGCTCTCACCTTTGCAAAAATGTACGGCTGCTATTCGTCAACTGGCAAATGGTAGCCCAGCTGATCATCTTGATGAATACTTGAAGATTGGAAAGAGTACCGCTATGGAATGTCTGAAGATGTTTGTGGAAGGTGTGATTGATAAGTTCGGCGAAAAGTATTTGCGACGCCCTACCCCTGATGATGTGGAGCGTTTAATGCAAATTGGTGAACGTCGTGGCTTCCCGGGCATGCTAGGTAGCATTGATTGTATGCACTGGCGCTAGAAAAAATGTCCAGTAGCTTGGAAAGGACAATTCACCCGCGGTGATCATGGTGTTCCTACACTGATTCTAGAGGCGGTTGCCTCTCAAGATCTTTAGATATGGCATGCGTTCTTCGGTGTAGCTGGATCAAATAATGATATAAATGTCCTTAGTCAATCGCCATTATTTTTGCAAGAGTTGAAAGGGCAAGCTCCTCGTGTGCAATACCATGTTAACGGAAGGCAATACAACCATGGATACTATCTTGCAGATGGAATATATCCGGAATGGGCTGTATTTGTAAAAACAATACGACTTCCACAGACGGAGAAGGACACGTTATTTGCACATCGTCAAGAGGGAGCAAGGAAAGACGTTGAACGAGCATTTGGTGTCTTGCAATCTCGTTTTTGTATTTTGCGTCTGCCAGCACGTCTCTATGACAGGGGAGATCTATATAAAATCATGATGGCTTGCATAATTCTTCACAACATGATAGTTGAAGACGAGAGGGATGTGATTGTAGATCCTATTGATTTGAACACATCAGCAAGTACATCAATTGTTCTCCCATCAGAAAATTCTGATGATAACATACCTGACTTTGCTGAAGTTCTACTGAAGAAATTCCAATATCCGAGCTCGTCCTACTCATACCCAGCTTAAAAGTGACTTGATTGAGCATATTTGGCAAAAGTTTAGTCACACCTTACATGATTAGACTTGGTTGAAAATTTTATTCATGGTTTAGCAGTACAAACATGTATTACCAAACCAAATCCAAGTGCTACTGCTATTGTTTACCTTGCATCTTGTGTTGGTTTAATGAAATCGCTCAACCATTATTTATCTAATTCGTTCATAATTTAGCCATACAATATGTGTTTATGTTCTGTACCACATTAGATCCTACAAGTGCTAGCTCACATACAACGGCTAATTAAATTTAAGAAACAGTAACTAGAAACCATACATTGTGGTGATGGTTTCTACCATTATAATTAATGCATCTTCTCTCCTCTTAGGGACTGATCAAGAAACAGTGGATTGGGATTGCTCTTAGGAAGACTCCGGTGGCACCGGAGCAAGCGCCTTGAAGATGCCGCCGCAGAGTGCGTCCCTGAGCAGGCATCATAGATATCATGCCAATGCGCATCGCATCGTGGTTACACCTACGTACCGATAGGATATATATCGAGCTCGCCGACAGTGGCCGGGACGGCCTCTTCGGATCTAGATTCTGAGACTATCTCCAATCCTTCCTCTTCTCATCCCCAATTCCTGTCACGAAGGGATTTTCATTCCCTTCAACACTCCAACAGATTCTTCAGCGATCTCTCTCCATTCACTCTAGAAAGGGATTTTCTCTCCTTTTCCTATATCATTTCTTTCGAAGAGATGCTGTTGGAGATGGTGGGAACGAAGGGAACGAATATGGAGAAAGAAATGGGAAGGGAAGAAATTAAAGGGAAAATGGTTGGAGATAGTCTGAGGAACAAATTTTATATAGCTCATGGATATAGAAATTCGGTTACAAGTCTAAAGTATAGTTAGTATTTAAAACAACTTTTTATCATTAAATAAATCTTCTCCATTATAATCTAAACCCACAATAATTGATGGTGCACAATTTTCTTTTTATTCTCTAATTAACGTGGGAATTTCTAATATTTTTGGATTAATGTGGTGGCTCCATTGGATCTGTTTATATATATATATATATATATATATATATATATATATATATATATATATATATATATATATATATATATATACACACACACTGTAGCATGGTGTGGGCCCTGGTTCCGAAGAATAAAATATAGAACCCATATTTGTGCACATAGCGTTAGACCAGGATCAAGCTAACGCCGCACATATATATTACATTGAGCTGGAATCAAACTAGCCATTCTTTACAGTTATATTACATAAAAGAACCAAAGGCCTTATCTAAGTTCATGATGCCAGGCTAGGTAGGGCCTGTTATTACAAACGGAAATCTAAAACTACCTTTAGACAGTTAAATAGAAGCGGAAGTAGCGGGACAGCAACAGGTAGGTGACTGACTGGAGTTGACCTTTAGTCGTCGTCGGGTCCTTCTTCTTCTAATCCGTCTTCTCCACTAAAACAGTCGTAAGGATCCTCGCTGTCTTCCTCTTCACCTAAAATGTGAGTGGGTGCGAGTGTGAGCGCATTCAACTGCGCTCGCGAACCAAAATCTTGCTGGATGCAATACAGAGATGCAAAGCCAACTTTGGTGGGGGTTTAGATATCTTTTGTTTGCTCCAAATCATGCTTTAAAACTTTAGAGATTAAAAGTCCTATTATAGATGGCATTTGTAAAATCAAAGACGTATCGGACCATATATGTATGCCAAATATTTTAGGTACCATCAAAAACGGTAACCACGTTTCCTTAGCCAAGGAACACGTGTTATATGTGGCACACACATACCATGGCCATGGTTATGGTCTCCATAATCGGCGGACTAGCTCCCATCGCCATGGCGAGCTATCCCTGACACTATGGCGAATCCGTGTCCATACTACAACTGGCGCACGATTCCCATCTTCTGGCGAACCCGTGCTCATACAACAACTGGCGTACGTTTTCCAGGCAATGGCGGTAGACTCACCCTCTTCGCCAAGAGACGTGATCCCCTTGAGCTCAACTATGGCCTGGATCATCAGATCCAATCAATTAATTCTCATATGATTTCGACTTTGTTCACACTCAGGTTTTGCAGATACCCGAGTGTATGGATTGTTTCCATAGTCTGTCGAGTGCAAGGAATACTCTGGGACGGGGCTCGACACATTCCCATAACCATGTACTCGAGATATTCACTAAGACTAGACTGCCCAACATGAAGCGATTCAGATGCTTCAGTGCTGTAGTCTTGCTGTAGTCTTGATCAGAGGAATGTAACTCTGTCGTGGTACACGTCATGCAAATGATGGGACCGTACCATACAGGTACCTGCTCCGCGTACGGTGTTTGTCGGGATCATTTGGTACCGTTGATAGCAGGCTATACCATTACTTATATTGACCCGTCATCTTAGGACCGTACCGTTGATAGCTAAGAAAGTAATATATGGACTCTAGACTTAAGCAGGTCTAAACCATGGTCAAAGGCTCATTAGCCATAAAGTTTAAGCCATGGTCAAAGGCTCATTAGCCATAAAGTTTAGTTTTCTAAACCTTAGGTTCTCAATGGACAAGACAGGAATAGTCAAGGAAAGGGTTATGCTTATCAGCACAACTTGTAAAGAGGGTTTAACTAGACTGGCTCTATTAGCATTTTGAAATTATCATAATGTATTTAGAAATTCATTTGGCATGCAAGCTATCAGTGTAAATCAACACAGTTCAAGTAGAAAAATTAGGCAAAAAGGAATGGTCAAGAGATTTTGGCTCGTCTGTTTCTTTGTAGTCCGGATCTTGTACTTGATCTTTGTCCAACAGGTCGTCGGTCGTCTCGTTCTCTAAATTATTAAACAATTCAAAATAAATATATTTCGCAATAGATGGATAAGTGTTGTTAGGGAAAGGGTTACTTGTAATCTTGCGCAGATTTTTTCTACTTGATTATTTATCAATTTATTATTCTTATTATATAGGTTTTGGGGTGAGAAATGTATAAAATTTAATTAAAGTTTGAATTTTAAATAGCTTTATAAGTCTGTATATTTTTACCCTTTTAATCAATTTATTTTAAGTATATATATATATGTATATATATATATATATATATATATTACTTTTAGGTATTTCCTATTTAGTTTATTACTTAGTTTACCTAGTTTTCAATTTTTATAGATATAAATTCTACTGTAAATCCCTAAATTTTATTTTTATTAAGTTCCTTGAACTTTGTAGTATTTTATAGAATTTTTGCATAATTTTTGGAGGACATTTAATATTTTTAGAAATTACAAAGCAATATTCAGATTTCTTTTATTTACTAAAGGGGTTAAAATCTTTGAAACAGTAACGGGCTCAGCCCGTTCTCGTTTCGGGTTGAAATTAGCGCGAGGGGACGGCCCATGGCCGAACGGCCCATGCGGGCAGCCGCGAGATGGCCCGTGGGCGCGCTCGCGTGCGTACCGGCTGGTCCACTGGTCGGTGACGAGACGAGATTGACGCGTGGGCCAGGAGGTTCCACGGGTCGGAGACCGAACGCGGTCGGGTGAAGGCGCACTTCGTCCATGCGTCTTCCATATTGGAAGGCGGCTCTGACGGGGAGGCACGGTCACTTGACCTGACGGGTGGGTCCTTGGGCCCACCTGTCGGTCTCGGGTGAGAGGGAGTTGCGGATTTTAAATCCGTGCCTTTATTCTTGGCTGGGTCCCGCCGGCGGCGAGAGAGGGAGGACGCCAGTCGGCGTTCACCGCTTGCCTCTCTGGCGAGCTCCGGCGAGGTCTTCGGCGTCGGTTCTATGGCGCTAGGGGGCCGTTCTCAACTGCTTTATGTGTCCTACGGGTCTAGGGCTTCTAAGCGCAGGTCGTCCCGCCGGGGATTTGGTTGGCGGCGAGCCGGGACGGCGGCGCCATGGCCAGAGCGGCCATTAGCTACGGTGAGAGAGTGCTAGGATGATTTGGGCGTATTTTAGTTCAGATTTTTCATGAAGAAGCATCGGGGAGCTATGGGGAAGCTTACCCGAGGGTTATTCGAGGTCGAAACCGTCCGGGTTGGGCTAGCGACGACGAGGCCGAATGCGGAGTGAGGAGGACTTTGTCGGCAGCCTTCCCTGGTGACCGAAAGCTCGAATTCGCCCCCGGGGATGGAAGGCGACGGCTTGGGGAAGCTTCAGCTCAAAGAGGAGAGCTCGGGCGGCTACGGCTCGCCGGAATTTACCAATGGGGCAGTTCCGGCCAAATAGGAGAAACGACCAAAATTGGAACGTTGAACTCCCTTTTATAGGGTGGTCGGCACGGCAAAGGGCAATTCCGACCTTCGCTCTGAGAACAGTCTTTGGAAATTCACCGAGCGGGTGGATTTGGCGGGGTTCGCCGAGGTAGACCAGATTCTGGCGAAGCAAAACCCGCCACCAGGTTCCCCGTGATGATGGCACGAGGGGTGAGGTGGCGCGACGTGGCGGCTTCCCCCATGCTGACTCATCAGCATGGGTCGGACCAGTCGGGGTGGCGTCGGCGGGCTCGGACGGCCAGTCGGGCGCGTTGGTGAGCGAGGTTGAGCCAGAGGAGGAAGAAAGGGCTGGGGGATGGGCTGGTGGGCCGGTCCGGCTGAAATTTGGTATGGTGGCCCATTGCTCGACTGGGAGGAAAAGAAAATAAAAAGAAAAGAAAAGGAATAGATGGGAAACTAGGCCCATAGGAAAGATTCAAAAAATAAAAATAAATTATTCCAAAAATTTAAAATTTTAAGATGTTGCCAAATTTTGAGCTACTAAGTTTTCTGTTAACATCTTTATTAGGGGAAACTTTCTTTTTACTAATAATTTTGTTTTATCTTAATTTTTCCTATATGTTTATTTTAGAAATTCTAAACTCTTACCCCTTCCTCAATTATTTATAGTATAAATATAATTTATTTATACATTTTTAGTATTTTAGGTTTATTTCTTGTTTATTATCTTTATTATTTTCTTTTATCAATTATTTATTTTATTTCTAAAAATTGGAGTGTTACACATGGATAGCGCGCGATGCTATGTGCCTGTTCGGTCCATCTAACAAATATTTCAAATTTCTTCTTTATAACACTATTTCATATACATTCTATCCATTTTCTAAAATTTCTTCACACTATATAGTACATTATAAAAGATTCATTTTCTCTAACAGACACTCTATCTTAAAAAGTCAGATGGATAGATAGATAAATAGTGTTTTACAGCTCCTCTAATGTTAGGCTAGACAATACATAAACTGCATGATGTTGCTGAGTTTTGCATACTGATAATGTACATATGAAAGCATCCACATATGGTGCACAAAAGACGATCTAAGGGAAGAGGTAGCGGTATTAGTTTTTGCATGTACATATGGTGGGCAAAACTTCATCTAAGAGGCAGCAGCAATATTAGTTTTTAAGTGACTTTGTCTATTGACATCGTTAGGGGCAACAGAGGTGGGCGTAGAGAGGCTTGCAGAGGACAGGCTCTGTATATGTCCAATGAAGGCCTGCTGGGCCGAACCGCAAAAAGCGAGCGAGCGCAACACACGTGCAGCGCATTTTATCGCAGGAACAATCAGCGGCGAGCGGAACATGCGTGTGAGATTGAACTGTCAGGCGTGCATGGTATCGGAGGACGGCGCCAGAGGAACGGACGGCGCAGATAATTAAAGCGACGTGGATAGAACAGTTGATCATCCCTAATACGGGTTTTTTATAATAGATTATTATATATATAGAGTTACGATACAGTGCTTCGTGAAGCATGGAAGACGCTATGCTTCATGTCTATTTTATAATATTTGAGACTCAAATAGCAGATCTGAATCATCCATCTTGATCTTCTCGTTGAAATATCTTACATGACCAAATTTTGATTTTTTTTTTTTTGCTATTTATTTTGTATTTTTGAAAATCACCGATTTAATTAGTTGTGGAGCGTCCAAATTTGCTTGTTTTCAAAAATACAAAACAAATATCAAAAAACCAAAAAATACGAAATTTGGCCATGTAAGAGATTTCAACGAGAAGATTAAGATAGATGGTTCGGATTGGCCATTTGAGTCTCCGATTTTATAAACTAGACACGAAGCACGACATCTTTCGTGATTCGTGAAGCACCGTAGCCCAACTCTATATATATATCATAGCAGAATTCTGGTTTAATATATATAATTAACCATTTAAAAATCAGATGAAAATGGATGATAATCGACAAATATATATTGTTCTTATTAGGACCCCTCGTTGTTTTTTCAAATCGGCCAAAAAAAGGTTTTTGTCTTAATCGTTGGATTGAGAAGAGTTGGTCCATATTAAGGGCCTGTTTGGCAGGGCTCCAGCTCCAATTTTTCAGCTATGCTCCACAACTCCACTGTGGAGCAGATTCACTATGGAGCTGAAGCTGTCAGTGAGTGTTTGACTGGCAGGTTGACTCTAGATCCAGAAATAAACAAGATTTTAGATGAATGGTCAATATTACCCTTGGTGCTTTTGTAAATATGGTTAGATGAGGTCATTGATCTGTGATGTGATGGTTCTTGTGATCGAGACTTTTCTGGTTGCACTATATAATTCTCATAAATTAAATGGTTAAGCTAAACATACTAGTGTAATATTCTACGTCCCTGTACTAATTTCGGTCAAATTGCATGCATGACAGCCTCATATGCCTATGGAACTTGCGAAGCTGGCGACTCGTAAAGTCAAGCCCGAATTCACGGTCGACCTGCACGCTTGCTGTTCCGGACGGAAACTTTCATTAACTTCTGTTTAACACGGCTTCACCTACATCAAAATTGATAGAGTTGGTGAAGCACGCTATTTCTAACTCCAGAAATTAATACAGCTGAAGTTGTGGGTATACTGAGGATGTTTAAGTAAGTCATCTTATTTATATTTTAAACTAAAAATATAAACTAAAGTCACTTTATTTTAATCTATAAACTCTATATCTGAGATGGAGTTGGGAGCTGGAGCTATGCCAAATTGGATCTAAATATAAACACTGCATAAGTGCTCTACTTCGAGACCATGCTCATATTTTGGGCATACATAGGCCTTGATGGCTAGTTTGGTAATAGACACGAGCTAGCGAGCCCACCCACCATGTATTTATGTAGTAGCAGTAGTATGTAGTAGTAGGTGTCAGCATCTTCATAGTAGCTGATAGGATCGAATGCACCTAGCTGGGAACCAATCCCACCCTCATGCGACCTGAATCGTCCATCTATCCTCTCCAGGAGTTTGTTTGGGTTCAAACTTGATTCAAAGAGGAGTACGCCATACACTAATATGCCTTGGATGGTCTACATCTTTGGGTTAGGCACTGATAGACACATTGAACTATCCATATGGATGAGAACCCTCATAGTGCACATAACAACGCAATTCTCAGGGTTGCGTTCTACCACTGAGCTAATAGCCCATCGCACAGGCCTCCCAAACGAAAGCATGCATGGTACACCAAAAAGAGAAACTCTATCCCTTTTCTTTTGATATCCTCATGTCGTCACACCACTCGGAGGAGCATGGGGACATCAAAAGATCTCATCATGTCATGACTAGCTAACGAAGCTTACTCAAATTGCAATTGTGTGCCATCATGAATCACCGAGAGTAGGTGGGCGGGCGATGGTAAGCTTACTCAAATTGCAATTGTGTGCCATCATGAATCACCGAGAGTAGGTGGGCGGGCGATGGTTGGCAGCATGGGCGGTGTGAGGCTACCTATTAACAGAGTTCTCCGTAACATATATTTTCGAGGGTATCCTTCTCTGAATTGCATGCCTAGCCAAGCAACGTACGACCCAGTGCAAGAACAACCTTAAGTGAAAACTTAACACTTAGCTTTTTGAGACAGTGGAACTTGAGATATGTATTGATTTCTTGTCTTTTAGGGCTCGAACCCCTTACATGTACATAGGTCTCTCAATTTATAGGAGATGAATTTATATAGGAAGGACCAAAACACCCATTTAGGTCCACAAATTATGGGCACTACGGACTTTTGCATCAAATATCTGAACTATCCCTGCTGAACACCTAAAGTAGGGGCGAAAGCATCTCTTGGCCATTGTCTTAGAGGCACCTAGACAAAAGTGTCCTCCTACCATCATACTAAAGCAAGGGTATATTAGGGATTCCCCCCGACGCAGGCAGTTGCGAATGGTCCTGCCTTGAAGGGATCCAATGATGTTTATACTGACATGGTGTGGACCCTTCTTATACTATCTGTCCCCTAGGCTACTGTGGAGGTCCGTCTTTTTCCCACCACTTGATCTGCACTAGTCTTTGGATGAGTACACTAGTGCACACCATTTACATAGCCGGATCATTTCATACAAGTGGAAGACTTATATTACATTAAGTACATGAATTAAGCCCGAAGACTATTAAGTATTACAACACGACACATTGGCCTAACATAGTCCATGAACAACAAAAGATCAGAATGCGATAAAAGATCCAAAAGAGTCTCTTGCCAGCTATGCCTAAGCAATCGACTGATGAGACGCCCTAAGCCTTATCCTGATCGTCAGCATACTCCTGAGCCTATCTTCATGGCAGACGTAGTGGTCTTGGTCATACTCAATACCTAAAAGAGTGAGTGTGTGCGAGGCCAGTGTCATCCAAACACTGGCGAATTAACACCCAACGTAATACATTTAGTGATATAGGTTCCAAAGGAAAAGTTTAGGTTTGTTTGTTCGCAGAAAGCCAGTTTTATAAATCAAAGCCTAGGACTTAGCAGTTTTAACCAAAATTCTACTTTCAATGTGTTATTTTCTTTTGTTTAAGTTCCCTGTCATAAACCAAATCTCATCTCATGGCAGTTTCTATGCACTCTGCCAAACCAACTTCTTACTCCCACCATCCTAATCTAGGTGCGGCACACCTGTTATGAGATCACACTACCCCACTAGAGCCCAGGTCCAAAGTTGGGCTACTAGCCCACCCTAAGGGTCGCAACTCCAGTGGGTGCGATCCAGATCACCCATAGGTGACAGCATCCTCCGCCTTTACCTCAAGTATAGCGACATTCGAGATATGTCCACTCTCAGAACCTCGGATTATACTACCCCCGAACCCTACTCATACTCGCACTACCGCACGATGGCCACGCATTGTGGTGGTAGGAACTATCCCCCGCAAGCAGATAGTCAGTGACTTCCCACTGTGCATCCCCGATGCACCCTTCTAGGAGAACTCATCTCCACCCCAGCTAGTCCACTTAGCGACATTTGGGGTACGTCCACTCTCAGAGCCTCATATCGTACTACTCCCGAACCCTAATTTCTTTCTTCACCGCTATCGTTCTTCCATGTGCTCTGCACACATTGTGACGGAACCCCCCTGGGGCAGCGCTAAGTAGTACACGTGTTCCATCTGCGCTCCTCTCAGCACCATGTTGGACGGATAGCCCTCTTCACACCAAGTAGCCAAGCTACTGCACACCCTAATCCATATGTCGGACCACGTCCGCATTCCATAACCAAACACACACTTGCATGCCAGGCCCAATTTCCAAATAACCAAGTTTATTATGTCATCATGTCCGGTGAATGTCAGTTCACCGTTCCAAGTAGACTAAGCCTAAAATTATTATTAGTTGGACCTGAGCAGTGTCTAAGAAAATTTTTACCAAGATTTAAGATTCTAAATTATTTTATTAAACCTATTCCGGCTATCAAGGGTGATCATCAAGGCAATCATTATTAGAGTCAAATGATGAATGATTTCATCAAGGCAAGATCATCATAGTAAAACAATACAAGTAAATAACAGGACATGATATATCATGATTAAACAAGTGGGCATAATTACTTAAAGAGTATGCATTTTGGTACTGTAAATAAAATACTTTAGAAAAAGTAGGATTCAATATGATCTAACTGAATGTTAACTCGCCTTGGTCCTAATAGTGTTGGGGTCTTCTGGCTGCTCTTCGAAATGTTCCACAAGCTCCTCGGCGTCTAAAAATGGAATGAATTCAAAGAATTATAAATAAAAAACCAAGGTGCATTTTAGAAGGCATGATGCATGATATGTAGCGCATTTAGTCTAAAGTTCGGGAAATAGCATTAGAAAGCTAGCAATAATTCATTCCTTGATATCAAGGAAGTTCCATGAGCCTACTAATATGTATATTCTTACGAATAAACAACGGTGGCGTGAGCAGTAGTGAATGTATGATGATGATGATGATGATGATGATGAAGTATATGCCCTAATTGTAATTCCCCATAATATGGAATATATGCAAACTTTTGTTTGTAAAATTTTCTAAAAATGATACCTTGCTGTTATCATGGTTTTATTAGCTTAATTTAAGTTATCAATAAAAGCTAATTTCCTAAAAGGGCTTTCATTATTCTAAATAGGCAATTATGTATAGTCACCAAGCTAAATCAAGTTTTAGTATTTTCATAATTTCTATAATGGTTCACTAGGCTACTGTGAAATTTTGGGATTTTGTTAAAGTCGTTTAGTATTTATAATAAATCGGATTCAGTTTCTATTTTATTAATACATAAGGAAATTAGTTAATCTTCTTTAATTAATTATCAAGTGGGCACTAAAGTTCCTAAATTTGAGCAATAAATTTCTTAAATTCCTAAATTATATCTATGTTCCACCGGAATTTTCTCTTATTTTTGATGGTCAATTACTATTTTTAATAAACCAATAACCCTTTACTAGATTTTTTAAAATCGAAAAAGCTGGAAAATTTGCTATCAACAAGATCGATGGGCCCACCCTCGCAGCGGTTATCACAAGATGAAGCCAGCGCCTGTAGGCCGACCGTGCCGGCGGCGAACAAAGGGGAAAACGTATTCTCATAATACGCTTCCACTAACTCCGACCGATGGGTCCGAAAGGACCACCAGTCAGTGACTGCCCAGAGGTGGGAGGGCCACATGACGCTAGAATGACGTCATGTCATTTTCCACCTTGGAGCAGAGGCGTGAGCGCCTGGGGAGCTCCGATGATGCCAGATTGGTTGGCGCGGAGGTGCTAGGCGACGCAATCTAAGGGCAAAAATGGGACACGCTCGTCGGCCCACAACAGATGGGACCGACGGTGATGCCGGAGGTTGCCAGACACGGCGGCATGACGGAACCGAGCAGTGACCAGCAGCGGCGAGTGCCGCGAGCGCAAACTAGATCAAGTATGAACTAAATACCGAGCCTAATAGCACTTAAAGAGGTCCAAGGGTATACCTAGGGTGGTATTGAGGCTGGGAAAAGGGCGGATTGAGCCAACGATGGAGACGATGATAGTCGGGAACGGATCAACGCAGGCAGGATGCTTCGGCGAAGCCCTTGTGAAATCAGAGGTGGTGAAAGATTATTGGGAGTCTGCAGACTCTCTAGGTACAGGGAATCGGAGAGGGACTAATCGACGACGGAGGAATCCAGAAAGGGGGAAAATGGGGGAAGCTTGGCCCGCGGCAGGAAAACTTGTCGTCAACGAGTTCTACGAGGCTTCGGGTCGATTTCGGCGAGGACGACCGAGGTAAGGTAGTGAGGGATGTGAGGCTATGAGCCCATGGAGCGGGTTGCCACGGGAGGGGCTATTCGGGTGCTGGAAAGGGGCGGCGAGACTAAGGAAGAGAGAGGGCAAGGCATGGGCGAATAGAAGGAGAGTGGGTGTCGACGAATTGCGTCAGCAATATATTTTATAGGGCTATGCGAAAGACCATAACTTGATGGTAACACAGGGGGCAGGATTTATACAGGTTCAGGCCCTCGAAAAGAGGTAATACCCTACTCCTGTGCTCGTGGATTGTATTATGGGTGTCGATCACAATGATCAGAGGATGATCACAATGATGACGAAGAAGATTATGATGTAGATCAAGATGAGGATGTCGAACTAGGAACCCCGACCCCCTTTATATAGTGTAAGAGGTAGGGTTATAGATTGGTTTCTAATCCGTATTAGGAAGATAAGGGATATGGCTGAGTCGGCTTCGCTTATCTCCACGTATTTGAGTAGAATTAGGATCCTACTCCTTATAGAGCAAGTCGGGCCAAGGACTTGGCCCAAGGAGGTGGTGCGTCCAATCGTCTGTCTCCGAATACCCGGGGCCCATGTTGTCCACAGTGCGGGTCTTAGAGAGCACGCGGGAGTTGAGAGAGAGTTGGAGTGCGAGTGCTTCGTGACTGAGTTGTTTTGATTCTGGGTTCAACTTGCAGCCCATCAAGTATATTCCAAGTGACATTAGTCTTTGTTTGGTTGATGTAGTTCTGCTCACCGAGTAACCTGCTGATTAAACAACACAGTTGCAAAGGACTCAAGAGAAAATCTCGCCTCTAAAAAGATGTTCAGTATCCAGTCCGACTGGTCGGTATGCTAGCTATAGGCCCCATAGAGAGGCATACCAAAGAAAGTGGATGTAGCCGAATGATCAGTGTCACCCTGTCTTATCCTCCCTGTAACAAATCATGACATTCGGGTCTGATTGACAGAACTCGACATTCGGTCCAGCAGGGGACATGTCACAATTCGTGTATTAGGGTGTTCAGGCACCCTGACCCGACTTAGTGCGGTGTCAAGCTAGTGATTCTCGAGAGAATACGCCCGCCTCCAAGTCAAGGTCATCCAAGTGGTGTTCATCATGATGACGAACAATCCAGAGATGTGCCACTAAGACTCGACTGAAGAGGTAACTCATAATGCCCGATCCGACTAAAGGTCAGAACGACTATTGACCTCAGGAGGTACATCAAGAGCTGAGTTATAACCCGGGAAGCGCCCAGTCCTCATAGACTGATGACTGGCATGAGACCCGATTGGGGGCACGCTATTTTTCAGGACTAGGTTTGATCCGTGTGGCACCTGTACCTAAGTAATGACATGTACAGCTTGCAGCCGACGTGGGGCATGCCTTCTGGACCCTAAGTCCGGGCCCGAATCTTGTAGCGATGATTAGGGCTTCATTCTTTCCCGTCCAGCGCGGAAAACTGAAACGTCGCCCACTTCCTTCTAAATAGAACATGCCGGGGCATTTGAACGGTTACGCTTGTACTTATGCGCCCAAGTCCGTTCATCTCCCCGTAGCGCTCCCGCTAGGGTTTCTCACTTCCGCCGTTGTAGAGCAAACCTAGCGCCGCCGCCAATCTCCAGATCCAACTTCTCCACCCCCATCCCCCACCACATTATCTCAAATGGCGGGAAACTGGGCGACCTCCGTTACCACCGAGGAGCGATTGCAGGCCCTGGTCGACGCCGGCATTCTTCCGGCACAGGAAATCATTGGCTAGCGTGCCACCAAGGGTGAGTCTTCCCTACTCCTCGCCAAGAGGAGATAGTTGTTTTTGAGTCCTTCTCTCGCGGGTTCGGACTCCCCGCTTCTTCTTTCCTTCATGGCCTGCTCTACCATTATAACATCGAGCTCTTCCATTTGAATTCAAACTCGATTCTTCAAATCTCTCTTTTTGTCCATCTTTGCGAAGCCTTTCTAGGATTGCTCCCCATTTCAACCTTTTTCGTCACCTCTTCCATCTAAAGGTCTTCCCCAACGAAAGTGCCCCTAAGGTCGTCGGCGGGGCTGGATTTCAACTCCGGAGTGGCCTCAAAAAAGAATACTTCTCTCTGCCACTCCGAACCTCCCTAAAGGGATGGCATCAGGAGTGGTTCTATTGTTTCAATCCTCTTCCCAGTCTTCCTTCCTTTGACGGGAGAAAGCCCCGGGCTTCCCCCCTCTTGGACTTCTTCTCCCCCTCCTCTGAAATAGATCAGGTCACCGAGCTACTCGGCCTGATCCGAAATCTAAAAGAAGAGGGGTTGACCGGCGTGGCCATCGCCATCGGTTTCACGATGCATCGCGTCCAGCCCCTCAAGGAAAGGGTTCGGCTTGGGTTCGAATACACCAGGCCGACTGATCCGACTTGGGAGCTGGCCACCCAAATCTCCCATCCGGACGCCGCCGACCGACTTGGGGAGTTCTTCACCATAGGAACACCCATTACCAACCAAGGGTGTCCCAGAAACTTCTCCCTCGTCAATCCGCCACTGGAGGTAACGGCCGAGTAGTCTTCGTATTTATTTCATGCCCGTCGAGTAGTTTTATTATAATCGTACCTACTCGGGAAGGCTGTATTTCTGTGGAGGACCGCCAGGCCTTCGTGTCCCTCGCCCCGACGCCTGAGGCCCCTGCCCACAAGGGTGAGAAGCGCCGGAGCAAGGAGTCCGAAGAGGCTCCCGCGGCGAAGAAGGGCAAGGGCCTGGTCTCCTTCGAAGAGAAGGACATCCTGCCGTCCGAAGGGCGCAGCCAACAAGGCCCAAGCCCCACGATCCATGAGGCCCCCAAGGAAGGAGCTAGCCAGCCCACGCCGTCTCGGAGGCCAAGCAGTCAGGCGGCTTGCCCTCCGAGGTCGGGACACAGGGCATCGCCCAAGAAGAAGCGGGTGCACTCGGCGCCTAAGCCTGCAGCCTCCTAGGCCAGGCCGAGTGGCCCTCCCGACGCTTCTTCAAGCGGGTCTTCCACTCAGAAGGGCGTCGGGATAAAGATCAAGACCTCCAGCCGGTAAGTGTGACTCTGTCACTCCTTGCTAGTCTTTGATGTGTATTGTTTATATGCTGAAGTGTCTCTTCTTTCAGGAAACCTTCGGAGGAAATCCCGACGGACAGCCCGACCGAGCCAGCACCGAAGCCTAAAGAGGCAGCTGCTGAGCCCAGTTGGGAGGCCTCTCCTCCCCCTCCTTCTTCTCCTCCTTCACCTCCAGCGGCCGACGAAGAACTTCCGCCGTCCAAGCCGACTGAACCCGAGCCGGAGGCCAAAGTCCGCCAAGATGACGCCGCCGCCCTCCCCCCTCCCCCCCCCCCGAGCCCGAAGACGACTAACGGGGGCGGCGAGGAAGCCCAGCCGGTGTGGAAGAGATTCCACGCCGCCCTCCATCTCCCATGGAGGAGTCTGAGCCCACGTTCTCGGTGGTCTGGAGAGACGAGGCCGGGGACTGGGCTCTGGTTGATGATGAAGCAGAAGAGAAGGCCAGGGTGGCCTTCTATGAGCACGCCGCAGCATGTGGCAAACTGATCAGGGTAAATCTCCCGACCAGCCGAGTAAATCTTGTCGACTCGAAGTAGAGTAGTCATTATTTACTCTTTTTGCAGGAACTTGGCGATTTTTCCGAGAGGAAAACCAAGTTTCTCAACTATTTCCTCCCCAAATAGAACGGATCAAAGCCGTGGAGTGGCAAATAGTTGACACCCAGATCGAAGCGTCCAAGCAACGCCGGAAGTAGCAGGACGAGATTAAGGAGCTGCAGGATGAGAAGTTCGACCTTGCAGGCTCCCTTCTATGTAAGTGTCCTGACCTAAGTTAGAATTACATGATTTGTATGTGTCCAAGTGACATCACATTCAGCTCATTGTGCAGCTCGTGATGCCACGATCGCCAGCCTGCGGGAGGAGCTGGCCAAGTCCAAGGACTCTGAAGCCACCGCCCAAACAGAGCTGAAGAAGTCCTAGGACCAGAGGCTGCCCCTGGAGGAGTCAGAGGCCCGAGCCGTCGCCGAGTTAGAGGGTAAGTCCCTTAACCCAACCGACTTCGAATCTCCAATATTATACAGTTGTATAACTGTATCTGTGTCTTGGCTGACAGAAAACAAGAAGAAGATGCAGGCGCAGTATGATGTTTTGAATGAAAACGCCAAAACTGCGCTAGCGCAATATGACGAGCTCTTGGTGGCCGTGGAGCCCACTCGGCGGCGGCTCTATGCTGGCGATGCCAAGCCAAGTAACTGGGCCGAGCTGATCCAGAGGTGGACCGACGCCCCCGAGCGGCTTAAGGCCCGACTCAAGGAAGTCGGCTTGATGAGCACCAGTCAAGCGCTGGGAATCGTCAAGTCGCTCTATCCCCGAGTCGAGCTTGAGGCTGTCAAGGACGGCTTCGCCTGCTCCGAGGAGAAGGCGTTGGCCCTGCTTGAACAGGTGAAGCTGGCAGCCGTGTCCCTTGTAGATAACTTAGATTTAGATTCCCTGTAAATATAGGAACTTGATGTAAATTACCGGATCACTGTATGTAAACAGTTCTTTCAATAAAATATAAGTTATGTTATCTTTCTTTGTCTAATTCTGTATTTTGCCCGAGTAGATTAGGTTCCTTTTACTAAGCACTCTGCCAAGCGCATCAAGTTCCTTAGCGTTAGGAGTTGGCGCGGAGCTCTATCTCCAAGAACGCAGTGGGGAAGTATGAGTGTTGCATGAAAACAAGAGGTTCTTTACTCGGAGCGAACAATACTTAGGCTCAACAAGAACTCGAAAAGAAAGATATCGACGTGATGCAGACTAGGTGTAGCCCCGACTTACTGGCTAGTCGGAGTCCGAGTAGGGAGCAAGTCAAATCAATCTCAATAAAAGAAAAGGAAGGGGTGCGCGACTGCGCACCTAATTAGGTGTAGCCCCCCGACTTACTACTTAATTGGGACACAAACAAGTAGCAAGTCAGAAACTGAATTGCACAAGCGTAAAGATAATGTAAACGAAACTTATCTTTATTGAATTATAAATATGTGTACAACAGATATCAGGTATAGAAGCGACGTAATTGCTCGATGTTCCACGAGTTTTCCAGGATTGTGCTGCCTTCTTGCCTTAGTCGGTAAGCCCCGGGCGTGCCACTGAGTCAATAATGTACGAACCTTCCCAGCGTGGGAGAGTTTATGGCCACTCGTCTGATTGATCCGAAGGACCAAATCACCAGCCGAGAAGGCTCGATCCCGCACATTGCGATTGTGGTAACGACGTAGCCCTTGGAGGTACTTTGCCGGCCGAATGGTTACAACATCCCGAGCATCCTCTAGTCGATCGAGTTCGTCAACCCGACTGGCATCTGACTCGTCCTCATTTAACTTTTGTACTCGGGGCGACCCGAATTGTAGCTCCGTTGGGAGGACCGCCTCAGACCCATATACAAGGAAGAAAGGTGACTGCCCCGTTGCCTGACTCGGACTTGTGCGAAGCCCCCAGAGTACGGCAGGCAATTCATTCGTCCACTTTGCTGCATATGGCTTGAGCCGATCGAAGATGCGCGCCTTGACGCCCTGTAGAAGCATGTCGTTCGCGCACTCGACTTGCCCATTGCTCCGAGGATGTGCCACCGAAGCAAAGCAAATCTTTATGCCCACATCTTCACACCAGTTTTGAAACTCGTCACTTCTGAATTGAGAGCCGTTGTCCGTAATGATCCGAGACGGCACACCAAACCGACCGACGATCTCTTGGAAGAACTCGGTGGCCTTGGCTGCCGTAATCTTGGTCACAGGCTTATCTTCAATCCATTTGGTAAATTTATCAATGACAACGAAGATATGTTCAAAACCACCCGGGGCCTTCTTGAGAGGTCCAACTATGTCGAGCCCCAAACGGCAAACGGCCTGGTGATCGGGATCGTCTGAAGTTCCTGAGCTGGCACATGAATCTGCCGAGCAAAGATCTGACAACCTTCATATTTCCGCACGATCTCCTTTGCGTTCGAGACAGCAGTCGGCCAGTAGAACCCGATGAATTTCACGCAACAGGACGCGTCCTTCCAACTTAGATACGCACTTTTGAAGTATGCCAGAGACGCTTCGGCTGTATAGGATTCCTCCGTGTACCACGTATGCACCACTCCGATGTTGAATTTATTCGGCAGCCCCCCGATCATCATGAAGCTTCTCTTCTTGAAAGTACTGCAAATACAGTCGCATCCAATCCGAGCCGAGGACGAGCACTTCTGACTCGGGTAGTGGTTTGTCCGGTTGGGGTAGTTGCTCCTGCGGTGTGATGGAGGGGCCATGAAGTTCTTGCACAAAGTTCCCAACTGGGACTGCTGCCCGGCTAGAGCCCATATTCGCGAGCTCATCCGCCGCCTCGTTGTCTCGCCGTAGGATATGTATAAGCTCCAACTTTCTGACCTCCTGACAGTAGGCGGCCATATTGTCATTGACACAAGTCCAATCCTTCTGTACTTGGCTCACCACGAGTTAAGAATCCCCTGAAACCACCAATCGCCGGATACCAAGCGATATGGCAATACGGAGCCCATGGATAAGCACCTCGTACTCAGCTGCATTGTTTGAAGCTGGAAAATGAATTTGGAGGACATCCTTGAGTCGTTCACCTCCAGGTGATATGAGAACGATACCAGCCCCCGCGCCCTGTCGCCGAAGAGAGCTATCGAAGTACATGTTCTAGTACTCGGACTCTTCGGCGACCGGGGAGCCTGCATCTCTGTCCACTCAGCAACGAAGTCGACGAGTGTTTGTGACTTGATAGCGCTGCGTGGCCTGAACGAGAGCTCGAAAGCCCCGAGTTCTACTGACCACTTAGCGATTCTCCCAGTGGCTTCCCGATTATGAAGGATATCTCTAATAGGGAAAGAAGTGACCACCAAAATTGGATGTTCTTGAAAGTAGTGCTTCAACTTCCGAGAGGCGATCAGGACCGCATACAAAAGCTTCTGCACTTACGGATAGCACACCTTGGATTCACCCAATACTTCGCTGACGAAGTAGACCGGGCCCTGAGCCTTATAGACACGTCCTTGGTCTTCCCGTTCTACTACTACCGCGGCACTCATTACATGAGTGGTAGCCGCAATGTATAGCAGAAGCCAAGACAGGTGTCGAAGTGAGGAACAATTTGAGATCCTCAAAAGCCTTCTGTGCTTCGGGTGTCCAGACAAACTTGTCCTGCTGCTTCTTCAACAGTTTAAAGAAGGGTGACCCACGCTCGCCGAGCCATGAGATGAATCGGCCGAGTGCCACCATGCATCCATTTAGACGCTGGACATCCCTTTGGCAAGTTGGGGGAGCCATCTCCATGATAGCTCTAATTTTTTCCGGGTTAGCCTCGATCCCACGGTGAGACACCACGAAACCGAGTTGCTTTCCCGAAGGAACCCTAAAGACACATTTCTCCGGGTTCAACTTCATGTTATATGCCGACAGGCTCTTGAAAGTTTCCAACTGGTCGGTGACCAAGTCGGAAGATATCCGAGATTTGACGACAACATCATCGACGTATGCCTCCACGTTACGCCCGAGCTGGTTAGGAAAGTAGCGCTGAATGCAACGCTGATATGTTGCACCAACGTTCTTCAACCCAAGGGGCATAGTGACATAGCAGAAAGCCCTAAACGGAGTGATAAATGATGTCTTGATGCAATTTTCTTATTTCAGGCTAATCTGGTGATAGCCCGAGTAGGCATCCAGAAAGCTCAAAAGCTTGCAACCGGCAGTGGAATCAACCACCTGGTGGATGCGAGATAGTCCGAAGGGATCCTTGGGGCATGTTTTATTTAAGTTGGTATAGTCGACACACATATGCCAAGTACCATTCTTCTTCTGCATAAGTACAGGATTTGCCAGCCAGTCAGGGTGGAGCACCTCCCTTATAAAACCAGTGGCTAAAAGTTTGGTGATCTCCGCCTTGATGGCTTCCTTCCGATCCTGCGCAAACCGACGTAGCCGTTGTTTGACCGGCTTGGCTTTGTCGTATACATTTAAGGAATGCTAGATCACCACCCTCGGGACACCCGGCATGTCAGACGGTTTCCAAGCAAAAATGCCCCGATTTGTTTGGAGAAAGATGACGAGCGCCTCTTTCTATTTCGGATCGAGCCTTGTCCTGATCAGAGCTGTTTTGGTTGAGTCGGACGGGTCGAGCGAAATTCGTTTAACATCTTCGTCTGGCTTGATGCCCAACTTAGATTGTTTCTTGTTTGGCATGTCACCCTCGTCGCGAAGAGTGATGACCGCCTGTCGGATCGTGCCCAACTTTTCCCTATCGACGAGATAGGAAAACTTGACGTCTCCGCGGATTGTGATTACGCCTTGCGGGCCCGGCATCTTCATAGCCAGGTAAGCGTAATGCGGGACGGCCATGAATTTGGCCAAGCCCGGCCTTCCCAAGATTGCGTGATACGCAATCTCGAATTCAGCCACCTCGAAACTGTAGTTTTCTGTCCGGTTGTTGTCCCGACTGCCAAAAGTGACCGGAAGACAAATTCTCCCAATCAGCACCGAGGAGGTTCCCGGAATTATGCCGTGAAACGGTGCATCTGTCTTCTGAAGAGCCGACCTTGGAATCTTCATCTCATCAAATGTCTTGGCGAAAGGGATATTCAACCCACTTCCGCCTTCGACTAAGACCTTGCGAAGTCGGACGTTCCATACCACAGGATCCAGGATGAGTGGATATCTTCCTGGACATAGGATGTGGTCGGGATGATCCGAGCGATCGAACTTGATCGGGACCTCGAACCATCGGAGGTATTCAGGGGTCACCGGAACAGCTGCATTGACTTCACGAGTGGTAAGCTTTTGCTTACGTTTGGACTCGTATGCATCCGATCCCCCATATATGTAGTTGAGCTCGCGCTCGGTTTCTTGGTAAGTGTCACCCTGAGGAGGATCACGCTTATCGTCTTACTTGGAGTCCTTCGGAGTGTCCTTGTTATGATCCTGAGTGAACCTCTTCAGAACATTGCAATTCTTTGCCGCATGCTTTCCATTTGGATGGAAAGAACACGGTCCCTCCATTACTTTATTGTAGTCATTGGGCCGAGGCGGCCTCTACCGACCATGATCCACGGCTGCCACCAATTCTTCACCCTTCCGCTTCTTGTCCTTCTTGGAAGACGACTCGGGCTTGTCTTTCTTGCCTTCATTTTTACTTGGGTGATCCTCTTGGCGCTCGGGGAGAGCGTCCGAGCCGGTAGCATACCGGTCCGCCAGGGCGAACTTCTCTTTGACAGTAGTTGGAGGCTTCCGAGACATCTTTATGATTAAGTCGGGGTCACGAACTCCCTTTTGGAAAGCTGGGACAACGACCGCTTCAGAAATCTCTCGGATTGTGTTTTTCTTCTTTGTGAAACGCCGAATGAAATCCCTGAACGATTCATCTTTTCTCTGATGAATCTGATAAAGGTCCCATTGGGTCCCAGGCTTCTCGTAAGTACCCTGGAAATTGGCGACGAATTGGTCGCAAAGCTTTCCCTAGGAACCGACTGAGTTCTCTGGAAGGCCTACAAGCCAACCCTGAGCCGGAGGAGTCAACATGATGGGTAGATAGTTTGCCATCACATCATAGCCTCCACCCGCGGCCTTAATTGCCAGAGAGTAAATCTGCAACCAAGCTTCTGGGTCCCGTTCCCGTCAAATTTCACTATTCCCTTGAGGTTAAACCCTTTGGGCCAGTTGACTTGACGAAGTCGGGGTGTGAACTCTTTGATCCCATCAATCATTCCGTCCCCAGGGGGAGGAGACTGTCGGGGAAGTATTTGGCGCGGTGGAGTGCGGCGTCGGTCTTCTCGGTGATGATCACCATGACGCGCGGCATTGTCGTTGCGACGATCGTTTCTGTCGTGGTTTCTACCGAAACTATCTCTATCGTCATCTTGGTGACGTCTCTCGTCTTCTTCTCACTCCCTCCGCTGAGCTTCGATGTCGAGGCGAAGGTCGCGATTTGTGTTTTGACGAGTGTCTTGCCCACGAGTCGGTGTGCATCGACTGTGCCGAGTGTTACTCGTGGCAGTCTGGCTTCTGGCCGAGTCGCTCTGTTCATTCCGAGTACCCTGGACAGCCGCTGCCGTCACGATGGCTTTAATCTGCTCCATGATCGGTGTTGCGGGACTATTTTCCCCGAGTAACGGACCAACGTTGTCCAAGAGGGTCTTACATGCAAGGATATTCTGTTGTGGCGTACGGAAGACCGAGTGATCTCCCATACGGACTTGGAGTAATTCCTCCTGAACTTCACGCCCTCGACCGCGCAATCTATCGCGCAGATCTTCTCCTCCTTCGCAGGTATGCCTGGCTCCTGCTTCATCTATTGGGCACGAGCCGACCCAGAAGGTTGTCCATCCACCACGTAAACGCCACGAATGTCCGGGAACCCGTTGATGCTCTCCTCTGACTCAGATCTCGAGTAAGAGAGGCTTAACTGATCCCGACTTGTTGGCTCATTGGTGGGGTGATTATAGCTCCCACTTCCCGTGATGAATTGTTTGGCAGAAGGAGACTCGACTGAGATTCGGCAGAACAGATCTGCTGAAACCTAGTAGCCAAATTGATTAATCCGAATGTTATCCTAGTGTCCATTCGGGAAGTAGATCCGATTAGAGTTATCCCCGAGCCGAAACTTGGGAAGCTTGTCCCAGTAAGAATCTGTTGGGCTCCACCCTTTAGCCCGGACCAAAAAAGGCGGCGTGTCATCTCATGAAAAATAGCGGCCGAGTTTCTTAATCCGAACGGGGTGTTGCACCACTGAGAAGTTGCAGTTCCTAATTGGATCTGATCGTGATCTAAGTCAGGAACTGCATCATTGATTGGTTCTTCATCAGCGAAAGGAGCTGGCATAACCAAAGGCTGATAATCACGACTGAAACCGAAGGGAATCCTTGCGGTGGGGCAGTCGGAATCGTCGTTGTCAGATTGGATCTCTCTCGGATCGGAATCCAAAAGAGGCAACCTGAAGTGGTGTAGTTCGGCTAGAGTCGCGTGCAGCCTCCCTCGGTAGCGTGTGGCGAGGATGCCTAGATCTCCATAGACGAAACCTTGGCCGGGGACGTAGGTGAAGACGAATCCGCCGATCGAAGCCATCGAAGTTGATGAAGCTGATCGTGACGCTAGCCCCTACCTGGCGCGCCAACTATCGACGAATTACGTCGGCAATATATTTTATAGGGCTATGCGAAAGACCACAACTCGATGGTAACACAGGGAGCAAGATTTATACAGGTTCAGGCCCTCGGAAAGAGGTAATACCCTACTCCTGTGCTCGTGGATTTGTATTATGGGTGTCGATCACAATGATCAGAGGATGATCACAATGATGACGAAGAAGATTGTGATGTAGATCAAGATGAGGATGTCGAACTAGGGACCCCGACCCCCTTTATATAGTGTAAGGGGTAGGGTTACAGATTGGTTCTCTAATCAGTATTAGGAAGATAAGGGATATGGCTGAGTCGGCTTCGCTTATCTCTACATATTCGAGTAGAACTAGGATCCTACTCCTTATAGAGCAAGTCGGGCCGCGCCGTCCACCAAGCCCATCTTCTGGAAGATCCATGCGATTTGGCCCAAGGAGGTGGTGCGTCCAATCGTCTGTCTCCGAATACCCAGAGTCCATGTTGTCCACAGTGGGGTCTTAGAGAGCGCGAGGGAGTTGAGAGAGAGTTGGAGTGCGAGGCGAGCAAGCCAAGAGCAATAGGACAAAGACGCGGTAGGGATTGCAGCGGCACAACAGCAGCAGCGGCGGGTGGCGTCCATGTAGGGGAAAGGTTCCACGAGACGGTGTTGGCAGGAGATGGGGCGCCACGAGGCGGGCTTGGTAGGAAGCGTGTGCTAGCGAGACGAGAGGTAGGGGCCAGGGATTTATGGGTCAGTGATACACGGGAGAGAGAGAAAGGGATGCGGACCAGAGAGAGAGAGAGAGAGAGAGAGACCGAGTGAGGGAGAAAGTGAGCACAGCAGCTCAGCTCGGTGGGCTAGGCCAAGGGGAGGTGGTCCGACTGGGCAGTGGGCCCGTGGCCGAATAGGGGTTCTTTAGGCCCAACAAGAAAAGTATTTAAACCCTTAGAGTAGTTTCAAACATTTTTAAAGTTTTATTAGAACTAAGTTTGGACTAATTGTCAGTTTGAATAAGTGACGCTTTAACACTTATTCAGGTTATGAAAATATACAAAAATACATGTGTGATATATTGGTATATACTTATATATATTATATACATATATTGCAAGAATTATTTTCGCAAAAGTGAATGATCAAATTGTTGATCTTTAAATACATAAAAAGGATATACATATGAAATATGAACTTTGCACCAATTTATTTTGATTTTTGAAATGAAAAATATTATATAATTTGAAACATATACTTCCATTACAAGGATATATATATAAATGTGTGTGTGTATGTGTATATATACACACACATATATTTGAGAGTGTTCGGAGTAAAATGCTATAATTGGGGAAAATGGACGAAATTTCTAGGAGCTAGGCAAAAGGTAGGACCGTAATTTCATCTAGACTATTTAACCCTATAGGCAAAGTTGAATAGGATAATAATGTGCTAACTTAAATATGAATAAAAATGGGAGTCAAGGTTTTGGGCTTCAAAGTACTATTCCTAAACCGAAAGCACTATTCATGGTTTGGAAATTTGCAGCATCCTAGTAATGTAGAAACCAAGTTTATTAATTATTTGGTTTGTTACTATTCACGATCCAAAAATAGAGGTACTTACATAAAATACAAGCTAGTTAAATAGGTTCGAATATTTCTGAAAATAAGAAAAATGCATGACGAAATTTTGCATTTAGCATATTTAGCAAGAAAATATTTTTCTTGCACTCAAATTTTTGAAGTTTAAAATTTGGCCCAAATTGGGCTATTACAGCTACCTTGGCCGTGAAGTTGATCCTTCGTTCCTTTTATTTGTCACCTCGAGCAGGGCAAAGATTATAGGCTCGCTCCTTTAGGGCCTATGGTCGAAGGTCCGTCGGGACCTCCGGGTTGCTTCATTGTACAGGCTAGATAGGGATGTCTCCGCCTCGCTTCGGCAGCCCAAGTGAAGCCAGGCGAAGCAATGTGAAGCCTCTACATTGCTTTACCTCGGTGATGATTTTGGGTCCTTTGGTTCCTATTCGCCAAGACGGAGCGGGCGCTTTGCTTTGCCTCGCCTCGATTCGTTGAGTCGTTGGGGATGGGTGTAGTGGAAGAGAAAGGGGAAAAATTGTTTGGTTTAATCTTGATTTGGTATCAGTTATTAGTTTTGGAGTTTGAGTTAGTTTCGTGTTTGAGTAGGATTGAGTTCATATGAGACTAGAAGATAGAGTTTCCTTGTTATGTAGAAGAGTCATCGTCGGTTTCATGTAATATTCGAGCGCAAATAAAGAACTAGGGGCTAGAGAAAAGGTGCGACAGTTGAGGCACCAAAAAATTGATCTGCATTGTGTTCGTTATCCATCCTAGATCTAACAATTGGTACCAGAGCAAGATTTTGACAATGGGCTTCGTGACTACGCCACGGTGCATCGGACACATGTGCTAGATAGGCATGTTCATCGCCTGAGCGTTGTGAAAGAGGTCGGCAGAAGGCCAGGAGGGTGTCAGATGCTAGCGGCAGACGTCTCTGGTCTGCATGGTGCGGCTACTCATGGGAAGCGATGATCATGGCGATGTGAAACCGCCGCGAGTGAGAGTTGGTGTGAGGCCAACAATTGGGCGATACAATGTCGCAACAAGACGTGAAGTGCGAGAAGGGTCGGTGTGAAGCCGACAATGGTGGCAGTGCAATGCCATCGGAGAAGGGATGTGCTGAAGTTGAGCTAGCACTGCTTTGAGATGGATTTGACGAGTTGAGTATAGGATGTTGAGTAGTCATAAACGTCCTCAAGTCGAGTCCGAGGAAGAGACATTCAACAAGTTGTGTCCAAGACATTGAGTAGTTGTGATGTCGTCTTGAAGTAACTTGAGTCTGAAAATGGTAACTTCAACAAGTTGTGTCCTCGACGTTGAGTAGTTGTACCACCGTCCTGAAGTCGAGTCTCCGAAGAAGTTGATTTCGATGAGTTGTGCCATGAATGTTGAGTAGCCGTGTCAGGGCCTGAAGTTAAAGTGAACAAGTGAAGCATGGGGTGTTGAGTAGTTGTATCCCCATCCTATGTCGAGTAAGTTGAGCATGTCATAGTTGTGTCCGACTGCTTGAACAAAGTAGAGTTAAGCATATCAAGATTAAGGGGGATTGTTAGATTTAATCTTGACTTGGTATAAGTTATTAGTTTTGGAGTTTGAAGCATTTTTGTGTTTGAGTAGGATTGAGTTCGTATGAGACTACAGATAGAGTTTCCTCGTTAGGTAGAAGAGTTCTAGACAGTTTCATATAATGTTCGAGTATAAATAAAGGGCCAGAGTCACAAAAATGTGCGACAGTTGAGACATCGAAAAATCGCTTTACATTATGTTCGTTATCAATTCTGGATCTAACAAAAATAACTATGATATTCTTTACTCATACTCCCTTCACGAGAGAATGGGGTACTACGGGCCTGTTTGGTTGGCGTCTAACATTGCCATACCCTGACACGTCTCATGTTAGTCAAGTTTGCCCGAGTTAGGCGTGCGTTTGGTTCATTGCCACACTTGTGACAGAATTGCTCCTTTTTACATGGTCCCACATGTAGGTGGCTCACAAATGTGTGGCAAGATTCTTTTAGGCAAGCTAAAGTGTGGCGGACAAATTTACGAACTAAGCTTAGCCGAGTTGGACAAGTTAGGCGTGGCAAATTTAGCCAAATTTAGGCGTGGCAAGCTTAGCCTCAAAGTTAGGCGTGGCAGTTGAATTTAATATGATTCAAGGTATGTTCAATTGTTGTTTCACTACTAGGGAAACGGCCTTTAGTCTTGGTTGGAAATGGGTTTTAGGACTTGTTTGGTTGTTGTCTAAGCATACCACATATTGCCACACCTAAGGTTAGTCAGGTTTGACCATGGTAGGTGAGTGTTTAGTTTATGCCTAAGGTTAGCTAAGATTTCTTTTCCAACATATAGACCCCACATGTCATAAGTACAAAAAAGTGTGGCAAACTTGCCTAACCTTGCTAAAGTGTGGCTAAGAATTTCACAAACTAACCTTAGACAATTTTGACAAGTTAGTTTGTGGCAATGTTAGGAAAATTGGGCATCAACTAAACAAGCCCTTAGTCCCGGTTCCCGAACCGGGACAGGCCATCCGGGACTAAAAATATATGACATTTAGTCCTGGTTCCCCTAACCGGTACTAAACCGTAGAAAATATCTAAAAAATAAGACGAATTAACCCAAGACTCGAACCTGAGACCTCATGCCACCACGTGACTCCCCACTCACTCTTCTAACCAACCCACCCACCCACACGTATTTAATAGACTAGTATATGCATTCGTTTTGAAGTATGTTAGAATGAGTCTTTGGTACCGGTTCGTGTTACTAACCGGGACTAAAGACCTACATTTAGAACTGGTTCGTAACACGAAGCGGAACTAATGTGTGCCTATGCCAGCTAGCATGTACCCGATTGTTAAAGCCACCTTTAGTACCGGTTCGTAACACGAACCGGTACTAATGTGAGCGAAAAATCGTGCTTTTAACCCTCAGAACCACGAAATCGACTATTGCCACATCGGTCCTGGTTAGGGCTAATCGGGCGATGTGCGGACTAAAGGCCATTTCTCTAGTAGTGTTTCTAGTACAGAGGATGCTATCTCCAATGTTCAAATGTAAATAATATTATAAAACCAATATTGTTTTTAGATAAGAAAATTGATATGATCCACGATTTGGACCCAAAAAAAATGATTACGTACAGTTTTATATTTTTTTTACACTTTGTCCCATTTTGATTTTTGACAGAGTCCTATGAAAAGTCTACCTATTCAAAAAGAGGCCCAAACCGGCGAAAATCAAATCGAAACACACAGTTTAGGCCCGTTTGTATGCGTAAAATGAAATCCAAACACAAAAACCAGATAACATACGCACGAACGCCGTTACTATGCCTGATTGGATCATCTGAGCACGTGAACTACAAGACGTTCTACTTGTCGCAGCCGATGCGTTCTCACGGCCACGGGCCGGCGCAAACACTTGGAATAATCCCACAAGCTAATCAAGGAACCCCACTGACACGACCATTTCATCCATACGATTGCACGGAATCGATCAGCGTCGTCGCCATGCCGCTCAAGCTCGCGCTCATCGTCGTCCCTCCGGTCGGCGTGTCCTGCGTCGTGCTCTACGTCGCCGGCGTCCCCTGGGGCATCACGGGCCGCATCGTCGCCATCTTGTTCGCCTTCATCCTCGTCACCGGGCTGTGCGACCGCCGCGGCCGCTCCAGGAGGCAACGCCTGGCCGAGCGGGAATCTGCCGAGGGCCAGGCGGCGGCGCTGTCCTTCGCCGCGCTTCCCCGGGAGCCGGCGGTGGGGCTAAGCGCGGCCGTGCTCGCCGGTCTGCCGGTCTGCCGGTGTACAAGTACGAGAAGCAGAGGGGCGACGACTGCGCCGTCTGCCTCGGCGAGATCAGGCCGAGGGAGGTTGTGAAGCAGCTGCCCGCGTGCACGCACCTGTTCCATGAAGGGTGCATCGACGTGTGGCCGTGGTCTCACCGGACGTGCCCGGTGTGCCGGTGCCCCGTCGACTCCGCCGCCGTTCGGCCGGAAGTTGCCGTGCGCGTAGAGTCTTGACGCTCGACGGTTTGTGGCCACATTGTGTTGCCATTATCAGTACGTCGTAATTCAATTTTTTAAGCCATGATGTATATAGGTCGTGTATTAATCATTTATGAGCGCATAGTTAGGGTGTGGTTGGTTTGTAACATTGGGCTATCTTACCAATCAATTGGTCATGACCAATTGAGGACATGATCAATTCATTGGCAACTTTTTGTTGTTTGGTTTGAAACCGAATATTAATGATCAAAATTTGGCAAGGTGAATGTTTGGTTTTGCCAATTTGGTGGCAAAAATTTGAATTTACCCAAAAATAAGAAATAATTCAAAAATTAAATAAATTTTTAAAGTTTTTAAAAATGGATAGCTTAGGATTTTAGATGAATTATGAAATTTGTTTCATACAATTTGGATACCAAGTGAAATAGATATAAAAATAGAAAAATCAAAAGATTTATTATCTATATGCAGCATCAATGCACAGCTAATCACTTACTGCTCTCAATGCGGCTAATCACGGCTAATCGTGCGGCTGCTAGTGGGGCCCTACGCGTCGGCCGGTGCCTTGCCAACGAAAGGTGGCCAATTCCGGCGCCCTCGGCCTGCCCTCAATGCACCTAAAAAAGTGATAGCAAGCCAAATTTTTTCAACGGCGCGCCAATCCATGGCCGCTATCCAAACGCTTGCTAAATCATGAAGGCACAATCTTTTATTGGTAAGGCTAATTATGGCCATGATCCAAATACGTCCTTAGTGAATAGCACTTCACCATCTCCATGCCATTCGCATCATTGCACATTTGAACTGTTTAGATCTCCTCCTCGTTCGATGCGTATACCACGACTGAATCGGTCAGCGTTCCCAGATTCTCATGCACGAAGAGATCGACGCACCTCGACAGCTCGGAAAATTGCGGAAAACATTTCGGTGGAAATGCAGCACCAGTCTAAATTTTGTTCAGATGATAATTACATATATTCATATCTTCTGTACATTTGGACTGTGTATAGTATAGGCACGCGTGTAACCTTTGGAGAACCGCAGGAACCAGATCAGATCACCTGCAACTACAGTAGGACCCCTTAAAGTTGTAGCTAGCGAAATCTTATTTAGCTCTTGAAAGTTAAAAATTACTTTCTTGTCTATTCAAGTTATTTTCGTTTTCTTATCTATTCAAGTTATTTTCATTTCCACTCCAGTCTCAAGTTCTTCAGATCTTCTGTTAAGTACGGCCGCTAGAATAGTTATTAGGTAAAGTGGAACAAGAGATAGAGAAAAAAAAAATACAATTTAGCTAGCCCCTTAAAGTTGTTACGTTTTCTCACTTAGCACCTTAAATTTGAAAATGAGTTTCTTTGTCCCCTTAAAAATTGTATTTGTTCGCCCCAGGCTGTATCTGACCTATTAAGGGCTGGCTAAGACCCGTTAAAGGGCTTATAGAACACTGATGTGGATCTTGATTAATTAACACATTTTTTTTTTTATAAAACCAAGGTTCTAGTGATCACTCGGGCTGTCGTAGACCTGTTAACGGCTTATGTGATGCTCACGTTCACCCTAATTAATTAACATGTACTTTGTACAAATCAGGAAATTTTTTTTTTCTATGAGGGTCATAGTGCCTTTCTACAAAAGCGTAAGCCTATTCATTAGCTCCTAATTGTAGTACTCTTTTTATTAAGCATAATAATTAAAGTTTTTAAACTCATAGAAATTATATTCGTACTTTTTTAAATTTTCCATGGTCTTATAGCATATATGTTTTTTTTGGATATTAAATAACACCTTTAAGAGACGTAAACTAATTTTTAACTTTGGGATGCTAAATGAGAAAATGCTACAACTTTAATGGGGCTAAATTATACTTTCTCTCTATCTCTTGCGCCACATTATTTGACATTCGTGCCAACAGGACCACGTCAGTGGCAACAGCACTTAACAGAAGATTTGACGGTGTTAGGGCTAGAGTGTAAACAAAAACAATTTTAATGGGGGGATAAATTAATTTTCAACTCCTGGGGGCTAAGTGAGATTTTGCTATAATATTAAGGGGTCAATATTATACTTTACATTATACTTTACTCTTACAACTAAAAGTCTATGGCTCTAAAAGAAAACTATGTCTACGACTACATGTACAGAGACTGCATCCAAGCTCATCGATTCTTTTTGAAATCCAACAGCTCTGGATGCTTGCCAAAGTTGCTATAGTACCTGTTATCTTGCTACAGTGCCTACAATAACTGTTAGAACCTGGCCACGGATTTCGAATCCAGGGGCGCTAATGCAACTACGAAATTGCGGCAACTATCTCCGATGAGTTGCTTTACAGATTGCATTTCCAATAAGAAAAAAGTGTCAATTTAGTCTCCAAACTATCGTGTCAAATTGATCCATATGGTATAAAATCGGGTAAAATTGATCAGTAAACTTTTTAAGCCATACCGATTTGGCTTCTTGACCAGTCAAACCCGCATTTCAAGTGGTTTGGCTGATGTGGACACATACGTGGCCGGTTTTACATGCATGGACATCAAGCTGGACTCACATGTAGACATTGACATAGCCTCTTCGTCCCTTTCCTTTATTATTCTTCTTTCTTTCTTCTACCTGAGCACGGCATGCTGCTCCTCACCACGTGCAGAGGAGGGAGGCCACCCATGCCTGCGACATTGGCTTAGGCAATGGCTAGCGAACCATCGCCGCTGATGAGGACATCATAAGTAAGGATACAAGCACACCTCGTCCTTCCACTATGTTCACTACATCGTCTACTTCGACTACATTGAAGCAAGAACGAGAAGAACGCCAAGTAGGCTTGAAACCTTTGGCCAAACCGTTCATGCTATCAATGAGGGATGTCCAACACGTCATTACCAAGACTCAACAACTTACCCCACGGACAAGCAAGCCCAACTCTCTAGGAGGTCCAAATCAGCCATCAACAACCAGTCTGTAATCAAACGGACACCCAGGCCGCATACAACGTCCAATTAAGGCCTATGAGCACTTTATGGAAAGCTTATGAGATAAGCTTTCGAACAGATCCAGCCTCACATCCAAATTCATCCCGAGATGCCCGGAATCGATGGAACTATTAAGCGATCAGAATCTGCTAGATGCTGCATCACCCCACTTTTGGGCCTAAGGCCCATGTACCCCTAGGGTCAAGTGAGGGTGTGTGCCAATCTGATATCTAGCACCCCTCTGGCCATCATACATCCTCTATATATGGCTGCCACATGTGTGTGTTGAAACAACCTCGATTCCTCTTGTGTCAGCTAGACCAACAAGGATGAGTTTGAAACACCAACTCTTGAGTATTTAATTTAGATTTACAATTTAGATTGCTTTTACCCTTGTTCTTGCTTGTTCTTCGGTTGCATTATAGGAATGGATCTTCGTGATCAGGTCGATCGTGTTTCCGGCATGGTTGATAACGCTTCGTCGTGGTGGTTTAGCAATTGTTGGGTTTCAATCCTTGTGTGGTTGATAGCCGGATCATCAAGGTTGCCATGACACCAAATCGAATATATCCATATCACTAGAAGATCAGGCATGTCCACATCAGCTGCCCTCTCCTGTCTCATCTCCTCTCTTTGAACCTGAAACCACAACAACGAAGCAGTGAAGATAGATCAAGGCAGAAGAGGATCGTGCACCCTCCATATCACCGGGGTGCAGGATACAGGGTGGGTGGGGCAGCCAATGTGCAAGACGACAGCGGGATGGGGTCAACCGACTTGTAGGAGGATGGTAGGGAAGGGCTGGGGTGTCAGATCTATAGCGGCCTAGCGGGGCCTTCTCGCCGATGTCTGGATGGGGTAGTGCCGCGACGGCTGATGCTCCTAGGTGGTGATAGCGGTAGTACCATAAGTCTAGGAGAAGGTCGGTGTCACCGTGAGCAGGGAAAGCAGCCAAGGCCTATGATGTCCCAGGGCCAGGGAGATGAGGGAGTCGGCGCCAAATCTGAGGAGGCAGCCAGGGCCTACGACATCCCATGGTTGGCCGTGCACAACCCAAGAGCTGCCCTAGTATCGCATCGTCCTAGGCTCATGGCTGCACCACCTGCATTGCCACAAGCTCTCCTAGCTATCGTGGTCAAGGTGATGTGGCTACTCGGGCAGAGAGGTGGCCGGTGAGATGGAGGCATGGAGGAGACCGAGCAGCTTCGATAGAGGGAGACCAGAGGAGGCGCTGATGCTGCCCGCAGGTTGGGCTGGCAACTGGAGCACGCGGGTGAGAGAGGAAGGATAGAGAATTAGAGAGTGAAGTGAGAGCGTGTGTGAAGGAAGAGAACTAATACCACGTCAGCATAGAGGTGGGTGTCCAACTATTCGTTGGCACATGTAAAACCAGCTATGTATACATCCACGTCACACAAAACTGCTTGAAAGACGAGTTTGACTAGTCAAGAGGCCAAATTAACATGGTTTGAAACGTTAAGGACCAATTTCGCCCTTTTTTGTACCACATAGACCAATTTGACTTGAATGTGATACCAAATCGACACTTTTTTGTTCCAATTATATTTTACTTTTAAAGTTCCAAAAGAATACTTCAACTCTGCCGTAACCTAAATTTGATAAAACTATATCTAATGTGTTAACTTTTTCTGATGAGAAGGTACTACATCTCCTATGGGTTGCTCTATCCAATATCAATATAGTTAGATCCAAGTTTCTAGTATCCGGTTATGAGATTTTACAGGAGCTGGGTATGGCCACCTGTATGTTCAAGGTAGCCCTTATGTGTTTTCATGATTAATAATAAACATAGTTAACGACAAACATGATTAATGACAACACATAATTGATGTAAATGCTTAATTTAGTTAGTGCATAATGACAAACCTCTAATATGCTCATTGTCATGAGACTAATGTGTTTATTGATAAGATGGTTCTAATCTCATCACTTTTAGAGGAAATCATGTGGATAAACTATTCATCCATTGCAAGGTATATATCTTGTGCACTCGGTAAATCTTCTGAGATGTTGATTTATCGTCTTAGTCTCACACTTGCAAATAGGATAAATATGCGATATTGAGGTATGTGTTTGGTATTCCACTCCTATCCATAAGTGCATCCTCTTATGCTAGTATATGGTATAGTTGGATTTTATTTATACTCATTGCTTCATGTCATGTATATTTGAGTTTACTTATATTTGATCTTTGTCATGGATACGATGATTAATTGTACTAGGAGATCTTTGCCCTTAAATATACCATGTATTAGTTATTCCCTAGGTGACTCATACGATAGGCTTCACCATGTCATAAATAGGATTTATGCATATATGATTGTCTTGTATATTTTGATATGCACTTCTTTCATGACGTTTATCATATATTATGTGTTGTCTCCTATATTGATCCACAAGCTTTTAGCCCAAAATCTAGTTACTAGTATCTTGTTTTTGTATTTTTTTGGTATTTTTTATAGAATTAATTCTAAACAGAATTTGAGAAAAGTTTCAATACCAAAAACCTAGAGTTGGTCATTATAAACATTTTTCATATTCAAAGGTTTCTCAAATGACCAATGTATCTCAAGCTATGAGGTTTTGAAACTCACCGAAAAACTTGTTTTGACCAAAAATTGTAAATTTCTAGCACTTAATTGAATTATGCCATTTGAGTAAAATTTCTTGATACAAATTGACTCACAAGGTCATTTATAACTCATAAAAGTTTTTGGAAAGATTAAATACCCATTTGAGCTCATTTTTAGCAAAATTGGAGAGATTATCAAAACTTAAAGCTTTATTGGCCAAAATCAATCTTTCAAGGATTTAATTGTCTTCTCTCCATTGAAATTGCTCCAAAAGGTGTATTTAATGGTTCTCGTGAATATTTGGAGAAATTCATAATGATTTCATGAATTTTACCATGCTTTATTGCAAAATATCATCCTGTGAGCTTTCTAGTCAAAATTCTTCAATTGGTATAAATATTTTAACTTGAATTTTCTTGAATGGACCCTTTGTGTGAGGGGGAACTTTCTAAGTGGATTTCTAGCCTCTTTAAAGCATTATCTCTTTATTTGTATTGAATCTTATGAGGTTTGGTGAAACTTTCAATCATTCCTATTTAAGCTTGCTTCAAAAGTCAAAAACAAAACTTTTCATTCTAAAAGGCCTAATCTTGAGAAAAATAGTCTTGAAAAAGTCTTCTAATGTGTTTCAAATATTTTCAAGTATCTATCCCTTGGTTTGGTTGTAAAAGTCAAAATTTGGCCTAAAAGGGTCTTTTGTGATCTTGTTTTAGTATTTAACTTCAAATTTTTTCAAAATAAGATCTATTTGTAATTGAAAAAGTGTTCTATACAAAACTTTTGAGGTTTGGGATTTCAAACAATTCTCTAGTTCAAAGTTTCTCCTAAATCCAAATCATTCAAAATTTATGTCCTTTTCAAATTCATCCAAATCTCTCTTTTGACCTTAATTGGCATATTCTTGTATAGAGTTGGATTTTGCAATTTGAGTGGATTGGAATGTTTAAATTGGCTTATAAACATCTCTCTAACTCTTATGATGGCATAGAAGTGCAAATTTCCATTCAAAACTTATTTGGTTGCATCTTGAGGATTTGGTGAAAATTTAATTCCTTTGTGTGCTTCAAATGCAAATTTCACCATATTTCCCAAAAGAAAATTGCTTTATTGTAAATTCTTGTTGAAAAACCTTCTATTGCATCTCTAATTCAGATTTGGAAAGCCTCAAATTTATTTGACCCTTAATTGCAAGAATGTTGACTTTATTTAACTTAGTGTCAAAATTAAACCTCCAATGCTCTTTTTGACCTATTTCTTAATTGGAGTGTTATTTTTTAGAAATTACTTTTGGATAAGTTTTTTGGGTTCCATGGAACATTTCTGCAAAATTTCATAGCCATTGGACTTTATTTGATGAAGATTTGACCCCAATTCAAAATGTTCAGTTTGCTGAAATTTCAGTTCTGAACAGAATTTTGGGCTGTTCTATGATTTTTGTATCTCCTAATGGGTTCAAAATATGAGGAAGTTGTTATAACAAGTTTTGATCCTCTATAGTTGTCTTCATTGCCAAATCTTTTCAGAATTTTTGAACCTCATTTGACCTTCAATCAGCCCGGTCTAAAAGCCTATATGAGCTGTCCAAAGTCTGAATTTTTTCAGCACATTGTAACTTTTGAAATCCTAATGTTTCTTTGAGTTGGTTGCAATTTTGGTAAGACTTTCAAGGTGAAAACTAAGTGAACTCATTCATTGCTCCAAGTCTCAAAGTGGAGCATATTTATTCATGTTTTCATTCAAATGAAAGTGCTATTTGGCTAAATTCTTTTTAGAAATTGGATCTTAATGTCTCTTAGCCTCAAAATGTCTCCTCTCTTAAATATTTTGGTTCTTATATTTCAAGAATTGAATTTGAATGAATTTCAAATATTTCTCTTGCAAAGTGGTATCTTTTGGACTCATTCATTACTTGCAAGTGGTATTATCATGCCTATCCTTTATATCTTGCTTTTTTTTTTTGCAAATTGACATTCAACTTGGGTTAAGTTGAAAGATATTTGTTCCCAAAAATCGTTTGCTTGTCTATGCATGTGCAGGGGATCGGAGGAGGATTAATGTCGCCGGTAGGATGAAGGATGTGGATAGAACTTTCATGGTCCGAGGGATCTAAGGCTGTGCGAGTTGATCGGGACTAGTTTAAGCATGTGATGGATGAGAATCGACGAAGGGGTGTATCTCTTCTTATGACCACATCTTTAAATGTCATTGCATTCCCGTGTGCTAAATTAAATTATCAAATAGGTTGATTGCATAGTTGTAGTGAGACCTCTTGCATGATAGACTAATATTTAAGCTCTTTCGTATTCATTTGCTCTTTATAAATTCTCTTGACCTTAATAGCTATCTCTCAATGCTTTTGAATAAATTATCTTTTAGAATCCATTGTAAGTTCGAGAGTGTGTTGGAATAAGTTTCAAAATTTTGTTCCTTGCAAGTGACGCCTTAAATGTTTTCTCTAGAAAATCTTTTAAAATGGCATCATGCAAATTTTGTTTTATTGTTATATTTCGATATTCTAGTGTCATCTAACATATTTGGTGAGCAATCTTTCTAGTAGTTTTTAACACATATCGTTCAAGTGGTATCTTACGAGCTCACTAATAATTGACCAAAATGGTTTATATGGATGACACCATGCTAAAAGAGGAGAAATGTGATATGGATAAAATTTTGAAAGTGGTATGTCCTTTTTCATTTCTTATACAATTGAATCATGAACTTGTACTTCACTTATATCTTTTGGCTCCATGATTGTGATGCTCTAGATTATGTCTTACAAGTGGTATTATGTTGTTTTGTTATGCTTGATCTTTACTTATATCATTTGAGACATGACATACTTGCTTAGTCACTTGTGATTCATTATTGCCTAAATCTTGGATATTATAACTTTCATATTATCATGCCTAGATTTAGGGGGAGCCTTATTTATCATGCTATATTCTTTGCTCCTTGTTTTGCTTGACTCCCTATAATCCTGATCTTTGTAACATTTCATGGGGGAGAATATGTATTCATTATGTATGATGCTCCTTTTTGGATGATTAATGTCAAAAGGGGGAGAATTTTCATGTATATCAATTGTCCCCATTATTGTGTCATGCTTTTTTGCTTAAGGATAGAAAATGTCATGGTTTATATTGCTACAATGTCATTCATTACAATTGATATGAAGTTTGTCATAAATCACCAAAAAGGAGAAGATTGTAAGTTCAAAGTAGCCCTTGTGTGTTTTGGTGATTAATGACAAATATAGTTAATGACAACAAATGATTGATGTGAATGTTTGATTTAATTAGTGCTTAATGACAAACCTCTAATATGCCTACTATCATGAGACTAATGTGTTTATTGATAAGATGGTTCTAATCTCATCACTTTTAGAGGAAATCATGTGGATAAACTATTCATCCATTGCAAGGTGTGTATCTTATGAACTCGGTAAATCTTGTGAGATTTTGATTTATCGTCTTAGTCTCACACTTGTAAATAGGATGAATATGTGACATTGAGATATGTGTTCGGTATTCCACTCCTATCCATAAGTGCATCCTCTTATGCTAGTACATGGTATATTTGGATTGTATTTATACTCATTGCTTCATGTCATGTATATTTGAGTTTACTTATATTTGGTCTATGCCATGGATATGATGATTGCTTGTTCTAGGGGATCTTTGTCCTTAAATATGCCATGTATTAGTGATCCCCTAGGTGACTCATACGATAGACTTCACCATGTCATAAATAGGAATTGTACATATATGATTGTCTTGTATATTTTCATATGCATTTCTTTCATAAAGTTTATCATGTATGATGTGTTGTCTCCTATATTGATCTATGCTCTTATTTATCTCTTTTATTGGATCAATAACTTCATATGTTACTTGAAACATATTGTACTTATATATTTCTCATATATTTATTAATGTACACATTTAGTAAAGCTGGAAATTGAATTACATTGATTAATTACTTTGCCTTGGATTTTAGCATCAATATCTTTTGGCATCTATCTATCATGTGCATATTAATATAAAGCCTCTTTATATGATGCACATTAAAGAACTATCATATGGCAAGTGTTTCCATTTATATCAAACTTTATTTTGAAATACTTGTAGTGCTTAATTGAGCATAAGTATCAATTCTATTAATTTACATTGAGCTTTTGGGACTAATGCCTTTCATGAGGTGGTGTGAAGAGGATTTGGTCCTATGAATGTGGATGACGACAAAGAAATGAGATGAGATGATGACCAAGTTGAGATTAACAAGACAAGAGAATCGTCAATAGTTGCTGACAAGGTTGAGACCAATAGGATAGAATGATTATTGGGGAGGATGATCGAGTTGAGGTCAACAGGACCGCGAAGTCATCAAACTTTTGGATTGAGTCAAGATTGATGAAATGAAGGCATCATCGCAATTTGAAAAATATTGTCAAGTGAAGGAGAGGAATAAATGGATGATGGCTAATTTGAGTTCAACAAGACGAAGGTTCACCAAGAGTTGCAAATAGAGTCAAGATCGATTTGATAGAGAATCGTCGAGGGGATGATCGGGTCAAAGTCGATAGGACGGGAGAGCCTCATGAGGTGATCGAGTCGAGGTTAATGAGACGAAAGTATCATCGTGAATCAAAGGTATGGCTAGTGTAGAACTAAGGATTTTTTCTATTCTTTTGTCGGTCCTGGCGTTGGTTGGGAGACCGGATTAATAGGGTAGATCACCATACTATTAAGAGAGGATCGATATGTTTGGATCACCTCAGGTCGCCTACATCAAGTTGTACACTATCTAGATGTTCCATGTTGGGTTCGTGTAAGAGTAGTGAAGTGTCTAGATGTTGGTGGGATGTAGTGAGAAAGAGAGCTGTCGGCAGTGTCGCATAGTGTGAGAAACGGGTCTTCTTTAGATTCCTTGCTTTTCTTGCACCCATCCTTTGGGATTGAGGTGGTAAGACCTCATGGGTTGGATAGCCATCGTTCTTATCTTTCCAAAAAGCATAAGATCACCGAAATCGGAGTTCGAAGTTACGAGCGTTTTAGCGGAAGACTGTCAGGCTGTCAGGGAGAGGCTGGACGGTCCGGATTTGGGTCCGTACGGTCCGGACTCCATTGGTTCCATTCTGTCCTTAGTTGAGTTGGGTCTAGACTGTCCGGACTTTATAGCAGCTTGTTTCCCGCAGTGGAATTTAGACTGTCTAGACTGATTCGGGATGGGTGTGATTTAGTGTAAATTGGTTGAACGGCTAGTTTTCTTTCTTGTGACCTCGTATATAGCCGTTAGGGGCATTTAGGAGAGGTATCTCTTCCATTTGGCAATTTTGGCGTCCCTAAAATTGAGAGGTGTGAAAGAGGGGTTTGGGGTGAGTTAGAGGTGTGTCCTTTAGCCATTAAACCCTAGTTATCCAATTAAATCCTTGAGAGTGTGCATCAAGGTGTGGATTGGTCCGGAGTGACCTATTCATCTCGGTCTTGTTGCTCTTGGTGCTTGCGGGCACCTAGATGGCGTGGGAGACGTCGTGCGCCGGTGACCTTCTCAAGGAGCTTGTGAGAAGGCCTATGCGAATCTTATGCGTGGCGTTGGTGCTTGCCACCCCCTAAGGGGAGAAACTAGCAACCATTAATGAAGATGAGGCAATATGCTCAAGAGGGAGCCGGGTCTTGTGAAGAGCAAGAACTTGCCTCAATGTGGACGTAGGAGCGCGGCTCCGAATCATGGGAAAAAGTCCTCGTGTCACTTGTAGTATCTCTTGTCTTCTTTATGCATTGTTATATCCTTGTGTTTATCTATGATGCATATTATACATTAGATGATGATGTGTACTCTATGCTAGTTGCTCTCTTACTATGTGTTGGTAGCTTGTTGTTAGTGTTATTGCCATTGTAGTTGCTAGTGCTAGATTCATATTGTGAGCAATTTAATAGCTTGGATTTACATACCTAGAATTAAATTGCTTACTTGTTACCATAAGATTGTATATCTCAACTTATATGATCTTTATTCTAGGATGCTTATCTTGATTGCTCTCACCATAATTAAGATTGTCATCACCTGTATTCAAGCATTAGTATTTTGCTTCTGCATGTTTAACGGTTTGAACACAAGATTAAAATTTAGAATTAGAAAGTAAAATTTGATTAGCCCTATTCACCCCTTCCTCTCTAGGGCATCCGATTCCTTACACCACCCGCACTAGGTCACTCGCATTATCCTTTTTTTATCCGAAACCTGAATACAAATACAAGCCCCGTTTGGCACAGCTCCAGCTTCCAGCTCCATCTCAGATATGGTGTTTGTAAGTTAAAATAAAGTAACTTCACTTTATTTTTTTAGTTTAAATATAAATAAGATGACTCACCTAAACATCATCAGTGCACCCACAGCTCTAACTCCATAAATTTCTGGAATTAAAAATAAGGTGCTCCATCAATTCCATCCGGTGGAACTGTGCCAAACACCCTGACAGTCTAGTTGATTTGCTACGGACGCAGCACAGATGCCGATAGATTACTAGCATCACCTAGTACGTATAGATCCCGTACAGGTACAAGGAGATCGTCGATGGGCCCGATGTATTGCTCTTGGCACCATCTATGAGCACCCCTTGGAAGTTTGATATAATACTTATACTTAGTCACACATGGTATACTCTCCTTTGTTTAATTATCTGCTGTGTGATCAGCTCATCTAGTTAAATCGGAGCTAGCTATCACATGTGGCGACGTATGGCTACCATGATTGTGAGAATTAAGGTCAACCACCGAGCATTGGTCGTCCTCCTCCCCGTCGGCGCCTTCGCCGGCGTCATGCTGTACCTGATCGGAGCCCGCTGGGGCCTCGCGCTCCTCATCGTGGTCACCTTCCTTCTCTGCCTCAACTGCGCGGCAGACCAGGCCCCGACGCTCCCGTTGCAGCAGCCGGCTGGCACGACGCCGTCGTCCACGGCAGCGGCGCTTCCGCGCGAACCGCCAGCCGGCCTCCACGGTCTAGGCGCGTCCTTCACCACGACGACGGCCGCGCACAGGAAGAAGGCCGGGGGCGACGTCGAGTGCCCGATCTGCATTAGCAAGGTGCGGCAAGGTCAGGTGGTGAAGCAGCTGCCCGCGTGCATGCATATGTTCCATAGGAAGTGCATCGACAAGTGGCAGACGTCTCACGCGACGTGCCCGGTGTGCCGGTGTCCAGTCGACGCCGCAGCAGCCTAGCCTGCGCCTTGCTAGCTGTGTGAATTGCGGTCGTGCATGTGGCGCGCCCACATTAACCTTGATCTTGATTGTAACCAATTGATACCATGTTCATGTTCTTTTTAGGTTTTAGATGTTCTTTTTATGATTTACATGTTAATATGGCACCTATGTTCTATTCATCATTCTTTTTGCACTGTTGTTAATTATTACATCGATCTAAACTATTTTTCGCTCATTCATTTTTCTTTATTTGACCTATGTTCATTTTTCTTTATTCTGCACTGTTGTTCATTTTTCTTTTTGCACCTATGTTCTATTCATCATTATTTTTGCACCTATGTTCTGTTCATTTTTCTTTATTTGACAGCTCAGTGATCTCCAAGAATAAACCTAGCTAGATTAGACACGATGGTCCAATAATGTTTTATCCGTTGGAGTACAGTTGAAGAGCTTGACTATTAATAGGGGGTGAAAACGGGTCGGATACGTACGGTCGGATATTAGGTGATCCGTATCCTATCCTAATTATTTTTATTCGAATACGGATTGGATATGAATAGTTAAAAATCAGGTACGGATACGGGTAACGGGTATTTATAAACGGGTACCGGATAGTATACGAGCGTGCATAATATGAATATCGGGTGCTTAGTCAGATTGTATGTGAATTGTGTAGCATTAAAATTTATGATAAAAATAATCTAACTAAAGCATATACCAACATAAATAATACAAAACATACGGTCGAACTAACGTGTCAAAGAGCATAAACCATATAACATAGCACTAGCACATGACAATTGATAAGTTCCATACAACATAGGACATGCATCTTCGTATAGCAGAGCAGTTCAAACGAGGTCTCATTAAATTCCTTCAATCTACAAAATCAGGGGAAGTGTGAAAAAACAAGATAGCAGTCTTCTTCAACAGAACTAAAAAAATAACCATGCAGTCCTTTATATACAACCAAATTATACAGCCCTTCCAAAGAACAAGCTACCAGTCAGACGCTGTTTCTTCATGATTCTAACAATTTATTGTCCTTGATTTTTTTAAAAAAACATGCCTCAAAATATTTTAGAGGAAAGATCTAAATCTGATTATGAGTTGTCATCAAAGTTACTTGCAAAAATTACCATAACTTGCACATTGACACTGCACAGAGTTTTCTTGTACAGTGAAACATATTTGCAAACCGATATTTTTTAAAAGTCAGGTACTTTTACTTATAAATCTGACAAATGCAACATATTCGCAAACAAATATTTTTTAAAGCATATTTAAGAGCAGAATACTAACAAATTTTTAGATCAGTTTTACGTAGCAATGACCGTAGTAAAACAGGAAATCCCATCTATTATTGCAACGTGTGAGAATATGCCCGTTGTGTAGGCAGTTTGGCACTATGCATGTAGCACTCTACCATACAGTAGTATCTAAAATAATTTGTCTGCACAACTTGGCGATGTGCGATTCACAATCAGAATAAAATGTCTGAAAAGACCTTTGCTTATGGAAAACATACATACATTGCTCATTAGATCAAAATGGAACCTTTAGGTTAGTGCCAACCTTTCCCCAACCCCTCGTCCTCCGCGAGAATTCGCATAGAATTCAATGGATTGCCTATCACAAACGCAAGGACCAAGAACAGTCGCTGCTTGAGTTGTGAAAGAACAATCAATGAGAAGGGTAAAAAACAGGGCCGGGTTGGGGTCGATCAGTTACCCCCATCCGCTGACGGCGTAGTAGGGCTCGTTGGAGAGCAGCGTCTCGTCGACGTCAAACACCCACGCCGGTCTGGCGCCCCCCTCGCCGAAAGCGAAGGCCTGGGTGGCGAAGGCGAGGGAATCGGCAGCGACGAAGGCGGAGTCAGACGCGTAGCGCTCGCCCTCCATGTACCCACGCACGAACGCCCTGCAGCGGTCCGGCACGGCGCTCCAGGGCCCCGCGTTGCCCGTCTCCACCGACAGCCTCCAGCTGTCGCAGAAGAGCTCGTCCGAGTCGCCGCCGAAGGAGACCACGGTGGCAGGGACCTCCGGCGCGGTCCGGATAATGGCCTCGGAAGTGACGGGCGGCAGGCGCGTTGGTGGCGGCGGGGGCTGCGGCTGGTGCCGGCGGGAGCGGCTGCGGGAGTTGCAGCGTGGGGCGGCTGCGGGAGCTGCGGCGAGGGGCGGTGGGAGCTGCGGCGACGAGGGGCGGCAGGAGCCGAGAGCTGCGGCGGGCAGGGAGGGCTGCAGCGGGGGGCGGCGGCGCTGCGGCTATGGAGTTGGGACGGCGGTGGTGTGTGGAATGGGGACTGGGAATGGGGAGTGAGGTTGGCCGGTTAGGGTTGACCGATTGAGTGTTTTTTCCCTCCAATGGGCCAGCCTGTAAAGCCTGTTGGCCTTGGCCGCTTCGGCCTTGGGCCATAATTTCGAATCGGGTACCTGATTTTTAAAATTATCCTAATATCCGTATCCGACCCGAATAGTCGGGTATATACCGGGTATTTGCTGTCCTGTATCCGACCCATATCGAAACAAAAGTATTCGGGTAATTACCCGTATCCGACCCGACAAAAAAATACCCGTATCCATATCCGAATTTTTGGGTAAAATTTTCGCCGGATCCGGATACGGTCGGGTATTACCTGTAACATGCTCAAATTTTTGCAAGAACATTTTCACAAAAATCATTCCATTTGCATATTTAAAATTTTCTTGCATTACTAAGGATTGTTAGAATTTTCCCTAAATTTTCTCTATTTTTCCTAAGCCCTAAGAGGCATATTTCAATTTTCCATCTAATAAAAATCTCCTAAAAATCTATTTGTATTTGATAAAAAACTTCTCCACATTTTTCTGGATTTTTCAAATTTTAAATCACATTTTTCCGAGCTATACACTAATTTCTAAAATTATTTTAAAGTTCTATAGATTTTAAAATTTATCCTCCGTACTTTAAGTTATAATCAACGGATGATCTTTTCGACCACATCATTTCTTTAAAATAGACGCTCCAGATGAGGGCACGTCATCCCAAGTATTTCCCCCACCGAATCGGGTTTTTTTTCAGATTCAATCCAAGCCGTTAACCTTTGATCCAACGGCACATGATTCGTCTTCTACCTCCAAATTTCACAAAGACCGCCTCCTTGATCAAATGGCCCATTGCTTCGCTAGAAATCACCTTTGCCGCCTCTCCAGCTCGCCGCTACCCACGGAAATCCCTTCCCCAGCACTGACACCAGCCGCCGAACTCACCCGCCGCTTCTCGAATCGCCTCGCTGTCACCCCAAACCCGACAACGCCTCCTTTTCCGCTCGCCGGATTCCGTCGTCAGAGCTCTTCAAACCGCCCTCCAAACCGACGTTCGAGCCCTATAAAATCTACCCTTCCCTGTGGAATCCCACCATCACTCACCTCCGCCCCTTCTCTCCTCTTCTTCCACACCGAAGCGCCGCCCTAGCTGGTTTCTTCTCCAACTCCGGCGTACACCAATACCTTTGCTCTGACCATCTCCCGACTCGGCGCCAAATACTAAAAGCTTCCACTTGACATCGTGAAGCTTTTGGTACCGCTGCCTAGAGCCGAAACCCACTGGAACTCGCCGCCGATCTTCCAAGCTCGCCGCCGCCCCAAGCTCGCCGTTCGGCCATCATAGACCATCCCTAGCCCAACTCCAGCCATCTATAGGTCCGTAATGATCCCAATTACATGATTTCAACCTTTAATTTCATCCTTTTGCCTTCAATCTTCCACAATCCCGATTCCCCCCAAATCTATACTCTGTTCTTCCCCCTTTTTTTTCCATTTTTATTCTTTATTCTAATAACCCGAAATGCTATCAAAATACATTAAAAATAATAAAAATAATAATTAAAATCTGTAAAAATATTACACAAGCACCTTGGATAGTATAGAATTTTATAAAATATAAAAGGATCACATTTTTATAAATAAAAACTATTAAAGTAATTTTCTCAAATACTATAACATAAAAGGAAAAATATTTGTAAAAATTTATTAAAAACCTTCAAAGTAAATAAGATTTTCCAAAAATATAATAACTCCACTTTATTAAATAAGATTTCCCAAAAACATTTAAATATACTGTAAAATTTAAAAATTCCATTAAGAAACCCCAAAAATCATACATTCCATCACCCTCTTTTCCGACCCCCCCTATTTTATAAATTCATTTTTCATACATTTCTTTTGTTTGAAGAATTTCCTTCATTTAAATTTATTTGGCTCTTATTTGAATCTTCTCTCGCAACGTGTAGAACCTGAGGATTGTTCCGGACTTCTTAATCCATCCTGTGAGGAATTCCCAGAATTCTCCAACTCAGTTGAAGTTGACGAAGACAGGTTTTCTACCTTTGATGTATAATTTATTTCCTATTCCTGTTATTTATATTTATCACATTATGTTGTAGATATGTATGTATGAAGTTTCCTTTTAAAATATCTCTCCTAAAACCCACAGCCAAAAAGCCCCCCTTCCTAATAACATGTTTAACATTCTCCACAACCCTAGAACTTAAGGATAATAATCATCATTAAAATTTTGAATAAAGTTATGTTGAAGAATATAAGCTGGGTGGATAGCTTATATTAGAGTTTGTGGAAAATTTAAAATGCATCTTTTTCTATAGAGCAATTCGGAAAGATTGCCATGTCGACTTGGGTAAGGCACCTCGGGGAAAAAGGTGCAACACTCAAGGGCACCAGGCTGAGTGTTTGGTTGAGTTAAAGTCTGGATTTGTTTCTCTATAAAATATAGAAGCAAATTCAGAAATATCGTTATCTTTGCCGTCTTGGGCTATGGTCACAGTAAGTATGGCTGGTGGAAACACTCAAGGGCAGCAAATAACAAGGTTATTTGTAAATCGTTTGCTTCTATAAAAACTTGAGTTTAAAATGTTTAAGAATGACATAATTTACCGCCCATCCATGGAAGTCATGAATCCGCGGGTAAAGCTGGGCAAGTTCTGCAGAGCTGAAAACAAATACATCGATGGACCCTACTTCGAGTATATGAAGTTGTGTCAAATGGGTGATGCCTATCTTATACATTGAATTCATGAACTTGATTTATATATTCTTCGTCTGGTTAGCAGATGATTATAAGGATGGTGTTGGAGATAGAAATTGAATAATCATAAAAATTGTTTTGATTTTAATAAGTATTAAGTCTTTCATCTATAATAATTTGTATTGCATTCCAGTTAAAAGATGAACTCCACTCAAATAAATCTTGCATATAGTTAATAGTAATTTCCTATAAGATTCCTGCAAGTACGGTTGGAACTTACCGATTAATTTTGGGAACTATTTATTATCACGAATAGAACCCTCTTATGCTGCAAATCTGGATTTTACTCAAGAGGAAATTGATATGTTTGGTCAAGAATTCTAGGCTCTTCCTATACATAAGCTCAATAATTGTGAGATATGTAAATTTTTGTAAAAGATGATGTAAATTATGTTTGTATAAAACTTGGATATTTTGGCTTGAATAAATGTAAAAGCTTGGTATGTAAGCCATTTCTGTGTTACTATTGTAACTCGGGAGTTTAAATTTCGATATTCTACATCGGAATTTGGGTCCCACATTACCTGACCCATTTTCACCCCTAACTATTAATCCCTCTTTTGGCTGCCTAGTATTTGTGTGATCATCAATAGTCATCGTGTTAGTAACAAATTAAATAAAAAATTAATTGAACAACTTATTTGGCCTTAATAAAACTAGATGATGATGATGCTGAGTAGTAGTAGCAGCAGCACACTACTAGAAAACTGGCCATTAATACCGCCCATCGATTGCAGTTGATTTGAACCGCATCGATAGTAGCATCGCTTAGGTTCATTGGCTCTGGTAGTAGTGGGCTTTTAGTACCGGTTGGAGCCTCGTATTAGTATCGGTTCGTGACACGAGAGAGGCATCGATCTTTACCGGTTCGTGTTAAGAACTGGTACTGATGCCTCGTTTCAAGAAAGTTCAAAAGGAATGCATACTCTATCTATATTAGTAGGCGATGGTGGATGGATTGGCTAGAAGGGTGAGGCTGGAGTGATCACGAGGTTGTGGGTTCGAGTCCCACTGGTACTAAAGCCAGTTCCCAACCAGTACTGATGGCTAGTTCTCTAGTAGTGGTAGCACTAGCAGCAGTACTACTATTAGTAGTAATATTAATAAATAATAATAATAACCTTATGCAATTTATAAATGTCTAATAATAGTAGTAGTAGTAGTAGTAATAGTAGTAGTAGTAGTAGTAGTAATAATAACAATAACAACCTTATGCAATTTGTAAATGTTTCGGATAGAGCGAGTGATCAAAATTCACCGTTCTACACAGTCGGATTGTATGCTATAAAATGTTACATTAATTGACCCCACAACACAATTTACCCCAAATAATAATAATAAAACAAAATCTTAGGGACAATTGATTGTACGACACCGCAATTTGGTGGTTAGAGGTCATCGACACTATCTTTTTACACAGGGCGTGAGTCTATGAAACACTTTTATTTGGTGGTCATTTGCCCTAATACATTTTTGCATACTATTGTCCGTTAGAATATTCAAAATAAATAAAAAAATAAATCAGAAAATCCTTAAAAATTGTGTAAAATATAGGTGTATTAAACTCCTCAAACTGTGAACTCCTTGATTTAGGATTTAAATGCGAAAATCAAACAAATTCAAAAGCATTCAAAATAATTTAAATAAATAACAAAGCGGAAAAAAAAACTGAAAGAACTTTTGATGTGTCAAATGCATTTGTATTTAACACTTCAAATTCTGAACTCCGCAATTCAACGTATGAAATTTTGAATTCAAAATTATATTTAAAATCATGAAAATTTTCCTCTCTCCGGCTTGGGAGTGGTGCACAGAGTTCAGAGCGAGATCCAACGATTCCAAATGTGTATGAACCGAAGGTATATATAATACTACTAGGGAACAGGCCTTCCATACCGGCCCATCAATCTCGGTTAGCCACCAACCGGACTCAAGAAGGCAATGATCCCGGTTGAGCAGCTAATCGGTCCATGGGCGCGGAGACCATTTAGTCCCGGTTGGTGTTACCAACCGGGACGGGTATCGCCTCAAAAAAGGCACGTGGCAGCGTGGGATATCCGTCCCGGTTGGTAATACCAACCGGGACTAAATTGGAATTTCAGTCCCAGCTAGTAACACCAGCCGGGACGGGGTGGGGATATCAATCCCGGTTGGTAACACCAACCGGGATTGGTTAGCTTATTTAACCTTTCTTCCTCCCCGAGCTACCGTAACCTTCCTCACCATCTTGTAACTTGACAGAGGAGCTCGGCCGCCATTACGGGATTTGAGGGAGGTCTTGCTCAAATTTTTGTAATTTGATCATTTCACTTCAATCTAAGTTAACCAAGGTTAGTAACTTCATTTCTCACTACTTGTATATGAAATGTAGTTTCTATATTTGCTTTAAATTTAATATGAAAAATTTGGTCTCTATTCCCCATCTTTGATGAAATGTTATAAATTGGTAGATATAGCTCGATCTTTTGAAAGGGTTGGCGAAAACTTGTTGTGTAATCTTAGATTTTGCTTGGATTAAGACGTCGTTCGCTTTGAATTTGTAGTTGTAGCTAATTAAATTTAGATGATGGTTTCATGGATCTATGATTTTGAATCTTAACTTTCGTGGACCAAATTTTGAAGTGGATTGTAAAATCTTGTTGCATTAGCTTAGAATTTACTTGGATTGTGATGTAGCACACATTGAATGCGTGGAGGTGACTCAAATTTAGAATTTTGGTTTCATCGATTCATGGAGAAATTTTGGGAGTAGAGTTTAAAGTAGATTTTGCATAGATTTTGATTGTTTAAAATTAACATTATATATTAATTAATATGTGATAAAATATTATAACTTCATTGATCTCTACTCACTTCATTGATGTAAAATTATAAGTTGGTAGATCTAGATATATCATTTTAAGTAGGTTGCCAAATAATTTGTTGCATTACCTTAGAATTTGATTCGATTGTGATAAAATATATGATAAAATATTATCGACTTAAAAATAATTCTTTTAAAAAGGTATTTAACCTAAAATTGAAGTATTGACCTAAAAATTAAATAAATGTATAATAAATTAGGCAGTACTTTAATTTTGGTTTTAGAAATTAATTCATTATTGGAAAATCAACTAACAACTACCTTGATGTAACTTAATGTAGATGAATCGGCGATGGATGTACATGGACCACCGCTCCTCACAGTTTGTGGAGGGTTTGGAAACTTTTATGCGTCAGGCAAGTGCCTGCACAAGATCAGGCTACATATGTTGTCCATGCATAGACCGCAAGAATCACAAGGAGTGGTCAAACTCGAGCAAATTCACTTCCATTTGATCTCAAGAGGTTTCAGTGAAAACTATACTGTTGGACCAAACACGGTAAAGAAGAGATTATACGAGAAGACGGTGAAGAAGAAGATGGTGACGAAGAAGATGTGGCAGATTATATGGCGATGTTGACCAACACGGTTCTATTGAACATATACTAGGGGAGTTTGACGACGATGATCTAGAACAGATGTTGCATGATGGAGAGGAGAATACATCGATGAAAGACATTATGAAAAGTTTCAAATACTGCTGGAGGACCAAGGAACATTGTTGTATCCAAACGTAAGGGGGCCACAAAAGTTGCATACCATCGGAATTGATGCAATGGAAGGCTACTAATGGAGTATCGATAAGGGATTTGATGAGTTGTTAGGCCTCATGAAGAAGTTGCTTCGAGAGGGTAACACGCTTTGCTGAAACTACGTATGAAGCCAAGCAAGTTCTCTCGCCCTTTGGGGTTGGAGATCTGAAGATACATGTATGCCCAAACGATTGTATCCTCTATCGTAATGAGTACAAGAATTTGGAAGAATGTCTGGTGTGCAAAACATCACGGTATAAGACCAAGCGTGATGGCCCATGTGAGGTAGAGGGGGGGCGTAAGAAGAAGAGAGCCCCTGCTAAGGTGGTGTGGTACTTCCCTATAATCCCTCGGTTGAAGCGTTTGTTTGCGAACAAAAAGCATGCGAAGATGATGCGTTGGCATAAAGATGATCGTAAAGTCGACGGAAAGCTAAGGCACCCAGCAGATGGCTCGCAGTGGAGGAAACTCGATAGAAAATATCCGGACTTTGCGAACGATGAGAGGAACATAAGGTTTGCATTGAGTACGGATGGGATGAACCCGTTCGGTGACATGAGCAGTAGTCACAGCACTTGGCCCGTTACTCTATGTATCTACAACCTTCCTCCTTGGCTATGTCAGAAGCGGAAATACATTACGATGCCATTGCTTATCCAAGGCCCTAAGCAACCTGGTAACAACATCGACGTGTATCTCAAACCGTTGGTTGAAGATCTGCTAACGCTATGGAATGATGGTGTACGTGTATGGGATGAGTACAAAAGAGAGTATTTCAGCTTACGTGCATTGCTATGTGTAACCATCAACGACTGGCCTGCACTTGGTAACTTGTCGGGCCTATCTATAAAAGGGTATAAAGCCTGCATCCAGTGCTTGGATGATACGGAAGACAAGTACCTAACAAACTCTCGGAAGGTTGTTTACATGGGACATCGTAGGTTCCTCAATTTGAAGCACCCGTTACGGAGTAACCGTGTTAATTTTGATGGGACCGAAGAGAAACGAAAGAAGCCCAAGCATCGCAGTGGGGCGGAAGTATTTTCTATGGTAAAGGATCTAGACGTAGTATTTGGAAAGGGTCCTGGTAGCAAACCCGTCCCGCCACTCCCGGCTGAAGAATCTAGGAAGAAGCCTAGCTGGAAGAAGAAGTCAATATTTTGGGACTTGCCTTACTGGAAAGACTTAGAGGTCCGTCACTCCCTGGACTTCATGCATATCACAAAGAATGTATGCGTGAGCTTGCTAGGCTTCATAGATATGTATGGCAAATCAAAAGATACATTTCAAACACGAAAGGACCTACAATTGTTAGGTCTCAGGGAAGAACTACATCCACAAGAGAGAGACAAAGGGCATTACCTCTGTCCTGCGAGCTACACACCAAGCAAAGAAGAGAAAAAAAGCATGATTCAGTTGTTGAACAGTGTTAAGGTCCCTTCTGGGTACTCGTCGAACATAAGAAGACTCATAAACACAAAAGAGAATAAAATCGTAAACTTGAAATTCCATGATTGTTATGTGTTGATGACCCAGTTGCTCCCAGTGATGGTGCGAGGTATTCTACCAGACATGGTACGAGGTACAATCATAAAGGTGTGTTCGTTCTTCAACGCGATATCACAAAAGGTCATAGATCCGGATAAGTTATCTAATCTGCAGGATAACATTGTCGCTAGTATGGTCAACCTTGAGATGATCTTCCTCCATCCTTCTTTGATATGATGGTTCATCTCATGGTTCACATGGTCAAACAGATAGAAATTCTCGGACTAGTCTTCTTGCACAAGATGTTCGCCGAGAGGTATATGGGTGTCCTAAAGAAGTATGTTCGAACCATTCTCGCCCGAAGGTTGCATTGCCCGTGGTGTTGGCACAGAGGAGGTGATTGAGTTTTGTGTCGACTACATTGATGATCTGAATCCGATTGGCGTCCTCAGATCACGCTACGAGGGAGGCTACGGGAAAAGGGACCCTAGGAGAAAAGAATCCTCCTGTGACGATGTACTCTCATTTAAACAAGCACATTTCACGCATCTTGAAACAAGCATCTTCAAGGCTCTGTATGTACTTGATCACGAGAGGATATTACGAGACCAATACCCGATAAGTCGATAAGTGGATCGCGAACAAGCAAGTGGAGAGCTTTGGTGGTTGGCTACAAAAGCATCTGTTAGGCAAGAAGGAGTCCATGAACAGATTGCAGCTCTTAGCTCGGGGACCATCCATAACAATCGTATCATGGCAAGGGTATGAGATAAATGGGTACACATTTTACACGACGACCAGGATAGGAAGAGCACCAACCAAAACAATGCCGTCAGATAGATGCCTTGGACAAAATGGAAAGATGGACACCTACTATGGTTTCATAGAGGAGATCCGGGAGCTCGAGTATGGACCTTTGAAAGTCCCTCTGTTTAGGTGCCAATGGGTGAAACCGACACCGTGCGGATCGATGACTATGGTATGACAATCGTGGACCTCAAGCAAGTGGCCTCTGAGGATGAACTGTTCGTGCTCGCCAATGATGTGACATAGATATTCTATGTGATGGACATGGACAACAAACCAAAAGTTTATAAGGGTAAAACTATAAAAAGACGAAGAACAAGACTACCACGGTGATCAAGCAAGGCACCACGTGGTTCTTTCGGTAAAAAAGGATTGTTGGAGTTGAGGCGTCACGCAGCGAAGAAGAATATAATCGCCGACGAGTAGCCGCCTTTCTCGTGGACGAGACATTAGTGTCCTTAGCGATGATGAGGAAGCTCGACGCGTCGCCACGATCATAACGAAGGATCACTTGTAAAAATAAAGTAGTCATGTAATATTTTAGATATTTGTCCCTAAATTCATATTGATCCGGAAAGAACCGTTCGTACTCGCCAATTATGAGAAATTCCCATCGTTTATGTATAAGTAGATTATTCCCATCTCATTTATAAACTAATAAGAAATTTCAAGGTTCCCAACTCATTTTTATATATGTCAATTTTTGCACATTTGTTATGAATTTTGTGAAATTTTTATTTAATTTTAATAGGCTCCCAACAATTTTCTATAATTTTGAAGAAATTTATGGCAAATTACTATCACTGACATGTGGGACCCACCATATATGGGCCCACATGTCAAGGAAAACATTGCTTTCTCCACAATAAATGAATTAAAATACATTTTAAAAAGGAAATATAATGGGAAAATGGATTTAAAATACAAATAAGGAATTAAAATACAATTAAAAAAAATTCCCTTTCCCTCCACTAAAGACCAAGAAAGGTACAAAAATAATTCGCTCCTACGAAAAGAGAACATCTCTCCCCTGGCTAGCAGCGTGCGCTTGAGTGCGGTATCCCCGGCCTTGCGGTCACGGGTTCGAGTCCGCGCTTGCGCCACTGCATTCTTTTATTATTCGGTATCAGTCCCGGTTTGTATAATAAACCGGGACTGATAGTCCCTAGCACTCGGGCGTCGGTCCCGTTCGCATCTGACGTGTGGGGTAGCTCACCAATCAATCCCGGTTGGGAAAACCCACCCGGACTGAAGATCGCCTATAGATACCGGTTGGAGATACCAACCGGGATTGAAGGTCCACCACCTCCTACGCATTTGGGTGGGGCCAGCACCACTAGCAATCCCGGTTGGGGAGACAGCCTGGGACTGAATCATCCTTCAATCTCGGTTGTTGTTTTGAACCGATTGAAGGTCAACAACCCTCCGCCAGATTCGACTTGTGGGGCTAGCACCACTTTCAATCCCGGTTGGAGACACGGCCCGGGCCTGAAGGTCCAGTCAATCTCGGTTGTTGTCTTCAACCGGGATTGAAGGTGAAAATACAAATTCCACGGACACTTTAGTTCTCCAATCTTCCCACCGGTTGCCACACTGTGCCTCCTCGCTGCTCCAACCCTAGATCGTGCCGCCGTGACGCCGCTCTCCTCCTCGCCGCCGTGCACCTCTCGCCGTGGACCTCCTCGCCGCCGCCGCCGTGACGCCGCCACTCCCTCCTCACTGCACCTCCTCGCCAGGACCTCGCTGCCGCCGCCGTGACGCCACTCCTCGCCGCCATGCACCTCCTCGCTGCCGCCACCCGTGGCGCCGCCACGCCACTCTCCTCGCCGTGCACCTCCTCGCCATCGCCAAAGTATAAATTCCAATATAAATGATGATTCTGGTTTTCATATTGTTAATGCTTTCGATTGTGCACAGAAAGGGCTTGTGATGACTATTCACAACTATTTTAGATGTATTCTCGTAAATATAGTTGGAGAAACAATTTTTTTTTCCTAACATGGGTTAGCCTAGCAATGGCCGAGAATTTCTTGTCTTAGAATTTCTCATCTAGGCTCCACCAAAGTCATGTATACTTGAAGTGAGGCACAATTATATTTTGAAAATACCAATTAAGTTCATTTATCAACTAGTTCGTCTAAAAGTTTTAAAATAGGCAATATACTTCCCCTCGCATCCAAGTTCCACTATATATAGTTGAGGTGACCACAATTATTTTTTTAACATTGTGTTACCCAGGCTATGAACGTACCTATGATTTTTTAGTTCTGGTGCCATATATTTATCTTGCAGAGATTGTAATGGGACTTCTTTGGTGGTCCTTTCTATGCGATTGGCCTCTATTTAGATATTTGTCAAGCTTTTTCTCATTTCTTTCGATATTAAATATTGGCATCGGTGTTGAACAATGACTTGAGTGAAAATTGAGTGTTTTATGTGTCAAATTTGCTTTTGTTATGAATGCATAATGTCTTAGCGCTCTTTAGTAGTCTATGCATTAGTTTACATTGCGCCCAGGCTCCTCAAAAGTTCTGGCTCCGCCACTGATCCAAGGTATATATATATCTTGGGAATGACCATGCAGAAAAACATATATGTTCTTTTAATTCATCATGGCTATATATGGCAGTAGCATATATTTCACCTGTAACTTTTACCCTTGCAAAATCCTCAACTATAGCTCTGAGTTTCTTGTCTCTACACAACGATTTTGCACTGTTTTGCCTCATGATTGACAATGAAAATCCTTGCTCCTCTTGTTTAACTTAGCCCTGATATGTAATAGCTATATCATGGTTTTCATATATCATGGACCTACTATACCTGATTATGGCCTGCAGGTGCATAAAGGAAGATGAAGTAATATGCATTGATAGATCGAAGTCCAAAAGAAGATGAAGTAATGCCTGCTTGTGTATTTAGATGGTGAAACGTGAGACTAGCTAGGGAAAAACGTTGAAAACATCGTTGTGTAGGAGATGACTGCAAGTCTACGTGCTCTAATTATCAACACCTGTGAAATGATTTTTTTCCTAAGTGGTCCTGTAATCAAGTTCTATTGTGCATATGTATGCTATTCTTATCTGCACATTATGTGAAATGTTCGTGTAATCATATCTTATTTAGAGAAAAAGTTCCATGTTACTATTCAATTCTTCATAGAAAATAACTTATACAAGAATAACGTTATATGATACTATTCAATTCTACTTCAAATCCCAATTGAATGTTTCTATTCAATTCTATGCAGTCGAATGGATTTTCTTGGTGACGAGTTTTTGAGCGAGTTGTTCGGACAAGAGGCGCCCACGCTACCCAAGCACCGTGAGACGGCCGTAGCCACCCAAACCGGTGAGGCCGTCAAGCCACCCAAGCCGCTGAGACCGTCGAAGCCACCGAGACCGGTCAAACGAGTAGCCATCACGTCGGCGAGGTCAAAGCAAGAAGCCGAGGGCAAGACACATATTCACCAAGTCGGTGAGGAAGGCGAGCCTCTAAGGCGAGAAAATGCGATTGGGCGTTCGGATCGACGTTCGGCGTGATCGTCGAGACCACGTGCCTATTAGCTTTGCGAAATGGGACGAGGTACCGCAGAATCAAGAACACCCTATGGATCGATATGAAGGAAGCGTTCACCTTCCCGAAGGGACCAAGATAAGGTGAAAAGGTACACATTAAAGAAGATGGCAATGGCTTTTCAGACGTACAAAAGAAGTCGAACAACGAGTACGTCAAGAAGAATTTAGTCCCGACTTCAACAAGTACCCAAAGCTACAAGATCACCGATGAATTTGTGGGGTACAAAAATTCACAGCCTAGGTCGAACTTGGCTAAAAGGAACAAGCGAATCGCAATGAAGAAGCAATACCACCATCGTCTCGGACCGGTGGTTACCGCAAACCCTACCCAAATGGGAGAAGAGGAACGTGACTTGCTGGTTAAGGGTGTCCACCCCGCCACATTGGATTGGTCCAACAGATCGAGAAATTGGTTCTTCGGTCATAACGGCAGCCTTAGACGATGACGGCGGGGCCGTGTTTGGTGATATGATGAGAGAAGTCGTCAAGAAGCTTCAGACGCCGACACCCGGTCGGCCCAAGGCTCCTTCGTGCCAAACAGGAGGACGACGAGCTAACAAGGGCTCTCTGAACCCGGCAGCACCTGGACGTGCACGGGCGTTGGCGTGCCCGTGGAAGGTCGGTTTCGCCCATGATGCGGAGACCTCAGAGAGTCGGTCGAGATCCAAGGGTCGACACGCACAACATATCAAGGACCTTCAAGACGAATCGAGAGCAACAAAGGCCAAGATACCCGATTTGGTCCGAAAAGAGCTGCAACTAGCCTTGAGCCAACATCGGAGACAAGTCAAGAGGAACCTCCCGTAAATCCAGACATTATCGGTCCCTCGATGCGGCGGAGCAACCGCGCTTCGGTGGTGGCTGAAGTCGACTTGGGCCCCTATGCGATGGGCGACATCACGCAACCGACACATGTGAGTTGCGTGCAAGCACGAACCTCTCATTAAAGGCGGTGAAGGCATGGCTTTTCCGGTGGAGCCAGGCAGCTCATCCATGGTCTCGCCATCTTCGCTGGCTCTGCGAAGGTCTCGGTGGACGAGGTATGCCCAGGTACGAGGATCTTGACCTCGACATTGAAGGAGGTGACGGAGCACGAAACTATTAGATGTGTACACGCTTTCATCGCGTGGCGCAAGCGTTCATAATTTTAAAGACAACGTCGCATTTCCTCTCCACGGTCTCGGCGTCACCTCCACAACCTTCGCGACCGAATCGACGCCCCGTAAGAAGCCCGTCTCCTCGGCTAAGCCCCGCACTGAAACTCCAACTCCCATATCGGCCAAGGCAGGCCCGCCAATCGACAAACAGCTCAAGTAATGTACCAACCAGGTCGGATAGGGGCCAAGACTTCTCAAAAGACACGGTCCACGCCCACGCCAACAAAATCCAAAAGGAAATCACCTCCGGTTGGCGTCGACGATATGGTGATGAGGAGACCTCGCGGTTGTAAGAGCGAGGTCACCTCATTCTTCGCGAAAAGCCATCTCCACCGAGGGTCCAAATTTGCACGGATGCGGACGAATGGCACAAAGCTAGGAGGGCTATCCTATCGCTGAAGGACATCATAGATAAACCAGAAAGGCCGCCCGTGTCAGACTACGAGCGCGTCTTGAGTAAGACAGCCGACAAGGAGACGCCACCGGAGCGGACGGCGGAAGAGGTTGCACAGGGGATGAACAGTTTCTACGATGATACTGGCCTTGATGCAGATCAGGTATTGGGCCTCAAGGACATCCCGGTTGCGGAGATAGCATGGAAATTTGTACATGGTGCGTCATTTGTGTGATGTGAGGAGCTCCCCCAGCTAACAACGAAGATGCGGCAACTCCATGAATGGTATTTGGCCGCGGCTAACCATGGTTTAGATGCGATTGCCGTCAGCTTCAAGGAAACTCATTACTTCCGTGGAGACAACGAGTTCTTCATCGAATGGGAACCTCTATTTGATCTATACCGGTAGGGCCACGGGCGTGAGCATGTTGAGTTGCCGGACTCGTAAGTGTCGATTCATAAATTTTGTCGTGCACGCCCATATCTTGTAACAATCCCCAAACCTAACTGATTTCTTGTTGTGTAGAATGGAGCTAAAACGATGCCAAACCGAGAGAATTAATTATGAGTTTGGCTTTCTCGACCCAGTAGTGATCAATGAGAAACCGGTTAGAGATAAACCGAAGAGAGACAGAGCAAAGACATATACAACGGGCTCATGGGACAAAGATACTTCTAGCTTATGATTTTGAGTATGTGTTTTCTTACCGCCTCGTTATAATTTTTTTTCTTACCATGATGTTAAAAGTACTAACTACTACGTTGACATATATAAGTGCAGATTTTCACTTTGCCCTTTTATTATCGAGGTAGATCGTAGCACAATCACGGTTATGGACTCAAAAAAAACCCCCGCAAAATACAAAGACTTCTTGGCCATGCTCAACCGGTACATTGTCGTTCTTTTCATTATCACACTTGTTTTCTTTCTCTCGGTTTGAAGCCAACTCTAATCAGATAACTCATAATCACTTGTGTAGTGCCTTCGCAAGATTCCAAAAGGAAAATGTTGGAGAATTTAAGAAAAATTTGAGTTGCACCTCGCTAAATATGTAAGTATCTCGTAATGCTAGCTTTGTAGTTAGTTCACTAAATTTCTATGCAGTTATTTCACGTTCTACGACTTTTTCACCACAGGTCTTGCATCAAGCACCGGAAATAATTTGTCTTGGCTACTATGTATGCGGGTGATGCATCACTTCATCGGAGGCTCTGCTACCTCTACGAGAAAAGGAGAACCTTTTGGGGTGAGTACTTATAATTTCGACCTTAGTAATGCCTAACTATTCCTGACACCTCTATAGATCCAAGGATTGATTAGTAAATTCCTAATTAATGACAGATCCTCTAAAATTGGCGAAGAAAGGTTTGGAACAAGGTCCGAACTCTCGGCGCGCTTGGTGAAAGCAATACAAGAGCAACTCATGGCTTTATATTAGCCGAGGTCGTTACTCAATGGGCGAGCATCATCACCCTTTTTTCAATAAGATTCCGAGCCCGACCGCTCGAGAGGAACCGATCAACCATCGTGGTCAACATCTAGGTCTACCAAGAGCAATCCACGAGATGATCCCGATGAACAAAAACATGTGTACTTGTAATTATGTGTACAACAATGTGTACTTGTGATACTTGTATATATAGCCCAGTTAGTTAGCAATTGTAGTACTTATTAATTACTTATAATTATATCACCAGTAGTTAAATTTTAATGAATGTTCTTTCATTTAATAACGAGTTAACGTGTATGAATAATTATATGAGTTTCAATTAATTGTGATTTAACACAAATATATACATATACTTAAGTTTCAATTAATTATATGAGTTTCAATTAAATGTCATCCAATGGGCAAAAATAAAAATGACAACACCTTCTAGTCCCGGTTGGTTCTACCAACCGACTCATAAGTCATCCAAATGCAACTAAAAATATTAAAACACACAGTAGTCGGTTGGTAAAACCAACCGATCGATAAGTCGGTTTCCGGTCTCGGTTGGTAGTTCCAACCGACGGATAAGCCGCCGGCGCCCCAGCTCCCGAGGCTTTTGGGGCCTTCGGTCCGGTTGGTATAACCGACCGCAGGCCCTCGCCATCGATCCCCGATTATCCCAGCTGGAAACCGACCGTAGTTGTTCCCAACCGGGATTAAATCCCTGTTCCCTGGTAGTATATGCGTTACAAATGTCCATGAACCGAATGTATACGTGGATATATGGGATCAATTTCCTTTACTGTTCCCTAGACTCACTAGTCCATAGTCGAAATTCAGACAGCTACAGTGAGTATAGTATTGTTGCACTGAAAGGCGTTAACTCCTAAGAGTTACTTGTCAGTCTATCGCTAATGACGAACTTGCCTAGGTAGTAGGTACACTGCACACTGATCAGCCGGTCTGTATTAATAAAGCTCTGGGGAAAAAAACATCCTTTCCGGAGGTTTATTAAATCGTTAGCTACTAAGCACGTCCTGCCGGAGCCATGCAGGTCAGGATCGCTTTAGCCGTCATCCTCTCCGCCACCATCGTCGTCGGCTGCGTGCTGTACCTCACCGGCTCGCGCTGGAGCCTCGCCATCCTCGTAGTCGTGGTAATCCTCCTCTGCCTCCAGTGGCCGTACCGGAACAGCGCCGACACCGGCGAAGCCCTGGGCCTCCCCGTGCAGCGGCCGGCGCCGCCTCTGCGCCTCGGTCTATCCGCGTCGGCGATCGCCGGCCTCCCGGCGTATGCGTACGAGAAGAACTCCGGCGGCGACGGCGGCGACGAGTGCGCGGTCTGCCTCGGCGAGGTGCAGCGCGGGGAGGCCGTGAAGCGACTGCCGGCGTGCATGCACCTGTTCCACGGCGGGTGCATCGACAAGTGGCTGCGCTCGCGCGTCACTTGCCCGGTGTGCCGCTCCCCCGTCGACGCAGCGGCAGCGCCGCCGGCGGCCACGCGAGTTGTCGAAGCAGCGGCGGCCGCGGGGGTTGTGTCGTAGCGTCCCACCAAGTGACTAGTACGATCATGCAGGTGGTGCATGCTCTTGTGTTTGCTTATTCCACGCAAGAATTGGTTGCTCATTTGTTAGGTCAAACAGATCTCAGTTGTATTCACGGCGAATGTGTTGCGTGGTTGATTATAACTAATGACAATGACGTGCTACTATAGAAATGCTTCGGACGCTTGGTTTCAGCCTTTCGAGCAGCCATTTTCTCCACAATTTCGTTCCGCCTTGGAAAAGAATGTGATGTTAAGGCCCACCTGACTTTCGTTCCGGCATCCCGAAATTACTACATCGGTCTAGTGCACGGAGTTGGGCCTGCCGAGCCACATGGCTTTGGCCCATCGTGCCTCGGGCCGGTGCGAAATGGGTCCGCACAGCCCGGGCACTCGCCATACCGGGTCAGAACTGCCGCTGGTGAGGCCCTGCACGGCACGGCGGCACATACCACCGCGAGCAGCATGTTACCCAACGTGCACGGGCTCCCAGGGGCACAAGCTGAAAGTATCTGCTCATTCTTCTGCTCGTTGCTTGGCACCAGCGCTGCTTGGAACTTGTGAAACAGCACGAGTACACGACACATACCACGGCCAACATCGGCCGCGCTGCACATACCACATTGGGTAACCTGGAAGCACGTACTGCTACATGTTTTCACACGTTGGGTAGTGATGGGCTTAATCCGGGCCATACCAGCCTGAGCATGGTCTATGCCTTCGGGCTGGGCCATGCTACCCATTGTGCCTGATTTCTAAGCCTAGCCCAAGATGTCGTTCAGGCCGTACCAGCCTAGCCCACAAAAACATGCTCCACCCCTAGCACAACATCTGTCATGTGTCAACTAACACCCTCGGAGAATGTGAACTCGCTAACTAGTGGGCTGCTACCTCGCCCTGTTCTCTTCTCCCTTGCAGCTTAGCAGTGGCTGGATCTACCAAACCACCTGCCAACAGCCAACGGTATGGCTGATCGTGCTCTCGGAATTTTTTATTTAATATTTATTTCAAATCTTTTTCGAAAATAATCATGGAAAAAAATTACAAAATTGGGTGTCTGTCGCCGGATATGGGGCGATCGCCCCAAATTCGGGCGATAGGTGCCCTCACAACGGTCAAATAACGGTCACGATCATAGCCGTTACCCGCCTGCCACCCGCCTGCCACGCGGCTGCCACCTATCACCTAATAATGGGGCGATCGCCCGTTGTTGGGGCGATAGGCGCCTTTTTAAGACCCGACGTCCTCCTTCTCTCCCTCATTTCTCACCGATCAAATCAGTTTCACTGAGAATGAGCGAGAGCTGGGAGGAGGAGGAGAAGAGGAGAGAAAAGAAAAGAGAGGAGAGAAAAAAAAAGAGGAAAAAAGGGAGAAAAAATAGAAGAGGAATAGAAGAAAGTAGATCCGTCATTTTTGCGGAGGTAAGTCTAGGAAATTTTTTATGCAAATAATGTATTAGACAATATTTAGAAATGTAATGTGGTAGGATTGTGTAGTAGTGAAATTTAAATATTATGATGAAACATGGTAGGATAGCATGTGTTGTGCGGGTAAAGTTTCGAAAAATGCGACGTAGAAATTAAAGGAAGTATGATATATCATGTAGATATACAGTTTTTAGGGTTAGGAAAAATTAATAATATATAGTAGTAATGCCGTAAGGAAAAAAATGAGTAGTTGAATTACTTATTATAGGAGTAATTTCCAGTTGGATCACCATACGTTTTATATATTGGATTTTAGAGTAATATTTAAAAAACATGGTAGGCTAGGCACATATCATACGTTGTTACCATGCTACAAATGTCAGGCCCCGTTAGAAATTAGTAGAGTAAAAAAATTTAAAAATATAAAGCAGAAATAACGAGGAGTAAATCAATGACATAGGGTAATGTAACAATTATATGATAATGCATGATGCGGTTAGATGGATAACTCATGAATTTCTCGGTCCGACGTTGTAGGCAGCATGTCGGAGAAATTGTATTTTATGGAGATGGGGAGATAGCACAGGGGGCAAATGGAGTGGATTTATCAGCATTTTCAAGAGTCGTACGGGGCATATCTAGACCGAGTGATCGAACATAAAAGGCTTTGCTGGAGTGGATGTTTCGGATGTTCAATTTGGATGCCTAGACTGTTTGGCTGCGGGTTAGAGCAGTAGTAAGCCATGTGCAACACTGTTTTTATGGAGAGTTGATTCCTATTAACGCGACATCATCATGGAGGAGCTATGTTGGGTTTGCCACAGAGCGGGGCTGGCCACTGATGTTGTTGGTATAGTGGTACTAGGTAGCTCTATCAGTGTTGGAAGTTCGTGATGTCAAGGTAGATATTATGGAGGAGGGGGAGACAAATATGCACGAATGCGATGATGAAGGTGGCGAGGAGCCCGGAGACGGGGGACACAAGATTGGCGGTGGCGAGGGGATCGGGGGGCGAGGAGACAGTGGTGGAGGCGCGGGGGGTGGCCGACGAGGGGGAGGAGGTGGAGGACATAGTTGACATGATGGAGGAGGAGGACCGTGCGGAACAGGAAGTCCCTGATGGCGAACACTCGGACAAGGAGGACAATACTCCTGAGGTGCCTGTCCCTGGTGCATGGACTAATTATAATTTTGAAGACCTAACAATGAATGAAGGGAACAGTGATGCATGAGATTACCATTAGAACGAGGTCACGCAGAGGGCCATTTATAAAGACAAGGAGGCTGTGATGGTTGCGGTGAAGTACTGGGCAATGTCTTTGCGACGATAATTCTGGGTAGTGAAGTCTAGCAAAAAGGAGTATAACGTGAAGTGCGTAGTTGATTCGTGCCCATGGCGGGTGCATGCATACAAGGGGAAGTGGAAGGACTACTGGAAATGCTCCAAAGTGATGGAGCATAACTGTGAACTAGAGGAAGCGAAGCAGGAACACCATAATCTGTCGTCCACTTGGGTGGCAAATGTGTTTTATGGTCAGATTGTGGATAATCCGCACCTGCAGCCTTGATCTATTATCAGAGCAGTGGAGGAGAGGTTTCAGTACAAGATTAACTATGGAAAGGCATGGCGAGTAAAAAGGACAGCTTTAGAAATACGGTTCGGGGCGTACGAGGCTTCGTACGAGAATATTCCACACTTGCTCAGGACAATATCACATAGGAATCTTGGTACATTCATCGACCTTGCAGAGTTTCCCGCGGACGGTGTGTGCGCGGGTAAGTGGGTCTTACAACGGGCCTTCTTCGCCCTCGGTGCATGCAAATGCGTTCTGACACTATCGTCCGGTCATTTGCTTGGACGGCACATTCCTCACAGGCAAATACAAGGGCCAAATTCTAACTGCAATCGCGGTGGACGCTAACAACCAAGTTCTACCGGTCGCATTGGCCTTCGTGGAGGGAAAAAACACGGATAGCTGGTACTGGTTCCTTGATAGAGTCAAGCTGGCAATTTAGTTGAGGTCCACGGTATCAATGTCGTCGTAAGACAACAAGGCCATCCTCGATTCGATCGAGGGGAGAAGACCGCAATCGGGCCCCACGGTGGGCGCCAGCTGTCGGCGACTGGGAGGCGAACCTCTGCAGCGCCAATAAGCAAGGAAAGAGGGTGCGAGGCCCGAAGGCGGCCCTATCCTCGACCGGCCCGGCCCCGATTCAGCTCGCGATCAAGGATAACACCCTCGTTTAGTCTTCGTTTAATGCCGAGCTTAAACGAGTACAAGGGGGCGAAGTCCCGGCTTTGGGAAGCCCGGGCCTCGAGTACAATAAGTGTTCAAGGCACTGTCTGTGTTCCTACCGTTACCTGAATGCGGAGAACTACCGCCGGGAACTAGAGCTCCTACGAGGGTGCAAGTGCTCCTGTTCTACAGTAGCTATTCTCCGAATGTGTTGTGCGTATGCAGAAGCGGGTGTTCTTTGTTGTGGCCTGTATGCCCCTTTTATAGGCGCCTTCTGGCCACTGTATCTTGCGCTGGTCCGTTGAATTAGTCGTTGCCTTTTTGCCATGCCGGTAGCGTACAAGATCTACCGGGTAATCGAGTGTATCTCCCGATCACCGTGCCGGACCGCTACCGGTCAGCACGTGTCTTTGCCCATGCGGGCGGTTGAAGGCACCGGCCGCCAACCCGTCAGAAGCTGCCGCCAGGCGCTCCTCGGTACAGTGCGTGCATTTAATTCTTGACGACTCAGTGGACCCGAAGCGTATGCTATCCGCGGCGCGGCATGATTTGCCTCGGGTCCTGATCCTTTGAATCTCAGAAGCCCGGGGGAAGCAAGAGGCTCGAGCTTCCGAGGCGGGGAAGCTCGGGCTCGAGCTTGCCAAGCCCGGGCGCGAGCTTGCTGGCCCTGAGCTTGCCTCCTGTGGGGCCGTAGGTAAGTAAATGGGCCGAACCTTCATGGGCCACATACTTCCCCAACACTTCCGCTCTGTAGAATGGTGGAGCAAGCCACTACCCTGGATGAGGGCAGGCAGGTCCCACGTTTCGGGTACGACCGGTCCCTGCTGGTTGACCGGTGGAGACCGGAGACGCACCCGTTCCACTTGCCCTGCGGAGAGATGGCTCGGACGCTGCAGGACGTGTGTTACCTCCAAGGACTCCCCTGTGCAGGTCCTGCAGTTATCCGCACGGTTCGCCGAGGTGCAGTGACACCCCGGGCCAACCCGTATGTACCTCTCAGGCTAGGTGAGCGGCACGGATAGATGAAGTTGTGGCTGTTTCAGTTCACGGTTAGTACCTCCTTCGTTGCAATTTAATGGAGGTGTGCTAAGTTACTGATAATATTGTACGAAATGTCGCATGCCGATTTGATCCACCCGCACGCCGATGACGAGGACGTGGCCCGCCACCTAGAGGTATACCTGCTCTTGTTGTTCGGTTGGGTGATGTTCCCGTCCTCGCATGAGAACGCGGTGGACCGGCACTTGATCGATTACGCCCAGTCCATCGCTGAGACCCCGGAGCATGAGGTAACACATTTTGTTAAAATCTCTTCTGCCAAGACATGTCTATCTTTCCCGCTATGAACAGATGGTGCAAGTGGGTCTCTGCTGTGCTAGCGGCGACGTACAGTGGTCTGTGCTGCGCTGTCTCTCGAGCAGACCAGGACGCGAGGATGTCAGGTTGCGTCCTACTGCTGCAGTTGTGGTCTTGGGAGCACTTCTCCGTCGGTAGGCCTCTTATTGACACCGCGCCGTACACACAGAACCTGTATGACGACAACCCAAAGGACTGGCCCACCATGGGCCACTACTGGGTTCGATGATAGGTATGCCTCCTCATCTCTTATTCCCCAATTACGCTTCTTGTACGCGCATCGACAGGTTAGGAGGTCCTACCCTGAGTTCGTTCGGGAGTTCGACAGGCTCCACGACGAGGACATGCGGTAGACGCCGTACAGCGCGTACGACGTCCACGTCCGAGCACCTAACGGGATCTCCGTGCTTTGCACGCGGGACAAACCGTTCTAGCTCACCCGTAAGGTCCTCATCTTCGACCTGTGTGTGGAGGTGTACTCCTCGCACCGAGTGCTGCGGCAGTTCGGCCTGTTCCTAGCTTTTCCCTTGCCGCCTCGTCACGTTCTCTCACGTGGCGCTCACAGGTACGTCCTGAGCACACTGTTTAGCATTCTTGCCGAATGGATGTTATATGTAAATTCCTGTTTTTGCATTGCGGGATGACCTGGATGGGGGCTGCAGCGGGTACTCAGTTCGCGCATCACATGTAGCCATGGGCACAGTAGTGGGACGACGCACTCGCGGACAGGGTCACCGAGACTCGGACGTACAACCATGACATGTACGACTAGTACATGGAGTAGTTCGCGCCGCAGATTCGGCTTAGGGTAGGGTACACACCAGCACCGTATGACGCAAGGCAGGCATCGGTGTCGGACACGTACCCTTCATAGATGTCTGAAAGGGACAACTTCATGGTAAGTGTTACAATCGAATCTCTATGGATACGTCTTTTTCATGTAAATTTCCTCATATCATACCGGCATTACATGCAGGCACAGCTTGCAAGGAAGGTGCACATGGAGGCTACGTCCATGTTGGCGCGCCTCCGGGCGGGCATCCAGATGACCACCGCTGAGGTCGAGGCAGCTTAGCAGTGGGTCCTTGACAGGGCGACGTGGTTGTGTCGCCTAGCCACCTGCCGAGGGCTCGGAGACGTCGTCGGACGCAGCGCACCACGTCCCCATGGGCCAGCACCTCGCCCTCCCCCTATGGTTCCTCCTGGAGCCATGCCCGCACCTCCTCATGGCAGTCGTCTCCCACGGGCCGACGTCGGCTACGGCGAGTACTCGTGGCCTACGACGATGCCGCCTCCGGCATAGTAGCAGTAGGGACAATGGGGAGACACTGGGCCTTCTTCGTCTCGAGCGCAATAGTGGTGGGGAGAGTAGGGTGACGCGGGGCCTTCTTCATCTCGCGCCCTACCAGGACTCCAGGGTGGTTTCGGTGATGCAGACTACGACGACCGAGAGCCGGCAGTGTTCGACGTGGCGTAGTACCTGTCGACCGAGTTCCTTGATCCCTCTCAGCTCTCGGGAGCACCGTACCAGGACACACCCAAGTTGCAGCCGAGCTACTCTACCCCTGTGCCACAGGGCCGCCCTATGAGGGACGTCCGTCCTCTGTCGCCACTCACGAACATCACAGACCAAATCAGGAAGCGTGGCCGTGAGTGACTTGTTGTCCAGCTGTACTTTTGTAATGCCTTTACCTTCAGCACCATGTTGTATAACTGTTTGAACTCAGTGCTAGCGGACCTTTTTACCTTATCCGTCTCAATTAGTAACATGTGTGCTTCTTTCGATTTTTGCATGTTCGTGCTATGACAACGTCTGACCTGCTCGCCCATAGATAAGTGGTAGTCTGCGTTGCGTAGGTCGCTTGTGATTTTCCCGTATTTTTTGGGCCGCATCCATTGGGCCCCGCGAGGCTACGAAAACCCCTAAGTGGCCACAATTTCAGGGTTTTGTGGCCGCGTGTGCCTTTTTCGATTTTTGTATGTTTGTGCTGGGACAACGTCCGACTTGCTCGCCCATAGATAAGTGGTAGCCTGCGTTTCGTAGGTCACCTATCATTTTTCCTGTATTTTTTGGGACGCATCTGGTGGGTCCCACGAGGTTACAAAAACTTCTAAGTGGCCATAATTTTAGGGTTGTCTCATCACACCCGTGACATTGCCTGCTAAGACACCATGCGCCGCCCGTGAGGATGAATAGTTCGGAGTTTCTTTATTACAAAACAAGGGTGCGAGAGGGAGATTAGAGGGAGGGCAATTCTCAAATCAGAAGTTTCTACGAAAAATAAGGTAGGCCACACTCTTTATTACGACTTAAAACTGCGAGGACCATCACGAACAAGGAATTTAATAGTTACAACTTGACGTCTACTGAGTGCATCGAGGCCATTTCCCCTTCACCTATGCCTCCGATGGGGCTTCTCTGGCATGACATGCCCTCTCTCGTTTCCTCTCTCTCTCGGCCTTCGTCTCCTCTGCTTCCTTTCTACGTGCCTCCTCGTGTGAAGCATCACGCTGCTCTTGAAGCTGTCGCCTGAACTCCTCATCCCGGTTGGCTTAATCAAGGAGTCTTTAGTCTTCAGGGTTGATCTCCATGTCAAACCACTACTCAAATTCACAAAGTGGTGGAAGCGACTGTATGGAACATAAATTAGCAAAGTTTCATACAGAAATATTACTAAACACATATGATTATTACCATCTGGCGATTCTTCAGGCTCTTCTCCGACGAGTCGAAGGCGTAGTTGCGGCACTTCCAATACCTCCACTTCCAAGCTGGAATTTCCCAAGAGCGGACAAGCCTGCAAGGATCTCCACACATACACATCTGTAGAACAGCCCCACAAGGTAGGAAGAGGTCCTAGTATGCTGAATTGCGCAGGCAGTCCCAAGCACCTTCCTCTTCCTTTACTTTCCACTTTCCCTTTCCACTTGCATGCCTCGGCATTTTGGGTTCTTTCCAATCCTCTACTTCCATCTATTCTTCCCTCCCTCTCTTTTTTTTCTCTTCTTTTTTCTCTTCTCCTTCCCTTATCTCTTCTTTTCTCTCTTTTCTTTCCTCTTCTCTCGGTTCTACTTTTGCTCTCGATCTCGCTCGATGAGAAGGAGGGCAGGTGAGGTAGTGGTTTTAAAGTGAACCTATCGCCCGGGCGATCGCCCCATATTAAGGCGATACGTGTCATGGGCGCACACCGCCCTGATGGCCATTGACGCCTCGGGACGGTGATTGATGGCGGAGGGCCCTATCGCCCGAATATGGGGCGATCGCCCCATATTCGGGCAACGGGCACCCAAATCTGCAATATTTTTTTGATGATTATTTTCAAAAAAAATATTTAAAAAATATTAAATAAAAAAATTTCGTGCTCTCGCCCATGTTAGTCCAACCCAGTCCTCCACCCTACCCACCTCCAGCTCCCTCCGATGTATGGACAAATGTTGGATGTATATATACTTCCTTTGGTCACAAATTGTATAGTTTTGGATATCAATATAGTCTCCAAAATACAACTTTGAACAATAACTATATTGATTTATTTATAAAATCAAAATAAAATTATAGTATTATACAAATATTTATGAAAACATTATTCAGTTTTAAAAAAAGTAAATTGCACCGTATATCCTTAAAGTCGTTCCATGTTTTCGCTTAGGTCCAAAATTTCTAAAACTAGATATTTAAGTACACAAAGTTGTGTTTCATTTAATGTAGGTTCAAAGTTGTATGGATAAGGTGGTTTTGATGATATGGATTCCCTAATCAGTATAATATGCGGTAAAAAAATGGTCACTTGTCATCCTAAATCAATAAAAAATAAACTTAAATTCAAAATTTGTAAAAAAGATCTTAAAATTCTACAAAAACTCTAAAACATCTAAAATTTTTAAAAAATCTTTTAAAAAATTCTAATATCCTTAAAAACTTTAAAAATTATAAAATGAGTAAAAATAAAATTCTAAAAAGTTTAAAAAGAGATAAAATCCTAAGAAACCTTAAAACTTTTCTAAAATTCGTGATAAATATAAAATCTCGATAAAATCCTAAATATCCTCCATTGCTCTGTCTCTCCATTCTATACAGGTTTCTTAAGATTTTCTATGTTTTTAAATGAGTTTTAGAATTTATTTCTTTTTTATGAATTTTTAATTTTTTTAAGTTTTTATTAATTTTAGGATTTTTATCTCAAATAAATTTTAGAGGTTTTTTTCCATTTTTTAGAATTTTTAAGATTTTTTATGAATTTTTAAATTGAATTCATTTTTTATTGATTTAGGATGAGAAATGCCTTTTTTGGCCACCTATTATGCTGACTAGGCAGGCAATGCTATGAAAATCACCTTCTCCGTACTACGTTGGATCTAGTTAAAATGGTAAGACAACTTCATGTATCCAAATTTCCGGTTTTGAAAATTTTGGATCTAAAAAAATTGCGGGACAACTTCAAGGACCTGAAATGCAATTTACTCTTTTTAAAAAATGTTATTTGTGATTCGACGTCTTGAAAATCAATTGCTATGGGAATTCTCTTTTTTTTCAATTCTGTGTGCAAACAATTTAAAAGTCACCAATTACGGTGAGGTCCGGTAGAAAAATACACTTGTAAAAAAAATCGGTGCACTAAAATTTTCGCCAAAAAAAGGCCAAAAGTTTTGCAATAGACCGACCTTTCGTTCTTATTGTAAATTTCAGCAATTTTGGACGATGAAAATTTCTAAAATCAAATTTTGATTCACAAATTTCGTCCAGAGAAAACTGGTTAATTATCTCTGATTTTCACTCGTTCCACTGCCCTCCGGTAACATTTTTCCACAGATATTTTGTTTCCCGTGGTGCAAACATGCCATCGGCCTCGGCCTCTTTAATTAGCGGAGTATATGCCGTGTCTGATGCCATTAGCACAATGACGCTTGCTCTGTTGTTTGTAGATTTTGTCCTGCCTGGGCAAGAAACCGAGGTCCAAAACAAGAAGTTTCCTCCTTTCTTCACATATGTGTTCATCTCTATCTCTATCATACCCGAGCTACCACGACGCTTCCCGGCATGTCACATCTCAGGAAACATGAATCTTTCGAAGTGAATGAGTGGTTGCTGTAAGGCCACATGCATACACGCAGTGTGAAAACAGCTGAGCTTGGCCAGTTTACCTCCAACACTTGAATTCACCTTCTTGTTAGAACAGTCAAGAGTTTGGTCAGTACTGATTAGCTATGGGTGACTGAAAAGTCAAATATCGCAATCGTGAGCAGTAATGATTTTCGAGACTGCAACTGTCTCTGGTGATCTCACGTAGAATTTTCTCCACCAGACATGTCAGAGCTGACGCACACAAGCAGCTCAAACATATCCAACACCACAGTAGTGTGATGACTGATCATCAGTTCTATCATCGCTAAACCTCTTGTCGCCGAAGTGAGAGACGCGTCTCGGTTGGTTGATCGGTACGTGTGGATTGATCGCCTGCGTATGCATGCCGGCCGTGACGCTTACGAGGCCGAGGCCGGCGGTGGTGGCGCTGGTGCTCGCCTTCGTCCTCCTCGGCTGCCTCGTGCTGTACGTCGAGGGCGAGCACTGGGGCCTCACCTTCCTCGTCGTCGTCGTCATCCTCGTCTGCCTCCAGTGGCCGACGGAGCGCCGCGGCGGCGGCGGGCCGGATCCAGCGCTCCCCGTTCACGTGCAGGGCGCGGGGTCGGCGTCGTCCGTGGCCCCGGCGCTCCCCCGCGAGCCGCCCGTGTACGTGTACACGAAGAGGAAGGGCGGCGACGTGTGCGCGGTCTGCCTCGGCGAGGTAAGGCGAGGGGAGGTCGTCAAGCGGCTGCCGGCGTGCGGCCACCTCTTCCACGAGGCGTGCATCGACAAGTGGCTCATCTCTCGCAAGACGTGCCCGGTGTGCCGGTCTCGTGTCGACGTCGCCGTCGCCGTCGCCGTTGTAGCCACCGACCCGCCGGCTGCGGAAGCTGCGGCCCCGTCGCGCGCGAGGCCTTGACGTACGGCGAGCGTCCCGATTGTGCAGGACCTCGTCGTCAGTACATGTGCAGTACTCCGTCCGCTCTGAATGATGTACTAAATTTCTCCGTCCAATACAATTGCATGGGTGGATTCACTAGGGAGATAACAGCAGCACTGCAGATTCTTCCCCTTGACATTACGCCAAGGAAATGGCATAAATAAGTTGCATTTCCTCTTGGTTCAACTATACCTGAATCTATGCAGCAAAATTTTGGATTATTGTCTTCTTTGCGAGACCAATTTTTTGGTGAACTGCTGTACATACGTCTAATGATGTGTTTCGTGTTAGGTTTAATCTTGATTTAGTATGAGTTACTAGTTTTAAAGTTTGAGTCGTTTTGGTATTTGAGTAGGATTGAGTTCGCATTAGACCATCTCCAACACAGTCCTCTAAAGTTATCCCTCAAACCCAATTTTCTATTCCTTTTCTCTAAAAGATTTCATCCCCTAAAATCTATCCCCCCCCCCCCCCCCCAACAAAGTCCCCTATAATTTTCCCGAAAACCAACTAACTCAATTTTTTATTTCACCATACCAACAGAATTCGTATCAATACCGTATACCGTATGTATAGGTGTATGAACAGTACGATATGAAATTTGTGCTTATTCCGTTCGTAATTTAATTTTGAGTACGACGGACTCGGCTAAATTTATAAAATACTCAAACATTATTTATCCCATGAATTGATACAAGAAAAAATAATTTTCATGTCAACCGAACCAATCCGGAACCAAATCGAGAATAAAAGAGGTGTATTTGGCCGACACTATCGCCAAATCATGCATTGGATGCTTGTTAGATTTATTGTCAGTAACTGTACAAAGTGACATGACTATAGCTAGCTAGATTCTTCCTCTGACTCTTGCATTGGATGCTAGCTATATTTTTTGCCCATGACTCTTGCTGTCCAAAATGACAAGGCTGCAGCTAGCTAGATTCTTCTCCTGATTCTTGCATTGGATGCTTTAGATTTTTGTTGCCCGTGACCCTTGCTGTCCAAAGTAACATGGCTGCAGCTAGCTAGATTCATTCCCTTACTCTGCATTGGATGCTTTAGATTTTTTTGCCTGTGACTCTTGCATTGGATGCTAGCACCAGTCTTGCTCGTGACTCTAGAAAGACACAAAATTTTGTCTTTGTTATTAGCCAAAGCTTCCAGGAGAAGCTAATTTTCTTGCTTGCACTTGTATATATACATCACCAGGCACTTTGCTCCCCAATGAACCTCTCTTCTTGCTCCCTGCCTCTCTTGCTCTAGTCCATAGCTGAGTATCCATCGACCACCATGAGCGACGAATCCCCTCCACGCGACTTCATGAGCTACGAACCACGTGATAGTTTCATCACTCGGTACGTGCTCGCGGAGACGTTGCGAGGTCGACGGCGTGACGATGACTACGTGGAGGAGGCGATGGGCCTTGTGGAGATACAGGACATGGAGAATCGTAGCAAGAGTAGACGCCATGGCTCGGTTCTGGGCTGCATTTTCATTGATCGGGACCATGTCAGTGGCTACAAGCGCATCATGTTGGACTATTTTGTCGCCAACCCGGTATACCAAGACTGGCAGTTTAGGCGAAGGTTTGGTTTCGAAACATAAATCCTGCATAGTTTTTTTTGTACGAACAACCACTCTGATTTTCGTTAATGTATACAATGGCGGCTTAGGTACCGGATGCGAAGGCATGTTTTCCTTCATATTGTGGAAGCCGTCAAAACCAAAGATGACTGGTTCGAACCCAAGGAAAATGCTGTTGGAACGATGGGCCTCTCCCCCGTGCAGAAATGCATAGCGGCCTTGCGCATCCTTGTGTATAGGGTCCCTGCAGATGCTATAGATGAGTATGTGCGTATAGCAGAGTCTACCGCCATCGTTGCGCTTTCTCGTTTCTGCAATGCTGTTGTGACAACATTTCAGGATGTGTACCTCCGACCTCTAAATGATGACGACGTACATAGGCTTCTTGAGACCAATGCGCAGCGAGGCTTCCTTGGCATGCTAGGAAGCATTGACTGCATGCATTGGGAGTGGAAGAATTGCCCCACTGCATGGAAGGGCATGTTCACAGGCCGAGGGAAGTCACCATCGATGATCCTAGAGGCGGTGGCATCCCAGGACCTGTGGATATGGCATGCTTACTTTGGACTCCCCGGCAGTCACAATGACATCAATGTATTACATCGGTCGCCTGTGTTTGCTCGACAGGTTCGTGGGGAGGCACCTTAGGTGAACTTCTCCGTGAATGGGCATAACTATGACATGGGGTACTACCTCACCAATGGTATCTACCCCGATTGGCCGGCCTTTGTGAAGACCGTGCCTAGCCCGGTCACAATGAAGGAGAAGCACTTTGCTACAGTGCAGGAGGGTGCGCGGAAAGACATCGAGCGAGCGTTCGGAGTCCTCCAAGGAAAGTGGGCCGTCATCCGTGGTCCCACGTATGGGTGTTACCGTGATGAACTGAAGAATGTAATGATGGCCTGCATAATTATGCATAACATGGTTATAGAGGATGAGAGGGGCACCGGCCTCCCACTATCCTATGACAATAACGGCCAATCGACTGTTCGGTTTTCGGAGACAACTATGGAGCAATGCGAGTTCATAGCCGCGCATCACAGGCTTCGAGACTGACCGATGCATCACCAACTACAAGAAGACCTTATGGAGTACAACTGGATGCGTCACGAAGGCAAGTAGAAAGTAATTTACTCATGTTGGTTGTGATTGTCGTGATGTATTCGTCCATGTGTGGCAACTACCATGTATTTGTCATGTCGTTTGGTCTTGTCATGATGTAACAATGTAATATGTCGCAACTACCATGTATTAGTCACTTGTTTGGAATAAAAATGTCGTTCAAACATAAACATACCAAAATAGACCAGATAAATTACCATAGGGAGCAGATAGATTATGTAATAATAAGTCCTATTACAATACATAGTCCACAACAAGGTGTCTTCATCCTCCCTATTGGCCTAAGCATGCTAGGATGTCCTCCTGCAACTTCCTGTAGTACTCACACAATGCCGAGGCACATGTGTCGAGGTCGATGCCGAGAATCCTCTCATCCTCCTTCTTCCAATTCATCTCCATCCTCTCTGCTGCCTCCATTTTTTGGATCTCCAACCGTTCTCGATCCATAGCAGTCCTCTCCTCCTCAATCGCCACTAGACGGTTCAGTCTTTCATGAGCAACCTGGTCAGCCTTTCCCCAGTACTCAAGCTTCTGGATGTGCATAGACTCCGGCTTTCCAATGTACTCTGAGGACTCGCTTGACTCGGAAGCCAATCTCTTACGGGCTTCCTTGGTCGCATTCCTCCTAGGTGGCCTCTTTGTTCCTGCAGAGCTCGGTGAGCTGGTGTCCGTGGGCACATTGCAAGAGTTGGAGGCCTCGGTGGCACTGTCTTTCCCTGCATCAATAGAACGGGCACACCCATCCATCACCATGAACTTTGGTTGGTTCTTAAGGATGTTGTAGCAATGGGCAACAGAAAATGGTTTCTTCTCCACTGAGTTGTATAGGGCAAGAGTGGCCTGCGTCTATTTTTATAGCATTTGTAAGTCAAACAATCTTATATGGACAATTCATAAATGCAATATGGGTAAGTTCAAAAACTAATCTTGTCTGCGTCGGTGAGCCCACTGCGGTTTTGCATCAGGACTTGGTTGTAGTATGCCCCAAACTTGGTGACTTACTCCTTGATGAAGGTCCAACGGTTGAAGAGACTCTTCTGTGTGCGCGGCGGATGTTCTGGCTTTTTCTTGGCTTTGTAAGCTTTGGTTATGCTCTTCCAATAAGCCTCTTTCTTTTGCCCAGTTCCTGCAGCAAACCACAAATTAATTGAAGAGAGGGAACCCAACTATGCACATGTATTATGATGACTTTCCACTTACCAATCATGGGATCCGTGCTTTGCAGAAGCCAGCAGTTCACTAGAATCAGGTCCTCGTCTTGCCCAAAGTTGTTTTTCCTCCCATGACCAGTTTCATTGCCTTCATCACCCTGTCCTGTCTGGGTAGCAGGGATCTCATGAGTTACAACATTTTCGACGGTGGCCTGTGTTGATTGAAAGGTTGGTTCACCCAGGAAACCCTCAGGCATGTCAGTGTATTGTGCCCAGTGCATTGAGCTTCCTGAACCATCATGGAAGCTCATCTGGTATGGGTCCATGGACCTCAATCATCTGATATAACACATGACCTTGGAGAAAAAACAATATCATATGGTAGGTTTCAAGCAAAATGCATAGATAGTATGAATGATATAAAACATAACAGCATGAAAGATATAAAAAAAACCAATACGAACAATAGTAGATGAATAAAATGTCATGAACAAAGTACCATAGATATTAAAGGTCACAGGACTACAATATAGAAGGTTCATAATTAAGAAACACACACATGGTTCACTACCAAATTTCACTGGATGATACATACACACAAGGACTACTCACTAAGGTAGTCCGCACCCTCGAACTCACATATGCAGTTCGAGGAGCAGCTACAAGCCGCACTACACACGGAGGACGTACGTTGGCTATGGCCCTCGTTTACATAGTACAGCAACTCGTGCTCATTGACCCACCGATCCATCATGGCTATCTCATCGGGGTCAATATTGTCCCATGGGTTGCGCTCCTGCTCTAGTGGCAACTGGCGCTCGATGGTCACCTTTGCCTCCAGTACGTCGTGTACCATGTCAATCATGATGTCATCGATAGCCCACAGAGCGCGATTCATGTCGATGATCGCTGGGAGGTCATGCGGGACAAGGTTCTCTGCTATGATCTTTTGAACAGCAGAAGCATGGATTTCTACCATGTCCAGGACATGGTCAAGCACACGCCTCACTTGCGCACCTCCATCTTCCATCTACATGGAAGTAAAGGCACCATGCGTTAATTACTTAAACAAACACTTCCATATCTTGTGAGCTTGACCATGCCTAGCATTATGTGTGGATTAAAAGTGCAACCAGCAGGGAGTTCATGTAATCATGTTGCATTTCCTTCCTTTATGTAGGATATATGATGGCATAGGCTTACTTGCAGCAAGATTTCCTAGTTCAACCTAATTTAGTAATAGATAGTCCCATTAAGTAAACTTATATGCAGCCTAAGAAGGTATTTTGGCATGGAAAATGAAATCTGCATAGAGAAAGGTAGCCAGACTGCTAGAAACATGAGCAGTAGCAACACAATCCATGTAAAATTAGTCCAGCAGCATTCCGAAGGAAGAAATGATGTAGCTACCATACACATTTCATAAATTTGCATGACATCTCTGAATATATGCATCCATGAAAATATACAAGTCATCATCACACAGGTGCTATTTCAAAGATCATATTACTCAATTCACAGTTCGAGAAACAAGAAAATTGGAGGTGCAGGTGCTGAGATGGAGGTTCAGACAAACCTCAATTCACATGCAGGTTCAAAGAAGCCCACCCTGCTAATACCGAAAAAGGTTGCAGGTGCTGAGATGTTCACAAGGATTAAACAAACCCTATCACAATCTAGACATGTAACACTCCAAGAAGAATTGGAGCATCAGTTCACAGAAAGAAACAAAAAAAATCATTATACAATAGAGCGGCATGTACTAGCATTAATTCATACAGTATATGTTAATAACATGTTCACACACAGAAACCAAGTAGAACTCAGCTAAAATGTAGATTAAGGACATATGTGTTGCAAGAACAGTAAGCTAAAACATGAAGTATAGATTACATGGTACAAAAGCTCCATGGCCTATATAAGAAAATATCAAATGTAAGTGAACTTCTGATACCAACATAGCAAAACCATAAAAGATTTTGCAACCATACAAGGTGATCTGAATGTTTTTTGCCATGTTGTGATCCACATAAGTAGCAAGGGATTGACAGGGTAAGTTTTTAATTGTAATTTATATGTGTGTAATGTACTATGTCCGATGCACCCGTATCATCGTTAAATCACAGCTACTACTTTGTACTATGCAGCTCTGTACAGCAAACAAGTCAATTTTTCTCCCATTTACGTACAGTTTGCAGCAATTTCCTAGTCCCTATCAATCCTAAATGCAGTGTAGTATGCAATCGCATCCAGAAATAGAGCAAAAGCAAACCACGCGCAGATACAGGCAAAGCATACACCGACAGATCCATCCACAAGCAAAGCAGATCGAGGCAGCAGGAGAGGGGATCGTCACCTTGGCCGACGCGCTCGCTCGTCGCTCTTGGCCTTCCCGGTGGATCCCGGCAAATCGACCAGAGTACTCGGCGGATCTGGCCGGGAAGCAGATGGAGCCGCCGATGGTTGGGGTTGCGTCACCCGAGCTTCTTCTCCTCGCGGATAGTCAGGGTTGCGTCGCCGGAGCTTCTTTTCCTCTGGGCAACGGTGACCGGACCGATCTTCTTCCCTTTCCGCCTACTTCCGGACGGGCGTGCGAAGACGTGGCTGTTGGCTGCGGACAGCGAGCAGGAGACGAAGGGGACAGTGCCGGAGTGCCCTTCATCTACGGGACTCAAACCCCTCTCCCGGAGATGGAGGACGGGATGCGGGACTGCGTTGGAGAGGGATGGGGGACATGTCCATCCCCTAACTCGGGGAGAGCACTCGATAGGGCACTCTGCTGGAGATGGCCTTAGAGTAGGAGATAGAGTGTTCTTGTTAGGTGAAGAGTCCTAGTTGGTTTCATGTAGTTTGCTAGTATAAATAAAGGGTGAGGGACGAGAGAAAAGGTGCGACAGTCGAGGGATTAAAGAATCACTTTGCATTGTGTTCGTAGTCGATCCTGAATCTAACAATTGTTATCAGAGGAAGGTTATGAAAACGAGCTTGGTGGTTGGGCCACGAAGTATCAGGCACATGTGCCAGATGAGCATGTTCATCACTGCTGCATGGCGAAAGAGGCCGGCAGCAGGCTGGGGAGCCTCACATGTTTCCAGGTTTGAGAACAAGTCTTTTGATTGAGGAGATGCAGTTACCTCAGGAGTGTGGTGAGCGACGCGTGTCTGTGGAGCATGCTAGCATGGGTGAAGGATGAAGTCTGGTGACATGTGGCCATCACCAAATCTAGGAGGTGTCCATGAGCGGCCGCATCGATAGGAGGTCATATTCATAGAGGTGGTGTGGTGTGATGCCACTAACAGACATCAACGTCAGTGTGAGGCTAACAATCAAGGTTGGTGTGAGACCGACATCAATGTTAGTGTGAGGCTGACAACTATGTCGTTGGTGTGAAGTAGACATCAAGGTTGATGTGGGGTCGACAATTGACGCCGGTGTGAGGCCAATAACAAAGAAGGTGGTGTGAAACCACCAAGAAATGAGAAGAAGGATGGTGTAAAGCTAATGCAGGGGGGATGACATTGCAAAGACATCCCAGTTAGAGCATCAAGATTAGAGGGTGATTGTTAGGTTTAATCTTGATTTAGTATGAGTTACTAGTTTTGGAGTTTGAGTCATTTTCGTATTTGAGTAGAATTGAGTTTGTATGAGTGCAGAAGATAGAGTTTCCTTGTTACGTGAAGAGTCCTAATTGGTTTCATGTAATCTGCTAGTATAAATAAAGGGTCAAGAGCTAAAGAAAATGTTTGACAGTTGTGGGATCGAAAAATTGCTTTGTTTTATGTTTGTTGTCGATCCTGGATCTAACATTTCAATTTTAGTCGAGTTTCTTTGGGCATGTCTAATGATGGCCCTATTCCTTTACTGTAACTAGTCCTATTTAGAAATAGAGTTGTGAATAGTAAAAATAGGATTGGGAGTAAAATATAAGCGAGCGAAATATATGGATTGAGAAAATAAGGTCAGCGTTAGTTGGCTAGGAAATAGGACCAGAAGGTGAATAGTGGTTGAATAGTGAAATAGGGTTAGGAAATAGGCCAGGATTAGACATGCTCTTGTATACTATTTGATCAATGTGCCTCTTGTGGCATCGGCGAGCATGTCATTTGTCAATGTTGGTGGATGAGAGAAGGTAGCCAGATGTGGTGAAAGAGACGTCGAAAAGGTGGAGGGGATGGGGGTGAGCATATGTACAAGGATGAGAGGACGTCACAGTTAAGAGCTATGAGAGCATCTCTAGTAGGAGCTAGAAAAAACTGTTCATTTAACTTTTTCGGGATAGAATCTTTGTTAGAGGGAATAAAATTTTCAGAGTATAGTGTAAAGTGTGAATGAATTTTAGAGAAGGGATAGAGTTTGTAGGAAATAGTGTTATAGAGGAAAAATTTGGAGTTTCTATTGGAGATGCTTTGAGCTGTCGAGCAATTTCGATGTGGCGGCGCTTGGTGAAGGATGTTTGACGATTGTATAGTATTGACTCAATGTTTTAAATTATTGATAGTTTTTGGGAGAACATGCATAGGCCATCCCAATTTGTAACTTCTAAGAATGTTCATCGGAGAACATGGATGTTAATTTTTTTTGGGTTTATTAGATAGATGACACTCAATTAATCTTGCCTTTCGAGAACCATCACCGCTCAATCAAAAATTGTAAACTCGATTGCAGAAATTTGATCTGTGTCATTATATGAATTTCAAAGCACTTTCTAGCAGGGACACATATGTGACAACTTTTTGGACAATTCTGCCCTTGCAACCTTTTTTCTTTCTCTCTTCCTAATCTCTCCCTTCTTTCCTCCTATACTCTAGCCACACCCTCCTCCTTATGCCCCCTCTCTTCTCTAAACAAGCGACATTGTCATCCTTAGTGGCAAATTGGCTTGAGGATGGTCAAGGTAGGGCGTGGAGCGAGATGGCATGCCGAACAGGGTGGTGTGGAGGAGCAAGGCTAGACTGGCGGTGCAATTCCCCGTGGAAGGGTGAAGCTAGGGCTCGAAGGCGGGGGAGATGGAAACGTCAAGCCGGTGATGCGGAGATACGACACACCGAATTGCAAGGTGGTGTGGAGGTGTAAGGCCTTACCTACAGTGCAATATCTCGAGGAGGGGTGAAGCTAGGGCCGGGAGGTAGTGGAGATGGTCAATGTTGTGGAAGTGCAGCACCTATCTTCTACGACACAACGGCGCCAAGCTAGGGCCTCGCGGGCCCCTCGCTTAGAGGCGCCTAGTGAAGGAACCGCTTCGAGACAAAGCGCCTAGCCGGAGGAGCCGCTGATGCTTCGTGGCCTTCTCGCTCAGAGGCATCTAGCAAGGGAACCGCTTCGGGACAAAGCGCCTAGCCAGAGGAGGTAACGCCTCACCGAAGCCTTGCGGCCCTCTCGCTCGAAGGCGTCCAGCGAAGGGATTGCTTCGAAACAAAAGACTTAGGAGTGGAAAAAGAAGGAAATCGCAGCCTGCGAGGAGGCGCAATTCATATGGTAAAGTGCTTTCAGAGGAAAAGACAAGTTCCTTGGACGCTACTCGACCTCCTGGGGGCAGCCCGTACCAGACAGGGATAAAGCGCGTCAGGAAAAGCATCATTACCATCCAAGCCAGGAGACAAGCTATAACTACTTGTAAAAGTTGTAATGACCCCTGTAACCCTATTTTAGAGAGTTGATTGCGGGGCATTTTAGTAATCGATGCCTTAACTAGGGGAAATCTCATAGCAGCCCTAGGCGGTGCGGAAAAAGAAGGGGCATAAGGGTCATTGCTGAAGCAAAGACCCTGCCACCCCTGCTTTTTCACCTCGACCATCGACGCTTGAGGGCATTCTTGTCTAAACAAGCTTATAATTCCCTTGTATAAGTGTGGGACTCGAATGGATGAAAAACACACGAGAAATCCAAAGAAAAACAAAGTCTCAAAGTTTGTGTGTTCCTTTTGAGCTCGTTTCCGGGGTTCTCTCCCCTTCACGTGGAGCTTAAGTGCCCTAGGGGCTGCCTCTTTTTAGGTTGTCTGGCTCAGGCCGATGACACTTGGCACCGTCTATGGGGAGCGTACGGACAGAGAGAAGCCATTTATCGCCAAGAAGGATGCCACCGAGGAAGAAGGCCAGAGTGTCCATGACTAGCGAGGGAGCAACCGCTGCGGAGCGAAGTGTACCCCAAACCCACTCACGCAGCAGCAGGGGAGGAGTCCCTGTTGGTCTGGCCCATCCTCGGAGTCCGGCCCATGAGGAGGGGGCCTCATATGAAGGCCCAGTGAACATCCTGGAGTGGGAGGCAGGGGCTGCACCAACGCAGGTGTTGGCCCCCACTTCCGCCGCCCCAGCATTGCTGGATCCTAACGTGCAGGCTTTGATCCTCGCTAACGCATGACTGGTGGAGCAGGTGAAGTGCCTTCAGGAACAGGTCTGGCAAGGGACATGACGTGATGCATCTGTCGTCTCTCTGCAGGAGGAAGCTCCGGAGATGACATCCAGTCAACCAGGGAAAAGGAAGGATGCCGGGGTGCCAAGGAAGATCCCAACCCCCTATGGCCTGCACCGGGCACGTTCAAGCTGTCCACCTTCAAACCGTACAATGGGAAGACTAATCCAAGGGAGTTTTTCTGTATGTACGAGACGACGGTTAAAACAGCCGGAGGAGATGATGACATCAAGGCCAAGGGACTTCTACTCGCCATCGAAGGGATTGCACTCTCGTGGTATTCCTCTCTTGAGCCAGGTTCCATCCAAGACTGGGCCTAGCTTCGCTCAAAGATAGAGAGCAACTTTCAAGGAAAGTTTGATGGGATGAAGGAGAAAAGCGATCTCTTCGAGGTGAGGCAAAGGGAAGGTGAGACCCTAAAATGTCACTTTCAGCGGTTCTCAAAGGTGAAGTGCCAGCTCTGAGGGGGTCAGTGACACCACCATCATCAACGCTGCAGGGTGCTGGCTGTGAAGGGGCCCCTTCTCGGAGCGGCTGGCCAGGAAATAAGTGAAGATTGTGGAGGAGCTTTTTGCCAAAATGAAGGAATATGCGCCGGTGGAGAAAGACACCCTGAGGAGAAACGAGAGGCCCAAGCTAAGGTAAAAGGCCAAGGGTTTCCTAAGAGAGGGAACCAAAGGAGGAGCCAGGGTACCCATACGGAGAAGGGGAGACGCGAAGGAGGTGCTGACTATAAAGACGGCAGGAAGAGGGTATGCCAGATCGAGGAGCGTGAGGATCGATGGGACGAGAGGAGAAATCGGGATGCCTCGAGGGAAAGGTCCCTCCCGAAGCGACACCAGGCCTAAGACAACCAGAGAATAGAGCCTAGGAGAGGCAAACAGGCAGAGCGAAGGTACCACTACGAGCACCATAGGAACAACTCTTCCCATGACTCAGCAAGGTGCAAGGTGCTCGCCGGATATTGCGAGTATGAGCAGCGACGAGGGAACCCCGCGAGGCAACCGGAGCAAGGCCCCCGACGTCCACCTCCCGGCGCCGGTGCATCAGGTTCAGAGGGTGATACACACAATCACTGGGGGATCGTCGCAACAGTTGTCATCAATGAGGCAGTGAAAGGCATATGTAAGGAGATTAACTATGTGGGAGTGTACCCAACACCCCTCCAGCCACAGTGCATTTCCCACACCAAGACTTCCTGGTGGTAACCACTAGCATTGCGGATTTTGATGTCCAGAGTGTGATGGTCGATGGCGGGAGTGCAGCCGACATCTTGTTCGCCGAAGCATTCAAATAGATGATGATACCCAAAGACCGGCTCCGCCCATCGGAGGTACCACTGGAGGGATTTGGGGGTGCTCTAGTTGGTGCACTTGGGAAAATTGAGCTCCAAGTCATCTTTGGAGCAGGAGAAGCCAGCATATGCAAGGGTGTGAATTTTGATGTTGTCGACATCTCCTCACGCTACAACGCCATCCTTGGCCACGAGTCATTGACAGCCTTTGGGGCGGTGGTCCATCATGGCTACATTTGCATGAAAATTCCTTCGCCCGGAGGTGTGATCATGGTCCGGGGCGATCAAGCGCTGGCAAGGAGAATTGACCTTGAGGGGCCTCCCTAGGTAAAGATGGTATACACCACCAAAGTAGAATCAAAGAGTGGGGACAAGTGGGTGGCTAAGCCCAAGGTTGAAGAATGGACGAAGCGAGTGCCCTTGTTTGGAGGCGTGGAAAAGGTGGTTACCGTCGGGGCGGAGCTAGGGGAAGCGGAGGAGGAAGGGATTATGGAGGTGCTTCGTCAGCACAAGGCGGTGTTCACCTAGGGGCCAGAAGACCTACAGGGCGTTGCCCGGAAAACTATCTAGCACGCCCTGTTGGTAAAACCCGAGGCGAAGCCGAGAAAGCAAAAGCTTCGCAAGCTATCCATGGAAAGAAAAGAGGCAGCGAAGGTTGAGGTGGCGAAGCTGTTGAAAGCTGGAGTCATAAGGGAGACGCTCCACACCAAATGGCTGGCGAACATCGTGTTGGTAAAAAAAGTCAGCGGGAGCTGGAAGATATGCATAGATTTCACTGACCTGAATAAATCGTGCCCTAAAGATGATTTCACATTGCCTCGTATCGACCAACTGGTGGATGCCACCGCTGGTTCGAAAATCATGAGTTTTTTTTATGCCTACTCAGGTTATTACCAGGTGTACATGAGGCAGGAGGTTGAAGAGAGAACTGCCTTCATAACTCCCTTTGGCACCTATTGCTTTGTTAGGATGCCGTTTGGGCTGAAGAACACGGGGGCGACCCTCGCCAAGCTGATCGCTAAGATCTTTGCCAGGCAGCTAGGAAGGAACATCGAAGCACAAGTGGATGACATTGTGGTAAAGAGCAAGTTGAAGAAGGACCGGACAGAGGACATTCGAGAGACATTCACAAGTCTCTTGATGGAACGGGTGAAGCTGAACCCAGAGAAATGTGTGTTCGGGGTCAAGGTGGGCAAGCTGTTGGGATTCCTCATCTTCGAACAAGGGATCAAAGCAAACCTTGAGAAGATAAGACCTATCCAGGAGATGGTTCCTCTGCAGAACATAAAGGAGGTGCAAGAAAATGCGGGCCATCTGGCGACGCTAAGCAGGTTCCTGCGAAAATCCATGGAGCGGAGCCTACCTTTCTTCAAGGCCCTCCACACCACGAGCACCATCGCGTGGACCAAGAAGTGCTAGGAGGTATCACAAACTGAAGCAACACCTGATGAGGGTTCCCAAGCTCTCCAGCCCAAAATAGGGAGAGTAGCTACTACTTTACGTGGCCGCAATCTTTGCCTTGGTCAGCGTTGTGCTGGTCCGCGAGGAGGTTAGGCACTAATGTCCCATTTATTTTGTTTCTGAGGCATTGCTGGCAGCAAGAATCCGCTACTCGGAGATGGAGAAGATGGCATATGCATTGCTAATGGCCTCCCGTAAGCTCCAACATTACTTTCAAGTGCACTCAATCACGATACCCACTGCTAACCCTCTATCATCAATGTTCTCAAATAGGGAAAGCTCCAGTAGGGTAAGCAAGTGGGCGGTAGAGCTGGCGTCCTTCGAGATCACCTTCGTCTTAAGGACAGCGATAAAGAGCCAGGTGATTGCAGATTTCGTGGCTGAATGGACCTCTCCTTCGATGCCACTAGTGGAGCAAGGGAGCATGTGGATAATCCACACCAACGGATCGTGGAGTGCCACTGGTGCAACAGCCGCCGTTATACTAACCTCACCCAAAGGGGAAAAGCAAAATTTGTAGCGAAGCTCAACTTCCCCTCCACCAACAACGTTGTAGAATACGAGGAGCTGCTACTAGGGCTCCGCAAAGCCAGGGCGATGGGAGCGAGGAGAATCTCGCCAAAAACTGACTCTAAGTTAGTGCAGGGGCATGTGGGAAAGGAATACGAGGCAAGGGACCCTTTGTTGGCAAGGTACACTTAGAAGCTGTGAGGGCTATGGAGAAAAGCTTCGCGGGGATCACTATCGAAGCAATCTCCCGAGGGCAGAATGAACAAGCGGACGAACTAGCCAAGGCGGCGGGCTCCGGAGCCACAAGGTCTTCTTTGAAATCTTGGAAACACCTGCCGCAATTGTGGAGGTACTCACCATTATAGGCACAGAGCAACAAGACTAAAGGAAGAAGATCCTCAATTTCCTCGAGGGAGGGACCTGCCCTCGGACGAGGTACATGCAAAGAGGATTGAGATGAGATCAAGGAAGTATGCTATCATTGAAGGGCTGCTCTACAGGGAGGCATCTGTGCCCCCTGGCTTAGGTTCATATAGACCAGCGAAGGGAAAAAGCATTGCTAGAGGTCCATCAAGGTGATTGCGGAGCCCACCAAGCCCTGCGCAACCTAGCAGGAAAGATCTTCCGAATAGGGTTTTACTGGCCCATAGTGTTGTAGGACGCAGAGTAGTTGGTTCGCCACTATCACGCGTGTAAGTGGATGACCTGTCCCTCGCGGGTGCCCCTCGGTCCTCTATACCTGGTGGCACCCATCTGGCCCTTCACCAAGTAGGGGATTGACATCATCGGTCCATTGTCCTGAGTGCGAAGCAACTTACAGTTCGCGAGCAAGACACCTCCACCACCAATGATCTAATGGAGGAGCAAAGGCTTGGAGCGCTAACGAGGATGCAAGAATACGCCAAGGCGGCGGATCGAAGGTTTGACAAGAAAATTAAAAGAAGAGATCTAGCTCCAAAAGATATGGTGCACAAGAAAGCAACCCCTGGCCACACGAAGCTAGAGACACCATGGGAAGGCTCTTACATCATCAAGGGATCAACATCGAAGAAGGCACATAGACTGGTGACACTCGAAGGGAAAGAAATCCCAAGGGTTTGGAATTTGGAGGCCTTTAAGAAATTCTATCCATAGATCTTGTCAAAGCCAAATGTAAAAACGAAGCAGTCAAATGAATAAATGAAGATAGGAGGGGATGATTGAAGCCCCCTTTCATGGTAACTTCCTTATTAAGGGTTATCACAAAAAAATTCTCTCTCTCCGAACGTCGAAAGACGTTTGGTGGCTTACGCCCACTCATTGTCCCGCGGAGCGCTTGTAGGTTACGTCCACTCGTTCCTTCGTCGCCGAAGGATGCTTGGTGGCTTACATCCACTCACTGTCTCGCGGAGCGCTTGTAGGTTACGACTACTCATTCCTTCGTCGCCGAATGGAGATTGGTGGCCTACGTCGACTCACCGCCTCGTGGAGCGCTTGTAGGTTACGTCTACTCGTTCCTTCTTCGCCGAAGGGTGCTTGGTGGCTTACATCCACTCACCGTCTCGCGGAGCGTTTGTAGGTTATGCCTACTCGTTCCTTCGTCGCCGAAGGGTGCTAGTGGCCTACGTCCACTTACCGCCTCGTGGAGCGCTTGTTGGTTACGCCTACTCGTTCCTTCATCGCCGAAGCGTGCTTGGTGGCCTACGTCCACTCACCGCCTTGCGGAGAGCTTGTAGGTTACACCTACTCGTTTCTTCGTCGCCGAATAGTGCTTGGTGGCCTACGTGCACTCACCGCCTCGCGGAGCGCTTGTAGGTTACGTCTACTCGTTCCTTCGTTGCCGAAGGTGCTTGGTGGCTTACATCCACTCACCGTCTTGCAGAGTGCTTGTAGGTTACGCCTACTCGTTCCTTCATAGCTGAATGGTACTTGGTGGCCTACGTCCACTCACGGCCTCGTGGAGTGCTTGTAGGTTACACCTACTCGTTCCTTCGTCGCTGAAGGGTGTTTGGTGGTTTATGTCCACTCACCGTCTCGCGGAGCGTTTGTAGGTTATATCTACTCGTTCCTTTGACGCCGAATGGTGCTTGGTGGCCTACGTCCACTCACCGTCTCGTGGAGCGCTTGTACGTTACATCTACTCGTTACTTCATGGCCAAAAAATACTCGGGGCTTAGGCCCACTTACTATATTGCGAAGCAATAGGCACGATCAGCCTACATCTGTTTGTGCCTATGACTGGGCGAGGATTCCAGGCCACTCATTCCTTTGTCGATTCCTTCGCTAAAGTGCCTGCGGGCGCTCACAACAAATTTAGAGTTGCAGATATAACTAATCCCATATCGATTACTCTACAGCAAGCAACTATTCATTCCAAGACAAGAGGATCGGAGAACACTTCCCAGAGCAATAACGAACTTTCATTTATATGCACTCAGCAGGAAGTACAAAAAGGGTGAAAAAAGCTACGCCTGAGGAGCTAGGGCCTTGCCCTTCTCCTTAGAAGTTGCCCATTTGGGTCGGAGGAACGTGCCAGCACTCGGGCTGCGGCGATGGACGCCCGAGCAGTTTCTTCCCCGCTCCGACACCAAAATTCGTTGTGGAACCGCGCCGCCAACTTCTTCGTGAAGACGGCAGGGGCCTCAAGCGAACCAAGTTCCGAGAACCTAGTAGCGAAGCCACCCAAGCCCCGGACGCCTCTAGAAGACGAAGTTTCTGGAAGCAGCCCACTTGAGCGCAATGACTCACGAGCACGAGTGTGGCGTCGGTGATGCTCTTGGTGGCATTCTGTAGGAATTTCACCACCTCGTGACCTTGGCTCATGCTGCGGTCCGGCATCTCGATCCTAAAGCGGGGAAGCTTGTTCAAAAGCATGTCGGTGGCCACGGTAACCCCGGAGCTAAGCTCTTCCAAGAGCTTCATGGTCGCCTCCACATGCTCCTCCCCTCACTTGTAGTTACGAAGGTGCGTTTCGAAACTGGCGGTGGCGGTCCTCAACTTTGCCAAAATCTCCTCTCTATCTCTTTCTTCAGGAAATCGTTGGCCTTCGCCTTCATGGCCAGGAGATCCTTGCTCTCATGCGCCCAGGCCTCAGCCAAACTTTGCGCGCGCTCTGCGGCCCCCTTTGCGATCTAGAGTTCTGCGATCTCGAATTTCACAACCGCAAGGGCAGCCTGCAGGGTCCCGTGCTCCTCCACCATAGCCTTTTTTGTGGCAAGCACTTCCTTTGCTCGAACAAGAGAAGCGCGCAGGCCCTCTAGCTCCACCTCCACTGTGCCACAGAATTGCGTGTTCACCATCTCCTTCTCCAGGTGAGCAACTTAGCGCTCGTGAAATCGAGAGGCCACCTTTCTCGCCAAGGTGGAGCTCTGCGTGGCAGTAAGATCAATTAGCATAAGAAGGTTGAAACAATAACGAGAAATATTGATCATTAACTTTGGTTAGCGTGTCGCGAAGAGCATCGAAGAGCTCGGTGTTGTCGAAGCTTTCCAGGAGGGGCCGTCCTATGGGCTTGGCAAAAATGGCCCTCGCTACCCTGAAGGCTGGGATGTCATTGTGGCGAGTCCGGAAGTCAGAATCCATCATCCCAAACACACGGACCGGTCGGGAGGATCCCGCTGCAGCCGCACGCCTAACGTCCTCGCTCCGGGGAGAAGGGGGGTAAGGAGCAACGTCCAGAACTTCCAAAGAAGCCTCCTGCACCGGGGGAGTGGTGTCTGGTGTCTCCTCTCTGCCTACCACCTCACCTCCCTTAGAAGCCTCAGGTGTCGCCTCGTCCGCTGCTTCAGCTGGGGCCCCCACGTGATGGGGATCCGGAGCTCCGTCTATCGCGTCCCCGCTATCATTGTTCAGAGCAGGAGCTTGGTCATCAGCAGAGCTGCCTTTCGGGGGTGCCGCAACCTGGGGGCTATTGGGAGCTGGCGTGCAGCGCCCTTCCCCAGTGCCAATGGGGTCCTCCTCGCCTTCATCGTCCGAAAGGACAATAATCACCCCCCGTACCTGGATAAAGGATACAGAGGGGGGAAACGACGCGAGGCAGGGAGGATGCCGGAGGCCCTTGCGGAGAAGGGACCAACGAAGATGAACCCTCGCGTTCGCCCTTGTCCACCTCTGGTTCCGCCTCTTCTTCTTCCTCCTCCTCCTCCTTGTCTCCCTCACAGGTTCATTGGGTGAGAGGGCACTGCGGCGGCCACTCTTAGTCATTTTCGCTAGGGGGAGGATGTCCCGGCCGCCCTACGCTTGCTTCGAGGGGCGTCGCGCTCACCCCACTTGACGAGGCAGCAGTCCCGTGCCCCCTTCACAGCCTCGGCGTGCTTTTCGTGCTCCGCCATCATGTAAGGGCCGAGTTGCCGAAACGCATAAAGCTTTGTTGCCCCTCAGCATGAGCGCCCCATCCGGCGCCGTCCTCAGGAGGATGCCCCATTCCCTCGCGTGGGGAGCAAGGCAGAGCAGTGCACACTCCTCCATGAGGTCGCACATGCTGCTCCTCGCACATACATCCTTCAGCAGCGTGAGGCGGATTCGCTCCACCCCAGTCAACTCCACCACCGGGACGCTGACAACCTTGAAGATGGCACCGGTGGTCCGCAAGCGAAAGTTGTTGCCGTCTAAGCACTAGTAATACTAGCGCTGCATCCAGCAGGCGTTCCACTTGTTCTTCGTGGCAAGCGCCGGGACCATCCCATATAGCTTCCTCTTCAGTTGGAAGTTAAGGGAGTCGAAGCAAGAGATTGCCGAATCGCCAACCTTCTTCTTCTGCCAATGTGCGTCATGGAGCGAAGCGAAAAGGCGCCCGATTAGCTTCGTTCCATGAGATCACAGTGCCCACTAAAAAATGGCCATCCTCGTGATGGCGTTGGGTGTGAGTTGCAAGAGTTCCGCGTCGTACAAGGATAGGATCTCCCCCACCACGGTAGCCACCAGGAACCGGAGCCCCACCTCCAGGAAGGCGAAAAACACCACCGCTTCGTCCTCACGGGGTTGCGGAGCAACCTCCTTGCCGAGAAGACGTATGGACTCTCGTGGGACGTATAAGGCCTTCACAGCGAGGGCGACATCCTCACTATCCATGATAGAGCGCTCTAGCTCCGGTGTCAGTGCGGCTGTCGTGGACTAGTCGAGGATGGACTTGGAGGTACGAGACCTACGACCCATGGCGGAAGGGCAGGAAGGAAGGGAAGGCGTAGGTGCAAGATTAAGGATGTGAGCATAGAAGCAAGTGGGAGGACTCAGGAGCAACAGCAAGAGTAAGAAACGAGCTTGGGCTCAGGGATGCATGGGAAGAAATGCGCAAGGCTCTGGGTGGCCAATTTATAGAGGGCGACGGTTCGTGCGGACCGTTGGATCGGTAAGACTCGGTGCCCAATCCAACCACTTGTCAAGCCTGTTGAGGAAGGCGCAAACATCCCAACCGCACTACAACGGTTCGAAGCCTAGAATCCTAAAAAGCAGCGCCAACTGCAGCTGATAGCATGAACAGCGACCATTGGAAAGCCCGAGACGACGCATGTGAGCGTGTACTCAACCCGAATCTGAAGACCAAGTGACACAATCGGATATGCGTAAATGGCGCCGCGAAAATTGTAACCGTGCGAAATTGAAGAGTGTGTTGCAGATGCGAAGACTCAAGGCAAATCATGCCCCTCATGCCAAGGTGGATGGGCGTACTGGCACGAGAGCATGGCCAAGAGCATGGCAGGGCAGGCACTTGACCATGGGGGCTCCTATTGTGGAAGTGCAACACCCATCCCCTGCGCCACAGCAGCGCCAGGCCAAGGCTTTGTGGCCCCCTCGCTCAGAGGCGTCTAGTGAAGGAACTACTTAGGACAGAGCGCCTAACTGGAGGAGGCGAAACTGCGCCGAAGCCTTGCGACCCCCTCGCTCGGAGGCGTCCGGCGAAGGGATCGCTTCGAAACAGAAGACTTAGGAGTGGAGCAAGGAGGGGATAGCAGCATGCGAGAAAGCGCAATTCATAGGGTAATGTGCTTTCAGAGGAAAAGACATGTTCCTTGGGCGCTACTCGATCTCCCAGGGGACAGCCCGTACCAGATAGGGTAAAGCACGTCAGAAAAAGTATCATTACCTTCTAAGCTAGGAAACAAGCTGTAACCGCTTGTAAAAGTTATAATGACCCATGTAACCCTACTTTAGAAAGTCGGCTACGGGGCATTATAGTAATCGATGCCTTAACTTGGGGGGAAATCTCATAGTAGCCCTAGGCGGTGCGGAAAAAGAAGGGGCATAAGGGTCATTGCTGAAGCAAAGACCTTACCGCCCCTGCTTTTTCACCTAGACCAGCGACGCTTAAGGGCATTCTTGTCCAAACAAACCTGTAATTTCCTTGTATAAGTGTGGGACTCGAATGGATGAAAAACACACGAGAAATCCAAAGAAAAACAAAGTCTCAAAATTTGTGTGTTCCTCTTGAGCTAGTTTCTGGGGTTCTCTCCCCTTTGCATGGAGCTTGAGCGCCATGGGGGCTGCCCCTTTTTAGGTTGTCCGGCTCGGGCCGATAACAGTCAACATCAAGCTAGTGATGCAGAGAGGGGCATGCTGACCAGCGTGGAGGGGGATCAACGACGGGTTCAAAGGTGATGCCCAGCACAGGGCAACGAGCCGAGGGAGATGGGCATTCAGGTAGATGGCAGAGCCAGTGAAGTCAACGGCACCGAGGCAAGTAGCCAAAGCCGACAGTGAAACAAAGCAAGAGAGATAAGAAGGGGACGGAGGCTCCCGGTGGGCTAGCCATGGTGCACGACGGCAGGACAGTGGTGAGCATGCGCAAGTGGCTAGGCCGAGGTGGCTTGCCCCTCATCCTCTATTGTGCTCTATGCTCTGCCTCCGTGGGGAGATTGAGGGGGAGAGAAGTGAGATATTAGAGAGAGAGAGAAAGGAGGAAGAAGAAAGGAGACAGAGGTAAGGTAATCCAAAAATATCGCCATGTCAATGTGTGAGCCAAAAATGTGCTTTGAGCCCTTGAGATTCACATAATGGCTCGGATCTAGTTTCCACTCATGCGTCTGATCCAAACGCTAGCTTCGTACGCTTGAGGGATATGATGGGTGCATGCTGTGTCGGGCTAATAGAAATCACTCGGCTTTAGGATGCTGGCTCAGCGATTGTTATTTCATGAGACGAGTCTGATCCCCGCTGTAGTTTGTTGAGGTCCTTCGCATGCATGCACCACGGTAAGTAGGGATGGCAGTAGTACAAATGTGGGTAAATATGCAAAAGTACTGTTTACCCGTCGGTCACAGATATGGTCCATTTTCATATCCGTGGGTACGGTTACAATTGTTACTCATGAGTAATATTTTTACGAGTATAGATCTATAGTATCCATACCCAGTACCCAAATGCTAAACCCGATCTGACAGGTGGGGTCATATAGCCAGTGAACCAGAGACCTGACCCCAAGGCTTCTGTCCTCCCCAATCTCCGCCTCACTCTCTCCCACTCCTATCTCTCTCGGCCCACTCTTTCCACATTCTTCCTCTCCGCATAGGCTACGGTTGGGCCTCCTCTACCTTGCCCATGTCGGTTGGCGCCACCTCCACAACTACTCCTAGTCCCACCCTTCTTCCCTCGTTCCTACCCATGTGGTGGAGCTACGACGATGACATGGGTGTGGGGAAGCTCATCGTGGTGACAGAGATTGGCACAGGAGGACCTCGCAAGAGCGACCTAAGCAATGGAGCTCTCCACCAGCACGACATCGCCTCCCCACAACAGCACAGTGACGACTTAGATCTAGGTGTCGGGTCTCCCTCCCCTCTATGGCTCTATCGGCATGCTGCCGCCTCCCTGCACCAGTACAACGATGACCCAGTTCCGGAGCGGGGTCTTTGTTCCATCCACAATTCCACCAGCTTAGGGCCGGCCGGTTCCCGCAACGGTGTGACGATTGGCTTAGATCTAGGCAACGGGTCTCCCTTCCGTCCACAGTTCTATTGGCACTGCATCGCCCGCCCGGCGTGACCCAAATCCCTTCCTGCCTTGTTGTTCAGGTTTCGGGTATCTGGCAGGTACGAGCTAAGGTATGTCGATGTACCCCAGGCCGGGTTTGGGTACGAGTAGGTTTTCCGGGCTCGGGTATGTATCCACGGCTGCCCTATTCATGCCCGACCCGCCTCATAGCCATCCTAGCAGTGAACGCTTCTCTGACAGTGTTCCAATGGCTGTCCAACAAGTCAGTCGTTTACGTGGCACTCGGATGTAGGGCGGCGCCAGCAACGGTGGACTTCCTGCATGTGCGAGCTCGCCCGCCGTCTGGCGCTAGGCTTCCTTATGTACTCACCCATGAGGCGGTGAAATCCTTCTTTTTCCGTTCTAAACAGCGCAGGAAAAAAAAATAGAGTTTTGAGGAATTTTGAGAGCTGGGAAGCAGCGGTGCCAGGAGAAGACAGAGGGCCGTTTAGAGCTTACGAAGCCAGCAGAGGCTGCTTGCACGTTTCTGAGTACTTCCTGGAACATTGTGATGTAAGTTTGCAATATTGTAAAAAAATATTTGTAATATTTTGTGAGTTTTGATGTGGGTCCAGATTATACTCATATGAGATGTAACATCGTAAAATCATGACCATATCATTGTCATGTATATGTGCAATATTTTAAAAAAATATTTAGAACATTTTTTAAACTTTCGTGTTGGTGCAGATATTACTTACATGAGATACAACATTATTGAATCATTACTAAACATTTTATATATGTTTGAAACATTTTTAATGGTGTCCGATGCTATCAGTAAACGTCTAAACAATAGTCATTCCTTTTTTTTTTGCAAGGATGTATTTCTATATTTATTTACTAGTAACAATCAAATCTTTGTTGTAGATTATGTTGGGTTTATTACGTAACGAGCAAAGGAGATTAGGGTCCCACTTGAATTTGAAAGGCGAAAAAGCAGTGTATAATCCAAACGCGAAAAAGATTTATATGAGTCCATTCTGGAAAGGAATTGGTGATAAATTGGAGTGTGACTATAAGGGGATGTTCTTTTCTGCTTATCCTATTTGCTTATGTTATTATTTGTTTATAAGTAGAACTTTGAGAGCTTATTGAGATAGATTGGAAAGTCGCTTCATTTGACTTGTTTTTAAAACCTTTGGGATGCATCTTCGAGTCAAAAAAAAAAAGAAGAACAGGCTACAAAAGTCAAAATGTTTGACTTTTTAATTCAGAGATAAATAGGTAAGATAAAAGATAAGGTAAAAGAACAACCCTTAGGTCGTCGGAAAATAATTAAGTGCCCCCATATGAAATAATTTGTAGTCATATGGTCGTTGAAGTTTAAAATTTTAACAGCTCAAACTTGTGTATTTCAAAGAACCAAAAAGATTTAATGTTTTCAATGATTGGAAACGGGAAAAATTGAGGGGTGTTTTCAACTGCCACTCTATTTCTCAACCCTATCACTGTTACAATTCCTTCTCAGTTTCCTATAGCAAAATCCAACTCAACGTCACTCTAAATCCCTTTTTCGCTAAATCTCCTTTTTCGCTATAGTAATAGGGTGGGGGGAGTAAAAGGCATTGTTGGACATGCCTCAAATTGAAGTTTAAATTCAAAGCATAAAATACAAGGAAATTGAAACACTAAATATAATTCCAAACGTCTTTTTGGGCCAGTCCCGTTTTCACTCGGCCCACCTCCTTTCCCCATCCTACGCGGCCGCGGCCCAGCCCATCCTGCTTTTTCTTCTTCTTCCCCAAGCGGCACAGTCGGCGAGCGCCGGGTCGCTTCGGCGCACGCACGATGCACAGCAGGGGTTCTCTGCCACCCTTTGGTGTGTGGCATCGTCCATTGCCTCACGCCGCTGAAGACTTCGTCGCGCAAGCGACCACCTCCATCGATGGCACTATGTTTATGCGTCGTGACTCGCCCATCCTCCCATCCGCTGTGTCCGCACCAGTTCCGCGCCCGGGCCAAATCTTCAAACTGTTACGACTGAAACGGTGGTCTTCAAGAAGCTGCAGATCTGGAATCTTTGATTCCAATAGACTTAAAAACTTTGAGAAACGAGATGAAGGTCTCTGAGATTATTGATTTCAAGAAAACATAGTATTTTAAAAAACAATTTTATGGTGGAACACCATAAGTGATTGAAATAAGCCCTATCAGCAAGATCCCAGGCTCCGTTAGAACCCTTTTGAGATCAAAATTTTTTTAAAAAAAGAAAAATTTAGATACATGCCATTACAAAACGTGACATTCGAAATATATCATTCTATATGTCATTGACATATGGATATATTTCAAAACGCGAACTTTAGAGTGACATGAATCTAAATTACCAAAAAAATAAGCCTCACCAACCCTATCATTACGCTATTGAAAACCATTGTTCTAGTGGGCAGCGTATGCTATGCAATAGGGAACCATGCATGCAATCAAACCAGCGGTGACCCTTTGATCTGCACCTAGCGGCGCATAGTAGCACACTAGGTTTTTGCAATTTCACGCCTGCCCTAAGCCCCCTGGGATGGAATTTTCTGAACACCCCCTGCCTCCCCTAGTCCTGTTTGACTCCCACCACCGTGTCCTGGCTCACCTCGCCTCTCACAAGCCCTCGTCTTCTCATCGTCCGTCACCACATTTAGCCCTCTCCCCTGTCAGTCTTGTCTTGCCGCCGGCTACCTCTCTATCCTCCCGGTACATCTCATGCGTAGTGCAGCCCCTCACTGTTCCCTCTTGTCTGAACCCTACTCCTAGCCTGCCACTCCATCGACTAATTAGAGATGGCTCTAGCCACGACGGCTACCCCCTCCATCAGCAACAATGGTGCCACCCTCATCGTCAACACCCTCTGCCATGGCCCTCCCCACCCCTGTCGTGCCTAGAAACATGCAAGGTAAATTGATGGTTCAATTTCTATCCTTTATTCTAAAATTGTCCAGATAGGATCAATAAATCAACATTGTTTGATTGTTTATTCTTATTTGACAAAGGCACTGGATTTAAAGCACTAAATGCTCCCTGCTGTCCCTGAGAGGCTGAGAGCTATCCCTGAGAAGCTCCTGCACTGGTAATGTCCCAGAAAATAAGTTACAGACCATAAGTAATTGAAGAGCAGCAATTGGGTAATTCAATGGAAGAGCAGCACTAGATCATACTAGAAGTGCATCAATTGACTTTTGGTTAAATTCAGAATGTACTTGACATATGAGAATTGATATTGTAATTGACAATTCATTTAGTTGATATTTTGTATCTATTTGGGCTTGCAAATGCAGCATTTAGAATGTATTATACAATCTAATAATCTCCATGCTGTGACCTGAGGATCTCTTATTTGCAATTGATCCTGTAGCATAAAAATTTCAGAAAATTGCATGTGTGCATTTGTTTGTACGCAACTGAGAAAAAATTTCATATGTACGCATTTGTTTTATGTAACTGAGAAGAAATTTCACATGTGGCATACAAAAATTTAGAATTGAGCATGTATGTTGTCAAACTGCGCGATGTACCTATGCTTTTAGATGACATCTATGTCGGATTATGATTTTTTTAGCACAAAGATTATGATATCTTGAGTATCTCTGATAGTGAGATGCATCTCTACACTCACAATTAATATATATTCAGATTCTAATAATATATAAATGATGCACTTCTCATTGTGAGTGCATGGCTATTGAATCTTGGATACATCTGCCAAACAGATGAAAATTTCAAGTTATGTGCTATGGTGTTTCTTTCGGACAAGGCAAAGTCTGAATATAACAATTCCACTCAGTACACATAGACAATCTCATTCAAAGCACAAAAATAATTTTTGAAGTACATCCACACGAATGCTTCAGAGGAAGAGGTATGATTTCACTTGAGCACATGTAGCACAAATACGTGAGTTACATACAATCAGTTCTAGGCCCAAATACATTTTGATTTCAAGCACAAATACGTTCTGAATTGATGCACCTATACATCTTGAATTGATGCACCTATGCATCCTGAATTGATCCACAAATACATTCTAAATTCTTTCCGGATACATTTTGAATGTTACTCCAATGTGGAATCTATGCACCTCCAATGTTTTTAGTCCCAAATTTCGAGCTACAAGGTTTTGCATTGCACCAAAATGGGGAGGCATTCTTGTTGCCATGTACAAGCAAGAATTGAGGAAGTGGCTCCTGGTTTCTGAGGAGAACGAGAAAAGCGTATGAATTTTGTTACTAACTTCCAACTTTGTGATACCCATCTGCAAGAACCGCACAATCGATCAAATCTCTCGTAAAATACAAGGGAAATCTCTGATCAAATCTCTAATAAATAGTGCCGAAATAATATGGTACTATGCAAAATTAAGGCAACATTACATGGGTTGGGGACAGTGGTAGATGGGCCTGGTCGTGGTTGCAATGGGAGATGAACTAGGAGCGCGCGGGGTGGGATGTAGTGCAAGATGGCTGGAGGCAAGAGAGAAACAAGGGTCAAGGAAGGAGTGTGTCTGGCGGCGAGAAGAGAGAACGGTGGGGCTGGACAGGGCGAGCAGTGGTGGCAACAAGGTGAAATGCGTGAGTGAGGGGTGTAGGGGCAGAAAGGGCTATGGCTTGGCGGCCTTGGAGGGACGACTGTGGCATGGGGCGGCAACTACCTAAGCTAGTAGTGGCCTTGAGGAGACGGGGAAGACGGTGGTGACAAGGACGGCGAGGGGCGGATGTGTCTAGGGCAGCGAGCTGTGGAAGCGGTTGAGCATAGGGCGGTGGTGAATAGGACATGGGTTGGCGATGCGGCTGAGGTGAGGGATGGAAGCGGCTAAGGTGAGGAGCGGCGCCGCCGAGGACCGTTAGGGGAGCTCTTCATGAGCGAGGGGATGGCAACAGAGTTCGGAGGTTGGGAGAGAGATGGCCAGGTGGCTTTCGCAAACAACCCAGCAATCGGTTGGATGTTCGCGTTAGGCAGGAGTTAGAGATGTACTTTCTATTTCAATGAAGTAATCAACCAAAAGAGAGTGTTAGGTCTAGGCTAAAAAATCTTCCTATTCGTATTGGAAAACTGTAGATCCAATGGTTAACATTAGATGATTGCATAAGTGCAGTGATGCATTGATTGCACAGCATACGGAGTCGTTCCAATGAGCATCTCCCTCTTGTTTCTACGTCATTATTAGGTGTTAATTACTATTTGCTAGGCCCTAGCTAGCATCCATCTCCCTGCATTCATTTATTGGCTGTTTGGTTGCCCTACTCAGCCCAACCTTGCATCATCACATGCAACTTCCTTTTGTTTGGTTGCCTGTTTTTACTCCAGGACCTGTGCCAAACGCATGCAAAAGCACTGTGCTGGCCTGGCTGAGGAGAAATGCAGAAATCCTGCGTATGAACGCGTGCAGCGCATCGAGCGAAGACTGAGTCACTACGCGCACTATCACAGCATGTTCATTCCCAACTTTAAAAATTATGTTAAAATTCAAACGACATCCAAATTTAACAAGATAAAAAAATGAAACCGCATGTTCAAGTATAAGGTCTTGAAAAAATTTCAAATTTTTTTGAATTTTTATTTTTTGTTTTTGAATTTATTCATTTTCTAGTATTTGTTTTTTGAATTTTATTTTTGTTTTTGAATTTATTGATTTCCCTACATTTGTTTTTTAAATTTTTATTTTTATTTTTGAATTTATTTTCATTCCAGTATTTATTTTTTGAATTTATTTTGTTCCAGTATTTATTTTTTGAATTTTTATTTTTGTTTTGAATTTATTTTCGTTGCAGTATTTGTTTTTGATTTTCCTCTCTTGAATTTGTCCATCCCATCCCCTCCTAGTGCAGCCAATTATACAGTATCCCTGCACAGCCTGTCCAACCTCATACAACCAACTAAACAACATCCCCTTGCATCACCTCAGCCGGGCTTCCACCAGCCTGGCTGAGCTCATACAACCTGGCTGAGCTGAGAAGACAACCAAAGAGCCCATTAGACGCTTTTATAGTGCATTCAATTGAATGTGGACCGTTCTTTCTTTCCACCCGTCAAATCTAAATGTACTACACCAAAATAGCATGATAGTATTATTGTTTTAAATGGATGGTTGAATTTAAATATACTACTACAACATACTATCCCTCTATAATATACTATAAAAAGCTGATAATTTAAGTCCCTTGTACAAGTTTTTCAGTGGCATCACTCCCTCCTTCCCATACTCGGGCCAATAATTATCTTATTTTTAATTTTAACTCTTATAAATTGGCTCAATCGGAAAGATAAACATAGTGAAACATAATAGCCGCACGATGAGTATTTAGGGGGTTACACAGGACTGACTATAAAATTGAATGAGTTCCATAATATTTAAGTCACATGTGATTCCATATAATATTATTCGATTTAGAATATTAAGACGATAAGATTTTGGATATATAGATACATTGCTTTTTTAGATAATGGAATTTTAGTCCCGGTCTCTACGCTAATTAGGGATGTACATAGTCATTACACAATCACACTTATTACAATAAAAAAGACCAAAACAAAAAATACAACAACAAATTGCACAGTAAGACTAGCCCAAGAAAAGAGATACATGTGCATGTCTTCCGGCCTAGAACAGCCAATCCTTGCAGTGAAACAAGAATTTTCCAATCGCCAGTACTCTCGTTGCCATAATGGCCATTTAAGAAGTTCGCTCTTTTTTTTTTTTAAGAAGATATGGCTATAAGGATTCGCCTCTGATGACAGAGAAGCGTAGCGGAGAGCGAAAAAAGGGCTTCGCTCTTTGGGATCCGCCGATCCTTCGCCGTCCGCCGGCCTTGACGCCGGCCACGGTGTTGGGTGGAGGCGGGTCTCGGTGGAGGCTTGTATAGCTTAGCAGTAGGCTTAGGATTTTGGCCCAAGTTTGGGACGGTTGGGGTGGACAAGGCGGAGTTTTTAGCGGCGGTGTCCGGCCTAGATCTGGCCGTCTCCCTCGTCGCCGATGGCCTTTGGGCTGTTGTCGAGGTTGGGGAGCGGTGGTTCTAGGCCGGGACCTGCTCTGCAGTAGGGTTAGGGGTAGGATTAGGTTTTGGCGTAGGTGTTTTTGGTCGAAGGCTGCAGGTGTGGTGATGGGGAGCGAACGCGGGGGCGCAGGCTTCCCTGCTCGTCTTCCCGTCAGCAACAAAGGGGCGGCAGCTTCATCGGCATCAGGAGGTAAAACAGATTTTGAGTTGGGCAAGAGAGACCTCTCCGGGCCGTCCACAGAACGGAGGAGGAATAGGAGGTGCCTCGGCGTGGGAGCTTCTCCGGGCGGCGGTCTTGCCGTGCGGCGTCGTCTCCTTTGCAGGTGGGCTAGTTTGTTATGGGTTGTGCTTTGGCGATTCCCGGGGATGTGGAATCTGTTCTTGGCGATGGGGATGGTTGTCGCCGGTTTCTTCAATCTTTGTTCCTCTGCTTTGCTACGGACGGGTAATTGGGCTTCCACGATTATTTGTGATTTTGATCTTTTCTTCCGTCACTGGCTGGAGGGGATGAGGTTTGAGATGGTGTTGGCTATGTCGATCGTCGGTGGAGACGAAGATCACTGGGATGTCGTTGCAAGCTCCTGGCTAGAAGTCGTCATCACCGGCGACAAAATTTGGGAAAGAAACAGTTTGTTTTATGCAGATAAGTCTGGGGAGGATATTAATGTAATTTTACTTTTTACCATGGACTTGTTTGTAATATGTTTGAGTTGGTTGGAATGAAATGGGCAGTACCCTTCTATAAAAAAAAAAAGTTCGCTCAAAAAAATAATGGCCATTCAAGAACAGATGGCCTTTTCTCTGCTCCCTGTACAGTTCAACGAATCTACCTTATTTTTTCTGGCTATCTGTCGTACATGGGAGTTCCTTCCGTCACCTATTTTTCAAAATAGCACCCTTCAACAAAAGATAAACGTGGTTATATACATAAATTCTTGAGCAGCAAGCTAAGTACCTAAATTAATTATGAAGTTTGACCGACACTGTCAAATTTTTCTCTGCAAAAACATACATGTCATGTCTTCTGAAGAAACTGCGAGCAAGGTAACTTCTGAGCAACATTCAAATCGCAAGTGGAAGCGACAAGAATAACTAAAGAAAACGAATTGATCACAGAACACCCAGCTCACATTTTACCACGCCACATTACAGTATTAAAGATGTGGTCATGGATTAGCTCAGAGATGACGACTGAACCGAGCTTAATCCTTTTCTGACTTTACTTCATAAACCATTTTTTATTGTGCTCTTCGCGGCCATGTTTATATATTTAATTTGTAACTTGTTCATGTTCTCAGCCCTGTGTCTCACCAGCATGCCGGACAGTGTAATCTTGTGCTGAACCTCGCCGTTGCAGAATAGCCACGGACCAGCAGTTACACGGACATGTGCGGCACCGTTCCCGCTGGCAGCAACCAGCCGTCGAATGACGCGCCGCCGCGCGCATTGTTCGCCGCGTCGGCCGCCTTCCTCGGCATATTCTTCGCCACCTTCCTCCTGGTCATGGCGCTCGCGTTCTGCTGCTGTCGAAGGAGGGACCGCACTGGCCCGGACCACGGGGCGCGCAGCGGCAGCGGCGCTCCCTCCGGCGAATGCGGTAGCGCGTTCCCCGTGGAGAGCCTGCCGACCTTTGCTTACCGTCGAGACTCTGATGGCGGACGCGCGGCGGCGGCGGCGGCCTGCGGGCGCGAGTGCGCGGTGTGCCTCGGCTCGGTGCAGGATGGGGAGATGGTGCGGCGGCTGCCGGCGTGCATGCATGTGTACCACGTGGAGTGCATCGACCGGTGGTTGGCCGCGCACCGGACGTGCCCGTTGTGCCGGTCAGAGCTGGCTCCGTGTAAGGTGGCGACTGAAATGCAGCCGGCGGCGCGGGATGATCCACCTGATGAATTGCCAGTTTAGTGCTAGTCTTATACGTTACAGGGACCAGTGATGTATGTAACGAAATATTGAAGGTTCAGGTCTTAACAAATGCAGATGCACTATGCATATTAAATTTATTCAAATTTGTTCGGTATTTGCTAGTTGAATGTTGCATGATTTGTCATAAATCTTAAGGGAATCTTTGCGACGATGGGTTTATATGTAGATTTGTTGATCTCAGGGTTTGATCTCGACTTTTGTGACCACTGGCCGGCCTAAATTCAAATTAAACTCTACGGCCAAATATTTGTTATGTTTTCAAATGCTTTGCCATTTTGTAGTCATTTTTCAATATCTTAGTGTTTTTTTCTCTAACATCTTGAAACTAATTTTTATCTTTTTTGGCCTATCAAGGCTGTCTATCGAAAATCCACAATTTTTTAATTAAAATCTATAGCTGGATTTTTTTACAAGAAATGTAAAGCTGTAGCTAAGAAGACATAACTTTTGTTGCACAAGGTTCTGAGGCTATATATAATGTAACACCCGTTAACTAGGTGTGGGTTTATTTGAGTTGGCAATTTATAACATTTGGAGCCATATACGTCCGTAGCTAGACATAAGAATTCACTAATTTTAGTAAGTTTTGGAGCAGATTTGCAAGCTGTAACTTCAGAGCGAGCAGGAGCAAGTTCACTCAATATAAACTAATATAAACTATCACACATTATGATTCCGTTGGTCTGCAAAAAGGCCAGGTGGATCGTTGAATCAGCGACAACGAAAGAATAACTTTGTTATGTTATTATTAGGAAACCTGTACGGTTACGGGCTGACTAAGCCATATCCGGATAGGTCTATCCGTGGATCTGCCAAACTCTATGAACCAGTACTATAAATAGGAGAGGGATCCGTCCATTGTAAACACACCTGAAAGCAATAAAGAATCTGTTCTCTCCCTACATCTGTGTTTCATCTACTTGTGCATCTGTCGATTTTGTTCTCCGTCTACGTCTTGCATGCAAATCAGCAACCTCGGACTACACCCGGCAGCGTGGTTGCTCAACACGTTATCAGCACGACACGCTCGAAAGGAGGAACCGCAAGCATGAGGAGATCGATCGACTATGGTTGTTTGTCTACACCGGCGTTTTCGGCATCGAATCATCGCCACGCCGGCAGGTCTAGACAGGACCAGCCGATCTGTCCTACGCGACAGTCGTCGAATCCCCACTTCTTTCACACAGATCGAAGGTATTGCATCGAATCGAATTTTTGAAAAGTAGATCAGATCTGATTTGAAAAGAATTTTGGGGATTCTTGTTTTGAATCTGGGAATTCGCATCATGTTCGGCCCTAGCCGAACCGAGCCCGCCGCTGCGCCCGCGCAGTGTGTCCTGCCGCGCCTCGCGCGCTTTGCGCCGCCTTGCCGCTCTTGTTCACCGCGCATATCACGCCCGCCGCTGCACGACGGCGGGGCCGGCATTACCGCCCCTCGCCCGCTCACCCCGCGTCGCCACCACGGAGAAGGCCACGCCGCCAGGCTCTTCACTGGCCGTTGGGCCACCGCGGAGAAGGCCGCACCCCTGCGCGCCCAGTAGCTGTCGTTGGACCCGAACCGGCCGCCCAGTAGCTGTTGTTGGACCCGAACCGGCCGCCGTCCTCACTGCCCTTCGAGCCGCCGGCCCAGGCACCCCCACACGATCCCGTCGCTCGGCCTCCACGGACGCACGCCACCCCTTGAGCACGCGCCGCCACTGCATCGGTTCAGCTAGGGGAAACCCTAACCTCATCGGTGGAGGAAGCCAGGAAGGCCACGCGCCTGGGGTGGAAAGGATTAAGGAAGTGGGCTGTGGGCCAGAGAAAAGAACGGGGAGAGGTGGGCTACAATGCTGAGAAAAAGAAATAGAAAAGAAGAAAAGAAAGGGTGGGTGGGTTGGCAGACAGGCTGGACTGGGCGCAGGAGAAAGGAAAGGCCGGGCCGGAAGAAAAGGAAAAGGAAAGAAAGAGGAAAAATGGCCGTGCATGCGAATTTCGCATGAAAGACCTTAGAAAATTAAGAATTTATGTAAAAGAATTTCTGAGACCCTAAAATTTTTCGGGAGACACTAAAATTTTTTGTAGAAGTCCCTGGGACACTGAAATTTTCATAGAAGTCCCCGAAATCAGCAGAAATCATAGAAAAGCATATTCGGGCATAAAAGCATCTCGAAATTCTAAATTTTTATTTTACCCCTGATGATTATTTTCATGCTATTATATGATGAATTAACTATTATAATTATCAGTTTATGCCTGTTTATAAATAGAATTTAAGCATATGAATTATGAATGTGAATTTCTGATTATTTGTGATGTTCGTTCATTACATTTAATCTATGAATTGAAAATAGCATGTTGAATAGTAGAAAACCATGAATTTTATTGAAGAATTATAAGAATATATGCAGATTACGTATAGTAGTCATGAATCAACACTGCTATCATAGAAATTGGCCTTGAATTTCACAGAAAAGCCCTAAAACCTTTGGGAATTATCTGAAATTAAGAATTTTTGCATAGAAAGCCTCGAAAACTAAGAATTTATTGAATGTATATATTCTGGCATAGAATTATTCCATGAAATTGCTATTATAATTCTTGTAATAATTATTTTAACATGTTTATACTGGAAATTTCGAGAATTTATGAATAGATCCATGTCACGCAACACACACTATGATTACCGACAATATCTTATGCAAAGAATTTGAATTATGCAAATGTTTAGCATCGTGAGTCGTGAGTTTGATGAATTCTGGCTACGCACATGAAGCTCCCTGCACTGCCATTGGCATTGTAGCAAGGGGGCAATATCCGAGCACAGAATAATTAAGCACTGTATTTCATTAGGCACACCTATCCAATACTTTAAAGAATGAATACATAGCAATGGACAGTGCTATTGATCTTTGGGCCGCACTTAAGAAGCGGTTCGGAAAGCTGAAATACACTATCTTGGCATAAGCACAGTAGGACTGGACAAGCCTGAGATATGCAGAAGCTACTAAAGAAGATGATGGCATCACAGAAAAAGAAATCGCTGACACTGTAGAAGTCTATTTTACAGAATCTATTTAGTGCATATATACATAGCAGCACTAGTCAGCCTTTTTAGTGTGGTTGCATTAGCAGACATTTGTGATCTTATTATGAATGAAGAATTGTGAGCTCCAGGGGGAGCAAACCTTTAATTCTCGTGATTGACTATGCATTTTATTCCCAGTATATTTTTGTGAATGCTTGCAATATGAATGATAGCCTAGTTGAAATCATATGAATTTATGAAGCGCCCATATGAAGGAGATATGCATTGTTGATAGAAGAATAGCATCTTAAGAGAGACAAAGTATTTTGTTAAGCAAAGAACTGGCAGTATAACCACAATTGGAAGAAGTGGCTCGTGTGTAGTAGGCTCCGGTCAAGCCACTATCGTTCTGTTTATGGGGACTTCACTGAAAATTGATGAAGCTTTGTTGTACCCTGAATTCACTAGATCTCTCTTAAGCTTTAAAGACATCTGTGCAAACGGTTTCCACGTTGAGACCACTGAAGAAAATGGCAAAAAATTTCTGTGCATTGTGAAGCACGACGGATGTGGAAAAAGAATTTTAGAAAAATTTTCTTCATTTAAAACTGGGCTATACCACACAAGAATTAAAGCACCTGACAAATACACTTCTCTTAAAACTTCTTTTAGGAGTGCTAAACTCTTCTCTCTTTGACATAGTAGACTTGGTCATCCAGGCTTACGGATGATGAGAAATGTAATTACCAACTCTCAGGGCCATGGAATTAGTGTAAAAAATTTCACTAATTAAGAAGACTTCATATGTCAGGCATGCGCCACTGGGAAAATGATCACTAGGCCCTCGACCATGAAGGTGCAAGATGAAATCCCCGCGTTCCTTGAGCGCATCCAAGGGGATATTTGCGGCCCCATTCAACCCCTATTAGGTCCTTTTAGGTACTTCATGGTGCTCATTGATGCTTTCTCGAAGTGGTCAAACGTGAGTTTACTCTCGACAAGAAACCACGCATTCGCAAAGCTGATCTCTCAGATCATAAGAATTAAGAATGCATTCCTGGATCATCACGTGAAGTCCATTTGCTTGGACAATGCCGACGAATTTACTTCGAAGGCATTTGATGATTACTGTATGGCATCGGGAATCAATGTAGAGCACTCAGTGCCACATGTCCACACTCAGAATGGATTAGCAGAAGCACTGATTAAAAGGATCAAATTCATAGCAAAGCCGCTCTTGCAAGGTTGTAATTTATCGAACACGTGTTGGGGCCACGCCGTCCTACACGCAGCAGCATTATTGAACTATAGACCGTCAGTGTACAACATCCAATCACCAATGCAACTAGTTCAGGGGATCACACCGAAAATTTCCCATTTAAGAAAATTTGGATGCATGGTGTATGTACTGATACCACCACCATAGCGAACAGCTATGGGCCCTCTCCGGAGGCCGGGGATATACGTTGGTTATGAGACAGTGTCAATAATCAAGTATTTAGAACCCTCGACCGGTAATTTGCATACCGCCCGTTTCGCTGATTGCATCTTTGACGAGGATAATTTCCCGTCATTAGGGGGAGATAAAGAACCCTTAACAGAAGAATACCATGGAATCATCTGGCAAGCCACCGGCATTTCCACACATGATCCCCGTACTAAAGAAGCAAATGAAGAGGTCCAGAAAATCCTCGATTTACAGAAATTAGCAAATGAACTGCCCGATCACTTTTGTGATTTGAAGGTGTGATCAAGTCGCATTACTCCTAGTAATGCACCAGAGAGGGTTTGAAATACCATAGAAGGTATCCTCATCCTGTTTCGAGGCCTCAGAGAAAAGGACAAGAAATCTGGTTACTCGAATCCCAAGTATCCGGGGACGCCTGGAGAAAAATGGATAAGAAAGCTTATCACAACCTATCACGAAAGTGCCCCAAAGGAAAAAGAAGGGGAGCCAGTTGAGACCTGGCAACTCTTGTAAGAAGCAGCCTGCTAGCGAGGCGCTCCCAGATTTGAATATACCGGTAATAGAAGAAGAAGCCGAAAGAAATACGTGTGCGCACATCGGCAACAATAAACTAAAGGAACTTGCTCCCGTGATGGGAAATAGCGGTGAAGAGCAAGTAGAAATGCACGAAGCACCCCATGACGAAATGGCCATAAACTTTGTAGAATCAGGGGAAATGATGAAAAGAGCAACAGCCAATGTCGACATATACTTTGCTAAAATGATTGCCAAGCGAATATATCCCGATTCAGAGCCGGCATCTCTTTCTGAGTGTAAGCACCGACCAGATTAGGCAGAATAGAAGAAGGCAATCACCGCGAAACTAATCTCACTGAACAAAAGAGAAGTGTTTAGACCTGTGTGCCTTACACCCTCCCATATACGTCCCGTGGGCTATAAATGGGTTTTAGTTCAGAAGAGAAATGAAAATATGAAGTGGTACGGTACAAAGCAAGGCTGGTAGCTCAAGGTTTTACTCAGCGCCCAGGTGTTGATTATGAAGAAACCTATTCCCCGGTCATGGGTGGTATAACCTTTAGATATCTCATATCAATGGCAGTGAATATGAACTTAAAAATAAAATTGATAGATGTGGTCACAGCTTATCTTTATGGTAACCTGGACTCCGAATTGTACATAAAAGTACCTGACGGCATGCCAACCCCGAATAAAGAGAAGAAAGAATTATAGTGTAAAAAAATTACAGAAATCCTTATATGGATTAAAGCAGTCAGGAAGAATGTGGTATAATCGCTTGAGCGAGTTCTTGAGCAAGAAAGGCTATACGAATAATGAAGACTGTCCATGTGTTTTTATACAACGATCATAAGATGGTTTTTGTATAATTTCGGTTTACGTGGATGATTTGAACATCATTGGCACTGATGATGAAATTGAAGAAGCAAGCTCATATTTGAAATCTGAATTTGAAATGAAAGATTTGGGTAAAACCAAATTTTGCTTAGGCCTTGACTTGAGTATATGCGGATGGAATACTTTCGTACACCAAGCGCCTACACCCAAAAGGTGTTGGAGAGGTTCATTTTGAGAAGGCGTACGCATCAAGAACCCCGATGGTCGGAAGGTCATTTCAAGCAGACCAAGACCCATATCGACCTAGAGAAGAGGGGGAGGAAGTCCTGGGATCGGAATTCCCATACTTAAGTGCCATGGGAGCGCTCATGTACCTAGTAAACAGTACACGGCCTGACATTGCGTTTGCCGTAAACTTATTAGCGAGGTATAGTGCAGAGCCAACGAAAAGACATTGGAAAGGGGTAAAGGACATCTTCCGCTACCTCACGAGGACGATCGATCTTGGATTATTTTATAGAAGAAACCAAGATATGACTTTGGTCGGATATCTTGATCTGGGTTATCTATCGATCCGCTTTGCCGTAAGTCTCGGACGAGATATGTCTTCCTATGTGGAGGAACCACAGTATCATGGAAGTCGTCAAAGCAGACACTTGTGTCAACATCGACTAACCATTCAGAAATCATTGCATTGTATGAAGCAACACGTGAATGTGCAAAGCTTTGAAGAATGACATTCCACATTCTGCAGTCATGTGGATTGCAAATAGAACAAACCCCCACCATTATTTATGAAGATAATACAGCATATGTCGCACAAGTACAGACTGGATATGTGAAGAGCAACCTCAGTAAGCATATAAACCCCAAGTATTTTTATGCACATGAGATGCATAAGATGAATGAAATCAATATTCAGCACACTAAGTCGTGCGAGAATCTCGCAGATTTGTTCACTAAGTCCCTACCTGCGTCTACCTTTGAAAGATGCATTAAAGGCATAGGAATGATGAGACTTAGAGAAGTGCAGAATTCAGGGGAAGAAACTTCACATATTTCGAATTAAATCTTGAACCAGAAGTTCAAGTACCCAACTATTACATTGAAGCAATAAAGCAATGTTGGGTGGATTTGTACTCTTTTTTCCTTAAGTGAGTTTTCAAAAAAGTTTCTCACATAAGGTTTTTAACGAGGCATATCCGTGCGCACAACGAGCGTATGCTATGCACTCTTTCTCTAAGAATTTTTTCCACTGGGTTTTTATGGAGTTTTGATGAGGCATATGCATTACGCGGCAAGGTCCAAGGGGGAGTATTAGGAAACCTATTCGGTTACGGGCTGACTAAGCCGTATCCGGATAGGTCTATCCGTGGATCTGCCAAACTCTATGAACCAGCACTATAAATAGGAGAGGGATCCGTCCATTGTAAACACACCTGAAAGCAATAAAGAATCTATTCTCTCCCTACATCTGTGTTTCATCTACTTGTGCATCTGTCGATCTTGTTCTCCGTCTACGTCTTGCGTGCGAATCAGCAACCTCGGACTACACCCGGTAGCGTGGTTGCTCAACAGTTATATCCGTGGTCAATTATTTTGCTATTGGCATGTTAACCATCTGGCACTCTTATTTGTTTCACCTCCCAAAAATGGAAAAGCAAAACACTTGTATAAGGATATCCTACTATATCCGCTGCCCTAGTATGGTGATCCGAGATCTGTGCTTCCATCTTCCGCTTTCTGATCACATTTTTGCAAAAAAATAAAAAAGTTCTCCTTTTTCTTCAAATTGTAGCAGCAACATCCATTGCCTCTCTTTCTCTCTTTGCCCATCTTCTCTAGCCTAAGCACGGAAATTGGACCTACCAACACTACACCGTCAACTAGCTTTGGCCATCGTGCTACACCCCAACCTTGCCCCGACTTGCCCCATCCTACCCTAAGCATGGTGGCTAGACCTCCGGCCACCTACCTACCTGACAACCCACTACTACAAAAACCCTCATAGGAGAAACCCCGTCAGAGACGATTTTTAGGTTTTAGGCAAAATCCGTCTCTAACGGGTAGTGAAAAATTCAGAAAATTATTATTTGTATTAGTTTTTAAAAAAAACCCATCTCAAATAATATTTTAGCATGCGAACCGTCTCTAGTGGCACCTTATCAGAGATGGTTTGCTTACAAAACCATCTCTGAAAGTTTCATAAATGGTCACAAACACGGCCCGACTCTATTAGTACTAGTCATTAGAGATAGATAACCCTAGATTGTCTTCGATAATCTGCCATATCAGAGACGGTTCCCGCTTGGAACGGTCCCTCATACTATCAGAGATAACTCTAATGTCACGAGTAATAGAGACGATTCAGAGCAGAAACCGTCTTAGATAGAGCTGCTAACATTTTTAGCACCCGTAAGGCCATGACCTGCCTGTGGCTCGCATTCCCTCCACACCGTGCCTTCCTCTACCGCGCTAGGCCGTCACTGCCATGCACCACAGCATGGGTCTGCCACTGCTGCTACTGTTGCTGCTGCCACCACTTCTTCCTCCCCGTGCTGGTCCTCTGCCGCATGCGGGCGACCGATGACCACTGTCATTTTCGAGCCGAGGCATAGAGCAGAGCCACTTGTTTCGATGATTTCCTAGATGTATAACTGTTTTTATTTATGCATTAGTTCGCCTAGGAGTGTATTGGAGAGAGGTCTCATATTTGGACGGTGGATAGCAAGTTGGCAAGGGTAAATTGTGCCTATTGTTGCGATCAATGTGATAGGAAAAATGCCTCAGGTGTGCAGCATTTCTTGTACATGTTGTGATTGGTGTGGCAACATAGGATGTAGAGACCTGAACAAAAGGATATGGTCCTCATGTGGACATCAAGGTGCTTAACCCGCCAAGGGAAGGAAAGAAAAAGGATCGATCCGTGGATCCAACAGTGCCACCGGTCCTGTCTCAGGCGTCGTCCTCCTAGATGGACTTCTTAGAGAACGAGTTCATTGATGATGACATTGAGTTCAAGGATGCCAAGGTCGAGTTGGACATGCTCAATGTCAAGGATTTCACTATGATGTATCTTCTTTATTGTGACACCCTAAAAAAATTAATTTTCCTAAATTTTCTGAATTTTAAAGCAATTAGGTTTTAACCCAAATCCGCCGCGGATTGGGCCCAGCCCAGCTTGAGCCTATCCCCTGTCCATCCCTAACTCTCCCTATATAAACCCTAATTAAACTAATCCTCCCCTAATCCCCAAAACTGATCTGTTACCTGCGCCGTTGTCATCGTCATCGTGCTGCCGGAGCCGTCGTCATTGATGAGGTAGTTGCCACAACCATCCATCCTCCTCCTATCCTCGTTGCCGGCCGAACCGCACCTCGTCGTCAAGCGTCGCCGCCTTCCCTGCTCCTCCACCCCGCACCTCTGCCCTGCATGCCATGCCGTGCAATACCACCGTGCCTCGCCATCACCGACACCATGCGCCGTCGCTCCCCGTGCCAAGCCGTTGCGGACGCTGCGCCTTGCCACCACTGGCTGCCTACGCGCTGCGTTGCACCGCCGCGCCGCACGCGCACAACGTCACCGCACCGCCTATGCGTCGCCTACACGCTGCACCATGCCGCCACCGTCGCCGCCACCGCTGCACCTCGCTGCCGCCTCTCACTGACACCTCTTCGCCGGCCCCCTTTCTCCTCTCCTCTCCTCACTCTCTCTCCACCCCTCCCTCACTCTGTCTCTCTCTCACCCGCAGCCTTATCCATTCAGCTTGGGCCGAACTGCTACAATGCAATTTTTTATTTTCTGAACTGCAATGAATAGTGTTATTCACTATTTTGCTGCGAATTCATACTAGCTCCAAATCTAGCGATTCCAGTTTCTAAAAATCCAGAAAATTCATATCTACTTACAGTAATTTTTATATAATTTTTAAATTTATTTATTGTTTCTGCTATTTATTGTTGTTTCCTTATTTTGCGTGCGATAGACCGCGTGGACAACGAAGGAGAGTTCACCGACGCTGCTGATGTCCAGCAGGTTCAGAAAAATCAGGAAGACAAGTCTTTCCCCTAGAATCTTAATTTCTAGATTTTGCCAAAATTACTATTTAATTAAATTATGTGTATTTGCCATAGCAATTCCTAGTGCATGTTATTTATTTACATGTTATGCACCTATTATCATGATAAACCTTAGGATGAGAATATTATGTAATTTTCTACTGTTTTTAATTATTAGTTGGCTTAGGATTGTTTAGATAGTCATCGGGGAGTGATTCGCACTTATATACTCATCATTAAACACTCTAATATAAGAATGTGGAGTACCTGAGTATAAGACATGAGAAACTAGGTTTTATGGTGGGATTGTTCACTCATTAATTAAAATTTGACCAACTAATAATTTGACTCAGAGCGTGTAACCCGAGTCGACGCTCCGGTCCCTAAGAACCGATGATCGTGATGGATTTAACTGAGAATTTATCATGCGACCGCAAACCTGATACGCGACGTGGCCTAATCTAGAGAGAGAATAATGTCAGAATTGTCACCATACTTGCGACGTGGCCTAATCTAGAGAGAGAATAATGTCGGAATTGTCACCATACTTGCACCGTAGTTGAGGTCTCGAAGGATGCGCAATCACCGGTGTATTGCCCAGATGAAATTTTGGGGTACTTGTGGGATCTATCAGGTATGACCGTGACAAGTTCGGGGTGAGACTTCTAATGGATTTTGTTATGATGCTATCCAACAGGAGAGTATCGTATCTTGCAAAAAAAGCATACAACCTTTGTAGAGTGTAAATCCATTCGAATGGCCATAGTCCCGATTATGAGCATCTTGGTGGTTTTTCACATCACAGCTACACCTTTTAATTAATTTGACTTGAGGTAAGGTTTTCTGGCCATGTACCGTTGCTAGATGATTCATGATGAATGAGAACATGAATGAGAACTATGTTGAGATGATGGCATGAGACGACGAGAACTTGAGACATGAGACATTGATATTGAGAATTATATCATGTTTATGTTACTGTTAATATTAATCATGAGAACTGTTTACTATTTATTTACTTATATTTTGTTAAATGTTTTTATACTTCTAAGTTAAATGATTTTATGCAAATGAGTCATTATCTTTCTTATGATGAGTCTAGCTTGGCCCTTCACAGGAAAGACTTGTTAGTATTCGCGTGCTAACCCCGGCTTTTATTCAGGGCTGTTTATTCCACTAGCAGGTTAGGAGTACGATTAGGAGGATGTTGATGATTATCTGGAGGGTGCTTAGAACTACTAGCTGCTTCCCATTCAGTGCATTCCCGTGGCCTGATGGGACACCACTTTTATTTGCTTCTTAATTGCATTAGTGAAGACTTATTGTTATTATAAACTATTGTAATAAATGGAGTTGTTGCACTCTGATTACTTTTATTAGTTAATGTAGTGTGGTATTGATATTTCATCTTTGTTGTACTGTGGGTATAACACTGATCCTTAGGACTCATACTGTTAACACAGAGGGTTCGGTGTAGTAAAATCAGGTCCTGACATTTGTTTAGTTAAGTAATCTATGTTGTATGTCAGAGACTTACATTTCATATGTGCAGTGTTGTAATATTCAAAGTGTTATGTACATATTGTGAACCTTTAGTTATGTTATATGATGTTTATGTTCTGTTATATGAGTATATTTATGTGGTAACTAGTGATATATGTATGGTAAATGTAGCTGGATCAAAGATGGATGTACCAACGGATTCATATATAGAAAAATATGTTTCAGGCGTGTCTGTATTTATGAGAGCAGCCGTGCATGATAGACTAAACTAAGGATCAGAGTTCATTTGTTGTCCATGTGTGGATTGTGATAATGTAAAATTGTTTATAAACTCTTATCAAATATAAGAATATTTGATCTGGAGTGGGTTCAGGTAGGGATATTCATGTTGGGACAAGCATAACGAAGAGCCAGCTCAACAGAAAGACACAACTATCTCTGTTGTGATATTCCTGAGGCCGATGGTATCTCGGACAATGATAACTAGATCAGATATTATGTGATGTTGAGGAGTATAACAGGAGAGAGTATGAAAAATTCAAAAGTTTCATGAAGGACTTAAAGAAACCCTTATTCCTATGATGCAAGGCAAAATATACAAAGCTATCTTTCGTGCTTCAATTGTTGGAACTGAATTCGAGTAACAATTGGTTTAACAAGAGCTTTACGGAGCTCCTATGTCTAAAAGCGGACATGCTTCCAGATGGAAATGAGTTACCCAAATCAACATGTCACACTAAGAAGATTATATGTCCATTAGGAATGGATGTAGAATGGATACATTCACGTTTAGATGAGTGCATCCTATATCTAAAAGAGTTTGCAGACTTGCATGCATGTCCGTGTGCAAGACATTCCATTACAAGCGAAAGAGCCACTCTGCAAATGGTGAGCACATCAAGGAAAAGCATGGTCCTTCTGCTAAAGTATTGTGGTTTCTTCCTATGATTTCACATTTGAAACGTTATTTTGTGAACTTGAAAGATGCAAAATTGTTGCGTTGGCACTCAGAGGGTCGTTAGAAAGATGGGAAGGTCAGACACTGTGGATTCTCCCCAATGGCTAGGTTTTGACCGGAAGTTCAAATAGTTTGGTGATAAATCAAGGAATATAAGGTTTTGGTTAAGTACATATAGGATGAATCCTTTTGGTAACTTCAGTAGCAATTGTAGCAACTTGGCCCATTACTCTATGCATGCACAACCTTACAACCTTCCTCTTGGTTGTGTATCAAATGAAAATACATCATGTTTTCTCTACTCATCCAAGGGTCGAAACTGCCTAGGAACGATATTGACGCATACCTATCACCCTTGGTGGAAGAACTACAAATAGTGTGGATAGAGAGGGTACATGTTTTGGATGCGTATGTTCGACAAAACTTCACTCTTCGGGTCATGTTGTTTTGCACTATCAATGACTTTTCTACCCTCGGAAACCTATCAGGCATGAGTACGAAGAGACGCAATGTCTATCCTCGCTACCTAGACATCGTGAGTGTGTGGCTAAAAAACTCTCACAAGACTGTGTAGATGCGCCATAGAAGGTTTCTTCCCTAGTCTGACCCATTACGAAGGTCAAACAATAAGTTTGATGGAACAAGAGAGGCGGCTCAGCTCCAAGGCATATCAGCGGGTTAGTGCTCTATGATCAGATGAAGGATATCAATGTTATTCTAGAAAAGAGACATAGAACAAAGAGTTCCTCCAAGACTAATGAGAAGAACATATGAAAAAAGAGATCAATATTTTGGGAACTACCTTATTAGAAGCATTTGGAATTTCTTCATTGCATTAGCATCATGCACATTGAGTTAAATGTGTGTCATAGCCTAATAGGCATATTACTAAACATTATGGACAAGACAAATGATGGTCTAAATGCATGGCGTAACTTAGTTGATATGAAAATTAGGAGGGAGCTAGCACCAATCGACGGTGAGAATGGCTGTACATTTCTCTCCCAGGATGCTATCCTTTGTCCAAGGCTGAGAGGACCCAACTATGCGAGTGTCTACATGGCATTAAAGTCCATCTGGTTACCCTGCAAGCGTGAGGAAGCTCGTTATAATGGATGACTTGAAACTAATTAGCATGAAGTCCTATGATTGTCATGTTCTTATGACTCAAATGCTTTCTGTTGTAATTGGAAATATACTGACCGGTCAAGGTTCGAGAGGTAATTATGAAGCTATGTTATTTCTTTAACACAATATCGCAGAAGGTAATTGATCCTGAGGGACTAGATGCTCTTCAAGCTGAGATTGTGCAGACGCTGTGTCATTTGGAGATGTATTTTCCTCCATCATTTTTGATATTATGGTCCATCTCGTTATTCACCTGCTAAAAGAGATTAAGATATGTGGCCCTGTGTTCTTACGTCATATGTACCCATTAGAGAGGTACATGAGCAATGTGAAGTCCTATGTTCGAAACATATCTAAGCCCGACGGCAGTATCGAAGGCTATGCAACAGAAGAGGTAATTGAATTTTGCATTATTAGATGGCTGCAATTGACCCAATTGGTCTGTCAATATCTCGTCATGAGGGTTGGCTAGGTGGTTTTGGCATAATCGGGAGAAAAATAATCACCCTCATCTAGAAACTTACAGTAGAGCCCATTTACTTATGTTGGACCATATGACAGTAGTGTCTCCTTATATCTATGACTGTCAGTTTGGTCGATGGTTAAAAGTAAGAGTTAGATCTGGCTTGCAGCATAACACGACCATCTCCAAAGACCTAAAATGGTTAGAACAAGAGCCAAAATTTACAATTACCACATATCAAGGATACAACATTAACTGATACACATTTTACACTATATATCAAGGTAGAAAGAGCACAGTTCAAAATGGTGGCGTCCGCATAGATGTGTGTGACCAGGTTTAGAATATAATGAAACTGAGCTTGTATTATGGGTTCAATGAAGAGATTTTGGGAGCTAGGCTATTATGTATCTCTCAAATTTTCCCTTGTTTCAATGCAGATGGGAACAACTTTCTGAGGGTCTCAAGGTGGACAACAATGGGATCACTACCGTTGACCTGCAACAAGTCGGGTATAGGAGCAATCTGTTTGTACTGGCAAGTTATATAAGTATTTTATGTAAAAGACCCTACTAATAAGAACCAACAAGTAGTTCTACATAAAAAAAAAGGATTGTTGAAATTGAGAAGGTGGTTTTTGAGGAGGAGTACAATCAATTCGATGAGGATCCTCCATTTAGGAATGGCATCCTACCGGTGTCATAGCCTACCGATGAAGCGAACTATATGTGTTGCGATCATCAGGAAAGACTGATTATCTAATAATTTCTATGAGCAATTTCTCGATTCCTTTGTTGTATAATTTTCATACAATGTAAAATATATTATGCAATTCTTAATTTTTGATGTAATTTACATTGTTGACCATTTTACCATTCTTTGACTATAATAACATAATCTCCCATCTCCATGACCATGCCCCGTCCCCGCCCTCCTCACCACACCGTCATGCCCCTACCCCCCATATCGTGCCCCCACCCCCTAACCATGCCCCACATTAGAGACGGGTTGCAAATGCAACCGTCTCCCATGCTACACATCAGAGACAGGTTGCAACTGCAACCGTCTTCCTTGGCGACCTTCAGAGACAGGTTGCAACTGCAACTCGTCTCCGCTGTAGATGCCCCCTTAGGCCAAAAATTCCCCATCCGTACCGCAATTTTGTTTCCCTAGCCCGCATCGTTATCCCTAATCACCTCCTTCTCCATGCCACGACATCCCCGCCCTAACCTCCCTCACTACGCCACTGTCCTCGCCCCAACTTCCCCTCACCGTGCTACCGTCCCTGCCCCCACCTCCCCACCACCCCACATCGCACATTGCCCCCTCCTCTACTCACTGTTTTACCATCCCCCTCCTCCTCTCAACACGCCGCCGTCCATGCCACTATTTGGTTGCCCTAGCCTACTCTGCCGTCCCCAACCTCCTCTTTCCACGCTACGCTATCCTTGTCCCCTATTAACCTCACCGTGCCGCTATCCCCACGCTGACCTCCCCACCCAACCCACCACGTCGCCATTCCCCTCACCACGCTGCCATCCCTGTCCCCACCACCCCACCGCCCCTCACCATGTCGTTGTTCCCTTCCTCCCCTAATCGCATTGCTGTCCTCCTTCTCCCCCCACCCCGCCACCACCGGGATCCATGACAGCCCGTGCCATGTTGCCGTCGCTGATCTTCCCCTGACCACGCTGTTGTCCCCTCACAGCCCATCACCGCACCGCCATCCCCTACCTCCTCTAACAGCGCCACCACTAGGAACCCTTGCCACACCCCCATCACCTTCCTCCACACAATGGTAAGTTCATTTAGCATTGTAATTAGGTCATTATTTTAGATAATTATAAACGCTAATATAGGTCACATTAGCAATCTAGTTCTTATCTTAGCATGTACAAAATTAATTAAGGTAAGAAAAATGCTAATCTAGGTCACATAAGCAATCTATTTTTTGTAGTAGCATTTCGGAAATTAATTTAGATAATTCAAAATGGTAATCTAGGTCAATTAGCAATCTAGTTATTATCTTAGCATTTAGAAAATTAATTTAGGTAATAAAAATGCTAATCTAGGTCACGTTAGCAATCTATTTCTTATCGTAGCATTTAGAAAATTAATTTAGGTAATAAAAAATGCAAATCTAGATCATATTAGCAATCTAGTTCTTATCTTATCATTTAGGAAAGTAACTTAGGTAAAAAAAAATGATAATCTAGGTTATATTAGCAATCTAGTTCTTATCTTAGCATTTAGGATATCAATTTAGGTAATTAGAAATGCTAATCTATGTCATATTAGCACTCTAGTTCTTATCGTAGCATGTAGGGAATTAATTTTGGTAATAAAAATGCTAATCTAGCTCATATTAGCAATCTAGTTCTTATCTTAGCATTTCGGAAATAGTATAGGTCACATGATAATTATATTTAGTAATCTAGATCATATCTTACCATTTAGGTATTTAAATTTATTATGTGTCCATTATATTTTTGAAAATGTAAAGATGGCATCCCTACCTCATTTCCCGCCTTCTACGGAGACGTCCCTTCCTTCGGTGGAGGATATGGCCCCGTCTTCTGTAGAGATGGGCCTGCCAACTACAGAAAGGTCACAATGCGGCTGTTGCAAGGTCACAAAAAGGTCGAGGGATTTCTAAACGAGCTAGCATACGAACGAGGATCACAGTAGATAGTCCGGAAGGAGCCCCCGACTCATTCCATCCTCCCCCCTCGGTGGGTTGTCCTCTTATTCACTCTCGCGAGCCCAATGTTCGTCTAGCCCGAGGAAACCTTTGCAGGCCTTCGTTACCTTTTGGGAGTGCAATCTTCCAAGGTAGCAGCCAAATATCGCATGACTTTCAAGGTAATATCAAGGAAACATGTCCCCATCACCCTAAACTCATGGAAGGATGTGACTGATGAGTTCAAATAATAGTTATGGGAAGAAGTCAAGCATGCCTTGGAGTTCCTGGAAGAAGACGAGGAAAATGTGCAGCGACATAAATTGTCGTATGTCGGTAAGGTATGGAGGATCCTCAAGTTCAATCTTGTGAAGAATTTTATCAAAGAGAAGAAGCGGCCGTTCGAGCGATATCCGTTCATATCTCGAGAGGTCTAGGATGAGTTTGTCCAGCTGAAGACGACGACTCAGTTTGAAGAGAGTAGTGAGCAACACAAGGCTATCCAGCAAAAGAATCTCTACCTCCATAGGCTTGGTACTATAGGTTATGCCTCAAAAATCCCACAATGGGATCGGGAGGACCAGGAAGCACAAAGTTTGGGCACCTTAGTGCAGTTTGTTGGCCTCCTCTCGAACTCACGTGCCCGATACTACTGGAAGGCCAGAATGAAGCGCACGTCCACGGAGGAAGCCTTATTCAAAAGTAGCTCTACTAAAAAAGTTTGTAATGAAGTGGTAAGCGACTAAAATAACTTGTTCTTCATTACTTTACAACATGTAAAGAAAGTAAAATAACAAGTTGTCCTCTTGTAGGCTATGTTGGCCACTAAGGATTCCCAAGGCACCTTTGTGGAAATAAGGCAGATGGACATACTCACTAGGGCCCCAGGTAAGGGGGAGAACCCTTGACGAATGCGAGGGCTTGGGGTCTTCATTCCATGGAAATCTGGATTCCCGAACGACCCCAGCTATAGAAGGAAGAAATCCAGGACTAGTCCGGAGGAAAGAGTAGCCGTCTTGGAAGCTAAACTCAACGCACGTAATGACCCTCCTAGTGTTGACGTCATGCCCACTCATCATAAGAGTAGTTGTGCTTCTTTACTAGATCTTCAAGAATATCCTATAGACCATATCCAGGTATTTCTTTCAATTCGAATGCTTGAGACATATATCAAACATGTATTTGAATAAACTAATTGCTTTCTAATTTCAACAAGGAACCCACCTTATGCACAATGAACATACTTATTGCTGGCATGGTTAAGATTGAAGCCAAAAAGGGGATGGCGTATCCATATCAGCCAGGAGCTATGGTACACAGTGCGCCCCTAGCACCAGGCTATGCAAAGGTCCAAGTTGACATGATGCTCAACAATGTTAAGGCCTATCCCCTAGAGAAAACTCCAAACGATGAGATAATCACTTTAGGGGATGCTATCCATTCATTTGTGCAGTGGCCTAAGAAGGACATAGCCCTGGACCCAATGGAAACAGACTTAGTGGCCCCCTCTTGTGATTTCGAACCGGGTGCTATAGCCGAGCGGTTGCTATTTGCAATAAATTATGTTATGTCACAGCCTCTTGCACAAGGACAAGAGCGTGCAACGGTGTCTTCTCTGGTCAAAACCATTTCAGCAAAGAAGGGAAAGAAGCCTAGGGACAAGCCAAAGATTAATTACCCAGCATGGTTTGTAAGGCATGTGTACAATACACCAAGGAATCCTTGTTAGATTATGGACTAGCTTGTCATGCTCTTCATGATTTCAACATGGAGAAGACAAATGGAGATTGGAATATCATTCAAGCATCCAATATTATGGCAAAGTTAAGAGCAAAATATTTTCACAGTGATTTTGATAGCCATTTCCTAATATATTTTGAAGACTTGTATAACATGTACCACCTTCAACGACATGGATGTCTTGATTATACGATGCTTTACATTGTAAGTGCCCTACACTTCACCAATCTTATTTATATCATATACCTATACTTAACATAATCCTTCTCATATGTTTGTGTAGGCTTCTAATTCTCAAAGCTTAAAAAAACTAAGCAATTAGTTGGTTTCCTTGATCCATATTTGGTCTCTGAGCATTACATCAATGAATACCCCTCATTCGTCCAGGGATACCTAAAAAAGGCATTGCTAGCTTAAGTCGAGAAGGAGCACATCTTTTTGCCCTTTAATCGAGACTGGCACTATGTTCTACTTGTCATTGTTCCAAGGTGGAGCAAGGTGAGGTACTTGGACTGCATGATCAGCCATAAGAAGGACTACTCCATTATCAAAGAAATACTTGAGGGGTAAACTAAACTGGTTTCCCCTTTGTAGTCTTTTCTTCAATTACATTGATTTGATTGTCCATATAACATGTTCCAATCACATAGGGCGTTCACCGAATACGTCTCTAGTGGATGGGTACACGAAAAAGGGAAGCTTACATTGCACCACACCACTAAATTTACGGTATGTGCTTCTAAATAACAATCATGGTCTAAGATACACACTAATGAAATATATGTTTTAAACTAATCAATTGTATAATTACAATGCCATCAATAGAAGCCAAACAATGCTTGTGGATTCTATGTTTGCCACCATATGCATGCAATCATGTGTGAGCACTCCCGTGACATGTATAAGGTGAAGCTTTTGGAAAGTGCACTGGAGTTCAAACAACTTGAAAAAATTCGAGAAGACGTTGCCCACTTCCTGATGTCGCAAGTCATCGACCCACTTGGTCGATTCTACTCCGAGAAGATTGCTCCCTCACCTACCTGCCGCTAGCTATTTAGCATATGTAATGCATATTTATTATGATGTGGTAATGCGACATTTGCATATTTAACTATCAAAATATCATAATTTTTACCATTTTCTATATATTATGCAATCAAATACAATTTAGCAATAAGCCGTCTCTTATAACAATTGCAGAGCTCATAGATGGGCAAGTCATCTATGATAACACCGCTATAAGAGACGGTTCTCATAAAAACCTTTCCCTGATAGCTTTGTTATTGGAGACGGTTTACCTTGAGAACCGCCTCAGATAGTTAAATTATCTGCACCCACCTCACCCACCTCTGATATGTTTATTTTTTAAGACAGGTTCGGATGCAGCCCATATATGATGTTCCACTATCTAAGACAGTTTGGAACTAATCGAGACGGTTTTTACAAACCATCTTCGATAAATGGTGTATCACTAACAGAAGACTAAGACGGTTCAGAAACCGTCTCCGATGGTGGTTCTGAACCGTCTCTGATTATGTTTTGTGTAGTAGTGACCAAGCCACTATGTCACGTCATTCGGTGGTTAGACCGGAACAGCAATGTGGTCATGGCCACGTGACATGGCATGGTGCTTTTCACCGACGCCGTGGTGGTTAGGATGGCGAAGGACGAAGGTGACCACATAGACCATGGGAGGTGAGGGAGAAGAGATGGAGAGGGTGGAAGGACTTCTTGTGAGAATGTAGAAACTTAATTAGGGCTGTTTTACAAATGGTGATGAGAGGGAGAGGTGGACGCACCATCCTAGCTAGGAGCCTGGCGTGTGTCAGGGTACACATGTAATTTGAACAGAACATTGGTACTATGCTATTTAGAATTTTAGACGACATAGAATTAATAAGGAAGGATCTTGCTTAGTGATTTTTCAAAATATTTTTTCTTATTTCTACCAGAACTTTTCAGGTATCAATAGATCATGTCATCGCATAGATCATGTCATCGCTAGATGATACAAGGAGATGCAAGATCTGAAGTGGTTTGATTGTTCAGCTTAGGGAATTTTTCTACCGTTGACCTTTCACATCAGAGAAAGCATTCAAAGTATACATCTCACAACAACAACATAGAGGGCATGATAATATTTTCATTATCTAAAAAATCATTCAAAATATATACTATAAGCTATATTTTGTCCCGCATAAAAACCACTACTACGCACAATTTATATTGAGCGAGTATTTCAGCTAGCTGATTTAAAATCACCGCCAATTCCAAGGGACAGCTGGGTCTCCCCTTTCGTATTCAACGTCCAAACAATCCCCTCCTGGGTAAAGAGTTGAGTAGTTGACAATACTCCCTTGAGGCCTTGATCAAAATTAGTAGTGTCACTTTCCTGCCGGTAAACGATCCTCATGCATGCATCACTCCTTGAGCTTCGTTCAGTGAACGCCGTGCAATCCATATCTCCCCGGCAATCCGCAGCGCATCCATCGATCGGTCCCACAGGAAAGCGCGGAGCGGAAGAGGTGCGCGCCAGTGCGCCGCCATCGCCGCCTCGCCGCGCCGCCGGCGCCATGGCGTCTCCTCCGAGGCTGACGATCCTGTCGGAGTCGGACTACCGGCTCGCGTCCCAAGGAACGGTGATCTTCAGCTACCTCTGCGTCGGCCTGACGAGCGCCGCGCTGCTCTCCGTCTGCGTCTTCTACTGCCACCGCTACGCCCGCAGCCGAGCGCCAGTCACCGACGCCGGAGCGGCGGAGGCGGAGGGCGGCCCGGATGGCCACCGTGCCGTCGTCGTGGACGTCGCCAAGCTGCCGGAGTTCGCGTACACCAGATCCGCGAGGCACAGCGGCACGGGCGGGGGCGGCGACGGGGCGCAGTGCTCGGTGTGCCTCGGCGCGGTGCAGGTCGGCGAGATGGTGCGGCTGCTGCCCGTGTGCAAGCACCTGTACCACGTGGAGTGCATCGACATGTGGCTGGCCTCACACGCCACGTGCCCGCTTTGCCGCTCAGAGGTTGACCCTCTCGAGGACGGCCACGGCCAGGCTGCCCCGACGGAGGAGCCACAGCAGGCGCCGCCGGTGTAGTGCACCGTCCGGTCATCTATGTCGTCTCCGGCCAGGTGCATGCATGATGCATGTTAGTTTGTAGCTTGCCACCTGTGTGTTCTACTTCTGAATTTGTGCAGCGCGCATGCACGTAGATGTAAATTAATGCATTCAAATTCAAGAGGAATCTGTTCAGGATCGCCTCTTACATACAAGATCATCATGCATCACTCCCTTCTTACGTTGTTTTCTCTTTGCAAACATGCAAGTCACAGTACATGTCTAAAAGCTTGTTTCTGATTTTATCTGCCTGTAAATGTTTTCACCAGCAGAAATACTAGCTGTACGGCCGTACCTGCATCATCTAACTCGATTAGACACACTTGATCAATCTGAAAAAATCGAAAACACAAAGCAATTAAATTCCTTTTAACAGTTGCCCCAACCTAAAAGCAATCTTCATTGACATTCTCATCACCGAACCTACGACCTTCAACAGCTTGCTAAGTCAACTAGTACCGTACCGTCCGTAGGATATCTTTATCCTTGAATAAACTAACCTCGCTGGTATTATCATATTCCCTTGATTTCAAGCCTTTCTTGCAAGTCAAGGTTTGTTGTTATCGCAAGTCGCAAAACAGAATTGCTAATATACTCAAAACGAATTCTACTGTTTCAGAACAACACGGTGACTCGAGCACTTTCGCGACTAGATTTACTATTTTGTAGTTACATTTTGTATCATTTATTATATTAAACTAAAAACATTTTCAAGATCTATATATACCGTTATAATCTAGAGTATAATTAATGGCATAGATTTTATGTCATATTCACGTAAAAATTTAAGATTTATGTCGTAAGTGCGCTAGATTTGTTAGTTCGTAGTTAGATTTAGAATGATCTATTGGATTGAACTACAAACATATTTGACATCAAGAGGCCTTGGAAGACTAACTCGGAGACACTCCTCGCCTCCTTAGCCTAGCGAAGCAGTCATGAAGCATCGTGAGGGGTGACCTAGCAAGGGAACTCAATACTAGGAACCTCTAGGAAACACTTGGTGTGTGTATTGCCTTTTCTTTTTTGCTTGGCCTTTAAATTACATCAATCCTCTCCATTTATAGAGGGAAATGTCTAAAACCAAAATACCTCGTTAGCCCTTACTCGCTCACTAAAGCAGGTGAAGGCGGTCATTGTGGGCTAGTGGTTCCTAAGATAAAAAAAAAACCTGAACACCCTTCCACCTGTTGGGGAATGGGTAGGCTACGCGAGCACAGTTTCAAAATTTCTACCGCGAATCACCCAAGATCACATGCAAGTAGAGTATCACAGATTGTTACCTTGACACGCCGATGCAGTGGAAGCAGATGCGCACGCGTCGTGGAAGTAGTCGTACACGTTCCGATCAGATCCGAGCAGCACGTGTCGTGCTCGCCGACTGGTCGCCAAGTGCTCGGGGCTGCTTGCCGACTAGTCCGAGTGGTCGTCGAGTGCTCGGGGCTGCTTGCCGACTGGTCCGAGTGGTCGCCAAGTGGTCGTCGAGTGATCGGACTGGTCGCCGAGTGATCGGAGTAGTTCGCCGACTGGTCCGAGTGATCGCCAAGCGGTCGACGAGTGGTCGGACTGGTCGCCGCGTGGTCGGCGTAGATCTAACCGAATAGCGCATCCGTGTACGACAGCGCCTCTACCGGTATCCACACATACCGAGCAGGAACACCGTGCGGGGTGTGCTAGCACCTCACCACGCGGCTAGGGTTTCGGGCGAGCGAGAGGGGCGCGGCGGCTAGGGCTTGGTGAGAGCTCATCTCTATCTACCTCGCAGCCCCAGGCCTCCCTTTTATGGACGTGCTAGCGGGCTCAAGTCGAGGCCCACTAGGACTGCAATTCCTATGCGAATCATATCCACGTGCAAACCTTTTTTCTAATAGATCAAATCCACTAGATATATTCCAACCGTTAAGTGTGTGACCCGTTAGGTTCATGTGCAAGTCGGTTATGAATCCGAAAAGTTTCTTTCCAATCCACAGATCAATAGCGACACCTAGCAGTACATATTGACCCTTGAATGCACAGAATGATCTCATCGGCTGAACCTTGATACACTCAACATACCGATCCTTTTGTCACACGATATCAGTCAAGTTCAAGCCGAGATATGTGCCACCCTTGTGATAGCTCGACCATTCACTCGTCAATGTGATGGATATAACTATCATGATTAACTCTTTAATCATATCAGCACGGCCGTGCGCTTTCCTTATCCATCCAAGCCGAGGGGCCCAGAGATCTCTCCCGTTATCGAGGAGGGGTAAATTCCATCTTAATCAATCACATCCTTACGCCATGCTTCACGGCATACCTAGTAGTTATCTTTATAACTACCCTATTACGGTGTAGCGTTTGATAACACCAAAGCATACGACTCTATATGCTAGGATTTCATGATGATCTCAGTTCTAAGGATCATATAAGCGTACCACTCGAGGCTACACGTTGATGGCACTTTGTAGATAACAATCTCAGCAGTGTCTCGGAGTAGGTCTATCCAACCACCCATGTTCTGTATCATGTGTTCACATTATTGATTTGATATCTCCATTTTTATGGTATGTGAAACAATACTATCAATCAATACATGTGCTGATCAAATCATTACCGCTCCTCGTAATGATATGGACCAGAGAACGTTTAGAACAATATCATAATGACAATGTGTCTCACAACCAAATCGTATTTGATGAACAAAGTCGTGACACTAATTCATAGAACCGATAAGCAATGTTATCATAAGTACATGAACAGAGACGTTACACAATCATTGCATGATTGCCTCTAGGGCACATTCCCTTCACTACCATCATACTAAACTAGGGGTGGGGGTCTTTTACCTCGTGGGAGCGGTTAAGGATTGTACTATTTGTCCCTTGAACTAACTTGGCGTCCATGTTGACCCTATGTGCTTCGACATATCTTTCCCTTAACTCAACATGCCTAAGTGTTCCTCGACACCTCCTGAGCTGAAGCGATATGGGCTACACGAGGATCTTCAGAGTGAAGATGACGAGAGGCTCCGCGCATTACTACAAAATGGCTCATCCCTGACCCCTCATCACTGGTGGCTATTTTTGTCACCGCCAATGATGAGGGTCACAGGAACCCCGCGCGGCTTGGGACAGAACACCGACCGCTAGTGATAAGGTTGTACCGCTAACCACTAGTGACGGTTACATATCACTGGCGGTTCATTAAAAACCGCCAGAGATAGTTGTGTACGGAGAACTGGAGGGAGTTGGCGGGAAACGGAAACTTTCACTGGCGGTTTGTGTTCGAACCGCCAGTGATTTGAAACTATCACTGATAGTTCTAAAGAGAACCACCAGGGTTATTAGCATATCACTGGCGGTTCTTAAGATAACCGCCAGTGATAGTTTCCACTACATAATACCGACCCTACCTCCATTATTGGTGCTCTGTTCACTCTGTCTTTTTTCTGTTCGACTGTAGCGGCAGCGGCGACTGTAGCTAGAGTCCACCGCTACAGTTGGTTTAATTCCAAGTGTTTTTTGAAGATCCAAGTAGTTTTTGAAGATCCAAGTGGTTTTTTGAAGATCCAAGGGCTAGAGGTTAGTGATGCTTTTTATTTTTCTTTGTACATCTGGTTTTTGAAGATCAAAGATGCTACTCTAGATTAAGTGCTTTAAGATCTAGATATATTAATATTTGTAGGTTTGTGATCTACATGGAGAGTAGGATAATTAATATCTTTGGCTTGTGATGTGTTTTGCATGTGTAGAATGCGAGAGAAAGTAATTAATGGGATAAGCAACAATTAATATGTTCATGAGTTTGTAGTCACAATCAATGGGATAAGCAACAATTAATTTTAGTCATATATAGGAGGAATTAATTATTTTAGCTAGTTTTGAGTATATGCCAATTAATTAAATAATATGCAAACTATTTGTCATACTAGCTTTATTCATAGTCTTTTATTTCGAAAGAAGTATAATCATGTAATAATAAAAAAAACCATAGATACATTTTTGCAGATAATGGACAGATCATGGATGTATTCAGGAAATCATGCGACGAAAGAGTACGTGAATGGGGTGCAAGGGTTTATGAGAGCCGCACCAGCGGAAATGTAGGAGAGAGGGGTTGACTTGATATGTTGTCCTTGTGTTGATTGCGATAACTTGAAATTGTATAGAAACTCATCTCAAATCGAGTTTCATCTCATTAAGCGAGGTTTCAAAAAAGGTTATTCTTGTCGGACGTGTCACGGTGAGACACAGAGTACAACTGAGTGTGAAGATGACGCCTTTGAAGTGGATAGTGATGATGCGGGTGTCGAGTGTGATGACGTCGGTGAAACATTAGCTGAGAAAGTTTACGAGTTCGATAGAATGATGCGTGACGTCGAAACAGATTATGGCACAACGGAAGAGTTCATTAAATTCAGGAAATGGTTAGAAGAGTCCAAGAGGCCAATCTTTCATGGCTGCAAGGTGAAACACACTTTATTGGCGACTATGCTTGAACTCCTATAATTGAAGGCTAGGAACCGTTGGTCTAATAAGAGTTTCACGGAGCTCTTATGACTACTGAAGGAACTTCTTCCTAGGAAAATTTGATGCTAGAAACAACATATGGCGCCAAAAAAGTTATTTGTCCCTTAGGATTGAACGTACAGAAAATCCACGCATGCCCTAATGACTGCATCCTATATCGTCACAAGTATAGCAACCTGCACTCATGCCCAGAATGTAAAGCATCCCCTATAAGAGAAATGTCAAAGCCCATAACGACGATGAGGATCAGGATGCCGACCTTAATCGAGGAACCCTAGCAAAGGTTTTGTGGTACCTGCCAGTCACTCCTCGTTTGACACGATGGTTTGGAAATGAGAGAGTCTAGACTTCTCAGGTGGCACTCAAAGCATCGTAAGAAAGATGGAAAGCTTAGGCACCCTGCAGACACTACGTAGTGGAGAAACATTGACTACAAGTTCCCGAATTTTGGTGCAGACCCTAGAAATTTAAGATTTGGGTTGAGCACAGACGGCATGAATCTATTTGAAAACTAGAGTAGTAAGCACATCACATGGCCTGTGAACCTATGCATACATAATCTTCCTCCTTGGCTCTGCATGAAGTGGAAGCACATTATGATGTGCCTACTAATCCAAGGACCAAAGTAGCCAGGCAATGATATAGATGTGTACCTTGCACCATTGGTAGAGGAACTACATATCCTGTGGAACGAAGGGGTCAGTGTATGGATGCGGATCGATGGGAGGACTTCATGCTACGCGCAATGTTGTTTTGCACCATCAACGATTTTCCCGCACTTGGAAACCTGTCGGGCATGAAAATAAAAGGAAGTGAAACTTGTCCTCATTGCTTAGATGATACAGCAAGTGTGTGGCTCAGGAATTGTCGGAAGACTGTGTATATGCGCCATCAACGGTTTCTACGTGTGAATCATCCATATCGCATGATGACCAAGCAGTTCGATGGAACCAGGGAGAAGGGATCGGCTCCACACATACTTAGTGGGAAAGAAGTGCATGACATGTTTGTAGGCCTGCATGTTAAGTTTGGAAAATATGAAATGGGGAGAAAGAGGAAGAAAACAAAAACCAGTGAAAACGGCGTATGGAAGAAAAGGTCAATTTTGTGGGCTCTACCTTACTGGGAGGAACTATATGTTCGACACTGCTTGGATGTGATGCACGTGGAGGTTAACTTTTGCAATAGTTTGGTTGGTTCATTGCTTCATATGAAGGAAAAAACGAACAATGGACTAAACACACGGCTCGACTTAGTCGATATGAACTTAAGAAGCAAGTTAGCACCAATAATTAGTACATAGTACAGGGAGGACGGAACTCCCTCCAGCTTACTTTACTCTATCCAAGGCCGAGCGAAAAGAATTTTGTCAGTGCTTTCATGGTGTAAAATACCCATCCGGTTACACTGCCAACATGAAGAGGATAGTGTACATGAGTGACTTGAAATTGTCTGGAATGAAGTCACATGACTGCCATGTTCTAATGACTCAGATGATTCCTGTTGCAATAAAGAGTATATTGTCTCTGGACGTCCGACGAACCATCACAAGGCTGAGCTTGTTCTTCAATGCAATCCATCAGAAAGTCATCGATCCTGATACTCTTGATTCCATACAAAACGAAGCAGTAAGAATTATATGTGATCTCGAGAAGTATTTTCCCCCATCCTTCTTCGATATTATGGTATATCTCATGGTTCACCTTGTTCGGGAAATAAACTTATGTGGCCCGGTGTTTCTACATTACATGTATCCGTTCGAGAGGTACATGGGGATTTAAAGTCATACATACGCAACCACATATTTACTATCATATGTACGCAGGTATTGAATTTGATGTTGTCCTTATTTGGCGACAAAGAGCATCATATGTATGTATGTAACCACATATTTACTATCTTTATGTTCTAATAATTCTACATCGGGATGTGTATGGATGAATTTTGCATGTGTATGGATGAATTCTGGATGTGGATGAGTCTAAATGTTTTGTGGATCAATTCTGGATGTATATAGATGAAATCTGGATGTTTATTGATGAATCTGTTTATGGATGAATTCTGGATGTGTGGATGAAATATAGGGCGAGCTAATTATTTTGACCCTGGAAAGATATCACTGGCAGTTCATACAACAACCGCCAGTGATATATACCATCACTGGCTGTTCCAAATAAAAATCACTAGTGAAGTCTACATATCACCGGCGGTTGTCGTCAGAACCACCGGTGATATTATTAATATCACTGGCGGTTCTGTTACGAACCGCCAGTGATAATACATGTCACTGGCGGTTTCACACCCGCCAGTGAAAATCCCCGATTATCACTGTCACATAATCACTATCGGTTCGAAAACCGCCAGTGATGTGAGTTCAGAAACACCAGTGATGACGTATTCTGCACTGGTGTCATATTCTAACTCTATTATTCATTAGATATTTAATTTTTCAATTAAATAGATAAATTAATAAATGATTTATTATTATTGAACCTATCTATCCTTTTCTTTTGGGCTTATTTGCTTATCTATGTTTCAAAAATCCAAAGGCTTATCGAGTTGGTGTTCTTAATCTCGAAACCGCTTTTCAAAAGACTCAAAAACAAGTCTAACATAGTGGGCCGACCTAACTCTTGAAGTCACTACCAGCGAACCAGCTATTACAACTGGTTCGAAACTGGTTTCACAACCGGTTTTGGAACAGGTTGTAGGCAACCGCGAGTGATACCCGAACTAGTTCGGAAGGCGCGGTTCCCCCAATCGCTTGTGGTACAACACCACAAACGGTTCGGAAGGCGCCTTGGCAAGCTGGTGGAGTCACCACGTGGGTGCTCTCCACAAGTGGTTGGTGTTACCAACCGCTTGTGGAGAGCCTCTCAGGCACCGAGAGGGAGGCGCCACGTGTGCCCTCTCCAGAAGCTATTGGAGTTACCAACCGCTTGTGGAGAGGCTGAGTGCAAATTATATTCAATATAGAATATGTTCTGATTGGTTTTCAATATAAATTTTGACAATAAAATTAGATACAACTACAATATTTTTTTCACAATTAAATATATTATGATGTGTACTCATTCACACAACCACAAGTTCATTTACACAATAATATGAATTTAATTGAATCAGAAATAGACAAGTTGATATACACATGAAATAATGAGCACACAGAAACAATGTTTACACATTTCAAGAGTACAAGGGTGAATCTTGAGCTCATTTCTTGCATGCATCGCTTTTTGTGCCCTTCGATGATTCCGCTACTTCACCTGTCCTTATAGAAGGCCAATCTCACCATCCCTTTGTGTGGAACTCGCCTTTGGTGGATATAATCTCGTCAATAATTAAGCCGACGAATTGTTCTTGGATTGCTGCAACCCGGTGGGGCAGGATCACGCCTTGCACATCGAGGTCAGGCTGCCAAAGTAGGAAATAAATAAATCTCTGAACACGTAAAGTGTAAGTACTAAGAAATTGAGATGCATCATTAATTTGGTATTTTTGACACACGCACCTCGTCGTTTCTTTTCGGCACATCGTCTTAGGTAAGATTTTGTATGTAGTGGCACACATAATAGCCACATAAGTTGTTTCCAGCCGTTTGCTGTAGAACCTGCGATGAAATTTAAAAAGAATACAATTATTGAGATGACAAACTATCACTAAAGAATATGAATTAATTAATATTCTTTATTACATACTCGAGTGCTTAATTGGACTGTGAATTCGTTCTTGAAACTTCCTTTATGCTTCTCTCGAAACCTTGGAAATGCCCTATGATGTGTTATTACATAAATAGTAATTATTAATTAGCTAAGCATTTCAATATAATAAGGAAACCATCTTATAAATTAATATGTGCCATACCGATTTAGCGTATCAATGATATATTGATATTTTTGCTGTGCTTTCCTTCTTGAGTCTTGAACAATGATCTTGCTATTATCAAGTATGATAATAACAAGGATCGAAACCTATTAATATATTGCAACATATATATGTAATTAGTCATATTATGAATGTTTTAAAAAGATAGGAATGAGAGGTTGTGAGGACACATATATATACGTACTCGAAGTTGAAGGGCAGAGGTATGTACGGTTTGTAGTGCTGTCCCAATAATGCATCCGGAATATAATCCTCAACATCCTTTGGGTTGTATCGGAAGACAGCCTCGTTGACAATCTCTAGGTCGATGAAGCCCACGTTGAAGGTAGCCTATCTTCTACATTGTTGTATCTCTATTCTACATAGAAAGGGATAAGTTATTAGAGTTGCAACTTTCTGGTATGAGGAAGCATATGGTAAACTTATTAGCTTGACACTTACAGACACCAGCAGCTCATGAGAGACAGTTGATAGCATCCTGATGGTAAAAATGGTACAAGTCTTCGAATTCTAGCCATATTTGGTTGTCCCTGTGATAGAAATCTTTGTTTTTGATACGAAGGGGGAACATTTTTCTTCCTTGAGCGGACTCTACCACGTACCATTCATGAAATTGCCGCATCTTAGTTGTTAAATCCTTTATGTTTGCAGGGTCAACCAACTCCCGGTCGAACTCATATTGCCATCTCACTTCTGCCACTGGAAGATCATCCGTTAATCCAAGAGCTTCAGCTATAGAACCAAGTCTTGCCTCATTCATGAATTGCTCAAGCTGCTCTTGCTCTCTCTCTTCTTCTTTTCCGCCCCTGCCTTGTCTAGTTTAGCCTTTAGTGTAGCCTTTGTTATTGTCCGGTTGTGGTCTGATGGCACAGGCAGTGGCGCTGCACGGCATGTCGCCAAGTGTTTGTAGCTTTTCAGTTAGTTGCTTGCTTCGGCGCTGGCAACTTAGGTGCGAAGTGTGCAGCAACTTCTGCGGCAACGATTTTGTTTGTCTTCTCGTCCGTCCTATCATATGCACTTTTTGGAGGTTGCTCTGACCTTGTTGATCGGCTAGACTGGGCCTTCTCGGGATGGCTCCTTTTGATTTGAAGCTTCTTTTTCAGAGGAGATGGTGAAGGCGTGCTTTTTCTATGGGGCTTCGTTTTCCTTGGAGGTGCTGGTGGAGTTGGGCTTCTACGTGGAGTAGGTGGTGGAGGAGGAGTACTCTGTATTTGCGGCGAGGCATTGCGTGGAGGTAACGTTGGAGGAGGCGTAGTTTGTCGTTGTGGAGGAGACGAGCTTCCTCTAGCCGGCTCCAATTGTTGGATGTCTCTTGGTGGAGATGACACCTCCACGCCATCTGGAAACATGATGTACCTTTTTTGCCATAGGATGATACCGCGGAAGGCCTGTCCAAGCTTGGTCACCTCGTCGCCTCCAGCAATATCGAGCAGAAGATCTTCGAAACCACTTAACACCTCCTCTACGGCGACCTTCGAGTAACCGAGGGGTATCTCCTTGCAGTGGAATGTTTGGCCCGACTGCACTGGGAACGCCATGCTGTAAGCCACCTTGATGGAGAGGTTACGTGCCTCAATGTATAGCTCACACTGGCGGTGAACGTTGATGTCGTCCACTGAAAAATGGCCCAGGTCATCCATTTCAGGTGCCGCGGTGGACGTGCAGCTCCTCCGCCGCGCGGAGGCCTGTGGGCTAATCATGGCGTCTGGCAGATTGCTCGGACCTGCTCCCTGAAGCTTGCTGAGGGCCATGTACACTTGTTGTGCAACTATGTCGCCGATGCTAGCCTGGGTTGCTCTTAACTCCCTTTCCAATTGGCAGTATTTGTATAGCTCTTTGGTTTTGCTTCTTGCTTGGCTCCTATACGTATGAGAATCCTTGGCGAATCCGTACTTACATGGCGTCGACGAACCAATATCTCTTGTCCGTCCCGGGTGCTCAGGGTTTTCGAGGGCATGTGGTAGCTCGTCATTCTCTTTATTTGTCACTAAGGAACCTGACTGAAACTGCTCAATGGCTTGTACAATCCTTTGACCAACATCTTGCACTCCCGGTGCCATCACCAAGCCGCCATCATCTGCAAGGGCCCCCTCGTGAGCCATGAACCAATTTCGTAGGCGGAATTCCCAGTTAGTAGTAGCAGGTGCGACATCCTTGGGCAATAATTCTTCCTCCCGCTTCTCCCATTTCGGTATAGCCTTGATGTAACCACCAGTGCCGAGATGGTGGTGGTATTTCTTCTTCTATGCATTGATCTTGTTCTTTTGGCTCGCGGCTTAGCCTTTAGCTTACAGCTTGTACTCATCAAACGCTTCCTAGTGATCTGCCAGCTTAGAAAATTGATTGAAGTCAGGCCTTTGTCCTTTCTGCACATACTTGGTATTTAGAGACGACTTCCACGCCTGAAATATGGTTGCCATCATCTTCATAGTGTATTTCTTCACTTTGTCTTCGAACCCTTCAGGGAATTTGAAATTGTCCTTAATATCTTTCCATAGCAGGTCCTTGGTAGCTTGAGGGACTTCAGCCCATTTCTAGATGCTAATTGGGACATGATCCCTTACATGGTAACCGTAAGCGTTGTTGATTGGGCCAATTGCTGAAAGAGGGGCAACCGGCATCCCGTCAGAGTTAACGTCGGTAAAGACATGCTTTGCCGACGGCTTCTTGTTAGGTCCTCGCTTCGCTTGGTTGCTCGATGTACCATCCTTACAATACAGAAACATATGAGCGTGTTAGAGTGTTTTATCTTGGTTGAAAGGCGGCATGTACCAAGACATTATTGTGGCATTACCTCACTGGCCTCAATGTCCACGGCATCACCGAAACCACTGGCAGTAGCGTTAGCGTCACCTTGGTCCACGGCCTCATCGGTAGCAGCGTTATCGGCCGTCTCGGCTGTAGCGTTAGCGTCACCTTCGTCGTAGCCTATGATGCTACCATATGCGATCAAGTCTAGCAGGAACTGTTCTTCCTCATTGAAATTAGGGTCAGCACGGCCTGGTTGCACCATCTATATATCATAATTGCGAAACAATGTTAAATTAGTATTGCTACTTATGCACATGAAATAATTGTGAAAGAATGTTAAATATGCTTCATGACTTGATCACATTTACTATCTCTCCCTATCTATCTCTATCTCCATCCCTATCGCTCTCCCTATCTCTCTCTCTATCTCTCCCTATCTCTCTCTATCTCTCCCTAGCTCTCTATCTCTCTCTCTATCTCTCTCCCTATCTCTCTCTATATCTCCCTAGCTCTCTAGCTACTCTCTCCCTATCTCTCTCTCTATCTCTATCTCTATCTCTATCCCTATCTCTATCCCTATCTCTCCCAATCTCTTTCTTTCTCTATTTCTTCCCCTAGGGGCATTTCATCGAACACCCTGTGGGCAGTACCAAAACAGAGGAAAAGTGGGGCGTGGGCGTGGGCAACCTAGGTCCTCCGGGGGCTTAGGAGGAGCGTCGGTGTGGTGGAGGTCTACGGCACGGTGGAGGTCGACGGCAAGGCGGCAACGAGGGCACGCGCACGGTGGTGTGGAGGCGGCCCGGTTTCATGAGGTGGACCGGGGGCGTGCAGCCGGGTCAACTAGCTAGGGCGGTCGGTGGCGGAGGAGGGTGCGGAGACGACGGTGTCGATGATGGCGGCGCAGTGGCGGTGGAGGCGTCGACGGCGGCACAGGGGCTCGACGGAGGGACGGCGGCGTGACAGAGGAGGCGAGGGCACGGGGAGACCGAAGCGCACGGGAAAGACGATCTAAAACAAATAGGAAATCCCCTCTACAAGAGGTTCGAACTACGAACCCCTTGTAGAGGACCCTTTACAAGGGGTTCGTAGTATGAACCGCTTGTAGAGAGGCACTTCTACAAGGGGTTCATACTACGAACCGCTTGTAGAGAGGCACTTCTACAAGGGGTTCGTAGTACCTACTGCTTGTACAGCGGCATTTCTACAAGGGGATCGTAGTACCAACCGCTTGTAGAGGGCCTTTTCAGGAGCCGAGGAAAGACCCTCCTTTATTAAAATTTTATTAAAATGTTTTTAATTTCAGTGCTTTTGTTTCAAATTTTATTAAAATGTTTTAAATTTCAGTACTTAATTTCTATAGATGCTTTAAATATATAAGTTTCATTTAAAAATTTCTAAAATGCTTTAGATATTATAGTTTCATTTTAAAATTTGTAAAAAAATACTTGTAATACACCTAAGTCATTTTTAGGGTTTCTAAAATTACTTGAAGTACTTTAGTTTCATTTACACTTGATCACATCAAATAATGATCATATAAGCTCAAATAAACTCATAACACAGTAGAAGAAGACCTATCTCACATATTCATAATTCATATGGTAGCACATCTTAACTAGTAACATACTTTGTCTTTACAAGTGTGCCTTCGTTATGATCGCGGCGTATTTAAGGAGCATCGACATCTGTATCATTCAGGACACTTATGTTGACATCCACTGCAAAACGAGGGAGCTCATCGAACGGACTATACTCTTCCTCGTCTGTGACATCCTCAAGTCCGACAATCCTTCGTTTGCCTTGGAGAACCACGTGTCGCTTTGGATTACTACCACAATCCTTTTGATTGTCCTTCTACTTCTTAAGTTTGCTTGACATGTCCATTACGTAGAAGACTTATCTCACATCATTGGCGAGAACGAATGGTTCGCGCCTATAGCCGACTTGTGTGAGGTCCACGGTTGTCATGCCGTATTTATCGATCTTCACGCCGCTTAAAGTCAGTTTGACCCATTGGCACTTCAATAGAGGGACCTTCAAAGGTCCATAGTCGAGCTCCCATATCTCTTCTATGAAACCATAATATGTGTCCACCTTGCCAATGTTGTCTGTGACGTCTATACGGACACAGCTGTTCTGGTTGGTGCTCATCTTACCTTGGGATTTCATGTAGAATGTGTAACCATTTATCTCGTACCACTTGAATGTCACAATTTCACTAGATGGTCCCCGAGCCTGCCTTGCAACTGTTCATTATCTAACCCTTTGGAAAGGATGTACTTTTATAACCAAGTGCTGAATGAATCCATGTGCCTCAGTGTTATCCAATCCTCAGACCTCCCTAGGAATTCACGGCGTAGAGTACTCTTGTGCTGAAGGACATAAGAGGTCACTACAGTAGATTGTTTCAGAACCATGAAATGTGCTTGTTTAAATGTAAGAAGATCATTGCATGCAATTGCTTTTCGTCCTAGTGTCACATTTCCCCGTAGCCTCCCCTCATGGTGTGATATAGGGACGTCTATCGGAATTAGATCATTAATGTAATCCACATAAAACTCAATCACCTCCTCTGTCCCATAACCCTCGGCTATGCATCCTTCCGGACGAGAACGGTTACGGACATACTTCTTTAGGACACTCATATACCTCTCGAAAGGAAACATGTTGTGCAGAAACACGGGTCTGAGAATACCTATCTCCTTGATAATGTGAACAGTGAGATGAACCATAATATCAAAGAATATAGGAGAAAAGATCACCTCAAGGCTAACCACATTTTGTACCACGTTATCCTGTAGGTTACTTAGTTTATCTGGATCGATGACCTTCCGCGAAATCGCATTGAAAAAGGAACACAGCTATGTGATTGTCCCTCGGACCCACTCGGGCAATATACCTCTCACAGCTAGACCTGATCATGGGCAGCCGGCCCGGTGACACGACCCGAACCCGGCCCAATTTTGTAGGGCCAGGCTTGTCCATCGGGCCGGGCTCAGGCCAGAAACCAAGCCCATCAGGCCGGGCTCGAGCTCGCAGAAAAACAAAAACCAGTGCAAAGTTGGGCTTCCAGCCAGGCCGAGCTCGGGCTCGGGCTCGGGTCAAAGTGACTGGGCTGTTCCAAGCCCGGCCCGAAACCCGGCCCGGTCTCGGGACCCGGCCGTAAAGGGCCGAACCCTTCCTGTGCATGACGTACTAGTCCCAAGAATCATCGCTAGTACACACAGTTGTCAAACAGAGTGATACATTGCCATAATTATACGAGGTACATGGTCAGGGAACTCGTCCCGATTATTTTACATACATGTCAGCACGCAGGCTGAACCACAGAGTACATAGCGGAAATCACGGGCTAAACACGCATTATAGCTACTCTTTGACACAGAATCCCACAGGCATCTTGACTGTAGGAACGGACCCAAAGTTTCACTCCTCAGAAGACTCCTTGTAGTCCGACTCGTTGTAGTCCTCGTCATCCGTCTCGGAGTCGAATCCCGTCTCTTCACCTTTTGAAATTTTAAAAGAGGGGAGAAAACAGAGGTGAGTACTAATACTCAGCAGGGGAAAGGATGTGAAACGGTATGATAGCTCTGTACAAAGGTGGCTTAGGTGTTTTGCGGAAAAAGCTTTGAATAATTTTCCTAGTGAGTTAAAAATACGGTTTTAATAAACATCATTTTCAGGGGCTCCAATTATGTCCGGCTCAGTCATTCGGCCAGACGGAACTATTCTGATTGACCCCTGGCGAACTATGCTCCCTGACTTGGTCATTCGGCCAATGGGACTGTTCTAACCATTCGTCGACGTACTAAGTTCGGAACCACCATCGTCTCACGACTAGTCCTAATAGAAAAATCTGAAACGGCGGTCCTTTGCCAAATGATTTTAGAAGAACCACAATTTTTATAAAATAAGTGGCTACCATATGAACACTCGTTTTGCGCGCTCATAACCGCGAGCACGACTGTCATGACAGTTTTATCTCTGTAGAGGGGGTACACTTTACCCTCAAGAGCCTTCCCACCGAAGTGTTCAGCCACAAAGTCCCCGGGCTCTAACTCGATTGCTTCCTGCCAAGAGGTCGCAATAGAGCCAGAGGACCGGGAACCACGCCTGTCCCATACCAGGACCCGAGGTTGTACGGAAAGGCTAGGCTCGTAGATTCATAGGATGAACAATCCTTAGACTAGAAGGGAACAGTTTTTAAGCCCCGGTTTACAAAATCCACGGTGTTAGAAAACACCAACATGGTGCACGAAAGCACCCACTGGCAGAAAGTTCCTCCTAGTCGGAATATTTGAGGGGCAAAAGAATAAGAACACCCATACTCGGCATCGTGTCCCTCCAATGCCTATTTTTCCAAATAAGTTTATAAAGACGTTTCCAGTAAACATGAAATATCACATTATTTCTTTTTGCGGGCATTTCATTTTAAACAGCCTAAGTCCAATGGAAAGTGGATAACAATTAATCTAGCCACACCTAGTTTTATATTAGTTGGTTGTTATAGCAATATTGTTAAGTTGGTCTAGCTAGTCACTGTTACACTAGTTTTAATATTTTAAAACTAGCATGCACATTTATAAATTCCTAATAAAACATTTTAATAAAAATAGGCTATAGACAATATGCGTCAAAGGACCTGCCTTGAGTTTCGAAAACCTGGTAGCGGTACTCCTCGGCTGTGGTGCCCTCCGCGGCGCGTCCTCCTTGTGACGGAAACGACCGCGTATGCGTGAATATGCCAAACAAACCAAGCACATCACAATCAGGCTACCAGTACAAATAATAATATTTTATTATTTCAAAATGGATTTTGTTATTTTATTTTTATTTATTTTTTAAAAGAAAACCCACATGCGATGATGAACTGATAGACTAGTCCTAAAGCTACATGCTGATAGAATCTTTAATAAATAACCGGGTCTCAGAATTAAGCGGAGACAGCTCAACTAAATGGACGCGAGCTACCCAAAAAAAGATGGGGTGCTCACCGGGATTCAGGGGTTCTTGTGCAGCCCTAAACGGCCAGGCACCGGAAGACCGACGCGACACAGTGGCGAGACGGTTTAGTGTCCTGTAGCCAAACCCAGAACATAAGAGGAGAACCCAGGGCACAGTGGCGCGAGGAGAACTGACGATACCGATCGAAACCGATGGCGGCAAGTTTGCGCGGCCAAACAAGGGCGGGGAAAAAATGGAACCTCAGTGGTCCAAATATAAGCGTGCGACGGTGGTCATGGCATCATTCACGCCAAAATGGAGGAGGCTGCGGGGTCCTGGTGATCAGCAGCGCGACGCGACAACGACAACGATGGCGACCGCGGCAGTTAGTCGCTAATGCATGCGTGTGAAGCAATGCATGCACTGGCTTGGCTATAAAAGAGCAATGACGAGGTATCTGCACACTCGCATGTAGGCAAGGAAGTGAGTGAGAAGGCAGTGGGGGGGGGAAGAGAGAGTGGCAACGGAGTGAGATGCATGCAACGGCAGCACGCAATAGTAGCAGCAAGCAGAGTGAGCTGACAAGAGCATGCCATGCATGCATGCAAAGAAATATGTGAGAGAGAGTGAGAGGGTACGGGAGAGTGATAGACATGTCATGCATGTAATTAAATGTCATGCATGTATGCAAAGAAATATGTGTGAGAGAGAGTATGGGAGAGTGATAGACATGTCATGCATGCATGCAAGAAAGAGAGAAAATTAGTGCCATGCATGCATGCAAAGAAAATGTGTGTGAGAGAGTGGGAGAGTATAGGAGAGTGATAGACATGTCATGCATGCATGCAAGAAAGAGAGGAAATTAATGCCATGTATGCATGCAAAGAAAATGTGTGTGAGAGAGTGGGAGAGTACGGGAGAGTGATAGACATGACATGTATGCAAGAAGAGAGAGAAATTAGGAAATGTGGGTTAAGGAGGGATTAGGGAAATAAGGATTAAGGCTTATGCTCAGCATCTCAAGCGCGAATAAATGCCAAACACTACTAGAATTATTATTTAAAATTTACTTAAAATTATCATTACAAAAATTTAAAATACTTAACATGCCAAATTAAATTATTGAAAATTTGGGATGTTACACCCGGCCCGGAGCATGATCAGGTCTACTCATAGCCATTGGGAGCAACTGTGTCATCAACACAATACAGTCATGGAATTTTAGGTGTACGATTTTATTCTCTTTCATATTTATGAGTCTCTTTACATTCAAGAAGTATCCGGAAGGGAACTTCATACTGTTCAAGCACTCTATCATGCTTTTTTTCTCTTCTTTGCTTAGAGTGTAGCTCGCAGGATGTAGATAATACTGTCATTTCCCTCTCTTTTCTGGATGTAGATCGTTCCTCAGTTCCAAAAGTTTTAGATCCTTCCGAGCTTGCAGTGTATCTTTCGATTTTTCGTACATATCTAAGTATCCAAGCAGGTTCACGCAAACATTCTTCGTGATGTGCATGAAGTCAAGTGAGTGACAGACCTCCAAAACTTCCCAACAAGCCAAGTCCTAAAATATTTCCTCCTTCTTCCACATGGGTGCCTGACCTTCCTCATTCGAGACAGATTTGCTCCCAGGACCTTTTCCAAATAATACTTTCAGATCCTATACCATCGCAAACACACGCGGCCCACTTCGATGCTCAGGCTTAGCATGAAGGTTTGGTTTTCCGTTAAAATTCTTGCCTTTCTTCTGCAACGGGTGCCTCGTAAGAAAAAACCTACGGTGGCCCATGTATATAACCTTTCAATAGTTTTTGAGGTACATGCTGTCCGTTTCATCTAAGCACTGCACGCAGGCTCTATATCCTTTTATAGTTAGGCCGGACATGTTACCAAGCGCAGGCTAGTCGTTGATGGTTATAAACAACAATACACATAGGGTGAAATACGACCTTTTGTGCTCATCTCATACCCGTACACCATCCTCCCACAACGTTGGACATGAACCCCTATCCAACGCCATCCCCTAGCTGTTCTGACTATCGGGATTAGATCTACGCACATATTTGTTATTTTTGATATAGCGGTACAGATTTTCTTATTATTTTTGTTTTTTGAGGGCTTTAATACGTGTCTTTGAGATAGAAAAAAGATTAAAAAAACAAAGTGTTTGCCTTTCCGAAACAGAGATTAGTCAAATAAGCAGATAAGTGAGGTTTAGGACACCAACCATAAGCTGAAGATAAGATCTCGATGTTCAGCTTATAATTAAGCAAATAAAATCTAGCCAGAGCAATCATCCGAACAATATCTGCACATTCAATTCTCTATCTTGAGCATTTTGCACTGAACACTTAACCTATGCGCGCAGTTGGCATTCTTGTAAAGATGTACAAAGTGATTCTTCAGCGGGTCACAAAAGTTATCATGGGTTACTTCTGATATCAAGTTTTGCTACTCTAATCTCTCATCTGTATGCACAAAAACTACAAGGCAATTGTGTACATTTCTTTCTCATGTTTAACATTTCTTATCTGCTTTGTTCCATGCATAGTAGTATTGTTTCTTGTAAGACATCGTTATTCACCCAAAGCAAGGCTAGTGCGCTTGAAATGTAATTTTTAGTTCTCCAAGAAAAATGGCAATTTTTTAGATGGACGCAAAATTGCCAACGGATATCATTTAAAAGTGTAACGGAGTTTGCATAATAACTACATCCGACACGTAAAATTAAAATGTTTTGTTGATCTTAGTTTAGTTCAATTATTGTTAATTAGCGCCCGTTTCTCTGTTTCCTTTTCTTTTACATTGACCTATCCGCCTATTGTTGACACATCAGCCGTCAACATCTTGCTGATTCCCCACTTTGTGATAATATACATGTTGATATGTGACCGTAATGAATCAGATGCTACTGGAGAACAGAGCACCACCACTTGGTTGGTCAAGCCTGAAAGATGAAGCCCTCTTATAAAATATATGACATTTGAATCCTTAATTGGTCGTGTGATACTGACGATCGATTTACCTGCTTATCCGGTAGTGCCTTGAGAAATGCAGATTATTGCTGTGAATGTAATGAACATGGCTAAGGCTGGGTTCTTTTTCAGCTTATCTTATTCTAATTATTTGTCTTATCTCGTAACTTTGAGAATTTTTCAAGATAGTCTCAATAGCCGGTTGGCCTTCAATTTTAGGATTTAGGAAGCTTATAGACACGTTTACAACATAAAAAAAACCGACTTAAAAAGTAATAAAAAAGTAAAATAAGTCGTATAAGACGTGAGATAAGTAGAATAAGTCAGCTTTTCTCTCCCTCGTCATTTTCGTGGTTTAGGCGCTCGTTAATTACCAGCGGGGACCAAGCACTTACGTGTCGATCACTGTTTGATATCAAGGTACGTAGCTAGAAATATGTGAAGATATAAGATATTGTTTACTGAAACTGGCCATCGTGGTCGACATCTCTTGATCTGGGAACCCGTGTTCGTAGCCTCGACCAAGATGGATTCTAGGACTGGAGGTTTTGTCCTTTTTGCCGGTAGCACCTGTGAAAAGGTCGCTCTCGTGGATGCGTCACGGTTGGTGAAAATCAAAGCGAGCAGACACATGGTGTCCGCGCGTCGGCCGTTCGGAAAACCGGGACAAGATCTGCGAGATTGATCTCGATCGGCGGCTCGATGGAGAACACGTACGTGTGATGATGCAACTCGAGAGGTACGTTGCTTCTGCTGAGAGAAACGATTTTCGCACACAAGTTAGCAGCGGCGGAACATCTCTGTCCCAAGGAGGCGGCGATGGGAGGAGAGAGAAGGGGCGCTGGGAGAAACTCCGGGGGAGCACCGGCGCTGGAGATGGAAACACAGGGGGCTATGTGATAGATTGCACAAGTGGGAGAGCCCTTTCCACGTCTTTGCATCCAAGCCATCTAATAAGAGGGGTTTAAGGGAAAATAAGAAGTTTGCACCAAATTCTTGCCTTACATGTAAGCTTTTTATTTCCGCGTCTCATGCTGAAAGACAAAAGCTGAAACAGATACGGTGTTATATAGGACGACAGAAGAGTACATGTCTTACAGTGGTATGAGCACCCAGAGAACGACTTATTTGCAGTTCTAATTTCAAACAAACAACACCTTTCATGCAGTTTCTTGGGGAGGCACACGAAGGATTGGACGCAAGTAGAGATCCCTTTTCCGTTTCACTGTCACACCGAATTCTTCAGCCATGTCCATCCCATCCGGAGTCACACCAGGCGGGAGTTGCCAATCGAAGTGGTAGAGAAGCATGGCGAGGGCGAGCTCCATGACTGCGTGGGCAAATGTTATGCCCGGGCATATCCTTCTCCCTGCTCCGAATGGTATGAATGCAAAGTTTGTACCTCTGAAGTCGACTTTGGTTCCTTCAAAACGCTCTGGCTTGAATATTTCCACGTCATCCCAATATTCAGGGTCCCTTCCGATAGCCCATGCATTCACGATCACCATTGTTCCTTTCGGCACATTGTATCCAAGGATGTTACATGCCTCACGACACTCTCTTGGTATAAGTAGAGGTGTTGCGGGATGCAACCTTAAGGTTTCCTTTATTACATGCTTAAGGTATTTTAAGCCTAGCAAGTCTTCCTCAGTTACTCTTGACTTGCCTTGCAAAGCGATGCGTATCTCTGCTTGTGCTTTGTACATTACTTTTGGGTTTCTCATAAGCTCGGATATAGCCCACTGGAGTGTTGTTGATGTTGTCTCGCCCCCACCCGAAAACATTTCCTGTAGCAGAGTGAGATGTTAGCACATGACTACAGTGCTGATTAATTATATTTCTAATTAATTAACCCTCCATCGAAGTCATGAATCTTCTATACCTCATATCTATCTTATATTATATATATATAACAGGGTCACCATGTTAATCCTAAAATAATAGAAATTTCCACGTTAATCCTAAAATAAGAAAAATTCCAACGTTAATTGGGAATAAAAGAAAAGATCTAGACTGTTGATTATAGTGGGTCCAAATTATAACGATATAGATCTATGTTTAAATTGATTCCTACCACGGTGGCACCCAGATCTAAAACGTGTTATACAGGACATATGTTAATTAAGGAATCAATAATAGTAACTAATGAACACAGCCAACCGTTACATATCTGTTTATATATGCAATCCACCCATCTGATATCATGCACGGAACGTCTAGCTTCTTATATTATCTACAATGCCCATATAAATATTAATACATGTGTTTAGAACTTTAGATGTTTTTATGTGCCAAAATATAGTCAGGATGACAAACTGTCCACTCGCGGTCAAAGTAGAAGATAATGCAACTTTTATTTCATGGGATAATACATAGGTATATTTAGCAAAGTCGTTTTTCAAAATAGGAGCAAAAAGAGCTACCATGCTTAAAAAAATTGAAATTTCCACGTTACTTAAAAAAAATAGAAAAGATGTAGCCATACAATTGTGAGTCACTTGGATTAAAACAAAGAGCCTAAAAGAAAGTTTCTATATGTCAAGTACAATAGGGTTTAGACGTCTAAAAGAAAGGAGAGTCATGTCAACTATAAAATGAGTCCATATCAACTACAATAGGAGCGTATTCGAGTTATAATTGTTTAGATCAAAAGAAAGAGTATATGTCAATTGCAAACTAAAAAGCTAAAATTCAAAATAAAGTATAATATGGAAATTAACAATTTGGTTTTTGTACAAACTTAAAAGTAAAACTAAAATCTGAAATAAAATTTAATAAAATTAGAAGTTGGATTTGTACGCAAATCCTAATCTAAAACTAAATTTAGAATAATAAATAAAATAAAGATTAAAATATAAGCGAAAGAAACACTATTCTTACTCTAAGATACTAAATGTTCCAATGTCAATTGGAGAAAAAGATCCGGCCTGGACTATGTTATAAGTAAATGACTTAGATCAAAAGAAAGAGTACATGCAATTATAATGGGGATGTATATTCAGGTTGTAATTGTTAATTAAGACTATAAGAAAAAATTCATACCAACTATAATTAAAGAAATACTTGAAATTCAAATAAAGAATAATGTTTTCATTAACAATTTGATTTTCATATGAACTTAAAAGGTCAATAAAAATTGACAATAAAATTTAAATAAATTTAATAGTTGGACCTATTCCAAAATAGTAACTTAAAACTAAAAATTATAATAAAAATAAAACATGAAATTTATACTAGAGCTTACCACGCGTAGCCAATACCACTACATACTTGAAGCAAAATCTAACTATATTAGTGTCGGAGATTTAATAAAATACCTTGGTGGCTAGGCTCTATGCACGACTTACCCCTGTGGTACATACTCGGGAAGGATAAGGTGAATATGGCAAGCCCGAACTGATCCCCGGCGATTGATGCTTAGGAGTAGGCCTCTTTACTTGTGGTAGATTTACATGTCGTTATGGGCCGTGAGGAGGTATATCAGGATGATCGGCCTGACGTTCTCGCTGACTTAGGAATTCTCCCAATCTAGAGTCCGAAGCTTTTCAGATATGGATGTATCTTGGGGCTCAAGTTAGCGTGTTTATAGAATATATCTGTAATTCTGGTAGGATTCTAGGTTATCCAGATAGGTTTTTTTTGGTCGTGTAGGACCCGGAGTGCGTATACCTTCTACTATAAATACCTACCCCTTGAGAGGGGGAGGGCATTGATATAAACATTAGTAGCTGCAATAACACAAACACACCCATGTGACTGGAGTAGGCTTATTTTCTCTTTCTGAGAGGCCTGAACCAAGATAAAATCTTCGTCCCTATTTCATTTTCCATCGTGGCGACACGACACATCTACGACGAAAGCCCTTCGGTAGGAAGAGGTTATTTGGTTCCTCGATCAACAAGTAAGCTCGGCAGAAAATTTATTTCCTAATCATCGACAATTAGATTTACGACATGGACTACATTAGAACTTACCATAGCCAATAAGACTTCATATCCTTATATCTCCAAAATGTCTCTTAAGCAATGGCACAAATCAAAGCAGGGGCAAAAAGGAGCCATCACGCTCGATCTGAGAGGCTAAGAATTCTCAATCAATTGGAGAAAAATCTACACTGTCAATTGTACTGAGTCCATATTATATCGTTGCATAGTTACCGAGCTAGGAGTAATTATTGTATCCCTTAGATTAGACATGGATTATATTAGAGCTTACATCACCAATACCACTACATACCTGAAGTAAATCTAATTATATAATTTTTACGACATTGACAATATTAGACCTTACCAAAGCCAATTTAGCCATCAGTACCTATATCTGCAAAATGCATGCTAAACATTAAGACAAATCTAGCCACATAAAAGCATGAGATACCTTGCTTTAAAATACTAGACATTCTCACGTTAGTGGAACAAAAAAGAAAAAACTTACACCATCAATTATAGTAGAGCCTGATTATAATAGTGTGGATCATATATTTGATGACAAGAAGAGTTTGCTTATCATGGAAAAAGACATGTCACTTTGGAACCTAATCTTACCTACATGATTTTTTGGATTAGACTATATCTTTAGGTTTGCTTACAATGAAAAGAGATCTATATGTTTTTAAAACTGATCTTACCCGTAGGATTTCTTTGTATTGCATTAATTACCTATATGCCTTCTATTAGATTGGATTCTATCTCTAGGTCTACTCCCTCATTACTATATAAAGAGGCCCATGAAGCGGTGATATCGATCTAGAGACCCGTGAAATCGACACAACAATTTGACACTCGCTAGAACCAATCTGCTATGAACAGAAGGAACTATCGGAAACCATCAAGATCAAAACATGTTTTGACCAACTTTGAAGTAAGAACAAAGATCAACACTAAGATTGAGGAGTAGTTAGTCAAAGCATCAACACATATAAACACAACCAGAGTTCGCAAGATGTATGCGAGGAGTATTCAAATCATAGCTATACTACATTTGCGACATGGATAATATTAGAGCTTACCATGGACAATATATGAATACAAATCCTTATAAATGCAAGTCCCATAAACTTCAACACAAATCTAGATGCCGCTTCCGTAGCGGGAGATGCCCGCCTGGCGGGCCTGGCCTGCTTCCTGTCCGAAAGAAGGCCGCACAAATATGTTGGACACCTTGCTCGTTATTAATAACTATATAGTCATACTCATATAAAATTTTAGTCATAGAACTCTTCTAGGATGCTTCGAGATGTATGATATTACTAGATGTATGACCCATATGTATTCTCCATCTTACTCTCCCCAAGGTTAAGATATCGTAGGATCACTAGATAAAGTAAAAAGGAATGACTAGCTTTGCCTTGAAAAATCCCATAATCTCATGTCTGTATATATGAATATAATATAATGGTAACAAGTATAGATACTAATGCACGCACTAACTATTGGTCAAAATTTGCAATCTTTGACTCAATAGAAAAACAATGGATCGAGGAGTACATTTTATCTCAGAACTTAAGAGAGCTACCGGACAAAAGCTGAAAATTGTGGATATTCATGTGCACCAATGTAATAAATTAGGACAACTTTTATGGTATGTTAAAATGTATACGAACCATCCATTTCTCTCGTTGTAACGGTTTAGATTGATTTTAATTTTTTTATACATGTGTAGTATTATACTATAATGGTAGTATGTTTTGTGAGGGACGCCCTTGAAATAAACAGTTATATCTAAATTATACTATTCCTCGATCTAACGTGTCGGATTGATTTTGCTTTTTTATTATATGGGTAGTATTTATACTACTATAATATATTTTGTGAGGTATGTATTTGAAATAAAAAGTTAAATCTGAATTATACTTGCACATATACCGTAGAATAGCTCAAATAGTAAAAAAAAGGAGGAATAGACAGTGGTAGATACGCACAAGGATGACAGGTGCGATGGTGGCCATGGGGACAGCACTGCTAGATTCATCTTCTTTCTGAATCCTCAGAAGAGCATCCAACAAGCAGTAGTCGCTACGACCAGCATCGATGTCGACCACGGCCTTCCGCTCATAGTGCTGGTCGATTTCGCGATCCAAGATGTCAAACACCTTCTTCTTTAGCACCGTCACCTCGCGCACCGTGCCGCCGACGGCGCACGCGAGCCTCGACGACGGGAACAGGTCGCTGATACTGAACCCGGAGGTTCTTTTCAGCGCCTTGTCCATCGTCTCCAAGAACTCGTCCCGCCACCGGAACCGCTCGCCCATGACGGCACGCAGCGCCGAGTCCGCGATGTAATCGGCTATCCTCTTGCTGACGTTCACCAGCTCGCCGGCCGGGGATGCGCCGATCGCGGCGACGAGGCGGCCGGCCTCGTCCTCACGGACCGGACGGAAGGACAGGACGCGCTTGGCGCTGAGCAGCTCGAGTGTGCAGACCTTGCGGAGCTGCCGCCACTGGTCGCCGTAGGGCAGGAACCCGAGCCCCACCCTGTCGCCGATCGCCGCCCTCATGGTCCGGCTCATGGCCCTCCCGGCGAAGGTGGTGTCGTGCGTCCTCATGACCTCCTCGGCGGCGGCCGGAGACGAGATGACGACGACGGGCAGCTCCCCGAGGCGGAGGTACATGATGGGGGCGTCGTGCCGACGCGCCAGATAATATATAAGAAGCGAGTGTTCTATCATAGTATCATATGATACCGCTTCATGATTGAGCGAGTGGGGGTGGAGTAGCCGAGATAAGCTGACCAAGGGTGTATAGATGAATCCTAGGAGCACGTGCGTCATGTGTAACACGTACGCGATGTTTTTTTTTTTTTTATCAAAATTCAGAGCGTACACGATATAGATTTAGCTACATTTTTTCCTCTAAAAGCATGCATGCTCTCTACAGCTTATTCTTCTTCGCTTATGCCTTATCTCCATAACACTAAGTGTTTCGCTTTGTTTTATATTTTCTCAAAACCACTTTTTAAAGATTAAAAAACAAGTCAAATGATGTGATCGAACTCTTCCAGTTGCTTTGAGAACCTCTTGAAATTTAGCTTATTAATAAATAAGACAAAACAGATTAGACCTAGAAATAACATGTGAATGGCTGAAGGATAGAGAAACTGGCTATGAGCATACATGCATGATGACAAAAACCTCTTTTTTTTTTGAGAGAAAGGAATACCTCTTAGCTTAAAGGTTCAAAAGTTTCCTTCTTAATTTTCAACGATCCCAATTGTCACTACTAGAGAACTGGCCTTTGATACCGGCCCATCAGTACCGGTTGGATTGAAACCAGTACTGACAGTGGCATCAGTACCGGTTCATTAGCTACAGGGCCGTAGTGGGCTTTTAGTGTTACGAATCAGTACTGATGTCTCGTTCCAAGAAAGCTCAAAAGGAATGCATATTCTATCTATATTAGTACGCGATGATGGATGGATTGGTTAGAAGGGTTTAGTACGCGATGGTGGGTGGATTGGTTAGACGGGTGAGGCTGGAGTCACGAGGTTGCGGGTTCGAGTCCCGCTTCTCCCATACATCCTCGATATATTTTAAATACTATCAAGACCACCGAGGAAATATGCGTCGATGCCCTTGGGCATCATCCCGAATAACTGCATCGGTTCAAAACCGGTACTAAAGGCTAGTTCTAGCGTGTTTTCACTTGTAAGATGACAAGTCACACCTTAGAAATCGTAATTCGTAACCTGCAATTAATAAGTGCAGACAAATATGCGTGCAGGAATAGAGAATATTTTTTAATTGAGAGTTGCGTAGAGTTACTGAGTCTAAACCGAAATCGAGTTACCAAGAATTATATAAGGCGTCGACTAGATTTAATAAAACTAAAAGAGCATGTAGTCGATCAAGCGATACGATTTTCTGGCACTTCTTTTTTATTTCGTAGCTGACATTCCAAAAAAAATGTAACAAACGATGCTCTTGTACATGCATGGAGGGCTTATTTATCAGTGTGCATGACGAGCGTGTTAAGGAGGATCACTTTTTTTTTAAAACAAAAACCAAATGCATGTGCGTGTGGAGGTCAATCCATGCCACGTCCGTACTAATTAATTGACTAGCTAAGTGATCTTGAGGAACACAAATGGTATCATGTGGAATAGCAATTGATTTAATTAAATGCCGAAATGAGCCATTAGGGTGTCCTACAGTGTAACAGCCCAAAATTGGGCCTTTTTCAAATCCCAAAATTTCAATATCTGAAAACACTATTTATGATCTAGTAAACACTATTCATCAACCAAAATTTTAAATTGAACTCAAAATTCAAATCCAATTTTGAATTTATCCATCACCAAATCAATCCAAAATTTAAATTTTTGGTCTTGGCCCATTGGACTTCGACCCACTCCAGCCCTTCTCTCTCCTTCTCACTCCTTAGCCCGCTCGCTAGCGTGGACACGGTGCTAGGCGCACCCTGTCCAACGTCATGCGCGTCGTTGCCGTCCCATTGCTCTGCGAGCCGATGCTGCGACAAACTTCCCCACCGCATCCATCCCATCACCACGCGGCACCTGCCTTGCGCTCTACCCAACGTCGTGCGCGCCGTTGCCATCCCATCGCCCTACAAGCCGGCGCCGCAACAAACTTCCCTACCTTACCCATCCCATCACGGCATGGCACCTTCCTCTCACCCCGTACCATGCGCCTGCACTAGTGCCCCATCGCCGCGCTGTTACCAGCGCCGCTTGGCGTCGCTCTACGCCACCAGCCATGTTCCCTCAAGCCCAACGCTTGCAGAACACCATTCTCTTCCGAGTTATCCTTCCCCCTTATAGCACACAGTCCCAACTCTAATTCTCCCTTTCCCCATTTCGGCGTTGCCGTGGCTGTTTCCGCCCCTTTTTTGATTTCTCGTCGCTGGCTGATCCTTTCGGCCGCCGGCTGCATCAACACCATCCTAGGAGCGCCCTCCACCTTCCTCGAGTCGTTCATGAGGGAAGAAGCCCCACAGCGCCGGTGACCACATGCCTTGCTTCATTTCCACTGCCTCCACGCTGCCACAGCTCCTCCATTGGCTCCACCTTCAATCAAGCCCTTGGTAAACTCCTTCATAGTCCCTAGAAGCTCCCCGTGCTTTTAATTTGAAAGTTTTTGCTGTAGAATCACAAGTGCAACTCATTTTCATAGCGTGCTACCTTCCTAGCTTATCGCCGGTGATAATCTGGCTAACAAGTCCTAGCCCATCCCTTGCTAATCCCATTCTGAGTTGGTAGTGGCTATATGGTGGACCGTAGCGCCTCCAGTTCAATGCCATAGGTTCACCGGAACTCGGCTGGAGAACTAGGAGTGTTGACGTCATGATGGTGTCATGCCTCCGTTTTCCTATGCTATTCGGTCGCTGACATGCGAGGCCCACCTAGTACTATGCTTAGATTTAAAATCTTCCATGGATTAGCCTTCAGTCCTAGACATGTGGGCCATGGTCCCATATGCTAGACTTAGTGGCGGCGTATTCCTACGGAATACGCTTCCCAACATGGTAGGCGTACTCCGTTCTTGGCCAGGGAAACCCAGACAAGTGGGCCATGTGGCCCACCTCTCAGCCATGAAACTACGCAACCCAGCGGACCCTGGGTCCACTTGTCTGAGAGATGCGGGCCGCGTGCACCCGGACAGCGTCCGTCCAACATGCTAGGCCGTGCAGCATTGGGCTGGACCCAAATAGTATTGGGCTTGGCATGTTACTGTTGATTAGGATTTTCTCACATTTTTTTGAGTTAATTAAATTAGAAATTAGATATCAAATTATTAAAAATAGTTGAAGCCTTCAAAAAATTATAGTAAAATTTCAGAAAATATTAGAGGTTGTACTGGACCTATGAAAATTATATTGGGTAGGGTTAAATTAATCCTTGCCACTTAGAGAATTTGTAAGAACTAATTAATCCATTTTCTTTATTAAGGAAATCGTTTGAAGTTATCTTAGCTTTATTAAAAATAGCAATTGAACTCTGAAAATTCCTAAAATTTCCTAGAAATTACTCCAACCTAAGAAGAACCTAAGAAAAATATTAAACCCGAGTACTAATCTTGTAATACATTATAAAAATAAGAAAACCTATAATGGCTATAAAGAACTAATAAATGAAGTACCACTACTACAGATAACCACATCAATGCAGGTTCGGAACCGGTATCACTCCCAGTTTCTAAACCGGCACTCCGTAAGCAACAGTGATAACCATCGTTATCACTAGCGGTTTAGAACCGGCACCGATGCCTGTCGTCACAACCGGCCGGTTCATGGTAAAAACCGATAGTGATAGTGGGGAGGAGGGGGGCCGCCACAGCCCAGAGCATTGCAGCCCCCCATCAGTGCCGGTTTGTTTTTAATGATATTTATGTACCTGGATATTTATGTACATGAGTGATATTTTTATTTGGTATATTAGTGCCTATTTTTCACAAACATGTATTATTATGGTATATTAATAGCTAGACTAATGAAGTATTTATGGTCACAATTAATCTAACAAGATATATGTACATATACACACACAGGTGACGTCTAGCTAGTTTTTAATTACAACAGTTCAGATGTTCAACGTAGAGACTTGTTTTTACTCCCACTAGCTAGGTGAGTCTTACTTTTGCTCCCACTAGTTAGGTCAGCCTTACTTTTCCTCCCGCTAGCTGGGTCAGCCCTTTTCCCCCACTAGCTAGGTTAGCTTTTGCCTTATCCACCTTGGCCATGACTCGCCAATCAGGATTGTAAAATTTGCCGTCTCGATTGAGAATCTTGGTAAGGATGAATCCTGCGAACCGTTCTTGAAGTGCTAGGAGTTCATTAACCAGTAGTGAACTTGTGGATATTTGCAAATGCTGTCATCCAAAGAATCGAAGACATGTGTTATTTATTGAGTAACATGCATGGAATATTTATATATGCAACATTGTGTTTATGATAAATTTAGCCGACCTTAATATTAGTTGCACCCAACACGTCCCCAGTGAAGTTGTGCATGAACTTTGCTGCATAGTACCCATAGAGATTGTTGCCAAGGGGTTGCCTATGACACTGAGAAAGGAAAATAATATATTTATAAACCTTTTTCATATCCGTTAAGTACGAATTGTGAGACAATATTATTTTGTACGTATGGAAAAGTTGGTTCTGATAGTGAATTTCTTCTGATAAGGACGGTGGCGATTACTTTTTTGACAATATCGTTCAAAAGTCCAGTGCGTGAGTAATTAAGGATATCAGTAAGCAGTCTTAGATTCAAAATTAACTGCAACATGGAAAAAATGTAGCAAATCGGAAAGATGATAGAATTTACTTGTCGAGCAAGTTTATGATGCGTTGGTAACTTTCTTGAAGTTTTCTTTTTGGATCGAGGACAACTATCTTACTATCCAATGACACGATGACAAGTACGATCAAGTGAAAACTGCACGTGTGGCAAATTAAATAGCGGTAACATCTTTTTCCTAATAAATTATATAACGAGAAGGGTATATGACACATACTTGAACAAGTAGGGCAGTAGTATCGAACACTTTAGTTGTTGCTTGACAAGGCTTTAGCTACAAAGTCCTTGATTGTTTGATAATTGTCGCTGACAAGTGTCTCGTTGACCCTCTCAGGATCGAGGAACCCTATCTCTCGAATGCCTTCTGAGCCAACGCTAATTATGCGTGCAATATAATGGCACAACAGTGAATTATACGCAACACCCTTACAGAGTCCAGCACCGAAGCATGCTAATTATGCGTGCAATATAATGGCACAACAATGAATTATACGCAACACATTTACAGAGTCCAGCATCGAAGCATACTGACGTCGAGGACGTCTTGCTGGTACAGTTGATACAATTGATCGAATTCCACCCAGAATGTGTAGTTCCCATTGTGCAAATATTCATCTTTGAGATTGGCGGAGAATATTTCGCAACCCATGTTGCTGTACTCCATGTACCAGTCATGTAGTTGACGCAGTCTAGTTGTTAGACCGGGGAGCCAAGTTGGGGGGACCAATAGTTTGCCTAACTGAAACCACCATCTAAGAGGTGCGACTGGAATATCCTGGTCATCACCACATTGTAGTTGTGCAAGTTGATCTGGCGTAAGTCCCGCTTCTGCACGGAACCTTTTAATTCCAAACTGCACCATGTTAGGCTTTAGGGTGACACGCTCGTAGTCTGACTTTGGCTTTTGCAAGGACCCCGTCTGTTTACTACTGGCCATGGAAATGAAAAAATCATGAGCATGTTCAGGGACTTCATATTGCTTGGCACTCTGACCTGGACGATTCATCAAAGATGTTATACTTCTACTGATTTTCTATTCCTTTTTGGAGGGTAGAGGCGGATCATGAGACGCTTGCGATTTCTGTGAAGACTGTGATCTATGAGATGATGATGGTGCTGATTTTTTTGTACGTAGCCATTTGGGAGTGGGGCTTTTCATAGGTACTGCTGCGTTTTTTTGTTGCTGGTGGTTGGGGAGTAGGACTTTTCCTAGGTGAATCCTGCGGAGGACTTGCGATTCTTGTTGCCGGTGCTGGGGGAGGAATTTTGCATCTTCTACCTAGTGAGAGGGGTCTCTTTGCGGCTCTTCTTCATCATCGTTTTCTTTTGAGTCCGAACCAAAAACTATGTATCGCTTTTTCCATGCAACGAAACTGTGGAGGTTGTCTCCTAGAGTGTTTTGCCCTTCCTCACCAGGGAAGTCCAGCTCAAGTCTTTGGTACCTCTTGGAAATTATATTGTCAATGTAGACTTCCCCATAGCCTGCTGGTATGGGACAGTTGTGCAATTGAACACCTTCCCTTGACGGAAAAGCTTACCAAATGGCCATCTTTGTTGAAATGTTGAGAGTCTGCACGTACAGCTTGCATGAGGTCGGTTCCTTGATGTCGTCCACAGGGTAATTGGTGTTAGGATCAGCTTCTACAAGCCCCCCAGATGCACAACTACTCCGTCGAGTCCCGGGGCTACCGAATACATCGACGACTGCTGCCTGCTGCTGGCTAAGAGCTTATTGTATCTCCTCTCGTATGCTTCTTCTCAATTCTTCTTTCATTAGCTCCATTGCCTCATCTTGATATTCTGCACTCCTCTTCTGACTACGATAGATGGAAGCATCCTGGGGGGAATGCTGCTACCCAAGGCACCAAACCAACGCAACTAGGGTGTTCCTTGTTTCCCAGTGCCAGGGTGAGCTCATCCTTCTCCCTGCTAGCCTTGAAAGAGCCTTGGGAAGACTGGGCGTGTGCATCCCGTTGGTCTCTAAAGTTTAAGGATCCATCATCTGCTAGTGTAGCCCCCTTCCATAAAGGTAGTGCTTCGCACGTGGGACCTACTCGGCCGTCGCAAGTGTGACACCACTAGTTGTTAATTCTTCTTCCCTCTTTTTCCACTTGGCTACTTTCTTCACGTAACTACGCGAGGTGAGTGTGTGGGGGTAAACATTCTTATTCGCGTTAAGCTTGTTAGCTTTGCTTAACTGCATTGCGTCCTCGGACGTCTTGAACTCGACAAATTCATCCCAAAAATCTTTCAACTGTGGAAATAAGTTGAAGTTCGACATCTTGCGCTTCTAAACAAAATCTCTATTCAATTTGCCCTTCCAATTCTTAAAAGCGACGCCCATTATACACATTGCACGTTTCTTTGCTATGCCTTCTATCCCTTCGGGGAACTCAAACTTTCTTTTAGCTTGTTCCAACAGAGGTCTTTAACCTTATTAGGCACCACATATTTCTCATCTCTGTGGCCACTCCATCTTTGATAGTTTATTGTGATATGATCCTTGGCGACCACCCCACAAGCTGTCTTGTATGGCTCGACTACTGAATCGGGGGCTATAGGTTCTCCGATTATCGACATCCGGGTGATGACCGTTCGCCCCTTGGGCATCTTGCTAGGACCATGGCCACATCAAGATGATTCAGCATTCATTTCAATCGATTGAGCCTAGGAGAAGTAAATGGAAAGAGAATTGATCATAACATGAAATTTCGCCTATCACATATATACATGAATTTGTATCTATATATGCACTGATGAATTACCTCATCGGCGTTAAGGTGTCAGGCTGCTGGTCTAGGTTGAGATAATCAATAGGACTACCACTCCTTGGTGGTGTTGCGTCTTGGTTCGATTCATCGGATTGTTGAGATGCAATTATAGCTTCGATAGATGGAAAAATATCTATGAAATTAAGAAACTAATTCACGCCATATGACAAAAACTCATTGTGTGGATAATAAAAAATAAGCAATCTGAATAAAACCATGCACATCGAAATCCCTAGGATATTTCACAACATCGGGAAAATATAACAGTATCCATAATGTTAAAATTACACATAGTTCACAACATAACAAAAAATAATATTACAACATTATTCACAACATACAAAGTCTGACAATAAAGAGCCATGGGGTCAATCCAGCTCGATCTCAATGGCAACTGACGAGTCTAAAGAGGAAGATTCACACTCAAACATGCATGAATCGGACTCTACCATCGACCCTGTAGTCACCGACACCTCGACGCTAGTCACTGACACCTTGACGCCATGCTCCAACACCTGCACCTCTAATTGTTACCCTGCGCTGACCCATCTATTTTTGGTCCCCCTTTTTAAAATTTTAATCCCACCTCCACCGGACTCTTTTTTTTAGTTTAGTTTTGTCTTTGTCATGCTAGGTGAATATGTGTAGTTCGTGACACATTTCATCGGGCAATTGAAAATACAACACATCTGTGCGGACCCCATGGCTCTGACAAGTGTGCCAAATAATTTAGTAAGTTTGCTTGCAGCCCTCACGCCACAAAAGTAACGTGCCCTCTACCACTAGCTCAAATCTTGGAATACTAAAGCATACACAAATATAGGTCGGCATGACAACGGACAGTGGGGAATTACCTCACAGACAGCTACGTGTCGAGGCTATGGGGATAAGGGGGGACCGGCAGCAGGGTAGACTGGTGAGGGGAGACCGGTGAGGGGGAAGACCAGCGGCAGGGGAAGACCGGCGTAGGGAAGGCCGGTAGCGTGGGAAGCAGGGCGGGGGAGGCCAGCGGCTGGGGAGACAGGTGCGGGGGAGGCCGACTGCGTGGGGACGGCGCGGGAGAGGCTGGTGGCTGGGTAGACAGGCGTGAGGGAGGCGGCGAGGGAGAGGCTGGTGGCTATGGAGACAGGCGCGGGGGAGGCGGCGCGGCTGGGGAGACAGGCGTTGGCGAGGCCGGGAGCGGAGGGGGGGCCGCGTGCGGGGGAGGCTAGCGGCGGGGAGACAGGCATGGGGCATGGGGACCAGCGGTGAGGAGGAGGCCGGGAGCCGGGGGGCCACACAGGGAGGCCGATGGTGAGGGAGACAGGCACGGGGCATGAGGATTGGCGACACGAAGGCACGGGTTTCAGTGGTAGCTAGGGAGACAGGCGAGGGCACGAGCTCCGGCGGCAGCGGCGCGAGGGCAACGGTCTTGAAATCAACTTAGGAATTGAGCAGGCCGAAGAGGTCATGGGTTTTGTAATAGAGGCATCAGTGCCGGTTTGTATTAAAAACCGGCACTGATAGGTGAATATCAGTGCTGGTTTGTTCAAAACCAACAAACCGGCACTGATAGGTGAATATCAGTGCTAGTTTGTTTGAACCCGGCACTGATATATGCAATATCAGTGCTGGTTTGTTCAAAACCAGCACTGATGTGGCTTTGAGCCCTTTGATATTAATTTAATGGAGAGGCCATTTCTAATTTGTTACAAATAGTTTGAAGCATAGAAATAATATATAAAAATTATGATAAATTTTAAACAACATTCTTGTTGTGATAAAAATATTATATTTCATTATTTTGTGTTCTATAACTCTATATAAATAATTGTACCCCTATTTAAGTGTGAATCCATGTGATGAGTATATGGACAAAGTTGAGGGGTTTGTGGGATCATTGGTTAAACTTTAAATTTTCCGGGAATTAAACCCCTCGGTAGCTTGGTTTAGATTTGAACAAGTTTTGAAGTATTTCTGAAGTGATGGATGGTAGGAAAAGGTTGTAGGAAGGTCTTGGAATCTTCAGGAATTTTTGGGAATTTTCTAGAATTTTTTAAAGTTTAGATCGGCTTTGTCTTAGCCAGGAGCTAGACGGTCCGACTCACACTGGGCATATAAGCCGGATGGTCCGACTAACACTGTCACCGATTTGTCTGAGAGATTCGTGTGAGGGAAGTGTTATTCGGATGGTCCAGGTTGGAGCCGAATGGTCTGGCTAACACTGGACGTGTAAGCCGGATGGTCTTGGCTTGGGCTGAATGGTCCGGCTTATATTGGGCAGTTTCGGGTTGAGACCCATTTTGGGTGAATTTGACTTTTCCAATCCTGATTTTCGATGTGATCTTTTGGGAATTTGTGTATGGACTAACTTGCAGGAGATCAAGGTATGTTGTGGATTTTTGGATGGACTAATCCTTGCTGTCCAGATCTTAGTAGACTATGGTCGGCGATGTGTCGGGAAGCGATCTGAAGGATCGGGGGTCCATAACGGCAAGGATGTTGCACGGGACGGTCAGACTCGGACTTGAGGAATGCAAGGATGACGTGGAAGACAAACATGAACCTAGGAAATTAAATTGAAATTACTAAATAAAATTACAAATTATTTTTGACACACGTAAATGTTTGCATTACTCTGCATATGTTACAAATTAAACATATTATTTACTGATACAATGGAGTTATACTTAAACAACTAGTCCTTCATTATGATCGCGGCGGATATAAGTAGGTTCTTCATTCTCTTCCATTAAACTCAGGTCGACATTTTCTCCGAACGGAGTTAGCTCTTCGTACTGATTGTACTCTTCCTCGTCGACAACATTCTCAACCCCGACAATTCTTCTTTTACTTGTAGAACCATGTGGTGGTCTATGTTGACCGAGTCGCTGACATAGAATACTTGCATAACATCCTTTGCAAGCATGAATGATTGTTCCCTATATCCAACACATTTAAGATTCACGGTAATCATGCCATATTTGTCATTTTCCACCACTGCAGAGAGTTGGACCTATTGGCACCGAAAAAGAGGGACCTTCAAAGATCCATATTCTAGCTCCCAGATCTCCTCTATGAATCCATAGTACGTCACCATATTGCCGTTGTTGTCGCAACCATCTAAACGGACACCACTATTTTGATTAATGCTCTTGTCATCTTGTGCTCTCGTGTAAAATGTGTAACTATTTATCTCGTATCATTGAAAAGTGAGGATTGTAGTGGATAGTCCATGGGCCAACACTTTCAAGTTAGCATAGATCGTTTGCATGCCCAGGACGTGTCTGCGTATTCAGTCCCTGAATTTATTTCTATGCTCCCTCTCGGTCCATTCATCTGACTTCTTTGGGTTATTGGTCTGTAGAATTGCCATGTGCATATCGCAATACTCAGCCACCACAACTGATTGTTGTTGAACTGCGAAATGTACTTGCGTGAAAGATACTATGTCATTAGTACGCTCTGTTTTTCACCTACGGTACCTTTTCCCTATAACCTTCCCTCATGACGAGATATAGGCACACTGATCGACATGAGATCCATGTAGTCAATGCAGAACTTAACGACCTCCTCAGATGCCTATCACTCGGCCATGCAGCCTTCCGGTCGCTTTCGGTTATGAACATATTTCTTAAGAACCCCCATGAACCTCTCGATAAGGTACATCTGATGTAGAAACACAGGCCCAAGGACCTGTATCTGTGGGACGATATGAACTATGAGGTGGACCATCATATCGAAAATAGTTGGTGAGAAATGCATCTTAAGACGACATAGAGTGTGGACCACGTCCTCCTGCAGCTTGTCTAGTTTGAGCAGATCGATGACCTTGTGTGAAATTGCGTTAAAGAAAAAACACAACTTTAATATTGTGTCTCACACTTTTTCCAGTAGAATTGCCCTAAGTGCAACTGCGAGCATATGCATCATCATCATATGGTAGTCATGAGCCTTCATCATGCTAATAAGTATTTTCGAATCTTTTATACTTACTAGCCTCTTCATGTTTGCATAGTACTCAGATGGAACTTTAACTCTATGGAAGAAACTGCACAAGTTAGTTTTTTCCATTATGTTGTACTATGTGTAGCTCTTTTCTTATTTTCATATCTTTGAGGTCCTTATAGGCTTGCACTGTATCTTTAGTCTTGCTAGATAGGCCTACTAAGAGTCCAAGAATGCTCTCACACACATTCTTCTCTATGTGCATGACGTCATGCGCGTGGTGAATATCCAAATCCTTCCAATACGGCAGTTCCCAAAACACTGATCTCTTTTTGCACATAGATTCTTTCGTTGTAGTTTTCTTGCCTCGTCCCTTTCGAAAGACAACTTCAATGCCCTTTAACATCTTGAATAATTGTCTACCAGTGGGACTTTCTGGAGCTACACTAGTCTCGACGGTCCCGTCAAAAGATTTCTTATCCTTTTGGTATGGGTGGTCCCGGCGTTGCCACCTATGGTAACACGTGTATACCGTTTTTCGACTGTTGCTTAGATATCGACCAGACGTTCCCTCCATACACACCACGTATTCGTTGTAGCCTTTTGTAACCTATCCTGAAAGATTACCCAGGGCAGGCCAGTCTTAGATTGTTACGAAAAGCATTGCACATAGGGTCAAGTGCTCTCGTTTGTACTCATCCCATATCCATACACCATCGGTCCACAGCACTTTTAGATCTTCAACTAATGGTTTGAGATACACATCTATATCATTGCCCAGTTGCTTTGGCCCTTGGATCAACAAGGGCATCATAATGTACTTTCGCTTCATACGTAGCCAAGGTGGTAGGTCATACATACATAGAGCGATGGGCGTAGGTCATACATACATAGAGCGATGGGCCAAGTGCTATGATGAGTGCTGACGTTCCCGAATGGATTCATCCCATCCGTACTTAGCCCGAACCTTATATTCCTCAGGTCATATGCAAATGTCTTGTATTTTTTCTCGATGTTTCTCCATTGTGCACCATCAGCAAGGTGTTTGAGCATTCCTTCATTTTTATGCTCTTCGGCGTGCCATCGCATCAATTGGACATGTTTTTTGTTTACAAACCATAACTTCAGCCTTGGGATTATAGGGAAATACGTTGGTGGTGTTTTCTTGTTATGCTGTGCACTGACTCCATCATCGCGCCGCTTATACCATGAATCTCCACACATTGGGCACGCATCTAACTTCTCATAGTCTTTGCGATACAAGATGCAGTCATTTGGACATGCATAAATTTTCTTTACCTCGAATCCCAATGGGCAAACAATTTCCTTGGCATGGTAGGTGGTATCGGGCATAACACTGCCCTCTGGAAGCACGTCACCCGAGAGAAGTAGCAACTCATCGAAGCTCTTATCTGACCAACTATTGCTTGCCTTCAACTGCAACAATGTCAACATGATGTGTAGCTTCGTGTGATCCTTCTTGTAACCTGGATACAAAGGTGTCTTAGTGTCCTGTACCATATGCTGGAACTTCTGAAACTGTCTTCCAGTGGTGAATTCCCCTCCTCCATCGCGCAGAATCTGATCAAGGTCATCATCAGGATCATCGACAACCACATTGTTGACGTCGCCAGCCTGCATCTCGCTTCCACTGGCGTCTTTGGTAGTGTGTTGTGAGTCCTGATGTTCAATCTCAACATCTTCACCATGCTTACTCCAACATGTATATTAATCTTTGAAACCCCTTGGAAGCAAGTGAGGACGAATTTGCTCTACGTTAGAGAATTGCTTCTTGTTCTTCCAATCCACACATAGGCAACATACATACTCCAATTGGTTATCTGACTTGTTCACCTTAAGAGCCCTTAGAAACGAGTCCACACCGTTCAAGAACTCTGGGCTGCGACGGTCACATCGTACATCCATCTCCTGTCCATCTACATCTAAAGAACAAAAGTTTAATGTTTTACTACCTATGAATATATATTTATCATATATAAAAACATATATACATAATCAAAATATTTGAAATTACATAAATTAATAAACTAAATCCACTTTTCACTTCATCAACTAAATTATTTGAAATTACATAAATCAATCAAATTACTTTTCACCCATAGGTTCATTGCTGCATACGGCAACGGTGGAGTCCACCGCTAAGGCAGCCCCACAGAAGACGTACTTAAAAAAAATAAGCTTTCTTATAGCAAACTGATACAGGTAACTAAAGCCGGTCCAACACATCAGCGACTCAATCAACGTAGTAACGAATATAGCACATATTTTTCATTCAAATTTTGTACTCAACAGAATATACAACTTTTCTTACTCAACAAAATATAAATTGTTGGGGAAAGTACATGGCCCATAGGGATACGGCCCATTTACTTGCCTTTGGTCCAAGGAAGGACCCGTGCGAGTTTCATAAGCTCGCGCCCGAGCTTCCCAACCCGGGCGCCCAAGCTTCTTAGCTCCTAAGCTTCGAAAGCTTAGGATAGGGCTCAGGCCCCAACACAGACTATGCCACGCCGTGCACAGGACGTCGCAGGCCCGCACGTCACCGCACGTCAGCCGCAGTATCGATACATGCCTGCCACAGGCGCTGGTAGGTTGGTGGCCAGTCATGTCAAAGGTCAGTTTGCCCACTTGCCCCTAAAGAGAAAGACATGCACTCTTGCTCAGTGGTCGGGACGCTGAGCCCAGCGAGTCGGGAAAACATGCCCAATGACCAGCGGATTCTAAAGATCAGCTACGCCAAAATCCGGCAAGACGGAAGAGCACAACCTGTGACCAGAAGACGGTAAGGTGCTCCGCACCAAACCAAAGTTAGACTACAATGGCCGAAGGCCGCCTATAAAAGGAGGGCACAGGCCACAAACGAGAGTTGAAGATTGGCAACAGATGCGCGAAGAAGTAGCAGCACCGACTCAGCCACCATAGAACAGGAGCACTTGCACCTGCGTAGGATTCCTAGTTCTAGGAGGTAGTTCTCCACGCCTAGTCACTTTAGGAACACACATAGTGCCTTGAGCACTCATTGTACTCAAGCCCAAGCTTCCCAACGCTCGGCCTCACCTCCTATACTCGTTTAAGCCTGATACTAAACGAGGACTAGATGTAGTGCTGTTATCCGGCAGTGGAGGCCCGAACCAGGATAAAAACATTCGCGTCACCACCGCCGTCGACAACAGCTTCCCTCGCACCAAGGCTTACGTCAACGGGGCAGGGCCACTCTCGGGTCTCACACCCTACTCTTGCATATCGGCCTATGGAGCTCGTCCCCCAGACGCCGACAGCTGGCGCCCACCATGGGGCCCGATTGTGGTTTCTCTCCTCGATCGAGTCGAGGATGGCTCTGTTGTCGTACGACGACGACGACGACGACGATGGCTTGGACCTCAACTTCGACAACTGCAACGATCTTGACGACATCGACGAATAGTACGAGAGGTTGCAAGCCGGTTTCATCGCCAAGACTCAAGCCAACGAGATGGAGGTGGAGGCTCCGCCCGTCTCGGGAGTAGCTATTCACCCTCCCCTCCTTCGCGCATCGCTCGGGCGGGGTGGCGCCTCGCTAACTCACGTCAGTGAGACCCTCATGGAGGGGCTAGAGGCGCCTCCGCTGAGTCCGCAGTCGGACGGCCCACCCACGTTCGTGGCCCCATCGGAAGGAGAGGATCTGTCTTGCGCGCACAACCGGTGCCCTGGCCCATCGGGGCCGGCAGCAGACCGAAGTACACCCATGGCAGTCGAGGGTGCCGATGGCACTGCCTCCGTGGGTGATACCGGCATGTCCCCTTCGCGAGAGCCTGCCTCACACCCCGTCTTCGCGGCGTCGGGTGAAAGGACTCCGCACCAGTCGCGCGCCGACCCGAGCAAAGAGCACTGCCAGCCAGAAACCGCGTGAAGCCGCTTCGCCGGGCCAGTCCGGCGGACCTTGGCAGATATTCGCTGTAGGCCTACCGGCTCGATGCCAACCGCTTGTGCCGCGCGCGTGTCCTCGCCGACAACTACTATCACCAACCCTGTCATGCGCAGCCAGCAGCGGGTTCGGGCAATTGCCTAGGTCATGCGTGACCTGGAGAAAGACCCTCGTGGATTCACAATGGCCGATCTAGGTGCTGCGGTCGTAGACGGCCTAGAGGAACTCACCGGGGAGCTAGGCGAGCACCTCCAAGCCACCACGCGCACCAGTGGCACCTCAAGGCATCCACGTCCACAGCGGACGGTGCCCCTCAGTGCACACCAGGCAGAGTCTTTTTCTGCCTTGAACCGTTTTTAGGCGGAAGGCCCCCAGTCGGCAATGACAGAGCTGCCTCGGGGTGCTCGGCCTTTTCCCGAGCTTTGCGCGAGGCTCCTTGGCCCTAGAAGTTTAAGACCGGGAGCATTGAGAAATTCGACGGGAGTAAGAACCCCGACAAATACCTCGCTATATATACTACCGCCATTTTGGCCGCTGGTGGTAATGAGACCGTCATGATCAATTACTTTTCTACCATGCTGGAGGGAATGGTTAGGACTTGGCTCTTTAACCAGCGTAGGGCTCCATATGCAGCTAGGAGCAGCTGCAGGAAACACTTCGGACGAACTTCCAAGGGTGCTACGCGCGGCCTGAAAAACCCCAGGACCTCAAGCTCGTGGTTCAGAAGACGGGGGAAGGCCTATAGGACGACATCCTCAGGTTCGTTCAGGTGTGCAACCCCATCCCGTCGATCTCCGACGAAGCCATTATTGAGGCCTTCAAGGAGGTAGTGCGGAATACCCACTTTACTGAAGACCTTGAGCTCCACCCAGTCCACACCGCGGCCGACCTATTTCGCTTCGCGGAGGGATACATCAACGTTTTTAAGGCGGTGGAGTGCAAGAGAGGAAGAACGGAGGAGAAGGCGGCAACCCGAGCTAGAGCGAGGTCCAAGAAGGGCGACGCCGAGAAGAAGAAGAAGAAGAAGAAGAAGAAGGAGCCCGTTGTCCCTAACTACGTCGCGGCAGCTGAGGATGAGAAGCCTACCCCCCCCGAGCGGCCTCCTCCCCGGCCAGCCCGTCCGGCAGGCGGCAGAAATGGACATGGCGCAGGCCAGAGGCAGGCGCAAGCTCGCCCTCCTCGGTCTCCACCAGCCCAGAAGGGAAACCCTCCAAATAACCACTACTGCCTGCTCCACCAGCACTATGGCCATGACCTGCATAATTGCAGGACATGGGCAGCACAGCTGGAGGACTTCTATTCCGGACACGGCCCTATGCCCGAGCTCCCGGACAACAGGGCACCGGATGGCCAAGCGCCTGCGGGTGGCAGCGGCGACGCCCTCCAGGAAGCTCGCGGACACGTCGCCGTGATCTTCGGCGGAGCGTCCGCCTATGGCTCGCGCTGCGAGCTTAAGGCCACCGCCCGAGAGGTCTACCACCTCGAAAAGGGCAAGCCCAGGGATACACCCATGCAGTGGTCTGGCCAGCCCATCACCTTCTCCAGGGACAGTCGGGACAACTGTCCCCCAGAATGACGAAACCCAGCGGCTGTCGTTGATACTCTGCCCCGCCATTACCCACACGCGGGTCGACCGTGTGTTGGTTGATGGTGGGAGCTCACTCGACATCATCACCGCCTAGGTCCTGGATCAAATACAGGTCCCGCGCTCTAAGATCAAGAACATAGCCATCCCTTTTCATGGCATTGTCCCGGGGTCGTCCCTACAATCGATCGGGTAGATTGTCCTGCCTGTGACGTTCGGGGCCCCCTAAAATTTTTGAACGGAGTACGTCACCTTTGAGGTGGTGGACTCCGGGCTGCCTTACAATGACATCCTAGGTCGCCCCACCATATGGAAGTTCATGGTGGCCACCTATCATGGTTACCACTGTCTCACGATGTCGGCCCCTCACGTGGTCATCACGATCAAGGGCAGTTACAAGGCCGCAATGGCTTGTGACGAGAGTGCCTTGGCAATGGTGGGGTAACTCCACGAGCTCGGCCCGACCAAGGGCGAACAACCGTCGGCCCACCCTAAGGTGGCCCTGCAGCTGCAGGTGCCCGCCAAAGCGGTCCCTCCCACTGAGGACGACCCTTCTATGGTCGTCCACGTGGGGACTAACCTCGAGTCCAAATAGGAACTTGAGCTCATTACCTTCCTCTGGGCTAACGCAGATGTGTTGTCCAACATGCCTAGGGTCCCAAGAGAGGTGATCGAGCACATGCTAGCCGTTCAGCCTTACGAAGCTTTCCCAAGTGAAAAGCTGACATCATCCAGGTGCAACTTGCCAAGCTCCTTCAAGCCAGCTTCATCCAAGAAGTCGAGCACTCCGACTGGCTCGCTAATCCCTCGTCGTCAAGAAAAAGGACGAAAAATGGCGAATGTGCATCGACCATCGCGGCCTCAACGCCGCCTGTCCCAAAGACAATTTTCCCCTACCGTGCATAGATCAGTTGGCCGACGCAACGACGGACTCAGCGCTCTTGAGCTTCCTGGAAGCCTACTCGGGCTACCACTAGATTGCGTTGGCTAGGGAAGACGAAGAGAAGGTAGCCTTCGTGACACCTTTTGGTACCTTCTGCTACAAGTCGATGTCGTTCGGGCTGAAGAACGCGGGAGCCACATTCCAGCGGTTAATGCAGAAGACGGTCCCTGATTAGATAGGGCGCAACATAGAGGTTTATGTAGATGCCATTGTTGTAAAGAACAAGGTTCCATAGGACCATGTAACCAATCTTCAGGAAACATTCGCTAGCCTCAGGAGACATCAAGTCAAGTAAAATCCTGAAAAGTGTGTTTTCGGTGTTTGGTTTTGCATCTTGCTCGGCTATGTGATAGACAAGGCGAACATAGGGGCTAAACCCGAAAAAATCAAAGCCATCGAGAATATGAGGTCGCCGACCTGCATCAAAGCGGTGCAAGCCCTAACCGGACGAATGGCAGCCCTTAGCAGATTCATATCTCATCTCGGTGAGCGCGGTGCACCATTCTGCGAAATCCTGCACAAGCACGACGGTTTCGAGTGGTCAGAGGAGGCTGAAGCCGCCTTCAGCAAGCTAAAGTGTTACCTCTCCACGCCACCTATCTTAGCTACGCCAAGGTTCAGGGAAGCCCTACTCCTCTACCTGGCAGTCGCACCACAGGCTGTGAGCGCTGTACTAGCAATCGAACGTGAAGGCATACAACAAGCCATCTACTACGTAAGCGAGGTGCTACATAGGCCTAAGGAGCGATACCCCGAGGTCCAAAAGCTTCTGTATGCCTTGCTCATGGCCTCACAGAAATTGCGTCACTATTTTTAAGCCCATCAAATTACGGTCCCAACAAGTTTCCCGCTAAGGGATATCATTAGAAATCCCGACGCAAACAGGCGAGTCGCTAAGTGAGCAGTCGAGCTTGGCGAGTTCGACGTCAAGTTCGTCCCACGCACAGCGATCAAGTCTCAGGTCGTGGCCGACTTCCTGGTAGAATAGACTGGGCCGGCCGAACCTCGCGGAGGCTCGCCCGAGCCTTCGAGCCAAGAGACGCACTGAAACAAGTTTTTTTATGGGTCACAGATTCGTTCAGGATGCGGATTCATTCTCGTTTCTCCCCAAGGAGAACAGATTCAGCACGTAGTACACCTCCATTTCTCTCGCAACGAACAATGCTGCGGAGTACGAAGGCCTCCTAGCCGGCCTACGAGAATGCACTACGCTCAGCATAAAGCGACTAACAGTAAAGGGGATTCAAAGTTGGTCGTCTTCCAGGTAAACAAGGAGTTTCAGTGTTGCGACGACTCAATGGCGCGATACCTGGCAGAAGTGAGGAAGCTGGAGAAACACTTCTTGAATTTCAAAGTGTGCTACATTCCCAGACTGGCTAATAGCCTAGCCAATAAGCTCGCGAAGCTTGGTTCTTCACAGAAAACCGCCCTGGTAGGGTGCTCATGCAGCACCTACTGAAGCCCTCTATTCCCTCTGGAGAAGGCCCCCGAGAAGACGTTTGCCTCGACCAAGACGACCGGTACCGTCTCGTTCTTAAAGCAGCACGACACCTGGATGATGCCATTCGTCCAGTTCTTGGTGCAGGGGACACTGCCACAGGACACGGCTGAGAAATCGCGGCTTCAAAGGCAAGCCCGACCTTACCGATTACTCGGGGGCTTGCTGTACCGAAGGGGTTCTAACTGCGTACTTTCTAAGTGCGTGACCAAGGAGGAAGGCAAATTTCTCCTCCAAGGCATTCATGACTGGGTCTGTAGGGCGCACGCCTCCTACAGAACCCTAGTGGGCAAAGCCTTCCGCATGAGATACTATTGGCCCACTGGGATGACCTACGCAAGAACACTGGTAAACATTGCCTGGCCTACCAATACCATGCCCGAATGTCCCACCAACCAGAGTACGAGCTACAAACTATCCCGCTGACCTAGCCATTCTCAACATGGGGTATGGACATTCTTGGTCCTTTTCCTAGAGGCCTAAAAGGATGCACATACTTGTTCATTGCCATCGACACTTTCACTAAGTGTATCGAGGCCCACCCAGTATAGAGCATATCTACCCAAACGGCCAAGAGGTTCGTCAGGAACAATATTGTGGCAAGGTTCACTGTTCCAAGCAAGCTAATCACTGACAACGGGACATAATTCACGAGCGAGCTATTTCAGGAGTACTGTGAAGAGCTCGGCATGAAGGTTGCCTTAGCCTCGGTGGCTCACCCACAGAGCAATGGCGCGGCCCCACGGACGAACGGGCAGATCATGCAAGGCATTAAGCGGCGAGTTTACAACGCTCTGGCTGAACAGCGCCATAATTGGGTCGAGGAGCTACCCTCGGTGCTATGCGCAGCCCGGACGACTTCTAATCGAGCTACCGGAGAGACTCCCTTCAGGCTCATATACGGCTCGAAAGCGGTCCTACCCATCGAACTAAGACTTGGTTCGATTCGTGTTGATTTTTCAGGTCATATCGACAACGATGAGGAGTGACTATTGGACCTCGACTCATCCGAATCATGCCGCGAGCAAACGCTACTGCGAGCAGCAGCATACGAGCAATCCCTTAGACGGCATGCGGCAAAATCGATACAGACCCGGACTTTGCAAGTTGGCGACTTGTTTCTAAGACGAGTTCAGAACTTAGCGCATGCCAACAAGCTCACCCCGAGGTAGGAGGGTCCATACACGGTCGTATCAGCTGCACGCCCGAGGGGCTGTGAAACAGGCTTGCCGGACGGAAGAGTTCTCAATAGCTCCTGGAACATCGCTAACTCCGAAGATTCTACGCCTAAACTAAGGTCGTAAGTTTCTTTTCTACCCTTCTTGTTTGTCTCTTTCAAACGTATAGGCAATCCCCTATGAGCCCGACCTATGATCAAGCTTAAGAGAAAGCTCGGGCTACCTCAGCAAGTTAACGACTAAGCAGAAGCTACACCCCCAGGGTTCCCTTGCACACGGGTAAGCCGATCCTCATCGCACCATGCAAGATCCTGCACGGGCAGACGCTTTCCGGTCTATACCATAAGCCCGCATAATCTGCCTAAGCCCAGGATAACTCAAGAAGTCTCAAGGTTTTGAGTCTCACAAGAGACCAGAGCAGGGGCCACGAGTTTCATTCTAAGGTCGTTTCTCTAAACAATGCCCGACCCTTTGATCACCCAGAGGTTCAACCGTGGCTCGGGGGCTAGGATCTATAGGCGCATACCTCGTTCTCTATGTTTTTTCGCCTACACGACTACTTGCAATTGTTCTCATTCTGTGCATGCAGGGAGCGAAGGAGGAAGGGGACAAACAGGAGATATATTATTTTCAAGAGCAAAGTAGAAATTACAGCAGGTAAAGGCCTACGGACCGAGCTAGCGCTTAAACTCGTGAAGTTGAACCACGGCGTTGTCGTAAAGGTCTTGAAGCGCGAGAAAAGCTCTTCGATCGTCTCGAGCGGCTCGTGCTTCAGCCCGCAACGCGGCGTTGGCTGCCTCTAGCTCCTGGATGGAGTCCTCGCGGGCCTTTAGGCGACCCTTCGCCGTAGCCGCCGCCAACTTGAGCCGAGACAGCTCCTCGGCTAGGCGATCGTGCTCCTCCGCGACCTGGGCGGCCTCATTGGCGCGTTGCATCGCCTTTGACCGAAGCCGCTCCTCAATCTCTGCCGAACGAGCGTGCTCGGCCCGAAGCGCCTCCTCCGCTAGAGGAGACACCTCCCCAGCCTTGTCCCGCACCATGGTAAAGGCCGCTTCCGCAGCCGCGGCATGAGCTTCCGCTGCCGCGGTCTGACCCGCGACCAGGCACACCTCCTCTAGCAAGCCACGCGCAACCTCGACCCGTTGCCGCCAAACCGCGCCCTCCGCCAGCGTAGCCTCCTGCTCGGCCATGGACGCGCACGCACGACCGATGACCTCACGGTAGGCCTATATGAGAAAAGTAAACTCAAAAAAAGGAGGGGAGACAAAGCAAATGACCAAGGTCAAGCTCGAGACACTTTCCCACTTCAAGATCCCAGCGAGGTCGGCTTCAAGCGAAGCCCGGGCGACACGTCTGGGCGCAGACGTCACTGCGACCAGCTCGCCCGAGCCGCCTTTCGGGCTGCTCGCCCCCTCCTCGGACGTCTCCACAGCCCGGCCTGGGCATCACTGTCCAAGGCCGAGACCACCTTCTCCGTAGGCTCGGTCGTCTCAATGGCCAGCGGGTGCAGTTCAGGTGCAAGATCTACCTGCACATCGAAGATTGCCAGTCGCCTAACCACCTTGGCGTTGACCACCCAGTCGGCAAAGGACTGACCAGGCAGAGGCGGGAACTTAACGGACTCCTCTCGACGCGCCCCTACGTTGGTGTGCTTCTCCTCAACCCACGCGGGCGTCGCCACGATCCAGCCCACAGCAACGAGCGAGGCGACACTTGGCAGACGCACCAGGATAGTGTCTACTGTGGTGATCACCCGGACCGGCCAATCCCAGCCGAACATGAGCATGTCGCTCGAGTCCAACGTCGAAATCGGCCGGCCGTGCTATGAGAAGAACTCGGCGAGCCCATTGAGGTCGATGGGCCGCCACCCGAACTTCGTTCGCCCTTCAACCCGGAGCGGCGCCAGGGCCATTGTTTCGATGTCAGCCTCTACCTCGACAGTGACGGACTGGCAGCGAATGTCGTTGCGCACCACCGGCGGAAGAAAGTACGCCCTGGAGCCCCAACACCTCTTGGATTTCGGAATAAGTTTGCCTTCCCGGGCCAATTCTTCCAGCCTCACTGAAAGGACCCTCTTAGCCCCCACAGACACCGTGACTAGCATCAACAAGGATCAGCCCAATGATTAGCTCGGGATATGCGGCACCACGAAAAAGAAAGAAAGCGAAAGTACAGTGACTTATGGGCAAGGTCGAGGTCGGTCTCGGCTGACCTGACGTCCACGGGCTTTCCACCTAGCATCAGCCGACGCTTCTTCGGCGACGGCTGGGTGTCTCGCGCTGACAACTCTGTCCCATCGGGAGCCCCTGGTTCGCTTCCCTTGAGGCTGCTACACGCCCGCAGATCGCCCTTGGTGCACCTGCTGCAAGCTCGCGTGGCTGCCAGCTGCTGAGCGTGACGGCGGGGCGACTTCCGGAGCGACCACCAGTGACAAGGCACCGGACTCGACCCCCTCATCCTCTTCTTCCTGCAAGCAAGCCTGGAAGGGATCATTACAAGTTGAAAGAAGGTCGCCCAAAGGCATGGAACTCGCGGAAGCACGAACCTCGTCGCTTTCGTGTAGGGTGTTCTGAACGCTTGAGTCCGATGGCTCGTGGTGGTTTGCGAGAAGCATGAGCTCCACGACCCGAGCTACCTTGCCCCCCAGCCAAGGCTACAGAAAGAAGATAAGAACATCAAGGCGTGTCGGCAGAAAGGTCGTGCAGAGGATCGAAGGTTGAAGAAAACTAACGCTCATTCCCCTCACGGGTGAGATCGTTCCACCCGCAAATATTGAAGAAGGGGTGTTCCCGCTTTCGTAGCGGGCTTACCCGGTTCCTGACAAAATCGGCCACGATGTCGTAGCCATTCACCCCTTTCTCGGCCAGCTTCCGGATCCTGGCCGCGGAGACCGCCTCCACCGGCTCCAGCATGGGACGCTGCAGTTTCAATAGCTCGGGGTTCTCATTCGAGAACCAAAGCCCATACCTGCCGAGCTTTTTGCTGTAATACCACCACGATGCTCACCCGCCGACATTCTCCTTGGTCTTGAACAACGGATACCCGAGCTTCATGTCGCGGCGCAGCTTAAAGTAGGCGTACCCCGCCGCGTCGCTCCCCTCGGTCGTGGTGAGCTCATAAAAGTGGAGAAAAAGGCTCACCGTCGGCTCGATGCAGACGTATGCCTCGCAAAAGATGCGTGAAGATCGCCAGGGACAGGATCGAGTTGGGATTGATATTCATCAACTCGATACCGCACTGGGCCAAGACGGTAGCGAGGAAGTCGGACTCCGGGACCCGGATCCGTGGATGGTGAAAAGCTTGAAGGATACGATCTCGTTGTCCTTGGGCGTCGGAACGACCTCCGCTCCAGCCGCCCTCTAGCCACCGACATCGATGAAGCTGTCCACGGTCAACTGCTTTAGAACCGCATCGGAGGTAAAGCTCTAAGTGAAGGGCGCCATTAGTGGGGAATGGCTGGGGAGCGAGATGCTGAAGAGCGATAAGATGAAAGCACAGGAAGACAGAAAGGCACAGGGGGAAAAAGAAGGCGACGCGAGGAAGCAAACCACATCTTATAACCGGCGTGGGAGGCGAACCAGCGCCTCTCCGCCAAAGGTGCAGAAACCAAAAAAGAACAGCGGCGCGCATAACTACGCTCAGTTGGACTCCCACTAAAACTGACGCAATACGTACGAAGGGCGCCGCTTCGTCAAAAAGCGATTGTTAGAAACCTCTGAGTGGACCATTTTGCCCTACTGGAGGCTCGGGGGCTAGCTATTGGGGAAAGTACACGGTCCATGGGGAGACGGCCCATTTACCTGCCTTTGGTCCAAGGAAAGACCCGTGCGAGCTTTGTAAGCTCGCGTCCAAGCTTAGTAAGCTCACGCCCAAGCTTCCCAACCCGGGCGTCGGAGCTTCTTAGCTCCCGACCTTCGAAAGCTCGGGACAGGGCTCCGGCCTCAATGCGGACTATGCCACGCCGCGTGCAGGATGCCGCAGGTCCCGCATGTCACCGCGAGTTAAATGCAGCCGCAGTACCGATGCACGCATGCCACAGCCGCTGGTAGGTTGATGGCTAGTCAGTTTGCCCGCTCGCCCCTAAAGAGAAAGACACACACTGCTGCTCAGCGGTCGCGACGCTAAGCCCAGCGAGTCAGGAAAGCATGCCCAATGACTAGCGGATTCTAAAGATCAGCTACAACAAAACCAAGCAAGACGGAAGAGCACAACCAGTGACCAGAAGACGGTAAGGTGCTCCGCACCAAACCGAAGTCAGACTACAGTGGCCGAAGGCTGTCTATAAAAGGAGGGCACAGGCCACAAACAAGAGGAGGAGATTGGCAACGAACGCGCGACAAAGCAGCAGCACCCACTCAGCCACCATAGAACAGGAGCACTTGCACCTACGTAGGATTCCTAGTTCTAGGCGGTAGTTCTTCTCGCCCAGTCACTTTAGGAACACACATTGTGCCTTGAGCACTTATTGTACTCGAGCCCAAGCTTCCTAAGGTTCGGCCTCACCTTCTGTACTCGTTTAAGCCCGGTACTAAACGAGGACTAGACGTAGGGCTGTTATCCGGCAGTGGAGGCCCGAACCAGGATTAAAACACCTGCGTCACCACTGTCGTCGACAACATCTTCCCTCGCACCAAGTCTTCGGTCGAGAGGGCAGGGCCACTCTGGGGTCTCACCACCTACTCTTGCATATCGGCCTGTGGAACTCGTCTCCTAGACACCGACACAAATAATATAGCATAGATTTTTTTATTCAAATTTTTTACTTGTTTTTTTGGTAATTAAGAAGGTTTTTAATACGAGCTAAAAATTCATACCAAAAAGTTTCTCTATTTGACTCGGTCATCTCGGATTAGGATAAATATTGACACCCTACCGGCAATGAAAATATACTTCAACTAAATTACTTAAAATTACAAAATATCAACTAAATTATTTAAAATAAATTATATAAAATAAATGTACTTGGGTTTGGAGCCTCCACGCGATGAAAACCAGTACAATTGCTAGGGTTTAGAGCCTCCACGCAATGAAAAACCAACAGAATTGGTTGGATTTGGAACCTCCACGCTTAGCCTTCAAAATTTAGAGCTCAAGTATGCCTCACAGCCACAATGTGCCTTCACCCGTAGCTCACACTGAGCTGCACACAAATGTGCCTTCCATCTTAGCTCCTATCGGATTGAAATTTTTAAACAACACATCATTGCCGGTTGTTAAACAAAACCGGCAATGGAAATAAATATCATTGCCATTCCTATACTTCGGCAGGAAATGTTATAGAACCGGCACAGATAATGGGCTATCACTACCGGTTCTTGTATGTGGACGGGAAGGGTGCAGAAAACCGGCAGTGAAAATGGCCTTTTCACTGCCGGTTCATGTCAGTCAATGGGAGCCGGCACTGATGATCAATATTATTGCCGGTTTTTAAAAGGAACCGGCTGTAAAAGTTTTACTGCTGGTTTGCATTCATAACCGGCACTGATGTACTGAGTTTCCCCACCTCTTGGTTTGCAAACTGGCAGAGATAACTTATCATTGCCGATTTTCTGTGAACCGGCACAGATGGGACGGTTACAAAGGATAGTTCTGTTGTTGTAGTGTACTTTAATTTACTCAAAAATTATTTTTTCTGCATGGGTTTCTCTATTGAGGGTAGTTAGGTGCATATTCATTACATGCTCTATTATATATTGCAATTACTTGAAATGCTAGAGTAGCTATGCCTATTCTTTAATCATGTTGAATACATGCCCTGCTCTTTGCTATGCTTTGGTCACCATACCAAATTGCCTTGATTATCATGTCATTTGAACCCTAGGATATTTACTAGATAATTTGAGCTCATAATCCTTGTGTAAAACTTACTAAGATGTGCTCAAGTCTAATCTATGACTTTCAGTGTGTATTTGCCCCATAATGGTGGATGGTAGTTCCCCAATACATGCTGCTCACATCTTACTATGAAATGGCATAGGTCTAAACTAGTATGAAATTGAGGTCTATAATTGGGTTATTATGGCATGTTGAGTCTGGTTTGGGTTACGGTGCAGTCAAGGGGGTTAAGATTATGTGATTATGTTTGTGGGTCTATGGAGGACATGGTAAATGAGGTGTATGTTTGGAGTAGGATCTGGACTTAGAGGTCGGGGACTTAAATGAGATTGAGGCAGGGAGCAGAGTGTGGGATCCTCGGCTCTCAGGCCATGGTTATTGAGAAGCGGGACCAGAAATGGTCACTTAAACTTGAACAATATTGGATGCGGTCTGACACAACGCATGGTCATCGCGCAGTCGTGCGGGTGATGGAGTCTAGTTGCGTGCTCCATGGAGACCCTAGAACATACTCCAGCTCGAGGCGAAGGCAGAAGGGCGCCATCGTCGAGGGTGATCCAGGTCATGCACTTGCTAGACTTGCAATCTAGTAGAGTGGTGATCCACAATTGGAGAGCCTAAATCTAGAAATAAGATGGTGGGAGAAAGGATGAAGATCGGTATGCTGGGAGTAGTTAAGTCTTGGTTTATGTTTGGACGTGTCCGAGGATATGACCCGAGGATGGTATAGATTGGGTAAGGTTACTTTGGAACCCATAATTCATTCAATAAATACATGACTATTTAACAACATTTTTAAAGTGGCTAAGTTATAATTTTGTATTATTATTATTTCTAGATGGTTTTATGCAAATAAAAGAACCTCCAGCCTTCCCTTGGAGCCTCTATCATTACTTGCATTAAAAGGGTGTTAACACATAAATGCGGTTTGATTGCGCACTTACCCTCACACTCACTAACCTTTTAGATGGAGATCAAACCGAGGATCTTTATGTGTGTCATGAGGATGAGAATCTAGACTATAGCGGTCATAATGAAGCCTTGGACGACCATTCAATTGTTTGCAAGATTGCATAGCCGTATGATGATCTTTTGTTGTCTTTAAACTTTCCACAATGTCGATTGAACTCTAAACCTTCTTTTGGAATGTACTATAATATTTCGTTATGTAACGATAAAACTTCTGTACCGCTTGTATGCAAAAGATCTAGCTATATAAATGTGTATAGTAGGCTACTAATTTAAGGACTAGTACAGGAATCATAGTAGTCCTCAAAAACAGAGAATTGAGAGCTTACATACTGCCGCACCATCTGATTTTAATGCACGAACTCAGTTTGAAATGGAGTATATATATTATTTTAGTTTTAGCTAGCTAGTTTGATTCAAGATATATACCCAGCTATAATAATTCAAACAAATTCATATATTCCATTAAAGAAGACATCAAATTCAAGGTTTTTGGAGGAACTTTGTTCATAGATTTTGCTGGTGACGACAGGGAGCCACCATGCATGGCCTAGGAGACATCTTTAGTCCATCTTTTGGTAGGCTAATACATGTGCAATCATATCAAGCGGTGCACTCTTGCAATCGGTGCATCAGGGCTATGCATAAGCCTCCGGGAAATTCCCGCCGCTCCTCAAATTATTTTGGAATATTTACCACCATGCCTTCCTTCCCGATTGGCTCGTCACCCTCTCCTACTCCTCTCCGACCCCCTTCCGCCACCCGCGCCATCAACTGCAGCAGCTCACCTGCGGGATGCGGCACCTGCCATGCACGATGCTGTGGAAACCCTAGTGCTGCCTATTGCAGCAGACAGTAGAGCCATAGCGCCGCTCGGCTCCCCTCATCCCTTCCCTCTGTACTCAACATCACCTCCTCCTCTGCTGCTTCTTGTGGATTCTTTGCATCTTTTTTAATTTGAGTAAATTACACTGTATGCACCTAAATTTGCCCTAAGTGTTTAAATAGGCCCCAAATCCTAAAAACTATAGATTTAGATATACATAGTTGTCCCATTTGTTCAAGTGATGTCCAAAACGCCATGAGTTGTCCAATATGCTAACATGGACTACCATGTAACCTATCCACATGACGATTATTTGCAAAAACAAAGTGTCATATTGGCCAGTACTCTAATGTAATAACTATTTTATTCGTGATGGTTGTGATTCAAATTGTGAATTTGTATGTACTAGCTACTTGATCCAGGGACTAGTATGGTAAAAGCACAAAAGATACTCGAATCTGTTTTACGGGTCCGAGACTCCTTGACGCTATCACCTTCACTTCCATTCCCACTACTCCAATGTTTCCTTTTTAGAGCTTAGACTGTTAGAACTGACACTACTATATAAATGCTCATCCATGCCCCCTCATCACTGTCGTTTTTGGCTAGAACCACCAGTGAAGTGCCTGCGCCCGTCCCATCCCGCGCTGGTGACCCGACGAACCGCCAGTGATGGACCATGTACAGAAAACCGTCAGTGATAGTACCCTATCAATAGCGGTTTGGCCACTCAACTGCTAGTGAAACTATCACTAACAGTTCACCTGACCATCAGTGATATGGTACCATGGCTCCCACCAACTCTCGCCAAATTTTGGAAGAAACTGCCAGGGACATGTCACTGGCGGTTCTTTAGGTGAACTGCTAGTGATAGTGACCATCAAGCTCCAATACTGCTGCTCACTGTGGTCCTCCTGAACTGTAACGGCGGCAACGGTGGGAAAATAGTAAGAAGATTTAAAAAATTTATAAATTTTTTGAAGATCTCAGGAGTTTTAGTTGTTTAAAGGTTAGTGGTACCTCAATCATTTCCTAATTGCTCTCTTATTGCTTGTTTGAGGTAGATGAGAGATATACATGTGTAGATCTAGATTTAGATTGGATGTTGAATAATTAATATCCATGTGATTGGTTGATGCTTGCTAGTTTGAGGTGGATGAGAATAATTAATATCCATCTTATTCATAGATATGCATGTGCTTATAGCTAAATAGTTTGAGGTGGTTGAAAATAATTAATATCCATGTTTGTTTATGATAGCTTGTTTGTGGTGGATGAAATATCCATGGTTTGTTTATGATAGTTAGTTTGTGGTGGATGCAAACACTTCATTAATATCCACAGTTTGTTTATGATAGCTAGTTTGTGGTGGATGAAAATAATTAATTAGTATCCATGGTTTGTTTATGATAACTAGTTTGTGGTGGATAAAAATAATTAATTAATATCTATGGTTTGTTTATGGTAGTTAGTTTGTGGTGGATGAAAATAATTAATTAATATCCATATAATAATATCCATGATTTTTTCATAGTAGCTTGTATGAGGTGGGTGAGATTAATTAATATCCATTTCTATCTTTGTATTTTTGACTAAAACTATGTATGAAGAATTTACTTAATTAAATCGCCATATTAAATTTGTGCAAATAATGGATAGAACATGGATGTACACGGAAAATCGTGCAACAGAGAGGATATGCAGGAGAAAGAGGGGGTTGATGCGATATGTTGTCCATGTATTGATTGCGCTAACATAAAGTTGTTCAGAAACTCAAACGGATCAAGTTTCATCTCATGAAGCGAGGATTCAAAGAAGGTTATTCATGTTGGACGAGTTACGGTGACAAAGAGATTACACAAGAGCATGATAATTACACTAGCGAAGGCGGTAACGACGATGCGGGTGTCGAGTGTGATGTTGACGAATTATGGTCGGACGATGAGTACAATTTTGATAAGATGATGCGTCACATAGAAATGGACTATGGGACTACAGAAGAGTTTGCTAAGTTCAAGAAATGGTCTGAAGAGTCGAAGAAACCAATTTTTGATGGTTGCAAGCCAAAACAAACTATGTTGGCGACTGTCCTCGAACTACTACGATTGAAGACAAGGAACTGCTGGTCCGATAAGAGTTTTACGAAGCTCTTAGGATTTCTAAAGGATCTTCTTCCAGATGGTAATGAGTTACCAAAAACAACATACCACGCAAAAAAGTCATTTGTCCCCTAAGAATAGATGTGCAGAGAATCCACGCCTGTCGGAACGACTGTATACTGTACTGTGGAGTATCCCGCTACAAAAGAAATGCCAAAGGCCAAGACGACAGTGATCGGGATGTCGAGGTAAATCAAGGACCTCCAGCTAAGGTTATGTGGTTCTTACTGTTGACTCCACGATTGATACGTTGGTTTGGAAATCAGAAGGAGTCTAGACTAATTAGGTGGAACTCGGAGGATGGTCAGAAAGATTGCAAGCTCAGACACCCAGCAGATGGTCCCCAATGGAGAAACATTGACAATAAGTTCCCGGAATTTAGTGTAGACCCTAGAAATTTGAGGTTTGAGTTGAGCACGGATGGTATGAATTCATTTGGTAACTGGAGCAGCAAGCACAGTAATTGGCCTACGAATCTATGTATATATAATCTTCCTCCTTGCCTATGCATGAAGAGAAAATACATTATGATGTGTATACTAATCCAAGGCCCAAAGCATCCTGAAAATGATATTGATGTGTACCTAGCACCGTTGGTGGATGAACTTCAGACACTGTGGAACAACGGGGTGAAGGTATGGGATGCGGACCGGCGGGAGATCTTTACGCTACACGCCATGTTGTTCTGCACCATCAACGATTTCCCTGCACTTGGAAACCTATCGAGCATGACAACGAAAGGTAGCAAAGCTTGTCCTCACTGCTTGGAGGATACCGCAAGTGTGTGGCTGAGAAACTCTCAAAGGACTGTGTATATGCGCCATCGAAGGTTTTTTCACACTCACCATCCACATCGAAAGATGATCACGCAATTCAACGGAACTAAGGAGCAAGGCTTAGCTCCACCACCAGTTAGTGGAAAAGAAGTTCATGATATGCTTACGGATTTCCATATTGAGTTTGGGAAATGGAAAAAAGGCCGTAAGAATAGGAAGAACACGAAAACTAGTTAAAATGGCATATGGAAGAAAAGGTCAATTTTTTGGAACCTACCTTATTGGCAAGACTTGGAGGTTCGACACTGCATTGATGTGATGCGTGTTGAGCTAAATGTCTATAACAGTTTGGTCGGGTTATTGCGGAATATCAAGGACAAAACGAAGGACAGGTTCAACACACGGCTCTACTTGGTTGATATGAAGATAAGAAGTGAGTTAGCACCGGTTGAGACTAGTGCAGGCTAAAAATTCCTCCCTCCAGCATGCTATACTCTTTCCAAGGCCGAGAGAACCGAATTTTGCGAGTGTTTGCATGGTGTTAAATACCCGTCCAGTTACTTTGCCAACATGAAGAGTATTGTTTTGATGGATTATTTGAAACTGCCCGGGATAAAGTCGCATGACTGCCATGTTCTAAAGACTCAGATGATTCCCGTCGCAATAAGGAATATATTGCCTCGTAATGTTTGATAGACCATCACTAGGCTCTGCTATTTTTTCAATGCAATCTCTCATAAGGTAATCGATCCCGATGTTCCTGATCCGCTGCAGGCTGAAGCAGTAACAATTTTGTGTGAACTTGGGATGTTATTTCCCTATCATTTTTTGATATTATGGTACATCTCATTTCTCACCTTGTTAGAGAGATAAAATTATGTGGCCCGATGTTTCTACGTTACATGTATACGTTCAAGAGGTACATGGAAATTCTGAAGTCCTTTGTATGCAAACAGATATCGACCTAAGGGCAGCATTATCAGAACTTATGCAACAGAAGAAGTCATCGAATTTTGCATCGATTACATGTCTCAAATTGATTCCATTGGTGTGCCCGTATCCCGCCATGAGGGCAGGCTACAAGGTACCGGGACACTTGGTAGAAAAACAATAACTCCTGACATCGACATGTATTACAAAGCCCACTTCATTATTCTGAACCACATGACCAAGGTGAGCCCTTACGTTAATGAGCACAAGGAAACTCTACACCGTCAGTATCCAAGGTAAACTGAGGGTTGGATCAAAAAAGGAGCATAATCATTGTTTCAATGATTGGTTCAAGCTACGATTCACCAAAATGTTGTGTGCCGATCTACTCCTATGGTTAGCAAAGGGGCTGATATTCACCGTCGCGACATGGCAAGGATACGACATAGACGGATACACATTCAATACAATACATCAGGATAGGAAGAGCACTATATAGAATAGTAGCGTTCGTATAGATGCATTTTAGGAGGAATGCAATAAAGGTTAGATAACGTAGAGTATGACCTCGTACTATAGATTCATTGAGGAGATTTGGGAGCTGGACTACGTAATTTTTAAAATTCCCCTGTTTCGATGCAGATGGGTTAGTCTAGGGGGTGTACAATGCGATGACTTTGGTGTGACCGCTATACACCTCTAGCGTGTGAGATATAGAGATGACCCTTTTGTGCTCGCAAACCAAGTTTTACAGGTCTTCTATGTCACAACCCCTCTAATAAGAAAAAGCACGTAGTTCTTAGTGGAAAATGACGAATCGTTGGAATCGAGAATGTGGAGGCAGAGAAGTACAACCAATTTGATGAGATTCCCCCTTTCGGAGATGGCATCCATCCCGGGTTAAAGGAAACGGCTAATACAGTAGCCTATGTGCGCGTCGATCATAAAGAAGAGCTAATCATATGACTAGTCATGTGTACTCTTAATCACCATGTATTGGTCATCAATGTAATGTTGTATAATATTGACATGATAATGTAATGTTCTATAAAAAAAATAAATTGCTATTTTGCAAGCTCACTGTAAGTTTATATATCTATTATATAAATAAAGTAGGGGAAACGGAGGCACCATATTAATCAGAGAAATACTACAAAAAATAAAGAAAAAAGAAAAATATCTGCACCATCGATTACAATGGGCCAGATAATAAATAAAAATAATATAAGAATAGTAAAAAAAATAATAGTCAAGAGTCCATACATGAGGATTAAAAAGAAGAGTCCATACCTGATACAATAAATAATAGGAAAGAATCCATAAATAGGAATAGAGTACATAACTAAAAATAAGACCTGTACTTAAGATGACAAAAGATTGTATCAAGGTTCACAAAAGATGACAAAAGATAAAAAAAAAAAACCCACCGTGCCAATAGGACGACAAAGTCCTAAGGGCACACTGGTTAAAAGGGCGAGCTATAGGTGCGCTGCTTCTCGTGTGGTCGCGGGTTCGAGTGCCACCATCTCCCCTTTTTCTCGAAAAAAATCTCTATCACTCGCGGTTCATGTAACGATCCGCTAGTGATACTTGGCATCAGCAGCGGTTCTAAATATGACCCCTAGTGATATGTAGTGTCACTAGCGGTTCATTAGATGAACTGCTAGTGATATGGGTCATCAGTGGTGGCCTCTGGTGGCTTAGTTTCATATCACTAATGCTAGTGATATTTCATATCAACAGCGGTTCTTCTCTAGAACCGCTAGTGATATGATCTCTTTATATTCCCCATTCTTCTCAGCACCCAAAAATTTTCCATGTCCCGCGCTCCCGCGAGAGCGCCACCGCCGTCGTCGACCCCCTCCACGCCCCCGTCGCCGGCGTCCCCATCCCCGTCGTCGACCCCATCCACATCCTCGTCGCCGGTGTCCCCGTCCCCTTCGCCGTGTCCCCTTCCCATTCGCTGACCCTGGACCCCGACACTGTCGCCGGCGTCCCCGTCCTCGCCCAGGTTCAATTCCTAGAGCACTGCACATTTTAACAGTAGAGACTAGATGACTAGATGCTGATTCCCAGATTTGAGCAAGATCTGCTACGCTCTAGTATGGATGGATTTTGTTAGTTGGAGATTCCATTGCATCGGTTGCCTCTGTGGTCTGCCTGGCTTGGAAATGTATAGGATTTTAGTTTGGATTCAGGCTAGTTGTGTATTTGTAGTGAAGTCAGAATGGAAAATGCTCTTCAACTTTGAGCTGTTGCATTCAGTGGGAAGAGGGTATCGCTTGTCCATGCTATACCCCTATTTCCAAACTTAACTAGGTGGCTTGTGGCTAGCGGTTGTGTTATATATCGCTTATCCATTCTATACCCCTATCTTACATTCGACAATAACCTCAGCATACATAGAGTCCACACCCCCTCAACCGGAGGCGGTGCCTACAGCTGCCCCCCAATCGGAGGCGGAGCCTGTAGTTGCCCCTCAACCAGAGCCAAAGCCTTCAGCCGCCCCTGAACCGAAACCGGAACCGACACTTGAGGATGCCCTTCGACCTACAACTAGGGTCAGGCGAGGCCCGTCCAAGCTGAAGACCAATGTGGTCCACACCATCATGGAGGTTGACTAGGCTGGTACACCGGTGCTTCCTGCGAAAGCAGCAGCCAAGCAGCCACGTATCAGACGATGTGCGGAGTGGTTGCTAGGACTTGAGTCCCTTGCACCATCGAGACCTGGAAGGCGCTCAATGATCAAGAAAGGGGCCAGCTATAGAACGAGTTATGACGGTGTTTCCGATTCCCCGATGATTCCCTTGACACCATGCGGAGAAGTACATTGAAACGCATGGAGAATGCTTGGAAGAAATGGAAGGTCACTCTAAACAACTCTTTCCTGAAGGTGGAAAAGGAACCCTTCGCGAGGTACCCTTCTATAGCCGAGGAGGAGTGGAAGGAATACAAAAGGATGAAGACAACTTCTGAGTTCCAGCAGAGTAGTGCCGCGCACAAGGCCATTCAGGGCAAGAACACCAACCCCCACAGACTCGGCACTGGCTGGTACACGGGCAAGATATGGGAGTGGGAGCAGGCAACCACTTCAAACAAGCAGTCAGATGCCGTGACAAGGCTCACCAAGCCACGTGCCGAACACTGGTACAGGGCCAAGGCTAAAGTGACATCCATGGGTGACGTGTCTTTCCTAAGGCCTGAAACCTCGGAGGTTGCTAGAAAGCTGGTAACTTATAGTCAACCATTTGAGTTTTTTGTGCTTTTCAATTTGTAATGTTGTAAGACCCATAATTGTATTGTGTCTACCTATTGTAGTTTGAATATGACTCCCAGGTTTCGCAAGGCTCATTTCGGGAGAAGAGGGAGCGGGACATCCTGATAGAAGCCCTTGGTAGCAAGGAGCACCCAGGCCACACGTAGGGCGTCGGGGTGTACGTACCATGGAAGGAGGCTTTTCCCCGATGACCCAGACTACAAGAGGAGAAAAACTCACGCCAATTTAGAGGCAGATCTTAGGGAGAAGATGCGTGCGGAATGGGAACCTTAGGTACAGAAGCTGGAGGTGATCATAAGTACTCGAGCTGAAGCCAACCATCCTCTTGATGCCGACCCTCCGCACGAAGCCGTTGATGCCACCCCCCTCCATTTAAAAGTAGCTGCGCTTCCACACCTACCCCAGAAGGTGTAGCTGACACCCAGTACCCGGTGGACCAACTCAAGGTATGTGTGTTTATATGTTTGTTCATGTAAAAGCAGGTTAGTCCCTATTCTAATGGGAACAAACCCCTATGTAGTTGACTACCCCTTGCAAGCTATTCATGATGTTTAGCGCCACTCTCTCCATCGAGGTATGGAGGGGGGTATTGTACCCATGCCTTCTGGGGATGAAGGTTCATAGTACGGACCTGGCGGCTAGCTACGCGAAGGTAGAAGTGGACTTCATACTGGACAACGCCAAGAACATCCCCCTGGTGAATTCCCCAAACGATGAAATGACCACGGTAGGGGATGCCATCCATTCGTTTGTATAGTGGCCCAAGAAGGACATGTACTGGAGACCTTGCATGAGGGTGCTGAAGCCGCCGAAACCCTGGAGCCACCACCACAAGAAGAAAAGGAGATACCTCCCAAGAAAGCCATATCAGAGGTGGCCTCTAAACCTTCCAAGTCACAAACAAGCTCACAACCCAGAAGTGTGCTGTGATCTCCCCGCCCAAGTATTCCATACCTACGAAGAGCAGAGCCAAAGGCAAGGTGGCTTCTATGCCGACGTCTATGCCCAAAAAAAATTGCACTGGCCATCGAGCAACAAATTCTTTAAGATTAGAGCGCCTTTGGCTACGGATAAAGCATTGGCTGACATGGGTCCTGCCTACCGCAACCTACATGAATATTACCTGCAGAAGTCTTAGTTGCCCGAGAGAGATCGAGAGTCCGGTATCACGGCTAAGCTGAAGGCCAAGCATTTCGTGGACAAAGAAACTTATTTTGGGATGACCTTCGCAGACATATGGTACATGTACCGTCTTGAGGAGATAGATGCCTCGCTCCTCCGATGCTTTTCAATGTAAGTGACCGCAATCCTTTTTCATATTTCTACCTCCTGGCTAGTTTCATCGACATGTATAACAATCACTTATACCTTTGCAGCCTCATCAAGCTAAATGCCGAACAAACCAACACCCCAGTCGGTTTTCTCGATCCAGTACTTGTGTCCTAGGATAATATCAAAGAACATGTCAATCGAGTCGAAAACTATATCAAGAACGCAATGCTCAAATAACAAGACAAAGAATATTTCTTGTTGCCATTTAATAAAGATTTTCATTGGATCTTGGTGGTCATAATCCTTTACCAGAACAAGGTTTTCTACCTCGACTCAAAAAGTGATAGCCTAACACATGAGTTCAATGATTTGACGAGACTACTCAAGTTGGTGTTCAAGAAGTATGTTCAAAAAGGGAGAAGCATCAAGTTGATAAGGGCACTGTTCTTCGACACTGTGAGAAAATCCCGGTACGTGCCTGCAAATACTTCTCTAAATTGAATTATTTCTAGTTTCTGTCGAACTAATTATTGTGCCTTGTATCTCTACCTGTGTAGTGCCACCAGCAGTCCGGAGGCCATGCTTGCGGATTTTATGTTGCCCACTACATGCAACAGATTATGAGTCTATGAAGCGCAATAGAATTTGAACTCAACGTGAGCAATATCGAGTACAATTTCCTTTCTGACATTAGAGAACTGCTAGCTAACTTTATCATGATACAAATTGTTGATTCACATGGGCGTCTAAACCCTAGGACTTAGTGTAACATTGTGACATGGGTTGTGAACATTGTAACATATGTATAAGGCGATAATATATATCATTTGTTGATAATATGTGAATTGTATGACTTCTGTGATATAAATTGGAGCTATAGGATCACGAGGTGATAATATGTAAATTGTATGACTTCTGTGATGTGATAATATGTGAATTATGATTCTATGATCATATATGACTTCTATGATGTGATAATATGATTTTGTGATTGTGTATGACTTCTATGATGTGATAATATGTGAATTACCCTGGATATCACAGTCAGTGATCTCACTGACGGTTCGAAAACCGTGAGTGATGATGGTTATGAACTACCAGTGATAGGATTTCCTGTGCTAATGCGATTAGCGATTAGTGGTAATATTTTCATAGCCGAAGTTGTTCTTGATTCGATAACAATGTAAATGAAAGTAGTTATCACTGGTGGGTGTTGTGGCAAGAATATTCTTCTCTCTCTGCCTCAAAGTGGTTTTTTTTCATAATTGAATTTTTTTATGGAGATAGATCTTCCCGTCTTTGCTTTGCTTACATCTGAATATTCTTTATCTCCTCACATTCACTTCTCTAGGCCAACGCTTAGATCTTGCTTGCATTATTGCAGTTTTTTTAATACGTTGGAGAGTCATACTTCTCCATATGAATGATTGACTGAAGTAGTTTAGTCTAGTTTGGAACTCGCGATTGTTTATGAACCTATAAAGGGGGAGAAAGACTGAATTTTTATCATTTTAAATGGAGGGTTTGTGGAGATTGTTTGTGAACCTCGGGGGAGAAGGACTGAATTTTTATTGTTTTAAACGAAGATTTTGCATGGGAAAAAGATTGAACTTTTATCCTTTCTAAACAGACATTTTGTGCGGAAATTTTCTACTCGGGTAGATATTTTTGCAGGCGTCGTATTGCCGGTTTGTGTTTAATTTCTTTAGTGTTGTTATCGATCGACATTACGCTCGCAAATGAAGTGATTCTGCAGGTCGTGCAGGATTCGAGGACCGGGCGTAGAGTGGCAGTGAAGGTGGTAGAAGAAGAAGGTGGTGCAAAGTACTGCGATCGTGGAGCAAATCAAGAGAGAGATTACTGTCATGAAGCGAGTCTCCCACCAGAACATCATTCTAAAAACAAAGAGTATGGTATACAGTCATCCCGAGCTAAACCTATTTATGAAAGGTGGCGGTCATAAGCATTGAGCACCAATCTAAAAACAAAGCATGGATAAACCGAATACGAAGAACCAAGCGTCGGGCAGCCAAGCCACTGTTTCGATTTGATCAAATAGAAATGGGATAGAGCTTTAGTACTTGATTGGTGTGGAGAGAGGAGTTTACTTGAGGGTACCGACTCCCCTACACTAAATAAAGGAAATAAAGGAAGAGTCACGAACCACTCTTCTTGCTTGATGAAATAGCTCAGTGCCCGAGCTCCAAGATCTATGTCACCCTCGAGCTCGTCCGTGGCGGGAGCTCTTCCAGCGGATCAAGCGCGCCGGAAGCGTCCAGAGGACATCACGCGCTGCTACTTTTGGCAGCTTATCCCTATCGTCGATTTCTGTCACTCCTACGGAGTCTACCACCACGACCTCAACCCAGAGAACTTGCTACTCGACGGGACGAGCAACCTCATGGTGGCCGACTTTGGCCTAGGGTTTTGTTTTTCGGTTTGGAAAAAAATGGTAAGGACCGAGAAAACCAATTTTACCGAAAATCAAAAAAATTCAGCCGATTTTTAGTCCTATTTTTTTAATTTTAAATTTGAATTAAAATAAAAAATTGAGGTTGTAAAGGCTTGAACCTGCAACCTATAGTCTATAAAGAGTGATACTAACTACTAGGCTACACTAGCATTCTTATATAACACCTATTTGAAAAATATTCTATATGTTTATGAAAAATTTATCAAAACCGAATATTTTCACCCAAATTTTTTTAAAAAATTGGTCTGCACCGTGAAAACCGCGGAAAATCTGTTTTCTTGGAACCAAAAACATATCCCTGCTTTGGCCTCAGCGTGCAAGCCGACCATGCTCGTGTCGATCGACGGGCTACTCCACTCCGTTCGCGGTACACAGGGCTATGTCGCGCCGGAGGTGAAGTATGACAAGGCTGACCTCTGATCCTACAGTTTCATCCTCTACATGCTGCTCACCGGACTCCACAAGTTCCCGAACCACAACATTGTCACCCAGTACAGGAAGACCAAAGCTTTGACTATCAACGCCATCCGTGGTTCTCGACAGAGGCGCCTGGGCTCATCCTCAGGATGCTCGACTCCAATTCCGCCACCCGCATCACCGTGGCAGAGCTCGTTCAGATGTCATGGTTCAAAAACGCATGCATTCCTAGGCCCGTAAGAGCATCCGTAGTAGAAACTCTATAGTAGTATAGAAATAGAGTTTTAGAGATAGAGTTTTTGGTGGAGGGAATGAATCTTTTCAGGTGTAGTATAAAGTGTGAATGAATTTCAGAATAATGGAGAGAGAAAATAGAGTAGAAGAGAGATAAAATAGGGATAGAGTTTCTGGTGTGGATGCTCTAAGACCTGAGCCGACGACTGATCTAGTGTGCACGAACAAGGCCTGCGAGAAGTGCCAGAAGGACGACAGGAGACGCTTGTAACATTCTAAAATTTTAAGCTTTCAAAATCTTTTTATGAAAATAGCTCCTTAAAAATTTTCTATAAATTATCCTAATTTTTCATTTTTAATAACAAATGTGTTTTAATTTTATGAACCTTGCCAACCAATTTTCATGGATCCTTAGTTTCAAACTAATAAAACTAAGATTTATAAATGTCATTTGAGCCCTAAAGGTTTTACTCATATTTTCCATGTTTTCTAAAAGTTATTTCCTATTAATGTGGATTATTTGAGTTTTCACAAAAATCATATGAGTAAAACAAGCATAAAATTTCCAAGAATATTTATTTTGTGTTTAGCTTGCTTTAAAATATTTTCTATATTTTCCTTGTAATTTCTATAAGTCAAATTGTTTTTTTTTCTCTGCTTCATTTGAGCCTCTAAAATATTTTATATAACCGTTGACACCTAATTTTGGAAAAGCCAATTAGGATAGAAGGTTATAGCATTGACTAAGATGGGCTGGCCGCAGAGGAAGTTATTACAGGCCGGATCAACTATGGGAAGATGAGCCTGTATCGGGTTATTAGGTAAAATAGGCAGGTCTTAAATAAATATGTCTAGTATTGAGTCAAAACTCGTAGTCGGTTGAGTCATAAGTCTGCATAAATATGTAGTCGATAGCGGTGTGTAAGTGGTGCAACACCAATCAATCAAATCAAGTTTTATCTATCATTTACTTTTCATTGCATATAGTCTAGTTTCACCATATTTTGTTTTCGATTGACTTGTTACACATCACTTTCTCGATCGGTTTCAGGATACACCACAGGAGTTGTTTCAATTGACTTTTGGTTTATCAAAATACTATCTTACTCGATATTGTTATGCATCACTGTTTCGACTACGGGTTAGATTTCATCCTCATTCTATCGATCAACACATTTGTTAGTGATAGTCTATTTACCCTTGTTCTATCGGCTTATAGCTTGCTATTAACCAATAGTGTTTATCCTTTGTTTTGTTAGCTAGATTAACCTGTTAATCTAGCTAATAGTTCGTTTACCCCTTGCTCTACCCTTTGTTTTGTTAGCTTAGTAGTATATTGTTTATACTTTGAATCTATTAGTTTAGATCTAATATAAGCTGATAGTTTCATTATCTTTTAGATCGGTTAACTCTTTTGATTGCTCTTAAGATTAGACAAGTTCATACTACTTTCATAGATCTAACTTTCGTAGATCTTAAGATCAAAAGCTGATTACGTCTTTTCTTACCGATTGCAGGATCAAATCGGCTGGCATGCTCTAAACCATTCGTTCCGGTGCTGATAAGAATCCAAAGCCCTAAGTCTACGTGTGTTTCGCCGATCCAACTTTTGGTGCCAACACACTTTTTGGCACGCCCGGTAGGATAGTGATATCGTTTGATCAGCCTAATCGGACTAATGTTACTGAGGAACATATTCACAAAGTGACTAACGCTAATCTTAGTGAAGAGAATAGCATCAGGATATGGTTGCTTGTATGGTGGAAGTGAGGCAAGCCTACCTTGGTGCTTTCTAGAAAGGCTGACATCGTAACACTTTTCAGAAAGGAACTCTTCCTAAAGTGGTTGATCCATCCAAAAGCCGATATGAGATGATGCCTCAAGAGGTATCGGATATAGTATACTCATTTATGCAATGGCCAATCAATTGTTGACTTTCATTGATACCATTAGCCCAGTGATCATAAACAGTGTCAAAGAAGTAGATGGTTGCTAATGGTACCCTATTTACTCCTGGCCTATCATGCTAACTTATCCTCAATTTACTATCGGCCAACAACAATACATCCACACCACAATGTTCGCTAGGACTACTGCATTTGGCTTCGGTACCTCCTCAGCCGATGCATTCTACAAACCCAATGGGTTAGAGGCCTACGTCGGCACTATTCCATACTGATTTCCAATCTACCTACTCACTAGGAACTGGGCCATCAGCACCTCCACTAGCACAACAAACTCAGGTACCACTAGTATCTCCCCACAGACATACCCGGCTCCTTAGTTGACGCCTGTCCAACGGGCATACCAGGCCCCCCAGCCAATGCCAAATCATGCTGGTTATGCATCATTGCTCAATCAAACCGAGTATCAGGCTCCTCCCCAGACGATGCCGGTTTCTAACCCCAGCCGACCCAGACTTAGTATGCTCTTCAATATACGTATACATTGGCAAAGCCTGCTTATCCTACTATCTTTACTCCTCATTGGATCAGACTATTCACCATGTCGATATGTCCCCTCGTAGTTATGCCTCGGGGGAGGAAGGAGGGCAACTAGCCGATAATGAGAGGTCACCCCAACAATCGGCTAATATAACTAATCAAATAGCCACAATCCTTAGAGATCAATTTTGACTCCAGCCAAAGGGAAAAATAATGGGATATCATAAATCATATCCAGATTGGATGGACCATTATGATTTCCCCATCCGTTTTAGAGTCCATGATTCCACTAAGTTCTATGGTGATGAATCGACTTTTACTCTGGAGCACATTGGTCAATTCCTGGAACAATGTGGAGAAGGAGGCCGATAGGATTATCATAGGGTCAGGCTTTTCCCACTATCTTTATCAGGGTCTGCTTTCACTTGGTTTACTTCGCTGCCTGCCAATTCCATCAATTCCTAGGCTGACTTGGAAAGCAGGCTCCATGAATATTTCTTCAGTGGAAGCGTGGAGCTAAGTATATCTAATCTCAACTTCGTCCAACAGAAATATAATAATGATTACATCAGGCGATTCAGGGATGTGCGGAATCGTTGTTACAACATGGTCCTTCCGGACACACAGTTAGCCAATTTTTCTTATCAAGGATTACTGTCTCAAATCAAGGAGAAATTTAGTGGGCAGAAATTCTCAGACTTAAGCAGTCTTGCTCAACGTGTGTTGGCTCATAAAAATAAGAAGTTCAAGAATAAATTCAAGAAGGCTGATTACAGAAACGGCGACGGGAAGTTCAATTTTGTAAACTATCCATCAGATGATGATTCATCCAATGAAGATATTACAGAAGTCAATATTGCTAAGTGGGTGAAGGGAAATAAGAAACAGTTGATGTGCACATGGTTAAAATCGGCTAAAAGACAATTGGAAGTCAAATATTCATTTGATGTGACTAAGTGTGATCAGAAATTTGATCTGCTGCTCTAAAAGAATCATATTCCATTGTCTAAGGGTCATGTGTTGCCTTCATCTAAGGAAATTGAAAAGAAGAGATATTGCATGTCGCATAATTCTTATTCACACAACACCAATGATTGCAATATCTTCCAGCAACAGATTTAGTGGGCTATTGAAGATGGAAGGCTCAAATTTGAGGACAAAAGTGCTTTGTAGGTTAATACGGAACCTTTCCCAGTAAACATGGTTGAGATATCAGTTAAGGGAAAAGAAAAAGTTCAGTGTTTGGGTTGATGAGGTAGCAGAGGAGGAAAAAGAGAACTCCAAGGGTGACATTTTCTAAAAGTGTTACTCATATCGATAACCAAAGTATCAAGTCTACCAAAATATATTAGCTAACATTGCCAACACATCAAAAGTTGTGAAGCCGAAGGGTGATCCTAAAGTTGGTACATGGTATTGGCTAGAAAAAGGATAAGAATACCTCTAAGCCTATGGTAACATTTGACCGGTTGTTTGAAAAATATCAGTAACAGGCATCTGCATTACCTCAACAACTAGGTCATGATTGCCCAAGGGGTGCAAGAAAGTGTTAGGCCATGGAGGAACCCAAATATGGAACATTGGGATTGTCCTTTTTTCCAATTCTGTTGGGAGAGAAGGATGACATTGCTATCGATTTGGGATTGTCCGATGCAACACTTCCCACTTCGGCCACGATACTATGGGAGTCCAAGTCCTAAGAGACAGAGGGTATCGGCTAAAGACAGGATTCACGAGCCAATATCAAAGCCCCAAGGGGGCAAAGCAGACTAATAAAAACTTGGAGGAAAAAATTTATGCTCCAATCCAGCCTAATTCTAAATGGGTTTCTAATGGCTTGTCCAAATCTCAAAGGAGATGCCTGCAGAGGTTGAGTATGCATGAAAGGAAAAAAGCCGATGTGGAAAGTGAAAGGGATAAGGCTTTTGAGGAATTGGTGAAAAGGGCGGAATTATTGGAGTCAAGTGAGGATGAGCCAATGATGCCCTTAATCACTGATGGGTCACCTTCTCCCTGGAGAGTAGGGGTGAAAACAGGTCGGATATTTCCCGGTCCGGACTGTTCGGATCCGGATTCGGATATTTTCGAGTCGGATATTTTCGGATATTTTTGGATCCGGATCCGGATCCGGATATTTTTATATGGATACGGGACGTCGGATCCCAACGGATCCGGATACGGATTCGAGTATCCGGTACTGTTCATATTCGGATCCTTACTCGGATCTTAGCCCACCAGCCCAATACAAAGGCCCAACAGGCAAATATGAATTATAAAGGGGATATTTAGCTATTTAGACCCATAGCCAACAAGCCCATAACCTACCGGCCTTGTCATTTAGGGCCATAGCCTACATGCAAGTGTAAATTATAATAATGTTTTAATTAATTGAGTCATTTATGTGTTGTTATAGGTTTTGGAGCGTACAATTTATTTGGTTTAAATGTTCTGATCGGTATCCGCAACTGTAATCGATTCGATCCATATTCAATCCGTATTCGTATCCGACAATATCCGTTCCCGTATTCATATCCGTGCTATCCGTATCCGAATCCGGATCCGAAAAATAATATGGATACGGATATGGTTTAGCCATTATCCGATTCGATCCGACCCGTTTTCACCCCTACTGGGGAGATATTAACATGGTGTTCATGCAACCTGATGAGTACATAGTACCTGAGGCTTATACGTTAGATTCGGGAGGGATAGCTTAGTTATGTTTGGGGTCTCAAGAGGTTGTATTCAAGAAGTCTAGTGAACATCAGCACATTAAACCACTCTATTTGAAGGGGTTCATTAGTGGCAAGCCAATGGCCAAGATGCTAGTAGATGGAGGCGCTACTGTGAACCTAATGCCTTACTTCACTTGCCACAAGTTAGGTAAGTCCAGTGAAGATTTGATTAAGACTAACATAGTGCTTAATGATTTTAATAGCAATCTGATGGAGGCAAAGAGAGTATAATCGTGGAGTTAACGGTAAGAAGCAAAACTTTGCCAATTGCTTTCTTCATGGTCGATGGCAAAGGGAGCTACACGCCACTTCTGGGCGTGACCGTATTCATGCCAACTGCTGTATCCCGTTGACTATTCATCAGATGTTACTGCAGTGGAATGGTGACCGCGTGGAGACAGTACAAGCTGATGCTTCCACATAGGTTGCTATGGCTGATAACAATGTTATCTAGCTTCTTGGAGATGTCGAGTGCTTGTCCAGAGGGGCTTTGGAAGATTGCAAATTTATTAATGTTAACCGATCAGGCTTCAAGCTGACTGTTACTAAGTCGCAATCCGATGAAGCAACTAAAGCAATCGCGTGTCTATAGGATCTTAAGCCATAGAAGACTTTGAGGAAAAGTTAGGCCAGGGATTTAAGTCGGCTGATTTACTAGAAGAAGTCGATATAGGGTATGATGACAAAAAAGGCCTACTTTTGTAAGCGCTCACTTGCCTGATGAGCTAAAAGGCGAGTTAATAAGTTGTTTAAAGAGTGTCGGAATTGATTTGCATGGGAGTACCATGAGATGCTAGGGTTAAGCTGATCTCTAGTTGAACATTGGCTACCAGTACGCTATGCTAGCACAAATTGAAATTTTTCTACCATGATCACTTAAGACATCATGAGAGTAGGAAATCATGGATTGTTACCCTTGACGCGCAGCTACAGTGGAAGAAGAGTTAAAGTAGCTAGTTCAACATCGTCGCACATCGATGTATAGGAACTAATTGTTCACGCCGAGCCGAGCGTCCCCTCTTACTCGATCACTACCGTAGCACATGGCATGTACTATCGTAGAGAAATAGTTGATGTTGTCGACTTTCTCATCCTCATTGTTGATCAGCGTCACAGCAACCGGAGTACGTAGCACTTATATGGTATCTACTCATTTAGAGGCAAAATGTCATGCACTTGTATGCTAGCACCGCCATGCGTGGCCAAGGTCTCAAGGTCGCATGAGACGCGATGGCTAAGGTTGCGTGGTGGCAAACTCACACTAGCTTTGTCACACCATCCCATGCCTCCTCTCATATAATGAATGCTGATGCGCTTCTATGCTAGAGGTACATTAGTACTCTAATGCTACACAAATCAGTATCCGCGAAACCCACTAATAGATCCTATCCATTAGTTATGTTCTAACTCGTTAAGTGCGTGACCCGCTAGGTTTATGTACAAGTGATTGTGGCCTAGGAAACTCTTTTTGAACCATAAGTCAATAGTAGTTTCTGATAGGACATATTGACCCCCAAATGCACATAATGATCATATCGGCTGAATCTTGATATACTGACATACCGATCCCTTTGTCACACGATACAAGTCAAACTCAAGGCGAGATGCGTGTCACTCTTGTGATAGCTCGACCATTCGCTCGATCTTGTAGTGGATGCTCAAACTGTGATTAACTCTTTAATAACATTGGCATGACCATATAATTTTCGGTTCAACCACATCATGGGGCTAGAGATATCTCTCCCATTATCAAGGAGGGGTAAATTACATCTTGATCACTCACACCCCACATCATACAATCATTTTTATGATCGTCACTAGGGCTGTCCGCGTATTTTAGCCGGCAGATTTGTCCTAGGGGGTAGTCCGGTGTTTGGCGGAGGGGGTTTCTGTAGCTAGCGCACCTCTCTCCTCACTTGCCCTGGATGAACTGCCTAAGAACACTCAAGAACACGCAAGGTTTCCCTAGGTTTAGACCCCCGAAGTGGGTAATAGCCCTACGTCCTGCCTGAGCTCTTATTGCTACTGAAAGTGTGTATTTTTCCGAACCCCCTCCCATGCGCACGAACTCTCCTTATATACTCTGGGGCTGGTTCGGGCAAGCGGAGCAGGGATGATACAATAATAGCGCGGGCTACAGTAGCCACTATCCTTCCTTGGTTTCTTCGCCCGTGACACTGTCCGAAGTACAACTCGGACGCGATAGGGAGGGCACCTGACATGTGCTCCTCCCTGCCTCGCCTCGGGCAGTGAGGGCATAATGGGAGCAATCATGCCGCCCCCGGGGGGTTTTAATGCGCCTGGCCACGACCGGTCATTTGCATTTAATGGCCCCGATTCGGTGTGATTCGGGAGAAGACTTAGAGAGGGAGCCTCCCCCTTTTCTTCGCCATGTGCGTCTGAAGCTGAGTAGGGCCCGAACGTCCTCCAGCCTTGTCAATCAGCCACATATCCTAGCCATCCGCTTCGACGTCGGGGCCTGATCGCCTGCCTGCTCGCCGGGCGGCCACGTGCCCTGGTCGCCACGCGTCGGAGCCTGATTGCCTGCCTGCTCACCGGGCAGCCGCGTGCCCTGGTCACCCACTTGCTGCCTGGTGATGGAGCCCACACGCCCTTCCGTGCACCACGCGGCAAGCTAAATCTTCTGGTGATGATCCCCTTTTTCTAACTTCCGTGCCTGCGGTCCCACACAACAGTGGTGGAGAGGACACCCTGGTGTAGAATACACCGACATTAGGCCCCGAGCCCACCCAGGGGCGTGCGCCGGTCTCTAGTGAACTTACAATGTCCTCTTTGACCCTGACATGACCCGGGGCGGGACCCACCACCTACGCAGGCAGCCGCCTTCTCTTCTCCACTTCCACCATAATTTCGCGGGAACCGCCGCCGCCGCTGTCGCCGTGCATGCGGGTCGTGGTCGACATGGCTTCTCACGTCCCCACGCGCGGCAACTGAATTGCCCCGCACGCAGGAACTGAACCGTCCCCACGTGCGGCAATCAAATCGTTCGCGCACGCGGCAACCTAACTGTCCGTGCCGCGCCTATAAATAGACGTGGTCGCCATAGCTATTTCCTCCTTCCACTCTCACTGCCGAAGTACTTTCTTGCTCTCCTATGCTCCTTCTCTCGCCTAGCTCTTCACCCACCATAGCGCGACTTCCTCGCGCCGCCACGGCACTGCGCCGCTGACCCGCCAGGATGGTAGCTTCGTTGCCTTCCTCCACCGTTTACGACCAGCGGGTGGTGAGACCTCCCTCCTCGTGCCGGAGGCACCTTCCGATTCCGAACGGGCACCATGGTGCGTAGGTGTCGACTAGACGAGATCGTCACCTTCGTCTGGGCACTCCTGGCGGGCCTGGTCCCCCCTAACTCTGATTTCTTCTTCACCGTCCTTCACTTCTACCACATCCACCACCTTCACCGTACCCCCAACTCCATCCTCCTCCTCTCTACCTTCGCCTACCTCTGCGAGATGTTCGTGGGGGTGGCGCCGAACTTGCCTCATTTCCGCTACTTCTTGTAACATCCTCATTTTAAAAAAAATAAAAATCATATGCATTGCATCTCATGAGAATTTATTTAGATATTAAAAGTATTTAAAAATGAGTATGTTCCTAATTAAAAGCTTTTGCAAAAAGAAATCAAAACCTTTCAAAACCTAACTGCATAACATTGTTAATTAAAGTTTTATAAAAAGGTTTATTTAAACCAGTAAATGGTAAATAATAATTTTACTAATTTTTCAAATACTTTTTTTACAATATAAGCATCAATTAATGATTTACTTGTAATTTAAAAATAAAATAAACCAAAATTACGAAATCTATAATTATTCTGTCTCTCTTGCAAGTGGGCCCCACATATTTTCTTTTTCCTCCTTTCTTTTCTCCCTTTCCTATTTTCTTTTCTCTCTCTTCCTTCTTTCTTTCCTTCTTCCCTGATTTCTTCTCGGTTTCTTCTTTCCAAACGAATAGAGAGATTCACCCCCAACTCCTATCTTGATCCTCTCCCAGAAATCCGCCCCAAAAACCGCCAAAATTGGTTCCCACGATCGTGGAGAATCAATCCCTACCCGAGTCGATCTCTCTCTCCCGCAAATTTCTCCCCAAATCCCCATATAAACCCTAGCCGCCACCCTCCCCTCACCTTTTGCCTTTCTGCGCAATTCGTCGCCAGGTGAGCCCCATTGGCCGAACCCTCCGAAGACGTTCTTCCTCTCCCTCCCCTGAACTTATTCCACCCTTCGCCGCAGGATTCGCCGATCGGCCGTCGCGGATTTCGGCGCCGAAGGGCTGCTTGTTCTCACCGCCGTCGTCGATCCTCGCCGATTCGCCGCCGCCGATGATTACACCCCTCTTCCTCTCTACCATCCGGGACCCTAGGAAGGTTTTCCCGGCCAATTTGGTGGAGCGCCGCCGCCGCCGCCGCCACCGCCTCCTCCCTCCCACGGCCAGCCCACGCCGCCGCGTCCCCCCCCACTCCTCCTCGAGACCCTCACGGCACCCCACGCCAGAGCCTTCCTTCCAGCCATGCCACCTCCTCCGCCGCCAGCCATTTGGCAGCGCACGACGCCACAAGGCACATGCGCGCGCCTTGCTGCCCTCGCTGCCTCCTCCTCCCGTCGAACCGACCAGTCAGGGACCCCGGGCCTCCTCCTCCTCTCTCACCGTGCCAAGACTGCTCCCCGCCTCCTCCCGAGCCGCCACCGCAGATCCTGCCTGGGTCACCAACAGTGGGCCCCACCTATCGGTCACCAGACCCCAGCAGACCCCTGACACGCTTTGGCCGAGTAGGCCGGCCCAATTGCGCCACCAGCCCGAGTGCCCTCCCCCTTTTATTTTCTTTTATTTACAGATTATACCTTATGTTGTAAATTGCATATAAATTCATAGAAAATTCCGAAAATTATGAAATAAATTTTATTAGATTCATAAAATTCTATATTATTTTTATGTACTGTTTATTTGCATGTTTCTGTTAAATTTAATTTTTGATAATTATATTAATTCTTGCATGTGTAGGAATTATATAAATTATTTTAGAGATCCAAAAATATCAAAATTATTTTATAAAGTTAGATATATTATAATATGATTCCTGTACTGTTTTGATAAAATTTTGAAATTTATTTATTATTAACTCTCTTTTGTACCTTTAATAATAAACTTATAAAAATCATAACTAATTATAGGGAACTCTAAAAATAATGAAACCAATTTCAGAAGTTTATAAAATTATTTTATACTATTCTGTACTATTTTCATCATCCTCATGTCATGACATGCACGCCTCATATTTTATTGTATGTGGTTCTTATTTGTGTTTCTTTTAAACGTTAGACCCGAGTACCGAGTTCATTTCCGACGCAACTGAGGATCCCCCCCCCCCCACTACGTCGATCAAGGCAAGTGCTGAAACCTCTGAACCCATGTTTTCAAACACGTTTTGTAGAATTTGAACAATAGCATGTATGTTTAATATAAAATGTTAAATAACTATATTGCCTAGCTAAATCTCATTGATAATTAATTCTTAATAAGATACCCTTGCTACCTTAGGATTATTAATTTTGATTAATTACTGCCATGTCCTTGATTAGGTTTTGCACCAGCTTAGTAATGCTTATAGCAAACCACTTGATTAATTGCTCGTTAACATTAATTACCATTTTACTTTGTGATCTTTAAGAAGGACAATTGGTGTTGTCTTTTGGTTGTATTTGGGCTAGTTGATAGTGGGTGCTATCAAAAAAAATGTTTTGCAAAACCTGATTGGGGTGGATGGTTGCAAGGATGGTCTTTGCGTGCATCGATTCAGTCGATCTTGGGACCCACCCCGATCCCTAAGGACCGATTCCTTGAGGTAGACGAGCTAAGTACAACAGTGCGACCACTGAGTGCTTGTGTGGGCAAGCCCTGGTTGAGTCCCCTTCGGACTGCTAGTTTTGGCATTCCAGACGGTGGAGTAGACAATTGGTGTTGTTCTGCAGGCTCAAGAGGGGCCTTCAGCCAACTAGAGTAACTAGCGTTGCGGTGGAATCCTTAGAGGGAGTGCCACGCTAGGGGAATGTCGGTTAAAGACCTTGTGGTGTTCTTTTCCCTTTGGGTGATTCCTAGGGAGGGTCACCTCTCGTGGGTAAAGCGTGCAACCTCTGCAGAGTGTAAAACTATCATGATAGCCGTGTCCACGGTCAAGGACGGACGACGGGGAGCTGCCTCATTGGTACTTCTTATCTTTGTTTTCTAAATGGTGTTTTAAAGGAAAACCACGATCGGTGTCGTGTGTTTCGATTTTTCTCCTCATAGTAGGTGCTATGAGCGATGAGGGTAATTGCACGGTGGGTGCCGTGAGTAGCCAGGATTGGGCAAAACTGGCCAAGGCCGGAGTTTTAAAGAAATACTTCAAAGATTTGTTTTCCTCAACTCATTTCAAATCATTTTTATAAAACCTTAGGAAAGACTTGCAAAACTGGCTTTATGCAAAAGAACCTTTACCGCTCCTTGTTAAGCCCTAGTTGCATTTAGTCAGCCTTACTTGTTGAGTATAAAGTATACCCACCCTCGCCTTTTATGCGGGGCAGCTCATTCCAACGAGTAGGTTATGACACCGAGGAGGAAGTATACCAGACGGGACTTATTTGAAGGAGTTCAAGGCGAGGACTACTCCGACGTCTAGGAGCGCATCCGTCGACTTGCTGTGGAGTTGCGTTGGGTTTTCCATTTGAGTTGAACTATGTTATTTGAACTTCCGCTGCTAGGCCATGAAGCCTAAACTTTGTAATAAATATGTGACTCTGATGTAATAAAGTACTTTTCGTTGAATGGTGATGATCCAAGCTGTATATCTGTGTGTACTAGCTACTTGATCCAGGGACTAGTACAGGTAAGACACAGCAGGGATTTGACTCCGATTTTCGGGTCCCGATAGAGCTGGTATCAGAGCCTGTCTGTAGGATGAACCTTAGATAGCTGGAGTAGTTTAAGGATTTATGATATTGCTATAAAAAAATTATTTTTCCAAAAATTCTTGTTGATAAACCCTCATCTTGTTGTTTGCTAATTCTTTACTAAAATCATTTGGCCACTCTCTTCCCTGTTTCAAAGTCTAAAAATACCGAACCTTGTCTTCACCTTCTTCTTTCGCGGAGGGCCGAGACTCCAGAAGGCAATGAAGAGGAGCCCATGGAGCGTGTGTTCGAGGAGAACCCAGATTCTGAAAAAAAAACCCCAAGTTTAGGTCTCCTGTAGGGATAGAATCGTAGAACGACCTTATTATTATGATTAGCTTTCTAAAGGTTTTTAAGAGACTGTCTACATCGGCCTTTGTGATGTAGCTTTCTCAAATTTTGGTTTTGAACTAAGAATGTTTTGAATTATTTGTGTTTTGGTGTGCTATTTGGATGTTGATTGCATAGATGTTGTGACCTCCCCTATAGTATCCCCTCTGGTTTCCCTTCTCGTATCTTATCTTCAAAATTTGCTGTCAGATGATGGACACCCGAGCTTCTGCTGCTGGCCATGGTCAAGGTCAGGCTGGACAAGGTCAACCCAACCCACCTCCTGTTGGACAAGCTGCTCAAGCTCAACCTGCAGCGGGAGTGCCCCCCTTTGTCAACCCACTCCCGGCCATTCCAGAGAACCAGAATCTGCCACCACCGCCTGCTCATCCTCCTCAGCTTAACCAGATTCTGGAGATGCATTTGCAAGCTATTCAGGCCATAGCTCACAACCTGAACAACCTCGCTGCTCCTGCTCAAGCTCAACCACCACCTTATCAACCCCAATCCCGATTCGGTGACTTCATGAGAACGAGGCCGACTGTGTTCACAGGATCTGCGGAGCCTCTTGTTGCAAAGGATTGGCTTCGTGAGATAAGGAGGAAGCTGGACATGACTCAGTGCGCTGGTCATGAGGGTGTCAGTTTTGCTGGACACCAACTTTAAGGAGATGCTGCTATCCGGTGGGACAACTTCAAGGCCACACACCAGAATGCTGATGCTATTACTTGGGAGGAATTCTCTGAAGCTTTCACTGCTTCGTTCGTTCCCAAGGGAATCATGGAAATGAAAAGGAGGGAATTCCATCGTCTCCAGCAGGGCAATATGTCCATTACTGAGTACCTTAACAAATTCAACCATCTGGCTCGTTATGTTACTACAGAAGTAGCTAATGAGTCGGACAAGATATGGAGGTTCATGGAAGGCATGGATCCGGACATTAAGGCTCTCATAGACGCCAATGACTTTGCTACCTTTCAGCAAATGGTCAACAAAGCATTGGTGATTGAGGACATCGAGCGCCAGCGTATGGAGAAGCGCAAGAGGAAAATGGCGCAGAAGCACAACCAGGGCTCGAGCAGTTCCAGGCCCAGATTCACCCAATTCCAGTCCAATCGGCCTCCTGCTTCGCAGCAACAGCAAGTTCAGAGGACTCCAACTTCTCAACCTTGCCCATCTGAGCAGACACCTCGTCAAGCTCCCAATGCTCAGACCCCTCAGAACAACAAGACTCAAGGTGTGCAGTGCTTCACCTGTCATCAGTGAGGACACTATGCTAGCCAGTGTCCGCAGAAGAAGACGTTGGCTCCAGTGCCGTTCAATCTTGGATCGGCATCTCGCGCACCACCTTCGGGAAGAGGTCGAGGAATGCCGCAGACCTCGAAGACCGCACCTACTGGCAGAGGACAGGTCAACCATGTCTCTGCGGAAGAGGCGCAAAACGCCCCAGATGTCGTGATTGGTAAGTTCCTTGTTAATTCAGTACCAGCCACAGTTTTATTTGATTCTGGTGCATCTCATTCCTTTATTGCAAAAAGTTTTATGGATTTAAATAAGTGGAATGTTACAAACCTAAGAAACCCCATGGTTATTCAGTCCCCTGGTCGGACTATAAAAACTGACAAAGTATGCCCCAGACTAGAATTAGAAGTCAGTGGAGTAAAGTTCCTAGCCAACTTAATTGTCCTAGAATCACAAGGAGTGGAAGTGATATTAGGCATGGATTGGTTGACCAAGTACCAAGGACAGATCGACTGTGCCAACCGAGCCATTTCTTTGGTCAATAGTGAAGGAGAATCTGCCCAGTTTTGCTCCAACCTCAGCTCGAGAGCCACAAGTTCCTTAAACCAGCTGATAGGAATAGCTTTGGAATCTGTCCCAGTTGCACAAGAATTTCTAGATGTTTTCCCTGAAGACTTGCCGGGCATGCCACCGGATCGAGAAGTAGAATTTATCATAGAGCTAGCTCCTGGTACGGCACCAATAGCTCAACGACCCTATAGATTGTCTGCTAATCTCCTAGCCGAGATGAAAAAGCAATTAGAAGAGTTGGAAGGAAAGGGTTTCATTCGTCCCAGTTCGTCACCTTGGGGACCCCAGTAATTTTTGTCAAGAAGAAGGACAAAACCTTAAGGATGTGTGTGGACTACAGGTCCCTGATGAGGTGACTATCAAAAATAAATACCCTTTGCCTAGGATCGATGACCTGTTCGATCAACTGAAAGGAGCATGTGTGTTCTCCAAAATAGACCTAAGGTCAGGATATCACCAGATCAAGATAAGAAAAGATGACATTCCAAAGACAGCTTTTACAACTCGTTATGGGTTGTACGAGTTTACAGTAATGTCTTTTGGTTTGACCAACGCTCCGCCTTACTTCATGAACTTGATGAATAAGGTATTCATGGAGTACTTGAACAAGTTCGTGGTGGTGTTCATTGATGACATTCTAGTATATTCGAAGAGTGAAGAAGAGCATGAAGGACACTTGCGACGAGTTTTGGAAAAACTGCGGGAGCACCAACTTTATGCCAAGTTCAGTAAATGTGAATTTTGGCTAAAGGAAGTCGCTTTCCTTGGTCATGTTATCTCAGCCGGAGGAGTTTTAGTTGACCCAAGCAAGGTCAAGGATGTATTAGATTGGAAGGCTCCCAAGACAGTAACCAAAGTCCGAGGTTTCCTTGGTTTGGCTGGTTACTACCGAAGGTTTATTGAAGACTTCTCCCAAGTAGCCAAGCCGCTGACTCAACATCTGAAGAAGGATAAGAAGTTTGTTTGGACTCCTGCTTGTGAACAAAGTTTTCAAGAGCTCAAGAAGCGACTTACCACAACTCCAGTTCTAGTTTTGCCGGACATACACAAGGATTTTGAAGTTTATTGTGATGCTTCAAAATTGGGTCTCGGATGCGTGTTGATGCAAGAAGGCAAAGTGGTGGCTTATGCCTCGAGGTAGCTAAAGCCTCATGAGACCAATTACCCGACTCATGATTTGGAATTAGCAGCTGTGGTGCATGCTCTGAAATTATGGAGGCATTACTTAATCAGAAATAGGACTAAGATCTATACCGATCATAAGAGTCTAAAGTACATCTTTACTCAGCCGGACCTGAATATGAGACAACGAAGATGGTTGGAGCTGATCAAAGATTATGACGTTGGAGTTCACTACCACCCTGGCAAGGCCAATGTGGTAGCGGATGCTTTGAGTCGGAAGAGCTGCTGCAATAACCTGATGCTTTCGGAGAGCCAACCCGCTTTGTGCAAGGAATTCGAGAAGCTAAACTTGGGTTTAGTAGAGCAAGGGTGTATCCATATGCTGGAGATGCGACCCCTTTTGTCGGAGCAAATCAAGAAAGCTCAGGAAGGAGATGAGGAAGTTGCTAGAATCAAAAAGAGAATGGGCGTAGGAAAAGCACCTGGTTTCTTAGTAGACGACGAAGGTGTACTTTGGTTTGGAAAAAGGATCTTCGTACCCAATAATAAGGAGTTAAAGGAGACCATCCTGAAGGAAGCCCATGACACGAAATTATAGATACATCCCGGGTGTACCAAGATGTACTCCGATCTTAGAGGATCCTATTGGTGGACCGGAATGAAGAGGGACATCGCAGAATTTGTAGCCTTATGTGACACCTGTCAGAGAGTCAAAGCAGAACACCAGCGACCCGCAGGATTATTGCAACCTTTAAGGATCCCCGAATGGAAGTGGGAAGAAATTGGGATGGATTTCATAGTGGGGTTACCAAAGACCCAGGCAGGCTATGATTCCATATGGGTCATTGTGGATCGCTTGACCAAGTCAGCACATTTTATTCCGGTGAAGACTACTTATTCAGGAAATAAGTTGGCAGAACTTTATCTGGCTAAGATAGTTTGTCTGCACGGAGTACCTAAGAAGATTGTGTCTGACAGAGGGACACAATTCACTTCAAAATTTTGGGAAAAGCTGCACAGTCTGATGGGGACTAACCTCAACTTTAGCACCGCATACCATCCGCAAACGGATGGGCAGACTAAAAGAGTTAACCAGATACTGGAGGATATGCTCCGAGCTTGTGCCTTGGCGAATGCGAAGAATTGGGACCGACACTTGCCCTATGTAGAATTTTCCTATAACAACAGCTACCAGTCCAGTCTACAGATGGCTCCGTTTGAGGCACTCTATGGGAGAAAGTGCAGAACGCCTCTTTATTGGAAAGAGACCGGTGAACGCTTGGTCTTTGGACCGGACCTGCTCAAGGAAGCCGACGAACAAGTTCGAGTTATTCAGCAGAGATTGAAGACGGCCCAGAGCCGACAAAAGAGCTATGCTGACCATCGCCGCCGAGACCTCAGCTTTGAGAGCGGAGGTTTTGTGCATCTGAAGGTTTCGCCGATGAAAGGAGTGCGACGTTTTCGAGTTAGTGGAAAATTGGCACCTCGCTTCATTGGACCCTTCAAAGTTTTGGCTAGAAGAGGCGAAGTGGCTTATCAGCTGGAATTACCCCCTCAACTATCGGACGTTCACGATGTGTTCCATGTGTCTCAGCTCAGGAAGTGTTTAAGAGTTCCGGAAGAGCAGATGCCCTTGGAGCAGTTGGAGTTGCAGCAGGACCTGTCTTACCAGGAGTACCCGGTTCGCATTTTGGAAGATGCTGCTCATCAGGCCAGAAATCGGGTGATCAAACTTTGCAAAGTGCAGTGGAGCAATCACTCCGAAAAGGAAGCAACCTGGGAGCGTGAAGAAGACCTCCGAGCAGAGTTCCCGCATCTGTTTCAAAAATTTTCCGAATCTCGGGGTCGAGATTCTGTTTAATGGGGGGAGGTTTGTAACATACTCATTTTTTAAAAAATAAAAATCATATGCATTGCATCTCATGAGAATTTATTTAGATATTAAAAGTATTTAAAATGAGTATGTTCCTAATTAAAAGCTTTTCCAAAAAGAAATCAAAACCTTTCAAAACCTAACTGCATAACATTGTTAATTAAAGTTTTATAAAAAGGTTTATTTAAACCAGTAAATTGTAAATAATAATTTTACTAATTTTTCAAATACTTTTTTTTACAATATAAGCATCAATTAATGATTTACTTGTAATTTAAAAATAAAATAAACCAAAATTACGGAATCTATAATTATTCTGTCTCTCTTGCAAGTGGGCCCCACCTATTTTCTTTTTCCTCCTTTCTTTTCTCCCTTTCCTATTTTCTTTTCTCTCTCTTCCTTCTTTCTTTCCTTCTTCCCTGATTTCTTCTCGGTTTCTTCTTTCCAAACGAACAGAGAGATTCACCCCCAACTCCTATCTTGATCCTCTCCTAGAAATCCGCCCCAAAAACCGCCAAAATTGGTTCCCACGATCGTGGGGAATCAATCCCTACCCGAGTCGATCTCTCTCTCCCGCAAATTTCTCCCCAAATCCCCATATAAACCCTAGCCGCCACTCTCCCCTCACCTTTTGCCTTTCTGCGCAATTAAATGCTTTAGTGAGCCCCATTGGCCGAACCCTCTGAAGACATTCTTCCTCTCCTTCCCCTGAACTTATTCCACCCTTCGGCCGCAGATTAAATCGACCGTGCTCGCCGGATTTCGGCGCCGAAGAATCGCTGTTCTCACCACTTGTTGTCGCCGATCCTCGCCGAATTCATCGTCATTGGGTGATTACACCCCTCTTCCCTCTCTACCATCCTCGGGACCCTAGGAAGGTTTTCCCGGCCAATTTGGTAGGCCACACCTGCCGCCGCCGCCGCCGCCATCAATCAGCGCCTCCTCCCTCCCACGGCCGGCCACGCCAGCGCCCCGCCCTCCCCGGAGACCCCTCGGCACCCCCATGCCGCCGCTTCCTTCCATGGCCATGGCCCTCACGCCATGCCGGCCAAGGCACACCGCGACAAGCACTGGCTGCTTGGCCCTCGCCGCCAAACCTCCTGTCCCGAACCGACCTCGTCCCGGGACCCCGGCCTCCTCCTCCTTCTCCCCACTGGCCGGCGCGCCGCCGTCTGCCGTCCCGCCATGCCGCCTCCCGAGCCGCCACCCACATCCCTCGCCTGGTCACCGACAGTGGGCCCCACTGTCGGTCACCAGACCCCGCCTGCCCCTCCTGACGCTGTGGCCGAGTGGGCAGCCCACTGCGCCACGCCCGAGTCTCTCCCTTTTATTTTCTTTTATTCTGATTATACCTTATGTTGTAAATTGCATATAAATTCATAGAAAATTCCAAAATTGTGAAATAAATTTTATTAGATTCATAAAATTCTATATTATTTTTATGTACTGTTTATTTGCATGTTTCTGTTAAATTTAATTTTTGATAATTATATTAGTTCTTGCATGTATAGGAATTATATAAATTATTTTAGAGATCCAAAAATATCAAAATTATTTTATAAAGTTAGATATATTATAATATGATTCCTGTACTGTTTTGGTAAAATTTTGAAATTTATTTATTATTAACTCTCTTTTGTACCTTTAATAATAAGCTTATAAAAATCATAACTAATTATAGGGAACTCTAAAAATAATGAAACCAATTTCAGAAGTTTATAAAATTTTTTTATACTGTTCTGTACTGTTTGCATCATCCTCATGTCATGACATGCACGTCTCATATTTTATTACATGTGGTTCTTATTTTTGTTTCTTTTAAACGTTAGAGCCGAGTATCGAGTTCATTTCCGACGCAGCTGAGCATCCTCCCCACTACGTCGATCAAGGCAAGTGCTGAAACCTCTGAACCCATATTTTCAAACACGTTTTGTAGAATTTGAACAATAGCATGTATGTTTAACATAAAATGTTAAATAACTATATTGCCTAGCAAAATCTCATTGATAATTAATTCTTAATAAGATACCCTTGCTACCTTAGGATTATTAATTTTGATTAATTACTGCCATGTCCTTGATTAGGTTTTGCACCAGCTTAGTAATGTTTATAGCAAACCACTTGATTAATTGCTCGTTAACATTAATTACCATTTTACTTTGTGATCTTTAAGAAGGATAATTGGTGTTGTCTTTTGGTTGTATTTGGGCTAGTTGATAGTCGGTGCTATCGGAAAAAATATTTTGCAAAACCTGATTGGGGTGGATGGTTGCAAGGATGGTCTTTGCGTGCCGACATTCGGTCGATCTGGGACCCACCCCGATCCCTAAGGACCGATTCCTTGAGGTAGACGAGCTAAGTACAACAAGTCGACCATTGAGTGCTTGTGTGGGCAAGCCACGGTTGAGTACCCTTCGGACTCCTAGTTTTGGCATTCGGATGGTAGAGTAGGCAATTGGTGTTGTTCTGCGAGGCTCAAGAGGGGCTTGACCAACTAGAGTAACTAAGCGCCAAGCGGTGGAATCCTTAGAGGAGTGCCAGGCTAGGGAATGTCGGTTAAAGACCTTGTGGTGTTCTTTTCCCTTTGGGTGATTCCTAGGGAGGGTCACCTCTCGTGGGTAAAGCGTGCAATCTTTGCAGAGTGTAAAACTATCATGATAGCCGTGTCCACGGTCAATGACGGACGATGGGGAGCTGCCTCATTGGTACTTCTTATCTTTGTTTTCTAAATGGTGTTTTAAAGGAAAACCACGATCGGTGTCTTGTGTTTTGATTTTTCTCCTCATAGTAGGTGCTATGAGCGATGAGGGTAATTGCACGGTGGGTGCTGTGAGTAGCCAGGATTGGGCAAAACCGGCCGATTCCGGAGTTTTAAAGAAATACTTCAAAGATTTGTTTTCCTCAACTCATTTCAAATCATTTTTATAAAACCTTAGGAAAGACTTGCAAAACTGGCTTTATACAAAAGAACCTTTACCCCTCCTTGTTAAGTCCTAGTTGCATTTAGTCAGCCTTGCTTGTTGAGTATAAAGTATACTCACCCTCGCCTTTTATGCGAGGCTGCTCATTCCAACGAGCAAGTTGCGACACCGAGGAGGAAGTATACCAGGACGGGGACTTCGCTGAAAGAGTTCAAGACGAGGACTACTCCGACGTCTAGGAGCGCATCCGTCAGACTTGCCTGTGGAGTTGCGTTGGGTTTTCCATTTGAGTTGAACTATGTTATTTGAACTTCCGCTGCTAGGCCATGAAGTCTAAACTTTGTAATAAATATGTGACTCTGATGTAATAAAGTACTTTTCGTTGAATGGTGATGATCCAAGCTGTATATCTGTGTGTACTAGCTACTTGATCTAGGGACTAGTACAAGTAAGACACAGCAGGGATTCGACTCCGATTTTCGGGTCCCGACACTTCTACACCCTCCGCGGCTCCACCGACGGCGGCATGGTGGGGAGTTGCCACTTCCGCCTTCGTGACGGCTCCGCCTCCCGCTACGTCCCCTTCCAAATGAAGACCAACGGGAAGGCGTGGCGCAGCGAGTGGCTATATATCGGCCCTAGAGGTGTCAACCGAGCCTGCCGAAGCCAACGACAACTAGGGCTCCGTCATCGAGGACTCGGCGGAACTCTGAAGCATGGTGACGCGCGTCGACGGACTGCGCGCCGCCGATCTGACCAGGAGGCTGATTGTCGTCCACTTTCTAACTCAGCGGATCAGCCCACTGTGTCGTCGTTCCCGTCTGGCCTGGCAATACACAGGTGATGACGACATGACCCGCATGCATCTGGGCCGTAAGTCCTCCTTCTTCTTTTTGCTCGACTCCCGTGCCCAACCCCAGTTACTAAGTCTCGCATGCTCTTGCCAGGTGACAGGAACCTGTCCCCCTCCGCGCTGGACTCGTGCCTAACGGGGCTGCTGCTGCTGCCGGCGCCAAGCAACCGCCAGTTTCCTGCCAGCGCCCAGCCTATCTGCACCCTGTAGTCGGGGAGCGTTTTCGGATCGTCTCGTCCCTCCCGGCCATGGATTCCACTGGGGTGGTGACGACGCCGGCCCGGGGCAACTTGGCGATCATGGACAGGGCGCCTGCTGATGACCAGGCCGCCGGCAAATGGCTGGCCACTGAGGATGCCCTGAGCCAGGACCCGAAGAGGACCCGGGCCACGACTCTGGGTCCCGCTTCAACTTCCACCGACGCTGCCGATGGGTCTTCTTCCGACACCGACAAGGGCATATCACTAACAATGAGCTCTATAGAAACGACCTAATGCGCTTCTGGTGGGGATTTTTTTTTGTTTCTTCCCTTTTTTTGTATAAGAAACGAACATACATACTCTCTCTCTCTTCTTATTAATTACCCTCTACCTCAACACTCTATCCTACGTGGCAGTTATAGAAACAAATTGTGCCATTACATCGTGAGTGATGATGCTCTGATAAATAAAGGGACAAATCCTTGTGTGCCACTACAAAGCCGCCCAATCCCTCCCATGCGACCATATTCACACTCTACCCTTATATGTTATCACATTCACAGCTTAATACCTTATACGCTATCATCATTAACTCCGTTAGGCAACTGACCATAATGCCCAAAATTACCCCTGCATTTTAAAACTTTCAAAAATTGTATCTCCTGCATTTTAACTCCAAATCGAGTAATTCAAATTTCTAAATTTATATAAAATCATGTTTTACTTATTGTTAAACTTTTGTAGTTTTTGTAATACAAATTTACAATGTAAAAGTTAATTTTGTGACACTAGGTACCATTAATTGTAATATAAAATTTCACAACCAAAATTTTTTTAAATTTCACTAGCATATTTGAGTACACATAATATTTTAGACCCATAGAATGTTTTCTCATAATTTTATGAATTTTCTATATTTTTTAGAATTTATCTTATTTTCCAATGTATTGAAAAGATAAAGGCATAAACGTCTTTATGAAACTGCTTAACGGTTTGACCGGTCAATAGAGGCATAGAAGTTATTAAGCTACAAATGTGATGTCAAATATGAATAGAGTGCCAATGTGGTGGCGCGGGAGGGATCGGAGAACTTTATAGTGGCATAGAAGGATTTACCCCATAAATAAATGGTAAGAAACAATGAGAATAACACAACAGTTGATGCATGGCCATGTGTCAAATTTGCCGACACTTCCACAACAATTTTTAGAGCAAATAGCAATGTATATGCTATTTGCTATAGGAAAATGTTCTTGTCATCTATAGATAATAAATAGACAATCTCTCCGATGGACTAGACATAATATATATGGTCAATAAGATTAATATAGGCTGATATGAACTAGTCCACATGCATCTTAGAATCTCTTATAGACTGATATTAGTAGTTAGTTTTTATCTTTCTTCTTTCCTTCTCTCAACCATATAGACAAAATGCTCATGTATTTCTTAAACTATTTGACTTGGCATTATTGGAGACGCCTCAGCGTGGAGGACCTAAGTTTTAGCGGATGCTCAAAAAAACAGAAGCTTCCATTATTTCACGCGTCAGGTATATATGTTTGGCTCGCATCATCTGACAACGATCCCCTTTTGGCAGATCCTACTGAATCTGCTCCTTTGTTCAACGTGAACCAACTAACAAACAAAGTACATGCTCCATCTCCAATAACGACACCAAGAAGCAGGCTTCTTTCCACACGCTATCTTTAGCTAGCACATCACATTCACAGGCATCAACGTCTATCGATCCTGACAACGTCGGCGTACCGGCGCCGGCCGCCGTTGCTATCGCGCGTAAAAAGAAATTAAAGATGCCGCGGCTAAACAAATCCGGCATCTTCCGCTCCGTGGACGCGCAATTTGGCAATGGATCAGCAATTAACCCCCTTGACCCCAGAAATGGCGCCCTGGCAGCTGGCAATGGATCAGAAATTATTCACTCATGATTTGCTAAAAATTGGTATATATTATAAAGCATGCATCAAACTGCTCATTGCTGAGTAGCTAGTCTGCACTTGCACCGATGGCTTACTGGCCGCCGGGCATCCCCTCATCGTTTCCACCTCCGCCAAGACGGCCATTGTCGCCGCCACCGCCGCCCTGGCGTCCGCCGCCGTCACCACCGCGGAATGATAACTCCTCATCATCCGGTGGGATCGTCGCCGGCCTTGTCATCGCCATCATGGCCTCGCTGCTCATCTTCGCCATCGGGTGCGCCCTCTGCCAGGGGTACCGCAACAGTCGCGCCGCCGCAGGCGCGGCCGCACGGGCACGGGCTGCACGGCCGCCGCCTCCGCCGCGCGACGACGGGGACGAGGTGCAGCTACGCGGGGCCAGCGAAGGCGCCCTCCCGCGGCGCGCCAGCCCGACGGCCGGACTCCTGTCGTTCACGTACAGCCGACCGGCGAAGCACAACGTGTCGGCCGGCGGCGAGGAGGCGGCGGCCACGTGCTCGGTGTGCCTCGGCGCGTTCCAGCTCGGGGAGGCGGTGCGGCTGCTGCCGGTGTGCCTGCACCTGTACCACGTGGAGTGCATCGACCCGTGGCTGGACGCGCACTCGACGTGCCCGCTCTGCCGCTCGGGTACGGACCCGACGATCGACGTCGTCGTCGGCCGGCTTCCGCCTGTCTAGTCACCGGCAGTGTCCTACGTGGAGAGGAGCATGAAAACGTCCGGAGTGTACAACTGGAGAGACGTGTGCGCTCAGGAGTCTGGAGTTCTTGCCGGCTCAATCAAGGGGCGAATTTTGTGCCACCAAACGTGCTATAGCATCTCTAAAGTAAATTCAGTTTTTTTTTTCTACATTTAGCTATATGCGGGTTTTTATCATTATTTATTTTGTGAATACATTATAATAATTTTGAAGTGCCCGTGTTGTTATACCATACCGCTTATTTATTTCTCTCTTTATCTTTTAAAGATCTAAAAACAAATCAAACGAGCTCGACCTAGAACATCTCTAAGACCATCTTCAACTATTTTTTTCTTCATTTTGTTCCTTTCCTATTTCCTTTCTCATATTCATTTTCTTGATTTTCCACCATCTCTAACCATATCACTTTGAAAAGAATGATATAAAGAAAGAAGAGAAATTCTGAGACAGGAACAGAGAATTCTTTTTGAAAAAGAATATGAAGAAAATCTATTAAAACATTGAAAAAAAACATATTTCTTTCATGTCGGAACAGGACAATGGACGGGACTGTATAAATCCTTACCTGGGAGGATCAATCCCAGCCGGATGGCCCGGATCCCCATGCATTGGTCGGGTCCCCCACGAATCCCTAGGTCCCGGTAAGGATTAGCCTTTCCCAAGTAAGCTCAGTTTTATTTTATTTTTGTCTACCGTAAACACAATTATTTTTATTTTAGAACTTAATTCTCAGTTGTAATCGAAGCATGGAGTACTGAAACGTGTGCACTAGCAATTAAGGGTGGGATCAATGCAAACATACTGTATCACGGGAATCAAAACCCGAGGTCACATTTAGTAAGAGGTTAATTTTTTTAATAAAGAATGAAATTCGACTTCTATATTTGAAGATGTATATAACCCACACAAAAAAGTGCTACATAAAAAGGTAAAAGGAATATCATGATAAAGCAATCTTAAAATTATGACACCATCATGTTAAAATAACAACGGTGTCAATACTTCGAATAACTGACACACTTGCTGAAAGACCTTCCTATCATCCTCCAGTTAAAGAGTTTATTTATTTAATTATACATCTATGATTTATTTCTACTATTAAAAATTTCTAATGGTGAGGCGTGATGAATGGTAATACGTCATTTCACTAAAATTACCTATCCTACAATCTATTGTAACAAATCCATATTATATATTTACAAAAAGTACCCACTTTGTCATCTATTCTAACAAACTCATCTATATTTAATTCAATCCTTCAAAATTCACATGGTTGGCTGTGCGTCAGCCGCACTATCTGTAACTAGGGGTGAAAATGGTACGGATAATTTCCGACCGACCGACCGACCGAAGCGCCTCGGATAGCAATTCGGATAATTTTTCGGATATCCGGATATTTTGTTCGGATACGGATTGGATACGGATAAAGTGTCTCGGATACGGATACGGATACGGATATCTCGGATAATATCCGTCGGATAATATCCGAGAATTTCTTCGGATACTATCCGCCGGATAATATCCGAATTCCCGTCTTAGCCCGGCTTGGCCCATATGTCACCACTCACTAGAAAGTTCGCCACCACCGCCCATCTAGACTTGAGAAAGTACGATACGAATACCTGGAAGCTGGAAGTGGAACCCTAGCCGGCCACAACTCCACGGCTCCAACATCCAGTCCCGACTCCGAGTCGTGGCGGCGGCGGCGCGCCTGGCCGTCCGTCAGCGACAGCGCCTGATCCCGACTCCCGGTCCCGACTTCATCCTCCAAGCAGCGGCAGGCGGCAGCGGCGCGCCTGGCCATCCACGCCTCCGGTCCTCCTGGACTCCTGGTCGTCCCCGCCTCCCCGGTCCCCAACTTCGCACCTCGTCCCCGGTCCTCGACTCCCCGGTCCCCGACTTCATCCTCCAAGCAGCGGCAGCGGCGCGCGCTGCCGCAAATCACGCCTCGGTCCTCCTGGTCGCCGCCGGCCTCCCGCCCAGCAGCGGCGCAAGGCAGCAGCGCTGGCGTCCGTCTCGATCCGGTCCTCCTGGTCATCCCCGGTCCCCGACTCCACTCCTTTAGGCAGCGCCACGGCGCACCTGGCCGTCCGCGCCTCAGTCTCTTGGTCGGTCCCTGACTTCACTCCTCTAGGCAGCGGCAGCGGCGTGCCCAACTGTCCCCGTCTCTGCTCCGCTAGATCACCGCAGCGGCTCGGCTGACCGTCCCTGACTCCGGTCCTCCAGGCTGCAACCATCAAGTATGCATCCTGTTCACTTGATTTTGACCTCTGTTTAAGCTTGATATATGAAAGATGCTGGCAGCTCTGGAATAGAAGTGAGGATAGTATGTGAAGTGTTAAATAAAAAATGCCATTCTCCATGGAGCTTTCCTGGCAAAGTTTATTGAAGATAGTAACTAATGCATTTTCCATCTGGCACAAATGAATCCGTTTTTGAAACTGTGTGTCTGTGTGCAAGAAATGAGTATATGGTTTCTTTTACAATTTCTTCCTATGGTATGCTATTTGTCTTGTCTTCGACAAAGAGATAAATGTATACATTATTCTTGAATCAAGCCGTTCCACATCTACTATAGAATTATAGATAGTTGGAGACTGTAATTTTTTCAAGTTCATAGCTATAATCTTGTGCTAACCACTATGGACTTTTATTTTTAATCCAAATTTAATCCGATTAGCGGCAAGCTCTGATATTTTGTTATTATAATTTGTTTGAGAATGGAATCGAAGTGCGAGTGCAAATGTTTGTGGTAGTCTTTGAGAACATCCTGCCCCACTTAGTGAAAGTGTGGGTGCACCAAGTTCACTCCAATTACGAAGTTGCAGCTAGCAATGATGAAGGGAAACAAGAAATCAACTGAAGAAAATGAACCCCTCTAAGAAGGCAAAGACCTCAGGGTTTGGAAATACTACGATGATATTTGGGTGGCGAAAATAGGACCAGATGGTGTTGAGGTGAGAGAGCGATGGGCAAAATGCAAGAAGTGCAGTTACAAAGGCAATAAAAATACCATGAGAGGCACAACAATTGTTCTGGAATCATATGAAAAACAAGCACAATCTTGTGAAAGGGCAGCAAAGATTGGCAAGTAACGATGGCACAACACGATATCTGGTATGATGTAGAATCTAGCCTAAGAAAGTGGCGATTAGCAATGGTTATGCATGAGTACCCTTTAACATGGTAGAGCATGAGTATTTTATTGACTTCATTAAGTCTTTGCGTCTGGTTTCTCACTAATGTCTCGCATTAGTACAAGGAGTAGTATAATGGAGATGTTCGTAGAGGAAAGGAAGAAGTTATATAACATGTTCAAGTCTATTTCATGTCGTTTTCTTGCACCATGGACATGTGGACTTCAAATCAAAACAAGGGGTACATGTGTATAAGCTGTTCATTGGATAGATGAAAATTGGCATATCCGAGAAAAGGATTGTTAAATTCATGCATGTGAAAGGAAACCATACTGGGCAAAACCTAGCCAATGAATTTGTGAAGGGTGTGATGGCCATGAACCTTGAAAAAAAATTATTTGCTCTAACTCTAGATAATGCATCGGCTAATGACAAATGTGTCAAAGAAATTATTCCAATACTCATGAAGCATGAGCCTTTGATATGTGATGGAGTCTTCTTTCATGTGAGATGTTTATGCCATATTTTAAATCTTGTTGCTCAAGATGGCTTAAAAGCAATTGCATCATCAGTCAAAAACATTAGAGAAACTATTGCAATTGTTAAAAATTCCTCATTACAGTGGGAGGAATTTCAAAAGTGTGCATTGGAATGTGGGTTAGATGTTAATAAAGGTCTTTCATTGGATGTTTCAACAAGATGGAACTCCACTTTTGCCATGTTAAGTAATGCTGTATATTTCAAGAGGGCTTTTGAAAGGCTATTGTTCTTAAATGAGACCAAATATAGGAGATGTGCTCCGACAGATGAAGATTGGGATAAGGCACAATCTCTATCAACATGTTTGCAAAAATTTAGTGATGCAACTAATCTATTCTCGGGGCATTCTTATCCAACAGCTAATCTCTTTTGGTGGAAATTTTGTGACATCAAGTTAGCAATTGAAGAATGGAGTCATGACTGTGATGAAACAATTTTTTGTATGGCTAATGCAATGCAAGCAAAGTATGAAAAATATTGGGATAAATCTAACATAGCTTTAGCAGTTGCATGTTTTCTTGATCCAAGATATAAGAAAAGGCTAGTAGAGTATTTTATGAAAAAGATCTACCGTGAGATGTATGACAGTGAACTTACTGCATTCATGGATGTAGTTAAACAATTGTTTCAAGCATACAATGTCATCACACATGCTGCACAATCTTCACAAACTAGTGAGGTTTCAAAATCATTAGTATCACTCAAGAGATAGAAGATTTTTGTATGACCAAACTATGACAAGCCATGATAACAACACTGAATTGGAAATCTATATGAAAGAACCATGCATAAGGTATATTGAAACCAATGATGACAAGTTTGATGTGTTGGCATGGTGGAGGGATAGACAAGGGACTTTTCTGTCCTTTCACAACTAGCTCGAGATGTATTGGCTATTCAGGTGTCAACAGTTGCTTCAGAGTCTGCATTCAGTGCTTTGGTGGGCGTGTTCTTGATCCATATCGTAGTCGACTAGATCCAGAAATGGTCGAAGCATTGATTTGTATCAAGGATTGGACACTTGCTTCAAAACAAGGTAGCTGTCTATTCATATTCATGAAATCTGCATGAATCACATACTAATTTTTATTTGTCTTTCTACACTGCCAGGGATTAATATTTCTAAGGAAAAGGTTGCAACATTCATAGATGAGGTTGATATGGAGGTCAATGAAAAGACAATAGATCAAGAGGTTTGCTACATGATAAATAAAAATTGTTTGATGTTATTAACCTGCCTCATTGTTTGTGTGTGATGTTAATTAAAATATCTATTGTATGTAGGATGATATTTTGGTTGACACCTAGAGAGCTTAATGAAGGTCGTCACATGCAATGTTGCTAATTAAACAATTAAGGGTTTGTGCTAAAGATTTTTTGCCTTGTCCTAATTATTTCTAATTTTTCTATTTGTTATTTCTGATACAAAGTTTAATAATTTTATGTTGCTTTAATGCTTCACATTTCAGGTATCTATGTATTTTGTGATTATATGGTGATGCTCCATCTGAAGCTAGGATGTCATTTTTTGTGCACCAGAAGTTTGATCGCTTCTTTTGCTTTCACTTCAAATCTCCTGGGAGTAAAAGATGAGCATGCAGGCCATGGCCCCTAATGGCCTAACTGATGCTTAGTGCCATGCATGTGCTTTGTTACTTTTGTATGCTTCTATGAATGGTGTGCAACTTCTATGGATAATGTACAGTGCAATTCTGAGATGTAATATTGCATATTTGCATTGCCCATTCAATCTTACACTTGTATGCTTATGGTCTTAACCTCTTAATGTTTAATGGATGATGTTACTTACTGTTGTATGGTGTGCAATAGTGCAAGTGCAGCTATGGTCTGTGATTGTATTGGCAAATGCCAATTATATCTTACAAATTTACACTCATAGTCTTTATGGCCTTAATGGTTAATGGGTTATGTTACTGTTACATATAGATGTGTAACTTTGCAACGGTGCAAGGCATATATACATGATAACATGAATTATGTGTTAGTGACTTAGTGTATTACTATAAATTGTATGGTTTTAACGATCGTAATCTCTCAATGTCCTATACAATTTATGTTGGTTTCTTATCGACAATATTCGTTGTAGCCCATCACTCCGTTTGTATTTAGTGTTTACGCGTATTATTCGAAAAATATCCGTTCCGACGATTATCCGAACTTATTTTATCCGTATTCGTTCGAATATTATCCATATTTGTATCCGATATTATTCGTGTTCGAATCCGTATCCGGCACTATCCGTGTCCGAATCCGATCCGATAAAATTATATGGATCAAATATAATATGAGTGGTTTCCGCTCCGTATCCGATCCGTTTCACCCCTATCTGTAACACCCCATTTTGGAAACCTGGAAACTGTAATACATATAATATATATATATACATCCATATATATATATGTATGTTTATATTTGCTCATATGGGTATCTAGGCCTAGGGATCTATGCCAAAAGTGAAATTCACCAAAATGATAATTCTATATAACCCTATGCTAACTAGCAGGGTGATATACTATTAACAATTAAAAAGTTAATTTGAAACCTTATGTATAAGTTTAAACCCAAATTAAAAAGCTAGATTGGGAATTTACCTCTAATCCAACTAAAATCACCAAACTTTAGATTTAAAACCCAATTAGGGTCAAATCAAATTCAAAATCCACAAGACGATCAACCTTTTAGGAAAAATTCAAAAATTTAAATATAATTCTTTGTTCTAATTTGAATAGTCCCTTTTTAGCAAGATTTGAAACTAATCAAAAATTCAAATTTCCCTTTTGGGCTCAGCCCAATTTTGGGCATGGCTCATTCCATCTGGCTCCCGGCCCAGCCCAAGCCAGAGCAGAGCTGGGCTCTCTCTCTCTCTCTCCCCCCCCTGCTTCTCTCTCTCTCCCTCCCTCCTCCCTTCCTTTATCCACGTCACTGCATTAGCTGCGTCGTTGCGTCCCTACGCACGCCGCTGTGTCGCCGCTCTGTCGCACCCTCTTTCTCTCTGACTCATCCCTCACACGCGTGAAGCAGATAAAGCGTCCCCGCCCCTGCCTTCGCCGTTTTATAGCTCGCCACTCCTCTGCTCGGCCTCACCCACAATCGTGCTCTCGTCGCCGAGTCTCTCCAGTGAGGGAGTGCCCATGCTTTCCCTCCCACTGTCTTCTCCATCCGCCAAGGTGCTTCAGCCATGTGCAATCGAGCTCTAGCCCTCTCTAGCTCACCAGAGCTTTTTGCCGCGGTCAACCATAATTACACCTTTTCGAATTCCGCTCGCCTTGGTAAGCCATTCTCCAATACATTTGGGATCTAGCAACCTCAGGGGATGCCTAACGCTTTGGCCTCTAGTAGCACGCCGAAGAACTTGCGTGTTGGCCCACGCTGACACCTCTATTTTGGTCATCTTTGGCATCCTCGTCACTAGCCTGCACCGAGCTTCCTTTGCACGATCTATCCGCTCAATAAGGTCCCTAGTAGTCCCAAGTTGCTCCCTGACCAGAAATCTGGGACTCGAACGCCTAGGTTTGCCATGTTTGCATGCTTCCCGTAGGTTGGTCCGCCTATGTCCATGGCGGCGCCGCCTCGGCTATCGCCAGTGACATCTCCAGTGACACGGTCTAGCCCTAGTTTCCCCAAACCCATAGTGCTCTAGAACTCCTACCATGGAACCCTGTAACGCCACTAGTTCGGCATCGGAGCTTTGCCGAAGCTCAGCCCAGAGGAGCGACGCTATGACGCTGGCGTCTTGCTAGAGTCATGGTTCATTTTTATTGTGCACTGTGCCGCTAATGTGCAGGACCTGCATGTCAAATAGTTAACTGTTTAAATCTCCTACGGTTAACTTAATCAGTCGCTGACAGGTGGGCCTTGGCCCGACTCGTCAACATTAGTGGAAGCGTATTCATGAGAATACGTCTTTTCCTTTGAGTTGCGCCACTGAGCAAACCGCGCGATGTGCGGGCCGCTCGCAGGCCCACTTGGCTGCACATGTGCGCTTAGACCGCATAGCGCTGAGCTCAGCCCAATACTGTTTAAAAGCTTTTTAGCTTTTCTGATTTTAGAAAATCCAGTAAATGGTATAGATTTATTAAAAATAGTAGATTACCACCAAAAATTAGGAGAAAATTCTATAAAATACTACATTATAGGCTGGATCTAATAAAATTATAACTTGGAATAGTAACCCACCTAGACCCTCAGTTTTAACCTAGAAGCCTCATTTAATCCATTTTCAATAATATTATGAACAACCTTTATATTTTAAAAAATTAGCTAATGAGTTCCTAAAATTTTGATAAATTTCTACAAAAGCATAGACATTGTTTGGAATTAAAAAAATTTAATTGTACAACTTTAACATCAAGATTGTTCTCTACATAATGTGTAAAAGCATTTAAACCATTTTCCTTAAGGATTAATGCTATGGCTTAACGTGATTTATTTTAAATGCTGTGTGAACTCAGTAAATCCACAAATTTTTACATAAACTTTCCCAACTTAGAAGTAAATTATTAAAACGTTGTAACATATTTTATCATGTTTTCTATACACCCTATGCTTAATAAATGTAATTAAGACCTTTTCCTAAGATTTAATATTGCTGTTAATCAAATAAATTATTTATAATACTTTGTTATCTACTCCGTAATAATTTCTAGGAAATACTTCAGACAAAAATATTTTAAACTTATATTCTAAATTATGGGTATCCTAATTAGGTTTTATTAGCGCATCATCATCATCAGAAATCGCGTTGTTATCTCTCACGCTACCGAAGACCACCGGTAGTAATATAAGCATTAGAAGATTCAAGAAACTTCCTTGATATGAAGGGAAGTTATAGACCAATAAAATCTATCGTGATTCGTTGATCGCTAGACTAAGTGTGTTGCATCTAATGCATTATTCTTTCTTGTTGCATCTAGTTATTTATTGTCGAATTATTCCATCGTTAGATGCCGAGGATCCAGAAGGACACTTCTAGGAACCACAGGAAGACCACTACTCACAAGAACAAGGCGAGTTAACATGCTAGATCATATCTCAACCCAATTTATGAAATTTACTTTTTTTAGAAAAAAAATTGCATGCTCTTACATTATGCTATACCCACTTGTTGATCATGACGCTATCATGTCACTATTTCATGTTCTTGTTACCCTAAATTGATTGCCTTGATGATCACATCCTTGATTCCAGCTAGATCAAACAAATGACATGATTTTAGACTCCTAAGTCTAGGATAAAACTTGCTTAGACATGCTTAGATTTATCATTAATACTTTCAGGTTTAGAATACCTCGGAATGGTGAACTGATATTCACCGGACATGCTATTAACTGAGGTTGGTAACATTGGAATATTGAGCCTGGCATGCCAATGTGTGTGGCTTCGATTTGGGTGGTATGGTGGTATGGGTCCATGGAGGACCGAGTGAGGTTGGTTCATGTTTAGTGGGGCGGGCAGAGGCCCAGAATGGGATGAGATTTTGGTATGGGAGTGTGAGCACTCTGGTCAAGCCATGAAGCCTCCGAAGCTGAACCGAAAAGAGGTTCATGATACATGTGAATAGTGCCAGGAAGATTGGAATGGCTGTCCCAGGCAGAGCACGGAGTGTCCCGCGTAGTGAAGGACACTACCATCCGGAGGAAATGGTTCCTACACAATGCGTAGCCATCACGCAGTAGTACGGGCGTAGGGCCTATTGCCTAGCTGGAAAACATCATGGAAAACCCCAGTCCGAGGCGAAGACAGGACCATATCGTCACCGAGGGTGATCTAGGCCACATAACACCGGGAGCCGAGAACCTAGTGTGGGCCAGCAACCCAGCTAGACTGACAGGGAACTTCACGGAGTGGTGATCCACAATGAGAATACCAAATCCCAGAACAGATGGTGGGAGTTTGGAGATAAATAGTCGGAGGACTATTGGTTGGGTTTGGGAAGGTTAGAGATGCATGGTTGATGTTGGGTGGTCATGGGTGACTTAGAGATGAGTTGGCTAAAATTGAAACAACTACTCAGATCTCCCTCATTAAAAGTAGGGAGGGCCTAAATTTTACAATGAAAGATCATATGTGAATAAAGTCCCTATGTAATTACTAAACTTCTTCACATTCCTTACGGAATACTTTGAATCTTGCAACACATGATTGCCGACGATCACATAAACAAGAAATAGATTGTCAAGAATATCCATGTATATGTTGGCCTTGTACCTTAGTAATGGTGTTATTCGTTGAAGCAAATCATAGGAGAAATATTAATAACCAATTTAACCTTGCGTCGATCTATAGTGCACGTAGACATCACTATCGTCATCCAAGTGAGTCAATGTAGCTAGAGCCTACATGGTATACATACGAAATCTAACAAAAAAAATCTTCAAAAAAATCAGAACAATTTGGTGTTGGGAAAGGCACTAAAACTACCGGAAAACATTGGTCCTGCGTCCACTCAACGCCGACATACAAGAAACCCCGAGAAGAGGGGAGAGATGGTTAGTGATATGCCCTAGAAACAATCATGTAATATGATTGTATCACGTCTATATTTATGTACTCTTGTATAATATGTTATCAATTCCACGAATAAACATTGTCACATTGTTTATCAAATATGACTTGGTTGCGAAATACATTGTTTATATGATTTTATTCTAAATGATCCCTGATTTCATATCATTATGTGTGATAGTAATGATTTGATCAGCACATATATTGATTGATGGTAATGTTTCACATACCATATGTATAGAGATATTAAATCAATAATATGGACACATGTTAGAAAACATGGTGTTAGATAGACCTACTCTTCCTCGCCGCCGACGAGCTGCCGACCCCGCCGCCCCCACTTCTTCCTTCCTCTCTCTCTTTCTCCCTCTCCTGATTGTTTCTCTCTCCTACTCACTCCCTCTCCCTCTCTTATCCAATGCACACAAAGAGCCCATGAGCCACAGTAGTGACCCAATGCTATAAGAACATTTCGAATTTCTGATTTACAATGAACAGTTTTCATTCACCTTTTCGCTGTGAATTCATCCTAGCCCCAAATCCAGCGATTCTAATTTCTAAAACTCAAAAAAATCCATATCTATTTACTGTAATTTTTTAATTTATTTGTTGTTTCTGTTGTTTATTGTTTTCTTGTTTTGCGTGCACTAAGATCCCATGGGCAACGAAGGACAGTCCCTCGACACCGCCAATGTCCAACAGGTTCTAGAAGATCAGGAAGGCAAAGTCTTTCTCCTAGAACCCTAATTTCTAGATTTTGTCAAATCTGCTATTTATTGAAATGGAGCATATTTGCTTTCGAAGTTTCTAGTGCATGTTGTTTATTTGTATAATATGCACCCATTACCATGAAATGCCTTAGGATAATATTATTATATAATTTTCTACTATTTTTCATGAATTAGATGGATTAGTATTGCTTAGTTAGTTCTAGGAGAGATCCACTCCTATGATCATCATTAAAGAACCCAATTATGAGATAACTGAGTATAAGAATGGAGAACTTGGGGTTTATGGTGGGTGTGCCCACTCTTTAATTAAAATTTGACTAACTAGTATTTGACTCGAAGCGGGTGACCCGAGTCAACGCTCTAGTTCCTAAGGACCGATGATCATGATGGATTTAACTAAGAATTTATCGTACAACTACAAGCCCGGCATGGGACGTGACCTAATCTAGAGAGAGAATACCGTCGAGATTGTCACCGTACTTGCACCGTAGGTGGGATCCCGAGGGATGCATCATCGCTGGTGTATTGTCCAGAAAGAGTTTTAGGTACTTGTGCGAATATCAGGTATGACCGTGACAATTCCGGGGTTAGTGTTCTAATAGGTTTTGTTATGGTGCTCTCTGACGGGAGAGTATCATATCTTGTGGCAAAAGCGTACAACCTCTGTAGAGTGTAAACCCATTCAAATTGTGGTGCTTCTGGTTATAAACATCTTGGTGGTTTTTTACATCAAAGCTACACCTGTTAATTAATTTGACTTTGGTAAGGTTTTTCGGCTGTGTGCCGCTGCTAGATGATCCATGACGAATGAGAATGAGATGAGAACTATATTGAGACATTGATTTGACGGTTGATAATTTGAGACACTGAGATTGAGAATTATACCATATTAATGTTACTGTTAAAATTAATCATGAGAATTGTCTATTATTTATTTATTATTTCTTAAATGTTTTCATACTGTTAGAAAAATGCTTTTATACAAATAAACCATTATCTTTCCTAAGATGAGCCTTAACCTAGCCCTTCCTAAGAAAAACTTGCTAACATTCGCGTGCTAACCCCGGCTTTCATTCGGAACTGTTTATTCCACGAGCAGGACAAGAGTACGATTATGATTAGGAGTACGTTGCTGATTTTTCAGAGGATACTTCGGACTACTAGTCGCTTCCCGTTTAGTGTGTGCTTGTGGCCATGATGGGACACTATCTTTATTTGCTTTCTATTTTCATTAGTTAGGACTTGATGTTATGAATTATTGTAATAAGTGGCTTTGCCGTACTCTGATTTATTTTATTAGTTAGTGCCATGTTGGCATTGATATTTTATCTTTTGTTATAATGTCGGTATGAGCACTGATCGTTAGGACTCATACTGTTAATACAGAGGGTTCGATTTAGTAAAATCAGGTCTCGACAAAGCCAGACACCAACCAGACGAGACACATCATGCTTCTCGCTCCACAGCAGCATGCTCTCCTACTCCAACATTTCTTCTTTTCATTTTGTTCCATTTTTCTTTTTAGATTTTTTTTGCACATTTACAATAGTGATTCATAAATTTAGGTCAGATTATCACTCTAGGGCATCAATACCGGTTCAACCATCCGGTACTGATGGGCGTAGGCTTGCTTACAAATGGTTTTGAAATATTGGAACCCAAGACCTCATAACTTCTCATGACTCACATCTCACTTTTCTAACCAACTCCCCTACCCACATGCTCTAATATGAATAGGATATGCATACCTTTTAGCCTTTTCAAAAAGGAGGCATCAGTATCGGTTCGTGGCTCCAACCGGTTCTGATGCCCTCACATTAGTACTGGTTCATCATACGAACCGGTACTAATGAGCCCCCGTGCCAGCTAGCCTGTACCAGCCTGCTAGGGGGCTCCTTAGTACTGGTTCGTGTCACGAACCAGTACTGATGTTAGAGCATCAGTACCGGTTGGTGCCTCCAATCGGTACTGACTTTCCTCCATGGCCTAGTAACCGTTGAACCGGTACTGATGTGTAACACCCCAAAATGGAACTTTTGCTATGGCAGTAAAAACAATCTAATAAAGGCCCGTATTTTGCCCTATTTTTGGTCATAATCTAGAAAACCTTATTAAATTGGATCCCTTCATCTATAAATAAAATATATATGAATATATATATGAAGAGAATTTGTGAAACCATGAGGAGGTGGCCCCATGTTGATGGTGAGCATATTGACAAGTGTTTTGAGCGTAACGCGTAGGTTTTGAGGCGATCGAGGCTTCGTCAGGTTTTCCCGGGTTTTCGGGTCTTGATGCGGGTTGCACCGATTGTGCACGGATTTTCGATGGGTTGTTCGGAAAACTTGTGCATGTCTTGGATGTGATTGATTATGGACTAACCTTACAGGTAAGGAAGGTAAGTATGGTGTTATTGGCTAATCTTTGTGGTACAGGTCTTGGTGGACCGTGGTCAGCGACGTGTCAGGACGCGAACTGGCGGTTCATGGGTCCAGAACGACAAGGAGGTTGCGTGGGACGGTTAGACTAGGACTTGAGGACCACAAAGATGATGAAGATGACGGACTTAGCCGGCGTGAGGATCTGAGGCTCAGCAAGCGGTCGAGTGCGATGGAAACTTAGCGGCTAAGTCAGGACCGGCTGCGTCCGGTGTGTGGGTCCATGTGAGACATGTATCGAGAATGTGCGTGGCATATTCCAAGGATTTGTGGAGTATATTCCAAGGGTTATATGCTGTAAAGAATGATCAAATCTCAGCCATCCATGTGTCATCCAAAGGTAGGGAGTAGTTGACTTGAGGGCTACTCCACCTTTAGGCTATAAAAGGAGGGGAGGGGGTGCCTCCCATTCAGATTTGTGAGTGGGAGTGGGCTGAGGTTTGGGTGTGTTTAGAGTGCACTTCTGAAGTGCTTTACCCACCTTGGTGTGGCTTTGTATTACCCCCAAACCGATGCAATAGAAATCACCCATGTTCATCCAAGTTCTTCTTTAGTTCTTGTGTTTGATCTTGTCTCTTTAGTTCTTGTGTTTGCAACCAATTTATTTGCCTCTACTATTTCTTTTTATTGCTGTTCTATGATGCCTTGAGGTTGCAAATATGATTTGAGAAATTTCTTGCAATCTAGGAGAGGCTAGAGATTAAATTTATCTTCTAGTTGCAGTTCTGTCCAGAAAGTTTATTTGTTTGTTTTTTATAAAAATCTAGAAAAATCCTTTTTTAGTGATTCTTGTTGGAGAAGGTGCGAGACTTACACATCTAACTATAGTAAAAATTTGAAGTCCATTTGATGCACCATTTGGGAGCCATGAGGTGAATACCGAGCCCCAAATTTTCTCGTTGAAATTTCTGGCAGAACCTCTTCTTCTTTTTAGTTTATTTTTTGTGTACTTGATCTTGAGGTGAACTTTGGAGACGTGATCCGTAACTCATATATCTCTATTGAGAAAAATTTATAAAAGCATTGGGATCACAGAATGGGAGAAAATACCTCTTGATCACAGTGCTTTTCTTTTGGAATCTGCTTTTACTTTCCAGAAAGTAGTCTAGCTTGTTTGAATTGTTTTTCTTTATCTAAAGTAACTTTAGACCTAATTCTTTTTTTGTTGGGTTCTTAACAACCAGAAACACCACAGAAAAAATCCCCATGACCATATGATCCACGGATTTTTATTCGTGAGTTTTTTACTAGGGTATGTGCTACTATTCAGAATGTTTTCCCGCTGCATGTTTAAGTTGTTTGGGGTGCGTTGTTGAAGAAAACGTCGATTTCCAATTGGCGTCTATTCAAACCCCCCTTCTAGCCGCCTAGCCTGGTCTTTCAGAATTGATATTGTGCTATCCACAGCACAGCTCCTCCGTACTATCCACCGGGTTTTGTAAATTTTAAGATTGAAATAGACGATCCGAACCCTCCATCTTATTCATCTCGATGAAATCTCACTACATACCAAATTTCAAATTTTTTTGAATTTTTTACTGTTTGTTTCATATTTTTGAAAATTGCTGATCTTATTAGATGTGGACCCTCCAATAAGTCCAGTTTTCAAAAATATGAAACAAATAGTAAAAAAATTCAAAAAATTGAAATTTGGTGTGTAGCAAGATTTCATCGAGATGAACAAGATGGACGGTTCGGATCGTCTATTTTGGTCTCAGAATTTGCAAAACCCGTGGATAGCACGGAGAGATCCGTGCTATCCATAGCACACTAGCAAATCTCAATGAATATATATATACACACACACTCATGTATTAACACATATAGGGCTACATGCATTAGAGGGTTAAGTTTAATTTTGACATAGCAATTCCTTGGATCATATAATTGAGTTCATTAGATTTAGCTAATTTGAAATTTTAGGCAAATTTGGTGGTGTAAGCCCAAATTTTAAATAAAACCACTCTCCAATTAGCCCATTTTGGTACCCCTCTCACAATTCGACTAAAATCTAATTTCCCTAATAAAATTTAAGGACAAAAAGGGTCCTTTGGGCTAGGCCCAACCCATTTTGTGCCTAACCCGATCCAGACTGACCCAGCTAGGCCCTTGGCCCAGCCCTCTTCTCTCCTAAGCCGAGCCGGCTGCGCCCACCCTGGCTCGCTCCTCTCGGCTCGTTCCCTCGGCTCGCCCTCCCACTCATCCCTCACTCTCTCTCTCCCACACGCTCCGGGGCACGCTGCCGCTGCCACAACCAACCATGTTGCTGCCCTTGTCGGTGGCTTCCACGCCCCTTGCATGCCATTGCCCTTTCCGCCCAACCCGAAGCCTCCCTGTCCCGTCGAAATCCCGTGGCAGTTGCTCGCCGGATCTTGGTCGTCTACGACCGGCTCTTCTCTCCACACGAAGTCATCTCGTCGCGTCCACCACCCCATGCCGCCAGTGGGTGCCACTGCTACAACGTCACATCACAGCGCCTCTGCCTCCGCCATCATGGCACTGTGCCTCAGCCACCCCGCGCTGCTGCCACCGCCGTCAGGTCGGATTTCGCACACCGGCGCATGCCACCGCTCGCGCTGGGCCCATGGTTTGGTGAAACCACGGGCGAAGTCCTCTGGACCGTTCCTGAGCCGTACCAGCTATAAAGTCCCGACCCGAGCTCCATTTTTCTTTTTTCCTCACCCTCGCGACCACAGCGGAGCTCTAGCACTCAAATTCCCTATTGTCGCTAAGAGTCGCACTGAGAGCTTTGGGCCAGAGCTGCTCCCCCTCCTTAGCTTCACAGTCCCCAGTGGAATCGAGCTAAGGCCCCTTGAACCGTCGGAATAGTCGAATCCCTCGTCGCAAGCTCCTTTTTCACCGAATCACCCCCTTTTTAATCTCTTCGTCGTCGGTGAGTATCTCACCAGTCACTCGCGCAGAGAGCTTCCCCGTGTTATTACTCACCTTTTCCCCAACTTGTTTGTGCAAGATCTTCCCCGGAGTTCACCCGCACCAATCGCCCTGTTTCGGTTTTCCTCGACCTGCTCGTCGACCGTCCTCACTGGAGCTTCTTAGCACTCGTCGTAGCTGCTGTGAGTCTTCTTGTAGTCCCTAGAGACTCCTGCACCTATTATTGCCCATATATACCATACCCTAGCTCTTAGGCCATGCTTGGCCCAAGCCTAACTCCGCCGCCGCTCGTCGCACCGCCACGTCCGGCCGTCTCCGGCCTCGGCATGAACACCATTAGTTGTGCGTAGGCCCACTAGTCCCGTTGGGCCGAAGAAACCGCCCAATGGTGGTCGAAAGAGCTGGCGAAGCCCCGACAAGCCTTGCGGCCGCACGCGCACCAATGCATGGAAGACGACTACCCAGAACCATCCAATGCATGCCAAGATTCGTGCAGAGCACGTTATTACGGTTGATAGTGCTGTTGACATGTGGAACCGCACGAAACTGTGTTTAAGAATTTAAAACTCACGCGATTAGAGCTATTGGGCCACTGACTGGTGGGACCTGTGGTCCACTCGTCAGTATTAGAGGTAGCGCCCCGCGCATAGTGCACATTCACCTCGCGTTAGCGTAAATTAGGAAATACGCCTTCAGCCTGTTGAACGTTCACTGTTGAAAATCGCCTTTTCAAATTTACATCTCCTATCATGGCGCTTGCGCAGTTGGATGACGTCCTCGGAAAATACGCCTTGTCCTTACCAGCTCTCGGGATGAGCCATATATGGGCCGGCCCGTTACTGTTCAACTGATTTACTAGTTTTATTCAATTTAGAAATCTTTATAAATGCAAAAAAAATTCTATAAATAGTTATACCACTTCAAAATTTTTGGAAAAATTATGTTAAATACTATATGACTTGGTGAACTCAATAAAATTATATCTGCCATGATAACTTTGCTAAAGACCTCTGGATAAACCAAACCTCACCTTTTTAGTAATTCATAAATAGGTTTTTCCTATTGATTTAATTGTTTGATAAGCTCCTAAATTCATGAGAAAATTCCAATGGAACACAAATATGATTTAGGAATTTTAGACATTATTAACCCATTTTTAGGACCTTTAAAACCCACTAGGTAATTAATTGGCCCAATTTATACCATTTTTATTTATGTATTAATATAACCGTAATGGAACTTGAATTATTTTAAATAATAAATGACTTCAATTAAACCTTCAATTTTTACAGAAACATTGCTAACCCCTAGTGAATTTATTAAAATTATATGACCTTAATAAAACTTGGGAGAATTATTTAACTATTTAACTGGGGTAAAATTACACACACACACACACATATATATATATATATATGTATTAATAATTAGTTGCTGGTTTAAAAAAATCATACAGCCACATACTTGTCCATAAATAGTAGGTAATTTCCCTAGAGTCGATGAAGGACATACTTCAAACAAAACTTATTTTTGCCTTATACATCTATTCGCTAAATCTAAGGATAAACTATTAAGGGTAGTATTATGCATCATCCATCATCACATATCATATTCACGAACGCTCGCCCCGTTATTTCTTTGAGAATTATTGTACATTAGTAGGATCATGGAACTCCCTCGATATTTAGAAATAAGACCTAAGCATCGGTCACCGATCGCTAGGGTAGACGCGCTGCATTTCATGCTTCATGATTTCCTATTGCACATTGAAATTTTATTTATTCTGTTCTTTGAATTCATACTGTTACTAGATGCAGAAGAGCCCGCGGGACACTTCGAAGAACAGCAAGAGGACCCCCACTACTCACAAGACCTAGACGAGTTAACATCCTCCCAATAGGGTGTTTGCTTTTACTAGGGAGAGTCTATGCATTCTCTAGTGCGAGTCAACATTCAAATAGATCATATTGACTCCCGGTTTATTAAAGTATTTTATTTACAGTATCAAACTGTATGCTTTTCAAGTAGTTATACCTGCTTGCTTAAATCATGATATATCATACCATGTTATCTTTTGTTATTCTTTTACCTTGATGATATTGCCTTGATATAATCATTTGTCATTTGACTTTATTAATGATTGCCTTGATGATCACCCTTGATAGCCTGGTTAGGTTGAACAAAATAATTTTAGACTCTTAAGTCTTGGTTAAAATTTGCTTAGACGTTGCTCACGTCCAATTAATAATTTTTAGGCTTAAATTGCCTCGGAACGGTAAACCGACATTCACCGGACATGATTACATAACAAACATGGAAACTAGAAATTAGGCCTAGCATGCCAGTGTGTGTTGAGTTGTGATTGGGAAAGCGGACGTGGTCCGGCTTGTGGTTATGATGGAGTAGCTTGGCTACTGGGTGTGAAGAGGGCTATACGTTCACAGACGCGGAGAAACACGCGTAGCTGCCAATCACTGCCACCAGGGGTGGTTCCGCCACATCGTGTGCAGGGCACACGAAGGAACAATAGCGGATGAAGGAAGTGGTTATGGATAAGTGTGGACTGGCCGGATCCGAGGAGACTCCTAGAGTGGATCGGACGCAGCGGGAAGTCGCTAACCAAATGTCTGCGGGATATGGTTCCTAGCACCACAACACAATGACATCACGTGGTACTGTGAACATGAGGCCTCAGTGGCTGCCGGAATGGGACTGGGTAACCTCAGTTCGAGGTGAAGACAGGATCATGTCGTCATCCGTGGGATGATCTAGGTCTTACGGCGCAGGGGAGCCGTGACTCTAGTGCGGGCGTGGCAACCCGGCTAGAGAAGAACGGGCACTTCGCTGGTGTAAGATCCACAGCGGGTGCACCACGCCCGGAAGATGATGGCGGGTGTTTGGAGGAGGCTTGGAATGGGTATGGACTATGGATTATGGATTGGAATGGACAGCTAAAATGAAAACATTGATTAATAGAACTTTGGGTTAAAATCGCTAAGTCATAGGCTTTGGTCTTTAAAACTGGCTTTTTGCAAATAAATAAACCCTCAACCCTTCCGTTGGAACCTATATCACTATACGCATTAAGTTGGGTGTTAAGTCTCCATTGTTTGGATGACACTGACCTCGCATCATATATTCTTTTAAATGGAGAGTATGAGCCAGATCAGTATGCCTGCCACGAAGACGAGGAACATGACTTTACTGACGATCAGGGCGAGGCATAGGGTGTCTCTCCAGTCAACTACTTAGGCTTAGCGACATGAGACCTTTTGGATCTTTTGGTTCTCCCGTACTATGATCTTTTGGATATTCTGACTATTTGGGCCAATGTGCTGCATTGTAACACTTGATAGCCCCTGGGCTTCATACAGGTATTTTGTGTAATATAAATCTTCCGCTTGTATGAAATGATTTCGGCTATGTGAAAGGTGTGCACTAGTGTACTGATCCAGGGACTATTGCAGATCAAGTTGTGGGCAAAGGACCGGCCCCACATGATGCCACTATCAGTACCGGTTCCAATTCAACCGGTACTGATTGGAACCGATACTGATGGGCCAGTATCAAAGGCCAGTTCTCTAGTAGTGTATATAGAACAAACTATATAATTTTAAATCTTGAATGTGGTTATACACTTTCTATAGCATATAAAAAAAAGAAAAATTGTATACATGCCACTGAAAGGTTTGCAAAATTGCATGGCCTATACAAAAAATGCCACTGCAGTGGCAATTTTTGTATAGGCCATGCAATTTTGCAACTTTATAATGGCACGTATGCAATTGGCCCAAAAAATGTGCAGTAGCAAAATGTTGTGCAGTAAATTAATTATCACACATGCACACCATTATAGCGGTAAATGGTCATTGTTGTCGGTGAATTCAAACTTTTGAGGTTTACCGGTGGCAAAAAGGATCATGGAATTCTTGACTTGTGAGGTTGCTTCCTTGCCATTGGAATTTGTCTCTAGTTTCCACACTAAGAAATTTGATTTTTTTTTTAGTAATATGGTTATATATATATATAGAGAGAGAGAGAGTTGAGCTCCGGTGCTTTGCAAAGCACCGGAGACGACGTGCTTTGCGTCTGGTTTATAAAATTCAAAACTTAAAATGGACGATCCGAACCATCCAACTTGATCTTCTCGTTGAAATCTCTTACATAACCAAATTTTATATTTTTTTAAATTTTTTGCTATTTGTTTTGTATTTTTGAAAACCAGCAAATTTGGACGCTCCATAACTAATTAGATCGGTGATTTCCAAAAATACAAAACAAATAGCAAAAAGTTTCAAAAATATACAAAATTTGGTCATATAAAAGATTTCAATAAGAAGATCAAGATAGATGGTTCGAATCGTCCATTTGAGTCTCAGATTTTATAAACTAGATGCAAAGCACGGCGTCTCCGGTGCTTTGCAAAGCAGTGGAGCTCAACACTATATATATATATATGATAACCTCCAGTTGACACGCGTCCTTCCCGTTGCTTTGAGGTTCTACCACGCATCTGAAATTGTTACCGTTGTCTCAACCGTTTGATTGCTAGTCCAGCAATGTCTGCGACGTTCGATCACCGTTCGATCGCACCACGCGTCCTAACCCTATCCAACCCCACTCCTACCATCCCACTGACTACTGCAGGTGGACAGAAAAATCCCGATACCAAAATACCGAACAGAACCAAAAATACCGAAATTTATGTATTTTCGATATGTGGTATTCGGTTCGGTATGCATTTTCGAAAAGTTCGGTACTGTGATATTGGTTTGGTATCGGACCCTGAAAAACCGAAATACCATACTACCGACTGCCCCGCATGGGCCGCATCAGAAGCCTGCACACTTCGGCCCATGAGCTCATCTTCTCAGTTCTCACTGCTTATCCCACTCCCCTATAGCCCTACTCCTCAGACCCAGTCCGACCGCAATCCCATTCAGCCATTCCAATGCCACCTGACCTAGCCGCCGGCCGCCACCCACAAACCCTAGCTCGCTATCATCCCTACGCATCCCTGCGCCGGCCACCGTCCCAGGATCCCCGCGCTAGCCGCCGTCCCGCCTCCCCAGTCTCGCGCCGACCGCCGTCCTGCCTGCTCTCCATGTCATCCTCAGCAATCTGCAAGTACGTATTTGCTTAATCGATTGCTTAATATATCTTTTCTTTGTTTTCTTTATTTCTTGATTGAATCATGTAAGTAATTTCTTGTTTGCTTGTCTTATTGCTCAATCTATAGACGTCTGAACAAGAAGGAAACACTGTCAGTAGTGATACTCAGATAGCATGCAACACCAACACTGTAGAGGTGATTGGGAACAGGGAGCAGCAGCCGCAACAAACTGAAAGTAAGAAAAGGAAAGCTATTGAGACAAGGTCAGATGCATGAGAAGGCTTTATGAAGATCTTTGTTGGAGATGTTCTTATGAAGGCCAAGTGTAAATATTGTGGTCATGAGGTTCGCTGTGTTCCAAAGACTAATGGTACATCCTCTTTGCTATCTCACTCCAGAACTTGCAAGTGTAATCCTCATAGGTTACAAATCGCTAATCATGGTACGTTGCAAGTAAAACCAAATCAAGGCGATCATTGTGCAATTTTCACTTGGAAGTTTGATCCTGAAGCAATTAAGCAGTCACTTGCTGAAATGATTATCAGTGATGAGCTTCCTTTTGCATTCTATGAACGTGAAGGATTCAAAAAGTTTATGTCTATTGCTTGTCCATAATTTTTTGTGCCATCTAGAAGGACATCTACTAGGGATTGTGTTCGCATTTTCAATAGTCAGAAAGAAAACTTGAAAGAATTTTTTAAAACATCATGTGATAGGGTTTGCCTCACTACCGATACTGGGACTTGAAACACACAACAAAATTTTATGTGTGTGATAGCACATTTCATTGAAAATGATTGGAAGCTGCACAAGAAAATCATTGGATTTTTTTTTGTGAAAGGCTATAAGGGGGATGACATTGGGAAATCTTTAGAGAAATGTTTAATGGAGTGTCGTTTAGAGAAAGTTTTCACAGTAACTATTGAAAATGCAAGCTCTAATGATGGTGCTATAAGTTACATGAGAAAGGTCTTGAATAATTCTAGGAATAGCATAGCTAAAGGCAAGTATATTCACATGAGATGTGCTATTCATATTATTAACTTGATAGTTTCTGATAGCCTTAAGAAGTGTCAATTTTAGTTCAGCGCATCCATGCTACTGTTAAATTCATAAAGAATTCTCCTGCTAGATTAGCCAAATTTAAGAAATATGCAGAGTTGGCAAAGGTGGAAAGCAAAATATTCTTGTCACTAGGGGTCTGTTTCTTTCAGCAGTTTCTGGCGGTTGGCGGTTTTACTGTAGCAAATTTATAAGTTTTTTGGGAAAAAATTTAAATAATCTTTAAAAAAATTACTGTAGCAGACCGCCGCGCCGGCGGTCCGCTGGAAAGAACGGAGCCTAGATGTTTGCACTAGATAGAATTCAACATACCTTATGTTGAATGCTGTCACAACCTATAAGCATGTTTTTGAAAGGTATGGTGAAGAAGACCCATACTATCTCATAGAATGAAGTGGTGAGAAAGGTCCTAGAGTTCCTGAAAGTGGAGATTGGGAGAATGCAAAGAAAATGGTAAAGTTTCTTCGACACTTCTATAACCTGACCCTTCGTGTTTCCACCACACGATATGTGACAGCTAACATTTTGTTTCATGAGATTGGTAACATTTTGCTTTTAATGCGAGAATGGTATCATAGTGATGACAATATGTGCAAGGAAATGGGCCAAAGGATGTTAGAGAAGTAAGGACAAGTTGAATATGCTAATTTTCATTGCTGTTATACTTGATCCAAGATATAAACTTTCTCATTATACAAATATAGCTACTCTGGAGATGTTTGGTGAGCAACAAGGAAAAGAAGTTTGGACCTTGGTCAATGATACTCTTCACTATTTATTTGATGAGTATAGAAATCTTTATGGTCCAAGTGATAAGTCAGCCCAACCTACTGATCTAAAAGAACCAACTGAATCGAACATTGGGTTGATGAAGTCCCTAATTGCTGCTAAGATGAGGATGAGCAATGGTGGAATTGCCACTAGCAAGGCTGAGCTTGAAAAATACCTTGGTGAAGACAATGAAGAGGACAGCAATGATTTTTATATTCTTGGTTGGTGGAAATGCAATTCTCCTAGATTCCTAATATTGTCTCACATTGCTCGTGATGTGTTTTCAATTCCTATATTAACGGTTGCATCTGAATCGGCTTTCAGCACGGTTGGACATGTTCTTGATGATTTTAGGAGCTCACTGACACCTTTTATGGTTCAATCCCTTGTTTGCACACAAGATTGGCTACGATGTTTGTCTCCTATTAATATTGAAGCAGATTTGGCCAAAATTTAGCTAGGTAAAAAAATAGTTTACTTAGTTGCTTTGATGTTTAGACATATATTCATTTTTAACCATGACCATTGACTTGCTAAATTTTATTCCATTTCAGCCATAGCTATAGAACCTGCTGTCAATACTTCCAAGACAAAGTCCACAGCCCTGTCCAGCAGCAATCCTCCTTTGTCTAGCAAGAAGCCTTATGCCTTCATGAACAAGCCTGATGCGTCCACCATCAAGCCTGTTGCGTCCAGCTCAGTCAACAAGCCAGCTTCTACATAGGTAATTCCTTCATCTCTTTGCTATTTTCTTGAATTATGTTGTTCCATCAAGTCTAATTGCTAATTGTTGTTTTGCACTTCTGTTATCATGATGAAGAGCTGATCTGCTGGACTGCATGCTGAAATGAAGAACTCATCTACTGGACTACATGCTGAATTGATGAAATGAAGAACTGCTTTGCTGCTGCATGTTGATGTGATGAAGAAATGAAGATGTCTTTACTTGTTTACCTGTCATGAACTTGTGATGTTATTTTCTAGCTATTATCATGTGTGTCACTCTTTAAGTCTCCAACCTGTACTACTCTAGCACTCTATTGTTGTTGTGTCAGTGTAACCTATGTGGCTGTGTTGTATGTACTACTCTAGTATCAGACCATCGGTATTTACTATCAGACTATCATCAGATTGTCACTATCTGTCATTTTGGTTTGTGATCGCTAGTTGCTAGTTTGTTGCCATCTAGTATGACCATCATTTTATCTGCAATTTACTAATTTCTATTCATTTTTCTCTGGTTGTCTGCTGTCTTTTATCCGTAAATCTGGAATGTGGCATGGTATACTGAAAATATCGAAATATCGTACCGAACTAATTCGGTATTTTTGGTATCGGTAGCATTTTTTTCTAGCTCAATTTTGACATCTAGTTTTCGAATATCGAACTTTTTTAATACCAAAAATGCCAAACCCCCACCCTAGCTGTTGGTAGCCCCCCTCCTCCGCTGCAGCCCAGAAGCAACGAGTCAGCGGCTTCTGATGAGCACGGGTCTTCTTCTCAAAGGGCTTCGGCCGCAGGCGACGGGTCCTCCTGAAGGTTTGTTCCCGCTCATCGCCGTCCGACATCCGCCGATGGGGCTTATCCTATGGTCCGCCGGCTTGCCGATGCAGATCCTTCTCACACTCACGCCGCCCTTCCAACACAGTCCGTACCTCTTGGGTTCCCCTTTGTCCCTGCTCCTCCACCTGCAGGAAATCGGATCCGGCCAAGGTGCTCAGCAGAGCAACGACGGCTTCACATCTGTATGCTTGGGTCTCCTCCTCACATTTTCTGGTTTGGCTACTCCTGTGCCATTTGTGGTGATTGCGTTTTGTTGTTCATCGATCATATTCTTAGACTTCTTTCTAGGTTTCTGTCAACCTTGATCGGCCACATCTTCTAGCTATTCACGATCTATTTTTTCTTTGTTAAACGCGGACACCTCCAGGGATTCACCACCTGCTGAAATTATTTTTATGGCCTTTGTACCATATGGCGATATTAGGAAGAACTCTTTTAACTATCCTAATCATCCTTTTGCTCTCCATCTTGAAATACTTCAATGCTATCATTCATTTGCTTTGTAATTCTGTGTGGTTTTACAAATAAAAAAAAGCGGCTGGTTATTGTGGAGAATGTAGCCCTGAATTGAAATTTTGTTGTGCTATGATGAATAGAGCATGACAATCCATCATCAATGTAGAGAGCATGGCATTCCATCGTTGCTCTCAAAAGTACAGGTGATTTGGAATTGAAGAAATCAGGTGTATCCTTTGTGGATTTACATCCTCTGCATTTATATTCTCTGCAGTTTATCTCATAGACCCTGTAGTTACAGTGATGAACAGTAACTTAACATAGTAAAAGAGGGCTCTTTGCGCGTACTTTTTGCTATAGTATCGATGCTACAATATTTTTACTACAGTTCTTTGCCGTACCACTCACAAAACACTGTGCACCTCTGCCTTTGCCGTATCAAAGGCAGAGGATGCGTTTCCATCCTTTGTTGTTTATAAGGAGTAGGGTGAAAACGGATCGGGTAGTACCCGCCGGGAATCCGTATCCGATACCTGATTTTAGTGAAACGGTAACCAATTTTTTGTACCCGGTGGATATGGATACGGATACGAGTAGTACCTAGTTTTTCTCTTGTGGATACGGGTCGGATACAGGATCGCTAGTACAGGTCGGATACAGGTACCTAGTAAATTTTTATAACCGGTACCCAGTCCGGCCCAAGCCCAGCCTCGTTGAGTTCGAAAATTTTTGAATCAGCTGCGTTTCGCTAGGCCGGGCGTTTGTTGGGCTCCAGACCGGAATGTTTCATTCTGGGTTGCCTCGTTCGGCTGCGGCGCTGCGCAGTGGCAGCCCATTTACTGACGTACTACGTACAAGAAGCAATGTGGGTACATGAAACTGAAAGTATTCTCGTAAAAAACGAGAATATGATTATAGGAAGTGATACAAAGCACGCAAACACTGCATTAAGGAACTTGGGTTGTCAGCAATTTAAGATACAACTTGGGCATAAGATTCAGCTGCCCCTCCACTAGGCAGATTGCATCTGCGTTACCGACTGACCCCGAGATGGGCGTACAGATCCGGATATGTATCCAATATGGATACGTGCATCGATCTGGCGATCGTATCCTATATGTATTGGTGCTTTTTGTTATTTTCAATTAATTCAAAAAAATCCTTATATGTATCCTATACGTATCCCGCAACTCCGGTGGAGGCAAACGACAACTCTGGCTAAGGAGGCCGGCGCCGCAGCTTCAACAGCGGTGGCGGGAGCAGGACCTGGAGCGGCGGCGGCGGCGGCGAGGACAAGAGCGGCGGGAAGCGGGGGAGGGGCACACTGGCGCAAAGGGGGTCTTCGGGGTCCGATCAAGAGGGCTCAAGCGGCGACAGGAGGCAGGGGAGGGGCGCACCGGCACAGAGGGAGTCTTCGGGGTCCAATCCAGAGGGCTCAAGCGGTGGTGGTTTCGAGGGGTCCTCAGGATCCAGGACGGCCATCGGGTGGGGCAACAGTGGCGGATTCGCCGTGGTAGCAAGGGCGAGAAGGACGGACGCGAGGGGAGGAGGGCACAAGACGAGGTGGGATTGGAGCCAAGAGCACAAGACAAGGGGAGAGGGAGAGGGAAGCTGAGGAGGTGGATCGGACTGCGCGGGGAAGGCTTTAAGATTCGGGCGGGACGGCCCTTTGCTAGATCGGTGGCTTTGCCTATATTATTTATTTTTATTATGTTGTGTTCGATAATGGAGACTTCACCACATCTCTACAAGTACAAGTTATGGTCTCCATTGAGCTACATTATATATATATATATATAAGCACGATGTATCTAGTGCTATATTATTTATTTTCTGTATTTTTAATTATATATATAGGAAAATTACATAAGGCTCCATAGAGCCTAGGTTCCATGATCCATTACCACTAGATGCACATTGAGATTTGTGATGTTTGATATTTGTATATTTATATACCCACCAAAAAATATTTGAGACGTCAAACTCCGAAAAAAATTAAATTTAACTCCAGTTTAAACTAGTTTCAAATTTAAGATAAATATAGTTCAAACTAGTTTAAACAAGTTCAAACTGAAGATGAATTTAACTTTTTCGGAGTTTGCATCTCAAATATTTTATGTAGTATGTATGTAAAGATGTACACGTCAAATAACACGAATCTTAAAACACAATATAGGGTATTCGATCATGTAGCCTAGGCTGCATGGAGCCTTGAATATATATATATAGGGTATTCGATCGCATTAACATTAGGTTAGTTCGAAACATGCTGGCGTTAGTAACAATGTAACACCAGCAAATGTGCTCCTCAGAGCACAAGCTACAAAATGTATGCGTGTTTTTACTGTTTAGGATTCTATGTCTTATATTATGTATTAATTGGTTCTATGTGTTGTTTTATGTGTGTTAGTTCGATTATTTTTATCACATGTTTTAATCCTAGATAATTTGCATACTTTCCGACTAAGTACTCGGTATCTGTTTTCTACCCGTTCATATAATATCCGGTATCCATTTTTACTGGTTATTTATAACACACTTACCATGTTGCCAGTCAGGCTCAAAATAATTATGGCCTTATTTTTACTTATTGCAGCTTTACTTGATAACTTCTCTGTTATGTGATATCTTTCTGAGCATGTATGGCACTAGATCCAGCCAAAAAATAAAGGAAAAAAGGATTGCATCAAGCTGTTCTCCCCAAACCTGTTGTTCTAATCTGCATGCTCAAGGCAATACCAAACTCAAGCCTCTTGTGAGCTTAAAGTTTTCATAGATAGATAGATTAATAAATTGTAAGACTAGATGGCAAATCATGACATATAAGGTTAAACTGAACCAACTTTAATCCTCTTTGTACTCTGTTTTTTTGCTTTTTGCTCATTTCAGCTCACGGACATGGTCACATATTGTGAGTACATGAGCATATAAAGAAACAATTGTTATATTCATGAGTAATGGAACAATTATCAATGACCAACATAGATGAACAATTTTACAAGGTAATAAATTCAGTTGATGATTTGTCTTCAATCAGTTTGACTGAACACCACAACTTTAAAAAATTCAGTATTGAACTGCCAGTTCTCTTAACATGTATGGTTCTTTGTGTATGACTATATATCCATGCTGAAGAGAAAGGGTGTCTCATGTTAGAAAGGTATATGATTTGTTGTACTCATCATCAAAATGAAGAGTATAAGTGTAATGCAAATAGCAAATAGAGTAACATAGGTGCAGTGTATGTCGACCATTGTTATGCCATTGTACGAGCTAATTCCGGATAATATCTGTGAAGGTTTTAGCAGTATGCCATCTTTCAGGCTCAAGGCGGCCTAATTTGTTATGTGTGCAGTTAGCTAATTTTGGATTTTCCATTTCGTGCGCTCTTCAGAAAGCTTTCAGATGTACAATGGTTAAAACACAACGTTTGAAAAATGTGTCCATGCATTGGTACTATTAATTTTAGTTTATGTTGCACAATGATATATAGTTTAACAGGCCTTATTTCTTGCTATAACAAAGTAAATTTTATTATGTGGTAGTAAAAATCTTGAGTTTATACCAGTATTTACAATAATGTTCTATGCCATATATTGATGAACAAAGTAAATTTTACTGTGTGCCAGTAAAAATCTTGAGCCCATAGTAATAAGATTCTACGCCATATATTGATGTCTTTTTCGATCTAGGCAAACAATTTTTAAGCTTTCGGAATGGTAGGTTCGAACATTGTACACGTCTATTGCTTTTGGAATGACAGATTCACTACTAAAGAAAATGACTGTTCACAGCTTCAAGAAATGGACAGTGAATTGGATACGAACAGTTTAATGAGAGCAGCCCCTTTTAACACCATCAACTTGGTCAAATTAAATGAGTTGTAAGTGCTCTCCGATTTTAAAAGACTAGTCAAGATAGAATCTTTTATGACCAATAAGGTGCCTTTTTTGAGAATGTTATCTTATGCAGGAACTTACCAACTAACCAGTTAACAAGATTACTACCATATCTCAGCAGCATGACTGTCTTCATCATTGCCATCTCAGCATCATGATTGCCTTAATTTTTTTTTTTTTTTGAGAACATGACTGTCTTATTTGTTATGTTCCAGTTCTTTCCACAGTCCTACCGAAACTAACATGCCCTATTGGTCCTAGCTTATGACAGTCCCAGTTATTACTCATACCATGTTGTCATTTCTGTCTTGCTTTTGTGAGAGCAATTCCTTCTAACGTCACAAACTTGGTCAAATTAAATGAATTGTAAGTGATACCTGCTATCTCATTAATAATTGCATTCTACTATTTTGGTAAGAGGAAATTTTTTGTTATGGTAGTCTGTGAAGTTTGTAACAAGGAATGTAAAGCACGGGAAGCAGAGCCTCCTCTCTTTCAGTTTGCTTGGTTCAGTTGTAGAGTTTTGTGGACTAGAGTGCTTATGAAAAAAAATTTTAAATAAACATAGGTGCAACATATCAGTTAAGTTATAAGGTATCTTTGTTTCCTTCTACCTACCTGCAACGCTCAGTTTTTTATTCTATCCTTTCGAAATTGAGAAGTAAAGTTAAGATAAACTGCCATCCATTGTTTTCTGCTTTATGTTATCGTAATATAATTCCTTTGCTGACTGCATTCACATTAGATGTCTGCATTTTTTTAAAACGAACACTGGTCTTTTTAAAGATGTGCACATGCATATCTCACTTGCAGACAAACCTTTTACATGCTTGCTGGCACCTCTTTTTTGTATTGTGTCAGGAAGGCCCTTCATGTTTTGCCATTGAACTTGCAAGGTCTTCTCTTGAGGCTATTTGTCTACACCATTGTCCTGTCACCTTCAACATTGGAGTCCCTGTCATGATGTGGCTAGCCAAAACCACCAATCCTGCGCAGGCCATCAATAGAAGCCACGATGCATGCCCTAGCTTCGCCTCCATCAATCCTAACACAGCAGTAAGCAGCAGCTTTAGTGCCTTCATTCTCAGGGATGTTTACCATGCACCCTTGAAAGAAAAGAGATGTTTACAATATACCATACTGTTCCCTGTAACTATGCAAGTTTGTTTTATTGCACTTTCTTATCCTTTTGTTTTGGAAATTAAAGCATCATACTGAATACACCATAGGTTGTATAAGGTTCTCGGTGAAGTGCTATCGATATGCACATGTATGATTTTTTTTTTATATATTTTCTGCACTTGGTTGCGCCTGAGGCAACGCGCGGGGTTGTCCACTAGTTTGAATTATTTCTGCCCAACAACCTGTACCAACGAAGTTCTGATGTGATCGCTTGCCAAATATGCATCCCTTTCTTTTTCATCCAATGGACTAGTCCTTGTCAATGACGCATTAACATATATACCTGAACTTAAATAATCTGATAAAATATGTGCCGTCTGCCCTGTGTGATGCAGACAAGGATCTTGCAATCGTTACGAAACTGTACCACTGACCCTCTCAACCACCAGAGAATCAATTGTTTAGCCCTCAAGGCTTCAAAAATCCAAACAGGCCAACCCAATCATCAGCACAGACCATTTCAGCTCAAAACAACTGCGAAAGGAGGCAGTGTACGCAACCACAGAACATAAATCGAACCATGTATAACACACGCAGTCCGAGCCTACTCCTATCAATGCAATGACCATTTCGAGCTCTCGCGTGATGCATTTCGCGATGTCACCTGACACTGACAACCTCCTCTTCTTCTGCTCCGTCACCGCGTCGGTCGCCGCCGGCTTCGGCCTCTTCTCGCTGTACAGGCGCCTCGCGCACCGACGCCGCTCCGGCGAGGTTCAGGTGCTCCCTGCCGGCGAGTCGGAGGAGCACCAGCCACTCTCGGTGGCTTCGAGCCTCCCCGCGTTCATGTACAGCCGGCTCGTCCGGCACAGCGGCAAGGACGCAAGCTGGACGGAGTGCGCGGTCTGCCTCGGCGTGATCCAGGTCGGCGCCATGGTGAAGCTGCTGCCGGCATGCGCCCACGTCTACCACGTCGACTGCATCGACCTGTGGCTATCTTCACACTCGACGTGCCCCCTCTGCCGGTGCAGGGTTGTTGATCAGTCAGGAGCTGCGCAGGAGACAGCACCGCAGCTTGCTCGGGTTTCACCTGCATAGATGATCATCGCATCTGCAAGAAATGTGTGCGCTACGATTTCTTCTGTCACTGAACTTTTCAGATAAATCAGCTGATGCATACGGTGTGGAGAGTATGATGCAAATGTTCATAAAGTATCTCAAATGCAAGCATTTTTTTTGTATATTGTAATCAATCTTCAGGGTTTGATTTGTTGCCACTTGCCAATTCCAGATTATAGACAAGCTGTTCCAGTGTAAAGACGTAAGACAGACAATTTAGGGCGTTTCGGCATTTCCGTGTAATATATACATCAACCAGTAAGTAAATGAAATCACTACTATGCCAAAATAAGATTTATATTCAACAAAGGATGAACATATAAGACGGAAGGTGTGACATCCTCAAAATTCAGAAAATAAATTTGAATTAAAATCCAAAACTTTTTAAAAACAATCCAATTTCAAATTCTGAAAGTTTTTTCAGAGTTTTCAAGCTTTTCCCTAAATCCTTTTTTTTCTCTTTGCCTTTCTCTTTCTCTTTTTCTTTTTCACCGTGGGTTTCCTTCCTGGGTCCCTTCTTTCTTTTCCCTTCTTTCTTCCATAATTTGGTCCAAACTTCCTGTTCGTGTTCTGTTAATCCTGTTGTAATAATGCGGTATTCACGCAATCACCAATCACAAGATCAACCAGAAGGATGAACACAGATGAAAATAGAGAGAACACATGGCACCGTAGTCTTTATTGATTTCAATCTGTTCACTTTTACAATAGGGTGTCTCTCATATTTATAGTCATACCCTAATTTGGTTTTGCCCATAATACCCCTAGAGATAAACCCTAATGGGCTTTATCGGGCTAAGGTTATAACACTCTACCTTGGGCGAAACCGGGATATACCAATGCCTCGTTAAAAACTCCACCCAAAAACCCAGTAGGAAAAAAGGATTGGATAAAAGAGTATATTGCACACGCATGCTGTATAGTGATATTGCCTCGTTAAAAACCTTGCTATGAGAAAGTCTACAAAACTCATACAAGGAAAAAGGAGTACAATATATATGATCTCCTAGATCACTTAGGCTACTGTTCAGTGGAGCGCGCTCTCCCTGAATCTTGCAACTCTCGAAATCGCCTTATCCCAATTCCGCGGACACAAGCCCGGAATGTTGAGGTAGGCAACGCCTTAGTGAACAAATCTGCCAGATTGTCACACGATTTCACTTGTACTACCTCAATCTCACCACTCTTCTGGAGTTCATGAGGGTAGAACAACTTAGGAGCAATATGCTTTGTCATATTACTCTTAATGTAGCCTATCTGTATCTGTGCAACACAAACAGCATTATCCTCATGGATAACTGTGGGGGTATCGACGGCATTCAACCCACATGACCACTGTATGTGGTTGATCATCCGTCTAAGCCAAACACACTCACGTGCAGCCTCATACAAAGTAATAATCTCATAATGGTTAGTGGACGTAGCCATAAGCGTTTGCTTACTCGATTTCCATGAAATCGTTGCACCACCAAGCAAGTAAACAAACCCAGTCTGGGAGTTACCTGTATGTGGATCAGACATATATCCTGCATCCGTATAACCCACCATGGTCATAGGCTGATTTCTCTTATAAAACAGCCCAAGATCCTGAGTACCTTGTAGGTACCTCAAGACAGTTTTAACTCCGACCCAATGCCGCCGCGTTGGCGCCGAGCTGTATCGAGCTAACAAATTTACTGCAAAAGCAATGTCAGGTCTGGTACAGTTAGCAAGATACATTAGTGCCCCAATAGCACTGAGATAGGGAACTTCCGATCCCAAAATCTCCTCATCCTCTATCTTCGGTCTAAACGGATCCTTGTCCAACTCAAGGGACCGAACGACCATAGGGGTCTTCAGGGGATGTGCTTTACTCATATTAAACTTTTCTAATACCTTCCTGGTATAGGTGGTTTGATGCACAAAGATTCCCTCTTAAAGATGCTCAAGCTGTAAACTATTTGGTTTTACCCAAATCTTTCATCTCGAATTCCGTCACAAGGTGAGCACTTTCCTCACCGATGTCTCCTGCTGTCCCAATGATATTCAAATCATCAACATAGACCGAGATGATGCAAAATCCATTCTGGGATTTCTTTATGAACACGTAGGGACAATCATCACTATTGGAGTAACCCTTCTACAGGAGAAACTCACTCAGTTGGTTGAACCATATCCTACCTGACTGTTTAAGTCCGTATAGCGACTTTCCTAACTTAACGCTATACAACTTGCGATCTCCTCCTTTTGGAATCTTTAGCCCTCGAGGACCCGCATATAGATATCCGAATCAAGTGACCCATACAAATATGCGGTCACCACATCCATTAACTGCATATTCAAGTTCATACAAACTGCCAGAGATATTAAATATCAGAAAGTTATTCCATTCATAACTGGAGAGTAAGTTTCATCGTAATCGATGCCAGGCCTCTGCGTGAACCCTTATGCTACAAACTTTATCTCACCACTTGGTGATTCTCATCCCTCTTCCAGACGAACACCCATTTGGCTCCAACAGGGAGCACTTTAGGCGGAGTCAGTCGCATCAAGATCCGTGCGACAGTGTGTGTAACCCGTGTTAGATGGGCTTGTGGGTTGGACCAATGTTTTGGCCCATGTTTGGGCAGGGGTATATAAACCCTTCAGCTGAGAGAGCTAGGTATTATCATTAGGAGACAGATTGGCAGCCTCCACCTTAGAGATAGATCGTGAGAGGTGTGCTTTGCCTTGTAAGAGAAGGCTTGTATGGATTAGCTAGGTTTTGATTCAAAACCTGAGCTTTGTGAATGAAAAACCTTCTCCTATATGATCTCCATCTTTTCCATGGTTTGATTGTCGTGCTCCTTTGATTTGTATTTGGTTTTTCCTCGTTTTGCCTCGGTTTTGGCTTGTTCTTCACTATTCTTGGCCCGGTTGATAGCTGCAGTTTGGGGGTCCTTTTGCTCATGGAAAAGGGTCACAAGTGACCCAGAAATCATCCCCCAAAGCCCCATGGACAGCCTTCCTATGCTGCTCTCACGAGGGTGATTTTCTCATCTTGATCGGTCTTGGACTTAGCTGCACCGTTTTCGATAAGGGTCAAAACTTTGACGTGACCTTCGTGTGATTTTTGGAGGGTAGCTAGTGGACTCCATCACCTTGCTGCTGTCTAAATTTCGTGGTGGTTCGTTGAATGGTTTGCGAGTAATCACGATTTTTCAGTCTGTACAACAATTGAAAGTTAGGCAGAAATGTAGGGTTTGATGCAAGTTCAACCCAACTTGCTAGTTGGTGCTGGATTTTGCTTGTGGGAGTGTTAGAGGTGCGTTGGGTGCTAAGAAATAGGGCTAAAACTAATTTGGCGCCTATTCACTCACCTCTAGTCGTCTAGTTCGGTCTTTCAACTGGTATCAGAGCAAGGTTGCGCTCTTTTCTTGATCTTCACCGATCTTTGAGCCTTTCCTTGTTTCCGTCTTAAACCATAGCGGATGACAAGTACTCTACGAAGCCTCCTATGTTCTCGGGTTTGGATTTTCCGTTTTGGAAGGCTAGGATGGAATCCTACATCATGGCACAAGGATACAGTGTTTGGCTAAAAGTCAAAAATCTGCCAAAGGATGAGGAAATCACCACCCAGAATCAGACAGATGTGGAGTTGAATGCTAGAGCCCGTAATATGATCATTCAGGGGCTGAGTAGGAATGAATATAAGCGAGTTGCTCATATCAAGACCGTTCACAAGATTTGGATTACCCTCATTGCTTACCATGAGGGGACGGTCCAGATCAAAACTGTGAGGTAGGACTGTGACATCCTAATAAAATTATTAGGTTGTCACTTGTTTTATAAAATAATAATAATAATAAAATATATATATTTTTTATATTATTATTTTATGTGTAAGAGGCTCAGATAAGGACTACTAGAAACCCTAGAGTGATATAAGTGCCCTAGGAAGCCACTAAACTTAACCAAGGTAATTTGGCATGTTTTCCAAGCCAAGTCAACCTTTTTCCACGTGGTCAACCTTGGTCAAACCCTAGTCAAACCCTAACTGGGCTTTTGGCCCATATTTAAACCCTAATCCCTTCTCCCCTCTATATATATACTTGTGCCCTACGCCCAAGCTGACCTACAGCACCCCTACACCCCCCCACAGCCGCCACCCACGCACAAGCCCCCTAAATTCCCTCGGACCTCGGTTCCGTGCAATCGGATCCAATCCCTTCCCTCTCTCTAAGGTAGCCTCTCTGATCTCTCCCCAAATTGCAAATCCAGCACCTAGGCGGTCTAGAGCTCGTTGAGATGAATCCGTAGGTTTTTGAATCATCAAAAACCGTGAAGAATTGGGCCCGCAATTGCCCGCCGAAGATCCTTCTTGGGAGCTTCTTGCCGCCGCGCTCGTCTTCCGCCCGCCTCGTCGCCAGCGCCGCCGCGGTTCTGCGCCATCCAACCGCCGGACGCCACGCGCTTCGCCACCAAGCAGCTACTTCGCTTAGCCGCTAACCACGCACCGCCGCCCGTTCTTGGTGTGACCGCGTCCCGCACAAGCGCTTCGCCGCCTTGCCGCAAGACACGCCGCCGCCGCTCGCCGGCTGCCGCGCGTGTCGCGCCCGCTGCCGCCGCCACCACTCATTGTCTTGCCGCAGGTCCCATCGCCGCCGCCGCCTCGCGCCAAGCGCCACAAGCGTGACCAGCGCCGTCATGCCGCCGCCGCCGCCGCTACATGCGACGAGTGGGCCCCATCGGTCGGGCCCATCGCCGCCGCCACTACTGACGGGTGGACCCGCACGGCAACCTCGTCAGCGCCTCTGGCCAACCAGCAGCCGCCACGTGGCAGTCAGTGCCACGTCAGCCGCCACGTGGATGCCACGTCACCCGGACCCACCTCCCAGGCGCCACGTCAGCCGACGTGTGGACCAATCAGAGGACGACACGTGTCCCTTACTGTTCACGTCAAAACCCCGGTTAAACCAATTAAATTCTGGTTTTCCCGGTTTTCTATATGAACAGTGCGGTTTATTTCTTTCTAGGATTTTCTGATTTTTAGAAACTTCCCGGAATTGTTTAGGGAGTTCCCGAACTCCGATTTAGATGATTCCAGAGCCCAAAAATCACAAAAATTCCCTAGAATTTTATATATTTTTATTATACTATTTTCTGTATGTTTGATATTTATTGTTGTTTTATTACCTTTCTCGCGTAGAACCGACGTGCACCTGCTGTCCGGGAGACGTTTCGGAGCCGTTCGAGGGAGGAGAACTAGAACCTAACTTCTTTGAAGGCAAGCTAGATTCATGTTGAATTCCTAGTTTGCTAAATTTTAATTATTTCATGTTTACTTGATCCGCATGCTTTGATTATCATCGTATGTGTCGGTTTGTTCCGATTTCATATTAGTACTCTACTGATATGACGTATCCCTCCATTGTTAGCCCATTTTGGTACTGTTTTACTAGCCTATCCTTGTGTAGATGCTTAGCCTTGCTTCTGGGATTGGTAGTTGATGGGTTTCACTCATTATTAAACTGTATCCGTGAAGTTCGACTTCGTGGTGCTGTTGTTTTTGGAAAAACCTAATCAACTAAAAATCAATGTGGTGTGTGTTGATTTAAGGAGACCCAGGAGAGGTGGATTTTGGGCTTATGGTTGTGTTGTGCAGGTCTCCTCTGTCATATAAGGACCGTATACTTGTGACTACCAAACCGAACCTGAACCGTACAGCCACTTGTGCCTTCTGGCCCTAACTTATTAGCTGTGAAAACCTGTTTCCGCTGTACTCGTAGTGGACGGATGTGACTAGCTATCACCGGTTCCGAATGGCTTAAATGGGGGCTAACCTTATGCGGTGCGTTATCAGGTCCGGCTGAAGGAGTGCGCATGACTGTCGGCCTGGTCGAAGTGTACCGTGTGGGGCGTGAAACCAAAAGAAAGGGTACAGTATTGGGGTAGGTGAAAGCAGTGAGCGGTCTTTGTCTTGTTTCTCCTTCGGGATGAGGCGGGGCTTGTGGGAACGTGTACACACTCTGCAGAGTTAAAACTATCATGGTAGCCGTGCCCGTGTTATGGGCGGGAAAGGCGTTTTCACAAGGTAGTTCAATGTGTTTTAATTAATTAACTTGATGGTAGTGTAGGCGGGGATTGCCTCTCTTTTGAGTAGTTAGCCATTTCTATGGCTACGCTTCGTCGTGTCTTGGTGGTTAGCCGTCCTTTGGCTACGCTCATGTGTTATCATGTGTTCAATGAATCAAGAATAAATAAACAAGTAGATAGGTGATGTTTCAGCAAAATAACCAAACCTATCCTTTGACCTTGCATTCATTTATTAAGGACTGCTTGCTGGGTAGCCGAGTACTCATTATATGGATCACGGATTGTTTGTTCAGGTGAAGAACTCGACATCGGTGCCAGTTGTGATAGCTACGTGTTCCGGGTCAACCTCGGGATATCATCGCATTGAAGTCTTTCGCTGCGTTTCCTTTATGCTATTGAACTATGCCCTGTACAAGACTATGTGAATGTCTATGTCAACTGGGATGCTATTTATGCTATGTAAACTGTTAAATTCTAGTTAAATGCAATGCCTGCGATGATATTCCAAACGTCCTTGAGTGCAATACTAGCTATGATCTTCTGGGACTAGTATTTGGTCACTCAAGCCGGTAGAAATATCGGGGTGCACGACAAGGACCAATACAAGAGAGAATACAATCTTTTCGTGTAGAAGGCTGGTGAATCGCTGGACACTTGTTTCAGTCGGTTCACCAAGATCCTTAGCAACCTTAGGTCAGTTGGTACCACTTACACCGATTCTGAGAATGCTCGCCACTTCTTGTCTGCCATGGATCTGAAGATTTGGGGTGTGAAGGTGACCACGATCCGGCAGACTGCGGATCTTACTATTTTGACCTTGGATGGGCTATATTCGAACCTCAAGACGTATGAGCTTGAGCATCTCTCTTGTGAGCCAGTCCAGGTTCTACAGCTTTGGTCATCGATCCTTCTTTGCGGTGTTCCCCGAGTTCTTTGGAGTTTGGCACTGGTTTCTCTCTTTCTGCTTTGTGTGAGACGCCTCATGAGAGGTTAGATATAATGATTATAAATAGGGGACATGATGGTTATAAAGCCAGCACACGATGGTTAGATGTGTCGACGCACGATGGTTATAAAGCCAACACATGATGGTTAGAAGTTCGGCGCACGATATGGTAGTTAGAAAGCTCGCGGCACGATGGTTAGAAAGTCAGCAAACAGTGGTCAGAAGTTCAGTGCATGATCATTAGAAACCCAGCGCACGATGGTTAAAAGTTCAACGCACGATCATTAGAAACCTGGCGTACGATAGTTATAAAGCCAGCATACAATGGTTAGAAGTTCGACGCATGATATTAGAACCTAGCGTACGATGGTTAGGAACCCAGCCCCAATGGTTTGAAACCCAGCACACGATGGTTAGGAACTCGGTGCAAAAAATATATTTTTTTATATAGCAAGAGTGGTTTGTTTTGTTTATAAAAATGTAAGTAATCAAATAGTGAAAACCGTTCGTCGATTTGAGGTACCAATTGAAATTTACGGTCAAAAAAGGAAGAAAAGATTTGAAAATCGACCAACTAATGCGTTCACACCCATGGGTGGGTTTCTTCCTGAGATTTTCAGGCTACATGCAATTGGTAAGTTGGTATGGTTACTTCTGTTTTCTGGAATGGTTAGTTCTGGTATCTAGAATGGATATTTCTGCTATCATATCCAAAAATTCAGGCAGCTAATTTAATTAACGCTTGCTTGGTTGCGATCGGCTCTAGGTCCGACCGACATGTAGAATAGGAGCTGCTATGCCTAGGCATAGAATAGCGAGTCCACATGTGTGTGTGTATATATAGAGAGAGAGAGAAAGAGTTGAGCTCCAGTGCTTTGCGTCTAGTTTATAAAATCTAAGACTCAAATGGACGATCCGAACATTCCATCTTAATCTTCTCATTGAAATCTCTGACATGAACAAATTTTGTTTTTTTTAAAAATTTTTTGCTATTTGTTTTGTATTTTTGACAATCACCGATCTAATTAGTTATGGAGCGTCCAAATTTATTGGTTTTCAAAAATACAAAACAAATAGCAAAAAATTCAAAAATACGAAATTTGGTCATGTAAGAGATTTCAACAAGAAGATCAAGATGGACAGTTTGGATCGTCCATTTTGAGTCTCGGATTTTATAAACTAGAGCAAAGCATGGCGTCTCAAGTGCTTTGCAAAGCACCGGAGCTCAACTCTCTATATATATACACATATTATTTTCATGTGTTTTCATACCATGAATAGTATTTTCTAACGTTAGCCTTATTTAAAAATTAAAACTGTTTTATGCACATGTGTATATACATATATGAATACATATGTATGTAATTTCTTATTTTCAGTTTTTGAATAGTAACCAAATCAATATACTTTGATTTCTAAAATACATGTAATTGGTGTATTTTCAAATCTTGAATAGTATTTTTTATCCCTACCATCTAAATCCAAAATTTCAATCCCTCTTTTCAATGCCATTATTGACCTAGAACCCTAATTTTCTAATTCAAATTTGAATGTCATTGAAATTACGGTGTTGTTCCTGGGCTGAGCCCTACTAATTGCCTTTTCTTTGGGCTTCTCAGCCTAGCTTTCTCCTATCCCTTCTCTCCAAACCCAGCCTATTCCCCTTTCCTCCCTCTAGCCTAGCCTAGTTTAGCCTATTGCGCAGCAAGGCAACAGCAGTCGTAGCCCAGTCCCTTCCTCCTTCCCTCCTCTCTTCCTAACCAGTCTCTCCCCTGCTCCTTCAGTGTGCCACCCCGAGGTGTCGCCCCACGCCGCATTCTGGCCCGCCTTAACCATGCCCGTGCACCACCCTACATTCACATGCACCATTGCCCTAGAGCGTGTACTAGTGTGCACGTCCACACACATAGAGCACCAACCCGTGGCCACAATGCCGCCACGTCGACCTCGCCCTTTTCCCCTCCTCCAAGTCGTCCTCCCTGCGGGACACCCGGCACCACCACGCTTCCGCATTGGCTCCGCGGTGGCAAGAGTTGTCCTTCCCTCCTAAACAAAGCTCGGCGAGGATGACGCCCCATGTCGCCTAGGTCCATGTCATCCTTCTCCAGCCTTCGCCTCTAAGCCATGCCCCCTCCCTTGCTTACTTATTTAAACTTGGGCCACCCCTTTCCTTTCCCATCCTCACCACCTCGCTCTGGCCGAAAGCCCTCACCGCCGCCAGGTCACCTCAGTGAGCTCCAGCCTCCGCCACCGTTCTCCACCTTTTCCTCTCCATCCCCTCTAACTCTCACCTTGATTAATTGGACATTGAATGCTTGTAGCTCGCAGGGGAGCTTTTCCACCGCCGCAGACGCATTCGCCTCCTTTTCAAATTCTCGTTGACAGTGACTTCCCTAGGGCCCTCCTTCCGTCTACACCACCCCAGCGACCCCTTCGACCTCTCCTAGGACGCAATCAACCAGAGAACCACCGAAGCTCATGGACAAAGCTCCCCTATTTCAGCCACATTCGACATCACCGTCGCTAGCATGCTTCAGCCATCCCCCACCTCAACCAATATCTTGGTGTCGACGATTTGCGTCGGCAATGTATTTTAGGGGGCGATGCGAAAGATCACAACTACGATGGTAGCACAGGGAGCCGAATTTATACAGGTTCGGGCCCTCGGGGGGAGGTAATACCCTACTCCTGTGCTCGTGGATTGTATTATGGTGGATGATGATGATTGTAAGATGTGGGATTGGATGTCGAACTAGGGGCCCCGGACCCCCTTTATATAGTGCAGGGGATCGGGTTACAGATAGAATCCCTAATCCATGTATGGAAGATGCAGATATAACCAATCCAGCTACGCCTATATCCATGTATTCGAGTAGGAAAAGAATTCGTTTCCTTGTAGATCATGCCGGGCCGCGCCATCCTCCAAGCCTGCCTTCTGGAAGGCCCAATTGACTCGGCACAAGGAGGTGGTACGTCCTGTAGTATATCTTCAGATACCTAGGGCCCATGTTTTCCACACTTGGTAACATTCCTAGTAGTCCCTAGGAGCTCCCCGACCCCTTGCTTTGTGATGAAACCCCGTGGATGCACATGTGCCATGCTTAGCCATAGCCTACCACCGCCTCTGCCCATGGCACCGCCTCTATGGCTCATCGCCAGTGACATTCCTTAGCCTTGTACTCCTAAACCCGTAGATCCCTTGAACTTGCACAGTAGTGCCCTACATCACCGGCGAGAGGACGCTGAAGGTCATAGTGATGTCATGGTTCACAATCACTGTACACATCTGTCGCTGACTAGTGGGCCCACAGGATTTAAATCTGTTAGATTAACCCAACACTTCCTCCTGAGACGCTAACTTGTGGGCCCGACAGACCCACTAGTCAGTTTAATGGAGACGTACTTAGAGGAATACGCTTTCCACTGGTCGTTGCGTATTTTAGAAAGCGCCTCGAGCCGGAGACTTCGTGGGCCGACTTGGACCACACAGGCATAGTTCTGGGCTCAGCCCATTACTGTTTAGATCTATTTTCTAGCCTTTATCCATTTAAATAATTTAAGTAATTGTATTCCTTTTATTATAAATAGTTAGAGACTTTCAAAATTGTGATAAAATTATAATAAATATCAGATGACATGCTGGATTTATTAAAAATTATAATCTTGCATATTCATGTGTTATGTATCCCTGTAAAAATATTTATAACTCTGTTTTATCCATTTTCTATATATAGAATAATCAGTAAATGCTTATCTGTTTATTAAAATAGTTTTGTCTTCTAAAATTATGGCATAGCCCTTGGAACCCGGACCTTAATCTACTTTCATTTCCACATATTCGAACTCTAATAAGAGATTATTTTGGTATTATAGTATTTGATCTAGTCGGCCTTACAAACTTGAACCACTATATATTTGAACTTCAATGAATAAATGTTCTATCTATGTGTGTATAAAATAATTCAACATTTTATAATTTGTACCGCGCTAGCAATACAGATCCTGGGCTAGGGCATACTCTCCTCAGAGGCTTCGGATTGTTTGACAATCTAGGGCCCACAGTTGAGCACATCTAATCTCCATTCACACAGCTATATGAACCCAGAATTGATCTACTAAATCCATCCAAAAAACCAAACCATGCCAATTCCATCTGTTTATCCCCAAATTAATCTGTTAGGCCCCGTTTGGCACAGTTCTAACTCCACCAAAATTGGTGGAGTTGGTGAGTTGGTGGAGCACTCTATTCCTTGCTCTAGAAATTCATGAAGCCGGAATTGTGGGTACATTGAGGATGTTTAGGTGAGTCATCTTATTTACATTTTAAACTAAAAACATAAACTTAAGTCACTTTATTTTAACCTACAAACTCTATATCTGAGGTAGAGCTGGGGCTAGAGCTGTGCCAAACAGGGCCTTAGGGGGTTTGCTAGAGCTCCAACTCTCAATTCCGTCCCAGAGCAATACCAGACGCCCTAACTCCACATAACTCTAGAGCAGGCAACTCCATGCAGCAGCCTCCCTCGCAGTTCATTTTTGTAGTGCAGCTTGAAGGGTGCTTCGTGGAGTTGTGGATCTGCTCTACAGTGGATCCGCTTCACAATGGAGTTGTACAACAGAGCTGAAAAATTAGACCTAGAGCCCTGCCAAACACCCCTTAGTCGCCCATTGCACTCCGGAGCCACAGCCCATTACATGTACTGCCATAGAAGGCCGGCAGCTACAGCTGCAAGCGCCACCGTCGACCTGCTGCAGCGTAGCCCTAACAAGCCGCTGCATCACACCGTTCTACAACCCGGCCGAGCCTAGGCCACACTGCAATGCTGCCCCCTACAGCGTCGTCGCGTTGCCATCACTGTGGCACTGAGTAGCCGCACCGTCTACCATGAGCGCCGTCATCGGAGCATGTTGTGCCATCTCTTTGCTCCATCTGCCACCGCCCCTAGGCACCACTTGCACCGCTAGGGCCACGCGGCCCTGTTGCTGCCGCCCTGAGCCGTCACCACCACCGGTCATCACACGCCGCCAACCTCCGCTGCTTGACCAGCTGTGTTGCTCCTCCTCCGCCACTTTCGGCGATCGTCCTCGCCGCCATCGCGCCACCGCTTTGGTGGCGACGAGCGAACCGCTCTTATCGCGCCCGGCCGCTGCAACGGGCATCGCATATCGCCGCTCGCTGCTGCCGAATGCCGCGGCCATCTGCCACCCGCCATCTGCCACCCGCCACCAAAAGCTTCGCCTGCTCCTCTCAGTGCCAGTTAAGCGCACTCATCTTCCGCCCTCTCCACCGGCTTAGGGCTGCCGCGTCGCCTTGGACACAGCCCTAGCTATGAGCTGCTATGCTTGCCATCACCGCGCGCCACCGCCAGGCGCCGCCTCTTCTTGCCGCCCGTAGCCGGTGCCGCCGTTCCCTACCACCAACACCGTCACCAGCCCCGGCCGACCCCTCCCTCTCCATCTTTCTCTCTCCAAGCCCCTCTCTATCCCCTATCTATTGAATGCATCCTTTTCGTTCTATGCAACCACTATCATAAATTGCCATTAGAATGATATTATTATCTATTTCCCTACTGTTTAAATTATGAGTTGGCTTAGCATTGCTTAGTTAGTCATCGCAAAGTGGATTCCACTCTTAGTATCATGAAATTTGAAAGATAGATCTTATGGAAGATGGTGGGAATTATTCATGCCAAAAATTAAAATCAACCAACTAGTAATTAGGATCAAGAGCGGATGGCTGGTAAGGTGGGTGCATTCTTGCACGAGAATCGGGTTTGTGTTGGATGCAGCTTCGAGAATAAGGACCAACCGTGTGATTACATATCGAGTACTTTCTCGTGTGACCACAAGACCGTTATCGAATGCGGCTTAGCCTAGAGGTAGAATAATATTGATATTATCACCTTCACGCATCGCGGTGGGATCCCGCGGGATCAGTATCGACGTTGTCATGCCCGAGAGTCAGGGTGTTCCGGTTAGTGCACGACATGGCAAGACCGGGGTTAGCCTTCCGAACGATATGTTACGATGCTCTCTGATGTGAGGGTATCGTATCTTGCAGGTAAAGTACACAATCTCTGCAGAAAGTAAAACCATTCAAATGGTCGTACCCACCATTATGGGTGGACAAACTGTGGGTTTTACAATGTAGCATCACATATCCTTAATATGACATGTGTAAGATTAATCCAGTCGCGTGCTATTGCTAGATGAGATAATGAGATTGGTATTATGATATCAAGAATTTGAGATCACGAGTTTATAAGTTGAGGATATGAGAATTGAGACTATGAGATTGAGAACTGACTTACTTATGCTACTGTTCAATTTGATCATGAGAACCTGCTATTTATTTTTTATGTTCCTTAAATGCTTTTCAAATGTTCAGTAAAATGCTTTTATACAAATAAACCATGACCTTTTTCTAAGATGAGGCTTAACCTGACCCTTCTCAGGAAAGATTTGCGAGTATGAAACATACTAGCGCTTCATACTAGATCTGGCTTTCATTCGGGACTGTTTATTCCATAAACAGGTCAGAAGCATGAGGATTCATAGGGCAATGTTAGATTTTTTCCGAAGGGTGATTTAGAACACTAAAACTTCAACTTCAATTGTCAGTTTGCATCCGCATGTGACTGATGATGGGTCTATTTCAATTTATTCTTATTTTGATCTTCTGAGACTATAAACTATTATGAATGTCTTTGTTGCACTCTAATTTACTTTATAGTTCATGCAATGTTGATATTGATACTTTATTTCTGTTTACTGTACGTACATGCTTTGATCCTTAAGACACATACTGTTAACACACAGGAGTTCGGTTTGGTAAAATTGGGCCCGACAAAAGGCTAGAAGCACTAACCGAATCAACTTCATGAGTACCAAGATGAAAAAGGACTGCTGAACATGGATAGAACGAGAGTCGAACTCGCATGTCTCTCTTTTCCTGTTAGTTAGGAAAGAAAGCCGATATAAACTGCTCCATATTAGCGAATTGCCTCTGACTACTCTTCCCAGGCTGGTCAAACTATAGGATTCACATTCACTTAGTCAACTTATTGGATAGACGGGTCAACCACTTGACCAAGGAGAGTAACTACGCTCTCCCGGAGTAGAGAAAAGAAAAGATGGCTTGCCAAGCTCACATCCGTTGCAAGCGAAAGGAAAGCGATATCAGTTGCCAAGCGAACATCCGTGGCGCCATCCGTCGGCGAGATCTGTTCTTTGCCAAGGAGAGGGTGAGAATGGGAAGCACGTTTCCTCTTCGTTGAGCGGTCACAAGAGGAGTGAGGCGAGTGCTTGCCAGCGAGAAAGCACGGTTGAGCGGGTCCCCTAAGGTGAGGGAAAGCTCCGGCCACTGCTCTCTGGATCGATGGCAGTCGGCATGCATGGGAAAGGAAAGCGGAGAAGGAAATACAGGAAAAGCAAGCAAGCGAATCCTAAGAATCAGAAGCTGACTGCCTTACAAAAGAAAGCTAGGTTTGTTTGATTCAGCTGAAGCAAGCGGCATTCCACATGATAGACTTCTTTCTAGATTTGCCAATGGTAGGAAAGGAAAACATAAAACTCATCAATTAAATCGAAGCATTTCTTCAAACCCCACGTAGATAGCAAAAGGTAAGTTACACGTGCCAGAAGCGAGGAATACCGCTTGGAAGCCCGATTGAACCTGTCCTCATTCACTGCTATCTCCATATATTGGATGCCGAGCTTGAAAGGGTAATGGTCCGAGAGGATGGGGGCCGTAGTCTTCCTTGTATTACGCACGCTACGCAGACGATATGGTCTTCGGCTTACCGAGAGGGGATAAATCCACACAATTTTTCTCGCATTTTCATTTTTTCACTCAAGCTCAAGGGGGAAACTTTGCTTCTTATCTTTTTTTGGGAAGATCGACGAATCAAATGATATTTCTGTTCAAATTTCTGCCGCTTCTTCTCCCTCTGAATCAAACTTTTTTTTGCCATAATGTGTCATTACTATTATTTCATAGTATACGGTTCTAGTCCTAAAGACATGAGGGCAAGGACCCATTTGAATGCTGATTTGAAAGAACATAAGGAAAAATGGAAACCATCAGAGGGATTTTTTTTTTTCTCTCCATAGCTTCCTGAGACAATATGCTTCAACCACAGAGGAACACACAGCATTGCAGCCCAAAGGTTTATCATATATTTGCATACAAGATTTAAGCAAATTCATCAGAAATGCATAATAACATACAATGTTGCAGATAGAGAATTGCATAAGAGAAATGACCAGAGGTTGAGTTGCCATGAATAACTATGGCTTAAATCTGCACCAGCTGTACCATAGGTTGTTGTTCCAGTGAAGCTGCCATTTTTGGGGGATGCGCTGCAGTGGTACAATCATGGGGTTAATGGTTTGGCAGAGACTTGAAAAATTGTTGCATATGAAACTGAATAAAGGATTTTTCATATAATGTTTTTAACATTGGCATGATTTCCCTTAGTCTGCATAGTTCTGGTTTCTGATAACTGAAAAAGGCAGTGGCAAACTTCAAAAATACTAAGCACGCAACTTGAATCTTGAGTAAACTACCAAATAATTTTATTCTTCTTTCATGCAACAAATATGCTAATCATTTCAAAAGAATTTCCAATCAACTTTGAGTAAGCGTTTAGGAACAGAACTAAAACGAATGCCTAGCCAAATTTGGCAGATGCATATCAGTATGGTAAAATTTATCTCACGTGTAATTGCTTATATAACTCTATATAGACATACATGCCCATCTTAGATCATCCTCAACAATTCAAGGACATCACAATCATGTTGAAGGATGTGAATTGATGGAACTGCAACTATCTTATGATGATCTGCAAGAGATAAAAATGAATCTGGATTTATCACACAGCAAAACACACACACAACTGATCATTTTTAATGTTTATTGACCGAACATTTAGATGGCACAAGAAAAGGCTGGGATAGTGGTATCATCCTGTACATAACCTGTTTAAACAATATGTGATGGAGTATATGACGGTAATAGGTTAGCATTAACCCTTTTAAACAGTTGATGATCAGCACAGGTTCATGAACTTCCATTCCACGCATTGGAACACGATAAAAGTATGTACGTTAGTATAGTAGGGAGGGCAGCATTACTTGAACATTGTTTGGAATGTGATCATGGTGGACCACGGGTCACAAAATATGGTTCCAACTCATTTTGTTTGATGAAACAGCATGTGACCTTGGTCCAAGGACATTACCCAACTCATTTAGGCGAGTGACAAACACATTATAGTTTTTATGCAGTAATTTTTCCATGTATATAGATACAAAAAATATTAATAGCAATGAACAAAACACGTATGTTCTCTAATTCTCTAAAAAAATATATGTTCTCTAATAGAACTTTCTTATTATTTTTAAAGATGATACTTTTATAGGGAAAATTGAGGATTTGCCAATCCAATTGTTGGCATTTCAGGATACTGCTCCATTTCCTCCCTAACATATGGGCCCAAGCTCCATGTCCATGAGATATTGGACATACTTTACATTTAGCTTCCATGTCTTTTAACTTTAACTCGCAGAAACAACTAACAGGTATGAGGTACTTCAAAACTATATATACAGATACAATAATCTGTACGTATAGTAGTAATGTTCAGCTACACGTCCAGCATACGAGCGTACGACAAGAAATAGGTTATGTGATAACAGTATACAACTATACATTGAATCAGTGGAAAAGTATATGTGACCCACTTAAAAAATAACCAGGACCTTTTTTCGGTGACCATGAGTGATCTGATGCTCACCTTGGAGAACTGTGCACAATCTTTAATGCACACAAGAGAGCAGATTGAAATGTGTTCACCAGGGTAATTATATGACATTCAAAAAGGTAATCGTCCCAACATGCTGGTTTGCACACTGCTGCTCACCATTATCATAGCTCACAGCTTTACGACCCAAGGGACAAGGTGCACATCCAACCTTCACATGTTCAGACACACTAATCACCAGTCAATCAAGTACTTTTCATGGATGAATATTACTCATGGATGGATATTAGATTTAGATTGTTGCTTCCATATATGCTCAACAAGAGGGATGTTCGACGAAGGATCTCTACACCGGACATATGATATTATTCACTTGCAAATTGCAATGAGTGTGCAATTACTCAGGTTGGCACGGTTCTACTGAACATGTATGATGGAGCACATCGCACATTGATGAGTTCCGTATGTACCTAGCTTAAAAAATTATCATATATGTGAGGTCACGTGAATTTGAAAGTTATGGCGTATGTCATAGGCACATGCCCTAGGTCCAACCATGTTGCGGATGAACAATACCACATGTACTGTAGTCAGTGCGGGCATAGGATCCTTAAAGAGTCCATATTAAATTAAATCCCTTCAAAATATTAGTCCTGAGTAATTGCTTAAGGATACGTTGATTAGTGATTAGTTTGAATTGTTACTTATCTTCTAGAGATTGAGTTAGTTTGTAACTCTGCTAAGCTTTATATAAGACTAAGCACTTTTGATCAATCAACAAAGAAAGAAATACATCAATGTAGTATTTAGTCTACCTCTCTTCTATCAGAACACGTGTGAAGAGGGGCAATAAGATGTCTTTGACTAAATCATGGACCATTAAGAATAAAAGGTTAATTTTACTATAAAACAGGACAAGTAATTCCTAAACATGTCAAGACAAAGAAGCAAGTTTGAATTTTATTACTAGCCATCTTATTTCTAGAAATAATTAGTTATTAAGAATGAGGATGCCATTGACGACATCAGCATGTAGATTCATTGTTAACAAGTTATCAAGCATAAGTTCTATTTAGGTTGTTAGGGAGGTATTAGCCTATTTGCCCTTACGTACATGTGTCTTCGCCGTTTTGCCATCCCGCAGATGGACTTTGCCGTTTTGCCACCCTACACGTTGGCTTCTCTCCCTTTTGCCATTTTTCCTATTTTGCTGTGTTTTTCTCACATGTGAAGACAAATCTACCCTCCCATCTCTCTCCCCCTCTCTCTGTCTCTCCCATGGCTAGCCCATACATGCATCCTCCCCATGCTGGCCAGCACGCCCCCACCTCCGGCCAGAGCCGCCTGCCGCCGTCTCACATGCCAGCCAGCCCATGCCGCCGTCCTCCCCCCGGCCAGCGCCATGCCCGTCGTCGTCATTCCCATCGCCGGCCAGGGAGCAAAACACAGCAACAGCGGGAGGGGCAGATTTGTCTTTACATGTGAGAAAAACACAGCAAAATAGGAAAAATGGCAAAAGGGAGAGAAGCCAACGTGTGGGGTGGCAAAAGGGCGAAGTCAATCTGCGGGATGGCAAAACGGCGAAGACACACGTACGTAAGGGCAAATGGGCTAATACCTCGTTGTTAGGTAGTTGTAGTCTAGTTATATAGAAGTTGTCTATGAGATGTAAAAAGTTTCTTGTAGCCTATATATAGAGGCAACGCCCTTTAGTTTTGATGTTCTTCTTTAAGATAATCAATTAGATATTGTATCCTAAGTGCTTTGGTAAAAGCTCTTGACAACAGGGGATTTGAATTACCCATAGAGCATTATCTATTAACATGTAGATACAACACAAATTGTTGAAGGAAGTAGAGCGTTATTATCAACATGTAGATACAACACAAATTGTTGAAGAAAGTACCTACGTGTTGATAGATAACGCCCTACGGGCAATCAGAATCCATGGGTGGCAAGAGCCTAACCCAAAGCACTCACACCACAAGATCTAATTCAAGGTCTAAAACAAGAACATCAAGTTCCATTAAAGATTAGCTAGTCAAAACCAAAGATACATAACTAGATGACATACCTGTATTTATAGGCTACAAGAAACCTTTTACAACTCATAAACAACTTCTACGTAGGTAGATGACAACTCAACTAGAACCTAACAACCCAAATACAACTCTTACTTGATAACACATTGATAATTAATGTATATGTAGACATCATCAATGACATCATCATTTCTTAATTACGAACTATTTTAGAAATACGTAAAAAGTAAGATGTATTAGATTGCTAGTAGTCAAAGCCAAAAATGCTTCTCTAACTTGAAAAGTCTATAAATTAGTTGTTGCTTTTTATAGTAAAGATTAGTCTTTGATTCTTAAAGGCATGATTTAGTCAAGACTTTTGATGTCCCTCATCACTTAAGAGGCTCAAGTAGATTAGACCTCTACTTGAGTCCATCAACCCCAAGTTGAATACTCTTGGAACCCAAACCTAATGATCACTCAGAGCGGCAGCAACACACTACCGTGGCACCAGGCGAGACCACCAACGGGGTAACCAATGCACTGCTAGAGTTAGCGACAACGAGCGAGGCAACCTAAACCTTTTTGCATCTGGCACGATGAAGCTTTGAGCAGCATGGATCCAATGCACGACAGGCATGACTATGCCCTATGCTGGCCGGATCTAGTATGAGACAACCTGGAGCAATCCGAATGTTTGTCGGGCAATGACCAAGAGCGCTCAGATGCTTCGTCAATGAGGAGATGCTTCATCAACGAGGAACGGAGCTTGGGCACAGCCAAATCAGACACAAGATGCTCATGGTGGCTGGAAGACAACCTGCACTTGCTGATTGGTGACCACACAGCGAGATTCAGCATGTTGTGGTAGGATGCGGTACAAACGTGATCGAGTGCAACAACATCGAGTGCAGGTTTATTGCTACTTGCTAGCCAGAAAAAAGTTGGTATTTTGCTATGGTTAGCTACAATCCTTGGTACTTTGCGTCCCTGGACATTGGATGCAAATCCCCCCAGACCCGATGTAATATTGTTCATCTCATAGTTGCTCTTTTCATGCACGCTACGTTGCAATATTGGTGTTGTAACAACTTCTATTTATAGAGATTTCAAGGTTGCCTCCCTGGCAGTGAGGTTAAGGTGATTGTCAAAATGACGTGTGTCGTTCGTACTTCCAAAACATTGGCTACATTGCTCCCGGCAGACCATCAGAACGGCATGTCCCCTATATTGAATGGAAGCAACCCAATTCGAATTCAACCTTTTTTTTTGCAAACCAATTCGAATTCAACTTTTTGGTTCTCAAGAATTCGAAACAACACATTCAGTTCCTCAAACCATAGGACCATTATCCAACATCTAGACAGGAATCCAAAAGATTGAAGCTGGTAGTCCACCATAGCGCATACAAACATACTACTAATGACCACAGGGAATGCAGGCTAGGTGCAGTGCACTAACCTGGAAGGAAGCACGCAGTTCCCATGACCTGCAATAACAAGTGGCGGCGGCACCACCCGACACCACACCGTCATATCTCCATATGAAGAAATCCACCATTTAACGAACTAAAATAATACTAGGTAGATTTGAAATCCGAGGATGCGGCATTATTCACGAAAGGATCAGAGGCCTGCGCTTACTGGGGTTAAGGGCCGTGAGCGCAGCGGCGCCAGAGAAGTTGCACGCGGCGGGGTCCGCGGCGCCGCCGGCGCGGAGGAAGTAGTCGTTGAAGGCGTAGGAGGCGTGCGCCTGGAGGTCGGGCGGGTCGTAGCAGGCACCGCCCTGCTGGATGGCGCGGCAGTCGGCACCGCCCGCGGGGCTGCACGCCCAATCGATCGCCGCCTGCAGCGCGCCGTCCTCCGCGTTGTTCTTCGCCACGCACCACAGCTGGCCCCCGCTGCTGACCCCGACTCCCGCCCCCGCGGCGCCGCTGAAGGCCGCGAGCACGGCGACGAGGCGGAAGAGGAGGAGGAGGAGAGGCGAGGACGCCGCCATTGGGTTTGCCGCTTGGGTGGCGACGATTTGGGACGAAAATGTTACCGTTGAGGTGTGGGAGAGGAAAGGGAGACAGCCAGGTCGGGAGCTGGCTGCCGAGGGGCGTGGACCGTGGTCGGAAGTGGACTGATGTCTGATGCCGTGGTGAAATGTGCGACGGCGCTTTTTTCAGGCAAAACGCTCCCAAACTTCGGGCTACTTATTTTACTTAGGTTGTAACTTCGAAAATTTTTCAAAATTTATAAGCTACATGTATGGGCCGACAGTGTTGTTGGGCCATACTAAGATGGATGTGGGTGATCTGAACCTACTTAATTGCCGTAGCACGTCTCGTATCAGCAAGAAATGATCTGAACCTACTTAATTGCCGTAGCACGTCTCGTATCGACAAGAAATGAAACCTACTTAATTGCTGTAGCACGTCTAGTATCAGCAAGAAATGAAACAAAGTAGTGTTGCCTTCCTCCCAAGATGCTCTCTTCCCTCTCTGTCTCTTCTCTCTTCATTACCATGGCGATCTTGTTCTGAGCAGTACATCACAACTTGGTATCAGAGCAAGGCTCGATCCGTGGAGGGTTCGTGTTTCTGGAGGCTTTGATCGGTAAAATTTCCAGAGAAGATTAGCGGCTGCTCTAGGGCAGCTGCTGTAAGATCCCAAGCTGGGTTTGATTGGCTGAAGGAGCGAGCGCCACGGCTCCAGCTAAGCAAAGCGCTCAGGTCAGACAGATTGTGGCGGAAATGGGGGAGATGGAACACCGGATGGTTGAGGTTATGAAAGCCCAATTGGAGTTGGTCAGTAAGAAGCTGGAGGCGCAATTGGTGGCAGCGGACCAAAAGCTGGAGGCGCAACTGGCAGCGATAGATCAGAAATTAGAAGCACAGCAAGCAAAGCTAGAGCAAGTTCAAGTTAAGGTGAACCTCACGATGGATTCATTGGGGAAGATTCAGACAGCGCAAGCACAAGCGGCAAGGACATTTAGAAACAAGGCCCCGCCGGTGTTGGAGATTCCTGATAGAGACGGCCTTGGACTCATGGGACCTCGACCTAGCCCCCATGGATCAGCATCAACCACGGGCTTACACAGGCTAGTGGAGCAGCGAAGATCACAGGTGAATTTTCCTCCTCCCACACCAATGTATGAGGATTTGGGTGATGCAAATCGATCTGGGGAAGGTAGTAGAAAAAACTGGATGCCCAAGATGGATTTCCCAAAGTTCAATGGAATAGAGTTGCGTATTTGGGTGGACAAGTGCGAAACCTTTTTTGCTATGTATCAAATTCCTGAAGGTTTTAAAGTAGCAACAACCACAATCTATCTAGTGGAGGGAGCCGCTCAGTGGTATCAATCTTACAAAATGAATCAACCTAACCACTCCTAGGAGCAATTTAGAGAAGCTAATTGTATTAGAATTCGAAGAAAGTGAATACCGAAGCAAAATGAGAGAGTTACTTCAGTTAAAATAGATGGGATCTGTGGAGGAGTATAAGAGAAAATTTGAGAGGTTGGTATATCAAATTAAACTGTATGATTCAACTTTTGGAGGAATGATGTTGGTAACAAAATTTGTCATGGGCTTAAAAGAAGAACTAAGGGCAGCAGTGGAGATTCAATTGCCTGATTCAGTGTGGAAGGCAACCACCTTGGCTGAGATACAAGAGAACATTATAGAAGGGTCCAAGAGACAATATAGTAAAGGAACAGGCTAGAGACAAGGAGATACAGCCACCAGAACTGCGGTTACGAGTAAAGGTGACAAAACTGAATTATGGAAAGCAAGGCAATTGAAAGATTATAGAAGAGCTAACGGACTTTGCTTTAAGTGTGGGGAAAAATATACACCGCAACATCAATGCCCAACAAATGTCTCTGGACAATTAGAGTGTGTCCAAGGCACTGAAATTCTGTCTGATGAAGTTCTTAACACACTAGTGGCTAATGAATCACAGGAAGAAGAAGCCTATGTTTCGATGCATGCAATTTCTGGAGCTGAGCAATGCAATATAGTTAGGCTAAGAACTCTTATTGGAAACAAAGTGATGCTTATTCTCATTGATTCAGGGAGCTCCCACAACTTTATTAGTCAGACCATGGTGGAAGTTCTGCAATTGCCAACCACTTCGGTGACAACCAGGACAGTAAAAGTAGCTAATGGGGAAATGTTACCTTGTGATAAGATGGTTTCAAATGTAACTTAGTGGGTTCAAGGGCACACTTTTTCTCATGACATGAGAGTGCTACAATTAGGGGGATATGACGCTATTTTGGGAATGGTTGGCTTGAATTGTGGGGTACTATGTGTCGAGACCCGCCCAAACGGGGTCGGGCCCCTTCTGTGCATTACCTGTACTAGTTTCTGGATCAGTAGCTAGTACACACAGATTTCAGAGCTTTGGATCATTGCCATTACAAGTTCGAATAATAATTACATCAGAGTACGCTAAATGGCACGAAAGCCTTAAAACAGCGGAAATCTAGCATGCAGTGGAAGTCTTCACAGTCTTCCATAACTCCAAATGGAAGAGACAAAATACAACAATCAAACCACAGGCAAGCTGCAGTAGCGTCCTAGGCGTTGGTATAGACATCGTCTTCAAGTTCTCCACTTTGTATTCTTGACCTACTCATTAATTGAACAGCCCCGCATAACAAGCGGAGTTAGCATTTGACTGCTAGCAAGTCCATCCTAGAAAGGGCCATGTTAAGGTTTATCTTAAAAGGATGATGGTTAATTTGCATAAACGCAATTTACCTAAAATTATAAAAGCATTTAAGAAACATATATAGATAAATATAAATTCCCATGATCACAGTAATATCATAAAATTTTCTATTCTCAGATCTCAAGTTCTCAAATCTCACGATTCTCAGCTCATAACCTCATTCCTCAATTCTCGTTTCTCAATACTCAAATCTCAAATCTCAAATTCTTATAATTCAAACTCATGATTCTCCTCTAGCAACGGCACCCACATGCCGGATTAACCTTACCCATGTCATATTAAGAATGGTGACGCTGCAATGTGAAACCCACCTTGTCCGCCCTTAACCGTGGGCACGGCCATTCAAATGGTTTTACTCTGCAGAGGTTGTACGCTTTACCCACAAGATACAATACCCTCCCGTCGAAGGATACCATAACAAAATCCTCCAGAAAATTAATCTCGGGCTTAAACACTGTCGTACCTGCTTCACACAAGTATCCAGAGAAATGCTTGGCAAATCCTCAGCAATACCGGTGATGTTTCTCAATTCTCAAATCTCAATTCTCAATTCTGCACTTCTCCATTCATCCACCGTGCATGGACAGCGAGAAATCTCGACATTTCTTTTCCTTTAGATTAGGCCTGTCCCATACAGGGCTTGCGGTCGTACGGGTAAATACTCAGTAAAGTAGTTACACGGCTCGGTCGTTATTCTCGGAGCGGCAACCAACACAATCCCAACTCTCGTTCTCAAATGCACCCACCTTACAATCCATCCGCTCCCGATCCCATTTATTAGTTGGTCAAATTTTAATTAAGATGAATGAATCGAATCCCATATCCCAATACAAGCGATTCATCAACTTTCTTGATTTTGTTCCTAGCTACATCAAATATTTGGGATTGAATCCCCGAATACCTAACTGAGCAATACAAAGCATCTAATATTTAAAAATTGTGGGTAATATTAACATAATTTATACTAGGGTTGAGGGTTTATCGATAGATGCATATATCGGACGGACATATGCACTAGGCGGCACTATAGGACTTTACGGTATTTTTATTAACATAGCAATTTTGGTAAAGCTATAAAATTGGGATTCTAGGGAAAGACTTGCCTTCGGAGTAGTCGTACTCTTGCGGTGCGTTGGCGGCGTCCAGGAATTCTCCTTCTACGTCCGATCGTTTTATCGCACGCAAAACAATAAAAAGCAACCAATAAATACATATATAGTAATATAATTTTAAAAATTATACAAAAACTACAGTAGATAGATATAATTTTTATGAATTTTTAGAAATTGGAATCGCCGGAATCGGATATCGGATGAGCCTAGAGCGATATTAGGAAGGCTACTACCGCCGAAACTCCTAACAATAGGAAAAGGCACTGTAGCGCAGGACCCACTGGTCAGTCTAGGCTGAGCCATGGATAAGAAGGCTGTGGCTGGGGTTTGTCTTCACCGTGGGAGAGGAAAATTAGTGAGAGAGCCAAAGAGAGAGAGAAGGAGAGGAGGAAAGGGGAGAGAAGAGGGAGGAAGGAGGAAGAGAGGGGCGGCCGGGACTAGGGCTTGAGCTCGCCGGCGACAGGGTTTGGGCGGCGCTCCGGCGAGGGTGAAGTGGCAGCGACGGGCGGCGGCTGGTGGCGCTAGGAGCGGCGGCAGCAAGGCCGGCGGCGGCAAGCAGTGCTGGCCGGCGGCGAGGTCGGCTCGGGCCGGCGGCGCTCCGGCCGGGCCAAGGGAGGAGGCGGCGCGGCTTGGGCGTGCAGGGGAGGGCTGGGACGGCCTGGGGCGGCTCCGGCGAGGCGGCTGGAGGCAGCGTGGCTGGATCTCCGACGAGGGTGGCGCGGGAGGCTGGGCCGGCGGCAGGTGGCAGAGCTGCACGAGGCGGCGGCTCGGGCGGCTGCGCGAGCTGGGTGGCACAGCGACGGCTATGCTACAAGGCCGAGAACGGCGGCTCTCCGGCGGGGAGGCGACGCAGGAAGGCGGCACCAGGAGGCCGGCGGCGAGTCTCTTCGTAGGAGCGCGGCAGCGAAGCAGCGCCGTGAGGCGGCGTCGAGCGCTGCTAGGGAAGAGGAGCACGGCACGGGCAAGGCGACAGCTACCTCGACGAAGTTGACGGGGACGGCTCCGATAACCTTGAGGGCAGGTGCTGCGGCTGCTACCACCTAGCGTGGATGTTGAAGCATGTAGCTGGGCTCGAGACTGGGGATTGGGGTTTTGGGTGCTTGGGTTTGCTTCGCAGTAGGGAACGGAAATTTCTTGTAGGTACGCACGGCTCGGCGAGGGTAGTGCTGGCGTGGTGCATGCATACCGCGTGGAGCTGGGGTGGCCACGTAGGGCAGGGTACGTGGCAGGGCTGCCCTGATTAGAGCTAAGGATGAGAAGAAAAGAAAAAGAAGAAAGTGGAGAGTTTTTCTTGTAATTTGATTGGAGGTGAAATTGAAAAGGTAGACAAAATGTAATTTTGAAATTTAAATAATGTAATTTCTTTGTAGTATAAATTTTTGGGGAATCGGAAATGTAAATATTTAGAATTTTCAAATTTAAGTTGTTGATAACGAAAAATACAATTTAACATCGTTTGGAGTAAGGGGGTTCTTTAATAAGATTGAAAAATTCGATTTATTTGTTGTGATATATAAGCCAGTAATTTTTGTGTAATATGTTTTTTTTTCTTTTAGGGGGAAGATCGAGAATGTAAATTAATAAAGTTATTTTTATGATTGAATTTACTTGTCCATAAAATAGTATAGTTGTTTCTTTAATAAAACTGAAAATTTATTTTGTTTGTTGAGATATAAGCAAAATTTGTTTATTTATTTATTTATATATTTATTTATTCCTTTGGGTGTTACAAACCTACCCCCTTAAGGGAATATCGACCCCGAGATTCGAAGGAACTAGAGGGTAGAAGGGATAAACGGAAGAACAGAGGAGCGGTGGTCTTGCCAACCACTACAGTAGCCTCTTTATGATGCTCGACAGTGCGGGGAGTCCCTATCTTTGTTTGTCAAAGATACCGCTTGGGTTTTCTCTCTTCGAATAGCTCCTCGTCCCTATTGCTAGAATATAGGGGAGAGGGAATAGCGCAAGAACATAGATAGGATAGAGCAAATGTAAGAAGTTGAGAAGAAATAAGAGAAGGGTCTTCATCTCTGCGAGTCAGCATGTTCCTTTGTTTCCTTGGTGTTACGATTCTTCCAGCAGTCGAGATCATACCTGATCTCTCGTGCTATGATATTCTGATGCCCTGATTACTCTTTAGATGGATAGATGGCATAGCATTCACAGAACTCGCTATATCTTCTCGGATGCCCATGTTTAACTGTCCACCTAAAATCCAACTTTTTCTCAACTGATCACATTTCAGTTTTAACCCATCAAGTATCATCAAAATCGAACACCTAGATTCAATCCAATTCACTTTTAACACCGCTCTAGTAACAAAATCATGTATTCCACCATATCTACTAGATTAATCAAATCGTTCCGAATAGAAACCACCAAGCTTCAATCAATCAACCCACTGCCAATCCGACAATGTCATATCGGGGCTACCCCCCTTAAATCAATTTTCCACCAATCATGAGAATAGTTCTAATTCCTTCGATATCATTCCATCAAATTTCCTCCAATATATCACCATGACATTTCGTATCCCCAAAATCAATACTACAGATCATTAGATTCTTCCAATATACTTGTAACAAATTCAATCATTTGAAATCACCAATGGCATCATTTTCTATATTCATAGGAAGACTGTGTTTACGATACACATTTATCCATCGTACCATTCGTAGCCGGTTTCCTCTGGTTTGGCTCAGAAATATCCGTTGCTGCCTGTACTTCCTTCCTTTGCTGCTGATAGGAGCCTTAGAAAAGAGGTAAGAGGGAATAAGCATGGCGCAAGGTTGGAGAAATAGGAGGAGACTAATCTATCTACCCCAATCACAACAATGCAAACAACAACTCCTATGCGACTACAAGGTGTACCTAGAGGTGACCAGGCAGTGCATTGAAGTCTATCTATAAACAACGAGTGAACAAGCGAATATAAGGCAGGAAAGTATTATACCACCTAGAATCTCAAGAGGAAACATTGATTAGTTTTGAAGTAAAGGGAAATCAAAATGAACATTTTGAATAGGTGGAGCAACCGGATTTTTCAAAACTTTTGTTTGTAAATCAAATGGGTTTTGAGGAAATCTTTTAGAAAGCGGTTCTTTGATTTTTCAAAACAAAGAAGTGTTAAATGAGTAGAAAGTACGGTTGAAAAGACAATCTGACTAAAACATTTTTCTTTTCAAGCTTAAAACAAAGAGTTGTAAAAGTTGTAGGGAGCATGAATGAAAAGATATCCATTTTAAAACACCTTTCTTTTTGAAGCAATGGAAAATCATGATTTGAATTAGAAAGTTTTATCAAAAGAATGCTTTTGAAAGAGGTTTATGAAATCAAAACACTGCTTCTCATTTGAAATGAACTACTCCTTCGTATAAATTTTTGGAAATCATTTTTGTAGTTGAGGGTTTCTAACTTTTTGAAGACAATTTTGAAAAGGTAGCCTTCATAAATCAAATTGGAGTAAAGTAGAATTTCAAACCACTTTTGTATTTGAAAAAAATTAACGTCCTGCAATAAAGTTTCTCTTTAAACTATTTTTTTTAACAACTTTGTTTTCAAGGGAATTTCTAAAATAATTGAAAAATATTGTAAAGCAAAATGTTTTTCTTTAGCAACTAAGATAGTATCCTTTTGAAACCACTTTTTAAAAACCAGTTGAAAATAAAATTTTGGTTTTGAGAGTGTTAAATATTTTGTTAAAAATCTTTATGAAAAGTATTTGATGGCATGAAATTTTAAAACTCTGATTTGTTTATTTTTGGAAATATTTAACACTTTTTAAAGAATTTTAGCTTTTGAAACAAAACCCTTTGAAACAAAAATAGAAAATTTGAATAATGCTTTTCTAAAAAGGTACCTAGTTTCGAGAAAATATTTTAACACTTTGAAAGAAAGATCTTTGAGAAACACTTTTGTTTTAAATAAATAACCTTTTATAAACATCATGGTTAAAGTTTTATGCAAATCAAAATTAAATCTTTACAACCCTTTTGTTCTAAAAAGCACTTATGAAAGTTTTTGATTCTGTAGAAAGGTAAATATTTAGGAAGGGACTGAAAAGATGCAAAACTTTTTGGAAATAAAACTTTTAGAACTAAGTGATTTTAAGAAAACATTCAGAAACAAAGAATTGGACCGTTTTCAGACTTTTAGCTTTTAAAAAAATGCGTAGGGATTTTGTTTAACATAAGAATAAGAAAAGAAATTTTTTCTTTTTTTTGTAAACACTACTCTCTTTCAAAGCAAATGTAAATATTCTTCGCGAGACTTAGGAAAACCAAGATTGTTTGGAAAAGAATATTATTTCAGAACAAAATATGGAAACACCTCATTTTTTTTAAAGAAGGTTTAATAAATTGTACTTTGCTTATTTTTAAAGAAAAGTTTTAACAAACCCCCTTTTTTAAAAAGGAAAACTTTTAACAAATTTTTAAGAAATACCATTTCATAAAGAATTTTTGGAAAACATGAAAACATATTTTGTAAGACTTTTCTCTTTGCGATATAATGTTTTAAAGATTCGGTGGCAACAAAAGACAAAGTAAACAAAATGATTTTATAATGATAATTAATTTTTTTTTTAAAACGAAGTATAAAGTCGGTTTTATAGTTTGAAAGCCAGGTTTAGTTGTAAGAAGTTTTCATGAAATTCGAGAAAATTTTCCTCCAAAACACACAGAAAAATTTTCTTAACAGATTCTTGTTAAATAGTTATTTGAAAACGGTTTAGTTTCAAATGTTTTCCTTTGAAACGAAACTTTTCTTAAAACTACACAATTCCATAGAAACCACGAATTAAACATCTTAAGAAGCAATAAAAAGTAATGGTTCAGGAAGATAAAAGCGATAGCTGCATGGTTAGGCCGATGCAAATCATTACGAACTCAATGAAAAGATCCCAGCACGCCTAATACGATTATATATAGGGTTCCTACTAACTTAAGCAATTATTCTTACTGGGCAAGACCACTCTTCGTCTTGCTACCATTGTCGACGACCTGTAGCTTCAAGATCTCCAATGAAGGGGCAATGTTGACTAAATTCTTTGAAGCAGAGAAGAATTTAGAGACAATGTTTTGTTGACAAAACAAAAGAGCAGCACAAGATGCGAGAGCAAGATGTGAGAACAAGATGCAAGAAAAGAAGGTAAGATAGAAGATCAGAATATCAGGTAAGAGGAGACAGAAGAGAAGATGTTACAGCAATTTTCAAAGTAGATTTTTATAATAAAATAGATCTTTAAGGCTATATCAGTCTACCTAGGTTGCGTCCTACAGCCTAGGCTCTGATACCAAGCCTGTCGAGACCCGCTCAAACGGAGTCGGGCCCCTTCTGTGCATTACCTGTACTAGTCCCTGGATCAGTAGCTAGTACACACAGATTTCAGAGATTTAGATCATTGCCATTACAAGTTCGAATAATAATTACATCAGAGTACGCTAAATGGCACCAAAGCCTTAAAACAGCGGAAATCTAGCATGCAGTGGAAGTCTTCACAGTCTTCCATAACTCCAAATGGAAGAGACAAAATACAACAATCAAACCACATGCAAGCTGCAGTAGCGTCCTAGGCGTTGGTATAGACATCGTCTTCAAGTTCTCCACTTTGTATTCTTGACCTGCTCATTAATTGAACAGTCAAGTTCTCCACTTTGTATTCTTAACCTGCTCATTAATTGAACAGCCCCGCATAACAAGCGGGGTTAGCATTTGACTGCTAGCAAGTCCTTCCTAGGAAGGGCCAGGTTAAGGTTTATCTTAAAAGGCTGATGGTTAATTTGCATAAACGCAATTTACCTAAAATTATAAAAGCATTTAAGAAACATATATAGATAAATATAAATTCCCATGATCACAGTAATATCATAAAATTTTCTATTCTCAGATCTCAAGTTCTCAAATCTCACGATTCTCAGCTCATAACCTCATTCCTCAATTCTCGTTTCTCAATACTCAAATCTCGAATCTCAAATTCTCATAATTCAAACTCATGATTCTCCTCTAGCAACGACACCCACATGCCGGATTAACCTTACCCATGTCATATTAAGAATGGTGACGCTGCAATGTGAAACCCACCTTGTCCGCCCTTAACCGTGGGCACGACCATTCAAATGGTTTTACTCTGCAGAGGTTGTACGCTTTACCCACAAGATACGATACCCTCCCGTCGAAGGATACCATAACAAAATCCTCCAGAAAATTAATCTTGGGCTTAAACACTGTCGTACCTGCTTCACACAAGTACCTAGAGAAATGATTTAGTACAAGTCCCTAGCAATACCCCGTTGATGTTTCTCAATTCTGAAATCTCAATTCTCAATTCTGCACTTCTCCATTCATCCACCGTGCATGGACAGCGAGAAATCTCGACATTTCTTTTCCTTTAGATTAGGCTCGTCCCATACCGGGCTTGCGGTCGTACGGGTAAATACTCAATAAAGTAGTCACACGGCTCGGTCCTTATTCTCGGAGCAGCAACCAACACAATCCCAACTCTCGTGCTCAAATGTACCCACCTTACAATCCATCCGCTCCCGATCCCATTTATTAGTTGGTCAAATTTTAATTAAGATGAATGAATCGAATCCCATATCCCAATACAAGCGATTCATCAACTTTCTTGATTTTGTTCCTAGCGACATCAAATATTTGGGATTGTATCCCCGAATACCTAACTGAGCAATACAAAGCATCTAATATTTAAAAATCGTGGGTAATATTAACATAATTTATACTAGGGTTGAGGGTTTATCGGTAGATGCATATATCGGATGGACATATGCACTAGGCGGCACTATAGGACTTTACGGTATTTTTATTAACATAGCAATTTTGGTAAAGCTATAAAATTGGGATTCTAGAGAAAGACTTGCCTTCGGAGTAGTCGTACTCTTGCGGTGCGTTGGCGGCGTCCAGGAATTCTCCTTCTACGTCCGATCGTTTTATCGCACGCAAAACAATAAAAAGCAACCAATAAATACATATATAGTAATATAATTTTTAAAAATTATACAAAAACTACAGTAGATAGATATGATTTTTATGAATTTTTAGAAATTAGAATCGCCGGAATCGGAGATCGGATAAGCCTAGAGCGATATTAGGAAGGCTACTACAGCTGAAAGTCCTAAAAATAGGAAAAGGCATCAGAAGCGCAGACCCACTAGTCGGTCTAGGCCGAGCCATGGATAAGAAGGTCAGGGTGGGGTTTGTCTTCACCGTGGGAGAGGAAAATTAGTGAGAGAGCCAAAGAGAGAGAGAGGAGAGAGAGGAAAGGGAGAGAAGAGGAGGAAGGAGGAAGAGAGGGCGGCCGGATCGGCTTGAGCTTCCGGCGACGGGGTTTGGGCGGCGCTCGGCAATGGTGAAGTGGCAATGACAGGCGGCGGCCGGCGGCGTTAGGAGCGGCAGCAGCAAGGCAGCAAGCGAGGCTGGCTGGCATGGCGAGGTCGGCTGAGCGGCGGCGCTCGGCCGAAGGAGGAGGCGGCGCGGCTTGGGCGTGTAAGGGGGGGGGCGGCTCGGGCGGCTCCGGCGAGGCGGCTGGAGGCAGCGTGGCTGGAGCTCCGGCGAGGGTGGCGCGAGGCTAGGCCGGCGGCGGGTGGCAGAGCTGGCATGGCGGCGGCGGCTCGGCGGCTTGGCTGAATGGGTGGCACAACATGCAGGCAGTGCTACAAGGCCGAGAACCGCGGCTCTTCAAGGGAGGTGACGCAGGAGGCAGCACCAGACGCCGGCGGCGAAGTCTCTTTCAGAGGAGCGCTGCAAATAAATAGCGCCGTGAGGTGGCGTCGAGCGCCGCTAGGGAAGAGGAGCACGACACGGGCAAGGCGGCGGCTACCTCGGCGAAGTTGACGGGGCGGCTCCGGTAACCTTGAGGGCGTGTCTTTGCACTGCTACCACCTAGCGTGGATGTTGAAGCATGTAGCCGGGCTCGAGGCTGGGATTGGGGTTTTGGGTGCTTGGGTTTGCTTGGCGACAAGGAACGGAAATTTCTTGCCGGTGCGCATGGCTCGGCGAGGTAGTCTTGGCGCGGTGCATGCATACCGCGTGGAGCTGGGTGGCCACGTGGGGTAGGGTGCGTGGCGGTACGCCTGATTAGAGCTAAGGATGAGAAGGAAAGAAAAGGAAGAAAGTGGAGAGTTTTTCTTGTAATTTGATTGGAGGTGAAATTGAAAAGGTAGACAAAATGTAATTTTGAAATTTAAATAATGTAATTTCTTTGTAGTATAAATTTTTGGGGAATCGGAAATGTAAATATTTAGAATTTTCAAATTTAAGTTGTTGATAACGAAAAATACAATTTAACTTCATTTGGAGTAGGGGGTTCTTTAATAAGATTGAAAAATTCGATTTATTTGTTGTGATATATAAGCCAGTAATTTTTGTGTAATATGTTTTTTTTTCTTTTAGGGGGAAGATCGAGAATGTAAATTAATAAAGTTATTTTTATGATTGAATTTACTTGTCCATAAAATAGTATAGTTGTTTCTTTAATAAAACTGAAAATTTATTTTGTTTGTTGAGATATAAGCAAAATTTGTTTATTTATTTATTTATATATTTATTTATTCCTTTGGGTGTTACACTATGCAGTGTAACTGGAAAGAAAAGTCGATTAAGATAGAACATGAGGGCACTATGGTTAAGTTGCAAGGTGTAGTGGAGAAACCACCGGTTACACTTCAAGCGATGATAGCACTGCAATTGCAAAAGTGGCAAAAGGGAAATGAAATATGGGCCACCGCCTTACTGAAATCTACCCGTGAGACTGAAATTCAATTGGCAACAAAAGCCAGGCACTAGGGGGGTGTGTGTATGCTTTGTAAGCTGCATGTGTGTATTGGGCCGGCAGTGTTGTTGGGCCGTGCTGAGATGGGTGTGGGTGATCTGAACCTACTTAATTGCTGTAGCATGTCTGGTATCAGCAAGAAATGAAACAGAGTAGTGTTGCCTTCCTTCCCAAGATGCTCTCTCCCCTCTCTGTCTCTTCTCTCTTCATCGCCATGGCGATCTTGTTCTAAACAGTACATCACAGATAGTCTCAAGAGCCGGGTGCCTTTGTGTGACTTATTTTAGAGAGCTTTTAGACATACCTACAAAATAAAAAACGGATTCAAAAATTAATAAAAAAAAGTGAGATAAGTCAAATAAGCCACGTAAATAAATCAAATAAGTCAAATAAGTCGGCTTTCCCATAAGCCTCCTATCTATTCCCGTTGGATCCTCACGGGAGAGTAAATCAAAATAGAAAAAACTCACATTAAATTTAGAGATAAATAGGCTTAAACCGATGACCTTCACTACATAAAAAAGGCTCGAATGGTACGATCCCTCTGTCATCCCAGAATAAAAAGTATGATCTCGTAGTTCTTGTCCTGTGAAATACATTGTTAGGTGCTCCATATTCCTATTGAGGATGAACCTCAACCTGATATCACAATAATAAATCACATTCTCTTGTGCAGATATGCACTAGCGCAAGCCTCGATGAGGATTAAGTCACACTTTTCCAGACCATGGTCTCTCCACTGCAATTTCGTTTGAACTTCTTCTTGCTGCACAAATTTGGATTTTTGTATGTCATCCAAAAAGCACTCTGCTAAATTCAGTGCCTTTCTTTTATGCATTCCCTTATGATGCCAATCTATAGCTAAAGGTAGGCTTCAGGACCTTCTAAGGCAGTAATAAAACAGAAAAATAGCTGTGTGGATCAACTGCCATTGATCTACATTTTGATATTGCAGCTGTTAGTCCCTATTTGTAACAAAAATTCTAAATTCTCTACTTATTAATTGCACACTCTGTAACCAAGTAGAGTCTTATTTCTATATAGTACCTCCATACAAAAAAACTTGCTGGGGTTTTGAATTGAAAACTTACGAATATAGTTTCTCCTAAACGGTTGAAGACTCCATTACTTCTTGTAACACACTATGACAGGATGCTCACAATGTATCATGAACCATAGTGATGTCGTTTGGTATGATACATCTGTATCTTAATACCATTTTGTTGCTCTATGACTATTTGTGACCCATCCAATTTTTTCCTAATGGTGAGGAAGAATGTATGACTGATTAAATGGTGCCAACACTCCATGGTGCAACGTGTGTTTAAATATCACTAGGATCACGTTATGCCCGTGCACGCACGGGGTTCTCTGCTAGTCTAAGGCTGTGTCCAATAGCCGGCGCGAAGGCAACGCGAGGGGAGAGAGAGACGCCAGGTAGAGGGGAGAGACACGCCAGCCGCGCACGGGAGCGGAGCGGCGACGTCGCGCACGTCGTGGCCGTCGCGCTGGGCCCTACCGACGTCACGTCGCGCTCGTGCCGGCCATTAGACACAGCCGTAGACGCGAGCCCGCATGCTACTAGCAAAGCCAGCCTATTACATGCATGCTACAACATATTTGTCGATGATTGGGAGCTGGATTCTCTGCCGAGCTTACTTCTCAATTGAGGGATTAGAAAGCCCCTTCCTGCTAAAGTGTGGCGTTCCGAGATGTCGAAGACTTCTTGGCGTGGATGAACCAAAAATGGACAAGACACAGGGGGTTTATACTGGTTCGGGCCTCCCAAGAAGGATAACAACCCTACTCCAGCATGTATATATTGTGAAATGTAAGGTTACAATAAGCTAAAGAACTAGCTCAGTGTGTATGAAAAGAGTCAAAGTACAGCACAATGTCACGCGACGTAATCTAATGTCCTTTAAATGGCCGTAAAACTGGTATTTATAAGGCCTATCCCTAACTATTGGCTCCAAACTTCTGGGGAATGGTTCCGTGCACCGCGAGCGAAGGATATAACAGCGAGACGCACGCACGGCCGCCCTATAATCCACACGGATCGTGGGCATTGGCTCCCGCAACGTGGGGATCGTGGCCACGTGGCACGTTATGACGGGCCACTTCAGTTACGTCGGTACCTAGGCAAACAGGACCACTCCAGGCACTGGGACGTTGCCTAGACTGAGTCAAAGCACGGCACTAACATCGTGGCTGGCCGGACAACACCATCCCGGCACCATTCAGCCTCTCCCCGGGCAAAGACCACTCCGGCAAAGACTATGCTCGGGTTGGGCCATCTTGGGAAACAAATCCAAGGCACTCACCAATTTACGGAGCGGCTAGGGTTCGCCTCGGCCTATGGGCCATCAACCAATCCCCGATAGCTAGCCTCGAGGCTCAAGTGGAAAACTATTTGGCATGGCCTTCCTCTTGAGGCTTTCAAACCACAAAGAGGAGATTTGGTTCTAGCAGCGTAGTTCTGCAGCCGCATCTGACACTCCGCGGGTGAGAGTCAGGTAGTCGTCACATCACTGGGCACGTCATGGCTGGACTAGGCAGAGGGCTTATCCGGGCTTGGCAATAATCTGGCCAGACAAGATCCTAAACACGGGCTAGACAACGAGCGCTGAGGACGGTCTCCACAATGGCCATAACCAGACCCGATTAATCGTTGGGCACAGAACACTGCGTTAGGGGCAGTTCTCGGAAGTTGAGCTGCCGCGGTGATTCGGAGGGAGCGAACCGTCGTGCAACATGCAGCGAATTCTAGCCGTTTCACACTGAAGAGACGCGTCCCTTGCTGTCGCCGATAGTCCCATGATTATAAATAGGGATAGGGTGGTACGGACCCATCACTTTCACTCGAGCGTACCGAAGCCCTTCATTTCCCGTCCTTTGTACTTCTTTGTTCCCCTCCTACCGCATCCTCACCGAGAAGCCCTAGCTTTCGATTCGCTCCCCCATTCTCCACCGGAACTCATGGCGGTCTTGGGGAAGATCCAGATATTGCTGGCGTAGCTGTGGGAACTGGAGAGCTGGGCTATCTCGACGGCGGGAGTTGGCGCTTCCCCGGGGACGACCCGTACCCGCAGACCCGCGACGGACAGTTTGTGTCATGCGAACTCTACACCGTCAACAGGCTGCGGGCGCCGGAGAGTGACTTCGTCGCATCGCTCTTGGTGCAATGCGATGTGGAGGTAATCAATCTCCACTCAAATTCCTTCCTCATGATGTCCATCTTCACACACTTATGTGAGGGTTTCTTGGGCTCGCTGCCGACAGCGAGCCTTTTCCTTCAGTTCTACGGGTTGTCCCGCCATTCGGATCAACCCGTAGGGTGAGCATATTTCCGCCTATGCACCAGCACCCCGCTGGCCTACCCCGCCTTCCACTTGAAAGATTCTATCGCGGGGTGGGCGAGCCGGTGGTTTTATGCCCGGAACGGCCCGGAGGAGAGCTCCCTTGCTTTCCTGGCACCATTCTAGAGAAGGGGAAGGCTCCGCCGCACCCCGAAGTCCAGCCGGAGGAGGTAGTCCTTATCAGTAAGATCGCAGCACTGACGGAGCTCGGGCTGGCCGGGAAGAAGATCGCGCGGGACTACATTGCGCACCAGATCAGCCCCTACGTCGGAGGGACCACCCATTCAATGAAATCGACGGGTGGCAAGACTTCACTCACGATGACTGTCGGCGTATTTCAGCCGGCAAATTTGACCGAGGGGATAGTCCGGTGTTCGGTAGAGGGGGTTTGCGTAGCTGGAGCACCTCTCTTTTCCCTTGATCTGGAAAAACTATCTAAGAACGCTCAAGAACAGGTAAGGTTTATCAAAGTTCAGGCCCCCGAGGCGGGTAATAGCCCTACGTCCTGCTTGAGCTCTTGTTGCCAAAGGAAAAGTGTGTGTATTTTTTTCGAACCACCTCCCATGCATGCGAGCTCCCCTTATATACCCCGGGGCTGGCTCGGGCGAATGGTGTGGGGGTGGTTACATTAATGACACAGGCAACTATAGCCACTACCCTTCCTTGGTTTCTTCGTCCGTACTGCCGTCTGCCAGCACCCCGTCCTGTCCGAAGGACAACTTGGTCGTGACAGCGGGAACACCTGATGCGCGCTCCCCTTTGTCTTGCCTCGGGCAGTGCGAATGGAATAGGAGCAATCATGCCGCCCGGGGGGTTTCTTGCGCCTGGCCACACCTGGTCATTCGTATTTAATGGCCATGATCCGATGCGATTCGGGGAAAAAGCTTAGAGAGGAAGCTGTCGGGACCCACAAAACGGAGTCGAGTCCCTTCTGTGATTTACCTGTACTAGTCCCTGGATCAAGTAGCTAGTACACATGGATTCCAGATCTTTGGATCATTGCCATTACATTCGAACAAATATTACATCAGAGTGCGTTACAAGACGCTAAATCAGAGTACAAAATTCAGGCACGCAGGCCTTACACAACGGAAGTCTTAACGGTCTTCCATAACTCCAAATGGAAGAGGCAAAATACAACAACTAATCCCACAGGCGAGCTGTAGTAGCGTCCTAGGCGTCAGAGAAACTTCCGCAGTGAAATCTTCAACTTGGTACATCTCCTCCTCGGGATAGGGGCAGTGCTGATCCAAACCTGCTCGTTGGAATGAGCAGCCCCGCATAAAAGGCGAGGGTGAGTATACATTATACTCAACAAGCAAGGCTGACTAAATGCATCTAAGGTTTACAAGGGAAGGATATGGTTTTTTTTGCATAAAGCCAGTTTTGCAAGTTTGCCTAAGTTTTTATAAAATGGTTTCAAAAGTGTTGTGGGAAAAATAAATATTTAAATCATTTTCTTTGAAACACCGGCCTCGACAGGTTACTCCCTAAACACGCTATCACGGCACCAGGTGCAAACACCCTCATCGCTCACAGCACCCACTGTGAGGAGAGAAATCAAAACACACGACGGCGTTCGTGGTTTTCCTTTAAAACACCATGTTGAAAACAAATAGGTAAGAAGTACCATGAGGTAGCTCCCCGTCATCCGCCCATGACCGTGGGCACGGCTATCATGATAGTTGTACACTCTGCAGAGGTTGCACGCTTTACCCATGCGAGGTGGTTCTTCCTAGGGTGCCCCCAAGGAAAATGATCACCACAGGGCCTTTCTCCAACATCCTCCTAGTTAAGGTATTCCCACTAAGGTTTCCACTGCAATGCCCCTCTTGTGCCGATAGAACAACACCGATTGTCTACTCCACCGACTAGAATGCCAAAGCTAGGAGTCCGAAGGATACTCAACCAGGGCCCGCCCATACAGGCACACATGGTAGCAATGTTGTACTTAGCTCGTCTACCTCAAGGAATCGGTCCTTAGAGACTAGGGTGGTTCCCACGCTGGGCCCAAGTCTCGTGCTTGCTGCACCAACCTTGCAACCATCCACCCCGATCAGGTTTTATAAAACATTTTTTTTTACCCGATAGCACCCACTATCTCAACTATGCCCATTTGCAAACATGACAGCACCAACTGTCCTTTAAAACCCATGTTAAACAAGCATCATCATGTATCCAATTTTAATATGATTGCAACTGAGCATAGCTAATATGATCAAAACCTAATTCAAGGGTGTTGGCATTATTTTAACAATATTATAATAACCTAGGGCCGTAAGGAATGATTTTATAACGATATTTTTATTTAGGGGTTTTTAGCTAACCAACTAATCAATTAGCAATTTTTAAGTTTCAACATAGCATGCAATTTAAACATCTAACAAAGTCATTTTATAAACATGGGTACGAGGTTCAGCACTTGCCTTGATCAGCACAGCCTTGGTGGTCTTCCGGAGGATTGATCGTAAAACTATCGTCGCTAGATCCTAACAGAGAAAATAACCACAATAAACACGAATTCCCCAAATAAGATATGAAATGACATGTATGCTTATGCTTATGCAAAAATAACACAAAACGATAAATTATATCCTCTGGTCAAAATTAAATTTATTTTGCAATTTTTGTTGAAACTAGATTTATCTAGATACCATTTTTTAAACATTTTAACAATATACCAATTAAACAGAATTTTAAATATTCTTAAATATTCATGAAAAATTCCAGAATAGAAGAACTCATTTTTATGAAAATCATGAAATTTATTTGGTGATTTTTGGACTTATATAATTAAAGATATGAATTTAACAATTTTACTGTACATGGAAAGAAGCAGGAGCGGAGCAGCAGAGGCGACGGCTCTTGCCGGCCAAGTCCCCATGAAAGCAAAGAAATCACTAGGTGGGGAATCGCATGGTTGGAATCCCCATGGCGTATGAGCACCTTGTTGGTGGGATCAATTTGATCAATGGCGATAAACGCATAAAAGAATGGCAGAGTCGCCTTAGTCGCATCTTGTGGCGCGGCGGCTACAAAGCGATCTTTGCCAAGACAAAGCGGCGCTTAGAACGGCAGATAGAGAGATGGCTATCAGACGCAGCAGACACCGCGGTCCTTCTAGTGTGGTTGACTAGCCGAGAGGTGGATGGCGGTGTCGATCAAGCGTCGAGAAAGCGGTAGTGCACAAGCAAAGACTCACCGAAATGGCTCACCGGCGGCGGGTTAGGGCGAGGGGAGGGGTACACAGGCATCGGGGAAGCATGTGGAGGCACAGCTACAAGTCCTCATGGCGGCGACATGTAAAGGGCGGCGGCGGAGGCGAGAAGGAAGGGACACGGTGGCAAAGACACGACGAAGAATTCCGCCAAATTGGCCCGCTTAGATGGAGTCTAAGGACTCTAGAGGTACTAACGGAGGAGAGGGAGACAAGGGGTTGGTAGGGAAGGCGACGAACAAGAGTCTCACCACTCGAAACCGACGTTTTCGACGAACAGGCGCTGCAGCAGATTCCGGCGAGGTCTTCGGCGATAGAATTTGTCGCGCTCGGTTGACGATTCTCTGAGCGCTTTGTTGGGATGGATTCGCGATGAAGATAGCAAGGACGTCCTTGGAGGGTTTGACGAAATTCGCATCGAGGCGGTGCTGAGGCGAGGAAGAGTAGAGGCGGCCAAGAATTGGGTGTCCGAGCTTCAGCGTTTGATTCCTAGAGCTACGGACGTCGGATCCGCGAGTTTCTGGGCAAAATGGAACCGTGAGAGACCAATCTAGGATGTCCCGGAACAGTTTCGAAAATGGAGACTTACTCAGGCCGAATTGAAGAAGAATGCAAGGGAGGAGGAAGGGAGCTCGGGCTGGAGATTTCTGAAGGAGACAGGGAGAAGAAAGGAGGTGGCTTAGTGGCATTAAACTCCACTAATGGCAAGTAATTGAAGATAGTAGGGGTTCATGGCGGATTAAGCAAATGGGGGTTAGGGAATTAATGGGAGGGGGTTAGGGAGTTAGGGAATGAATAGGATGGAGAGTTTACTGCGTTCTTTGTCTGAGGAGAGAGAGAGAAGGAGAAAAACAGAGAGAGAAGAGAAGAGGGTAAGAGAGAAGGAGAGGTAGATAGAGAATGACAAGTGGGACCAAGGAGGAGAGGAAGGGTTTAAAATTATTTTCATTCTGATTTTCTCTTTTGAAAACAAATTCCAGTTAAACTTTTATTTTCTCTTTTTGAAACCAAATACAACATTTTAATTACTTTATGGAATATTTGCAAAACAACTCTATTAATTTGTAAAGTTTTCATTAAACAAGTAACATACTCATTTTATTGGGAATTATTTTATTTAAAAAGAATTTTAATGCAATGCAATGCATGATGCACATGAATTTTTGATTTTTTGAAAATGAGGACGTTACAGAAGCCTTCCCATCTTCTTCGGTATGTGAACCTGAAACCGACTGACGGGTAGGGCCCGGACGCTCCAGCCCCGTCAGCCAGCCACATGTCCTGGTCGTCTGCTCCGGTCAGGGGCCGATCGCTGCCGTCACGGACAGACACGTACCCAGTCACCCAACATGGGCTGATCGCCCTTTGCTCACGGGATGCCACCTACCTGTCGCCCAACAAGGCCCGATCGCCCGCCTACTCGCCGAGCGACCACATGCCCTACCCGCCTCCTGATGATGGGGCCCATGCGCCCTTACGTACACCGAGCGGCACGCTACGAGCTATGAACTCCTCCTTCTAACTTTCGTACCTATGGTCCCACATGACAGTGGTGGTGAGGACACCCCGGTTTGGAGTACACTGATAGTAGCCCCCGGGCCCACCCAAGGGCGTGTGCCGGTCTCTGGGAAACTCACAAAGCCTCCTTTGACCCTGACACGACCCAGGACGAGACCCACCACCTGCGCAGGCAACTGCCTTCTCCACTCCACTTCCAACATAATTTCTCGGGAACCGCCGCCGCCGCGTACATAGATCGTGGTCGGCGTGGCTCCTCACATCCTTACGCGTGGCAACCTAATCGCCTCCATGCACGGCAACCGAAACGTCTCCACGTGCAGCAACCGAATCGCCCTGGCTGCGCCTATAAATGGACGGGGCTACCGTAGTTCTTCCTCCTTGCTGCTCTCACCACCGAAGCACTTCCCTGTTTTCCCATGCTTCTTGCTTTCGTCCAGCTCTTCGGCCACCATAGCGTGGCTCCCTCGCGCCGCCACAGCACCGCGCCGCCATGGCGGCTTCCTTACCTCCCTCCACCGTCGACGAGCAGCAGGCAGCAAGGATCTCCCTCATGGCGCCAGAGGAAACCTTCGGTTCCAGGCGGGTGCTGTGGCGCCAAGGTGCCACCCCAACGAACTCATCACCTTCGTCTGGGCGCTCTTGGCAGGCCTGGTCCCGCCTTACTCCGAGTTCTTATTTACCGTCCTCCACTTCTACCGCATCCACCACCTTTACCTCACCCCCAAATCCATTCTTGTCCTTTCCACCTTTGCCTACCTCTGCGAGATGTTCATGGGGTGGCGCCGAACCTGCCACTCTTCCGCTACTTCTACACCCTCCGCGGCTCCGCCGATGGTGGCGCGATGGGGATCTGCCACTTCCGTCTCCACGATGGCTTCGCCTCCCGCTTCGTCCCCTTTCAGATGAAGACCAACTGGAAGGCGTGGCACAACGAATGGCTGTACATCGACGATGACAGTGGCATGGAGGCCCTGGAGGTGCCGACCGGGCCTGCCGAAGCCAACGACGAGTGGGGCTCTGTCGTCGAGGACTTGGCGGAACTCCGGACCATGGTGGCGCGTGTCGACCGACTGCGCGCCGCTGGACTGACCGGGGGGCTGATCGTTATTGATTTCTTGACTCGGCGGATCAACTCCCTGTGCCAACGCGCCCGCCCGGCCTGGCAATATACGGGTGATGATGACATAACACGCACATATCCGGGCCGTAAGTCCTCTCCATGCTTTCTGCTCGACTCCCGTGCCCTGACCCTGTTACTGAGTCTCACATGCTCGTGCTAGGCGACGGGAATCTGGCGCCCTCCGTCTTTGGACTCGTGGTCGACGGGCCGATGTCGCCGACATCGGCAACCGCCGCCGATTTTGGCGGTGCTCACCTATCTACGCCTGAGTCGGCGGGCGTCTTGGATCGTCGATCCTCCGGTCATGGATTCCACCGGGGTGGTGACGACGCCGGCCTGGGGCCTCTTGGTGATCAGGGACAGGACGCCTGCCGATGACCGGGCCGTCGACAAGCGGCCGGCCACCGAGGACGCCCCGGGCCAGGCCAGGACCCGAAGAGGACCCAGGCTAGGGCTTCAGGTTTTGCTTCAGTTCCCACCGACGCTACCGGTGGGGCTTCTTCCGACGTCGTCATACTCTCGGCTGGGGACGAAGCGGCGGCGCCTGCTTTGCCCCCCGTTCCTATGCCGCCGGTGCCTCCACCGACCGCACTGCTGCATCGAGTCTCCGTCCTCCGGTCCCTGCGTCGGCGCCTGCACCGTCCGCCACTAGCCGAGGGCCAGTGGCAGGGAGGGACCAGCCCCCAGCACCTCGGAGCGGGCTCGTGCTTCCCTCCGCTTCCTACAGCCTCGAGATTCTGCCTGCAACGTAAGTGTTTTACTTTAAATTGACGTACCTTCGTGGTCGCCCGAGCTGACACGCTGCTCTGCTGTGTCCAGGGCAAGCACCCGTGGCACTCCAGACGCCCAGAGGTCTGTGGCGCCAGCCCCCATAGGGACGGGCTCCGTCCCGGAGTCTTTCACGCGCCCATGAGGAGGCCCAGGACGCCGCCGACCGCACCGGGGCCATCGTTAGCTCCGTCCTGAGTGCGTGCGGCGACCACTTCGCCTGACTAACCGAACTGGTCGCCGAGCTGGGCCGACTGCACATTTTGCTGGAGGCCCACACCACGGCGGGCACCCACTAGGAGGCCTAGCTGGCACAACAAATGGCGTCACTGCGGGAGGAGCAGGTGCGGGAGAAGGCTGTGAACGAATCGCTGCTCGCCCGAGCCCAGGCGGCCGAGGCGAAAGCGAAGGAGGCGGAGAAGGCACGTGATGCGGCGCAGAACAACCTGCGCCGCTCCCTGCACAACCTTCCCGCCATGCTTCGCCTCGCCTACCGCCGTATCGTCGGGAGTTTGCGACCGCTAGGGGTGGAGCTGACTGAGCAGTTGGAGCCCACAGCGATGCAATACGCCCATGGCGTTACTCGCGTCACCGAGGCTCTCAACGGCCTTCTTGCCACTTTGGTCGACCGGTCCGCCCGCGAAGGGCGAGCCGCTGTGGCCGCCGCCACCGAGTACATGCTAGCCTGCTGCGCCAGCCGGAATCCCTCTTTCAACCCCCGGGCGACCGTCACCGGGATCGAGGGAGACATGGCCCAGGCACGAGCATGCGTGCGCGAGGCTGCGGAGTACGTGGCCGGGCTGATGAGGACAGAGGCTCCACTATCAACATCGCCACGGAGGAGGGGGCCGACAAGGACGACGGATCCCTCGATATCTCCGACGCCGAGTGATGACGCACTCGGCAACTCCTCAAGCTCTTTTCTTTTCGCTGTTTTGTTTTCTGCTTCGCAATCACATGCATGTTATCTATTTGCGAACGTAATGAAACTTGTCACCTTTCGCCTATGGCTTGGTACTTTTGTACTTGTGCACGGTTGCGTGTCTATATGTCCTGGCATTTGGCAACCAGCCCCCGAGCCTGCCTCGTGGCGCCCCTAGGGCGACTAGGCGACCAACCCCCTAGCGCCTTGGCTCTTCGTGATTTGACGGTGGGCGACCAGCCCCTAAGCATACTTGATTCTTCATGATCCGTCCTGCCACCACAGATTGCCACTGCAGCGCGAGCAAGAGTTATTTCAAATTTGTGCGAGAAAAAGAGCAAAAATTGCTTAAGTCCTCGCTACAATGTCGCTAGTTGGCACGTGCTAAGTTGTCGCTTTTACGTGGCCATCCAGAGCTTATACCCTTGCAATCTCTTGGGATCAGACCACCGCGCTTGCATGGTTAAGGTTGAGGGTTCTTAGAGGTGGTAGGCCAGCGGTGCTCGCGATGGCACAGGGTGCCCTCCCGCATTGAGCGCCGTGCCAGACTCGCCCTCTAATTGCCCTTCCTTGCCCGACACATGAGCTGGGCATCCACTTTTTATTGCCAAGGGGCCGTTAGGGCACAGGTATGTGCGATAACAAGGTGAAGCCAACACTAGCGACATCGCGAGACGCAGGTACAGGAAAAAGAACCAAAAGCGCAAACTGAAGCGTGAACTGGTCTACTTTATACATATTATGCACAGCCCCCGACCAGCTAAGGGAGAGAGAAACTATCTCTTAGCTGGTCAGACAGAATTTACATAGTACTTATGACCACTGTAGTAGCTCTATGTTCTGGGAGTTGACTAGCTCCTGGCCATCCTCCGTGGCTAACCGAACAGACTCGGGCCGAGAGACTGAGACCACCTTGTAGGGGCCCTCCCACTAGGGAGACAGCTTGTTGTGACTGGCCTGAGCCTGGACTCGTCACAGGACGAAGTCGCTTATTGCCAGTGTCCTCTCGCAGACCCGGGTGGCGTGGTATCGCCTGAGGCTATGTTGGTACGGAGCGGCGCGTAGGGCGGCTCGATCACAAACTTCTTCCAGGAAGTTAACCTCCTCCTGCCGTCGGTCGTCCTGGTCCCCCTCGTTGAACACCGCCACACGCGACGAGCCCAATGCCAGCTCGGAAGGCAGAGCCGCCTCTGCTCCGTAGACCAGGAAAAACAGGGTTTTTCCGGTCGCTCGATTGGGTGTGATACGGAGCGACCACAGCACCGTCAGGAGTTCTTCGACCCATTGGGCACCGCGCTTGTGAAGCCGATCGAACGCCCTCGTCTTGAGGCCCCGCAGCACCAGCGCGTTGGCCCGCTCCACCTGGCCGTTGCTCCGCGGGTGGGCTACCGAGGTGAAGCATACCTTAGTGCCCATATCCTCGCAAAAGTCCAGGAACGCTGCGCTGGTGAACTAGATGCCATTGTCGGTGATGATGAGGTTGGCTACCCCAAAGCGCACGAAGATCCCGTGAATAAATTTGATCGCGGCATACGCCATGACAGCATGCACTGCCTCGGCCTCAACCCATTTGGCAAACTTGTCGACGGCGACGAACAGGTGGGTGAAGCCCCCTGTGGCCCGTGGGAACGGGCCCAGGATATCCAGGCCCCAGACCACGAACGGCCAAGAGAGTGGGATGATTTGCAGTGCCTGGGCTGGCTGGTGGATCTGCCGGGCATGAAACTGGCACGCCTCGCATCTCTTCACTAGCTCGCAAGCATCCTGGAGGGCAGTGGGCCAATAGAATCCCTGTCGGAACGACTTGTCGGGGAGTGTCTGATTGGACATATGGCTCCCGCACACGCCTCCATGGATATCGGAGAGTAGCCTGCTCCCCTCTTCCCGAGCGATGCACTTCAGAAGAACTCCATTTCTACTCTGGCGATATAGGTCCCCACCTGCCAGAGTGTAGCACTTGGCCTTTCGTGCAATTTTTTCGGCTGACGCATCGTCGTCGAGAATCACTTGGTCCCGCAGGAAGGCTAGGATCGGGTCCATCCACCGACCTTCCCGACCAAGCATGGCGACCACATGGTGATCGCTCGGGTACTCCGCCTGGCCAGGCGTTTCCTTCAATGCCACCTCGGCGGCACTCTTGCCCTCCCTCCCTGAGTCGGGGGCCGGGGCAGGCGCACCGTCATCCCCACCATGATAAGGGGCTACGACGGACGTCCGCGGAAGTCTTTCTTCAAAGACTCCGGCCGGAACAGGGGCTCTTGAGGAAGCGAGCTGGGAGAGCTCGTCCGCCATGTGATTGTCACGTTGAGGGACGTGGATATATTCCAACCCGTCAAACCGACGCTCCATTCTTCTGACCTCCGCTAGGTATGCTGACATCACGGGATCGGCGCACTGAAACTCCTTCTATGCCTGGTTGACGACCAGGAGGGAGTCGCCCTTGATGTCGAGACGCCTGATACCCAGCGAGGTGGCGGCGCGTAGTCCTCCCAACAAGCCTTCATATTCGGCGACGTGGTTGGTGGCCTTTTTGAAGTCGAGGATGACCAGGTATTGGAGGGTGTCCCCAGCTGGGGAGACTAGAACCACCCCAGCCCCCGCGCCCTTAATCCTAAAGAAACCATCGAAGAACAGGGTCCAGGGAGGGGGCTCAGGTGCGGCCTCAGCTTCGGGACTGGCCGGTGACCATTCTGCGATGAAGTCAGCCAGGACTTGACTCTTGGTTGCGGTGCGGGGGGTAAACTTGAGACAGAATTCCCCCAGCTCTATTGCCCATTTGGTGACACGGCCATCGGCTTCTCGGTTGTGAAGGATCTCTCGAAGAGGAAAGGCGGTGACCGCCATGATCTCCCGCCCTTGGAAGTAGTGTCGGAGCTTCCTGGACGCCACCAGGACGGCGTACAGCATTTTCTGGGCTTGTGGATACCTGGTCTCCACATCTTGCAGGACCTTGCTGATATAGTAGACCGCCCTCTGGACGCCATCCCTTTCGGCGACCAGAACAGCACTCACCACGGCCGGTGTTGCCACGACGTATAGAAGCAGCGGCTCGTCGGGCCCAGGGCGACCAGCACCGGCGGGGAGGTGAGATACCTTTTCACGTCCTCGAATGTTTGCTGTGCCTCCGGGGTCCACTCAAAGTGGTTGGCCTTCTTCATCAGCTTAAAAAATGGGAAACTCTTCTCCCCCAGGCGGGCTACGAACCGCCCAAGGGACGCCAGGCAGCCGGCGGGACATTGTACGTGCTTGAGTCGAGTTGGCGGCTCCATGTGCTCGATGGTTGCAATCTTGTCGGGTTTGCCTCAATGCCGTGGCTGGACACGAGGAAACCCAACAATTTCCCCGACGGCACACCGAACACGCACTTCTCTGGGTTGAGCTTTAGGCGGTACTTCCGAACGTTGGCGAAGATTTCCTCTAGGTCACCAATCAGTCCCTCACTCTTCCTGACCTTCACCACCAAGTCGTCGACGTAAACCTCAAGATTCCTCCCGATCTGTGGCCGGAACGAGATGTGCATGGCGCGCTCATAAGTGGGACCAGCATTTTTTAACCCGAAAGCCATTTTGATATAACAATACACGCCCATCGGGGTTACAAAAGCGGTGTTTTCCTCGTCCTCCTCCGCCATGCTAATCTGGTGGTACCCAGAGTATGCATCCAGGAAGCACAGCAGCTCGCACCTGGCCGTGGAATCTATGAGAAGGTCGATGCGCGGCAGTGGTACGGATCCTTCGGGCAGGCTTTGTTGACATCTGTGAAGTCGATGCACATTCGCCATTTCTCATTGGATTTCTTGACAAGCATGGGGTTGGCAAGCCAGTCAGGGTGAGTGACTTCCCTGATGATCCCTGCACGCAGCAGCTTCTCCACTTCTTCACGGATGGCTTCCTGGCGCTCTAGTGCCTGCCTCCGGACCTTCTGCCGGACTAGGCGCACTTCAGGGAGCACCGCCAACCAATGCTCGATCACCTTCCTAGGGACCCCGACCATGTCAGTCGGTTGCCAGGCAAACACGTCCAAATTAGATGGGAGGAAGGTGACGAATGCGTCTTCCTATTTGGCGCGGAGGTTGGCGCCCACCTTGACTGTCTTCGCCGGCTCGGCCTCGCTCAGGAAGACCACCTTAACCTCACCAGACGAACTTGGCGGGGCACGGGTCTTCATCGGAAGGGCCCCCGGATAGACGTCGCCGGTTGGCCGTGTGCAGATTGCCCCGGCCAAGTCCAGGGCCCGCTTGTCGCAGCGCAGGGCCTCGGGCTTGTCCACCTTGATGATGATGGGACCGCAGGGCCCCGGCATCTTCACCACCATGTAGGCATAGTGGGTGGCCGCCATGAATTTGACCAGCGCTAGCCGACGAACAGAACATTGTACGGGAGGACGAAATCGACAACCTCGAAGTCGACTAGCTCCGTGCGGTAGTTGTTCGCATCCCCGAACGTGACGGGAAGGCGGACTCGCCCCAGGGGTATCGACTCCGCCCCCGGGGTGACTCCATAGAACGGGAGAGTTGGCATCAATTCCCGCTCTGGAATCTGTAGCGCTCGAAATGCCTTAGAGGACATGAGGCAGATAGAGCTTCCTCTATCCACCAGCACGCGCCCTAGCTTCACGTTCCGAACTGTGGGCGAAACCACGATCGGAAGGTGTCCTGGGCCGGTGGTGCTTTCGGGGTGGTCGGCCCGACTGAAGGTGATCGGGACTTCCGACCACTTTAGCCGCCTGCTTGCTCCTAGGCCTGGCTCTGCTGCACAGACCTCCCTCATCAACAACTTGTACTGAGTGTTGGAGGTGTAGGTGGCTGAACCGCCATGGATGTAGGCCATGGTGTGCTCCACCCGTTGGAAGGCCAGCGGGGCGGGGTCGCTGGGAGAGCGGCGCTCCTTGAGCCGCCTCTCCACTATCTTGTTCACAACCTGACAATCGGCCATGTCGTGAGCGTTGGTTCGGTGGATGGGGCAGTAGCCCCTAACCCCTTTTTCCTCACGGCGATCGTCATGGCGGTCGTCCCGCCGGTCGCGGGGGTCATCGCGCCGTGGCCAGGCGTCCTTCTGCTCGCGCTCGGCGGCTAGGACCTGCCCGGAATCCGCTGTCTTGCGCTTCTTCTTCTTCTTGTCCTTTGAGCCAGAACCCTTGGAGGTTCCAGCCTCGCCTCCATCGTGGCTGTCCGCTTGCTCGGAGGATCGGCCCCGAGCCTCTACCGCCCGAGCGCACTTGTGCGCCAGAGAGAAAAGCTCGGAGGAGGTGGTGATGCTGCCGGTGGCCATCTTTTCCTGCATATTGCGGTCACGTAGGCCCCTACGGAAGGTGATGATGACCGACTAACTCGAGATCTTAGGGATGGTGTTGCGACAATGGCAGAACCGCCGGATGAATGAGCGCAAAGACTTGTCCTTCCCCTGCTCGGTGGAGTGGAGGTCATCCTCCACCCCCAGCTGGGTATAGGAACCTTGGAAGTTGGTGATAAACTGGTCGCACAACTCCTCCCACGAGCCTATCGAGCCCCATGGGAGGTTCAACAGCCAAGAACGGGCAGAGCCCGTTAAGACTGTCGGAAAGTAGTTGGCCATGACTTTCCCGAATCCACCTGCCATCTGAACGAGGGTGGTGTACATCTGCAAGAGCTCCTCCGGGTTGGTCGTGCTGTCGTACTTGTCGAGGGGTGCAAGCGGAACCTTTCTGGCCACGCCACACGGCGCAGCCGGGAGGAGAGCACCTGGCACCCAACTTCATACGGGGCTCGGGCGGGACTCAGACGAGAGGGTCTCCTCCTCACTACCGACGTAGCTGACATCGTCGACAGAGCCCCCGGCCCCCTCCAGGGCTCGCGCCTGCCTACGCCGGCGCTGCAGCGTGTCCAGCAGGTCTCCGTCGCGCTATTGGTGGCGCTCCTCCAAGTGCGTCCTCAAGTCTCCGTCGCGCCCATCCCATCTGGGGCGCTCTGGCAAGATTTGGCCGGTGCACGCCCTCCATGCGGGCAGCCGCATCCCTAACGCCCTTCCTTGCTCTGGTCATCATGGCGAGCGCCCCGCTTTCAGTGGTGGAAGCGTCGTCGAAGTCGCCTGCGACCGACCGTGGCATACCCAAGGTACCCGGTCGATCTGACACCTCCACGCGAAGCTGAGCCGTGTCTACGAGGCGAGTCAAATCCCTCAACCACGGAGCTGCTGGGGTATCCCCGGCTAACTCCACCGGAGGGTGGTCCAAGAGCAAACGGGCCGCGTGCAGGTTCTCGGCTGGCGTGGCCTCGCTCATTGCTAGCCGGCGCCGGACTGGCAGTGCTCCCCCGCGGTCGGCGCGTCATCGTCCTCCCTAGGAGGCGTGTGACGGTCCAACGCCTGCAGAGAGAGCCCTGAAGCGTCGTAGGCACCGCCGACCGTCGCCAGGCCATCACCCAGCTCTTCGGTGGCCTGGCAACCCGCAGCCGAGTCCCTCCGACGAGAGTACGAGTCTGCCATCGTCGGCCGCTGCGACACCACAACCACCCGAAGAAGATCTACCGAAAGGAGGAAAACACAAAGGGGGATGAGATGAACTGGCTACTACCCCCTACCTGGCGCGCCACCGCTTGGCGATATTTTAGCCAAGCAGATTTGTCCGAGGATAGTCCGATTGATGGGGGTTTATGTGGTGGCGACCTCTCTTTTCCCTTGATCTAGAAAAACTCTATAAGAACGCTCAAGAACAGGCAAGGTTTACCCAGGTTGAGGCCCCCAAGATGGGTGACAGCCCTACGTCCTGCTTGAGCTCTTGTTGCCAAATGGGAAGTGTGTGTATTTTTTCGAACCCCCTCCCATGCATGCGAGCTCCCTTTATATACCCGGGGCTGGCTCGGGCGAATGGTGTGGAGGTGGTTACATTAATGACACAGGCTACTATAGCCACTACCCTTCCTTGGTTTCTTCGTCCGTACTGCCGTCTGCCAGCGCCCCGTCCTTTCCGAAGGACAACTTGGTCATGACAGTGGGGAGGCCTGACGCGCGCGCCTCTCTGTCTTGCCTCGGGCAGTGTGAACGGAACAGGAGCAATCATGCCGCCCTGGGGGTTTCTTGTGCCTGGCCACGCCCGGTCATTAGCATTTAATGGCCCTGATCCGATGCAATTCGGGGAAAAGCTTATTGAGGAAGCCTTCCCTTCTTCTTCAGTATGCGAACCTGAGACCGACTGACGGGTGGGGCCCGTACGCTTTATCCCCGTTAGCCGGTCACATGTCCTGGTCGTCCGCTCCGGTGCGGGGCCACGTACCCTGGTCGTCGGACAGCCACGTACCCTACCCACCGCCTGATGATGGGGCCCACGCGCCCTTCTGTACACCGGGCGGCACGCTATGGGCAATGAACTCTTTCTTCTAACTTCCGTACCTACGGTCCCGCATAACAGTGGTGGAAAGGACACCCCAGTGTGGAGTACACCGACAACGACGTTGCAGGTAAGTGACGGGAACTGGCAACTGTTCAGTCCCGGGTTGCATCCTTTCTTGCTCGGTTCATGTTCCCTTATTTTTGCAACGCCCTCGAATAGGTGGATCGCGGAACGCGAACTGTTCGAAGTCCCCCAGAGCAAGGACGCCAAAGAGGACGAAGCTCGGGAGATGATGGAGGGCCCTCGGAACGTCCTGGAATGCTCCGAGAATGTGAGTCACCCATATCTCGGACTCAGGCAAGGCCGGGCAGGATGCATGTTACTAATATCGTCTTTTGCATTTTGACCGAGCAGGAAAACAATGAGATCAAAGCTAAGATGGCGGAACTAGACGCGCCCGCGGTGGTCGGGAAGGAGAAAGGCAGCAAGGGTGAGGTGAAGAAGATCACCCTCCAGCAGCGCACCGCCTTCCCAACTATTAGCGACGAGCCGGAGGGCCAGCGGTCTCTACGCCAGGCAAGGAAGCGCAGCACGGCCAACGCAACGAGCATCGGGCCTAGCCCGGGCCTGCCTAGAGAGACGCCACCTGGAGTACTAAGACAGGGTCAATGTGAGTGACATGAAGCTCTGGTGCAGCAGCTTTAGGCGTTCTAACCCCAAACGAGTGACCATTCTTTACCAGTTAGCGGATCGAGCCCGGGAGGAAGAACGCCTAGGTTTGCTGCAGGAGCAGAACGCAAGGTTGAAGGAGAAGCTTGAGTTGGAGTGGATGAATGCCAAAATGCTCCAATTGCTCGGCCGCTCCCCGTCCAGCGCACCAAGCGGTGCCAGAAAAGTTACGTCACGCGGGTCGGGCCTGGGCGACCAGGAAGAGGGCGATGACGCCAACTCGCCACCACCCAAGAGGTTCAAGGCGGTAGGGAAGCAGCCCCAAGTGTCGGCCACGCTCCAAGAGGTTGACTTAGATGACATCAACCCGGAGATGGCGAAGGCTTCCGAGGCGGCGGCCCGGCGTGCCGACAAGGTCGTCGCGTGATACGCAGCCATATCCGAGGCCGCCTCGGGAGACGGCCAAGGCGAGGTGGATGAGGCCCCAGATGAAGGTACGTGCCCGAGGCCATTGACTCACGAAATAATTTAGCGTGCTAACCCCTTCCCCTCCCCCCCCCCCACAAACGTATCGTGCAGAACTCCTAAGGAAGATGGCCAACCGAGTCCTGGCCAAGTGGGACCTCCTTCTCTCGGATGACGACGAACCACCATCCCTGGGTATGGCAAATCAGGGGGTCCTAGAGGATGGAGAGGAAGAAGAAGAATATAGGGCCCGAGAAGAAAACGCTTCCCCAGGCACATGGCTAATCCCTGCCGGGAAGAAGCAGACGACCCCCAGGAAGAAGCCGCTTTCCCGGGCAATGCTGCTGTGCCCCGAGAGGGGAGAGAGAACATGCCCGAGAAGGAGTCGGCACCACGGGCAACGTGGCGGAGCCCTAAGGGGAAGAGGCTCTCCTGGGCAAAGCGACGGAGCCCCAAGATGAAGAGGCTCTCCCGGGCAAATCGGCGGAGCCCTGAGAGAAAGAGGCCTTCCCGAGCGGGGCGAAGGAAGCCAAGGAGGACCGGCCTTTCGACAATCTTCCTCCCGCGCAAGGCTCAACTGGCCCCGCCCTACCGAGGGAGAACATGCCGGGAAGCCTGACTCCGAGCACACCTGACTAAACATTTGACCTCGTGGAGGAGTATTACATGCTGCGAGAAAGAGACGCAGCGAAACTCCCAAAGTCGTACACGATCCTTGAAGAAAATGATATGTACAACTTCAGGAAGCGCATGGCTCTACGCGCAGCCAATGTATGATCATGACCTACAACATGATGTCTTATCGCAAAACGAACTCCAATTAACCGCTCACCTTGAGTATTGCAGCTGGTCAAGGACACCGTGGAAGACTTCGCTAAGATAATGACCCTCGAGTCTGAGTACCTCCGACGGGAGGTGTCGAAGGATGAGGAGCTGGAAGACCTGCACGCATGGATGGCCGGCGCCGAGGCCGTGCAAGTCACGCTCAACGCCTAGCTCAAGGCAGCCATGGAGTCCCTGGAAGAGAGATCACTCATACTAGCCGAAGCGCGTGACGAGGCGGAGTTCGGGCAGGACAAAGTCACCGATCTTGAGGCCAAGGTCACTGAGATGGAGGCCAGGGCCGTAGGGATGGAAGCTCCCGAGGCCAAGGTCGCATCGCTGACCGAGAGCCTAAAGCAGCGGCAGGACGAAGCAAAACATCTGTGCGAGGATGCCGCGAAGGGCCAGGCCGCGCAAAGGAAGGTCCTACAGCTCAAAGATGAGTGCGATAGGCTAAGGAAGAAGCTCTCAGCCCTCGAGGACCAATAGGATAGGGTCGTATGTAACCTCCCCTACATTGTACAATGTTCAAAGTGTAATGAAAAAATTTTCTTTCGGTACCTCACATCCAATCCTGCAAAAACAGAACACGTAAAGCGGAGCAAGGCATATGAAATATTGGAAAAGATAATGAAAACTCGTATTTTAGAAAACACGGTAGAGCGCTCCCTGTCCCAGCCCCACTATGTTTGTGCCCGGGAACCTATGTTGCGAGCCCGGGCGCGAGCATAGAAAGGGACCAGATGCGCGATGGGAACTTTGCGAACCACCCGTACTGTGTTGCAGATGTAGCACAGACCGAACCCTTGAACTGACAAGGAGAGACACCCGTGCGATGAGGATCGGCTTATGGGTGCGAAACTCTCAATGGGTGGGCATTGTAGCTACATAGCGCAAGTGTTAGGCGTGCGAAGCTCATCGTGTGCCAGGCGAATACTAATCGAGGGAGCAAATACCTGGGCAACAGGAAGTGTAATCAGATGGAAAGGACATGTGAAAACGGGCTCGGGGGCCTAGACGACATTCACTAGCCTTGGTTGTCCTTACAATGTGGCCCGGGTCGGTGTTCTTAGAAAACAGAATCACGGAAGAAAAGGAAAGGCTATGGGTAGAACTTTCGAAGCTGGTCGATGTTCCAGTACTAGCAAGAACTCGCCCATCCTCCATAGCAATGCGAACAGCTCCTAGGCGTGACGTCAAGACGACCACGTATGGACCTTCCCAACGTGGGGTGAGCTTGTTGGCCATAGATAAGTCTAAAACACGACGTAGGACGAGATCACCGGCTTGCAAGGTCCTTGGTCACATCGACCTAGCCGTATGCTTGTGCAGAGCCTGTTGGTAGGATGCCGAGCAAATTTGGGCTTGTTCATGGCAGCCTTCTAGGAGGTTAAGGTCGAGAAGCCGCTCAGGCTCCTGGTCGATTTGATCGACCGAATTGATGCGGGGAGAGCCCAGCCTTACTTTGGCTAGCAAAATGGCCCCTACACCGTATGCGAGCTAGAAAAGGGTTTCCACTACAACACGGATAGGGATTACATGGCATTTAATTATGCTCGGCATTTAGCTTAAATTCCAGCAAATATTAATTCCATGTCATTTATCTTAATTCAAGGGCGCTTACTTGCATAGCACATATAAAGTGCCAGAATAGATTGTTACGCGGCATAAAATAAATGTCGGCATATTGTTGATAAAAAAAGGCAGATATAAATGCCGGCTTAGACTTTGGATGGCACTTACTATGTGCCAGCCATTATAGAAAGAAGGGCGCATGGTATTCGTCGAGGTTACTTAAGCATGGCGTTTATAACCGTCAAAAATTATAAATGCCAGGTTAGCCCATATTCTACAGATCGATGGCTTGACGCGCGCGGGAGGGGAACTTTAGGCGGGAGGACCAAAAATACCAGCTAAAAAATTATAGCTCTAAAAGTCGGAATGGAAGCTAGAAAGCCCTGCAACCTACAACGCAGCACCACACTCCATTTTCTTCCGATAGAAGTTAGAACGTTCAGCTCCTCAGTCCTCACTCCATTCTCTCTCCCCCACACATACAGCAACAATCTCTCCCAATCTCCAGCAATCTCTCCCAATCTCCACCTGGATGCAATCCATCTCCCTCCCATTTGATCTCCACTGCACACGTACAGCAGCAATCTATCCTTCTTTTGTCCCCATTTCAGTCCTTAGTTAATCAAATCCCTAAAATTTCAACTCCTGCGGTAGCTAATATGATCTATGGTAAGTATATCTGCTTCAGATTAATCTACATTTTGGTTAAACTTGTATTTTTAGATGATTTCTTGATGGAATATATATGTTCAGGTTTGATTTGCTCTTCTTCTCTTGAGCCGTCGTAATCCCTAGGCACAGGGAGTGAATGGATTGCTCTCTCTTGGAATTTTTATCTATCCTGTGTTGGCTGCAGTACTTCACCATGTCCCTCTTTGGCTAATCCACAAGCAATTTCAAGTTTTAGGTGAGATACACACTGCAATCACGGTCATATATATGCAATAATCGTGGCTCGATGATTCTTGTTCTATCCTTGATTCACTTCGTACATCTTGAAATCCCTAAATTCCAAACATCCCTAGTAGCTATAATGAGCTCCAGTGAGTATATTAGTTCTAGGTTCATCTAAATATTTGTTGGAACTTGTATTTTATATGATTTCTTGATGGACTATTCTCTGGATTTGTTTGATTTTTTTCATGGTAATGGGGGGTGTTCATCAAGTTTTCTTTTTGTACAGCTAGGAATTGTTAATGAAGTTTACTTTGGTTTGGAGCTAGGAAAATACATGTATCTTTATCTAATTGTATTGTAAAGGACTCAATTAGTAGCTGCATAATTGCATTGTGGTTCTACACAAAAATTGTTCCCACTCATAATTAAGAATTTATGCCTCTTTTTAGTTTAGTCTCTGCACAGTCTAATCAAATGTGTAGCCTCTTACCATCCTATACCATTGAATTATATTAATTTGTATTCAAGAGATTAGTATAATTGCATTAGTTATTTCTTTAACCATCATTGGTAATTCTTTGCTAAGACTTCAGCGTGCGAGGTTACCTTTTGAATTGATTGCCTAGCTTTCATTTGAAATGTCCACACGAATTGTTGTTTCTTACAGCACAAACATGGACAAGAAATGGAAGCATTTACCTAGGCACACAATTGAGTATGAAAATGGTGTCAATCAGTTTTTGGAGTTTGCATTTTCCAAGTCAGCAAGAGCAGACGCCATCCGTTGCCCCTGTAGTAGTTGTGCTAATTTATATTGGTTAGACAAGAGTAATGTTTATAATCATTTGATCTGCAATGGTTTTTTGGGAGGGTACATTGAATGGATATTCCATGGTGAGGATTTGTGTGCTCAACCTATTCATAACTCAGATCCACAAGAAAAAACTGATATGGATGATGAAATAGATGCCATGCTTAGAGAAGAGCTTGGATTTTTTCGTGACAGTGCTAAAGATGTAAACAATAATGAAGACATGGGAGAGAAAGATGTAGACATGGAAACATACTATAAGTTGGCCAGTGAAGCTAGCAAAGAGTTATACCCAGGTTGTGAAAGGTTTTCAAAGCTGCAGTTCATTGTTAGGCTCCTTAACATAAAAAATTTATGGGGAGTAAGTAATGCATGTTTTGATGAACTTGTTCCACTATAATAATGTGCTGGTGATGTACTTTGAATACACACAATTACTGTTTACTTTCTATAATATGATTTAACATTTATTTCTTATTGTATTAATGTTGGTAAACTATTAAATTCTATAGGGTAAGAGTACAAAAAATGGTCTTCAGTTGCAATCATCATCATCTGATAATGGATTTCTTGTGGATGGCATGAATCAAACAAGGATTAGGAAGCTTGGACAGAAACAAGATGGGGTATGAAATTGGCATAAAATATTTTTAGTTGTACAATTTAAATATAAGGATGGAGACTGACTTTTACTATATTGGCATTAATTTTCTAGGATGGCAATGAAGTTGCATTGCACTCACTCACAGGCTCTAATATTGTGGCATATGGCAGACTTAGGTGTACTAACAAAAAAGCTAAAGGATTAGATGGACTGCCCTTAGGAGATTACTATGAGGTCATAGTTGATATTGTGCTTGATAAAAATGTGTTATTGCCTCGAGTGCAAGGTCAGGCTACCAAGTTGGGTGCTGCTATTGGGCGGTGCATTGCTTGGCCATTTCAAAATGTATGGGCTGGACTTTATGGTTCAACAATTAAATTTCCTGTGCATGTGTCTTCAAAAAAAAAAAATTCTTGTGCATAATTCTTGCATACAAATCTCTTTTTACCTATAGGTTGTTCAAAAAGATGGCTCACCACTAAATATGACCAAGCGTGCAATAGGTAATTGTTACAAGGCCATGTACAAAGTTAAGAGATTATAAATTTGAAAGTATACCACTTAGTCTTCCATACTCTTCTTTTGCAGATTTCCGCAAATGTTAAGACGATGGATGCAGTTAGTACTTTGCTACAGGAGGGTAATAGCAATGATGCGGTGCTACCAATATTTTTGTGATAGACAATATGTAATCCAAAGCTATTAACTTTATATTTTGGGCCTAATGATGAGTAGAAGCTAGGAAGGTGTGTGAATTATGTGCCTTTTGCTACCTAAACTTCTTCAATGTGAAAGAAACATCCTGTTGACCTATATGAAAGTTATGTGGCATGTAATATAACTTGGGCATGCCACAGATTTTGTAGTGCAAAGTGAATGCTTATGATCTATGTGTACTGTATTTTATTTCTGCTATAAATGATATTTGAGATGATTTGAGATTTTTTGTGTATTGAATTTTGGAGGTTATAGCAATGGATGTGTGAGATCTATGGTTATAGCATGGTTTTGTATATGTTCATACAGACGTGTGCTGTCAATATTGCCAATGAAATGTGCATGTGACAGGAAGACTTATGATGGCATTTGGCAAATGCCGGGGAGGACCAAACATGGCATATAACTTATGTCGGGACATATTGACCAACCACGACGCTGCACATATGTCAGATCTGCACAACCATGGCGTTTAGGATATGCCATACTAAAGCAAACACGGCGTTTAATATATGCCATGTTATCCAACTATGGCACTTCAAATATGCCGGACTTGCGCAGCCCCGACACATACTAAATGCCAAGCTAAAGCAAATTACACGGCATTTAACATATGCCAGTGTTAGTTAACTAGGGCGTTTAACATGTGCTGATACTGTTGAAATAGGGGGGCCTAGTATGCGCCGTATTTCATCAAAGCTGGCACATAAGAAATGCCGGGATAGCTAAACGTCGAGGATTAGTTTTCCCCGATGGCGTTTTTCTTGACGGCCGATAAGCGCCGTTAAAAGCTAGTCCATGGCATTTAGGAACATAGCGTGGCAAATATAAATGCCTTGACAAGCTTACCATGTTGTAGTGTTCCCCTATGGCTCGGCTAGACGTGGTGTGAACCGACCAAAAGACGAAAGGGAGCATGCCCACCCATGTCCGGTCGAGGTTGTTCGGCTGGTTGAACACCCTCTTTTTGATGCCTTGAACAATCTGCCCGTTAGCATGTTCGGCAACCCCATTGCTCTACAGATGGGCCACAGACACGAAGCAAACCTTAGTGCCAACGTCTTCGTAGTATTCTTCGAACAGTTCACTAGTGAACTGAGTCCTATTGTCCGTGATCAGGTGGTGGGGAATCCCGAACCTCATGACCGCGTTATTGCGGAAGAAGTGCCTGGCCGCTTGTGCCGTGATGGCCGACACCGGCTAGGCTTCGATCCACTTGGTAAATGTGTCGATGGTGACAATCAGGTATTTACAACCCTTTCATCCTCGAGGAAAGGACTAAGGATGTCAATCCCCCAAGTCGAGGATGGCCAAGAGAAAGGAATGGTCTGTAGCGCCTGGGCAGGCTAGTGTGTCTTCCGGGCATGGAATTGACATGCTTTGCACGTAGTCACGATGCTCTAGGCATCAGCTAATGTTGTGGGCCAATAATAGCCCATGCGAAAAGCTTTGCCGACCAAGGTCCTAAATGAAGAGTGCGTGCCGTAGACGCCTTCGTGTATGTCCTTCAGGAGGTAAACTCCTTCCTCTTGGGAGATGCACTTAAAAAGGATCCCAAGTGCGCTTTTGCGGTAAAGGACCCCCCTCCACCAACCTGTATGGGGAGCCTCGCCTTATGAGCCAGGAACGCTCATCTTTGTCCTCAGACAATGTCCTATGTGCCAAGTACAAGACAAATGGTGTTGTCCAGTCTGCACCCTGCTCAAGGAGTGAGACGCTACCGCTAGTCTCGGTTGCCTCGTCCGAAGACGCGAGAGAGGGCTTATATAAATGCTCGAGGAGCACTCCTACCGGAGTGCATTCTTGTTAGGATCCACACCTGGACAGTTGGTCGGCTAGGGAATTTTTCTTCCTAGGCACATAAAGTACATCGAAGTTCCTGAAGTACTTTTTTAACTTCCTCACCTCAACTAGGTACTACGCCATTGAGTTATCAGAATACTGAAACTCCTTATTGACCTAATTGACGACTAATAGTGAATCCCTTTTCACCGTTAGCCGTTGGACCCCGAGCGATTTACATGCCCGGAGCCCGGCCAAGAGGCCATCATACTCCACGGCATTGTTGGTCGCCGCGAAGTGTAATTGTATGATGTATTGGAGTTGGTCTCCGATGGGGAAGACGAGAGCAACCCCAGCCCCCGAGCGTTTGAAGAGCACGAGCCGTCGAAGTACATGGTCCAATGCTCGCCCTCAGGTTGCCTAGTGCCCATTAAGGGCAGTTCCCAGCTAGTCCATTTCGGCTAAGAAATTGGCTAGGACCTAAGACTTGACCATCGTGCGGGCAGAAAACTGGATATTGAATTCGGCCAGTTCCATCACCACTTAGCGATCCGACCACTAGCGTCAGGGTTTTTGAAGATCTCCCACAGCGGGAAACTAGTGCGGACCAACACCTAGTGTGCTTGAAAATAGTGTCGGAGCTTCCTAGAGGACATGAGCAAGGCATAGAGCAGTGTTTGAACCTCCGGGTGGTGCTCCTTTGGCCTGTGGAGCACCTCGCTCACGTTGGAGATCAGTCATTGGATGCCCACCCTTTCCACGGTCAAGACAACACTCACGGCTTGGGGTGGCCATTAAGTAAAGCAGCAAAACTTCCCCGGGCCGTGGCGTAGTCAATATCGGCGCACTGGACAGGTATTTCTTGAGGTCCACGAAGGAGCTGTTAGCTTCTTCTGTCTATTCGAAACCGTTATGCTTGCAGAGAGCCTTAAAGAAAGGCAAACCGCTCTCCCCGAGTTGGAAAATAAAGCCACTGAGGGCCTCCTTGCTTCCGGTCAGGGCTTGGACCTCCCTTACGTTGGAAGGGGGCCTTATGTTTTTTATGGCTTCGATTTTTTCTGGGTAGGCTCCAATCCCGAGTGGTCTGATGGTGTAACAAAGCAATTTGTTGGAACGGACACCGAACGTGCATTTGTCCAGGTTCAATTTTATTCATTGCTTTCTAAGGTTATAGAATGTTTCCTCGAGATCTTTTACATGATCTGACTTATACCTGCTTTTGGCCACTATGTCATCTACGTATAGCTCCAAATTGCGCCCGATTTGGTCAAGAAACGTCTTTTGCATGAGACGCTGAAATGTATCCCCAGCATTTCGGAGATCGAAGGACATGGTCGTGTAGTAAAAGGTACCAAACAGTGTGATGAAGACGGTTTTCTCCTCATCCTCTAGGGAGATGCTTATTTGGTGATAACCGGAGTAAGCATCTAGGAAACTCATGAGAGACGACTCTGCTGTCGCGTCAACCAGCTGGTCTATTCGCGACAGCAAGAATTTGTCCTTGGGGCAAGCAGCGTTCAGTCTGGTGTGGGCGAGATACATGCGTCACTTGCCGCCCTTCTTCTTGACAATCACCGAGTTGGCGAGCCACTCAGTGTGGTCGACCACATGGATGAAGCCGGCCTTGAGCAACTTGTCGAGCTGCTCCCGGATTATGTCTTGTTTGAATTTGGAGAAGCAGCGGAGCTTTTGCGAACTAGCTTCTTGTCGGGGCGAACCGCTGGCCTATGCTCAATAACCTCCCTTGGGACCCCGGACATGTCAGACGGTTCCCAGACAAACACTTCTGCATTTTCCCAGAGGAAGGAAATGAGCTCGAGTTTCTATTTGGGGTCCAAGGAAGCCCCCAAATGAACGACCTTGGAGGGTTCCTCTGTGGACAGAGGCACCTCCTTGGTCTCTCCTCCAAGCTGGAAGGCAACCTTGAGCTGAGCAGACTTCTTTGGCTCTTGGTCAAGACCATGCTGAGGGAGCTGCCCCACGATGACCAAGGCTTGCTCGTCACAGTCCAAGGCAGCCTTGTGGCTACCCTTCACCGTGACCACCCCTTTGGGGCCCGGGATCTTCAAGCACTGGTAGGCATGATGTGTGGCTGCCTTGAACTTGGCTAGCGCAGGGCAGCCAAGGATGGCATTGTATGCCTAAGTAAAGTCGACCACCTCGAACGTGATCAACTTCGTCCTAAAGTTGGCTAGCCCTCCCGAAAGTCATAGGGAGCACGATTTGGCCAAGGGGCCTGATCAACTTGCCCGGGATGATCCCGTAAAAGGGCATAGCAATGTCCTTGATCTTGAAACGAGGAATCTGCATCTCGTTTAGGACTGAAACCGAAATCAAGTCCAGCGCACTCCTGCCATCGACGAGGACATGACCTACCCTTGTGTTGCCGATAGTCGGGCCACGACGAGGGGAAGCCTCTGTGGCTTGACCATTCCAAGGGGACAGTCATCCTTGGAGAACGTGATGGGCAACTCGGTCCACTTGAGCTGACCACACTGCGGCTTGCCCTGGTCGATGTGGTGGACCTCTCGGGCGGCCTGCTTGAGGTCGTGCCAGGAAGCATAGGCGGAGAAGCCATCGAAGATCACTACGATGTGATTCTCGGGCTCAGGAAAATCATCTGAACCCAGTTCGTCATCCCGAGCAGGGCGTTTGCCCTTGCTACCCTAGCCTAGTTCAGGCAAGGTGGGCATCGGACCGTTGCCATTGTAAAAATCCTCCATACGGGCCATCCAGGTACGGCAGTTTCGGATGTCGTGCCTGTAAACCTGGTGGAGGGGGCAACATTTGCCGCTCTTGAGTTTTTCTCCCTGGTGGTCGTTGCGATGCTAGGGTGGCCGGCCCTTGCCCTTGGCTGAGGAGTACTGCTTCCTCTGCTCAGGCTTGGGGGCTGGCTCCCGCTCCTCAGCCGCGACCGTGTTGGAGGAACCCCGCTTCTTCTTCTTGTTCTTCTTGTCCTCCGAGGAAGACTTCTTTTTCTTCTTCGGGGGCTCGACGCCAGGCTAGGGCAGGACCTTGTCCTCGTTGAGCATCTACTTCTAGTCCACAGCTTCTGCCGCATTTGCGTAGCGGTCGACCATCCTCAGGAGCTCGTTGGGCGTGAGATGCACGTTGATGTCCAGGTCTTGTGTGAACCGTACATCTCGCACCCCCTGCTTGAACGCGTGAAGAACTGCGTTGTTCGAGACGTTGGGGATGGTGTTGCGGACTTTGATGAACCACTACACGAACGCGCGTAGCGACTCACCGTCCATCCGAATCTGGCAGTGGAGGTCTTCCTCCTTGCCCGAGTGAGTGTAACAGCTCTGGAAGTTGCCCCGCAGAGCACCACAGAGCTTCTCCCAATCGTGGATGGACCCGTCGTGCTGGTTGAACAAGCAGGTCCGGGCAGGGCCCTCTAGGACCATATGCAGGTAGTTCGCCATAACGGCCTCATCACCGCCAGTCGCAAGGATGGTGGTGGCATATACGGAGAGAAATTCCTCCGGGTTTTGAGTCCTGTTGAACCACTCTATGTGATCAGGTTTGAACTTTACGACCCACACCACGGCACACAGGGCGTTCGAGAAGGCTCTGCAACCGTAGCATGATGCCCGGGTGGGGTTCCGAGCAACCTCACTTTCTTGCGGGCCGAGCCACGAAAAAACTTTGTGTCGTGACCGTCACGGTGATCATACATAGCCAGAGGCCTCTCGGTACTCCCTTTCGGGATCGACCTCCTCACTCCTAACGAGGGTCACGGTCCCAGCCGGCGGTTCGTTCGCCGTGACGGGGTAAGACCTAGTCCCGCGGAAGGGAAACATCCTAGGCACAACAGTGGCTAGGAGTGTTGGAGAAGTCAAGACCTAAGGCAAGGCGCTCCGGGTTGTCTGCCACGGCTGCTCCCATAGCGGCCAAATCTATGCCGCCCAGGTTCTTTCTCATCCCCTGGACGATGGAGGCGAGCGCTTCGAGGCGCTCCTTGCTTCTGAGGAGGACGTCCGACGGAGACGCGATCAGACCGCGGTGCTGGGCCGGGGTGTGACATGACTGAGCTAGTGATCGTGGAGGGGTCTGTGGTCGGTCCCGGGTGGAAGCTCTTGCCCGATCCCTCATTTCAGCCAGCATTTGATCCAATGACTCATCAAGGCGGCACCGGGCAGCGAATTCCTGGAGTCGCCAATCATTAACTGCCGCGTAGGGGGATCCCTCCCTACCTTCGCTCGCCATGTTTACCTGGCAAGCAGGAATCGGGTAGGAGGGCGTCATCACCGTGTCGCCACAGGAAGCGCTCTCGCCTAGGGAGACCATATCACAATCCGGCATGTCAATCCCGCGATACAGCTCATCATTGTCGTCGTCCCCATCCAGCATGGGGGTATCCCGGTCAGGGGCGTCTCGAAACTGATCCAGGAGTGGCTTGAGAACGTACTCCAAGTCCATGTTCCTGCGGCGGGGGGTGGGAAGCGCGATCGCTCACAATGTGCGGTGAACTCCTCCTCCCACTTAGTGTGTCCATCAGGGTCGGTGATTCGGGCCACCTCCCATTGGTGTAGTACCTGTCGTGATTGTCCACGTCGTCGAAGATGCAGAGGTCGCGGGTATCACCAGACTTCGACATCCCAGAGGAATTCTTCAACAGAGAAGACTTATGATCCCCACGGACGGCACCAGCTGTCGACAATTGGGAGGCAGATTCTCTGCCGAGCTTATTTCTCTATTGAGGGATCAGAAAGCTCTTTCCTGCCGAAGTGTGGCGTTTCGAGATGTCGAAGACTTCTTGGCGTAGATGAACCAAAAATGGACAAGACACAAGCGGTTTATACTAATTTGGGCCTCCCAAGAGGGATAAAAACCCTACTCCAGTGGCGTGCAGAGGTCGCTGGTATCACCGGACTTCGACATCCTAGAGGAATTCTTCAATAGAGAAGACTTACGATCCCCACGGACAGCACCAGTTGTCGACAATTAGGAGCCAAATTCTCCGCCGAGTTTATTTCTCTATTGAGGGATCAGAAAGCCCTTTCCTGCCGAAGTGTGGCGTTTTGAGATGTCGAAGACTTCATGGCATAGATGAACCGAAAATGGACAAGACACAAGGGGTTTATACTGATTTGGGTCTCCCAAGAGGGATAACAACCCTACTCCAGTGTGTGTAAATTGTGAAATGCAAGGTTACAATGAGCTGAAGAACTAGCTCAGTGCATATGAAAAGAGTCTAAGTGTAGCGCAATGTCACACGATGTAATCTAATGTCATTTAAATGACCGTAAAACTGGTATTTATAGGGCCTATCCCTAACTATCGGCTCCGAACTTCTGAGGAACGGTTCCGCGCACCGCGGGTGAAGGATTTAACGGCGCGATGCACGTGCGGCTACCCCACGATCCACACGGATCGTGGGCAATGGCTCCCGCAACGTGGGGATTGTGGCCACGTGGCGCGTTATGATAGGCCACTTCAGTTACGCCGGTACCCAGGCAAACAGGATCACTCCAGGCACTGGGATGTTGCTCGGACCTAGTCAAAGCACGGTGCTGGCGTTGTGGCTGGCCGGACAACACCATCCGGGTAGCATTCAGTCTCTCTCTGGGCAAAGACCACTCCGGGCAAAGACTATGCCCAGGCTGGGCCGTCTTGGAAAACACATCCAAGGCACTCACCAATTTACGGAGCGGCTGGGGTTCGCCTCGGCCTATGGGCTGTCAACCAATCCCTGACATTATTATAAATAGTATGTTTTATTAATACTACTATTAGTACTACTGTTATTATTATTATTACTATTATTATTATTATTTGGAGGAGGGTTAAAGAGGTAGAAAACCGCTAAAATTAAAAATGGTTTTGAGAGAATTAAAAAAATACTAAGATCTTTTAAAAGTTGGGTGAAAAGGTGTAGTTTGAATTTTGTTATTTTTGTACAAGTCATACGTTGTAACATTTCATCACCATTTTCCGAGGCTTTTCACGGTTTTTCTCAAATATTTCAAAAATATTTTCCAATAAATTTTTTAAGCCTCTCCAAGCCTCTTTTCGAGGGCTCTCTACTATTTAGATTATAATGTATGTAGCTTTTCATACTAGCCGTCGGACAATTACCTGTTAGAAAACTAGTTGTTAGACAACTACTCATTCAAAAACTAGCCGTTAGTAATCTACCCGTTTCCTACCTGCCCATTGGAAAACTAGCCGTTGGTCAAGTTTGTCTGTAAAGACAACCCATTGGACGGTAACAAGAGGACCAAACTCTCTAGATCCGGAGAGTACACCTCCTCTTCAAGGGATGAGGCCGGTGCCGAAGAAGCAGAGGCACCCGATGCAGGGCTACGAAGGCCAGGAGGTAAGAGCACGCTTAATTCGATTACAGGCGAGGAGGTGGAACAGAGGAGGCAATATATAGCTGAGAGGAAGAGAGAGGCATCTCTACCTCAGAGCTAAGGAGTTCTTTGACATCTCTACCTATCAGCAGGGAGAAGGTAGCCACTGCGAAGGCATACATAGCGTACTGCAAGCTACTAGCTAAGGACACCACAGGTTTCAGCGAAGAGGAGATGAAGAAACGTGATTGTGCACTAAATTACTTCCACGAGATGTTGCATGGACCAGAGAATTAGCTTGCATGTTTTAGTGAATAAATGTAACGTAGATTATGTATTTTGGCCTACGAATGTGTTGTATCTTAGCTTATGAATGTATTATTATTATTATTATGCATTTTTAATTTAATCCATGCATTGTAATGGTAGCTAAATATTATTATTATCAATAATATTTAATTTATAACATATTTAGTTATATTTCACATTATGTAACAAATAAAAAATATAATTAACTAAGAATAATAAACACATATAAATATTTGAGACCCACTGCTACGACCTCCATACCGCCTTACCATTGAAGGGGTGAGAGCCAGTGGAGGTGCTACCAAGATGTGGGTATCATACTAGCACCTCTCTTCCACCTCCACCCTCCACTGGATCCCCAACCATTGGACATAGCCTAAACAACTCACCGTGTATTTTTCTCCCCCAACCGCCTAAATCCTCTCCATTCTCTCTAGTCTCTCGAGCGCAGATCCCCTCCAATCCCGCCTCCATCCGTGCAGTGGCCTCCCCTCCCCGGCTGGCCAGCTCCCTTCCTCGAACCCACCACCTTCTCTCCCTGGCATCCCCTTCTCGTCCTCCACCGCCTTTTAGGCGCTCGCCTCATCTACTCGGCCCAGAGCCTCCACACAGATCTATTTTTCTGCTTGCCCCAGCAACGCCGCATGCCCCTACCCGACGACTCCCTTCTCTGCTATGCTGCCTCTCCCCAGCACCAGTCACGCCGCCCCTCTGGCCGCCGCCTCCGCTTCCCTTCTAGGTTGCCTCTCCCCACACCGCCGCCACAATTTCCACTCCTCCCCTTCCTTGCTGCACCGCCACCACGCCGCTGGCTGCACCGCCCCACTGCCCTTCCCCTCCAATGCACACCATATCGTCGCCCTCCTTCCCCTTCCCTTCACAAACGGCTGCTTATTTTATTTTTTCATGAGAAATTTATATGCTCTCTAGCTCACAAGTATTATGGCACATATCTTCTTTCACTGTTGGAAACCCCCACAAGTGACAAGTAAACCCAAATGTTTTCGATCTCTCACAACAAGAAAGGTACTTTACCTTTTTGGTTTCCATGACAAGTGTCAGCCAACAATGCTATGTTAAGTCGGCCAACAATGCTATGTTTTAACATACTTAACTTTTTTTGCACTCTCAGCTTAAATGACACAGATTATATAAGCTTATGAAACATGGCAGCGTTTGCTGTGCAATCAGCCCATCTGATGCACACATGCAATTGGCCCATCTCATCCCTTCAATCCTAATCCAACGCTAGTCATCCGCTTGAACGCGTTTTTGCAAAAAAAAAGGCCCTTTGCTGCGTTGGCTTTGGCGTTTTGAAGCTTTGTTCGTTAAACCAGATCGCGTTCTGCACTGCTACTAATCCCAGCAGCGGCAGCTCTCACGCGGTCACGCCGCCCTTCACCGACGCCGCCTCCGCGTCGTACTCCGTGCCCTTCACCGACGCCGAGGTCCGCGTCGTCCTCCACACCCTTCACCCACGCCACCTCCGTGTCGTCCTCCGCGTCCTCTCACAGCATCCGTCGCCTCTCCCGATGTCCCGATCGCCAGGCTTCTCACCGGCCACCGTTGCACCGGCTCGCCAGGTTTTACGAACACGAGGTCGCGCTGGACTCCTCCACTGGATGCCTCCAGTACACATGCAAAGTCCAGATGCCGCAGGTGCTGCCATTCCCACCTCGCCGTCGTCTGGCACATCGGGAGGCACAGGGATAGATGGCCATGATCAAGCCCTCGGCGACCGGCCCCTTCTCGAAGAAGCGAATGGATTTAATACACTGAAGAAGAAAAGCATCCCTTCCATTGTGAATATATCGAAACTATTCAAATTGACATAAATTTTAACAAATTGGCGCTGATTCATTTTTGTTTGTTGCAGCGTTCGGATTTCATACCTGAGTGCGAAGAAGGGTCTAAGCCCATAGTAGGGATGACATTTGATAATCTGGAGTCGGCAGAGGTATTCTATAAGGCGTATGCTCATGACGTTGGCTTTTCAGTTCGAATTGGACAACAAAAATTGGTTGGTGATGTTATCAGCTGGAAGCGCTACTTATGTGCAAGGCAAGGATATAGGTCTGACAAAGGTAAAATCCTACTCGATCCCACAAACAAAGGTCGTAGGATGAAAGAAACAAGGTGCGGGTGTGATGCACACATCTTTGTCAAGAGGTGCAGTTATAACAAGTATAAGATAGCATCTTTTGTTGAGCAACATAGTCATGGGCTTGTGAAACCTAGTAAACGACATTTGCTAAGATCAAACCGCTATGTAAATGAGAAGGCAAAAACTACACTATATAATTGCCACAAAGCCAGCATAGGAACCTCACAGGCATTTAGGTTGCTTCATGTTAGTGCAGGGGGTTTTGAGTATGTGGGGTGTACCAAAAGAGACCTACAAAATTACTACAGTGAATTTAAGAATAAAATCAAAGATGCTGATGCTCAGATATTTGTGGACCAACTTGGCCGGATGAAGGAACTCAATCCGGCCTTCTTCTTTGATTATGAGGTGAAGGATGGTAGGCTAGAGTGTGTATTTTGGGCAGATGCCACTAGCCAAAAAACTACAAGCATTTTGATGATGTGCTATCTTTTGATGCTACATATAGTACTAATCAATATGACATGATTTTTGCACCATTCATCGGAGTTGATCATCATATGCACTGTGTCTTTTTCGGTGCTGCATTCCTATCAAATGAGAAAATTGAGTCATATGCTTGGTTCTTTGAGACATTCTTGAGAGCTATGGGAGGTGTACCTCCTAGAGTTGTCATAACTGATTAGGATCCTAGCATGAGAGCTACTATTATTGGTGTTCCTCCAGCTACCACCCACAGGTTGTGCATGTGGCATATTATAAAAAAACTCCCTGAGAAAATTGGTCCACAGTTAAGAGAGAATCCTTTATTTTGGGAAAGGGTGAACTCATGTGTGTGGGGTTCAGAAACAATTGTGGAATTTGAGTCCAAATGGCATTCTTTTATCTCATATTTTCAGTTAGAGGTTAATGAATGGTTGGCTAGAAGGTATGAAATCAGTGAGTCATGGATCCCAGCATACTTCATGGATATATTCCTTGCCGGTATTCTTCGAACTACATCAAGGTCAGAGAGTGCAAATTCTTTTTTCAACCGTTTTATAGGTCGCAAGCTCGCACTTGTTGAGTTTTGGCTCAGATTTGACACAGCATTGCAATGTCAGCGTCAAGAAGAGTTGCCAGCAGACAACACAAGCCTTCATACTAACCCTCAGTTGCTTACATCATGGGAACTAGAGAAGCATGGCAGCTTGATATTCACACATGAGGTTTTTTAGAAATTCTAAGAAGAGGTTCTTGCTGCAAGAGATCATTGTGATATTCAAAACACATCAATAGTGGAGGGAACGAAAATTGTGGTCATGAGCGATGACTCTAATAAGAATAGAGAAGCTCATGTTGACACCACAACGATGATGGTTACTTGCTCATGTATGCTTTTCGATTCCATAAGAATCCCATGCCGCCAGATTATACGTATATTGAAGAGTGCCAGGCTGAAGGAGATTTCAAGCCACTATATCTTAAAAAGATGGGGAAAACATAATAAAAGGTAAATATTGCAATTTCAATGGTTTTCAAATTATATAATGCTTATGTAAAATTAATTGCCGATGCTATTTGTTTTTACTGCAAGGAGAGAGTCTATGATAGCGATGGCAATTTACTAGAAGAGAAGGCCACAGATTTTGTAGATGTAGCTATGAGAAGGAAGATTTCCGCGGCACAAAACAAATTTGAAGACCTCTTTCAAATGGCTAAGACGTCGAAAGATGGCATGGACTTTTTATTGACTAGCTTGGGTAACATTGAGGCGTCTCTGTCCCAATTAATTCCTACTCACCCGAGTAGTAGGAAAGAAGAACATGAGGATTTTATTGGTTGTAGCTTTCCAGATGAGGTTGATATCCACCCACCTACTGATATTCATACAAAGGGGAGATGCAAGAGAATTTTGGGATATGGGGACAAGCAAAAGAAGAATGAAGGGGTGCAGAAAAAGAAGAAAGAGGGAGGACCATGTAGATGTAAGACATGCAACCAAGTTGGTTTCCAAGACAGTCGCAATTGCCCACACAAAAAACTTTAAGCTTTCATTTGTAATTTTTGTACTTTGTTATAACATGGGCCAATTTGTAATCTCTGGATAGCCATATGTTCACATGAAGCTTTTGGCTGTGGTGTGTCATTTTTGGAGCCAAGCAGTAGCATTTTCGTTCCCTGATGCATTTTTGTTCACATACATGCACAAGCAATAAGATTCTGGCATTAAGATTCTTCCTGATCCATACACAACCATATGTCCATGCATTTTTGTTCCCTGATCCATACACAAGCAATGAGATTCTGGCATTTTGAGAACAGCAGGGGTCCCTGATGCATTTTTGTTCACATGAAGCATGCCTCATCATATTAAAATGACAGAAGCAGGAGGATCATTTGTCCACAATCTGACAACTTGAAACAATATATTAAACCTGTGTATACATTATGACAGCAGGAGAATTTACATTATATCTATACATTCTGTTCATAATCTGACAGCAGGAGAATTTACATTATGTCTATACATTCTCTGGAATGTCTTACATGTTTCAACTTCCTGCTAGTTCCAAACTAAAATAAATATTCCCTACAAATACAAGAAGCAGCAATTTTGTCTCTTAGCTTCTCTAATTCTTCATAACAGCAGCAATTTTGTTTCTCCGCTTCTCTGATTCTTCATCCCCTTCCTCAGAAGCCTGTTCATCCCAAGTCAAACCGGTCAGTAACTTGAAACAACTAGCAAGCAGATAATAATGTACATTCACATTAGCTCAACCCATAACAACAGCAATTATATGCAGCTCGAGGCTAGAGATTCGGCTAATTTTTGGTTTTAAATTGGCTTGCTAATGCCTAATGCTTCTTAGAGAAGGAAGGAGGTGGGGATTACCTAAGCCGGCCATGGCCTTGCAGAGGCAGCACTAGGGCGACGAGGAGGGGAGAGGGAGATGACTGGTGTGGGAGGAGACGTCTATGGCGAAGGCCGCTTCGGCAACAAGGGACGGAGGCGGCTGGAGGAGCTGGGGCGACGGGCGGCGCTGGCTGTGGTGGGAGGCGGGGCGGAGAAAAACGACGTGTCGGGCGGAGGGAGGAGGCAGGCGGTTTTTTTTTTGCAAAAACGCCAAAGCCAACGCAGGCAGGCGGGCGTTTTTTTTGCAAAAACACGTTCAAGCGGATGACTAGCGTTGGATTAAAATTGAAGGGATGAGATGGGCCGATTGCATGAGTGCATCAGATGGGCTGATTGCACAACAAACGCTGCCATGAACAGTGGCGTATCCAGAGGGGGGGCTTGGGTGGGCTTCAGCCCCCCCCTCCCGTGGATGGATGGAACGTGCTACGTTCTTGCTCGCGGCTCTTGATTCTTCACTTCGAGGATGCAGACAAGGGTTTCCATTGAAGGATGGAAGCAGCACTGGAGAGCTCGGTTTGGTTCGCTAACGCTGCGACTCTCAGCCTTGCAGCCGGGAAAGATAAACACCATATTCCCCATGCGTTTTAGGGACGACACGGATCTGGCCATCGCGACGTCCTTCTTTCAGGTGGGTGCTTGACGTACGTTCAATCCAACACGAACACTGACTTGCAGCCCGCAGCGTGCATCGGTTCGTTTGCCGTCTCGCTTGCTGGATGTCTTAAGTTTAGCCCCTCCCCTCCCCTTTCGAGTTTCTGGATACGCCACTGGCCATGAAACATAACCTATATGCCTGATTTGGTGGTCTTACATATTAAGAATCTGCATGCATTAGCAACAACTATTGAAGTACACTTTATTATTGCTTTTTTGGGTGCTCTCATGACTTCTTTTAAGTTCCTCTCATCTGCACTAATTTTATTAGAACATACTAGAGAATTATTTGTCAAAAATTGCATATCACAGAACTTATATTGAGCTGTATTTTTTATTTGGAGTTTGAGTAGTAAGGGATTTTACATTGCTGAAGGTCATGGATAGTTGTGTTAAATCATAGGCATGAAAGGTTTTTGACATGCTATAGGAGGCACTTTGGTCGGATAGAAGAGGGGATCGTGCCCACAGGAGATCAAAATCATGCCGCATAGGAAAGATAAAATCATCCTACTGCATTCCATCTCCGGTCCTTTCATTGATGGCCCATGCAGTTAAAAGGATAGTCTGCTTTATTGTGTGACCTGCTAACATTAATTTGTTGTTAACTTTCAGTTTCACAATTTTGCAAGGACATCTCATCAACCGTTCAGGTTCCAATATTTGCCACATTGCAAGAAACCTTCTTGATTGGGTGCTGGCAGAGTAGGGTGCATTAGCAGTATGTGGCAAACACAAAAAAATCAACTTAGGGTTGAAGTTAACTGTGGGTGATACAAATCAATATAATACAGGGTCTGAATCTTTCAGATTCCCCAATTCTACCAGACCATCATAGGTACAAGTGATAACCTGGCTCATGACTACTCCTGCAGAGACCTTTGCGATGTGAAATTTTATGCAACAAGGAAGCAATCAACAACATGGAGAGCATCGTGAAGTGTTACAAGGGCTGCAGAGATGTCATGAACTCATGGAGATCCTCAGTGGACTATCCATGAATAAATCCTTGAGTATGGCCACTGAGTACAGATAATCTCCATATATCTATGAAGTCATTGTAGCACTAAAGGTACTTGATTGATTGGTCCAACAACACAATACATGCAATCCACCGTAAAGGAGTTTATGGAAATCATTGTGTGATTTGCTCGTTGCACCAAATGTTCTCTGCTCTGAGTTGTGTAAGGACGACAACAAAGTCACTATTGTACTGAAAATTTGAAATATATGAGAACCGCTTTCAGCAAAATTCTGAATAATGCCAATGTATCTTGGAGGGTTTGTTGTTTTATTTTGTGTGGCTTGTAACTGTGAACTTGTTGAACAGATAAATAATTCTGAAAAGGGATGTCAATTCTCTCTGTATGTAGCTCATTGTGAACTTGATGTGAAATCTTGTACTTTGTTTTTAGCTTCGACATACATGAATGAACCACATTTTATTTTTTTTTGTCATGTGTTTTTTACTGTTAATACAGAGGCAGAAGTTTTTCAATATATCCTATGAAATTTTACGTCTCCGTTGCAACGCACAAGCATTGAACTAGTACATTTATACATATATTTTCTTATGATATATAGTTTATTTGTTTAGCTTACTAGCCAACTACCTATGTTTTGCTACTGACAAATACCACATTACTTTTTACCATATTATAATTGATTTGTTTAATTCATAATCCTACCCCCGTTTCCAACATTTTACACTTGACTCCGTCATGCTTCCGCATGCCTAGCTCTGCCTCCGTGCTCGACTGTGTCGTGTTTCTGCACAATCTAATTGATATATGATAGAGAGTTTTCTAAATACAACATGCTAAAATAAGGAAGCTAAATAAATAGAGTAATTTAGTATATCTAGACCTAATCAAAAGCTTTCTAAAGTACAATACACCTAAATAAGAAAGCAATCCAATTATATAGAAAGTGTCCTACTGATTTGATCATTATTTGAGTGATAGAGGTATCACTAAACACTTTTAATAATAGAGATAATGTATATGTCTAAAATATTATATTTTCTTGATTTTTATAAATATTTATGGGCTAAAATGAGTCGGCTCCGGTTTGGCCCAATTGTCCAACAAACTAGGTTTGGCCTGAGACTCCAATCGAACCAGTTAGGCCCGGTAGTAAATCGTTCCAACCGGGCCGGCTTGGCTCGGCCGTTGGCCCGGGCAGGCGTAGGGCATCCTCAGTCCTGAGACGCACGCTGCGAGCACGTGAGCAGCGAACACTCGCGAGGCTGCGAGGGTTTCACTTCAAAACCCAAACGGAACATACCCTCGAGCTCCAAGGATCGCGCGGCGCAGCAGCCACCAGACCGCCACCCTCTCCAGCTCGTCGCCGCATCCTCCTCCCCCTCTCGGGCTCTCGGCTCTCGTGAGATCGCCATGGCATTGAACGCCCCAGTCCTCGTGCTGAGTAAGCGCCCATGGCCTATCCACCCCCTTACTGGCTCCCTAGGGTTACCGCGCCTTCCTTTTTCCCCTGGATTTTTCGATAAAGGCGTTGTTTTCTCGCCTTTTGGTTTCGATATGTTTCGTTTCTTGAACTCCTTTTATGGAAATTTACTTGATCCCATGTATAAATCCACGATTTGGTTTCGTTGCTCCAGCTGTGCTGTGTTTCTATTCTGATCTGATCTCTCCCGTTTCTGTTTGTAAATTTCTCTAAACTTTTTTGTTTCTTTTCCTTTTCTTTTTGACCAGAGGACTCGCTGAAGCGGGAGTCGGGCACAAAGGTCCACCATGCCAACATCCAGGCCGCCAAGGTGAGGAATCTTAAGTTTTGTTCCACTTGCACAGTGCGGTATGTTGTTGATGATGAATTGATGACGACGACGAGGCAGCATGCGGTAGATCGTAGTCAATTAGCTCATAGCTCTGTGTAAGCCGTTGTCAATTGCACATGTCCGAGCAACTGGTGCTAATCAAGATGCCAGAGTAGTATTTTATCTCCTTGCTCTGGACAATGCTTAAGTGCCTTTGATTTTTTGAGTAGCTTAAATTGACGTTGTGAAGGTGGTGACCTTGTCATTAGTTATTCTGTTGCATGGTAGGTTAGTTTTGGTTTACCACTGTTTTAACTCAACAGTGAGACCTAGCTGTATATTTGTAATCTGTGATGACCGCGCCTAATGCATTTGTTCGTATTTTGTTCAACTGTTAGGTAAAACTGTAATTGTTTGCTTTGCAGGCTGTGGCAGACATCATTCGCACTACATTGGGTCCCCGGTCCATGTTGAAGATGCTTCTGGATGCTGCTGGAGGTACTGCACTGACTCTAATATAGTCTATACATTGCAGTACTACACACATGTCGACGTCGTTCCCACCTAGTATCAGTCTATTAGATGATTATGAACTCATATCAATGATATGAACTTAAGAATTATGTGGGCATTCGTTCTTCATTATACTTCATATTGGATCATGCGTGTTATCTTTTCGGTGGAAGCCATTTCTGTTTAAACTCAAGACCTATGGTTTCTCTTGGATTTCTTCTATTTACCATTGATAGTTAGGCCTATATACTGTCATGTTGATTTAAAGGTGAGTAGATGACTAATGTGAGGCTTTCTCTTTACAATTTGTTTTGTTTCAGTATCCTATTTCTGCCAATAATTATAGTGTGCTTCCTGAGGAGTAAGAACCTGAATAGGTGCTTTTTACTAAATATTTGACCTACAAAAAACTGAAGATCCTTGTGGCTTTTGTTGTCTAAATGCTGGTGCCTTGTATAAATATTCAGACTGCTGAAATTTGAATATTAAATTTGTCGCAGCATGAACTAATCGTCTTTTCCCCCCTTTTCAATTGCACAACTACAATTAGCACATTGGGGACAATAATCTTCTGCATATGGTTTAGGAGTTGTCATATTGGCTAACTGATACAATAATTATAATGAGAATTGTTTGCATGATGCATTATGATGAGGATTGAGATTGGAGATAATTTCAGTCTGTTTGCATTACTCTGGAGATGATTTCAAATTCATGTTTGCTTTGCTTACCTTTGTCTTTACAAGGTTTCTTTGTATTTAACTTATTTCTGCTTTTTGCAGGTATTGTGGTTACTAATGATGGGAATGCTATATTGCGCGAAATAGACATTGCACATCCTGCTGCCAAGGTATGCGGAATGCTAGGTGTTCTTCAGTTACTGCTGATTAGATATGTCCCCTTCCTTGGTTTCCCCCTACTAGATTATTAATGAGCTATCGCTAATTGCTTATTGTTATGTTTGTGTAATGGTCTAATGGATGAATTCATAACCAATCTAACTGTTTTTATTCTTCCATTTTGGGCAGTCTATGATTGAGCTAAGCCGTACACAGGATGAAGAAGTTGGTGATGGCACAACATCTGTCATTGTATTAGGTAGGCATGTTCCTTGTGGCACATTCCTTCCTGATACTTAATTGCGATTAACGTGATCAGTGTTGACTTGCATTTCAGTTTCATTACTTTTCATAAAGCATTTCATATCTATGTTATAAGTGCCAAATCTGTTTCTGGTCGAACTTAGCATACATATGCCTATTAATATAAACTACAAGAAATTATTGGGCTGCAAAGTTTAAGCTAACTCTGTGTTATCCAATTACTGAGAATGACTATACTCACATTTCATATGTTGGTACTTGATAGGGTTTATAAATGTAGAATAATGTAATCTTAGTCATAAATACTTTATCATATCAATAGATTTCTTTAAATCTGTTATCTGTGGGCAAGAAAATTTATTGAGTTTTAGCCATTCTTTTTTTGTCGTATTGACTTTTACTTTTATTTAGCTGGTGAGATGCTCCATGTTGCTGAAGCATTTATTGACAAGAACTATCATCCCACTGTTATATGCCGAGGTAATGTTTGCTGTTTGCTCAGTGCTAGGGCCTAACAGTATTGTATATTAGAATTGATTTTTTTCTTTATTGAAATTTTATCAGTTCTGAAGCCTTTATTGTTTCTCATTTGTAGCATACAACAAAGCTCTTGATGATGCTATAGATGTCCTTGACAAAATTGCAATGCCTGTTGATGTGAATGACCGTAAGTCTGCAATGCTATTCGTATGGAGAAATGGGTTGTTTTATACATAGATCATTTTGATAAACTGATTCCACTGAGATGTACGATGATGTAGGTGGGGCAATGCTAGGGCTGGTGAAGAGTTCTATTGGTACGAAATTCACTAGTCAGTTTGGAGACCTTATTGCTGTAAGTACCATTCTTCTATGTACAAGTTAACTACCAGCTATATCCGCTTTTTATATGGTCAAATTATGATTTATCTGTTATTTTGCCTTTCTGTACTCAGGATCTTGCTATAGATGCTACGACAACAGCAGGTGTTGACCTAGGTCAAGGCATGCGTGAAGTTGATATCAAGAAATATATCAAAGTAGAGAAGATTCCTGGTGGCCAGTTGGAAGATTCGAGGGTACTTAAAGGAGTTATGATCAATAAAGATGTTGTGGCTCCTGGGAAAATGAGAAGGAAGATAGTTAATCCACGCATCATCTTGCTGGACTGTCCTGTTGAGTACAAGAAAGGAGAAAATCAGACCAATGCCGAGTTGATGAAGGAAGAAGACTGGTAAGTGATGTATAAATGAAATTTTCCTGCCCATTTGTTTTCATGTATTATATTCCTTTTAAATTGCTATGGATGAGTAATGCAGAATAATTTGGTAAATATGCTATCGCAGGCATCATGTATTATATTCCTTTTAAATTGCTATGGATGAGTAATGCAGAATAATTTGGTAAATATGCTATCGCAGGCAGGTTCTGTTAGAGATGGAGGAAGAATACATAAAGAGCCTTTGTGCACAAATTTTAAAGTTCAAGCCTGATTTAGTTATCACAGAGAAAGGTCTCAGTGATCTTGCTATGCATTATTTAAGCAAGGCTGGCGTTAGTGCAATCCGTAGACTTAGGAAGACTGACAACAATAGGATTGCTAAGGCTTGTGGAGCAGTTATAGTGAACAGGCCAGAGGAGCTTCAGGAATCAGATGTGGGAACAGGAGCTGGCCTCTTTGAGGTGAAGAAGATAGGTGATGAATTCTTTGCCTTCATTGTCGACTGCAAAGATCCTAAGGCTTGCACTGTTCTGTTAAGGGGAGCAAGCAAGGATGTCTTGAACGAGGTTGAGAGGAACCTCCAGGTATTTGTGCCTGTTCGCTTATAGCCTTGTTATTTTGCATATGAAGGTGCGTGTTCACCTTTTTCTTTTTCATGCACCTTTTTCTTTTTCATGCACAGGATGCCATGTCAGTTGCAAGGAATATTTTGAAAGACCCTAAACTTCTACCTGGAGGTGGTGCTACTGAATTGACTGTATCAGCTACACTAAAGCAAAAGAGTTCTTCAGTTGAAGGCGTAGAGAAGGTATAGTTCCAGAATTATTAGGGCATGCTTGGATCTCTTGTCCACTCTTACCTACCTTGCCTAGCAAAATCGGTTGGAAAAATATGTGCTTAGTTTCCTTGCCTAGACCTACTTTTGAGCAAGGTGACCAAGAATTTCCTTGCCTCTTGAGGGAGAGCCAAATTGGCAGTTTGGCACACCTGCCCTAGCAGGGTTTTTCTTGCCCACTAGCATGGCTAGCCAAGGAAAAAGAACCAAGCATGCCCTTAGGGGCTGTTTGGTTGCGTGCATCTACTTAGCTTGGCTCGTACGAGGCATCCTCTGGTCCAGGCCGAGCTGATGCAAGTGGTGTATTTGGTTGCCTTATCTGTTGGGCATGTCTTGTTGCAAAATTGTTTGGCTACTTGCATGAGATTGAGTGGATGCAAGAGATGAGAGATGGCCGAGAATTGAGATGCATGAGAACCCGTGCAAGTCAGGCCTGCAGGATATGCTCAAAATCCATGTTTCTCCGGAGCCAGGCTGAGTGGATGCTTTTGCATCCTGTAAGACAGGCCCATAAATATGTATAGGCAACCAAACACCATCCTGTTGCATCCCATGGACCTAGCCAAGCCATATGCAGGCAACCAAATAGCCCCGTAATGTTCTTATTTGCTGAGTGGTGAAGTTATTTGTGTGGAGGCCTACTGTAAATTCATATAAGTTGTGCACCAATATAGTGTAACTGAATATAATGTCACCTTTGTATTGTGTGCTGAGCCATTCCACAAAATATGGACTTTTTGTCCAATAGCAAATATAGCAGATATCTGTTTTGTAATTATTGTTATGGCTTGAGTATCTGATTTTCTTTTTGTTTGTTTGTATCAGTGGCCCTATGAAGCTGCTGCTTTAGCATTCGAAGCAATCCCAAGAACTTTGGCTCAAAATTGCGGTTTGAATGTTATTAGGACAATGACGCAACTCCAGGGAAAGGTAATGGCCTCATCTCTTCTAATTGAGATTCAACCCTTCTGGAAGTATCAGAAGCTTAACTTAGTAGGGTTTTTCTGTCATGGCTTCAAAAAAGATGCTTTCAAGTAACTGATATTTAAAAGTGCAATAAAATAATTGCCTTTTAATATGAAAGGAATCTAAGTGTCTGGCTATAAGTTTTAAGCTTTTTGGATAGGACACGCTTAGAAACTCAGCCATTTGAAACCATAGTTTTGATAATCGACCGAAATTAGCTAAAAATTGCCTGTTGTTGGGTTTGCTGGTCAGGCCTGGCCCGAACACTCCCAAATTTTGCCCTAAGGCTCAAATTCTGTTAGTACACTCCCAGCTAGCCTCAAAGCACAATTCCCTTACAGCTCCACTGCACCTGCTGCTCTCCTTCCTCCCTAGCCAGGATGCTCACCAAGGTTGACGGAGAAGCCATCAAGTGGAACTGAGGGACTACCAAAGCCTGTGGGTGTGTCCGTTTCGCTGCTTGTGGTCATGGTGCCCAGGTTGCTATTGTGGCTGTGCCGCCAGCCCCCCACGTGCCCAAGAAGCAGGATGAAGAGGAGTGGCTAATTAGCACTTGAACAGCTAGTTCTGATCCTCTAGCCCACCATGGCGAGGAAGCTGTCTAGAAGCTACCCTTTTCTTTTTGGACTTGATTTTTCTTTTGCTGTTTGATCCTTTTGCACTGCATTTCTTACTTGCTCGTTTGGTAGAAATCGCATGAAGGAATTACTATGCAAACTGTTTTAAGTTTTTTTATGACTAATCTTGAAAGTTGTTCAATGCTGCATGGATGGTGATAACCCGAACTTGCTATGCTTCACAGATTCTAATATTTGCATTTAAAGAAATTACTTTAGGAAAAAAATTACAGAGTGCTGGTTGGTATGCATCAATTAATTTCTGTCAGATTTTGGCAGATTGTTTTAACCCTTTGATAAGTGGTCAGATAGTGGTGGTTGTGCTGTGTAGCGTTATGGAATCTAGTTTGTTTCTGGAATATTTACTGGTTCCAGTTACAGCTACAAAAAAGGGTACTGTCAACTAATGATGACATTTAAAGAGAAATAAAGAATTACTTTTGAAAAGCCACTGCAATGCAAAACGGAGAATTTCGAATGGCACTGCATTGGCTTTTCAGTATTTTGGATACGTTGCTCCTTAAAGGCAGCTTTTTTGTAGCCGTAATATAAAAATGCTACTAGGACTCCCAGCCCAAACCATTTATATGATGTTTGTCGCCCAGTTACGTAATATTTATAAAATTAATGACACCTGTATTACTGCTGCTTTTATGATGCCTGATTTCCTTTTTGTTGCTTCAGCATGCAAATGGTGAAAATGCCTGGGTTGGCATCGATGGCAGGAGTGGTGATATTGTTGACATGAAAGAGCGGAAGGTAGGTCTTTCTTTGCATGCATGTTACTACGTCCCTCCTCTTGCTGCGCCCATGTCTAAGCACCACAATATTATCTTCTTGTAGATCTGGGATCCTTATAGCGTCAAGGCACAGACGTTCAAGACAGCTATCGAGGCAGCTTGCATGCTTCTAAGGATTGACGACATTGTCAGTGGTATCAAGAAGAAGCAGGCTCCTGGAGCCAGTTCAGCTCCAAAGCAACCTCAGATCGAACAGGAGGGTGATGCAGACAATGAACAGATGATTCCAGAGTAGATTTATGTGCTTTTGGACTAGTGAGTCCACAGAGGCGATGCCCTGAACTAAAGCCAGAATAGCCCATGAATGAGAGATCTTATAATTAACAGGCAAAGCATTGCCGAGTTGCCTTGTATGTTTGTTCGTGGCAAGGCCTACAGGGTCGTCTGGTGTTAGTTTGAAACTGTGCCGCTTTTATATGTTTGATAAGAGGCATGAGGGTTTTAGTTTTGTGCACTGTATCAACATTTTGTGGGATCCCAGGTTTTGCAGGATGGCTGCCATTCGTTTTTGTTTTCGCACCTGATGACAGCTATCAGAACTTTGATTCATCGATCAGCAAAACTGGTAGCTTTGACGAGTTTTTGTTATATGAGAAAAAAAAAATCCAACCTTGGCCATATCTCTCTCTTTGCGTGATGAGTCCCAGATGAAGGGGCTATTTGGTTCGTGATCTTTGCTAGCCTTACAAAACATTGGCGTGCTTTCGTGATTTGGCTATCGTTTGGTTTATGGCTAATGAATGGCACGTCTTTAAAAAATTTGGCTTTTTACATATGAATCAGGAAAAAATTAGCTGTATGATACTTAATTTGTATGCCAATCTGTTTGTGTCTATAACATGCGGGGCCGTCTGTGTTTATGACAGTGAGCTAGGATGGTATACACCGAAACGCGAATTTTAAAGAGTGAGTGGTATAAATCTCTCATGAATCGGTGCCCATGACGAGGGCGCTCAATTCTCACGCCAATGAATGGCGAGCCAACAGCTCGAGTGCTGGGACACTCTGTCAGGCGCACATGCAGGCCAAGCCAGCTAAAGCAATCTTTATTTCAAAAATTGATTTTTATGATTTTCATATCTATTTTATATGGTGTCTAAATTGTATGAAATAAATTTCATAATTCATCTAAAATCCTAAGCAACCCATTTTAAATACTTTTAATTTTTATGTAAAATTTTATTTTATTTTTATTTTTATTGGTTATTTTTCGAAGGCTATGAACCAAACACCTGTTTTTTGCCTTTATTTTTGCCTTTAAAAGGTTACATCCTGGATTGGCATGATCTTTGCATTGGCAAGACAGATAAGGGCTATGATCCAAATATGCCCGAAGTGTCATATTTAGGGCCTATTTGAAGTTATGAACCAAAAGAGAAACGAAGGAATTTACTCCTATGAAAAAAATCCGTGGGACATTTTGGTTCAAAGAAAAGATAATGAGGGTTCTTGTGAAATTTTTATAAAATGATATACTTTTTTATGTTTTTGACTTTGCACAATTTCAAAGATGCAACATTGACTATTAGTTACTTTTGTAGTTTGTTTTAAAATCTCACTAAAATTATAATATTATTGAAGTACGAATCTACCCACATAATTTTTATGTTTACAATCTATTATTTAAAAAGATATTTGTACTCAAGTTTTGAAACTTTTCAAACGTTAAGTATTTGTGACCAGTACTTCTATAGGAGTTACACAGGAAAACAAACATCTAAAACCTTTTGGAAATTTTCATGTAGTTCATGGCAACCATGGTAATCACTTAATTTCCTATAGCAATGCAACTCACATAAATAGCAATGCCACATTATTTTATCTTTATGTACATAGCAGAAGAGAGCTGTGAAGAGCAATAATACAAAGCATATATCAAACTCTAGGTCCACGATTCGTTAATAGCTCGTTTAGGAATTAGAGGGTTTTTGTTGATACACGAAGACTCTATGATGCATTCAAACATGTGTAAACTGCCATGTGAGAGGAGGTATATATGGTCTATAGTCATTATAAAATTAGGGTTTATTCAGTTTGACATCCTATATTTACCTTAGTAATAAATTTTTGGTGGCTTTTGGGGTGTGGACTTTGCCTGCTGACTAATGCAAATAACTAAAACTGTAAAACAACAATATTGACAAAGAACATGTTTGCCTTCTCTAGTGATGCTGAAGCCAACCTGCCGATACCTTACGTCGTGCTCCATTGAAGGTGGTTGGCCACCATCACGAGTGACTGATAATTTGATGCCCCATCAAAACACTTTTGTCCAATCGGCCAACTTCCTTTTGTTATGTTAAAGGGATGCACTATGGACAGAAAATACATATGAACGTAATGTTGTAGTTGCACCCATTTTTTATGTTTCTCAAAACACCTAATAATATGAAGGGAAACGAGTAGACTACACTAGCACAAATCAAAAAAATTATACCACGATCATCTAAGACATTATGTGAGTAGAGGATCACAGATTGTTATTCTTGACATGCAGCTGCAGCACAAGGAAAGTCGAAGTAGTCGAGTCCGACGTTACGCATGTCGAGGTATAGAAAGTAGTCGTTCACGCCAAGGTGAATGTCTCCTCCTAGTCGATCACCACCACAATAATATCGTACGTACTGCCGTAGAGAAAATAGTCGATTTCATCGACCTTCTCCTCCTTGTTGCCGATCAACGCCATAGCGACCGCAACAACGTCTCTACGTTATCCACACGTCCAAGAGCGAAACGCCGTGCGCCGGTGTGCTAGGACCATATGAGTGGCTAGGGTTTCGAGGGAGTCGGTGAGACGCGATGGCTAGAGTTCTTGGTAGCGAACATACTTGTACAGTTTGCGCTGCTCCCACGCCTCCCCTTATATGAAGCGCACTAATGAGTTTCTACGTTAGAGGCCCATTAGGACTTTAATCACACACGGATTAGTATCCATGAAAACCCACTAATAGATCTAATCCATTAGGTATGTTCTAACCCGTTAAGTGTGTGACCCGTCAGGTTCATGTGCAAACGGTCGAGGCCCTAAAAACTCTTTTCCAAACCACAGGTCAATAGCGGTTCCTATCAGTAATATTGATCCCCGAATATACAAAATGATTATATCGACTTAACCTTGATATACTCACATAACGATCCCTTTGCCGTACGATACCAGTCAAGCTCAAGACGAGATGTGTGCCATCCTTATGATAGCTCCACCTTTCACTCGATATAGTGATGGATTGTAAACCGTGATTAACTCTTTAATCACATTGGCATGACCATTTACTTTCCAATTCATTCACAACGAGGAACCCAGAGATATCTCTCTCATCATCGGGGAGGGGCAAATTCTATTTTGATCGCTCATACCCCATACCATATTTCATAGCATATTCAGAAGCTATCTTTATAACTACTCAGTTATAACGTAGCGATTGATAACCCTAAAATATACAACTACATATGCCGGGACTCAATGACGATTTCATGTCTAAGGATCATATAGAGTTGAAAGAGCATCATTTACGGTAGGTGGTGGCTCGCGCGGGGAAAGAGGAGCAAAGGGTGTGTGAAGGCACTGCTTTTTTTTAAGGGTCTACTTGGGTGTGGTTCCTGGAAGCATAGGAGAATGAAGGGACAATAGTAATGTTGATGTTTGTGTTGGTGGTTGTGGGAGGTGGTAACTTGTTGAACGAGGGAGGAGTGGGTGACCGTTCAGGCATGGTGATCACACTAGGAAAGCGATGAAGACGACGAAGAAACTAGGATCATGGAAGGTAGATTCAGGATCTAAACATGCTCCTTTTCTGGCCAACTTTTTGCTCGGTTCCTAATTTTGGTTGAATTGTTGAAAAAGGCAATAATTTAGTTTGCTACCGAGTGTTAGCAACAAGATTCTTCTCATTTGGTCCCATATTTCATTTTCTCAATACTTACGAGAAACATTCCCAATTGAATCACATTTTGCGTGGTTTGTTGGGTGGCATAAAGATGAAATCGAACTCAGTTAATATCACGCAAATGCTCTCGAGTAAAATTTTACAGAAATACATAGCCTTCGCTTCCTCCCCGGCTACCTCTACCTATATATCCTAAAAAACATTGCACTTATTAGGAAGCTTTTAAAACTTACATAAGTCCATGCCTAATTTTCATGGGATCCTAGTGTTTATTTATTTTTTCATAGGTTATATACGCGTAAACCATTTCTTACATGGATAAAAATTAGGGAACCGCTACATCTCGGACCACTCATTGCATAAGTGTATGATTAATACCCTCCCCCTTCGATCTCTCTCGCTTGCCCTCTCTCTATTCTCCCCTCCCCTTGCTCTCCCGATAGGCAACGAAGTTGTATTTTCCTCCATTCCCCATTTGCTCCTCATTAGCTTCCCCAAATTTCTTCATTGAAGTCCGCCTCCTGCCACACCCTCATGCTCCTGCCACACCCTCATGCGAGATGATGCTCGTTGCTAGGGAGTCCAACCTCTTGCCACTGACAGCGGTGGCTCCTGAGCGAAGGACACGACTAGGGTGGCATCGTGGGCCTTCGAGTACACCAGTCGCCTAGTTGTGGTTGCGGTAAGGGATAGGAGGCGCTTCTGCAGAAGGGTGAGTGAGCCATAGCACCTCCTGGAATGAGCCCTAGCCCTATTATTTTGACATGTGTTGGACGCCATATCGTCATAGGGCCTAGGTTGGAAGCGTGGCTCCGAGATCTTCCACCTCACCCTCAGCCATGATGAACTCGCCGACGTGCCCACCCACAGTCCCCATCATGCTGGCCTCTTCGACCGCCTCGTACTCCTCACCGACCACCACCACCACTAGCAACAGTGACCACAGCTTCTGCCTCTAGCCGAGCTCATGGTCGCAGGCCTTCCAATTCATGACACTATCTCCGTCGATCTGAGCCTCAAAGGGTACGGACCTGCTTCTCATTAGATCTGGAGAGGAAGAAGATCAAGAAGCAAGTGTGACAATTATGTTGTTGCCTTTTTTGTTTGTTGCTGAAAGCAATTTTTTTATTGTTGTAGCTAGTTTCTTGGAATGATGCACAGACTATCCTATTGCGTTTTCTAATCTATGTTGTTGCACAAATACTTATGCTGTTACGCTTAGTCTTCTTAAATATTACACAAGTGTAATCTTTTTTTTTTGCAATAAGTGTTTCTTTTGTAAATCTCCCGTACAAATAACTTTTGTTCCGACGGTCTAAATTTTTCTTGTTCCGACGCGGTCGGAGCGTCCAATGTGAGTGGCACCCAAAAAAATTAGGGTCTTAAAAATTGGCATAAAAATGGCCTGAAAATTCCACGAAACCCCCTTCAACTTATTCATATATGCTGCATTAGTCCATTGGTGCCGAAACGCAAACCCAAACCCACGAGCGAGAAACCCAAGCGGCGTCTCCGGCTAACACCTTCCCCCAAATCCCCCACCGCCATGCCCGACTCTGCCGATCCCCTCCCCCCCGAACAGCTGCCGCAGGATCTCCCCTCCGCCGCCGCGAAGCCCGATCCGGACATGCCGCCGCGGAGGGCCCCCGCCGGCGGCAAGCTCAAGAAGCCTCTCACCGACAAGCTGCGCGCGGCCGCGGAGCAGCGACTCGCGCACCTCCGCGTCCATCTCCGCCTCCACCAGCTGAATTCCCCCGCGCGGCCCCTGGCGGCCGCCGGGTCACCCCACGAGGACGCCCTCCGCGCCCTAGGCCTTCTCGACTTCGTGCGGCTCGACCTCCCCTCCCAAGCGCCGCGCCCCGACCTCGTCGCGCTGTTCATCGCCTACTACGACCCGGCCAACCACCGCAGCTTCGTCGGCAACGTCCGCGTCGGCGTCTGTCGCACGGACTTCGCCCGTGCACTCTCCCTCCCGCCCAAGTCCGCCTCCACGGCTCCCCCGCCCGACGTGGACCCCGCTGTGGTGGCCTCCGCCGCCCTGGAGTTTATGCAGGCGTACGTCCTGCTCCCATTCCAGGGTGACGACATGTGCATATTGCCCCAGGAGGTGGCCGCCGCGGAGCAGTTGGTGAGGGATGGTTCAACACATAAGGTTGATTGGGCCGGTCTGATCTGGGCCCTCGTCGAAAAGGAGATTCTCGAGTTGCCCAAGAGGGAAGACGGGGTGTGCTATTATGCCGCATATCTGCAGAGGCTCATTTGGGTGCAGAAGCCACAGCTGTTTGAGCCGGCAGAGGAAGAGAGGGCGGAGGTTGGCCTGGAGGTGTCTGTGGATGTGGACATGGACGAGGAGGATGCAGATGCAGATGCAGATGCAGATGCAGATTTCAAGAGCAAGAGCTTGGAGGACTTGGAGTTGCGGAATGTGGATGTGAATGCAGATGCGGATTTCAAGAGCAAGAGCTTGGAGGAGTTGGATTTGGGGAATGCAGATGCTGATGCAGCGAGCAAGAGCTTGGAGGAATCAAAGTTAGTGTGTGTGAATTTAAGGAGCAATGTTGAGGAAGAGTTGGGTTCAGGGGATGTGGATGTGAGGAGCAAGAGCATGGAGGAATTGGAGTTGGAGGATGCGGATGCTGATACAAGGAACAAGAAACAGGAGGAATTGGATGTGGTGGATGAGGATGCGCAGTGCACACGCTTGGACGAATCGGAGGTGATAGATGAGGATGCGAAGGGCAAGAGCCTTGATGAATTGGGGCTGGGGTTTGTAGCAGTGGAAGGAGTAGCGGTTGCACAAGAGGAGGTGCCGTCTAATGATGGGCGTGTGGCAGAGGTGGCACCAGAGAGAAATGAAGGTGCGGTGGCTGTTGCAGAGAAGGACACAGGTCCATTGTCAGAGACAATAGTGGTGACCCGGGAGGAAGTATTGGTGGTGCCGGAGGAGGAGGAAGAGGAGGCAGGTGGCGAGGAAGAGGATGAAAATGAGGAGGAAGAGAAGGATGCAACAGGGTTGAGCTTGGGTATTGGCTCTGCCAATGATTATGACAGTATGGATGTTGAGGAGGACACAAATGTGGAAAATCTGGATGAGGGTGATAGTGGCCATGAAGAAGCGGAGGAGTCAGAGGATGACGCATTTGATGAGTGTAGGGGTGGGGAGGAGGTGAATTGGAGGATTGGGGATGCGAAGGGGGATGAGGGGATGACACCTTGTTTACAGCGCTGTAACTCCAATGCATTTGCTGGCATGGAGTTTGAGAATTTGAATAAAGGGGATGTTGAAATGAGGGATGAGGTGAGCTTTGATGATGGATTCTCTGGAAAAATGGAGTCTTTGCATGGGATGCCATCAACTAATCTCCTCCAGGCGATGAATTCAATTCCCGCGACATACAATGTTACAGATAACGCGCATGACCTGTCCTCTGGAGACTTCTTGGCTATGGGGGCTGATACACATAAGAATGGAGTGGACCTGGGAACTGGGAGCTCATTTTTCTTTGGAAACAATGGGAAGAGGCAAATTGGGGATATTGACGGGTACAATGACCATATGCAGGTACAGGAGCAGTTTCCACAGAGCAATGAACAAAAGAGGATGCGGAACAGCAACAATAGTAGCATATTACCTGTATCAGCAGTCTTTGATGCAAATTTTTCAGATCCCATACAGAACTTGATGTTCAAGGCTAGCATGTTCTACCAACAGAAAGAGAAAGAACTTCAAGATGCGCTGTTGGATAAACAAGATTTGGCTAACTTGTTGCAGGAGAAGGAAACAATCATCCAATCATTAAACTCAGCCAGGTTTGAGCAGCAGAATAAGTGGCAAGCGGAGGTTAGACGTTTTGAGCATGATCTTAATGTGATGGCCCAGTTGGTCACTGGCTATAAGAAGGCTTTGAAACAGAGCCGTGCCTCTTTTGACAAGTATAGGAGGAAGTTCCCTTGTGACAAACCTCTCTATGGTGATGTTGCTGGTGGTGGTGGTCTTGTTCTTAGTGTCAAGGAGCTGGAGAGGAAGCGGTTCGAGGAGGAACAGCAGAAACTTGCTGCAGCTAATGAAATGATCGAAAAGTTCCAGGATGAATGGTTTTCAAAGCTTGATGGGTGGGAACGGGATATCCATTTTCTATGGAGCAGAACAGAAGAACTGGCTATGGAGATCAAACTTCTGATGGAAAAACGAAAAGCGAAAATTGCAACCCCGCCTACAGAGGAATAAGTTTTCTGACAGTCAGAGGTACATAGATCATTAGCATATAAATTAATTTCTTACTTTTGTGTAATACAAAAGAATTTGATGGTTAAGAGATAAACTTGTTTCCTCTATTATGGAAAAATTCAATAAATAGCAGCCTAGGTTTAGTGGACTGTCATGTTTTCTGTATGGTTGGGAAATTCTTGCTTACATTTAGAATGTATGCATATTACATAATCTCTAGAACAGTAGACAGTTAAGCTAATATTTCAAATAATTCCCCTATATTTTAATGTGGTACTTAGTAAAATTAATAGTGTATATAATGAAACTACATGCTTGATTCATATCATGAGGTATTTATGACTTGCCTTAATCTTGTTAATGGTACTTGCTCCCAGTCAATTGCAACAGCATGGAATCAGCAGGATGTTATTATTATTTTTTTCTTTTTAGCCACCATATTTTGTCAATAGTGTGAGTTGATTTTGAGGTCGACTGATCAGTTTGGTAGAGTACGTTACGGTACAATCATTTACTGGTATCCCTTTATAGGTGAGCTTTTTATAGAAACCAATATAGCATTCCTGGTTGGATTGTTGGGTTGACTGTTGACTTTAAGATCAATTTGGGGGTGAAATATCAAATATGGAATATATGGTTAAGCCTGCATATTTTTGTTAATGCAGCAGAATGTGCATTCTGTACTATGGGGTTATGATAAGCTTCTAGTGATGTACTCATCATTACTGCCTGTTGGTTCAAACGCTTCAATATGGTTAGTCTGATAGTCTCATGTTACTATGTTAATATACAGTATGGCTTTTTGAACACTTGAAGAACCTATAATAACCATGATATGGATAATCTCATGTTGCTATGTTAATATACAGTATGGATTGTTGAACACTTGAAGAACCTATATAACATGGCTATTAGAGCATCGCTAAAATGACACTAAAACTAGAAAACACCTGGGGGTTGCAAAGCGTCTGAACATGTTACCCAGCTGGTGTCCTTGGGTAAGGGAGGAGAGAGAGGTGGCGGCTGGAGGAAGGGAGGAGAGGTGGAGGAGGCGGCTGGAGCAGGGGAGTAGAGGTGGACTGGTGAAGGTGGTGGCTGTAGCAGGGAAGGAGAGGGATGTGGTGCTGTAGCAGGGAGGAGCGGGAGGAGGTGTTCGGAACAGGGTAGGAGAGGTAGGCGGCGCTGGAGCAGGGGAGAATTGGAGGTGGTGGCTGCACTGGACGATGGAGGAGGTGGCGTGGAAGAGTTAGGGTTAACGGTTAAGCCAGGGAGGGAGACTAGGAGATGCTGGGTGGGCTAGGTAAGGAACATGGTGTCAGTAAGTGGGCCAGTGGGCTGGGTAAAAGGGGTGGCCCATGAACCGATTGCCTGATTTTCTTATGTGGATTGGGTGGATTACCTGAATTATTGAACATAATTTTACCTATATCAAGGTACATCTGTCGCCTTACTATGTGTCTATAGCATCGTTTCAACTTTCATTTTAACGTTAAAAAGTCAAAAAGGTACTGGGTTGTTTCGCCTCGCTTTATCGCTTTAATAATCTTGCTATATACACTTATGATTACATGCAAAGTTGGATGCTCATTGCTGGCATTTAAACACTTTCCCTCCCCCCTGAAATGCTTTAGTTATGGTAGTTGGAACTTGCAGGCGATTAATGATTGGGATTTTACATTCATGTAATTCTGGTACCCTAACCCAAGTTCTAGTCTGGAGTTGAATCTTTCTGTCTTATATTATTAAATACTTCCTCTGATTGCAAATATAAGTCACTTTACCTCTGGTGCACAGGAATTGACGAGTAACAGATAATGACCTTAATGCCCTTCGTTTATTCCCTCACTTACCAAACAATTCTCTTACATGTGTTGGGAATGAGAGATTAGAATAGAGGCCTCCTTTATTGATGAGAATAAGAGCTTTCAGGGTGGGTTCTTTTCAGCCTATCTTATCAGCTTATTTGACTTATCTCGTAACTTCTAGAATTTACCGAGGTGGCCTCGAGAGCCGAGTGCCCTTTGTGTTTAGGGTTTAGGGAGCTTTTAGACACGTCTACGAGATAAAAAAAGGATTAAAAAATTAATAAAAAAGTGAGATAAGTCAAATAAGACACTTAAATAAGTCAAATAAGTCAGATTTATGTGTCTTATTTGACTTATTTGACTTTTTTTTATTAATTTTTGAATCTTTTTTTTATCTCGTTGGCGTGTCTAAAAGCTCACTAAACCCTAAATACAAAGGGCGCTCGGCTCTCGAGGCCACCTCGGGAAATTCTCGAAGTTACGAGATAAGTTAAATAAGCTGATAAGATAAGTTGAAAAGAACCACACCTCATTCAACAAGGGTATAATAGGAAGAAATGAGATAAATTTGCTTTGAATGTAGGATGACCTATATTTTAGAGGAAAGTTTATAGAGGTAAAAATGATTTATATTTGCAAATGAAGCCTTTTGGTTAAGACATATCATCAATGTACTGTTTGATTTGGACCGCATTAATCAGCAATCCTCCAATCTGACTAATCATCAACTTAGCACTAACTACATGCAAGTTCTCATTTTGCTCATCCATACATATTTTTTACCACATTGCAAGTTATTTTATATGTTAGCCCATGAAAATGAAGGAAGCATGTATATATCTGAAAGGCCAGTTATGATAGTTTCCATGGAGCTATGTTTTTTTAATTCAGTACGAGTATAGTATTGGTTGCTAGTGAGAACTGGTTCCAATGCGTGACTTGACTAGTTTTGATACCTAAATTTGGCGTTGAGACTGTTTTCAAACCATAACTTAGCCGGAACTTGTCTAGGATATGCCATTGAACCTTTTTTTGGAAATAAGTATACAAACAAGCACTTGACATGTTTCTAAATGATAGTTACACAAGAGGTAGTTCCAAATGTAACTGTAGCATTGTTATAATCTTTTGATATACTTAGTGAACTGATTATAGCTATTGAGTTACTTATTTAAGTATTAGTCCTGAGTTTTAAAATATAAGAACTCCACAAACTTTTATGGTCAAATAGTTCCACCTTGTTTCATCTGTGTTTTGATTATGTAAAATTAGTACCACTGGATTTCTTTAAAAATATATCAAAATATTTTTGTAATTGTTACTAATAGTCTAATACATGTATTATAAGTTGGTAAAAATTCAAGCTTGAAGACACTGAAGGAAAAGCTGGTTTTATACATTATATGGACAATCCTAATTTACAAGGGCTGACTATTTTCTGAGTTGGCTGGTTTTGACAGCAGCAACTAGTCAAATATGGACTGTCTTTTGGAGGCCAAATAGAGGCATAATAAGTTTGAGGATTATGTTAGAATATTAACTTTTTATATTCATATTTGACTGCAAGCATATTAGTTTGGTCTCTAGTTCTGTTGTCGCTAAATTATGAGATTGTTTGAAGACTCACAAAACCATAATACTGATAACTCTTCATGGTTTTTGGCTTTGAACTTTTTTCTTGCCATCATCAGGACTAATTCTTGGTAAGGACTACTAAGCAAGCAAAACTTATTTCTCTAGTGATTGCTCCAGTTCATCTAGTCATACAAACAGATTCCACATGAAGTAGATGGCGTGGGTTCATGATGGTGGTGAACATGCTTATTTTGTATCTTAGAGTGTGTGGCGTGGCTTGCTTTGGATCACACCATCTTTTGTAATTCTCATTTTTTTTTTATTGTTGACTAGCATGGTTACTGAAAGTTGCGGTTTTTATGGCAGGTTCTGATGTGAAGATGGCGTTCAGCTATTGTAGTATCTTGTGCAACTGACTAGCTCTCTTGAATATAGACTCAAATCCTTTGGATATTTTGATGTCAATGACTGCATCAGCAATTGTGGCTACTTGGTGGTACATTGTAGACTTGTAGCAAAGATAACATTATTCCACATGTAACTCAGATGTGTCCCTAAGGCCTCAACAAGGACGTTTGAATGTTTAGTGCTTTCTACATATGCACCTTTGGTTCAATTACGAAGTGTGCATTTGCATGCTCTATTTTCTCTCTGGATTCACCACCCCATATTTTCATCTGTATTGTGCCTCATATGATTTTTCTTGATGTGGCAGGCAGGTGTGGATTATTGTAGTTACAGATTGAGTTCGCTGGGAACTTGGTAAAACCTTGCGAGTTGGGACTTGGGAGGCACGCCGTGGCCCTCACCGCTAGAGCGCGCCGTTTAGACTAAATGCGTGCATTTTTACAATATAAATGAGATGCTTGATGGAGCGATGCCGATACTACCAAACATCCCTACTTCCTTAGCGCTGATTCGCGGCTTCCACAATATGAGTACAGAAAATGGTTATCGAGACACTTGCAAAGTATGAAGCTTTGTGGAAGCGCAATGTCTCTCGCATGGTGGCACATATAGGCTGGGAGACCAAGTGTTATCATGTTCTTGCATCCAACTTTGTTCAGCAAATGGCAGTCTCGTGCACGTTGTTGGCGATTGGGCAAAGCAAAAATCTGGAAGCTGGTGGCCTTTCGTTAGGATGGATCAACTCTCGGTGGAAATGCTCAGCTCAGCTCGAATCGAATCGGACTCGAGCTCGGATGTTTTTGCTTCGAGCTCATTTTGTTCTCGATTCGGTCCTCAGTAGCTTGTCGAGTCCGATCTAGCCCTAAGCAGATGGTTGATTGACTTCAGCAGACTGACAGTGAGAGTCCGATCTAGCCCTAAGCAGGTGGTTAATTGGCTTCAGCAGACTGACAGTCTGAGACGGATATGACGAGATGCAGAATTAATTTCTGAGGAAACTCCTGGCTGAGCAGCAAGTCTCTGTGGTGCACAGGTAAAAAGGTACGCTGTCGCCCAGAAATTTCAGAGGAAACTCCTGCATTAGCTTTTCGGTTCGGTTTGCTGCATGTGAAAGAATACATTGCAAATGTTTTGCATGTGAAAGAACTGTCCTTTCGAATTTGTTAAATGCTAGCTATGCGCCTTTTGGTACATATTAGTTCGTTCATACTGTGCTGATGTTTTCATGTTACATTCGTATACCTTCTGTTCTCTGTGCATGACATCGAAGCTACTTGCCCCCGTTGAGAGCTGTTTAGCCCGCATATAGGTTGGCTTACGGTTGACACATGGGATGTAATAAGATGATGTTTGGTTGCCTATATTTATAGATGAATCTGGTTTATGCAAATGAATCCACTGAGTCTATCTTTGGAGAAACGTGGATATTGGTTCCATCTCGTGGGCCTTGTTTGTACTGGCTCTGTTATATCTCAACTATATCCTATTTCTTGCATCCACTCACTCTAATATAAACAATCAAATAATCTCACAACTAAATTGACCCTATAGATATAAACAACCAAATAACATCACTTGTATCCACTTAGTCTGGCTAAGATCACCATAGATGTCATGTATAAGCTAGGCTGAGTAGACAACCAAATAGACTAGAGATTATGTATTTAGAACAAGCAACATGGTGCTGCTTAGTAATTGCAACTCTTCAAGCAATGCTCAATTGCTGAGGAGGTTCTTTGTTCTGTTATTATTTGGTTCATATCAGTTGGTCAAAGGTTTTTTTAAATAATCTACGTCACACTTGGCTTCCCACCAATCCTTCCAGGGTTCTCTTGAAAACAAATATCTATCGATAAAAAGCCTCTTATGATGAGTGTGTGTTGCGTGATGAGCTCATCTTTTGTTTTACATTTTGCCCCCTCAGATTTCCTAATTCTGCATGTAGGCCCCATAGTAAAGTGTTTTGACCTATAAGATTTCCTAGTTTCCTGTGCAAGACCTGTTTTAAGGGACCCCCTTGGATTTCCTAGTTTCCTGTGCAAGACCTGTTTTAAGGGACCCCCTTGGATTTCCTAGTTTTACACGCATACCCCTTTAGTCTTTCTACCTCATTTAATTTTCTAGTTTTGTTTTTTTATAGCGAAGCGCAAACACTAATAAGAAAAGGAACTTCCATGGTCGTTATTTCTTATGTTCCACTCTGTATCACAGATAGCAGCCCTGAGTCAAGCCTTCCCATTTTCCACTTTTCTGTTGCGTATACCATGCCAAAATGTTCATCCTGGAACAGCTCTGGTGAATCGACATGATTGAGATGTAATATTGTTCCAACTTCCAAGACAAATGAACAACAGAAGGTATGTTCAGATATTTCAGTTGACTCTTAATCTTTGGGAATTTCGCTCAGTAATAATACTGAAAGTCTGCAAAGATAGATATAAATTAGAAAATAACATCAAACGTCGGGACAAGTCTGGCTGGCTGAGGCTATTACTGGCATGTTATTTTCTAGCTCCTTTTCTAGTTATAAGAAAGTACCTTTTGTTTCTTGTTCTAAAATTTAGCGGTGATGCAAAGCTAATTGCACAACTCATCAACTTATAGTTAGTTAGGGCCTATAAATGAAGAAAGAGGCAAAATGTTCAGAAGGATTTGCCTTCTTTTAGTTTTGAACTCGCATATTTTCTTACCTCTTTTCCCATATTCTATCACTCATTCCCACAGGGGGCTGTACACTTGCTCAACATTGGAGCCATCCCCGTAGGTGTAATAGCACTGCTCTCTGAACTCGTACCCTACCACGACGCCGTCGCCATCGACGTACCAGCCGCCCATGTCGTGCTCCATCGCCGGCGGCACCTCCGCCCAGTACTCGAACGGCGCCAAGGCGGGAGGCGCCGGGGACGCCCCGGCCAAGCATGGGCCGGGGCTGCTGTCGAAGTCCGACAGCATATCCTCCAGCCCGCCGTCGTCGCTCGTCGGCCCGTCCACCGTGCTCTCGCCGTCCCCCACCGCTGCCGGGGCCGGCGCCGGCGCCGGCGCCGGCGCCTTGCCACCGTCGATCTCGGCCTCGAGGGACCGGATGACTCGGCTCAGTCGGTCGTCGGCGTCCCCCGGCGCCTGGTCCACCGTCGGAGTGACGTCATCCAGCAGCTCCATCAGAAACGCCCCGTCGACGACCTCCGGCTGACCTCCGCCGCCGCCGCCATAGCAGAACTCTTGCACCGCCGCCACCGCGCCACCACCGCCACCCTGCCTACTCTTGCTATCCATGTACTTCTATATGTATATGAAATCTTGCAGAAGAATCGATCTCTTGGCAAGGACAAGGGATGCTCGAACGGCAACGACTTTGGTGGTGGTGGTGGCTAAAGGCGGGAAGGATGCGGGGGGTATATATAGTGCTGGACTGCTGGCTTGGTAGTACATACAAGCAGCGGACGCGGCAACGGCGAGACTTGAGGGAGAGGGCATTGTACTATTGTACATGTAGCGTGCATTATTGTTGCACACTTGTTCCCCATGTGCAACCGACTTGACCGCATGCACCTCAGGCGTCGCTTCTCTTCTCTCCCTTTCTCTCTTTCTGAAATGAGAAGGAAAGAGGCTAGCGCTGAGAGAGAGGGGTGGTTACTGTAACATCCTCATTTTTTAAAAAATATTTACGTATATATAAAATATTTACTCATACATCATGCATATACATATTGTTTTTAAAATTATTTAAAATAGCTGAGAGAGATGGTGACGGTGTGAGGTCTAGCTGGAGGGAAGTGATTCTCACTGCGGTTCCAAGGTATTTTCCTTGTCATCACTGACCAGCAAGGACGATGCATGGTCATGCCCGCATGGGGACAGAGAGACGGAAATTTACACCTAAATCTTGCCTCTCCATCGGAACACCTTTTTCCATTATCTATAAAAAATCTTCCCTCTCCAAAGTTCGTGGATTATTAAGAGCATCTCCAATAGAACATCTCAGCTGGATATAAAAAATTCACCTCAGCTTTTCCTTATGTGGAGGAGAGAAGGAGATGAGAGAGATAGAGACTGTCTCTTATGGGGTTCTCTTGAGAACTATCTTATCTCTTATTCTTGTAGTACGTCGTTTAGGAAATTTTTGAGGTAGCCTCGAGTCGGTTATCCTACTTTCTCGGGATTTATTCGACTTATCTCACTTTTTATTACTTTTGAGTCGGTTTTTTATTAAGTCGAATAAGTCCTATAAGTCTCTAAATCCCAAAATCAAGGCCAACCCTCGGCGCTACCTTTTTAATTCTCAAGTTGATATGCTATAAGAATAAGAGATAAGATAAGCTCAAGAGAACCCCCATTAGTTAAGAGCTAGGCTATAGCAGCTTATAAGGTGAATGCATACTATTACATGTGGGTCTAAATTAATGTTAGAGACAATGTTATAACTAGTACCATTGGAGAGGTTGGCTATTTGATATCTATAGATGACATAGCACTTTCTTATAGCCAACACCATTGGAGATGCTCTAAGTGTACTACAAGAGTCTATAATATAAATATCTGGATGCTTTATTTTTTGTGTTTAGAGAAGACTTGTAATGAGAAGGCGGCTCTATCTAGATGGATGCAACTCGCCGTGCCCTGCAGGGGATCTGAAATATCATCAGGCTGCCAAGTCCCAACGCAGGCCTAAGGTGGAGCCCACATGAGGAAGAAGGCGGCAAATGGGTGCTTGTTTGCGTATTGGCAGAGTACGAAGATGTCCTTAATTAGTTTCTAGATAAGCAAGGAGTGGTTTGGGCGCAACCAGAGAGAAACTCAGGTGACAGGTGGCAAACAGGGGTAGCTAGGCAAGCAAGATCGATCCATAAACCATAGGACGAGTGTATGTTCTTGTCATATTGCGTGCGGTTGTTGCAATCAGCCAGTTGCGCAAGTTGTGTAGAGAAACTGTTGAAATGTCTTTTTTCTGGGGGTCTGACTCTCAGTCCGGTTCGTTTCGTAATTTATTTGAATTCTATGTGTTATGTTTAATCATAGGGTTTTTTCTTTGAGCAATTTTATTATTTTTGGTATCTCTCATCAGAGCCGTTAACTACATCTGATTCAATAGCTATGATGAGATGCTACCTCTTGGTACATCCCTTCTATTTTTTAGTACCTCATAGTACCATCACTGTAAGGGGCAAATAAGAGATTTCTACATCTTCTTCGTCTTCCTCCTTTCCTCTCTCCTCTCTCTCTCTCTCTCTCTCTCTTTCTCTCTCTCTCATTTTATTGCTGTACGCCACGCCGTCGCCTACCCGGCCACACGCTGCATGCGCCCGCTGCCTTGCACGTCGCCACCCGACGCCCTGTGCCAAGGCCCTGCCCGCACGCGTCGCTGTCGCCCCACGCCACTGCCTTGTAGGCCCGGCTGCCCGTATTTATTCTATGGGCTACCAACCTACCCTACTGCTGAAGTAGAAAGTGTAATTTGTGCTTGTGGAAATTCTTGAACGATGGTTCTTCATAGGGGGTAACTACGCTAACTTGACACTCCACATCTTCATGAAGAATTCAATTTCACCAAATTTCGACTCATCCCTCTCTTGAGTTTTCCACAAGGATTAAGGATAGGCGGTATTCCATAATTAACATCTCAGTTTTTGTTTTCTTATTCGGGATCTTGCTTTTCATGGTTCTAATCTCTACAACTCACGATATTTACGAGAGAACCAAATCCAATAGCGTTTCATACAAGCTAAATCTTCTAATCAATGGTAGGCCAATAATGAATTTTTTTGTGGGGCCCACATGTCAGTGAGAAAGTCACTAACTGCATGAAGTCAGAGGATCCCAATTCTCCTTTTGAAGTTGGACTGGTCTCTGATGGCCGAACTGGGCTTGCCAGTGAAGTGGGCTTCATCTTAGGCTAGGCTTAAAGTGTCGTGAATTGTTGGACCTGAGGATGTGGAGGTGGTAGAGAGATTCCTTTCTTGAGTATGTTTTCAAGTAGAGGAGGTGGCTAGGGCTGGAACCGAGCCGAGCTTGAGCGAGCCAGGGCTGGCTCGGCTCGGGCTCGTTTTCTAAACGAGCTGGCTCGGCTCGGCTCGTTTAGAATGACGAGCTCATGTGCTGGCTCGGCTCGGGCTCGCGAAAAGCTCAGGCCGGCTCGTGAGCTCGTGATGAAAAAAATAGAGACATATCACAAACCATGAACAAGAGCCATATATATTATATATACATGAATGAAACATGAAAAATAAATAGCCATATATCATATATATACAAGAGCCATATACATACATGATACATGATAAATTGATAATGTGAACAATAAACAACAGTTAGCACCATTGCATTTGCATGAACAATAACCAGCAATTAGCATCATATCATATATAATACTGATACATGAATCGAACATATGAATCAAACAGCAGTTAGCACTTAGCACCATTGCAGTTCACAGTGCACACATGAATCAGTCCACAGTTCACACAGTTCACGATCATGCATGCACACATGAATCTTACAAGTTCACACAGTCCACACATCCACACGTTCACAAGTGCACACATGAATCATCCACGCTCACATATGAATCTTACAAGTTCAAGCATAAGTAGTATTTGTGGACATATAACAAAAGTGCTAATGTTCACTGTCAGTAGCAACGACATATGACATGCATAATCAAAATGGATCATCACTCATCAGTAGTTCAGTGTTGATAACATCAGTTCTTGTCTTCTTGAGTACTTCGATCATCAGTTCTTGAGGCTTGATAACATCAAAATGGACCTTAAAGAACATTAGAAAAATGAAATTAATAAGTTTACAGCTGAACAAAGATTTCAAATAAAGGCATTACAGAAATGAAAAAAGTACAATATGGACACATGAAAAAATCACTGCATTGACATTTGACCATCACCATAATTTTTCACCACAAGACATTTCAAATTATCCACCATATGTCCATATCAAACCTAAATCAAACAATAAACATTGCATTTGCTGTTGGGATGCAATTTACCATCTTTCTCTCTTGGTGTTGAGACGGGTTTTGATGTTGCCGCAGTGGTGGACCTGGTGGTGGCTCCGGTGATGCCGCACGATTTTGTTGTCCCGCTGTCACGGTGAGACAGCACTGACGTCGACGATGGTGGCACGGGACGAGTAGTCTTAGCCGGTCCTCTCGCCGTTCATCACGACCTTCTTCCTCTACGACCGCACGACAATGGTGGCGATAACCTTTGTCCCACCAATGAGCTTGATGGATTAGTGACCGCGCCGCCGCCGATCTTGAAGGAGTTGTTGCCGGTTGAACGACCGGCGCGGCGGCCAAGGCGGCAATGACGGAGGCGCCGTGGCGGCTCTGGCGGCGCCGGCAGAGGTGCTGCCGTGGGGCTTCGGCGGCGGCGGCGGAGGCGCCGTGAGTAACCAGCGGCGGTGAAGCGACAGCGCCAGTGAGCAGCTTCGGCGGTGGTGGCGGAGGCGCCGTGACCAGATTCCACGGCTGCGCCGCTGGAGTAAGCTTCTCGTGGCGAACCCTCCTCCCCTGGGATCCGCGCCAACCTAGAGGTTGCAGGAGGAAGATGGCTGGGAGTGGGAGCACTGGGAGTGGGAGGTAGAGGATGAAGAGGTGGATGGGAATGGGGTCGGCTGCGGCTATGCATCTCCATCAGGGACGGTGGCGGCTTGCTAGGTTTAGGGTTTTCCTTTTCCCCCATGCGATGCGGGCTGCGGCTGAGGCTGTTGCTTGGTGGACTGGAGTGAAGTCCGGGACGGGACCGCTGCGGTGGCCAACTGGGCGGTCGGGTCGGTAACTCGGTAGTACTAGTACTACTAGTATCAAGTTGTGGTGCGGTTGCGTGCGGAGGGTGGCCGGCCGAACCGTTCTTGGGCTGCCTAGAGCCGGCCCAGGTATGGTAATGGCCGTGCTGGGCTGTGATTGTGAGCAGTGCAAACGAGCCCTCGCGAGCTCAAACGAGCGAGCTAGGCATGGCTCGGCTCGGGCTTGTTTTCTGTGCCGAGCTGCAAAGCGGGCTCGAGCTCGGCTCGTTTTCAAACGATCTGATCCCGAGCCGAGCCATTTCCCGAGCCGAGCTCGAGCTGCTCGCGAGCTGCGAGCTAAAGTTCCAGCCCTAGAGGTGGCTAAACTAATGGTGATGGTGGCGCTATATCTGGAGGGTGAGCATGCCACCTATGTGTGCGACTTGACGTCGTAGTAAATGTAGTTGAAGTAGGGGATATAGATGAAGTAGAAGATGCCATAAAGTATAACCAACTTGTTGTCGAGATTATGGTGGATGAATAGGAAGTACTCGATGAAAAGATTGATAACGATCATGTTGAGGAATTAGTCAATGGAAAGCTCAATGATAACCATGTTAATGCAGTGATCACACAACATCCTCATCTATTAATTAATAGTACACCATGATCTTTCTCAAAGAATCACATAGTTTCATGATCGCCATGGACATCCATTCTTCCTAATCAAGTCTCAATCACCATTGACATACATTGCCCTCGACCCTGCACATCAATAGGAAAAAAAAAATCTTTTACGAGCACTAATTCTTTCCAACTGTACTCATATTAGCTTTAAGCATACATAATATTTTGAACCGTTGGTCGTGTGTGTCCCGGACTGTCAGGGTGGGCTGGATTGTCCACCTCGTACATGCTTTTTTCCGTGTTGTGTCTAACGGCTAGCTATGTTTTGGGACTGCTATATATCGCCCATAGCCACGTTAAGTATTTGGAGACCCATTGCTATCCGTGAGTTCGGAGAGCGAGAACGCCAATTTGCTTAGGTTTCCACCCATCTAAGTGATCGCTCCACACTACACCAAAACATGTTATATTTACCTGTATATTTATGCCGGTTCCGTTAGATATGACATATATAAGGTTACTAATGTCAGTTCTTTGGTGGACACGTAACAAAATCTTATATGTGCCAGTGCTAATTACCAACCGGCATAGATATACAACTTATATGTCGGTTCTAATTATTAACCAACACAAATGTATCTATGCCGCTTCGTATTATGACCTGGAACATATAATCTATATATTTGTTCCGGTTGGTAATTAGCACCGGTACATATAAACTTTTGCCCCATGTCCACTGAAAAACCGTGTCGTTCGGTAATCATATGTGCCGATTGGTAATTAGAACCAGCACATCCAATGTTTCATCTCCCAACGTGGAAAATTTTTTCCGTACACAATCTATATCTATTCGTCCGATCGATCTCAGACCTCTCATTGCAAAACATCCAACTTCTTCTCTCAATCCTCGCATCTCCAACTCCTCCGATCCAATGCACCATGGCCCAATCGCTCGCTTCGCCGTTGTCGCGGCCACCGTCTCCGGTGCCGATGCCCTCTCCACCGCCCTCACCACCGCTAGCCTCGCCATGGTCGCCATGGCCTCCATCTCCTGCGCCCCTGCAATCTCCATCCACTTTGCCGTCACCGTCTCCACCCCGTTTTCGAAGCTGACTGGCAATTAGGAGCTTGGCGAGAAAGAGGACGAGCCGATAGCCAAGCAATAGTGCTAGCGGGCCCCATCGCCGTATGCATCCTCAAATGCTTCGGTGTGCGGCCCTGCTGCGGCCGCTGGCATGGAGCTTGCCACCGACAAGCCGGAGGATTCAAAGGTGGAGGACAACTATGACGACGAGCCCACGCTGTGTCGGAGGTGGAGGATTTGTCGTCGAAGGAGGGGGGTGGATGGATGTGAAGGTTCGACGATGGGGACAACTCCTCCAACCCCCAGACAATCCTACGCTGATCACATCCTCTAATTTCGGTGACTCCTCCGATGACGACCAGAATGAGGTAGAGTATGACGATGACGGTGAGCTCTAGATGTAGATAGGGATCTCATGTAGATAAGGTAGCTAGGTAGTAGCTCTAGATAGTGCACTGGTGTGGTGTGCTAGCGAAGTTAGCATTAAAAGATATTTTAAAAATATTTTTGCTGGTTATAACCATAAACCGGTATAGAGAATGGCTCATTTGTGCCAGTCCCAACCCGACATAGATGGTTAGGCACATTAGTGCCTGTTAATCTGTGCGGTTCATAAACCGATACTAATGACAGTGTAGAACTAACATAGATTAGCTCTTTTGTAGTAGCAGGAGTGATTCAAGCCCGATTTCTATGGATCATGTGAGTTGCTTGATCTGCTACAATCAAGATAATCTTGGGCTCATTACCATTGAAGTTTGATGGCTCGCAGATGGTCTTGGAGACGTCGGGCATGGTAAGCTTCCTCGAAGGTGCTTGTGAGAGTCACCGGACAATTGCAAATGTTTGTACTTCATCTATCTAGAATGGAGGAGACTACCTTGAGTGGATGGCTTGAGTTGTGAATGACTGTTGAGCTGGAGCGATACTCTTGACGGAGTGCTCCTAAAATAACCTGCGGAGAGCATCAACTCTCCAATACCTCGAGAAAGCATGTTTGCATTTCTTGTCTCCCTTTATCATTTCTGCATTACATCTAGTTGCTCTGGCATTGATTCACTCTATTATTGCTGGCTAGCTTAATTTAGAGTAGAAAGTTGTAATTTTGTTAAATTACTCACTCAAACGAAAACAAATAAGAACCATCTAAATGGTGAGAGGTACATAATTGCTGATAGAACTTTCCATTAGACCATATATGTTGTGGATCTAAGGTAAGTACCCTCTTTGATATAGGAGCGAGGGGGCAACCCCGCTATTTGTGTTCTGGACATTTTTTTAGGTCTTCCCCAAAAAGTTTTTGGAGCGACACGGAGCACGAGCGAAGCTTAGCGGGGCTGGAGCTGAGGCTAGCGGAGGAACAATATAACGAGGCAGACAGGAGACTTTCGCGGAGCAACGCGAGAGGGAGGCTGAGCAACATCAGAAGTGAATGGGAGTGAAGCAAGGCAAGGCAGGCCTGAGGTTCCACGGCACGACACGGGGCAACAGAGGAGCCAGGCAAAGCAAGGATGGAGCTTCCCTGGGGGTCCTGGAGCGGCGGCCACCAGAGAATGAAGTGGAGGTGAGTGTGGGCAGCAACAGATCATTTCTTCTTGCCGCCCATGAAACTGAGGAGACAAGCAGTACAACAGGACCTGTGACTTTGTCAGAGCACTCGAGTAGGCCCCGCACCATGCCCTGCCAGTCCGTAACCGCCACCCATATGTAATTTCCCTTGTAACCCTGCTTAGGATGCTTAGCAAAAGGGCAAAGTTGTAAAGGGACTGGGTAAGAGTCTGAGAAAAGACCCAGACCCTTTGACCCCTGTCTATGGGGAAGGTGAGCGGTGACGTGTGTAATTTTAGCTGAAATGTCCCCATTGTCCCTGCTCTGGCCAAGCCAGCGAGAGCAGCAGGGTCAGCTGAGAGTGTAAAGGCCCTCCTACATAAAGGAGGCATGAACAAATGCGAGGATCCTATTCCACTTCGAGTGCAAGTGCTTCAAGAGAGAGCAAGAGTCTTCCATTGCGAGCTACTCTGGGAGTGTGGGTTGCTCCGCTTGGACCTCATACACCGGGGGTAGAACCTTTCCCTGTTTGCGGGTTCACCCTCGCGACAGTGGCGCTGTCTGTGGGGATTGACTGCTACAAGAAGCCGTTGCCCCCAAGCTAGTTAGGCAAGACTCAATGACAACCATGCCACCGAAGAAGAAGCCGACGTCCACATCCCTGGGAGCCACCATGGGCGCTGGGGAAGGAGGATCGGGGAGATAAGGAGCAAGACGCAGAGTCGTTCCCAAGCACAGGAGGAGGAAGACTGAGTCCCTGCTATCATGGAGGACTCCTAGGAGGAGCCCTCGCTGCAGCCGGCGGTGGCGATGCACAAGTGTGCGCCTAGGCGTCGCCCCTAGGCAAGGGGCCAGTCGATTGCAGCACAGGAGGAGGAAGCTGTGGAAGCATCAAACCACCCAGGTCGACGAGGTGGTGGGTGCAGGGAGGCTGCTCCACGGGAGGCAAGGAGATCACAGGCTATTCTTGATCCCAATGTGCAGGCGCTTATAGAGGCGAACACGAAGCTTATGGAGGAGGTAAAGCGCCTGAGGGAGCAGGCGCATCAAGGTCCCACGGCTCCAATGGACGAAAGCTCTGACCAGGAGGTGTTATCGCCCGTGCATGCGAGGATAACCAAGGAGGACGATGATCCCAACCCCCTTTGCGCCAGATTCTGGGCAAAGAAGTGGCCATCTCTGGGAACCTTCAAGCTACTGACCTTCAAACCATACAACGGCAAGGTGGACCGACTGGAGATCCTCCACGTCTATGACACCGCGGTGGAGGCAGCAGGGGGAGATGATGACATCTAGGCCAAGGGGCTACTGCTGGTGCTGGATGGGATAGCCCTTTCATGGTATTCCTCTCTGGATCTCAGATCCATTGAAAGCTGGCCCCAGCTGCGCACTAAAATGGAGAGCAACTTCCAAGGAAACTTTTGATGGCATGAAGGAGGAGAGTGATCTGTTTGTACTCAAGCAGCACGAAGGAGAGTCCCTCAAGAGTTACTTCCAATATTTCTTCAAGATCAAGTGCCAGATCCAGAGAGTCAGCGACACAACCATCATTAATGCGGCCCGCTGTGGTTTGCGGAAGGGACCGCTGGCTGAAAGGCTTGCTCGCAAGGAAGTCCGCACTATGGAGGAGCTCTTCGTGAAGATGAAGGAATATGCCCGTGCGGAGGAAGATAATCTCCGGAGAGAAGAAAAGCCAAGGCGGGAGCCATCGAAGCGGTCCCCACGGCGAGGGGACCGAGAGAAGGATCACGCTCCTCGGGCGAGGGCATGGCCTCGAGACAAGAAGCGCTAAGGCAAGGATAAGGGGAAGAAGGTTCTACTACACGGACGAGCATGATAATCGACGCGATAACAAGAGGAGGCGACCGGAGCAGCGAGGACGCAGCCCATCCTATTGGCACGATCAGTGAGAGGGCGAACACGCCGCACCCAGAAGAGATGAAGTAGCAAGGAGGAGATACCGTTGTGAGTACCACGAGGAGAATGGCACCCATGACATGATCAATTGCAAAGTGATCGGGGGTACCGCCAGTTCAGGGCAAAGCAAAGGAAAGCCAAGATGCTGCCGCCGCCACTGCCCCTACCACCTCCGGAGCAACAAAGACCCCCGTAGCACGGAGCGGTGCACCATATGCGGAGGGTCATCAATACCATCATCGAGGGATCTTCGTTGCACCTATCTTCAAAAAGGTAACGCAAAGCCTACGCAAGATAGATCAATGACATTGGTGTCAACTCATCACCCATCCCCCTGCGACATTGCGAACCCATCACGTTCACAGAGGAAGATGCAAGGGGAGTGCACTTTCCACACCAAGACTCCTTGGTTTTCACCATCATTATTGCGGACTGTGAAGTCCGAAGAATTCTGGTTGATGGAGAAAGCGCAGTGGACATTTTTTTCGCTGATGCCTTCAGGAAGATGATGATTCCCACAATAGGCTAAGGCAATCGGAGGTGCCACTGGTGGGCTTCAAAGGAAACCTCATTGAAACGCTTGGAGAAATAGATCTTGAGGTCACCTTCTGAACGTCGGGCGCCAACATCATGCGAGAAGTCACCTTTGACGTCGTGGCCATGCCGTTCCAATACAATGCAGTGATGGCACGTGGGTCTCTAACCTCCCTAGGAGCTATTATACATCATGGATTTCTTTGCATGAAAATGTCTTTGCCAAGCAGCACAATCACTGCGCGAGGGGACTAGGATTTGGCGAGGAAGATAGACTTGGAAGGGCCCCCGCAAGTCAAGCATGTATATACGACGGAGGAAGACCCTCTCCCAGATCAACGCAGCAAATGGCTTCCAAAATCCAGACCTTAAGGAGAAATGAAGCGCGTGTCGCTGCAACCCAAAGGCAACAAAATGGTGACGATGAGCGCTGACCTAGCCCCGCGTGAAGAAGAAGCCTTACTTGAAGTCCTCCGACAGCATGAGGAGGTGTTTGCTTGGAGTCCGGAAGATATCCCCGAGGTAGAGCGGAGCACAATCGAACATTCCCTCGCCATTAAGCTCGACGCCACTGATGGCTACAGAAAGGCAAGACACGGTGAAGGTAGAGGTCACGAAGCTACTGAGGGCGGGAATCATTCGCGAATCTGTTCATACTAAATGGCTCGCGAATGTAGTCCTCATCAAGAAGTCCAGTGGAGCTTGGAGGATGTGCATAGACTTCATCGACTTAAACAAATCATGCCTAAAGGATAATTTCCCCCTTCCTCACATCGACTAGCTTGTTGATTCCACTTCTGGCTATGAAATGATGAGTTTCCTTGATGCATATTCAGGGTACCACCAAGTCTACATGTGGAGGGAGGACGAGGTGAAGACGACATTCATCACGCCCTTCGGAACGTATTGCTTTGTGCGAATGCCCTTCGGCCTCAAAAATTCTGGTGTAACCTTCGCGAGGCTGACAGCAAAGACCTTTGCCAAGCAGCTCGAAAGAAACATAGAAGCCTACGTCGATGATATCCTCGTCAAGAGCGACAGGAAAGAGGAGCACGTCACCGACCTTCGGGAGACATTTGAAAGCCTAACGGCGAAGAAGGTAAAGCTTAATCCTGACAAGTGTATTTTCGGTGTTAGAGCAGGAAAATTGCTAGGGTTCCTAGTCTCCGAGCTGGGCATTGAAGTAAATTCTGAGAAGATAAGGGCAATTCAAGACATGGCCCCTCTGCGAAACATCAAGGAGGTCCAAAGGCTCATGGGATGGCTTGCGGCGTTTACCAGGTTCTTGCCCATGTCCACGGAGCGAAGCCTCCTGTTCTTTAAAGCCTTACGAGCCAACGAAACCTTCTCCTTGATGATGGAATGCCAAGTTGCGTTCGACAAGCTCAAATAAGGCCTGATGGAACTGTATACCTTGTAAAGCCCAAAGCAGGGGGGAGCTGCTTCTTTACTTGGTAGCAAGCCCCTCCGCGGTCAGCGCCGTCCTGGTGCCAGAAGAAGCGGCGAAGCAGCAACAGGTTTATTTTATCTCTGAAGCCTTGCATGGGGCAAAACTCCGGTACTCTGAGATAGAGAAACTGGCATACGCCCTACTAATGGCGTCAAGAAAGCTCCAGCATTACTTCTAGGCCAACCGCATCAAGGTACCTCTCTGAGCTTTATGCTATCCAACAGGGAAAGTTCTAGACGGATTAGCAAATAGGCGGTGGAGCTCATACTATTTGAGCTGTCCATTGTCCCGCGCATTGCAATCAAGAGTCAAGCCCTGGCGGCCTTTGTAGTAGAATGGACATCCTCAGCGGCGGAGGGCCAAGGTCATGCTAAAGCATGGGTCATTTATTCAGACGGATCATGGGGTGTGAATGTTGTCAGAGTAGCAACAATAGTCAAAGTTTCCGAAGGGGAGAGCACCGAATTTGCAGCGAAGCTGAAGTTCCCGTCGATCAACAACATTGCTGAATATGAAGCGCTACTCCTGTGCCTCCGAGAAACGAAAGCCATGGGGGCGAAGCGAGTGGTGCTAAAGACCGACTTAAAGCTGATCGAAGGGCATGTTAACAAAGAGTACCAAGTGAAAGATGCACAGCTCCAGAAGTACGTTGACACAATTAGAGCGATGGAAAAAAGTTTCGTGGGTTTCTTTGTGCAGGCAATCCCAAGGGCGCAAAATGAGCGGGCGGACGAGCTAGCCAAAGCAATGGGGGCCGGAGAGGCCTTACCCTCGGCCGTGTTCTTTGAGGTGCTTCGAGCTCCATCGGTTGCCGCGAAGGTCAACCTCATAGCTCAGACCGCCAACAAAGACTGGAGAGAGGAAATGTATAACTACCTTCTTAATAGCGTGCTCCCACAAGACGAAGTGCAAGCGAAACGCCTGGAAACCCAGGCAAAGAAGTATGCCATCATCGAGGGGCTCTTGTTTCGAGGCAGGCTCTGCACCATGTGGCTCCGCTGCGTCTCCTAGGAGGAAGGAATCGAAGCGCTACGTGAAGCACATGAAGGGGATTGCGGTGCGCACCGAGCCCGGAGGAACCTCGCAGGAAAGGTGTTCAAAATGGGCCTATATTGGCCAACTGCACTGCAAGATGCGGAGCATTTAGTCCGGCATTGCCACATGCATCAATGGATGACCAAGCAGAAGAAGGTGCCACTGAGCGAACTACACCCATACCCCTGGTGTGGCCCTTCGCCAAGTAGGGAATGGACATCGTTGCCACGCTCGCGAAGGCTCGGGGGAGCCTTCAGTTCGTGATCATGGTGATTGACTATTTCTCCCGCTAGGTCGAAGCGGAACCAGTGGTGAAGGTAACCGTGGAAGCTGCGTAAAAATTTTTCTAGAAAACTATCATTTGTAGGTTCGGGGTACCATTCCAAGTCGTCACCAACAATGGATCACAGTTCGAATCCAAAAAGTTCAAAGACTACTATGAAGGGGTCGACACGAGAATACGCTTCGCATCGGTGGGCCACCCCCAAGCGAACGGAGCAGTTGAGAGAACAAATGAGATAATCCTTGACGGCATCAAGAAAAGGCTTTACAACTTGGCCAAGGGCACATGGCTAGATGAGCTCCCTAAGGTCCTATGGGCGGCCCGCACCTCCGTGTCTAGAGCAACTAGATTCTCCGTGTTCCGGCTTGTCTTCGGAGAGGAGGCAGTCACACTTGCAAAAATCCAAGCCAAGTCCCTCCGGGTGATCAGAGGTCCCATGCAGGAAGGTGTAGAGGTTACGCATGATCTAACAAAAGAATGCATGCTCCAGGCCCTGATCACAATGCAGGCCTATGCAAAGGCGTCGATCGGAAGCTTCAACAAGAAGGTGAAGCAGCGCAACCTCTCCTCAGGGGACATTGTGCTTAAGAGGGCAACCCCGACGTATGTGAAACTGGAAACAACATGGGAGGGCCCATACGACATCAAGGAGTCCACAACAAAAGGTGACCACAAGCTAGTAACTCCGGAGGGGGAAGATGTGCCAAGGACCTGGAACACCGAGGTCCTTAAGAGGTTCTATCCATGAAGGGCTCACGCTGCAGCAAGGCAAAACACTTGCATTGTAAAAAAAAGAAAAAGAAAAGAAAGATAAGGAGTTATGTTCAGGGGCCCCTTCGTGCCCCCACCCTTGGTTTTTTCTCCTCTGGGGTTTCCACGTTAAAATCACGTGTCTCTGCGCTTGGGCATTTTTTGCATCGCAGATGTTGCGCGAAGGTAGCGACTGCAGAAGATGGAGCATTTGTGCTGAGTGCTTGGTGCGCTAAAATCCCACTCACTCCTTCACTTTGGAATGCTTGGTTAGCTAACGTCTTACTCGTTTGCCTGCGCGGAGCTCTTGGTAGGCTAACGTTCTACTCGCTCCATCACGCCGAGTGCTTGGTAGGCTAAAGTCTCACTCACTCATTCGCTTTGAAACGCTTGGTAGGCTAACATCCTATTCGTTTCCCCGTGCAGGGCTCTTGGTAGGCTACCGTCCTACTCACTCCACCGCGCCGAGTGCTTGGTGGACTAAAGTCCCACTCACTCTTCGCTTTAGAGCGCTTGGTAGGCTAACGTCTTACTCGCTCCGTCGCGCCGAGTGCTTGGTGGGCTAAAGTCCCACTCACTCATTCGCTTCGAAACGCTTAATAGGCTAATGTCCTACTCGTTCCCCCACGCGGAGCGCTTGGTAGGATAACATCCTGCTCGCTCCGAGTGCTTGGTGGGCTAAAGTTCTACTCACTCCTCCGTTTTGGAATGCTTGGTAGGTTAACGTCCTACTCGTTTTTCCGCGCGGAGAGCTTGGTAGGCTAACGTCTTAGTCACTTCGTCGCGCCAAATGCCCGGCGGGCTAAAGACCTACTCACTCCCTCGCTTCGGAACGCTTGGTAGGCTAACGCCCTACTCGTTCCCTGCTTGGAGTGCTTGGTCGCTTGGCAAATGCCGTACTCTGTCCATCAGCTCGGAACCTTTGCTTTGGAATATTTGAGGCTACCCGAAGGACCGAAATTCGTAGGTACAACTTGAACGAAGTGGAGGCTAGTGTGGGCGGCAACACATCATATCTTCTTGCCGCCCATGAAACTGAGAAGAAGCAGTACAGACCTGCGACTTTGTCAGAGCACTCGAGTAGGCCCCGCACCGTGCCCTGCTGGCCTGTAACCGCCACCCATATGTAATTTCCCCTGTAACCTCGCATAGGATGCTTGGCAAGAGGGCAAAGTTGTAAAGGGGCTGGGTAAGAGTCTAAGAAAAGACCCTTTGACCCTTATCTACGGGGCAGGTAAGGGGTGATGCATATAATTTCGGCTGAAATGTCCCCATTGTCCCTGTTCTGGCCAAGCCAGTGAGGACAGTAGGGTCAACCAAGAGTGTATAGACCCACCTATATAAAGGAGGCATGAACCAATGCGAGAAGGACTTTTTCTTTCCTGCAATCCTATTTCACTTCAAGTGCGAGTGCTTCGAGAGAAAACAAGAGTCTTCCATTACGAGCTGCTCCGGAAGTGTAAGTTGCTCCGCTTGGACCTCACACACCGAGGGTAGTCCCTTTTCCTGTTTGCAGGTTCACCCCGCGACAATATACACGGAGGGTTTTCAATCACATCTTTGCAAGGTGGTAGATCTTTCCGCTCGGAGACTCTTCCATAACGCAACCAACTAGGGAAACCAACAATGAACGATATTTAACGAACTTAACTGCGTACTTTGTCCTCCGTTCCGTCCGTAGTGACGCACAACCATGAACTCCTGGTTGCTCTTGCACCCGAAGTTGAAGAGCTAAAGGCGCAAACGTATGTAGTTACGATGTGTTTGGTTTGCCATATCAGATGGAACGGTCTGAGTGCATCCGTTGCCAATGATCCACTCGCTCCTCAAAAAGCATCAGACAGACACAGTTTGTCACTTGTGAATGGACCGAGCAATCCTCGAACCAAACATGTTGTTAATTCCCCCATATACATATAGCAAAGGTTAATATTAATGTCGTTTCGCCGCAACCACCTTCTTTAGGTACATGACAAACAACTAATGATAAAATTTACTACAACCACGAGCTCGAAAATTCACCAAATATTATGTTCACAAATCACTGAAATTTCCAGAAAAAAAAAGAGATAAGGAGTTGGGGAAAAAAATGTCATCACATCACACCACACCAAATCCATATCCTCGTGGCACGTCCGGTGAAGTAGTTATCCGTTCCAGCTGCATACAGTCGGCCCCTATTTCCGGGGACCTTCGTACATCTACGCTAGCCTAAGATTGCTAGTGCTGTAGGTTTTACAAAATATTGAAATCATCTCATACAAGCATGAGTATTATACACTATAAAGGTTCAACACTACTACAGAACTGGGCATCACAACCGGTCCATCAGAAGCGGTTTGGTGCGAACCCGTTGTAATCTTCGTACTAGAACCGGTTCGTGGGCAACGGGCGGGAGAGGGCTTCCAGAAGCGGTTTGAAACACGAACCGCGTGTAAAGTTCCATCTCTACAACCGGTTTGTATCCCAAACCGGTTGTGGGTTTCCAGGACAGGTTTGAGGCACAAACTGGTTGTAAAAGGCAAGCTCTAGAAGCGGTTTGTGTCTCAAACCGGTTGTAGAACCATCTCGCCCAGCGCATTTAAAACATCTTCTTCCTCCCCGAGGGCGCAGAGGTGAACGGGAAGTGTTAACAGGAAGGACCAAGGTACTGTTCAAGGGGAGGTGCTGCCCAATTTTTCAATTGAGATGATTTAGCTGTAAATTAAGTGGTTCAAGGTTAGTAACGTCATGTTAACATCCTTCTCACCTAAGTATTGTTATTTTTTTTTGCATTGAATGTGGAGAAATGTTGATTTGTTCTTTGTTGAAAAGTGTGTGTTTTGTTTGCTAGCTAGTTGCACCAGTGAAAAGTTTCTTTGCTTGTTTGCTAGCTACCTAACTTGTTTGCTAGCTAGCTTGATCATCTAATTTTAGGGAGTTGATCTCAAAATGAAGTTGTTTGCTTTAGGATCCAAAATTTAACGATAAATTTGCTAGCTAGCTTGATCACCCTAATTTTAGAAACTAATTATTGGAGTATGAAATAAATAAGGTAAAAATTAGAAGGAAAAAAATAAAAAGGTAGAAAGGGAAAAATAATTCGTTAGATTTAGTTAAAAATTGTAGAAGGATTAAAAAATAATTAAAAATGTAACAATTAGTTATTTATTTGTGCAAAAAATATGAAGGGTAAAAATTTTTAGTTAGGTTTAGTTAAAAATGTATAAGGATAAAAAATTACAAAGGTAGAAAGGAAAAATAAATAGGTTCAAAATTGTAGAAGGATAAAAATAATTTTAAAAATGTAACAATTAGTTAGTTTTAGTTCAATAAATGTAGAAGGACAAAAAGAATTTGGTAGGTGGATTTTTTGTTGCAAAGAAAAAATATTGTCTTTAATTGTAGACCTAAGAAGAACAAAAAGTAATTAGAAAGGTAGATCTAAGTGCTTGTGAGCTTTAGATTTTGAAATATAACTATAGTTTTTAATAAAATATAACTTGGTATAGATGAACCGCAATGGATGTACAATGCGGACCGCCGCTCGAGAGAGTGTATTGATGGCGCAGGGGTTTTCGATGCGCCGTTGCCTTCTTGCTCGCAGCGCCTACATATGTTGTCCGTGTGTAGACCGCAGAATGAGAAGGAGCACTCCCACCGATGGCGGGTTATGAACCATTTGATCATGAGAGGATTCATGCCAAACTATACTGTTGGACCAACCATGGCGGTTGAGGATTAGCCGGATAGATGATGAAGACGACGAGGAAGAAGAAGAGGGTTTGAACAAGATCCCGCACGCCAGCAATCTTGTTTCGTGGAAGATACACTCGGAGAGTTTGGTAATGATGAGTCGGACCAGATGCCGCGGCGGAGAGGAGACTACACAGATGAAAGACAATTCGACAAGTTCCAAATAAGATGATAGAGGACCACAGACTCCTTTGTACCCAAACTGTAAGGCGGGGCTGTAAAAACTGCGCACCACATCGAACTAATGCAATGGAAGGCCACGAATGGTGTCTCGGATAAGGGATTCGATGAGTTGTTATCACTATAAAGAAGTTGCTTCCGGAAGATAACACTCTGCTGAATCTACATATGAAGCGAAGCAAGTCGTATGTCCTTTGGGATTAGAAGTACGTAAGATACACGCATGTCCTAACGATTGTATCCTCAGACGCAATGAGTACGAGGATTTTGATGTTTGTCCGGTGTGCAAAGAATCGCGTTACAAGATGAAGCGTGACGACCTGTGAAATAGATGGGGAGCGATGAAGAATAGACCTCCGCTAAGGTGGTGTGGTATTTCCTGTCATCCTCCGATTGAAGCGTCTGTTTACTAACAAAGCGCATGTCCAGATGATGCGTTGGCACAAAGAAGAGCGTAAGGACGACGGGATGCTTAGACATCCCGCTGATGGCTCCCAATGGAGGAAAGTTGATCGAACATACCCGCACTTTGTAGATGAGGTGAGAAACATAAGGTTTGGGTTGAGTACGGATGGTATGAACTGCTCGGCGAAGTTGAGCGGCAGCCATAGCACTGGCCTGTTACACTATGTATCTATAACATTCCTCCTTGGTTGTGCATGAAGCGGAAGTACATATTGATGCCGTTGTTGATCCAAGGGCCCAAGCAACCCGGATCGACATCGATGTCTATCTGAAACCATTGGTTGAAGATCTCGTAACATTGTGGGAGGATGGTGTACGGGTATGGGATGAGCACAAAAGACAAGATTTCACCCTCGTGGATTGTTGTTTGTTACCATCAATGACCGGCTGCGCTTGGTAACTGTCGGCCTAACTATAAAGGATATAGAGCCTGCGTGCAAAGGCTTAGATGAAACGGACAGCATGTACCTCAAAAACTCTTGAAGGTTGTATACATGGGCCATCAGAGGTTTCTTCTTATAAGGCATCCGCTATGAAGAGAGGCAGGAATTTTAACGGAAACCGGACCTTCGTGTTAAGCCCGAGCATCGAAGTGGGCCGCGGTGTTTGCTATGGTAAAGGATCTGAAAGTAGTTTTTGGAAAGGGTCCTGGGAGAAAATCTATACCGAATGAGGAAGGTCAGGCACCCATGTGGAAGAAAAAGTCAATATTTTAGGATTTGCCTTATTGGGAAGTTTTAGAGGTCCGTCACTCACTTGACTTTATGCACATCACGAAGAATGTTTGCGTGAACTCTGTTAGGATACTTAGATATGTACGGCAAATCGAAAGATACACCGCAAGGTCTGAGGGATCTAAAACATTTGGAACCGAGGAACGATCTACATCCGTAAAAGACAGCAAATGACAACATTATCTACATCCCGCGAGCTACACTCTAAGCAAAGAAGAGAAAAAGCATGATAGAGTGCTTGAACAAAGTGAAGGTCCTTCCGGATACTCCTCGAATGTAAAGAGACTCATAAACATGAAAGAGAATAAAATCGTCCACCTGAAATCCCATGACTGTCTTGTGTTGATGACACAGTTGCTCCCAGTGGTTGTGAGAGGTATTTTGCCCGAGTGGGTCCGAGGGACAATCACAAAGCTGTGTTCCTTTTTCAATGTGGTTTCGCAAAAGGTTATTGATCCAGATAAACTAAGTAAGCTGCAGGATGACGTGGTACAAAGTGTGGTTAGCCTTGAGATGATCTTTCCTCCTGCATTCTTTGATATTATGGTTCATCTCACTGTTCACATTGTCAAGGAGATAGGTATTCTCGGACCCATGTTTCTGCACAACATGTTTCCTTTCGAGAGGTACATGAGTGTCCTAAAGAGGTATGTCCGTAACCGATCTCATCCGAAAGGATGCATAGCCGAGGGGTATGACACAGAGGAGGTGATTGAGTTCTGTGTGGATTACATTAATGATCTAAATCTGATTGGTGTCCCTATATCACGCCATGAGGGGAGGCTCCGGGGGAAAGGGACACTACGTCGGAAAGCACTTGCATGCAAAGATCTTTTTACTTTTAAACAAGCACATCTCACGGTTACTCAAACACCCATCAGTAGTGGCCCTTATGTCCTTCAAAGACAAGAGTATTCTCGCCGCGAATTCCTGTGAAGGTCTCGAGGATTGATAACACCGAGGCACATGGATTCATTCGCACTTGGTTACAAAACTACATCCTTTCGAAAGGGTCGACAATGAACAGCCAGTAACGCGCTGGCTCGGGACCATCTAGTGAAATCGTGACATTCAAGGGGCGAGATAAATGGTCACACATTTTACACGAAATCCTGTGATAAGATGAGCACGAACGAAATAGCGGCGTCCAGATAGACGCCATGACAACACCGCAAGGTGGACACATATTATGGTTTCATAGAAGAGATATGGGAGCTTGACTATGGACCCTCTATTCAAGTGCCAATGGGTTAAACTGAGTTCAAGCGACGTGAAGATCGACAAATATGGCATGACAATCGTAGACCTCATACAAGTCGGCTATAGGCGCGAACCATTCGTTCTCGCCAATGATGTTAGACAAGTCTTCTACGTAATGGACATGTCAACCAAACCTAAGAAGCAGAAGGACAAGCCAAAGCGACACGTGGTTCTCCAAGGCAAACGAAGGATTGTCGGAGTTGAGGACGCCACGAGACGAGGAAGAGTATAGTCGGTTCGACGAGCTCCTCCTTTGCGGTGGATGTCGACATAAGTGTGCCAATGACACAGATGTCGATGTTCGTATATACGCTATGATCATAACGAAGGCACACTTGTAAAGACAAAGTATGTTACTAGTTAAGATATGCTCTGTATGAAACTTATATATTTGAAGCATATATATAGAAATTAAGCAATGAAATTTTATACATTATAATGAAATATGAAACACAAGTATGAATTTTATACATTATAATGAAATATGAAACACAAGTATTGAAATTTTATACATTTTAATGAAATATGAAACACAAGTATTGAAATTTTAAACATTTTAATGAAATATGAAATGTATATCGAATTGTAAACATTTTTAAAAAATGAAACACAAGTACTGAAATTTTAAACATTTTTAAAAAATATGAAACACAATTACTGAAATTTTAAACATTTTTAAAAATATGAAACACAATTATTGAAATTTTAAACATTTTTAAAAAATATGAAACACAAGTATTGAAAATTTAAACATTATACTGAAATATAAAACAAAAGTACTAAAATTTTAAACATCTCAAAAGTCAGTTAAATAAAAAAGGAGAAAAACCCCTCTAGAAGCAGTTGGTAATACAAACCCCTTGCAGAAGGTAACCTCTACAAGCGGTTTGTATTACGAACCCCTTGTAGAAGGGGACCTCTACAACCGCGCAAGTAAAACAATCTGGATACCACCTCTACAAGCGGTTCGTAATACGAACCCCTTGTAGAAGGGACCTCTACAAGCGGTTTGTAATACAAACGCCTTGTAGAAGGGAAGCTTACAAGCGGTTCAGATATCTAACCAACCCCTTGTAGAAGGGACCAAACAAGCGCCAAGAAGACAATCTGATACCCTTACAAGCGGTTAAGTCTGAACCCCTTGTAGAAGAGACCTCTACAAGGGGTTGGGACTACGAACCGCTTGTAGAGGCCGCTTCTAAGGGGTTCAGATACGAACCGCTTCTAGGGGTATCCTATATATTTCACTCGTCTTCCTCGCTTCACTCTCCCCAAAATTTTTCTAAGTCCCGAGCCGTCCTCTGCACAGACTCCTCTGTCGCTCCGCCAGATCTCCGCCGAGCCCCAGCGCGCTCGACGCCTCCTCCAACGTCTTGGCGCCCTCGTCGCCGCATCTCTCCATCGAGATCCCACGTCGCGCTTCGCCGCTCTTGACCGCCGTCTTGCGCTCGCCGACGTGCCTCGCCACCGCCGTCTGGCGCTGCGGCGTCGCCGCCACACCGCGGACCTCCATCGCCGTCGACCTCTCGACAAGGCCCCGCGCCCCAATCCCGGAGGACCTAGGTTGCCCACGCCCACGCCAAGACTGCCTCTGTTTCATGTGTGCACACAGGGTGTTCAATGAAACGTCCCAACGGGAAGCTGAGAGAAATTGAGAGAGAGGGAACTAGGGAGAGAGAGCTAGAGAGAGATAGGGAGAGATAGGGAGAGAGAGCTAGAGAGAGATAGGGAGAGAGCTAGAGAGAGATAGGGAGAGAGAGCTGAGAGAAATAGGGAGAGAGCTAGAGAGAGATAGTGAGAGAGAGCTAGAGAGAGATAGGGAGAGATAGGGAGAGAGAGCTGAGAGAAATAGGGAGCACTTTGGACATGTTATAAATCAAAATTTTAAAACTTTATATATAAAAATCTTTTAAATTATTTGAATTGGATACATTAAAACCATACATATAGATTCGTTTCGAGAAGCACTTCTATAATATCATATTTTATGCCGTTTATCAAAAAATTAAAAATATAATTAGTGATCAAAGTTGTATTTCAAAAACCGTGTCAATAGACATCACGTAAGTTTTAAGAACCGCAGGTAGTATCTCACAATGAAAAAAATCATCAAATTTCACACGAATATGGCATGACTTGGATGAGAGATTAGTGGCCTGATCTGCAAAGCATTGGCTAATCCTTCTTTTATCTATCCTTTCTTTTTAGCTTTGTCACTTTCCTTCTGCTTGTCTCGCCTCCCTGTCACTCTCTCTCCTCCCCCTCTCTTCTTTTATCATGTGCACAAGTGGCGATACTAATTTAACATTGTTTCGCAATTATGATATATAGATGGAGCAACCAGGCAATGCCAACGATATTTTCGATGAGACTCAGTTCATGCTAGACTCGATCGCGAAGGGTAGCATCAGAGGATACGACGAAGGTGACGCTAACGCTACTGCCGAGGAGGCTGTGAACCAAGGCGACGCTAATGCTACTACCTTGTGTTTCGGTGATGCCGTGGACACTGGGGCCAGCGAGGTAATGCCACAATAATGCTCTGGTACACGCCGCCTTTCGAGCAATATAAAACAATCTTAACACGCTCATATTTTTCTGTAATTTAAGGAGGGTACATCGAGCAACCAATCGAAGCGAGGACCTAACAAGAAGCCGTCGGCAAAGCATGTATTTACCGATGTTAACTCCGACGGGATGCCGATTGCCCCTCTTTCAGCAATTGGGCCATTCAACAACGCTTGTGGTTTCCATGTAAGGGACCACATCCCAATTAGCATCCAGAAATGGGCTGAAGTCTCTCAAACTACCAAGGAGCTACTGTGGACAGATATTAAGGACAATTTCAAATTCCCTGAAGGGTTCGAAGACAAAGTATAGAAATACACTTTGAAAAAGATGGCAACCGTATTCCAGTCTTGGAAGACGTCTCTAAATGCCAAGTATGTGCAGAAAGGAGAAAGGTCTGACTTCAATCTATTTCCTAAGCTGGCTGATCACTGGGAAGCGTTTGAGGAATACAAGCTGTCAGCTCAAGGCCAACCCGCGAGCCAAAAGAATAAGATAAATGCACAGAAGAAGAAGTACCACCACCATCTCGGCGCCGGTGGCTACATCAAGGCTATACCGAAATGGGAAAAGCGGGAGGAAGAATTATTGGCCAAGGATGTACCACCTGCTACTGCTGACTGGGAATTTCGCCTGCGAAATTGGTTCATGGCTCACGGGAGGGCCCTTGCAGATGATAGCAGCTTGGTGATGGCACCAGGAGTGCATGATGTTGGGCAAAGGATCGTACAAGCCGTTCAATAGTCTCAGTCAGGTTCCTTAGTGACAGATAGGGAGAATGATGAGCTGACACATGCCCTCCAAAACCGGGAGTACCCGGGACGGACAAGAGGTATTGGTTCGTCGACGCCTTGGAAGCACGGATTCGCAAAGGATTCCCAAATGTACAGGAGCCGAGCAAGAAGCAAAACCAGAGAGCTATACAAATACAGCCAATTAGAAAGGGAGCTAAGAGCTACCTAGGCTAGCATCGGCGACATAGTTGCTCAACAAGTGCAGATAGCCCTCAGCAAGCTTCAGGGAATAGGTCCGAGCAATCTGCCAGATGCTATGATCACCCCAGAGCCTCACAAGCAATGGCAATTGTCGTCCACCGCGGCACCTGATGGGGATGACCTCGGCCATTTTCGATGGGCGACATCAAGGTTCGCCGCCAATGTGAGCTACATGTCCAAAAAGCGAAACCTCTCCATAAAGGTGGCTTACGGCATGGCGTTCCCAGAGAGCCGGGCAGACATTTCATTGCAACGAGATACCCCGGTTACTCGAAAATCGCCGTGGAGGAGGTGTTAAGCGGATTTGAAGATCTTATGCTCAATATTGCTTTGGAGGCGATGAGGTGGCCAAGCTTGGACAGGCCCTCCACGGTATCATCCTCTGGCAAAACGGTACATCATGTTTGCAGATGGCGTGGAGGTGTCATCTCCACCGCGAGACATCGAACAATTGGGCCGGCCGGAGAAAGCTCGCCTCCTCCACAACGACAAACCATGCCTCCTCCAATGTCACCTCCACGCAATGCCTCGCCGCCAATACAGAGTACTCCTGCTCCACCACCTGCTCCACGCAGAAGCCCAACTCCACCAAAGACCTCCAACAAAAACGAACCCCCAAGAAAAAGCACGCCCACCATCTCCTCCGCGAAAAAAGCTTCAAATAAAAAGGAGCCATCCTCCTCCCCGAAGGCCCAGTCCACCGATCAACAAGGTCAAAGGAACCTTCAAAAGGGCATATGATATGACGGACGAGGAGACAAGCAAAGTTGTTGCTGCGAGGTTGTTGCACACTGCACCTAAGGTGCCAGCCCAAGCAAGCAATTGACCAAAAGCTTCAAAACACTTCGCGACATCCCATGCGGCGCCATCGCCTCTGACGTCGAGACCACGGCCGGACAATAGTAAAGGCTACACGAAGTCTAAACGGGCTAAGGCAGAGGCAAAGAAAGAAGAAGGAAGAGCAAGAACAATTTTGAACAATTCATGAAAGAGGCAAACCTCGGTTCTGCAATGAAGCTCTTGGATTAACGGATGATATCCCAATGGCAGAAGTGAGATGGCAATATAAGTTGGGCCAGGAGTTGGTTAACCCTAAAACCATAAAGGATTTACCAACCAAGATGCGGCAATTTCATGAATGGTACATGGTAGAGTCCGCTCAAGAAAGAAATATGTTCCCCCTCCGTATCACACACGAACATTTCTATCGCGGGGACAACCAAATATGGCTAGAATTCGAAGACTTCTACCAGTTTTACCATCAGGACGCTGTCAACGTGTCTCTCATGAGCTGCTGGTGTCTGTAAGTGTCAGGCTAATAAGTTTACCATGTGCTTCCTCGTACCAGAAAGTTGCAACTCTAATAGTTTTTCCATTTCTATGTAGAATGGAGATACAACGATTGAGAAGACAGGGTGACTTCAACATCGGCTTCATAGACCCAGAGATTGTCAACGAGGCTGTCATCGGATACAACCCAAAGGTTGTTGAGGAGTACATTTTGGATGCACTCTTAGGACAGCACTACAAACCATACATACTTCTGCCCTTCAACTTCGAGTACGTATATATCAGTTCCTAACCTCTCATTCCTAGCTTTTTAAAGCATACATAATATGACTAATTACATATATATGTTGAATATATTAATAGGTTTCACTAGGTCCTTCTTGTTATCATGCTTGATAATAGCAAGATCATTGTTCAAGACTCAAAAAGGAAACCACAGGAAAAATATTAATATATCATTGACGCGGTAAATCGGTATGGCATATATTAATTTATAAGATGGTTTCCTTATTCTATTGAAATGCCTACCTATTTAATTAATTCAAACTCTAATAATTACTATTCATGTATTAACGCATCACAGGGCATTCGCAAAGTTCCGAAAGAAGCATAAAGGAGCTTTCAAGAACGAATTCTGATCCAATTAAGCACTCGATGCGTAATAAAGCATACTAATTAATTCATATTCTTTAGTGATAGTTTTTCATCTCAATACTTGTATTCTTTTTAAATTTCATCATAGGTTATACAGCAAACGGCAGAAAACAACTTATGTGGCTATTATGTGTGCCACTACATGCAAAATATTTGCCACGGTGATGTGCCCAAAATAAACTACGACGTTGTGTATGTCAAAAGTACTAAAGTAATGATGCATCGAAATTAATGATGCATCTCAATTTCTTAGTACTTACAATTTACGTGTTCAGAGATTTATTTATTTCCTGTTTTGGCAGCCTTACCTCGATGTGCAAGGTGTGATCCCGCCTCACCGCGTTGCAGCAATTCAAGAACAACTTATCGACTTCATTGTCGACGAGATTATATCCACCAAAGGCGAGTTCCACACAAAGGGATGGAGAGGTTGTCCTTCTCTAAGGACAGGTGAAATATCGGAATCATCGAAGGCCATATATAGCGATGCAGGCAATAAATGACCTCAAGATTCACCCTTGTACTCTTGAAATGTATAAACATTGCTTCAGTGTGCTCCTTATTTTATGTATGTACACATTTTTAATTTATTCATATTGTTGTGTAAATGAACTTATTTGTGGTTGTGTGAATGATAGAGTACACATCATATTATATTTTTAATTGTGAAAAAAATATTGTAGTTGTATTTAATTTTATTGTCAAAATTCATATTGAAAACCCCCCCTCAGAACATATTCTATATTGAATATAATTTACGCTCAGCCTCTCCACAAGCGGTTGGTAACTCCAACCGCTTGTGGAGAGGCCACACATGGCGCTCCCCCTTGCTGCCTCCGAGGCTCTTCACAAGCGGTTCGTAAGTCCAACCGCTTGTGGAGAGAGCACACGTGGCGCCTCCTCGGGCCGAGAGGGTCTCCAAGCGCCAAATGTCTGAACCGCTTGTAGAGAGCACCCATGTGGCGCCTCCACCGCCAAAGCGTTCCAAACCGCTTGTGGTGTCGTACCTGGCGGTTAGAACCGCGAGTGTTACCCGGAGGTATCACTCATGATTGCCTACAACCGGTTCCAAAACCGGTTCTAAAACCTGTTTCGAACCGGTTGTAGTAGCTGGTTCGCTGGTAGTGCAAATACATAGAGGCTCAAGTTTGTAGGGCCGAGTTGGCCAAATATTACAATACCAAAAAATGAGCTCTTTAATCAGAGTTCGAAAATACGGAAATGAAGATAGATACGGCTTTGGGATTCCAATGCCTATGCCATCCACCTGACAGGCAAGCGACGGGAGTCCCGCCTAACACCCGTCCTGCCTGTCAACTTCCTGAGCTTCCTCGCCGTCATAGCAGTAGTAGGGGTCCTCTTCTTCTCTATCTCCATCACAACCTAAAAGAGTGAGTGGGTGCGAAGGTGAGCGCGCAATCAAACCGCGTTCGTGAGCCAAAATCCTGCCTAATGCACATAGTGATACAGGCCGTATGGTGGGGCTAGGGTTTACTTTGTTTGCATAAATGCCAAAGTTATAATAATAGTAGTAAAGACCTATGACTTAGCCAAGTTAACAAAACAAAGACAAATGGTGCTTATATACACAAATTGATCATAACTGGGGTTTAATTCAACATTCAAAACTCGGCTATCCCAGCGATTCCAAAAAAACTCACAGCATGCAATTTTATAAACTTCCATCTTGGTATCATCCATTGCGGATGGATACTTCCACGGTATTATCTGTCACGGACAATATAATTCTCATCGTGGAAAGACATGCCCTTCACGGCATCATGTCGAAGATATGATTTCACACCACAGCAAAATATGCCCATCGCGGTACACAAACCCTTCTCGGTATTGATTCTCAATTTCGGGAAAATGATTGATTTAGAGACGCTTCGCACTCGGGCAGTAAGGGGCACCCAAGTGCATGAGTTTTCACCGTGTTAACGACGTGTATGTTGATAGTCAGGAATTGCGAGCAATCCGTCATCCTATATCCATATCCGTAGATAACAAGGGTTCGACCCATTGGAATCTAGACATAGCCATTACTATGAATTCGCCAACGACTTATACATAGTCCAATAGATGTTAATTAAGTTCTTAGGTTACCAAGTGACAGGGTAGGAATCATATCAAAGATAAGGGTTGTGCTTATTAACACATGTAATAATTTGGATTATATTTAGACCAGCTCTATCAGCTTTGTTTTTAACAACATATTATAATGATAGAATATAAAGCATGCAAGTTCATAATTTAAATCAACATAATTTAAATAAAACTGGGTTAAAAGAATGATTCTAGATATATTGGATCGCCTGGACCGAGCGTGTTGATATCCTGTTCTTCGAGAGGTCCTTCCGGGTCTTCCGGATCTAACGAGAAAGAATCCAAATGGTACAGATGCATTTAGAAACATGATAGAACATGTTGCATGAGATTAAATGAACTTATAGAATCATGGTCTGGCTAAAGATGCAAAAACCCTTATATACTTGCATGAAATGATAGGTTTAACATGTGAATGAATGTATGTGTATGCATGACATTTATAAGATCTACCCATAATATATCTAACAAAAGGATATTAATATTAGAAATAAAGCATAATCATCTATAATGACAGAGACAAACTTTGCTTATAAGAGAATATGGATTTTTCTTTTTATATAAATATAAAACATATGAAAAGAGCCCACAAAGGACTTTTAAAGAAATAGTTTATATACGCATAGTGAAATCCTTATTTTTCCTAAGTTCTAGAAATTCCCAAGTATTTCTAAAAATATTTTCAGATTTATTGGAGGTCATCTAGTATTTTTAATAGATGTAAAAGCCTTTTCTGCATTTTTCTATAAAAGAAAAGGTTAGGAAAGAGCTATTAATTATTTACAGAGGCTTTGAATAGTTGTACATGCAAAGTAATATTTTTTCCTAAGTCCATAACACCTTCAAGTATTTTACATAATTTTTCTACAATTTTTGGGAGTCTCTAACTATTTTTACTAAATCATTTTAACTTTTTGGGATTAAATCAATTGGAAAGTACTGGAAAAATCAGTTTACACAGTAACGGCCCGAATACTGACACTTTGTGGCCCACATCGGGTTCGGCCCGAGGCAACGGTGGCCCAAGCGCGGCCTGGGAGGCAAAGGCGTAATCTTCAGATTACGTCTCCACTTAATCTCCCACGTGGGGCCGGAGGGCCCACACGTCGGTGACAGAACGCTGCTTCCGTGGGGAATTAACTTATTTAAACTTTGTGGGTCCCATACGTCAGCGAGACAGGTGCATAGTAATAAACCGTGACGCGAAGCTGATGTCAGCGCCTCAAACTTCTCTAGCTGAAACTCTGGTGAGACTTCGGCGATCGATTGGTAGCATTACAGGTCACTACTTCACGTATCGTTGATCCCTACGGGTTCGCGGGGACTATACCTATGACGTCCTGCCAGGGTTTCGCGGGCGGCGAGCTCTAGCGGCGGCACTGTGAGCAGAGGCGGCGGGGAGCTCATGCAAGGAAAGGCGACAGTGAGGCAAAGTCTTAGATGCACGAACAAGCTATCCTAGAGCATCTAGAGGCTACTGGGGTTGTTACCTTGGTGTCAGTGGATTTCGGGTTGGACCAGAGGGGCCGGCAACAAGGAACTGCTCGAGGCCGAAACGGGAAAGAGAAGGCCTGGTACTCCGGTGGTTCTCGCGTTGATTCCGTCCGGGGAAAGGTAGGTGATGATGCCGGAGGGGTGTAGACGAACACGGTGCCTCAAAAATGGCGCTGACGGCGAGAAATCGAAAAAGGGGAAAAGATGGCCGGCGGTGGTGGAGATGATCTCCTGCGAGCTATAAGCTAAGAAAGCCCAATTGGGCTTGGTGAGAGCAACAGAAGGAAGAAAGGAAGAGATGGAGGGGAACCGCGGAAGGTGGAGCTCACCGTGGTGGCTTGGCGATGGTGGCGGTGTTCGGGTAGGGCAGGACGGGGATGAGGAAGAAAGGGGGAGCTCGGTTTGGCTTATATAAGTGCGGGGAGGAGAGGTGAGGGCAGAGGGGAGGATGAACGCGCACAATGGCGACGTCGGTCTTCGTCCTTGCGTGGAATTCTTTAGGGTAGAGGTATTGTCCTCACCGGTGCTCCTCCAATGGCGGGGCGCGGCTGCTCCGGGAATCTAGCTGTGGGGAGGACAACGCTGACCGGAGCCTCGGTATGGCGCCAGTAGCTGGTGATGTGGGCGCGGGCGGTGGCCAATGGCAAGGTGTGACCGGACGAGGTGGGGGCGCCGAATCAGAGCAGCGAGCAAGGAGCAAAGAGAAGGCCACGGAGCATGGGAGCTCGGGTGGGCCGAGCTGGGCCAGAGGCGAGCTAGGAAACAGGCCGTGATGGGCCAGGCCGAGCAAGGGGGAGAGAGACCAAGGTCCAGCAAGTTTGAGCCCATGATCCTGAGAATTTGAGCCCAAAAGCAAGGGAAAACAGTGTGAGACAAAGGGGCAAAAGGGTAATTTTACACTTAATTCAAATCTTCAGTATAATTTTGAATTAAAAAGAAATAGATCAAACAGGGTTTGAAAAGTTGGCTTCCCAAGGAGTGTAGTGTTAATGAACACTATTCACCAAATTGAAATTACTATTCATGGTATAAAAAAAAACCATTTTCCAAGTATTTTTGATAGATATATTCACAAATATACATATTCAAAGGTCTTTTATGTTTGCAAATTAGCTTCGGATATTTTCAAGATCCCCGAAGTAAAATTCATTAATACAATGTCCTATGTTTAAAATAGGCGACATATTTCTTTATTAGGGCAAAAACACACTAATCAAATCATAAGATAATAATTATCATAGTATTTTTAGAAAATTTTGATTCTTTCGTAAAATTGGGATGTCACACATACATTCACGTCGCGCCCAAGAGCGATTAATCTTGACGGGGACACGTTTGGTGCCGCGTGCGTGCGGGACGAGCGAGCGCGCGTCGCCGTCGTCGTACGGTACATATACGTTCGCCGGCGTGGCGTGGCGGCCGCCGATGCTATACGGCCGGGCCGCCGTGAGCTCATCCTCGTCCCGATCGATCTTGATTTCTTTTCGTCCCCTTCCTGCATCTTGTAAATTTTTTCCAGGTTTTTTTTTCAGTGAATATCATAGAGTACTATTCTTCTTTTTTTTTCACGGTCCACATTATTTTGCTTTGCTCATCGCGTCGGCGTGTCACATTCTTTTGGAGGTATGATTGAGTGCTATCCGCGAGGATATGTTACCATCATTCTCCTTTTTGTTTTCAGAAGGAACCAAATAGTCTTCATTACTTAATAATAAAAGTTACAAGCCAGACTACAACAAAGAGTAATGAGTCTCAGCAGTAAGAACCAACACCTCCTACAAAAAACAATACAAAGAGTGTGGTCTTGCAATCCGCTCTCCTTAAAAAAGTTTGTATGACGTATGCATCACCTTGTCCTCTCCTCTTGTAAAGAGTGCTACAAGGAATTTTAATGCCGGTATCGGAGGTAAGATTCTAAAATGGTACGCTTCTCCACCAGCGTGCTGACGAATTGCAAGATGAAATCTAGGATTCATTTATTCGGTTCTTGACGTATCCAACTCATAAAGCCATCGGAAAACATAAAAAGAGACTCTGCTTGCCCTTCATGTTAGGATCTGGCCCCTACTTGATATGATGATAATCCTCTAGTGAGTAGATCTGATCTGTGTCGCCGGAACGATGCCACTACTAGATCCAACATCGATAAGCTACCCTCACATGACCACTCCATCGAAAACACTGCTGTCACAGCCCATCGAGGAATAGCCACCAAAGAAAGCCAATGCTGCATGATCCATCTTCCCGCTGACGAGAGAAAGACTTTCATTTCAAACTTTAAACCACTGCTATTACTAACTCCCCCGTCACAGATCACATACACCTAGAGGCTGTCGACAAAGAGATAGAAGACAGATCTGTGGTGGCACCTAGATAGTCTCCTCTTTTCTTTTCCTATGGCGGCTCCTGCGAAAACCTAATTTCAATTAATGTACGGATCCTCTTCTTTTTGTTTTGTCTGCAAGAGAATTAATGCAGTCTAAAATATGGACGTGGCAAGGAAACGCTTATCTGGTCGGCGTCAAGTTCTCAGGCTTCCCGTCGGCGATGAAAAAACGTTGTCGCTTGATTGAAATACTCCGCGCCGCATGCTTCACTGACCATTATTGTCGTCACTCCTTTTCTTTCACAATTAATACTTTGGCACGGATTAGGAAAAGGAGTATCAAGGGCTAGAGCAGGAAAGAAGGGCATTTTTCCATGTTAATATAGGCGATTAATCACTACTAAGATCCAGAGCATAGGCCGACGGCCATATATATATATTCCGTCAAAGGAAGGACCGTCCAATCGAACTGATTGTGTGTAGAAATCTTGAGGCCGTTGTTTGTGATGTTTTCAAAGGTATTAGGCCGTTCTGGAAGTTTTGCTGGACGGGCGAGGAAGAGCGTACTGTAACGCTAGCCAGCAGAACGTACAACCACACACACTACCAGGGAACAGGGATTTTATCCCGGTTGGGAACGGGCTACGGTCCCGGTTTCCAAACCGGATAATCGAGGGATGATGGCGAGGCCTGCAGTCGGTTAGCCACCAACCGGGACGAAGGCCCTGAAAAGTCTGGGAGCTGGGGCGCCGAGCGACTATCCGTCGGTTGGAACTACCAACCGGGATTGGGGGCTGACTTATCAGTCCCGGTTGGTTCTACCAACCGGGACTATAAGGTGTTTTAATATTTTTTATTTGCATTTTTTATTTGCCCGCTGGATGACTTATCAGTCCCGGTTGGTTCTACCAACCGGGACTAGAAGGTGTTGTCATTTTTTTTTTGCCCGCTGGATGACATTTAATTGAAACTCATATAATTAATTGAAACTTAAGTATATGTATATATTTGTGTTAAATCACAATTAATTGAAACTCATATAATTATTCATACACAGTTAACTCGTTATTAAATGAAAGGACATTCATTAAAATTTAATTATAAGTAATTAATAAGTACTACAATTGCTAACTAACTGGGCTATATATACAAGTATCACAAGTACACATTGTTGTACACATAATTACAAGTACACATGTTTTTGTTCATCGGGATCATCTACGTGGATTGCTTTTGGTAGACCTAGATGTTGACCCCGACGGTTGATCGGTTCTCTCGAGCAGTCGGACTCCGGAATCTTATTGAAAAAAGGGTGATGATGCTCGCCCATTGGAGCCACGACCTCATCTAATATAAAGCCGTGAGTTGCTCTTGTATTGCTTTCACCAGACCGCCGAGAGTTCAGACCTTGTTCCAAACCTTTCTTCGCCAATTTTAGAGGATCTGTCATTAATTAGGAATTAACAAATCAATCCTTGAATCTATAGAGGTGTCCGGAATAGTTAGGTATTATTAAGGTAGAAATTATAAATACTCACCCCAAAAGGTTCTCCTTTTCTCGTAGAGGTATGCAGAGCCTCCGATGAAGTGATGCATCATCTCGCATACATAGTAGCCGCACAAATTGTTTCCGGTGCTTGATGCAAGACCTGTGGTGAAAAAGTTGTAGAATGTGAAATAATCGCATAGAAATTTAGTAAACTAACTACAAAGCTAGCATTACGATATACTTACATATTTAGCGAGGTGCAACTCAAATTTTTCTTAAATTCTCCAACGTTTTCCTTTTGGAATCTTCTGAAGGCACTATACAAGTGATTATGAGTTATCTGATTAGAGTTGGCTTCAAACCGAGAGAAAGAAAACAAGTATGATAATGAAAGGAACGACAATGTACCGTTGAGCATGGCCAAGATGTCTTTGTATTTTGCGGGGTTTTCTTTTTGAGTCCATAACCGTGGCGTACTACGATCTACCTCGATAATAAAAGGGCAAAGTGAAAGCTGCACATATATATGTCAACGTAGTAGTTAGTACTTTTAACATCATGGTAAGAAAAAATTATAACGAGGCGATAAGAAAACACATACTCAAAATCATAAGCTAGAAGTATCTTTGACTTGTATCTTTGTCCCATGAGCCCGTTGTATATGTGTTTGCTCTGTCTCTTTTGGTTTATCTCTAACCGTTTCTCATTGATCACTCTTGGGTCGAGAAAGCCAAACTCATAATTAATTCTCTCGATTTGGCATCGTTTAGCTCCATTCTACACAACAAGAAATCAGTTAGGTTTGGAGATTGTTACAAAGATATGGGCGTGCGACAAAATTTATGAATAAGACACTTACGAGTCCAAGAACTCAACATGCAGACGTCCAGGCCCTACCCCGGTATAGATCAAATAGAGGTTCCCATTCGATGAAGAACTCGTTGTCTCCACGGAAGTAATGAGTTTCCTTGAAGTCGACGGCAATCGCATCTAAACCATGGTTGGCGCGCCAAATACCATTCATGGAGTTGCCGCATCTTCGTTGTTAGCTGGGGAGCTCCTCACGTCTCACAAATGACGCACCATGTACAAATTTCCATGCTATCTCCAACCGGATGTCCTTGAGGCCCAATACCTGATCGCATCAAGGCGGTATCATCGTAAAGCTGTTCATCCTCAGGCAACCTCTTCCGCCGTCCTCTCGGTGGCGTCTCCTTGTCGGCTATCTTACTCAAGACGCCTCGTGAGTCCGACACGGCGGCCTTTCGGTTTATCTATGATGTCCTTCAACGATAGGATAGCCCTCCTAGCTTTGTGCCATTCGTCCGTGCATTTGGACCCTCCCTGGAGATGGCTTCTTCGCGAAGAATGAGGTGACCTCGGCTCTTACAAACTGCGAGGTCTCCTCATCGATCATATCGTCGCCAACCGGAGGTGATTTCCTTTTGGATTTTGTTGGCGTGGGCGTGGACCGTGTCTTTTGAGAAGTCTTGGCCCCTATCCGACCTGGTTGGTACATTACTTGGAGCCGTTTGTCGATTGGGGGCTGCCTTAGCGAGATGTGGGAGTTGGAGTTTACAGTGCGGGGCTTAGGCCGAGGAGACGGGCTTCTTCAGGGGCGTCTTATTCAAGTCGCGAAGGTTGTGGAGGTGACGCCGAGACCGTGGAGAGGAAATGCGCGCGTTGTCTTTAAAAATTATGAACCGCTTGCGCCACGCAATGAAACTGTGTACAGCATCTAATAGTTTCGTGCTCCCGTCACCTCCTTCAATGTCGAGGTCAAGATCCTCATACCCTGGGCATACCTCGTCCACCGAGACCTTCGCGTAGCCCAGCGGTATGGCGAGACCATGGATGAGCTGCCCTGGCTCCACCGGGAAAGCCATGCCTTCAGCCGCCTTTAATGAGAGGTTCCGGGCTTGCACGTGCAACTCACATGGTGTCGGTTGCGTGATGTCGTCCACTGCATAGGGGCCCAAGTCACCTTCAGCCAGCCCACTGAAGCTTACAATTGCTCCGCGCGTCGAGGGATCGACAATGTCTAGATTTACGGGAGGTGCTCACGACTTGTCTCCCGATGTTGGCTCAAGGCTAGTTGCAGCTCTTTTCGGACCAAATAGGGTATGCTAGCCTTTGTTGCTCTCAGTTCGTCTTGAAGGTCCTTGATATGTTGTGCGTGTCGACCCTTGGATCTCGACCGACTCCTGTAGGTCTCCGCATCATGGGCGAAACCGACCTTCCACGGGACGACGCCAACGCCCCGTGTACGTCCAGGGTGCTCCGGGTTCTGTAGAGCCCTTGTTAGCTCGTCGTCCTCCCTGTTTGGCACGAAGGTGCCTTGGGACGACTGGTGTGCGCCTCTGAAGCTTCTTGGCGACTTCTCTCATCGTATCACCAAACACCGCCGCCGTCATCGTCTAAATTTGCCGTTATGACCGAAGAACCAATTTCTCGATCTGTTGGACCAATCCAATGTGGCGGGGTGGACACCCTTAACCAGCAAGTCACGTTCCCTCTTCTCCCATTTGGGTAGGGCCTTGCGGTAACCACCAGGTCCGAGGCGATGGTGGTATTGCTTCTTCGCTGCATTCTGCTTGTTCCTTTCAGCCAAGTTCTGACCTAGCTGTGAATTTTTGTACCCCACAAATTCATCCCAAAGATCCCAGAGCTTTGGGTACTTGTTGAAGTCGGGGACTAAATTCTTCTTGACGTACTCGTTGTTCGACTTCTTTTTGTGCGTCTGAAAAGCCATTGCCATCTTCTTTAATGTATACCTTTTCACCTTATCTTGGTCCCTTCGGGAAGGTGAGCGCTTCCTTCATATCGATCCATAGGGTGTTCTTGATTCTGCGGTACCTCGTCCCATTTCGCAAAGCTAATAGGCACGTGGTCCTGACGATCACGCCGAACGTCGTCTGAACGGCCCAATCGCATTTTCGGCTTTAGAGGCTCGCCTTCCTCGCGACTTCGGTGAATATGTGTCTTGCCCTCGGCTTCTTGCTTTGACCTCGGCGACGTGATGGCTACTCGTTTGACCGGTCTCGGTGGCTTCGGCGGCCTCACGGCTTGGGTGGCTTCATTGCCTCACGGTTTGGGTGGCTACGGCCATCTCTGGTGCTTGGGTAGCGTGGGCCGCCTCTTGTACGAACAACTCGCTCAAAAACTCGTCACCAAGAAAATCCATTCGACTGCATAGAATTGAATAGAAACATTCAATTGGGATTTCAAGTAGAATTGAATAGTATCATGTAACGTTATTCTTGTATAAGTTATTTTCTATGAAGAATTGAATAGTAACATAGAACTTTTTCTCTAAATAAGATATGATTACACATACATTTCACATACATTTCACATAATATGCAGATAAGAATAGCATACATATGCACAATAGAACTTGATTATAGGACCATTTAGGAAAAAAATCATTTCACAGGTGTTGATAATTAGAGCACATAGACTTGCAGTCATCTCCTACACAACGATGTTTTCAACGTTTTTCCCTAGCTAGTCTCACATTTCACCATCTAAATACACAAGCAGGCATTACTTCATCTTCCTTTGGACTTCGATCTATCAATGCATATTAGTAGAAATTATTATATTGGAAAACAACCTCGGCATACCGGAATTCCTGTAGAAGGTAAAAAGCGAGATAGATGGGCCACACAGATATTAAAACAACTAAATAGCAAGGAAAATGACATGATAACATGTTGTAATTTATAACAATTAAACAACAACGAGCTCGGTTTAGTTTGTTATAAATTGCTCTCAAATTTAATATGTTGGGTTGCTAAGAATAGCCTTCCAATGACATACACCATCATGCAATCGCTCCATCTCCCTAATTAACCCACATGCGACTCTGCTTGTTCTCACACCACACACATATACCTCCCTCGATGTCAATGTTGCATATACCCTTCTTATATATTCTTTTTGAGCAAACCTTCTTATATATTCTCAAGAAAGGAATAGAACCGATGTTAATCATATATATTACATTGTCTCGGCAATTAATCGAATCATCCTTCTCCAAACCGCAGTCACTCAATTGATAGTGGTAGCACCGTCTCATTCCTCGATTCGGGTTTGCTATGAGGGCTAAATGCTTAATTGAAGAAGCAAAGGCGATGAGGGTTATAGTTGCAAATGGTGAAAAAATACTAGTTCAGCGGTTTGCCACTGAATGCACTTACAAGATAAATGGGCAAGAATTTTCAAACTCTTTCGGGATCATAGAATTGGTGGGGTATGATATGATACTAGGGCAAGATTGGATAGCCATGCATAGTCTGTGGAGTTAAATGGGAAAAGTATGGAAATATCCATTAGGGTTCTAGGAGGAGATAAAATCGCTTTCAAGGATGAGCAAGTGATGAAGGGGCTATGACAATAACGAGGAGCAAGATGCATCGACTCTTGAAAAATAGGATTATGGGGTGGTCATTGAGCATTGGCATGAGTGAGCAAGGGGAAGAAACAACAATACCTGCTGAGATTATGGAAGTCTTGAAGGTCTACTCTAATGTATTTGAAGAACCCAAAGAACCAACCCCTACAAGGGAATGTGACCATGGAATTCCCTTAATTAACAATTTTACATCTGAGTTATCTCATTCAGCAAGACCATACTCTATAGTGTTTGCATTTCTCAGGTTTTCCATCCCTGTGGTGGCATTTCTCAGGTTTTCCATCCCTGTGGTGGATGTTTTAACTTGTAATATGTAGCATTAATTTTGTCCATCAAGTAAAACATATACATGAAAAAAAAATATGAACAAGACCATACTATAGGAGGTCCACGGCGAGGAGGTGCACGGCGGCGAGGGGAGTGGCGTCGTCACGGGCGGCGGCGGCGAGGGTCCACGGCGAGGAGGTGCACGGCGGCGAGGAGGAGTGGCGTCGTCACGGGCGGCGGCGGCGAGGATGGGAGTGGCGTCGTCCACGGGCGGCGGCGGCGAGAGGTGCAGCGGCGAGGACGGGAGTGGCGTCGTCACGGCGGCGGCGGCGAGAAGGTGCACGGCGGGAGTCCACGGCAGCGGCGGCGGCGATCTAGGGTTGGAAGCGAAGAGAGAGGCGGTGTGGCAACCGGTGGGAAGATTGGAGGATTTTAGTGTCGCGAAATTTGTATTTTGACCTTCAATCCGGTTGAAGACAACAACCGAGATTGGTAGCCCATCGATCCGGCCGTGTCTCCAACCGGGATTGCCAGTGGTGCTAGCCCCACACGTCGAATCTGGCGTAGGGTGGTTGACCTTCAATCCGGTTCAAAAGAACAACCGAGATTGAATGGAGATTCGATCCGGGCTATCTCTCAACCGGGATTGATTGGTGGGCTGCCCCACACGTCGATGACCAACGCCTGAGTCTTGGGACTATCGGTCCGGTTTATTATACAAACCGGACTGATACCCAAAAATAAAAAAGAAGCAGGTCTTGTGGCTGGCTCGAACCTCGTGACCAAGCAAGGTCGGGAGCCAGCTCAAGCGCAACTGCTAGCCGAGAGAGGGGAGAGATGTTCTCCTCTGTTAGGAGCGAGTTATTTTGTACCTTTCTTGGTCTTTAGTGGAGGAAAGGAATTTTTTTAATTGTATTTTAATTCCTTATTTGTATTTTAAATCCATTTTCCCAATATATTTCCTTTTTTTAATGTATTTTAATTCGTTTATTGTGGAGAAAGCCATGTTTTCCTTGACATGTGGGCCCATATATGGTGGGTCCCATATGTCAGTTAAGGGAGTTTCGGATCGTATGGATATGGAAAATACAGATTTCGATCCTAGCGGGAAAAGGAGAAGCGGATACTCAATTTAAAGTGAGTAAACAAATTCCATACTCGATCTCATAGATCCCTATAGAATTACGTGGAAAGCGTATTCGATGAAAGTCGTATGTATGCGGCTTGGAGGAGATCTTTCCTATCTTTGAGATCGACCCTACCATATGGGGTCAAAAAGCCAAAAAATAAGTGATTCGTTTTAGCCCTTATAAAAAAAAACGGATTCTTGAACCTCTTTCACGCTCATGTCACGTCGAGTCTTTCGAGAAAAAAAACCGCAAAATCCGATCCAATTTTTCGTGTCGATTAGTTAACATGGTGGTTAACCGTATTATGAAAGACGGAAAAAAAATCATTGGCTTATCAAATTCTCTATCGAGCCGTGAAAAAGATTCAACAAAAGACAGAAACAAATCCACTATTGGTTTTACGTGAAGCAATACGTTACCTTCAATCCCGGTTGGTATCTCCAACCGGGATCTATAGGCGATCTTCAGTCCGGGTATGTTTTCCCAACCGGGATTGATTGGTGGGCTGCCCCACACGTCAGATGACCAACGCCCGAGTGCTGGGGACTATCAGTCCCGGTTTATTATACAAACCGGGACTGATACCCAAAAATAAAAGAAGGCAGGTCTTGTGGCCTGAGCTCGAACCCGTGACCGTAAGGTCGGGAGCCAGCTTAAGCGCTACGCCGCTAGCCGGGAGAGGGGGAGATGTTCTCCTCTGTTAGGAGCGAGTTATTTTGTACCTTTCTTGGTCTTTAGTGGAGGAAAGGGAATTTTTTTAATTGTATTTTAATTCCTTATTTGTATTTTAAATCCATTTTCCCATTATATTTCCTTTTTTTAATGTATTTTAATTCGTTTATTGTGGAGAAAGCCATGTTTTCCTTGACATGTGGGCCCATATATGGTGGGTCCCATATGTCGATGGTAATAATTGCCATAAATTTCTTCAAAGTTATAGAAAATTGTTGGGAGCCTATTAAAATTAAATAAAAATTTCACAAAATTCATAAGAATTGTGCAAAAGTTGACATATATAAAAATGAGTTGGGAACCTTGAAATTTCTCATTAGTTTATAAATGAGATGGGAATAATCTAGTTATACATAAGCGATGGGAATTTCTCATAATTGGCGAAACACGAACGGTTCTTTCCGGATCAATATGAATTTAAGGACAAATATCTAAAATATTACATGACTACTTTATTTTTACAAGTGATCCTTCGTTATGATCGTAGGCGTCGTGAGAGCTTCCTCATCATCGCTAAGGACACTAATGTCTCGTCATTGAGAAAGGCGGCTACTCGTCGAATCGATTATACTCTTCTTCGTGCATGGCGCCTCAACTCAACAATCCTTCTTTTACGAAAAGAACCACGTGGTGCCTTACTTGATCACCGTTGGTAGTCTTGTTCTTCTTTCTTTTATAGTTTTACCCTTATGAACTTTTGGTTTGTTGTCCATGTCCATCACATAGAATATCTATGTCACATCATTGGCGAAACGAACGGTTCATCCTGTAGGCCACTTGCTTGAGGTCCACGATTGTCATACCATAGTCATCGATCTCCACGGTGTCGGTTTCACCCATTGGCACCTAAGCAGAGGGACTTTCAAAGGTCCATACTGAGCTCCCAGATCTCCTCTATGAAACCATAGTAGGTGTCCATCTTTCCATTTTGTCCAAGGCATCTATCTGACGGCGCTGCTTTTTGGTTGGTGCTCTTCCTATCTGGGTCATCGTGTAAAATGTGTACCCATTTATCTCATACCCTTGCCATGATCGATTGTTATGGATGGTCCCCGAGCTAAGAGCTGCAATCTGTTCATGGACTCCTCCTTGCCTAACAGATGCTTTTGTAGCCAACCACCAAAGCTCTCCACTTGCTTGTTCGCGATCCACTTATCGACTTATCTGGGTATTGGGCTCGTAATATCCTCTCGTGATCAAGTACATACGAGACCACCAAGATGCTTGTTTTAGTACCGTGAAATGTGCTTGTTTAAATGAGAGTAGATCGTCACAGAGGATTCTTTTCTCCCTAGGGTCCCTTTCCCGTAGCCTCCCTCATAGCGTGATCTGAGGGGCGCCAATCGGATTCAGATCATCAATGTAGTCGACACAAAACTCGATCACCTCCTCTGTGCCAACACCTGGGCAATGCAACCTTCGGGCGAACGGTTACTGAACATACTTCTTTAGGGCGCCTATGTACCTCTCGGCGAACATCTTGTGCAAGAAGACTGGTCCGAGAATTTCTATCTGTTTGACCATGTGAACCATGAGATGAACCATCATATCAAAGAAGGATGGAGGGAAGATCATCTCAAGGTTGACCATACTAGCGACAATGTTATCCTGCAGATTAGATAACTTATCCGGATCTATGACCTTTTGTGATATCGCGTTGAAGAACGAACACACCTTTATGATTGTACCTCGTACCATATGCGGTAGAATACCTCGCACCATCACTTGAGCAAGCTGGGTCATCGACACATAACAATCATGGGATTTCAAGTTTACGATTTTATTCTCTTTTGTGTTTATGAGTCTTCTTATGTTCGACGAGTACCCAGAAGGGACCTTAACACTGTTCAACAACTGAATCATGCTTTTTTTCTCTTCTTTGCTTGGTGTGTAGCTCATGGACGAGGTAATGCCCTTTGTCTCTCTCTTGTGGATGTAGTTCTTCCCTGAGACCTAACAATTGTAGGTCCTTTCGTGCTTGAAATGTATCTTTTGATTTACCGTACATATCTATGAAGCCTAGCAGGCTCACGCATACATTCTTTGTGATATGCATGAAATCCGAGGAGTGACGGACCTCTAAGTCTTTCGATAGAAGGCAAGTCCCAAAATATAGACTTCTTCTTCCAGCTAGGTTTCTTCCTAGATTCTTCACCGGGAGTGGCGGGGCGGGTTTGCTACGGGACCCTTTCCAAATACTACGTCTAGATCCTTTACCATAGAAAATACTTCCGCCCAACTGCGATGCTTGGGCTTCTTACGTTTCTCTTCGGTCCCATCAAAATTAACACGGTTACTCCGTAACGGGTGCTTCAAATTGAGGAACCTACGATGGCCCATGTAAACAACCTTCCGAGAGTTTGTTAGGTACTTGTCTTCCGTATCATCCAAACACTGGATGCAGGCTTTATATCCCTTTATAGATAGGCCCGACAAGTTACCAAGTGCAGGCCAGTCGTTGATAGTTACAAATAGCAATGCACGTAAGCTGAAATACTCTCTTTTGTACTCATCCCATACACGTACACCATCATTCCATAGCGTTAGTAGATCTTCAATCAACGGTTTGAGATACACGTCGATGTCGTTACCAGGTTGCTTAGGGCCTTGGATAAGCAATGACATCGTAATGTATTTTAAACTTCGACATAGCCAAGGAGGAAGGTTGTAGATACATAGAGTAACGGGCCAAGTCTTTGTGGCGCTACTCATGTCACCGAACGGGTTCATCCCATCCGTACTCAATGCAAACCTTATGTTCCTCGCATCGCTCGCGAAGTCCGGATATTTTCTATCGAGTTTCCTCCACTGCGAGCCATCTGCTGGGTGCCTTAGCTTTCCGTCGACTTTACGATCATCTTTATGCCAACGCATCATCTTCGCATGCTTTTTGTTCGCAAACAAACGCTTCAACCGAGGGATTATAGAGAAGTACCACACCACCTTAGCAGGGCACTCTTCTTCTTCGCCCCTCTACCTCACATGGGTCATCACGCTTAGTCTTATACCGTGATGTTTTGCACACCGGACATTCTTCCAAATCCTTGTACTCATTACGATAGAGGATACAATCGTTTGGACATGCATGTATCTTCTGTACCTCCAACCCCAAAGGGCGAGAGAACTTGCTTGGCTTCATCGTAGTTTCGAGCGTGTTACCCTCTGGAAGCAACTTCTTCATGAGGCCTAACAACTCATCAAATCCCTTATCGATACTCCATTAGTAGCCTTCCATTGCATCAATTCGATTGTGTGCGCAACTTTTGTGGCCCCGCCTACGCTTTGGATACAACAATGTTCCTTGGTCCTCCATGAGCGCCAAACTTTTCGTAATGTCTTTCATCGGTGTATTCTCCTCTCCATCATGCAACATCTGTTCTAGATCATCGTCGTCAAACTCCCTAGTATATGTTCAATAGAACCGTGTTGGCCAACATCGATCATATAATCCGCCACATCTTCTTCGTCACCATCTTCTTCTTCACCGTCTTCTCGTATAATCTCTTCTTCACCGTGTTTGGTCCAACAGTATAGTTTTCCACTGAAACCTCTTGAGATCAAATGGAAGTGAATTTGTTCGAGTTTGACCACTCCTTCGATTCTTGCGGTCTATGCATGGACAACATATGTAGCTTTGATCTTGTGCAAGCACTTGCTCGACGATAAAAGTTTCCAAACCCTCCACAAATCTGAGGAGCGGCGGTCCATATACATCCATCGCCGATTCATCTACATTAAGTTACATCAAGGTAGTTGTTAGTTCATTTTCCAATAATGAATTAATTTCAAAAACCAAAATTAAAGTCTTGCTTAATTTATTATACATTTATTTAATTTTTAGGTCAATACTTCAATTTAGGTTAAATACCTTTTTAAAAGAATTATTTTTAAGTCGATAATATTTTATCACATATTTTATCTGTCGAATCAAATTCTAAGGTAATGCAACAAAGTATTTGGCAACCCACTTAAAATGATATATCTAGATCTACCAACTTATAATTTTACATCAATGAAGTGAGTAGAGATCAATGAAGTTATAATATTTTATCACATATTAATTAATATATAATGTTAATTTTAAACAATCAAAATCTATGCAAAATCTACTTTAAACTCTACTCCCAAAATTTCTCCATGAATCGATGAAACCAAAATTCTAAATTTGAGTCACCTCCACGCATTCAATGTGTGCTACATCACAATCCAAGTAAATTCTAAGCTAATGCAACAAGATTTTACAATCCACTTCAAAATTTGGTCCATGAAAGTTAAGATTCAAAATCATAGATCCATGAAACCATCATCTAAATTTAATTAGCTACAACTACAAATTCAAAACGAACTCGTCTTAATCCAAGCAAAATCTAAGATTACACAACAAGTTTTTGCCAACCCATTCAAAAGATCGAGCTATATCTACCAATTTATAACATTTCATCAAAGATGGGGAATAGAGACCAAATTTTTCATATTAAATTTAAAGCAAATATAGAAACTACATTTCATATACAAGTAGTGAGAAATGAAGTTACTAACCTTGGTTAACTTGGATTGAAGTGAAATGATCAAATTACAAAAATTTGAGCAAAGACCTCCTCAAATCCGTAATGGCGGCGAGCTCCTCTGTCAAGATTCAAGATGGTGGGAAGGTTACGGCAGGTCGGGAAAGAAAGGTTAAATCTGATAATCAATCCCTGGTTGGTGTTACCAACCGAATTGATATCCGCCCGTCATTGGTGTTACCGGTAGACTGAATTTATTTAGTCGGTTGGTATTACCAACCGACGGATATCCCACGCCGCCAACTGCCTTTTTTGAGGTGATATCCGTCCCGTTGGTAACACCAACCGACTAATGGTCCTCATATCCCATGCCCAGCTTAGCCGCTCAGCCGGATCACAGCCTTCTTGAGTCGGTTGGTGGCTAACCGAGATTGATGGGCCGGTATGGAAGGCCTGTTCCCTGGTAGTGACACCGAACCATCTGAGCTAAGCTGATAAGCTCAGTCCTGAACGCGCAAAATCTTGGTGATTGAGATTCACTGCCGTGAAGAGAAAGATAGATGTTAAAGCGATGTCTTCTCTCTGATTTATACCGTTGGATAAAATATAGACTGTTTGGATCAATAATTACCGTAACCTACTACAGTACAAAGTGTGCATGCTATGGCGACCAATGTTGCTACTCCTTCCTGTCACAAAAAATTACCGTTTTGGACATCGACACGTCTTCAAAATGCACCTTCCACCATTAATTATTGGTATAATTTAGTTTTAAATCTTACTAAAATTATATTGTTATGGAAATACTTTTCAAGATAAAACTACTACTCATATAATTTTCATGTATCAATCTAAATAGTTGAAAAGATATTCATGACTAACGTTTTAAAATGTTGACTTGCATGTTTATCAAAGAAGCAGTATAATGCTTGACTGAATCTGGCATGTCCACATATTTGATCCAACCACCCTAGTCGTATAGACATAGTGCCTTTGTTATTCAAGGTAGATGACACACATTCAGCATATCCACAGCATCCTACTGTATAGGCAAATAAGTGATAGCACAAGGCTCTATTATTAAAAAGTCTCTTGTGGTAAGTGTTAGTGGTGCTATGCTTCACTAAAATTACCCACCATACCATATGTTGTAACAAACTCATTTTATCTAATTTAACCCTTCGAAATTACACAGTAGGTACAAATCAAAGTATAGCGTGCACCGGCCTTTACTATCATCCGTGCGGTCGTTCACGACATGGTACTTACACGGCACCTAGCACCAATTGCTAATGGCGAAGCTAAATGTATGTATGACCTGTGCATGGTCGATCCTAATGTGTCGTGTCTCGTGGTGGCACCAAACGCCTATGAAGGATATGACCTGCTTGCTCATAGCTATGACGGTAGAATTCAAATTTTCTCCTAGCAAATTACAGACGATTGGCTAGTCAAATAAAGTATTCACAAATTTTTTATGGTCCATTCCACGGGGCTCGCCTTTCCCCTTGCTACAATATAGAGTGGTGAAAATTTTAGCCCTCACTTTTTGTGGCGTTCTCCTCTGGTCCCCCTTTGCCTTTGTCCACTCCTGCGCATTGCCCATGTTCGGAGGTGAGGGGGATCTAAATCGCCCCAGGTGATTTGTAAATTATAGTAGTAGTTTTAGCTAGGGTTTTTGGATGGCAGTGCCATGGCGGCCGTCGGTTCTTTTGTATCTTTGCAACAACTCCAGTGAGGACGACGACTGCAATGTTCGTCGAAGTTGCAAGACCGGGGTTAGTAGTGCTCACCCTTTTGGAGAAGGGGAGTTCTTGCACCCATCTCAGGTGCAGATCCAGAGCCGCTACTGCCACCGACGGATGTCTAAAGCATCACTGGTGGTGGCGCCGTGTCACCTCTACCTCTGCTAGGTCCAAAGTAGAGCTTGTCGATGCGCCATCAAAGTCCTAGAAGTGCCTTGTTCCCGATATCAAGGGATCTTGTGGCATTTCAAGTTCAAAGATTGGTTTTGCCTTGCCGGCCGGCTGGCCTGGTCGTCCCTCTATGCATCGTCCGGCGGTGGAGCCGATAGGAAAGAAGCTAAGAATGCAAACTGGTCCCCCTAGTAGTTGTGTCCGTATTTTTCTTCTTTTAAATGTTATTGGTGTACCTTGGTATGTATGATTTTCATTGACTAATGGAACTTTCTTTTAAAAAAAACTCCTCCCAGTCCCCAATTTCTCTACCCCTCTTTGACCTCGTCTATATGCACCCTCAATGTTTGTTGCTTCTCGATCTCTCCCACCATGAATCTGCACCAACAATCAGCATGCAGGCCAAGCACTCGATCATCTGCGATGTGTAGGAAGGATACGTTGGGTGGGTGGGGAAGCGTATCCTTTGCCTTTGTTACGGCAAAGGTAGAGACGTACGGTGATCTATAAGAGTAATGGCAAAGTACTATAGCAAAAATGCTGTAGCTTCTATATTGTAGTAAACAGTATCTCTTACGGTGGCAAGCTGCTGTTAATAATTGTAACTACAGTAATCTATAAGAGAGATATTAGAGTGCTGTAGCCCTATGCCTTATGCAACGGTAGAGGATATGCAATCGGTAGGTGGTGGGTACGCAAACACTTTAAATTTCTGCTCTATACTACACACTTTCGGTTATCTAAAATTTTTTACACTTTACACCACACTTTAAAAATTTCTTCCCTCTGCTAGCTTATCTATCCCTGAAAAATTAGATCAATAGTGTTTTCTAACCAGAGATTCTGAGAAACAAATGGTGGGGATGGCACCGCGGGGTCTGGTGACTAGCCGCGTCGAGCAAAGTGGCAAGAGGGGACGTGATAGAACTTACCACGGTGGCATGCATTTGCCATGAGTGGCAGTGGACAAATTAACAGGCGAACTATCGAAGCTCCCTACCTGTTTTCTTTTCTTTTATGATTTCTCAATCAACCGCGCACAAAATAAAATAAAATTTTGAAGATTATATGCGCGAAAACAGGCACAATACTACTGAAAAATATATATCACAAAAGAAATTTTTAGTTTGTTAAGGTAAGGAAAATAAAATTTTATTTAACAATTAATTGTTTAATAAAAAATACAACATTGACGCCCTAATTTGTTAAGACGTTGAAACAAAGTGGTTTCCGAGATTGACCAAAATTTCTTATGAGACATCGAATCGCAGCATACGTACCCTACCAAATTTAGATATTTTATATCCTATTAAAAAGGTTGAACCTTGAAGCATACATGCTCTCCTTTTTTTTTCTTAAGTGAGTGGGTCACAAGTTTTATATTCATTAGATTAAGTGCTCCAAAATTGTCCAAGATTAATAATTGAATCTACTTAGTATTTAATTAGTCTTTGATAAATAAGCCATTTTAATGTTTGTGTCGTACTTCAACAGATCATTCCAACATATATCGCAAAATATTTAAAAAAATTTACACAAAGATTCAGTCTGTGTTGTTTTTTTTTTCCATAGAATATCTACTGCAGCTGTTGTTTTTGATACCTTGACGTACCAATTAGAACTTCCTTTTCCTCTTTCTTCTCTGTTTATAGTATTTTATCAAAGAGAGCTAGGTGCTGACGAGAAGATTGTCAACCTATTTGGTTGATAGGCTAACCTTGCTACTGGGGAAAGTACACGGTCCATAGAGATATACCTGTCTTCGGTTCAAAGAAGGACCCGCGCGGGCATCGTAAACTCGCGCCCAAGCTTAGTAAGCTCGTGCCCGAGTTTCCTAACCCGGGCACTCGGACTTCTTAGCTCCCGAGCTTCCAAAGCTTGGGACAGGGCTCAGGCCCCAACGCGGACTATGCCATGCCGTGCCCAGGACGCCGCGGGCTCTGTATGTCACCGTGAGTTAAATGTAGTTGCAGTACCGATACACGCCTGCCACAGTCGCTGGTGAGTTGGTGACCGGTCACGTCAAAGGTCAGCTTACCCGTTCGCCCCTAAAGAGAAAGACACACACTATTGCTCAGCGGTCGGAACGCTGAGCCTAGCGAGTCGGGAAAGCATGTCCAATGACCACCGAACTCTAAAGATCAGCTACGCTAAAACCCGGCAAGACGGAAGAACACGACCAGTGACCAGAAGACGGAGAGGTGTTACGCACCGAACCAAAGTTAGACTACAGTGGCCGAAGGCTGCCTATAAAAGGAGGGCACAGGCCACAAACGAAGAGAGAGGAGCAGACGCGCGAAGCAGTAGCACCCAGTCACCATGGAATAGGAGCACTTGCATCTGCGTAGGATTTCTGGTTCTAGGTGATAGTTCTTCGGGCTCAGTCACTTTAAGAATACACATAGTGCCTTGAACACTTATTGTACTCGAGCCCGAGCGTCCCAAAGCTCGGCCTTACCCCTGTATTCGTTTAAGCCTGATACTAAACGAGGACTGGATGTATGGCTGTTATTCGGTAGTGGAGGCCCGAACCAGGATAAAAACACCTGCGTCACCATCCGTCGTTAACCACCCTCTTTCCTCGACACGCCCAGGCTTCGGTCGAGGGGGCAGGGCCACTCTCGGGTCTCACACCGTAGGGCCTGATTGTGGTCTTCTCCCCTTGATCGAGTCGAGGATGGCTCTGTTGTCATACGACGACGATGATGGCTTGGACCTCAACTTCGACGACTGCGATTGTCGACGAATTGTGTCGGCAATATATTTTATGGGGCTATGCGAAATATCACAACTTGATGGTAGCACAGGAGACATGATTTATACAGGTTCAGGCCCTCTCAAAGAGGTAATGCCCTGCTCCTGTGCTCGTGGTTTTGTATAATGGGTGTCGATCATAATGATCGTATGATGATGAGATGATCTCTAACCAGGGACCCCGACCCCCTTTATATAGTCCAAGGGGTAGGTTATAGATTGGTTTCCTAGTCCGTATTAGGGAGATAAGGGATATAGCCGAGTCAGCTTCGCTTATCTCCATGTATTCGAGTAGAATTAGGATCCTACTCCTTGTAGAGCAAGTCGGGCCGCGTCGTCTACCAGGCCCGCCTTCTGGAAGATCCATGCGACTTGGCCCAAGGAGGTGGTGCGTCCAATCGTCTGTTTTCAAATACCCGAGACCCATGTTGTCCACAGTAGCCCCCGAGTGCTTCATGACTGAGTTGTTTAATTCCGAGTTCGGCTTGCAGCCCATCAAATATAATCCGAGTGACATCAGTGTTTGTTCGGTTGATGTAGTTCTGCTCGCCGAGTAACCTGCTGATTAAACAAAACAGTTGCAAAGGACTGAAGAAAAAATCTCAAGCCTCTAAAAGATGTTTGGTACCCAGTCCGACTGATCGGTATGCTGGCTATTGGCCCCACAGGGAGGCATACCAAAAAGATGGATGTAGCCGAGTGATCAGTGTCACCCTGTCTTATCCTCCCTGTAACAAATCATGACATTCGGGTCTGATTGACAGAACTTGACATTCGGTCCAACAGGGGACATGTCGCAATTCGTGTATTAGGGTGTTCAGGCGCCCTGACCCAACTTAGTGCGGTGCCAAGCTAGTGATTCTTTGGAGAATACGCCCGCCTCCAAGTCAAGGTCATCCGAGTGGTGTTCATCATGATGACGAACGATCCAAAGATGCGTCACTGAGACCCGCTGAAGAGGTAACTTTGATGCCCGATCTGACTAAAAGTTAGACCGACTATTGACCCCAGGAGGTTCATCAAGAGCTAAGTTATAACCCGGGAAGCGCCCAGTCCTCAGAGACTGACAACTGGCATGAGGCCCGACTGGGGGCGCGCTACTTTTCCTGACTAAGTTTGATCCGAGTGGCACCTGTGCCCGAGTAATGACGTGTACAACTTGCGGCCCACAGGGGACATGCTCTCTGGAATCTAAGTCCGGGCCCGAATCTTGAAGTGATGATTGGGGCTTCATTCTTTCTCACCCAGCGCAGAAACTGAAACGTCGCCCTCTTCCTTTTAAGTAGAACACGGCGAGGTATTCGAACGATTACGCTTGCATTGTGCCCCCAAGTCCGTTCATCTCCCCGTAGCGCTCCCGCTAGGGTTTCCTACTTCCGCTGCTGTAGAGCAACCCTAGCGCTGCCGCCGCCACCAATCTCTAGATTCAATCTCGCCGCCCGCATCCCCCACCACATTCTCTCAAATGGCGGGGATCTGGGCAACCTCCGTCACCATCGAGGAACGATTGCAAGCTCTGGTCGACGTCGGCGTTCTCCCGGCACATGAGCTCATCGGCTGGCGCGTCGCCGCGGTGAGTCTTTCCCTACTCCTCGCCAAGAGGAGATAGTTGTTTTTGAATCCTTCTTTTCTTGCAGGTTCAGACTCCCCGCTTCTTCCTTCCTTCGTGGTTTGCTCCACCAATATAACATCGAGCTTTTCCATTTAAACCCCAACTAGATTCTTCAAATCTCCCTCTTTGTTCATCTTTGCGAAGCCTTTCTGGGGATTGCTCCCCTTCAACCTTTTTCGCCACCTCTTCCATCTGAAAGCCTTTCCCAATGACAGTGCCCCCAAGGCCGTCGGCGGGGCCGGATTCCAACTCTGGAGTTGCCTCAAAAAAGAGTACTTCTCCTTGCCACTCCAAACCTCCCTGAAAGGATGGAACCAGGAGTGGTTCTATTGCTCTAATCCTCTCCCTAGTCTCTCTTCCTTTGACGGGAGAAAGCCCCGGGCTTCCCCCTCTTGGATTTCTTCTCCCCCTCCTCTGAAATGGATCAGGTCACCGAGCTACTCGGCCTGATCCGAAATCTGAAAGAAGTGGGGTTGACCGGCGTGGCCATCGCCATCAGTTTCATGATGCGCCGCGTCCAGCCCCTCAAGGAAAGGGTCCGGCTCGGGTTTGAATATATCGGGTTGACCAATCCGACTCGGAAGGTGGCCACCCAGATCTCCCATCCGGACGCCGCCGACCGACTTGCAGAGTTCTTCACCACGGAGACACCCCTTACCAACCAAGGGTGTCCTAAAAGCTTCTCCCTCACCAATCCGCCACTGGAGGTAACGACTGAGTAGCCTTCGTGTTAATTTTAAGCCCGCCGAGTAATTTTATTGTCATCATACTGACTCAGGAAGGCTATATTACTGCACAGGACCGCCAGGCCTTTGTGTCTCTCGCCCCGACGCCTGAGGCCCCCGCCCACAAGGGCGAGAAGCTCCTGAGCGAGGAGTTTGAAGAGGCTCCTGCGGCGAAAAAGGGCAAGGGCCCGGTCTCCTTCGAAGAGGAGGATGTCGTGTCGTCCGAGGAGCGCGGTCGACAGAGCTCGGGCCCCACGATCCACGAAGCCCCCAAAGAAGGAGCGAGCCAGCCCACGTCGACCCGAAGGCCAAGCAGTTAGGCGGCTCGTCCTCCGAGGATGAGACGCAGGGCATCGCCTAAGAAGAAGCGGGTGGACTCGAAGCCCAAGCCTGCATCATCCCAGGCCAGGCCGAGTGGCCCTCCCGACGTCTCTTCAAGCGGGTCTTCCGCTCAGAAGGGCGCTGAGATAAAGATAAAGACCTCCAGTCAGTGAGTAAAACTTTGCCGCTTCCTGTTAGTCTTCGATGTGTATTGTTTATATGCTGAAGTGTTCATTCTTTCAGGAAACCGTCGGAGAAAATCCCGACGGACCGCCCGATCGAGCCAGCACCGAAGCCTAAAGAGGCAGCTGCTGAGCCCAGTCGGGAAGCGTCTCCTCCTCCTCCTTCTTCTACTTCTTCTCCTCCAGCGGCCGACGCAGACCTTCCGCTGACCAAGCCGACTAAAGCTGCGTCGGAGGCCAAGGTCCGAGAAGAAGATGCCACCGCCTCCCCGAGCCCGAAGCCGACAGATGGGGGCGGCGAGGAAGCCGAGCTGATGGTGGAAGAAATCCCACGCCGTCCTCCTTCTCCCTCGGAGGAGACTGAGCCCAAGTTCTCGACTGCCTGGAGAGATGGGGTCGAGGACTGGGCTCTGATTGATGACGAGAAAGAAGAGAAGGCCAGGATGGCCTTCTATGAGCAAGCCGCAGAGTGCGGCAAATTGATCAGGGTAAGGCTCCCAATCAGTCGAGTAAGTATTGTCGACTTGAAGTAGAGAAGTCATTATTCATTCCTTTTGCAGGAACTTGGCGATTTTTTCGAGAGGAAAACCAAGTTTCTCAACTATTTTCTCCCCCAGATAGAACGGATTAAAGCCGTGGAGGGGCAAATAGTTGAGACCCAGATAGAGGCGTCAGCGTCGGGAGTTGCAGGCCAAGATTAAGGAGCTGCAGGACAAGAAGTTCGACCTCGCAGGCTCCCTTCGATGTAAGTATCCCGACCTAAGTCAGGATTATATGGTTTGTGTGTGACCGAGTAACATCACATTCTGCACATTGTGCAGCTCGTGACGCCACGATTGCCAGCCTACAGGAGGTGCTGGCGAAGTCCAAGGATTCTCGAGGCACGCCAAGCAGTAGCCGAAGAAGTTCGTGACCGTAGGTCGCCTCGAGGAGTCGGAGGCCCGAGCCGTCGCTGAGTCATAGGGTAAGTCCTTTAACCCAACCGACTTCGAATCTCCGATCTTGTGTAGTTGCATGACTGCGTCTGTCTTTCTACTGACAGAGTATAAGAAGAAGACGCAAGCGCAGTATGACGTTTTGAACGAAAATGTCAAATTTGCGCAAGCGCAATATGAAGAGCTCCTGGTGGCCGTGGAGCCTACTCGGGGATGGCTATATGCTGGTGACGCCGAGCCAAGCAACTGGGCTGAGCTGATCCAGAGGTGGACCGAAGCCCCCGAGAAGCTCAAGGCCCGACTTAAGGAAGTCGGCTTGATGAGCACCAGTCAAGCGCTTGGAATCGTCAAGTCTCTATATCCCCGAGTCGAGCTTGAGGCTGTCAAGGACAGCTTCACCTGCACCGAGGAGAAGGCGCTAGCCCTGCTTGAAGAGGTGAAGCCCGCGGCCGAGTCACTTGTAGATAACCTAGATTTACATTCCCTGTAAATACATGAACTTCTTGTAAATTATCAGTTCACTATATGTAAACAGTTCTTCCAATATAATATAAGTTATATTATCTTTCTTTGATAATTCTGTATTTTGCCCGAGTAGGTCAGGTTCCTTTCTCTAAGCACTCTGTCAAGCGCATAAAGTTTCCTAGCGTTAGGAGTTTGCGCGGAGCTCTGTCTCCAAGAATGCAGTCGAAAAGTATGAGTGTTGCATGGAAACAAGAGTTTCGTTACTCAGAACGAACAATACTTAGGCTCAACAAGAACTAAAAAAAAACAGATATTGATTAGGTGCAGACTGCACCTAATTAGGTGTAGCCCCCGACTTACTGGCTAGTCGGAATCCGACTAGGGAGCAAGTGAAATCAAACTCAATAAAGAAGAAAGAAGGGGTGCGCGATTGCGCACCTAATTAGGTGTAGCCCCCGACTTACTACTTCATTGGAACACAAATAAGTAGCAAGTCAGAAAGTGAATTGCACAAGCGTAAAGACAATGTAATGAAAACTAATCTTTATTAAATTGTGAATGTGTGTACAGCGGCCGTCAGGTATAGAACCGACGTAATTGCTCGATGTTTCACGAGTTATCCATGATTGTGCCATCTTCTCGCCTTAGTCGGTAAGCCCACGGGCGTGCCACCGTGCCAATAATGTACGGCCCTTCCCAGCGTGGGAGAGTTTATGGCCACTCGCCTGATTGATCCGAAGGACCAAATCACCGACCGAGAAGGCACGATCCCGCACATTACGACTGTGGTAACGACGTAGCCCTTGGAGGTACTTTACCGACCGAATGATTGCAGTATCCCAAGCTTCTTCCAGTCAGTCGAGTTCATCAACCCGACCGGCCTCTGACTCGTCCTCGTTGAACTTTTGAACTCGGGGCGACCCGAATTGTAGCTCCGTTGGGAGGACTGCCTCAGATCCATATATAAGGAAGAAAGGTGACTGCCTCGTTGCCCGACTAGGACTTGTGCGAAACCCCAGAGTACGGCAGGCAATTCCTTCATCCACTTTGTCGCATATGGCCTGAGCCGATCGAAGATGCGCGTCTTGACGCCTTGTAGAAGAATGCCATTTTCGCGCTCGACTTGCTCATTGCTCCGAGGATGTGCCACCGAAGCAAAGCAAATCTTAATGCACACAGCTTCGCACCAGCTTTGGAACTCATCACTTCTGAATTGAGAGCCGTTGTTCGTAATGATCCGAGAGGGCAGACCAAACCGACTGACCATCTCCTGGAAGAACTTGGTGGCCTTGGCTGCCGTAATCTTGGTCACAGGCTTAGCTTCAATCCATTTGGTGAATTTGTCTATGGCAACGAAGATATGTTCAAAACCACCCGAGGCCTTCTTGAGAGGTCCGACAAGGTCGAGCCCCCAGACGGCAAACGGCTAGGTGATAGGGATCGTCTGGAGTTCCTGAGCCGGTGCATGAATCTGCCAAGCAAAGAACTGACAACCTTCGCATTTCCGAATGATTTCCTTTGCATCCGAGACAGCAGTCGGCCAGTAAAACCCTTGACGAAAGGCTTTGCTGACCAACGTGGCTGAAGCAGCATGATGGCCGCACATACCCGAGTGAATTTCACGCAACAGGGCGCGTCCCTCCAACTCGGATACGCACTTTTGAAGTATGCCAGAGGCGCTTCGACTGTATAGGATTCCTCCAAGTACCACGTATGCACGACTCCGACGTTCAATTTGTTCAGCAGCCCCCCGATCATCGGGAAGCTTTTCTTCTTCCAAATACTCCAAATACGGTTGCATCTAATCCGAGTCGAGGGCGAGCACTTCTGACTCGGGTAGTGGTTTATCCGGTTGGGGTAGTTGCTCCTGCGGCGTGATGGAGGGGGCGTGAAGTTCTTGCACAAAGATCCCAGCTGGGACTGCTGCTGGGCTAGTGCCCATGTTCGCGAGCTCATCTGCCGCCTCGTTGTCTCGCCGTAGGACATGTATAAGCTCCAATTCATCGAACTTATCTTCCAACTTTCTAACCTCCTGACAGTAGGCGGCCATATTGTCGCTGACACAAGTCCAGTCCTTTTATACTTGGCTCACCACAAGTTGAGAATCCCCGTGAACCACCAATCGCCGGATACCGAGCGATATGGCAATACGAAGCCCATGGATGAGTGCCTCGTGCTCGGCTGCGTTGTTTGAAGCTGGAAAATGAATCTGGAGGACATACTTGAGTCGTTCACCTCCAAGTGATATGAGAACGATACCAGCCCCCGCGCCCTATCGCCGGAGAGAGCCATCAATGTACATGTTCCAGTGCTCGGACTCTTCGTTGACTGGGGGAGCCGGCATCTCCGTCCACTCGGCAACGAAGTCGGCGAGTGTTTGTGACTTAATAGCGCTGCGTGGTTTGAACGAGAGCTCGAAAGCCTCGAGTTCCACTGACCACTTAGCGATTCTCCCGGTGGCTTCCCGATTATGGAGAATATCTCCAATAGGGAAAAAAGTGACCACCGAAATTAGATGTTCTTGAAAGTAGTGCTTCAGCTTCCGAGAGACGATCAGGACTGCATACAAAAGCTTCTGCACTTGCGGATAGTGTACCTTGGACTCGCCCAATACTTTGATAACGAAGTAGACCGGGTGTTGGGCCTTATAGACGCATCCTTGTTCTTTCCGTTCTACTACCACCGCGGCGCTCACTACATGGGTGGTGGCCGCAATGTATAGCAGAAGCGGTTCCTGCGACATGGGAGATGCCAAGACAGGTGGCGAAGTGAGGAACAATTTGAGATCCTCAAAGCCTCCTGTGCTTCGGGTGTCCAGACAAACTTGTCTTGCTGCTTCTTCAATAGCTTAAAGAAGGGCGACCCACGCTCGCCGAGCGGCGAGATGAATCGGCCGAGTGCCACCATGCACCCATTTAGACGCTGGACATCCCTTTGCCAGGTTGGGGGAGCCATCTCCAAGATAGCTCTAATCTTTTCCGAGTTAGCCTCAATGCCACGGTGAGATACCACGAAACCGAGTAGCTTGCCCAAAGGGACCTCAAAGACACACTTCGCTGGGTTCAACTTCATGTTGTATGCCGACAGGCTCTCGAATGTCTCCAACAGGTCGGTGACCAAGCCAGAGGATACCTGAGATTTGACGACAATATCATCGACGTATGCCTCCACGTTACGCCCGAGCTAGTTGTGAAAGTATCGCTAAATGCAACGCTGATATGTTGCTCCAGCATTCTTCAACCCGAAGAGCATAGTGACGTAGCAGAAAGCCCCGAACGGAGTGATGAACGAAGTCTTGATGCAGTCTTCTTCTTTCAAGCTGATCTGGTGATAGCCTGAGTAGGCGCCCAGAAAGCTCAAAAGCTCGCAACCGGCAGTGGAATCAACCACCTGGTCAATGTGAGGTTGTCCAAACGGATCCTTGGGACATGCTTTATTTAAGTCGGTATCGTTGACACACATACGCCAAGTACCATTCTTCTTCTGCACAAGCTCCGGATTTGCTAGCCAGTCAGGGTGGAGCACCTCCCTTATGAAACCAGCGGTTAAAGTTTGGTGATCTCCGCCTTGATGGCTTTCTTCCGATCCTGCGCAAACCGACACAGCCGCTGCTTGATCGGGTTGGCTTTGTCGTCTACATTCAAAGAGTGCTCGATCACCTCCCTAGGGACACCCGACATGTCAGATGGTTTCCAAGCAAAGATGCCCCGATTTGCTTGGAGGAAGGTGACGAGCGCCTCTTTCTATTTCAGATCGAGCCTTGTCCCGATCAGAGCCGTTTTGGTCGAATCGGACGGGTCGAGCGAAATCCGTTTAACATCATCGTCAGGCTTGATGCCTGACTTAGATTGCTTCTTGTTTGGCATGTCGCCTTCGTCGTGAAGAGTGATGACCGCTTGCCGAATCTCGTCTAACTCAGCAGCCGCTTCAACCGACTAGGCGGAGTTACAGTTTTCCTTATCGAGCAAATAGGAAAATTTGACGTCCCGCGGACTGTGATTACGCCCTGCGGGCCCGGCATCTTCATAGCCAGGTAAGTGTAATGCGGGACGGCCATGAATTTGGCTAAGCCCGGCATTCCTAAGATTGCATGATACGCAGTCTCGAAATCGACCACTTCAAAGCTGAGGATTTCTGTCCGGTAGTTGTCTCGAGTGTCAAAAGTGACCGAGAGAGAAATTCTCCCAATCGACATAGAGGAGGTTTCCGGAATTATGCCATGAAACGGCGCATCAGTCTTCTGGAGCGCCGACCTTGGAATCTGCATCTCGTCAATCGTCTTGGAGAAAAGGATATTCAACCTACTTCCACCGTCGACTAAGGCTTTGCGTAGGCGAACGTTCCGCACCACAGGATCCAGGATGAGTTGATATCTGTGAAGTCATGAGTGATGAGCATGTGGTGGTTTTCGTTTAAATTCAAAATTCAAATCCACTTTTGATTTGGCATGTTACAAATTTGATTCTTGCGAAGTTTTGAACCCCTGCAGCTGGAGCTTGCACTTAGACGCTAAGCTTAACGGTCCACGGAACCTCTGGTTCCCGGCCGAATCGCTCCTAGATCACCGGACGGCGTCCGTCCACCGATTTCTGTCGTGCTCATTCTTTATTTTCACTGCTCGGATGAACCGTACTCCGATCGGAGATCGGTTTGTTTCCTTGTGTTCGTGTTGTTCTCGTGTACGCAGTGATGGTCTCAATGCAGCTTGGCCCCACGAAAGAACCGGCCAGTGGGCTAGCGGTACTGGTCTGGAGGACCGGTCTGAGTCTGCGGTGGAGGTTTTTCGGCGCCGGCACCTTGGGCGCCGCTCGGCACGACCTCGTCGAAGTCTTGGGAGCACGGAGCCGCTGGAGGTGGTTGGCAATGCTTCAGATTCGTGCGAGAGAGACCGGAGTGTGTTTTCGGGGTTTCCGCCTCCTGTGGTGTTTTCACAAATGTGTGGCTTGGGCTATAAATAGGACCCCAAGGCTTCACTTGGAGGGTGTCCTTGAGCCATTTGTAGCCAGCCAACATAGGTGTGAGTTGAGGAGCTCGCCTCTGTGTGAGTGTGGGGAGCTGCGTCTCCGGGTCCCCGATCTGTAGTTCTGCTCATGAGCTAATAGATCAGCGTTTTTATATCGTTCTTGCACTTACTTTCAGCATTTAAATTCAGCATTTAAATACCGTGAGAGTGAAATGATCTTGTGGGATTTGTGTGTGTTCTTGTTTCGATCTTGAGCCATCCCTGAAAAACTCCGTGCCTCCTTTTCTATTCTATATGCTTTGATGGCTCAAGTCTGTTCTTGAAGTTCCTGTCTTGTTCTTCGCGCAGCAGGCAGTGTTTGATTTTTATAAAAATCTAGAAAAATCTTTTTGAGTGATTCTTATTGGAGAAGGTGCGTGACTCATATATCTATTCACTATAAAAATTTGGAGTCCTGTTCTTGCACCGTTTGGGAGCAGTGAGGTGAAAACCGAGCCCCAAACTTTCTGCTCGATGTTCTTGACAGCTCGTGGTTTTGATTTTTCATATTTTCTGCAAAAGGAGTTTTGAGGAGATTTCTGGTGGAGTGCTTCATGACTTATTGATTAATCGGAAGAAAAATTTCCAAACATTGAGAAGCACCAGAAACCCACCATCCCTCTGCTCCAAGTGGAAACAAACTCTGGGGTTTCTGTTTTTGCTTTCCAGAAAGCAGCTTGTGATGTTTGAATTTTCATGATTTATCTACATGGAGTTTTGAGATGATTTTTGGTAAAGTTGTGCACGACCCATTGAGAAATAGGGAGAAAAATTCCCAAAATTTGATGAGCACCAGAAAGCCACCATCCATCTCCTCCAAGTGAGAACAAATCTGCTTTTTGCTTTTCTGAAAGTCACTTTGGTTATTTGGCTTGATCTCCTTTCTTAAAGTAAGGTTTGAATTGATTCTTCTCTTTTGGACACTTGACAACCAGGATTGTGTGTGAAAAATCCCCACATATTCCATGACTCTCATTCATGCTAGGGGTACACATAGTTGTCAAGTTGTTCATATTTTGGGGTGCCGGTGAATTCGAAAAAGAACGGCCGTAAAAAATTCGAGGCTCTCATTCACCCCCCCTCTGTTCGCCGTGGTTAGTTTCACAGTGGTATCAAAGCCAGGTTGCGTTCTTCGTGATTCTTGCGGATCTGTTGAACCTTTCCTTTTGCCCTCACCATGGCTGAAGAGAAATACTCAAACAAACCGCCAGTGTTCAATGGCTCCGACTTCTCCTTTTGGAAAATGCGGATGGGTTCATACCTCATGGCACAAGGACTTGGTGTATGGAGGAAGGTGAAATACCCATACAAGGTGCCAAAGGAAGATGAGGTTACCCCGAAAATGAGAAGGAGTATCTGAGCAGAATGCCAAAGCTCTAACATTCTGCTCCAAGGCTTGGGGCGGAATGAGTACGACCGAGTTGGTCATCTCGAGTCGGCTCATGAGGTCTGGACTACCCTCCAAAGTTTCCATGAGGGGCAACAAAATTCAGACCGTCCGCCAGACCAAAGACAAGCGGGAATACAACCGCTTCGCTCGAGGCCGGGTGAATCGCTGAACACTGCTTCAGTAGGTTCACTAAAATCTTGAGCGCTTTGCGGTCTGTTGGCATCAACTATGAAGGAGTCGACAATGCTCGTCACTTGCTTTCTGCGCTTGACATGAAGATTTGGGGGTCAAAGTCGTGGCTATCGTGAAGCCACCGACCTTACCAAACTTACTTTGGATGGCTTGTTTTCAAACTTGAAGTCCCATGAGGAGGAGCATCTTTCGCCTCAGATGACTCCAGACTCTCTCGCTCTTGTGACACACCCGTCTACTTCCTCCATAGACTTGGGTGGTGTCTCTTTAACTTGTTTGCTCGAACTTTCGACGAGCATCCGGACTCTGTGCGGAAGAGAGTCTTGCCCTCCTCTCCAAGAAATTTTCGAGAGCTTTCGGAGAGTGAGTGAGAGGAGGAGGAGCACCGTGAGATGCTTCGAGTGTGGTGGTGTCAACCACATGCGTGCGAGTGTCCCAATCTGAGGAACAAGGGGCGAGAGGAGGCACCCAAGAAGCCCGTCACTACCATCACCAAAGCCGTGCAAGAAGTCGGAGGCCAAGCTTCCTCTGGCGGCGAAGCCCTCCTTCCGAAGGGCGCAGGCTGTTCCGCAAGGTGCTTGCCGCTTTGACTCAAATTGCGTTGACGAGGAGGAGGAGGCCAGCGACGACGGCGAGGACGCTCGACGACGACGTCGACGACGACGGCTCACGCCGGCATGTGCTTCATGGCCGGCCACCTCTCCGACTCTTCTGACGCCGACACCGACTCTGAGGTACCTTGCTTTGAGAACTTCGATGACCTGAATGCCGCATTTCTCAAATTAGGCGGCTTTCTTGCTCAATCCAACCGTAGGGTTAAGGACCTCAAGTTAGAAGTAGCACACCTCTCAGCTGAACTAGAAAATGCTAGGGCTGCGCCTAGTAATGATGCTTGTGCTGACACTGAGACTTGGAGGGTCTGTGATGAGGCCCTCTCTGATTTGGATAAGCTAAGGACCACTCATGCTAGTGTGAACAAGGAGCTTGAAGAGCTTAAGGACAAACATCTTAGTGTGCTTGACGAGTTAGAGGAGACTCGTAGTGCTTTACTTTCTGCTTTGCTTCACGAGCTTGTTGCTGTCTGATCATACGCTCACACACTTGACACACCTAAGGACCATGTCGGTCTAGTTGAGGACTGAGAGATCATGTTTCACCTAAGGACCCAACTAGCTCGATGATGATTCTTTTGTGTCCTTTTGCTTGTGATGAGTGCTTGTCCTTGAGGCTAGAGAACCTAAAACTCAAGAGTAAAATTGCTGATTTGAGTTCCCTAGTGATAGCTCCTTGCTTCTTGCCTGTGATGGGTTGGATGAACATATGGGTAGAGCGCTAGAGGACATGAGTCTTAGGTTCCAGTCTCGCCTTATTTCTGTGCAAAACTCTGAGTGTCTCTCCTGCAAGGCTTTTCAAAATGAGATCACTATCTTGAGTGATAAGGTTCGTAGGTTGAAGGGTAAGGACCAGGTGGGTGTCCAGGATAAGTCTCCCGAGTCCTCTCTTCCCTCGTGTGAGTTTTGCCCCGTCTACATCGAGTGTGAATACGATAAGCACTCTTGAGAAGTTCGTGGGGGCAAGAAGAAGTGAACTTGATCTTGGATCACCCAAGATATCACAGGTAGAGGTCTTGGGTTTGACTGGCTTGATCACATCAAGCGTCACCCTTCCAGAGTTGTCACAAAGGAGAGCGGAGAGCGGCCGTCGTTTCTCCAGGGTTCCTACCAAGACCGCTTTTAGGTCTGCGGGTCTCAGTTGTTGCTCGACTGGTGGTTGCTTCCTCTGTAGCACCATCACCGGAAAGGGCAGAGCACCCTAGCAATCACGATGTTCGCACCTCCTGCAGCCTTCGCCCACGCCAAAGCCAAAACCAAAGCCAAGCCTAAACAAAAGCCCAAGGCTAGGTTCACTGTTCTTCTTGCCACGTGTTGGTCACCGAGCCGAGACTTGTTACCACTCGTTGGGTTTCCTGAGGTCACTCTAGGGAGAGGCGGCACCACCTAGAGCACACACCGCACCGCGTCCTAGGCAGGAGTTTTCGTGTCCCTGGGTAGACCAGGCTAGGTTTCAAGAGTGTCGTTCCTCGAGCGGGTTCGACCAAAGCTAGGGTTGCGTGAGTTCCGCCGTCCTCGGGTGTACCTTCTTTCTCTGGTGGAGGCGAGACACCAGGGCGTGAGTTTCCTCCCAAAGGTCGAGATGGGTGACGAGAGAGTGGTTCTCGGACTTGGGACAGTCAAGGTTTTTCGGGCGTGGGTCCCACGAGTTCCCAGTGTTTCATTCCGTAGAGTCATTAGGTGCTTACGGGGTGTGACTCGATTTTGGTTACCTAGGTCGCACTAGTGTGTCCTCGGTGAGTCCCGTTTCTCTTTACTTGACTCAGTTCGTGGGGCTAGGAGGAAGGGCATTTGGATCGTTGACTCGGTTGTTGTCGCCACATGACCGGTGAGTCACGATGGTTTGCCTCCTAGCCTCGAGATCCCGACGGTGAGCGAGATCACCTTCGGGGCGCTTCGTCGGCCCGTGTCCTAGCTCGCGGTTCACCGAGTTAGCCCTCGCCAGATCGTGCCGGGCGTAGCTCTTGTCGCCAAGCTGCGCAGATAATCTGCTTTACGTATCGCAGCTTGTTGATCGAGACTCTGAGGTTAGGTTTAGGGCGTCTGGTTCTTGTGTCTGAGTCCCTCTGGCGAGTTGGTTTATGGATCTCCGCTTTCACCGAAGTTTTCCGAGCTGATTTTCCTACTTCTTGATTGGTGCTCCTCACTTTGCTTACTTGCTTCGATTCTCGGGATATTCGTTTTTGGCACAGCGCCTTGGACATATTGGTTTTGATCACCTTGTGCGTGTCGATTCTTGAGACTTGCTTTCCGGTTTGCCCAAGCTTTCTCTTCTTGAGGATTTGGTTTGTGCTCCTTGTCGTCATGGCAAGATGGTTGCCGCTTCCCATCCACGCGTCTCATGCGTAATGATGATGCACCAGACAGCTCTTGCATATGGATCTTGTTGGTCCAAATCGAGTCTGCGATCGGTTGGTGGGAAGTGGTGCGTGCTTGTTATTGTTGACGATTTTTCTCGCTACTCCCGGTCTTCTTCATGGCCTCAAAGGAGGAGACATTTGAGCTGTTCGAAACCTCTCAAGGAGGCTTGCGCTTGAGTTTCGAGTGCACTTCGGGCCATTCGTTACGATAATGGCACGAATTCAAGAATACTTCTTTCAATCTTTTTGCACACTTTCGGAGTTGAGCATCAATTTTCTTCGCCTCATGCAGCCCAAACAGCGGGGTGGTAGAGAAAAGAATAGAACCCTGGTTGAAATGGCGAGACAATCTTTGGATGAGTACTCCACCCCGCGACATTCGGGCCGAGGCTGTCTCTGCTTGCTTGCTATGTTTCCAACAGAGTGTTTCTCCGTGCCAAGTTGCACAAGACCTCGTCTGACGAAGCTTCGATATGGGCGCAAGCCCAATGTTTCACACTTTCGAATCTTTGGTTGCAAGTGCTTCATTTTAAAATCTGCAATTTGGACAAGTTCGAGTCTCGCTCTTCGATGGTCTTTTCTTGGGGTACACTAAGTCCTCTAGGATCTCTGAGGTTTGGGACATAACTAGGCGGAGGGTTGTGGAGTCTTGTGAGGTCACTTTTGACGAGGCTAGACCAGGTTCTAGGCCGACATCTCCCATCGATCTTTCCTTTGAGCCTATCTTCGTGAGGAGAAGGTGAGTCGGGATGATTGCCGTCGGTCCCCGATGACGAACCTCCTCCACAGTAGAAGCCATAGTCGACCCACCGCTCGATCCTCCCGAGCCCTCCGTGCCTCCACCCTCCTCGAGCCCACTGTTAGGACTTCTTCTTCCGAGGTGTCCCTGTAGAGTCCTCCTTGGTGGCTCGATCCCGCCTCGGCTTCACATGAGGTAGAGGCCACCTCGGGTGCACCTAGGCACGTTCAGCTAGTCACCCTCTGATCAGATTATAGGACCTATAGGTGGCGTGTGACTAGGTCTAGAGCACACCAGTCCCTCCTCTCTGCTGCCTTCTTTCTTCTCTCGAGCCTAAGGACATAGCTCGGGCTCTTGGCGACCTGATTGGGTCAATGCCATGCACGAAGAGTTAGAGAATTTTGAGAGAAACAAGGTTTGGGATTTAGTGGAATGCCCAAAGAAAGTCAATATCATAGGTACTAAATGGGTGTTTAAAAATAAGCGAGTGAGGATGGGGTAGTTGTGAGAAATAAGGCTAGGTTGGTGGCACAAGGTTTCACTCAGGTCGATGGGATTGACTTTGATGAGACCTATGCTCCGGTTGCTCGACATGATTCCATTCGGATCTTCCTTGCTTTTATGGCTTCACACCGTTTCAAGATTTTTCAAATGGATGTTCGGTGCGTTCTTGAGCGGTTTCATTGAGGAAGAAGTTTTTGTTCGGCAACCTCCGGCTTTGTTTGTGTTGAGTTTCCGATCACGTATACAAGCTCTCGAAGGCTTTATATGGGCTCAAGCAGCCCCTCGAGCTTGGTACGAACGACTCAAGAGTTATCGATTGGAAATGGTTTTTCAATGGGCGCGTTGATAAGACCTGTTTATCAAACGCAAGTCATCGATTTTCTCCTTGTGCAGATTTATGTTGATGACATTATCTTTGGTGGGTCTTCGATTCTTTGGTCTCTGAATTTGCTTCCGTCATGAGCTCTGAATTTGAGATGAGCATGATGGGTGAACTGAATTTTTCTTGGGTTTTCAAATCAAGCGAGACCCTCAAGGGATCTTTCTTCACCAGTCCAAGTACACTAGAGACCTGCTCAGCGGTTTGCCATGGTGATAGTAAGCTGTTTCCACTCCCATGGCAACCACTTCGTGCTTGAGCCTCGACTTAGATCTTGAGCTCAGTAGATCGAAGCTCTATAGGAGCATGATAGAGCACCGCTGTACCTTACCTCTTCTCGGCGGACATACACTTTGCCGTGTGTCTGCAGGCGCTTGCTTCGAGCTTCCCTAGGATTTCTCACCTTGGTCATCAGCGGATCCTCCGCTACCTAGTAGCCACCCCGAGATAGGAATCTGGTTTTCTTCGCTTCTTGTCTATCTCTTAGAGCCTATTCTCGATGCAGACTTTCTTTGGGTCAGAGGATAGATAGGAAGAGCACTTGAGCACTTGCCGCCTCCTAGGCACTTCACTTGTCTCTTGGTCTTCTAGGAAGCGCACTCGGTGTAGCTCGATCTGACCGAGGCCGAGCACGTGTCAGCACCGCTTGTTGCGACCAAGTGCTTTGGTTAAGACAAATGCTTCGGGACTATGGGTTAGAGGTTGGTAGCGTCCCACTCTGTGTGATAATACCTCGGCCATCAACATTGCCAAAAACCCATCCGAGATTCCAGGACCAAACACATAGATATCGTACCACTTCCTTAGAGACCATGTAGAGAAAGGGATATAGGGCTAGGTTTTGTAGAAGGTGATCATCAACTTGCAGATATTCTCACCAAGCCCTTAGATGGTCCTAGGTTTGCCACTCTCCGGGGAGAGCTTGGCTTGGTTAGTGCTGGGGGTATCGTGTGAGGGGGAGCTTGATCTTGTACTATATTGTATATATTCTTTCTGTTTTGTCTGTGTTGGTTTGTTTTTAGAACATGCTAGAATCACAGCACTTTCTTTGGCACCTCTTATCTCTTAGGTCGCTATCATGCGTGATTAGCAATGTCCTCTGCTCTAGTTAGAGAGTCTCACATAGACTTATTGGTTGACCAGGTATGTGGAGGATACCTGGGTAGACAGGGTTTGTGTTTGTTCTCTCTAGTAGTCGAGTTTAGGCTTGCTTCCCTATCTTCTGTAGCTAGGAGTGTGCCTTGTGCTAGAGTGTCTGCTGTTTCTCTTCCCTGTTCTATAGCAAACCGATTTTCTGCCTCTTTCCTTCCTCTATGCGCTTTTGCCTCGGGTTCTTATTTTGAGGGGGAGGTTTGAAGCATTGCATTTGCATCTAGTTTTTGTTTTTCTTTGCAAGTGCTTTGCCTATTAGGCTTGTTGGTCTCATCGATGTTGAGTTTTGATGTACCATTTGAGTTTATGTGCAAACTTGTTTGATTTGACACGAGTTTGAGAAAAGGGTAGAAGGAGCTTAAAATCTTTGAGAAAATCATTGCAAAACTTGACATTTGCATGTTTTCATGGTTGGGCTTTTCATTGTCAAAATGTCGGTACATTTTTCTTGATCTCCGTCGAGATTTTGAAACTCGAGTTGCCTTCTTCTGATCATGACCACTTCTTTAGTGGAGTCCATTTGCCCTTGCTTAAAATAAAGCAACCAAACATGGGTTTCAATCCACGAGGTTTGCATTTGGTAGAATTTGTGGGTGACCTAGGGGTCGGTTCCAAGTTACCCTTGGGTTGTGCTCTACTAGCAATCATTCACCATGTGAATAGGTGCAAATAAAGTCAAGAAGGCCTCTCCAAAACAAAACAACAAAAAAAAACAAAAACAAAACAAAAAGGAAAAGGAGAGATTAAGGCCAAAAATAAAATTCAGTTTGGGCACTCTTTGGACACATTTTGGTCTTGGTCATTCTCGATTTGGCAACCTTGTTTTCTTTGTCTTGATGTTTCTCAAGTTTGTGCACCCATTTTGATTTTGAAACGTCTATTCATTGCCAATGTGCACATGACTTGAATCAACAAAAATGTTTTGTTTTGCTCCTTTCATGCCTTAGTACCTTTATCTGCATCTTGTCACCTTGTGAACCTCAAACTTCATTTGAACCTCGATATTCAACTTTGGTGACCATTTGGCTAATTGGCAAAGCCCTTGGTTAGGTTTTCTTCATTTCTTTTGCATATGCATTGTTCGGGTTCATGATTGGTGTCTTCTTGACCATTTGACAAAAGGGGAGAATCATGATTTTAGGGGAGTTTCAAAACTGAAAATTGAGTTTGAAATCAAAACTTAGCTTTCATGGCCAATTTTGGGAAATTTTGTCAACATGCTCATCAAGGGGAGATTGTGAAGTCATGAGTGATGAGCATGTGGTGGTTTTCGTTTAAATTCAAAATTCAAATCCACTTTTGATTTGGCATGTTACAAATTTGATTCTTGCGGTTTTGAACCCTGCAGCTTGGAGCTTGCACTTAGGCGCTATGCTTAACGGTCCACGGAACCTCTGGTTCCCGTGCCGAATCGCTCCTAGATCACGGACAACGTCCGTCGGTCATTTCTGTCGTGCTCATTCTCGCTTTTCACTGCTCGATGAACCGTAACCCGATCGGAGATCGGTTTGTTTCCTTGTGTTCGTGTTGTTCTCGTGTACGCAGGTGATGGTCTCAATGCAGTTGGCCCCACGAAAGAACCGGCCAGGTGGGCTAGCGGCTGGTCTGGAGGACCGGTGCGGAGTCTGCGGTGGAGGTTTTTCGGGCGCCCGAACACTGGGCGTCGCTCGTGCGACCTCGTCGAAGTCTTGGGAGCATCGGAGCGCTGGAGGTGGTTGGCAATGCTTCAGATTCGTGCGAGAGAGAGACCGGAGTGTGTTTTCGGGGTTTCCGGCCGCCCCAGGGTGTTTTTCACAAATGTGTGGCTTGGGCTATAAATAGGACCCCAAGGCTTCACTTGGAGGGTGTCCCTTGAGCCATTTGTAGCCAGCCAACATAGGTGTGAGTTGAGGAGCTGCGTCTCTGTGTGAGTGTGGGGGCTGCGTCTCCGGGTCCCCGATCTGTAGTTCTTCATGAGCTAATAGATCAGCGTTTTTATATCGTTCTTGCACTTACTTTCAGCATTTAAATTCAGCATTTAAATACCGTAGAGTGAAATGATCTTGTGGGATTTGTGTGTGTTCTTGTTTCGATCTTGAGCCATCCTGAAAAACTCCGTGCCTCCTTTTCTATTCTATATGCTTTGATGGCTCAAGTCTGTTCTTAAAGTTCCTGTCTTGTTCTTCGCGCAGCAGGCAGTGTTTGATTTTTATAAAAATCTAGAAAAATCTTTTTGAGTGATTCTTGTTGGAGAAGGTGCGTGACTCATATATCTATTCACTATAAAAATTTGGAGTCCTGTTCTTGCACCGTTTGGGAGCAGTGAGGTGAAAACCGAGCCCCAAACTTTCTGCTCGATGTTCTTGACAGCTCGTGGTTTTGATTTTTCATATTTTCTGCAAAAGGAGTTTTGAGGAGATTTCTGGTGGAGTGCTTCATGACTTATTGATTAATCGGAAGAAAAATTTCCAAACATTGAGAAGCACCAGAAACCCACCATCCCTCTGCTCCAAGTGGAAACAAAGTCTGGGGTTTCTGTTTTTGCTTTCCAGAAAGCAGCTTGTGATGTTTGAATTTTCATGATTTATCTACATGGAGTTTTGAGATGATTTTTGGTAAAGTTGTGCACGACCCATTGAGAAATAGGGAGAAAAATTCCCAAAATTTGATGAGCACCAGAAAGCCACCATCCATCTCCTCCAAGTGAGAACAAATCTGCTTTTTTGCTTTTCTGAAAGTCACTTTGGTTATTTGGCTTGATCTCCTTTCTTAAAGTAAGGTTTGAATTGATTCTTCTCTTTTGGACACTTGACAACCAGGATTGTGTGTGAAAAATCCCCACATATTCCATGACTCTCATTCATGCTAGGGGTACACATAGTTGTCAAGTTGTTCATATTTTGGGGTGCCGGTGAATTCGAAAAAGAACGGCCGTAAAAAATTCGAGGCTCTCATTCACCCCCCCTCTGTTCGCCGTGGTTAGTTTCACAATATCTTCCTGGACATAGGATGTGAACGGGATGATCCGAGTAATCAAATTTGATCGGGACTTCAGACCACTGAAGGTATTCAGGGGTCACCGGAACAGCTGCATTGACTTCCCGAGTAGTAAGCTTTTGCTTACGCTTGGATTCATATGCATCCGATCCCCTATATATGTAGTTGAGCTCGCGCTCAGTTTCTTGGTAAGCGTCACCCTGAGGAGGATCACGCTTATCATCTTGCTTGTCGTCCTTCGAACTGTCCTTGTTGTACTCCTGAGCAAACTTCTTCAGGATATTGCAGTTCTTTGCCGCATGCTTTCCATTCGGATGGAAAGGACATAGCGCCTCCATTACTTTATTGTAGTCATTGGACCGAGGTGGCCTCTGCCGACCCTGATCCGTAGCTGCCACCAATTCTTCACCCTTCCGCTTTTTGTCCTTCTTGGAAGATGACTCGGGCTTGTCTTTCTTACCTTCATTTTTACTCGGCTGATCCTCCTAGCGCTCGGCGAGAGCATCCGAGGCGGTGGCATACCGGTCCGCCAGGGCGAACATCTCTTTGAGAGTAGTTGGGGGCTTCCCAGACATCTTTTTGATTAAGTCGGGGTCACGAACTCCCTTTTGGAAAGCTGCGACGACGACCGCTTCTGAAATCTCTCGGATTGTGTTTTTCTTCTTTGTGAAACGCCGAATGAAATCCCTTAACGACTCATCTTTTCTCCGATGAATCTGATAAAGGTCCCATTGGGTCCCAGGCTTCTCGTAAGTGCCCGGGAAATTGGCGACGAATTGATCGCAAAGCTCTCCCTAGGAACCGATTGAGTTCTCTGGAAGGCATGCAAGCCAACCCTGAGCCGGGGGAGTCAACATGACGGGCAAATAATTTTCCATCACATAAAAGCTTCCACTGGCGGCTTTGATTGCCAGAGAGTAAATCTGCAACCAAGCTTCTGGGTCCCGTTCCCTGTCAAATTTCACTATTCCCTTAGGGTTAAACCCCTCGGGCCAGTTGACCTGATGAAGTCGGGGTGTGAATGCTTTGATCCCATCAATCATTCCGTCCCCAGGGGGAGGAGACTGATGGGGAAGTATTTGGCGCTGCGGAGTGCAGCGCCGGTCTTCTCGGTGATGTCCCTCGTCTTCTTCTCGCTCCCTCCGCCGAGCTTCTATGTCGAGACGAAGGTCGCGACTTGCGCTTTGACGAACGTCTTGCCCACGAGTTGGTGTGCATCGACTGCGCCGAGTGTTACTCGTGGCAGTCTGGCTTCTGGCCGAGTCGGCCTGTTGATCCCAAGTACCCTGGACAGCCGCTGCCGTCACCATGGCTTTAATCTGCTCCATGATCAGCGTTGCGGGGCTGTTTTCCCCGAGTAATGGACCAACGTTATCCAGGAGGGTCTTGCATGCAAGGATATTCTATTGTGGTGTACAGAAGATCGACTGATCTCCCATACGGATTTGGAGTAATTCCTTCTGAACTTCACGCCCACGACTGCGCAATCTATCGTGTAGATCTTCTCCACCTCCGCGGTTATGCTCGGCTCCTGCTTCATCTAACTGGCGCAAGGCCGACTCGGAAGGTTGTCCATCCACCACGCAAACATCGTGACAGTCAGGAAACCAGTTGATGCTGTCCTCCGACTCGGATTCCGAGTAAGAGAGGCTTAACTGATCCCGATTTGTTGGCTCATCGATGGGGGTGATTATAACTCCCACTTCCCGTGATGAATTGTCTGGCAGAAGGAAATCCGACTGAGATTTGGCAGAACAGATCTGCTGAAACCTAGCAGCCGAATTGGTTAATCCAAATGGTATCCTAGTGTCCACTCGGGAAGTAGACCTGGTTAGAGTTATCCCCGAGCTGGAACTCGGGAAGCTCGTCCCAGTAAGTGTCTGTTAGGCTCCACCCCTTAGCCCAGACTGAAAAGACGGCGTGTTATCTCATAGAAAATAGTGGCTGAGTTTCTCAATCCGAACGGGGTGTTGCACAACTGAGAAGTTGCGGTTCCCAATTGGATCTGATCACGATCCAGATTAGGAACAGCATCGCCGATTGGTTCCTCCATCTGCGGAAGAAGCTGGCAGAACCAAAGGCCCATAATCCCGACTGAGGCCAAAAGGAATCCTTGCGGTGGGCCAGTCGGAATCGTCGTTGTCAGATTGGATCTCTTCCGGATCGGAATCCGAAAGAGGCGATCTGACGTGGTGTAGTTCGGCTGGAGCCGCAGCCTCCCTCTGTAGTATGCGGGCCGAACGTCATCCGGTTCACATAACCGAAGTTCCCTGAAGTCGTTAGCGAGGAAGCCGAGATCTCTGAAGACAAAACCTTGGCCGGGGGCGTAGGTGAAGATGAATCCACCGATTGAAACCATCGAAGTTGATGAAACTGATCGTGACGCTAGCCCCTACCTGGAGCGCCAACTGTCAACGTATTGTGTCGGCAATATATTTTATAGGGCTATGCGAAAGATCACAACTCGATGGTAGCACAGGGGACAGGATTTATACAGGTTCAGGCCCTCTCAAAGAGGTAATACCCTACTCCTGTGCTCGTGGTTTTGTATTATGGGATGTCGATCACAATGAACAGGGGATGATCACAATGATCATATGATGATGAGATGATCTCTAACCAGGGACCCCGACACCCTTTATATAGTGCAAGGGGTAATGTTACAGATTGGTTTCCTAGTCCGTATTAGGGAGATAAGGGATATAGCCGAGTCGGCTTCGCTTATCTCCACGTATTCGAGTAGAATTAGGATCCTATTCCTTGTAGAGCAAGTCGGGCCGCGCCGTCCACCAGGCCCGCCTTCTGGATGATCCATGCGACTTGGCCCAAGGAGGTGGTGCGTCCAATCATCTGTTTCCAAATACCAGGGACCCATGTTATCCACAGCGACGATCTTGACGACATCGATGAGTTGTATGAGAGGTGGCAAGCCGGTTTCCTCGCCGAGGCCCAGGCCCAGGCCGACGAGATGGAGGTAGAGGCCCCACCCGTCTCGGGAGTAGCTGTTCGCTCCCCTGCATTGCTCGGCTAGGGCAACGCCTCACAGATTCATGTTAGTGAGACCCTCATGGAGGGACCGGAGGCGCCTCCGGCAAGGCCGTAGCCGAACGGCCCACCACGTTTGTGGTCCTGTCTGAAGGGGAGGACCGGTCCTGCGCGCACAACTGGCGTCCCGGCCCATCAGGGCCGGCAGCAGACCGAAATACACCCATGGCAGTCGAGGTTGCTGACGGCACCGCCTCCGTGGGTGATACCGGCATGTCCCCTTCGTGAGAGCCTACCTCACGCCATGTCTTCGCGGCATCGCATGAAAGGACTCCGCACCAATTGCACGCCGACCCGGGCGAGGAGCACCGCCGGCGTGAAACCGCGCGAAGTCTCTTCGCCGGGTCAGTCGGGAGGAACTTGGTAGATATTCGCCGTAGGCCCACCTACCCGACACCCACCGCTCGCGCTGCGCTTGCGCCCTCGCCGACAACTACTGTCACCAACCCTGTCTTGAGTAGCCAGCAGCGGGTTCGGGCAATTGCCCAGGTCATGCGTGACCTGGAGAAAGACCTGCGTGGATTCACGATGGCCGATCTAGGCGCCGCTATCACGGACGGCCTCGAGGAACTCGCCGGAGATCTAGGCGAGCACCTCCAGGCCCCCACGCGCACCAGTAGCACCTCGAGACGGCGCGACCAGAGTATTTGGTCGGGCCAACAGGCGTCCACATCCACAGTGGACGGTGCTTCTCAGCGCACACCGGGTTGGAGGACTTCTATGCCAGACGTGGCCCTATGCCCGAGGTCCTAATCAACAGGATGCCGGATGACCGGGCGCCAGCGGGTAGCAACGGCGATGCCTTCCAGGAGGCTCGCCGACACGTTGCCGTGATCTTCGACGGTACATCTGCCTAAGGCTCGCGTCGCGAGCTTAACGTTGCCGCCCGAGAAGTCTACCACCTCGAAATGGGCAAGCCCGGAGACACCCCATGCGGTAGTCCGGCCAGCCTATCACCTTCTCTGGGATGACTGCCCCCCCCCCCGGAATGACAAAACCCCACTGGCTGCCACTGGTACTCTGTCCCACCATTAGCAACACGGGAGTTGATCCCGTTTTTGTTGATGGCGGGAGCTCCCTCGACATCATCACAGCATAGGTCCTAGATCAGATGCAGGTCCCGCGCTCTAAAATCATGGACCTGGCCATCCCTTTTCATGGCATCGTCCCGGGATCGTCCCTATAACTGATCGGGTAGATTGTCCTGCCTGTGACATTCGGGGCCCCCTAGAATTTCCGAACGGAGTACGTTACTTTTGAGGTGGTTGACTCCGGGCTGCCTTACAACACCATCCTAGGTCGCCCCGCCCTATCGAAGTTCATGGCGGCCACCCATCATGGATACCACTGCCTCAAGATGCCGGCCCCTCACAGGGTCATCACGATCACAGCCAGTTACAAGGCCGCGATGGCTTGTGACGAGAGTGCCCTGGCAATGGTCGGGCAACTCCCCATGCGCTGCCCGGCCAAGGGCGAATGACCGCCGGCCCACCCCAAGGTGGCCCTGCAGCCGCAGGAGCCCACCAAAACAGTCCCTCTCACTGAGGACGACCCTTCTAAGGTCGTCCACGTGGAGGCTAACCTTGAGTCCAAATAGGAACTCGAGCTTATTACCTTCCTTTGGGCTAACGCAGACGTGTTCGCGTGGGAACCATCCGACATGTCCGGGGTCCTAAGGGAGGTGATCAAGCATAGGCTAGCCATTCAGCCTAATAAGAAGCTTGTTCGGCAGGCCTTACGATGCTTTTCCATGTGGAAAGCTGATATCATCCAGGAGTAACTTGGCAGGCTCCTTCAAGCCGGTTTCATTCGGGAAGTCGAACATTCCGACTGGCCCGCTAACCCAGTCATCGTCAAGAAAAATGGCGGAAAATGGAGAATGTGCATCGACCATCGCGGCCTCAACGCCGCCTGCCCCAAAGATAATTTCCCCTGCCGCACATAGATCAGTTGGTCGACGCGACGGCGGACTCAGTGTAACACCCCATTTTCACATACGATAAAAATAATAATAAATCACAAGTCAATCGACTATTTAAAATAAAATTCGAACAAATTCAAAGAAATTATGTACTAACATAAAAGAGAATTGAGTTCATATATCAATAGAATTATAACAAAAGGACCTATTTGTAATTTAAAATTGTATGTTCTGATAATTATAAGGTTTGCTAACAATGAAGAGCATTAAATAATATTTAATGCTTGCATAAAATATATATTTTAAGACATCAAAATAAACCAAATAAATGAAATAGTAATATTTTTAGTAACCCAAATATATTTTTATTACATTCTATAGAGTAGTTAGAGACCCCTAAATAAACTTTATGAAATTGCATAAAGCTTTAGGGGCTAAAACGTAAAGAAGTCCCAAAATATCTCTCAGGAAATATCTCTCAGGACCTTATCTTAATCCTAATTTACTTCGTGATAAAGAAAACTCAAACTGGTTAGATTACTTCGCGACTAAGTAACTCGCCCATCAAATATTTTTCTAAAGATTAAAATTATTTACGACTAATCAATGCATAATGAAATAATTTAGAAATTTTAGAAAATAAATATTCATGAAAACTCAAAACTAATGATAAAATGGAACTCTCATAATTTATGGAGGTCAAATATATTTTTAGTATAGTTTGTAAAGACCCACACTGTCATATGAAATTTTATAAAAGCCCAAGGGCTAAAATGCAAAATATCCAAAAATATCTCTCGATCTTATCCTAAGGGGACTAAAATGTAATAAAACCTAAAATATCTCTCAATCTTATCCTTACTTCATGACGAAGAAAACCTCTTAATATCTTTATGAAATTTTATATAAAGCTAAGGACTAAAATACAAAAGTTCATAAATATCTCCCATGCTTATCCTTTCTTTCCTATTGCTATAAATACACGTACAGTTGAGCAAAGCTCACACGCACGCACGAGCAGAGCAATGTGCAGCGTTAGAGAAAGAGAGAAGAAGAGAGGGGAAGGAGCTAGAGAGTGGGAGAGGCGGCTCGGCGGCTCTCACTGCTCGATGGCGCGCCGCAGCGACAAGAACGGCTTCGGCGTGGCGGCTTCTTTGGCGGCTGCGCGCAGGTGCAGCGCGAGCTAAGCGACCACGGCGACAACGACGACGACGTCGTCGTGCAGCAGAGCTTCAGCGTCAGCGTCGCTATGCTAGGCTGCGGCGCCGTTAGCGCGGCGGCCGCGGAGAAAGCGGCGAGCTAGCCGGCGTAACTCCAGCAGGTGGCTCGGTGGCGGGTCTGCGGCAACAACGAGCAAGGCGACAAGCTGCGGCGGGCTGCGGAGCAAGATGGCAACGCTGCTGCGTGCTAAACAGCGACTCCGTGTTGGTGGCGGTATAGGCTGCTGCCGTGGTTAGCAAGGGCGAACACAATGGCCGGCGGCTCGGTTAACGGCCGACGCGAGTGGAGGCAACGGTCGGTTTGGCAAGGACGCCGGGCGGCGAGCTCTGGCGGATGACGAGGCGATCGTCGCGCGTGCTAGAATCGGCGGCTCAGCCGAATGGCACGTGCATGCGGCGGAGCTAGGCTAGAGCCCGGGCACATAGCAAGGTGGCTCAACCCGGGAAGACGACCGGCGTAGAGACAACTCGAGCTAGTGGCGACTAGCTCGGCCTGCATGGCATGAGCTCTGGTGGACGCGGTTGGAAACCGGAGTCGATGAACTGGAGATAGATGATCGGGCGATGTCGACACGGTGAGGATAATATATCCTCATATTAGCATGAAGCTTATTGACCTAGCTTACGAAATTAGGTCCCTTGCTATTCCTATAAAATTCCCAACCTTTTAATTATTAAATAAATCCATAATATAGTTTTTCTACTTAGAATGTAACGATCTTAAAAATATAAAAATATATTCATGTAAAATATTATAGATACATTGGACCCTAGCAAATTATAATTAGAACCATTTCATAATTTTATGTCCAAATAGGAATATAAATAGTTTCCTTTAATTATTAATAGCAAATAAAGGGTTATAATAATAATACTCTTTTAAATATGAAAACATTGAGAATATCTCCTAACTTAAAATCACACTTCTACCATAGTCTAAAACTATAGGTTTAAATCACATGGGTAGACAATGCGCGTAACATAAAATCATACGTACCATTTTAAGCATACACATACACAATATATATATAAAAGCCATAAGCACATGGAACTTCCTCGATAATTAGGAAGATCTATGCTAAGATAATCGGTAGAATAACCCCTGTGAGGAGTGTCACCCTCAACCACGTGCATTTCATGCATCATGCATATTTCATCTTTTTGCTTCTTTATCAATGTTATTCGCTTTTATGCGATAGAATCGGACAGCTCGGAAGAGAAGCCGGAAGACCAGACGCAAGACATCGACACGTTCGGTGCAGGCGAGCCAATACCTCTAATTCATTCTTCTTTACCCAGTTTTACTTAAATTATGTTGATTTTAAAATATTAGGTTGCATGCAATAATATTTTCCAAGTATAATTATGTTGTTAACAAAAGCTACTAGAGCAAGTCTAGTTATTCCATATTATAAGCAGTGTTAATAAACACAAACCTCTCCTTAACATTTTCCTAACTTTGTCCTTTGATAACCTAAGGTTTAGAAATTAAATTTCTTGACTAATAAGTCTTTGAATTGGCTTAGACATGCTTTAAGTCTAGAGTCCATGGGTTTGACCTTGGTACATCAACGATACGGTACTAGGATGATGGGTCAACCTTTGTAACGGCATAGCTCGCTATCAGCGGTACAATGCAGCGGCATAGCACGCTATCAGCGGTCTTGAAAAGCAACGGTATAGCCTCCTATCAACGGTGCAATTGCAACGGCATAGCCGCTATCAACGATGCAACTTGGCCTAGACAAATACCGTATGCGGAGTAGGTACCTCAATGGTACAGTTCCATCATTACCATGATATGTATCATGACAGGGTTTAGTCTCTTTGCTCACAATGGTGATGCATAGTGTAGCAAAGATGAACCATACCGCCCCTGATTAAGACTACGACAATTGCAGCGTGATTGCTCACTTGTTGGGAAGTTTAATCAGCTCGTGCGTATCCCGAGTACATCATTATGGGAATGTGTTGTGCCCTGTTCCGAGTATTCCTACACTCGATAAGCTAAAGAGATAGTCCATACATTCGGGTACCATTTACGCCTGAATGTGAAAATAGTCAATAATCATCTGATTCCTATGATTGAGATTAGGATCCGAGGATCCTGGCCTTTGTTGAGCTCAAGGGGATCACGCCTCTTGGCTAAGAGGGTGAGTCTACCGCCATTTACCTGGGAAACGTGCTCCTGTGTAATATGGACACGGATTCGCCAGAAGATGGGAATCGTGCTCCTGTGTAATATGGACACGGATTCGCCATAATTACCTGGGAAACGTGCTCCTGTGTAATATGGACACGGATTAGCGAAGATGGGAATCGTGCTCTGTGTAATATGGACACGGATTGACATAACATCGGAGATAGCTCACCATGGCGATGGGAGCTAGATGCCGATTGTGGAGACCATAACCATGGCTATGGTATGGATGCGCCACGTGGGACACGTATTCCTTGGCTAAGGATACGGTGTCACCACCGAGTTAACCCCCGTGATATAATGAATCGGCATATATAGCTCGATGACGTCTTTGGTTTATAAAAGGCTAGGTCTTGAGTTATTTTAACTTAAAAATAAGCATATTTGATTTTGAGCAAACATGTGAACCTAACCTCCACCATAAAGCCTTGCATCATTGTTTAGCTTTAGGTGAGGTCTTGGTTCATGAGCTTGATTTGATTCTTGCGCACACTCGCACTCCACTCACCTTTTAGGTAGCGTCGAGGTGGGGCTTTGGCCCGATGACATCGACAAGGAGGAGAAGGACCGAAGTTTGACATAAAGACCGAGAGTTAGGTGGGACTCGATTAAACTTTCTGTTTGGGTTGGGCACTGACCTTGAGACCCTACTCTTCTTATTGTTTCCGCTATGCTAAACTCGTAAGAGTTCATTTTGTTTTGTAGATTTGGCCTTTTCGGCCTACAAAAACGAGCCATGTTGTAATTGAACTCCATAATATTAATAATTTTTATCGCAGGTATGAGATGATTCCAGCATTTTGTAAAAGGTGCCGTGCTAGCAAGACAAGATCCTGGGCTAGCACAGGTGCACCGAGGTTCCCGGTAACCGGGGCCCACAGAGCTGGTATCAGAGCATATGACTGTAGGAACCGTACCTTTGGTCGTTAGCTAAGGACCTTACGTATTTTAAATGAATACAACTTTTAGAAAATTTTCACTATTTCTACTGTTGGCTCATGTTCTTTACCTTTTCTTATCTCTTTAAAGAACCATCTGTTCTTTTCTTACCTGAATTATTTCTCCTTACCTTACTCTTTACCAATTTTGAGTTTAATTTTTGCAAAATCCATCGAATGACGACTACCATATCCGAAGAGGCAACCAAATTCTGCCATGTTGAAAATATTGACAGAATATCCGACACAAATATCCAAACCCCAAAATGATCCTTATAGTTTCTTCGGTACCATTAGAAACCGAAACTTCATAAAACCATGCCAGAGCTTATTCTTTCCTGGCTGGTAATGACCCTTGCTTTCCTAATACAAAGAATGTCCCTATTACTTTATTTCTAGGATATCTCATCTTTCATTAATCTTTGTTGTGCGGGAGACTACTCTCCAAGTGATCACCCGCCTATACTCTAATATCGACTTTGCTTCCACTCTTCTTAAAGACTGGAAGACTGGTATCGCTCCACCTACCAAGCAGATCGAAATGATTAATCTTCCTGGTAAAGTTGTTAGTGTACATCCAAACCGCAGAAACTAACCTAAACGACATCCCTAAAGTTCCTTGAAGTTCCGAGAACAAAGGATCAAGAGGTAAAAGATCTGCACCTAGAAGTGCATCTTGCGGAAGGTTGTGTTCACCACAAGCATACTGAGAAGGAACCTTTTTGCAAAAGCAGCTTCAACTACATCTAGGTCCCAGGATCGATAAGCAGCTTTCCTAGAGCAAGAAGTTCTGACTCTAACAATGATGCTAGCTAAACCATAACAGCCTAAGCATCCTCGTCCAAAAACCATTATTCTTTTGTCTTGTCATTAGGAGTTGTGCTGCCAACTATATTACCACCAAATCATTGGGAGGTAGTACCCCCTAGTACTTTTGAGGCCGCATATTTTGTAGCCTCTATGACTAATACCTCTATTGTCACATTTTGATACCCCTATTGTTTAACCCTAGTATCCTCGTGTTGTGCAAGCCTACAAGCAATTTCCCCTAGCACTCTCATGAACTCTTTGTGAGTGTGCGAGTTGCTTGCAGCTTGGTCAGCCTAGTCATAGACATGTAGACGTTGGGACAAGATATTGCCCCTATCCCTTACAAGATAAACTTGTTTGTATTAATTTGGATCACCTGATTTCCTCTTGAATATGTTGGATTATCTATCCATAATGGATGAGCTAATCCCAATAAGACTTTAGCCAAAAACATTAACTTATTTTATAAATGCTAAATCTATTTGAAAATTTAACAATTTCTACTGCTGGTTCACTCTTCTTACCCAAGTATCTTTTCTCACCTTCATTTTTGTACAACTTAAAAAAAAATGTTTTGCTTAAGAAAAGAAGAAAGAGAACCTAAACCAAATAAACTAAGAGCTTAGGTCATCCCATTACCCCCAACATCAACAAAGACGTTATTAAATCAGCACGGCAGCAAGAAACCCAGTATGTCCAGATGAAGCTACTCCTATGACCTGCAAAAAAAAAAAAGGGGGGGGATAACTTTCAACATTGTTACTGCTAAAGGATCTATCCACTTCTACAACCAGTAACCCTGCTACATCCACAAGCACAAGCGAAGAAGTAAAGACTGGAAGAGACCATAATGTTCTCATTATGGTATAAAGGATTATCTTGCCAATAGATGTCCATTACCTGTTGAAGATTAGAAATGCCAGGAAGAAGACAAATCTTCTTCCCGAGAAGACAAAAAGGATATTGCCCTAGAACAAGATTTAATAACCAACATTCCAGAAAAAGATTAGGATTATCGTAGGAAACCCTAAACCCTAAGATTTATGTTATGACTAATCAAGCCCCTAAGTAACATATTCTTAGTAACCAATAACTCTTGCTAAAGAGACAAGGCTAGCACCCTCCAATAATGAGGAGGATGTATAAGTCGAGATCTCATATCTTATTGTTTATAATCCAACCAATATTTTACAAAACTCTAAGAAAAATAACAATAATAAATTACTGCCTATTTCTTATTATCTGATGTTGATCTAAGTAATTTGGTTTTCTTGCTTCGTTTTTGATTATTTTGATTTCGACTTTGCATATCATACTATGCATCATGGCCTAAGGAATCCTGAAATGACAAATCATTTCAGATACCAAAAGGGCACTTACACAGCTGGTGATACCGCTTAAAGAAGTTAGCGGTAATCAGAGTCTTGCCCTAAGGCAACCAATTCCAATTTTTCCTCTACTGCTGAACCTATCTATGATAGGAGTCTTGGTTTAGCAAACACTTGCTCCAGGACATCGCCAATAACTCCGAGATGATATGCAAAAATGGTGGAACGATTATGTTGCCACCAAGGACAAGTTTATGGAAACCGAAGCTGTGACCTTTGGAGCTACTCGGAAGCGCAAGACACCAAATCATGGAAGCTTGCCCATTGGTACTTGAAGAAAACCGGAGTCTCCCTTGACTCTCATTGCATCACTTCAGAAAACCAAGAAGCCATCCAAGAGAACAAAGTGCTTTCGGTGTGACCAGATAGAATACTGTTTTAGCAAATACCTCCATAACCACCTTTTCCCAACCTTTGAACCTAAAACACCTTAAGACAAACATAAGAGGCCAACGAACCTATAAATATCCTGAAGTGTCACTTCCATAAAAAAAAAAAGTTTGGACACTTTGAAAGTGAACGCAAAAAAAAAAAAAAACCATTCCTAAAGTTTATCTGCAGATTCTCAGACTGCGGATTTTGCAAGCTCCAACCATAGCTTTTCACTTAAAGACAAAACAAAATCCATTCCAAAACCGAACCCACACAAGCCTGTCGTGGCTCTCCCCGACAGAGCTTTATGGTCAACAACTCGTCTTACCACGGCGATACTCCATCGTTGCGGAAAACTTAGGTTCGATACTTTATTCATGTCTGCCCAAGAAAATGAACCAACTTGTTACATTCAACCACGTTTCTCACTTTCATCCTAAATTTTCTCTCAACTAGAGAAGTGCGCAGTTTGTCACTACCTTGAATTACTTCAAGAGTAGCAAGCCCAGATATTTTGCTGACCAATACCATGAAGGGCATACCGTCTCAACACCCTTCATTCTGCCCTTAGTTTAAAAATAATTAAGTGCTAATCAATTAAAGTCGAACATAGTTTCCTCAAGCCCCAAATTTTTGTGTAGCAATTCTAAGATCGTAGTTTGGTGAACCACATCACCACAAAAGGAACTTTCCTGGTGAGAAGTCAACCGAAGAGCGTGTATTGTACCCATATTACATGCACGTTCAATCTCAGTTGGCTATCCCGCAACGAATTTCTTTCCTTGTACTCTTTACCCAATTAATTTTTAGCACCACCATATAGAATGGACTGCCATACTGCATTTCCATTTCTAGGTCCGCTAAATCTCGAGGGCGAGATTTTCTTTAAGGGGGGTAGGTTTTGTAACACCTCATTTTCACATACGATAAAAATAATAATAAATCACAAGTCAATCGACTATTTAAAATAAAATTCGAACAAATTCAAAGAAATTATGTACTAACATAAAAGAGAATTGAGTTCATATATCAATAGAATTATAACAAAAGGACCTATTTGTAATTTAAAATTGTATGTTCGATAATTATAAGGTTTGCTAACAATGAAGAGCATTAAATAATATTTAATGCTTGCATAAAATATATATTTTAAGACATCAAAATAAACCAAATAAATGAAATAGTAATATTTTAGTAACCCAAATATATTTTTATTACATTCTATAGAGTAGTTAGAGACCCTAAATAAACTTTATGAAATTGCATAAAGCTTTAGGGGCTAAAACGTAAAGAAGTCCCAAAATATCTCTCAGGAAATATCTCTCAGGACCTTATCTTAATCCTAATTTACTTCGTGATAAAGAAAACTCAAACTGGTTAGATTACTTCGCGACTAAGTAACTCGCCCATCAAATATTTTTCTAAAGATTAAAATTATTTGCGACTAATCAATGCATAATGAAATAATTTAGAAATTTTAGAAAATAAATATTCATGAAAACTCAAAACTAATGATAAAAATGGAACTCTCATAATTTATGGAGGTCAAATATATTTTTAGTATAGTTTGTAAAGACCCACACTGTCATATGAAATTTTATAAAAGCCCAAGGGCTAAAATGCAAAATATCCAAAAATATCTCTCGATCTTATCCTAAGGGGACTAAAATGTAATAAAACCTAAAATATCTCTCAATCTTATCCTTACTTCATGACGAAGAAAACCTCTTAATATCTTTATGAAATTTTATATAAAGCTAAGGACTAAAATACAAAAGTTCATAAATATCTCCCATGCTTATCCTTTCTTTCCTATTGCTATAAATACACGTACAGTTGAGCAAAGCTCACACGCACGCACGAGCAGAGCAATGTGCAGCGGTAGAGAAAGAGAGAAGAAGAGAGGGGAAGGAGCTAGAGAGTGGGAGAGGCAGCTCGGCGGCAGCTCTGGCTCCGGTGGCGCGCGCAGCGGCGCTGCTGGCTTCGGCCGTGGCGGTTGCTTGGCGGCTGCGCCCATGCAGTAAGCGCTGAAGCTAAGCGACCACGGCGACAACGGCACGACGCGCGTGCAGCGCAGGAGAGCTTCGGCGTCGCGGTGCTAGCTGCAGCGCCGTTGGCGCGGCGACCGGCGGGAGCAGGCGGAGCTAGCTGGGCAGAACTCCAGCAGGTGGCTCGGTGACGGGTCCTGCGGCAACAACGAGCAAGGCGACAAGCTGCGGCGGGCTGCGGAGCAGCATGGCAACGCGCGTGCTAGACAGCGGCTCCGTGTTGGTGGCCGGTATGGCTGCTGCCGTGGTGGCTTAGGGACGGGCACAGCGGGCCGGCGGCTCGGTTAACGGCCGACGCGAGTGGAGGCAACGGTCGGTTTGGCAAGGACGCCGGGCGGCAGGCTCTGAGCGGCGGTGACCCGGGGCAGTGCGTGCGCGTGCTAGGAATCAGCAGCGGCTCAGCCGAATGGCACGTGCATGCGGCGGAGCTAGGCTAGAGCCCGGGCACATAGCAAGGTGGCTCAACCCGGGAAGACGACCGGCGTAGAGACAACTCGAGCTAGTGGCGACTAGCTCGGCCTGCATGGCATGAGCTCTGGTGGACGCGGTTGGAAACCGGAGTCGATGAACTGGAGATAGATGATCGGGCGATGTCGACACGGTGAGGATAATATATCCCCTCATATTAGCATGAAGCTTATTGACCTAGCGACGAAATTAGGTCCCTTGCTATTCCTATAAAATTCCCAACCTTTTTAATTATTAAATAAATCCATAATATAGTTTTTCTACTTAGAATGCTTAACGATCTTAAAAATATAAAAATATATTCATGTAAAATATTATAGATACATTGGACCCTAGCAAATTATAATTAGAACCATTTCATAATTTTATGTCCAAATAGGAATATAAATAGTTTCCTTTAATTATTAATAGCAAATAAAGGGTTATAATAATAATACTCTTTTAAATATGAAAACATTGAGAATATCTCCTAACTTAAAATCACACTTCTACCATAGTCTAAAACTATAGGTTTAAATCACATGGGTAGACAATGCGCGTAACATAAAATCATACGTACCATTTTAAGCATACACATACACAATATATATATAAAAGCCATAAGCACATGGAACTTCCTCGATAATTAGGAAGATCTATGCTAAGATAATCGGTAGAATAACCCCTGTGAGGAGTGTCACCCTCAACCACGTGCATTTCATGCATCATGCATATTTCATCTTTTTGCTTCTTTATCAATGTTATTCGCTTTTATGCGATAGAATCGGACAGCTCGGAAGAGAAGCCGGAAGACCAGGCGCAAGACATCGACACGTTCGGTGCAGGCGAGCCAATACCTCTAATTCATTCTTCTTTACCCAGTTTTACTTAAATTATGTTGATTTTAAAATATTAGGTTGCATGCAATAATATTTTCCAAGTATAATTATGTTGTTAACAAAAGCTACTAGAGCAAGTCTAGTTATTCCATATTATAAGCAGTGTTAATAAACACAAACCTCTCCTTAACATTTTCCTAACCTGTCCTTTGATAACCTAAGGTTTAGAAATTAAATTTCTTGACTAATAAGTCTTTGAATTGGCTTAGACATGCTTTAAGTCTAGAGTCCATGGGTTTGACCTTGGCTGTCAACGATACGGTACTAGGATGATGGGTCAACCTTTGTAACGGCATAGCCTGCTATCAACGGTACAATGCAACGGCATAGCACGCTATCAGCGGTCGCGAAAACAACGGTATAGCCTCCTATCAATCGGTGCAATTGCAGCGGCATAGCCGCTATCAACGATGCAACTTGGCCTGACAAATACCGTATGCGGAGTAGGTACCTCAATGGTACAGTTCCATCATTACCATGATATGTATCATGACAGGGTTTAGTCTCTTTGCTCACAATGGTGATGCATAGTGTAGCAAAGATGAACCATACCGCCCCTGATTAAGACTACGACAATTGCAGCGTGATTGCTCACTTGTTGGGAAGTTTAATCACTCGTCGTATCCCGAGTACATCATTATGGGAATGTGTTGTGCCCTGTTCCGAGTATTCCTACACTCGATAAGCTAAAGAGATAGTCCATACATTCGGGTACCATTTACGCCTGAATGTGAAAATAGTCAATAATCATCTGATTCCTATGATTGAGATTAGGATCCGAGGATCCTGGCCTTTGTTGAGCTCAAGGGATCACGCCTCTTGGCTAAGAGGGTGAGTCTACCGCCATTTACAGGAAGCGTGCTCTGTGTAATATGGACACGGATTCGCCGAAGATGGGAATCGTGCTCTGTGTAATATGGACACGGATTCGCCATAATTACACAGAAGCGTGCTCTGTGTAATATGGACACGGATTCGCCAGAAGATGGGAATCGTGCTCCTGTGTAATATGGACACGGATTCGGCATAACATCGGAGATAGCTCACCATGGCGATGGGAGCTAGACTGCCGATTGTGGAGACCATAACCATGGCTATGGTATGGATCTGCCACGTGGGACACGTATTCCTTGGCTAAGGATACGGTGTCACCACTGAGTTAACCCCCTGTGATATAATGAATCGGCATATATAGCTCAGTACGTCTTTGGTTTATAAAAGGCTAGGTCTTGAGTTATTTTAACTTAAAAATAAGCATATTTGATTTTGAGCAAACATGTGAACCTAACCTCCACCATAAAGCCTTGCATCATTGTTTAGCTTTAGGTGAGGTCTTGGTTCGCGAGCGCGGTTTGATTGCGCGCTCACACTCGCACCCACTCACCTTTTAGGTAGCGTCGAGGTGGGGCTTTGGCCTGGATGACATCGACAAGGAGGAGAAGGACCGGAAGTTTGACATAAAGACCGAGAGTTAGGTGGGACTCCAGTCGCTTGCCTGTTTGGGTTGGGCACAGCCTTGAGACCCTACTCTTCTTATTGTTTCCGCTATGCTAAACTCTGGTAAGAGTTCATTTTGTTTTGTAGATTTGGCCTTTTCGGCCTACAAAAACGAGCCATGTTGTAATTGAACTCCATAATATTAATAATTTTTATCGCAGGTATGAGATGATTCCAGCATTTTGTAAAAGGTGCCGTGCTAGCAAGACAAGATCCTGGGCTAGCACAGGTGCACCGAGGTTCCCGGTAACCGGGGCCCACACTCAGCGCTCATGAGCTTCCTAGACGCCTACTCGGGCTACCACCAGATCGCGCTGGTTAGGGAAGACGAAGAGAAGACAGTCTTCGTGAAGCCTTTTGGTATCTTCTGCTACATGTCCATGTCCGTCGGGCTGAAGAACGCGGGAGCCACATTCCTGATGTTAATGCAGAAGACGGTTCCTGATCAGATAGGGGCAATATAGAGGTTTATGTAGATGATATCGTTGTAAAGAGCAAGGTCCCACAGGACCATGTAACCGACCTTCAGGAAACATTCGCTAACCTCAGAAGACGTCAAGTCAAGGTAAATCCTGAAAAGTGTGTTTTTGGTGTTTGGTCTGGGATGTTGCTCGGCTATGTGATAGGCAAGGCAAACATAGGGGCTAACCCCAAAAAATATGAGGTAGCCGACCTGCACGAAGGAGGTGTAAGCCCTAATCGGGAGAATGGCGGCTCTCAGCAGATCCATATCTCGTCTCGGCGAACATAGTGCACCATTCTGCAAAATCCTACACAAGCACGATGGTTTCGAGTGGTTAGAGGAAGCCGAAGCCACTTTCGGCGAGCTAAAGAGTTACCTGTCTATGCCACCTATCTTAGCTACACCAAGGCTCGGGGAAACCCTACTCCTCTACCTGGCAGTCGAACGTGAGGGCACACAACAACCCATCTACTATATAAGCAATGTGCTACACCGGCCTAAGGAGCAATACCCCGAGGTCTAAAAGCTTCTGTATGCCTTGCTCATGTCCTCACGGAAATTGCGCCACTATTTTCAAGCCCATCAAGTTATAGTCCCAACAAGTTTTCCGCTAAGGGATATCATTAGAAATCCCGACACGAATGGGCGGGTCGCCAACTGGGCAGTCGAGCTTGGCGAGTTCGACGTCAAGTTTGTCCCATGCACAGCGATCAAATCCCATGTTGTGGCCGACTTCCTGGCCGAATGGACCGGGCCCGCCGAACCTCGCGGAGGCTCGCCAGAGCCTTTGAGCCAAGAGGCGCACTGGACCATGTTTTTTGATGGGTCGTGCCAGTTTGAGCGATCAGGATGTGGATTCGTTCTCGTTTCCCCCGAAGGAGAACAGATTCAGCATGTAGTACAGCTCTATTTCTCCACAATGAACAATGCTGCGGAGTACAAAGGCCTCCTAGCTGGCTTGCGAGCATGCATTGCGCTTGGCATAAAAGACTGATAACGAAAGGGGAGTCGCAGTTGGTCGTCTGCCTGGTAAACAAGGAGTTTCAGTGTTGCGATGACTCAATGGCGCGATACCTGGTAGATGTGAGGAAGCTTGAGAAACACTTCACGAATTTCGAAGTGTACTACATTCCCGGACTGGCTAATAGCCTGGCCGATAAGCTCACGAACCTCGGGTCCTCACAAGAAACTGCCCCAATGGGGGTGCTCGTGCAGCACCTACTAAACCCCTCTATTCCCTCCGGAGAAGAGGCCCCTGAGAAAACGTTTGCCTCGACCAAGACGACCGGTGCCGTTTCGTTCCAAGAGTAGCGCGACACCTGGATGACACCATTCGTCCAGTTCTTAGCACATGGGATACTGCCACAGGCACAGCTGAGAAATCCCTGCTCCAAAGGCGAGCCCGACCTTACTGATTACTCGGGGGCTTGCTGTACCGAAGGGGTTCTAATGGCGTATTTTGTAAGTGCGTGACCTAGGAGGAAAGCAAATTTCTCCTCCAAGACATCCACGACGGGATCTGCGGGGCACATTCCTCCTATAGAACCCTAGTGGGCAAAGCTTTCCACATGGGATATTGTTGGCCCACTGCGATGACCGACGCAAGAGCACTAGTGAAACATTGCCCGGCCTGCCAATACTATGCTCGGATGTCCCACCAACTAGCATACAAGCTACAAACTATCCCACTGACCTGGCCATTCTCAACATGGGAAATGGATATTCTCGATCCTTTCTCTAGAGGCCCAAAGGGATGCACGTACCTGTTCGTCGCCATCGACACTTTCACCAAGTGGATCGAGGCCAAACCAGTGTTGAGCATATCAGTCCAAACAGCCAAGAGGTTCTTCAAGAACAACATTGTGACAAGGTTCGGCGTTCCAAGCAAGCTAATCGCTGACAATGGGACACAATTCACGAGCGAGTTATTCCAGGAATACTACGAAGAGCTCAGCATTAAGGTCACCCTAGCCTCAGTAGCTCACTCACAGAGCAACGGCGCGGCTGAACGTGCGAACGAGTAGATCATGCAAGGTGTCAAGCGGCGAGTTTGCGATGCTCTCGCCAAACAGCGCTAGAATTGGGAGGAGGAGCTACCCTCAGTGCTGTGGGTAGCCTGGACGACCTCTAATCGAGCTACTGGAGAGACTCCCCCTCAACTCGTGTACAGCTCGGAGGCGGTCCTACCCTCCGAGTTAAGACTTGGTTCAATTCGTGTTGATTTTGCAGGTCAGATCGACAACGACGAGGAGCGTCTATTGGATCTCGACCTATCCGAGTCCTGCCGCGAGCAAGCACTACTGCAAGCGGTAGCATACTAGCAATCCCTCAGACGGCATGCGGCTAAATCGGTATAGACCCGGATTTTGCAAGTTGGCGACTTGGTTCTAAGACGGGTTCAGAACCTAGCGCACGCCAACAAGCTCATTCCGAGGTAGGATGGTCCATACACGGTTGTGTTAGGTGCACGCCCGGGGGCTATGAGACTGGCTATGCTAGACGGAAGATTTTTCAATAGCTCCTGAAACATCTCTCAACTCCAGAGATTCTACGTCTGAGCTAAGGTCATAAGTTCCTTTTCTACCAATCCTATTTGTCTCTTTCAAACGCATAGGCAATCCCCTAGGAGCCCGACCTATGATCGAGCTTAAGAGAAAGCTTGGGCTACCTCAGCACACATCGGCAGGTTAACGACTATGTAAAAGATACACCCCCAGGGTTCCCTTGCATATGGGTTAGCTGATCCTCATGGCACTACTCAAGACCCCGCGTGGGTAGACGCTTTCCGGTCTATACCATAAGCCCGCATAAGCTACATAAGCCCGAGACAACTTAAGAGTCCCATGGTTTTGAGTCTCGCAAGAGAACAGAGTAGGGGCCACGAGCTTCGTTCTAAGGACCATTCTCTAAACCACGCCCGACCCTCTGGCTATCCAAAGACTTGATTGTGGCTCGGGGGCTAGGATCGATAGGCGTATATCTCGTTCTCTAAGTCTTTTTTGTCTATACGACTACTCGCAATTGTGCTCGTTCTGTGCATGCAGGGAAAAGGGGACAAACAAGAAGATGTACAAGACGATGTATTACTTTCAAGAGCAAATTACAATAGTAAGGTATAAGGACCTACAGGCCAAGCTGGCGCCTAAGCTTGCGAACTTCAGCCGTAGCTTCGTCGTAGCGGTCTTGAAGCGCAAGAAGAGCTCTTCGATCGTCTCGGGCGACTCGCGCTTCAGTCCGCAATGCGGCATTGGCTGCCTCCAGCTCTTGGACGGAGTTCTTGTGGGCCTTCAGACCACCCTCCACCGTAGCCGCAGCCAACTTGAGCCGAGAGAGCTCCTCGGCGAGGTGATCGTGCTCCTCTGTGGCCTGTACAACCTCGGTGGCGCGCTGCGCCGCCTCCGATGAAGTCGCTCCTCAAGCTCAGCCAATGTCCCGTGCCGCCATTAGAGACCTCCCCGGCGTTGTCCCGTGCCGCGGCAAAGGCTGCTTCCACCACTGCGGTCTGACCCACGGCCAGGCGCACCTCCTCCAGCTTGCCGCACGTGGCCTCGGCCCGTTGCTGCCAGACCACGCCATCCACCAGCGCGGCCTCTTGCTCGGCCATGGACGCGTACGCGCGACCCATGACCTCGCGGTAGGCCTACGTGAGGACAGCAAACTCAAGAAAGGAGAAGAAACAAAGCAAACAATCAAGGTCAAGATCGAGACACTTACCCACTTCAAGATCGTGGTGAGGTCGGCCTGAAGCGAGGCCCAGGCGACACGTCTAGGCGCGAACATCATCGCGACTAGCTCGCCCGAGCCGCCTTCCGGGCTGCTTGCCCCCTCCTCGGACGTCTCTACAGGCCCGGTCTGGGCTTCGCCACCCAAGGCCGGGACCACCTCGTCCGCAAGCCTGGCCTAGGCTTCACCGCCCAAGGCTAGAACTCCCTCCTCCGCAGGCTCGGCTGCCTCGATGGCCAGCAGGTGCAGCTCGGGTGCAAGATCTACTTGCACCCCGAAGTCCGCTCGTCACTTAGTCACCTTAGCACTGACCACCTAGTCGGCGAAGGACTGGCCAAGCAGAGGCTGGAACCTGCCTTCAGTCCAAAGAAGGACCCGCACGAGCCTCATAAGCTCGCACCCGAGCTTCTTACCTCCCGAGCTTCCAAAGCTCACGACAGGGCTTATGCCCTAACGCGGACTATGCCACGTCGCGCGCAGGACACCGTGGGCCTCGTATGTCACCACGAGTTAAATGCAGCCGCAGTACCGATGCACGCCTGCCACAGCCGCTGGTGAGTTGGTGGCCGGTCACGTCAAAGGTCAGCTTACCCGTTTGCCCCTAAAGAGAAAGACACGCACTGTTGCACAGTGATCGGAACGTTGAGCCCAGCGAGTTGGGAAAGTATGTCCAATGACCAGTGGACTCTAAAGATTAGGTACACCAAAACCCGGCAAGACGGAAGAACACGACCAGTGACCAGAAAATGGAGAGGTGCTCCATACCGAACCGAAGTCAGACTACCGTGGCCGAAGGCTGCCTATAAAAGGGGGACACAGACCACAAACGAAGAGAGAGCGGCAGACGCGCGGAGCAGTAGCACCCGGCTACCACAGAACAGGAGCACTTGTATCTGCGTAGGATTCCGAGTTCTAGGTGATAGTTCTTCGCGCTCAGTCACTTTAGGAACATAGATAGTGCCTTGAGCACTTATTGTACTCGAGCCCGAGCTTCCAAAGTTCGGCCCCACCCCCTGTACTCATTTAAGCCCGATACTAAATTAGGACTGGATGTAGGGCTATTATCCGGCAGTACCAAACTCTTCCCTCGACGTCGCCAGGATAAAAACACCCGCGTCACCATCTGTCGTTAACCACCCTCTTCCCTCGACACGCCCATGCTTCGGTCGAGGGGGCAGGCCACTCTTGGGCCTTACACCCTTCTCTTGCATATCGGTCTACGGAAGCTCGCCTCCCAGACGCCGACACTTGCCATACCTAATGTTAGTAATGTCACAGGCGTTAAGGCAACCGTTTGGTTAGCTGCTATCCTAAGGCTCGCCGTACGAAGTTAGTCACGCTAACATGCAGTTGCCACACAAAGTATTGCCCCAGCTGTGGCGAGCAAAGGGGGTGTTTGGCAGGGCTCCAGCTCCAATTTTTCAGCTCTGCTCCACAACTCCCCTGTAGAGCAGACCCACTATGGAGCATGGTGCAGATCCACAACTCCGGGGAACACCTTTTAAGTTGCTTCACAAAAATGAACTGCGAGGGAGACTGCTCCATGTAGTTGCCTGCTTCAGAGTTACGTGGAGTTAGGACGTTTAGGGGGTGTTTGGCAGGGCTCCAGCTCCAATTTTTCAGCTCTGCTTCATGACTCCACTGTGGAGCAAATCCATTATGAAGCAGATTCATAACGTCATGGAGCACCCTTCAAGCTTCTCCATAAAAAATGAACTGCGAGGGAGACTGCTCTATGGAGTTGCCTGCTCCAGAGTTTAGTGGAGTTAGGGCGTTTGGTACTGCTCCGCAGCAGAGCTGAGAGTTGGAGCTCTGCCAAACAACCTCTTAATTTGGCACTGCTCCGCGGCGGAGTTAAGAGTTGAAACTCTGCCGAACACTCCAAAAATGTCCTCCACAAAGTTTGGCAAGGAGAGCTCCAGCATTGGACAAGCGCATGGTCGCCGCTAGGGGAGAAGAGCACGACCGCCAGGGCTTGGGGAGGAGAACCCCTTCGTCCGAGCTGCTGCAGAAGAGGAGCGCTCGGTCGCCATTCGCGCCGAGGTGTTGCCGCCGGGAGCAGCAGCGCGTGGCTGACGGGCATGCGAAGAAGCTCGTCAGAGTTGCTGGGAGCAGGAGCGCATGGCCTCGAGGATGCTCGTCGACGTCGCCGGGAGGAGGACCACATGGCCACTTGCTAGATCCAGAGATCAGCGTGCTGGAGAGACGACGAGTAAACAGCCGCATCAGGCATGGGCAAGCGGCGAGGCAAGTCCACGGATCACTGCTTGTTCTGTACTTGTGTGTACGGATTACAGTATTGCCAGGTCTTTTCTTGATTTGCTTGCAATTAGCAAATGCTAATTTTTTTTAGATTATGCACTGCTAGGATACAAGCGTGAGCAGGCCATTGGTGCCATTGGAGGAGCCAAGTTGCTGGTAGAGCTGTCGCCGGCAATGGAGGCGTGCTCGTGCATCATCCAAACAAATGCCACAAAAATTTTGACATTGCTAACATTACTTGTGGCTATAAACCAAACAATATGACTTTACAACAATGTTAGGCATACCACATGTGTGGCAAATAACTAAAGTTAGCTATGGCGAAAGTAGTCACAAACCAAACGAGCCCTATATCTCCTCTATTACGACTTACTTTAGAGAATAACCGTTGGACTAATCAAATGGCCACATGGGTTTTCGATATATATATCAACGGACTAGAGTATACTATATTTATATTACATAATACGTTATGTAAACGGTTTTTTATATATTCTATGACCATATTACATCAAATGGCTTTTTCCCGTATTAAATCTCCGACGGCGAAGAGGCCAGACATATATCTAAGATTATTCAGTCTAATGATTTTTTAAAAAAGTATCGGTCGATTTTTTGGATCGTTGCAGATCTACCCTATAACCTATTCCTCTCTACAACACAACCCCTCTCCAATCTTAACGAGGCCTTCCTCCACTGCTTCGTCTTGCCACCATAAACATTACCTCCACCTCCTCTCTACACCGCAATCGCCTCCTCTTATCTGCACCATTCTCCCTTCTCTCCTACCCACGAGCACCCACAGGCTCCTCCTTCCACTCCCTTCTTCCTCAACTCTAGCATTGCCTTTTTTCTAGTTCTCCCCTTCTTCCTCCTCTTCCGCGCCCCAGTCCTCCTTCCTCGTATTCGGTGGCTCTCATTGCCAGATCCAACTCCACCGCCATCCGCCTCATAGTGATGGTATCCTTCTTGTCGATCTACCGTCTGACTCTATCCATCAACCTCCATCAGTCCCATGGCTAAGAAGGCGTCACCACTGCTCTGCCCCACCATAGGGCCTCCACTGTGTCCCAGCCTCCCTCTAAGTGGGGAAGGGGGTGAACTCTAGGAAGCTGACGTAGCTTTGGTGGTAGCTCGAGACCTCGCCGAAGCTAGATAAGAGGGAATCGATTGAAATTTGAGAATTTTTCGAGCAACCGATCGATGTTAGCAAATTTGATAGGTTAAGAACCTAAGTTAACTAGGACCGAACAGATAACTATCCTGCACATCTTCCACTGCAGGAATCTCCCTATATCTCGATGGCGAAAACTGTCGGCCGTTGAGAAACAGCTGTCGGGACAGCCATGTGGCGGTCGAGAAGGAGTACGTGGAACTAGCTGTGAGGCGCGTTGACGGCTCTGGGCTCAGCTCTTTGGACAGCCACATGTCTGCTGTCGAGAGTGTGGCCTCGAGGCCGGCCCACGTGAGCCACCATCTCTTGATCGCCACCATGTGGCTGTGAAGAGAGAGACTGATGGGCCAGTCCGCGTGCAATGCAAACTCTCTTGACCGATATTTGTGGCTATCGAGAGTACTGTACTCTCGACGGCTTTGCCTTGACCGATCTGTGTCGAGAGAGGTGGAGGCTAGGGCAGGCCTGTACCCCCTTATGCTCGATGGCTTATACGTGGTCGTCGAGAGTACATAATTTCCAAAAAAAATATAAAAATGGTAAAAAAGAAAGAATTTTGCAGCTACTGCTGACATGCAACCTGCAAACCCAAATTTACCCTGCATATATATAAACCCCACATATATCCACACATGCGCGCACAATTCAAACAAAAAAACATAAAACAATATAAAAGCCAAGGTGTCATCCACATCCATGCATAAACCAATGTATAATCAACATTCACATCTACATATATATACATCAATATTCGCATCATCTTTCGTCCACATCCACATCCACAAAAGAAAAGACCTTTATCACCTCGAGACTCAAATTAAGCGCGACGGGTTGTAGTCGAACAACTGACACTACTACGGATTTGTGTAGAACCGCCAGTGAAGTGGCTTGCGCCCGCCCCTCCCTACGCCGGGGACACGATGAACCACCAGTGATGGAACATGTACGACAAACCGCTAGTGATGGTATCCTATCACTAGCGGTTCGGCCACTGAACCGGTAGTGAAATTATCACTAGCGGTTCTTTTAAGCATCCGCCAGTGATAAGGTTACTCACTTCCCGCCAATTGGCACCAACTTTTGGAGGGATTGGCTAAGAAAATTTCACTGGCGGTTAGTTTGGACGTCCACCAGTGATATGGTAAGGTATCACTAGCGGTTAGCCAGAGCAACCGCTAGTGATATGTTCACTAGCAGTTCAGTGTAACGAATCGTCAGTGATATGGTACCCCTGTTCCCACCAATTGGCGTCAACTTTTGGAGGGGATATATCACTGGCGGTTCTTTATATGAACCACCAATGATTGGCACATAACACTGGTGGTTCACGTAAAGAACCGCCAGGGATATGCTCCATAATTGTTGCAGTGGCCAGGGGAAGCTCCATTTACTGCTGCTCTCTGTTCTCCCAAACTGTAGCAGTGGTAGTGGTGCGAAAACAGTGAAGAAGGTCTAAAAAAATTGTAAATCTCTTGAAGATCTCAGGAAATTTAGTTGTTTAAAGGTTAGTGCAGGTACCTCAATTATTTGTTAATTGCTCTCTTCTTGCTTATCGAGGTAGGTGAGAGATATGCATGCATGTGTGTAGATCTAGATCTAGATTGGGTGTTGAATAATTAATATCCATTTGTTTGGTTGATGCTTGCTAGTTTGAGGTGGATGAGAGTAATTAATATCAATCTTGTTCTCATAGATATGCATTGCTTATAGCTAGCTATAGTTTGAGGTGGATGAGAATAATTAACTACTTTGCATGTGCTTATAGATAGCTAGTTAATTTATTTATGACTTATATGAGAGATCTAGCTAGATAGATCTATTTGAATAGTTGGATATGAGAGAGATCTAGATAGTCTTGCAAAATTATTTATTTGAGGTGGATTAATTTGTTAATCCAAATGGTAGCTAGCTAGTTATGAGAATATGAAGCATATGTGTATATGTATGTCTGTAAATATGTTTATGTTTTATAAATGGTGGCCATGTTAACTATAAAAATGAAAAATTAATGTCAGTGGTCTCTCTTTTCATAAACAGCCACCATGTTTACTCTATTTGATATGTTGTTGTTAGTTAATTTATTTGAGGTTATATTTGTGCAGGAAAAATCAATGGATAGAGCATGAATGTACATAGAAAATTGTGCAATAGATGAGTACGTCAAAGGCATAGAAGGATTTTTAAGAGGGCCGTGGAGGATATGCAGGACAGGGGTTGATGTGATACATTGTCCATACATTGATTGCAATAACATGAAGTTGTATAGAAATGCAGATCAAATCGAGTTTCATTTGATGAAGCGGGGATTCAAAATGGGTTATTCATATTGGACGAACAATGGTGAGGAAGAGAGTACACACGAATGTTGTGATGACCTTGACGAATGCGGTATCGATGATGTTGGTGCGAAGTTTGATGGTGGTGCAACTTGGTCTAACGAAGAGTACTACAATTTCGTTCAGATGATGCCGGACGTAGAAAAAGACTATGGCATGATGGAAGAGATCGGTAAATTCAAGAAATGGTCAGAAGAGTCGAAGAAACCAATATTTAATGGCTGCAAGCCCAAATACACTAGGCTGGCAATTGTGCTTGAGCTACTATAATTAAAGGCAAGGAACCGCTGGTCTAATAAGAGTTTCACCGAGCTCTTAGTACTGCTAAAGGATTTTATTCCAGAGGGAAATGAGCTCACAGAAACAACATATCAAGCAAAGAAAGCTATATGGCCCTTAGGAATGGATGTGCAGAAAATCTACGCCAGTCCGAACGACTGTATCCTATACCATCGCGAGTACGCACACTTACACTCATGCCCAGTATGTGGATTGTCCTGCTACAAGAGAAAATGGTCGTATGCCGAAGACGACGACGATCTCTACGTCAAGATAAATTGAAGACCTCCAGCTAAGGTCATGTGGTTATTGTCGTTGACTCTACGAGTAGTACATTGGTTTGGAAATTAGAAGGAATCTAGACTATAGACCTGATCATGGGCAGCCTGGCCCGGTGATCCGGCCCGTTTTTTTTCGGCTGGGCCAAGCCGGGCTTGCCTGTCGGGCCGGGCTTGTGCCAGGAACCAAGCCCGTCGGGCCAGGCCCGGGCCTGTGAAAAAGTTAAAAACCAGAGCAAAGCCGGGCTTTGGGTCGGGCTTTTAGGCTTCGGGCCAGGCTTGGGCCCGGTTCAGCAAAAAAATTTCAGGCCTATTCGGGCTTGGGCTCGGGTCAAAGTGACCGGGCTTTTCCAAGCCCGGCCCGAAGCCCAGCATAGCCTGGGGCATAATCAGGTCTATGCTCAGGTGGCACTTGGAGGGTCGCAAAAAAGATGGAAAGCTCACCCCGCGGACGCTCCGAAGTGGAAAAACATTGAGAGGAAGTTCACTGAATTCGGTGCAGACCCTAGAAATTTGAGATTTGGGTTGAGCATGGACGGTATGAATCCTTTCAGTAACTGGAGCAGCAAGCATTGTATTTGGTCTGTCAATCTATGCATATATAATCTTTCTCCTTGGTTATGCATGAAGCAAAAGTACGTTATGATGTGTATACTAATACAAGACCCGAAGCAGCCTGGAAATGATATTGATGTGTACTTAGCACTATTGGTGGAGAAACTGGAGATACTATGGAACAAAGGGGTGAGGGTGTGGGACTCAAACTGATAGGAGACCTTCACTCTACACGCCATGTTGTTCTATACCATTAACAATTTCCCCGCACTTGGAAACCTATCAGGCATGACTACGAAAGGCAGTAAAGCTTGTCCTTACTACTTGGAGGATACAGCAAGTGTCTAGCTACGAAACTCTTGGAAGATGGTCTATATGCGCTATCGAAGGTTTCTTCCCACCAATCATCCATATCGTAAGATGACTATACAGTTCGACGGAAGTAAGACGATTAGCTCAACTCCGCGTCCAGTCAATGGGATAGAAGTCTATGATATGCTTCAGGATTTCCATGTCACGTTTGGGAAGAGAGAAAAAGGTTGAAGAAAAGGAAAAAGACAAAAACTAGTGAGAAATATGGCATATGGAAGAAAAAGTCAATTTTTCAGGACCTACTCTACTGAAAAGACTTGGATGTTCGACACTGCATTGATGTGATGCATGTTGAGCTAAATGTCTGTAATAGTTTGGTCAGTTTATTGCTGAACCTGAAGGACAAAACAAAGGACGGGCTAAACACACGGCTAGATTTGGTTGATATGAATATAAGAAGTGAGTTAGCACCTATCGAGACTAGTATGGGCCGAACATTGCTCCGTCCAGCCTGCTACACTCTGTCCAAGGCCGAGAGAATCGAATTCTGTCAATGCTTGTATAGTGTGAAATACCTGTCCGGTTACTCCACCAACATAAAGAGGATTGTTTCTATGGATGATTTGAAACTATTTGGGATGAAGTCTCACGACTGCCATGTCCTTATGACTCAGATGATTCCGGTGGCAATAAGGAATATATTGCCTCCAAAGGTCCGAAGTACAATCACAAGGCTGTGCTATTCCTCCAATGCTATATCTCAGAAGGTCATAGATCCAGATGTTCTTGATTCACTACATTCTGAAGCAGTAGCAATTTTGTGTGCCCTCGAGATGTATTTCTCCCCATCCTTTTTCGATATTATGGTATATCTCATTGTTGTATGGGAGATAAAGTAATGTGGCCCCGTCTTTCTGCGTTACATGTATCCGTTCGAGAGGTACATGGGCATTCTGAAGTCCTTCGTGCATAACCGACATTGACCTGAGGGCAGCATTGCCGAATGTTATGCAACAAAGGACATGGTCGAATTTTGCGTTGATTACATGTCTTAGGTCGACTCCATTGGTGTGCCCGTATCCTGCCACAAGGGCAGGCTCCAAGGTACGGGAACACTTGATAGTAAAACTATCACTCCCGATATGGATGTATATAATAAAGCTCACGTCATTGTTCTAGACCACACGACTAAGGTTAGCCCTTACATCGATGAACACAAGGAAACTCTACGCCATCAATACCCAGGGCAAATAGAGGTTTGAATCAAGACAGAGCATATTCATCGGTTGAATGCATGGTTCAAACAATAATTCATCGGTTCTCTGTGTCCTGATATAATCCTATGGCAGGCAAAGGGCCCCATATTCACAGTCGTGACCTGGCAAAAGTATGATATAAACGGATACATGTTCTATACAATCGATTAGGATAGGAAGAGCATGGTCCATAATAGCGGCGATTGTATAGACGCATTCCAAGAGGAGCACAACCAAGGTCAGGTAAGGCAGCGTATGAATCCGTACTTCGGTTTCATTGAAGAGAAATGGGAGCTCGATTACGTCATCTTCAAAATTCCCCTGTTCCGGTGCAGTTGGGTGAGGAGTCTAGGGGGTGTGCAATACGATGACTTTGGTGTGACCACCGTAGACCTCAAGCGTGTCGGACACAGAGATGACCCTTTTGTGCTTGCAAACCAAGTTGTACAGGTTTTCTATGTCGCCGACCTCGCTGATAAAAGGAGACATGTAGTTCTTACCAAAAAAAAAGAATTGTGGGAGTAGAGAATGTGGTGGATGAGGAGGAGTACAACCAGTTCGATGAGATTCCTCCGTTCAGAGATGGCATCCACCTGGCCTAAAGGAATCGATGAATACAACAGGCTATGTGCGTGTCGATCATCAAGAAGGGATAATCATATGATCACTCCTTATCACGTGTGTTATTATATATTGAGATGTGCATGTAACGTTGAACATGATTGATATGGCAGTATATATAGGCAATTTGAGATTTTTTTAGCCATTATCTATAAGATAATAACATCTGAAGGAATTTAAAATGACCATCTTTTTTTAAAAAGTTTTCCCTATTTTTTTTTTATCTTTGTAGGCAATTTGAGATTTTTTACCCATTATCTATAAGATAATAACATTTGTAGGAATTTAAAAGGGCCATCTTATATTTTTTTTTACTTTTCCCTGATTTTCCAATTTTATACAATTTTTGGTTTTATTGACTATCACTGGCGGATCCAAAGGTGAACCACTAGTGGTCCACCAGTGATAGTTCCTTCTATATACCCCGTCACGGGCTCTTGCGGCAGTTCATTCCCAAAATTTCACAAGTCCCACACCAAGGGTTTCTCCGAGTGCCGCGCCGTCACCCTCGCCGCCGTCCCCAAGCACCGCCGCCTCCTCCCTCCTCGAGCATCGCCTCCTCCTGAGCGCCGCCGACTCCTCCGCAAGCGCGGCTTCCTCCCCGAGCCCCGCCGCCTCCTCCCTGAGCGCTGCCTCATCCCCGAGCTAGAGGTACGTTCCCCAAGCCCTAATTTAACAATATTTTATCAAAAAATTTGTGTTCTAACTTTCTTAAGATTGACACATCCATCTCCATTGTTACAAAGCTTCTTTTGGGTTGTACTAGACATGTGCGTAGTATAGTCCCGTGGATACATAATTGCTATTTAGGACATGCGAATGGCATGGCACATCTACGAGCGAATCTTTTGAAGATGTAACTAATTTGGTTGTTCACGAGGACACCAAGGTCAATGTATGCATCTGGCGATGGATGGCCTGAAAACACAGGCGATAGTAACAGGTTGTGCTTCCATGCTCGACCGACTGCATTGTTTTTTATATATCTTAAAATAATATGAAGTTTTCAAAATACAATGCGCTAAAATAAGAAAGTTAGATAAATTACAATGCGCTAAAATAGATGCCATTTAACATATACTTAATTAATTTAACAAAAAAATTGAACCGATTAATAGTCATCCATATTTTATCAAAATTTGGTGTTCTATTGGTTTAAATTTAAACACGTGGTGTCACAGGTTGCACATAACCAATTCATTGATATTGATATGACAAGCTAGGGTCATAGATCGGCCTGCATTTGATTACAACTAGTAGAGCCGGTGACACACATGCATGGTGCTAGGTCGTAGTACTCCACGATCCGAACACGCTTCGCCACACACACACACACTAATATCTATCTCTAATCTCTCTCTCTCTGATCTGGACCTCCATCTCTAGCTTCGTATGCCTGATCAAGCTCCTACTCGATCGGCTCCAGCAGCTAAGGCCCCTTCATCGGATCAAATGGCTCCGGAGGTTCAAGGGGCTCAAGCGACTTCGTCTGCTCCTCAAGCGGCTCCATCTACCCATTAAGCGGCTCCGGTTGTCTTGTCTGGCCCTCAGTCGGAGACAAGAACCAGGGTCGGCCTTGGCGCATCCAAGCTGAAGGCTGATGTGGTCCACACCATCACGAAGGTTGACACGTCTGGTACACCGGTGCTTCCAAAGAAGGCGGCCGCAACATTTCAGATGATGTGCGGGGTGGTCGCTAGGTCTCGAGTGCCTTGCACCACCTTGACCTGGAAGGCTCTCACCGATCAAGAGAGGGGCCAGCTATGGGATGAGCTGAGAAGATATTTTGTGTTCCTCGAGAATTCGCTTGACGCCGTGCGAAAATGTACGCTGCTACGCATGGGGAATGCCTGGAAGAATTAGAAGGTGACTCTCGTTAAGGACTTTGTGAAGGTGGAAAAGGATCCCGTCACGAGGTACCCCTTCATAACCATTGATGCATGGGAGGAGTTCAAACAGATGAAGACAAGTGCCGAATATGAGCAGAGCAGTGCCGCACACAAGATTATTCAATAAAAGAACACCCACCCACACAGACTCGACATAGGCGGGTACGCGGGTAAAATTTTTGAGTGGGAGCAGGCGGCCACTTTGAGCGAGCAGTCCAATGCTACGTTAAGTCTTACCAACCCCTATGCCGATCACTGGTACCAGGCTAGGATAGAAAGAACACCATAGGGTGAAGAGACTCTCAGAAGCCTCGAAACAATGGAGGTCGCCAAAAAACTGGTAACTTATAGGCAAAAAGAACACCACCGATTCTAATAGTTGTTTACATATTTAGTTTGAATATGACTCCTAGGCTTCGCAAGGCTCTTTTCATCCGAGGAGGGAACGGGACATCCTGTCCAAAGCCCTCGGCAACAAGGAGCACCCGGGCCGCATGCGGAGCATCGGAGTTTACGTACTATGGAAGGATGCGTTTCCTGATGACCCAGACTATAGGAGGAGAAAATCTAGAGCTGCCCTAGAGACGGATATTGTTGATAAGATACGTGCAGAATGGCTATCCCGCTTACAACAGTTGGAGGAGATCGTAAGGAATAGACATGAAGTTAGCCCTCCTTTCAAATGCAACCCTTCTCCTAAAGCCATCGATGTAATCCCCCTGTACACTAGAGTAGTTGTGCTTTCGCACCTACGTCACAAGGGGCCGGCGACATGGAATACCCGGTGGAGCACATAAAGGTAAGCATGTCACATATGTATGTCTGTATTCAATCATGTTAGAGTCTTTAATCTAATGCGAACATATCCTTGTGTAGGAGGTTACCCATTGCAAGCTGATCGTGACGTACAACGCCGCTTTCTCGATTGAGGTGGGGTGGAGGGTGGTGTTCCCTTTCCTTCTGAGGATGAAGATTCATGGGGCAGACATGGCGGCGGGCTACGCGAAGGTCTAGATGGATGCCGTGCTAGACAACACGAGGAGCATCCCCCTGGAGAATTCCCCGAATGATGAAATCATCACAGTAGGGGATGTCGTCCATTCATTTGTCCAGTTGTCGAAGAAGGATAAAATTTTGGAAACCCTACCCAAGACTCAGGCTAGCAACGAACCCCTACCCGAGTCGCCACCCCCCACAGAAGAAGAGAGGCCCCCAAACATTGCCTCAAAACTTTCGAAGACCCAAACGAAGTCACAAAGTGTCAAGCGTGTCGAGTCCTCGCTGCCAAAGGGATCGACACCGAAGAAGACCCGGTAGACTAGCACACAAACTTCCAAGCCATTTGTGTTGGCCTCGCCGTCCAAGTGTGTGGCAAATTAGAAGAGCAAACAATTGTAGCTCAAATCCTCTACGCCCAAAGAAAACGAGCGGTGGCTAGGGAAAAACAAAATTTCAGATGGGAGTGCCCTTTCTTCCCAACACCGTATTAGCCACCTTGGGTCTAGGCTGCTGCGCCATACCTTAAGATTGCCAACTTGCTCCCGTCAGAACGAGAGTCTTGTATCATGGCTATGTTGAAGGCCAAACATTTTGATAACGAAGATAACTATTTCATGGTGAACTGGGACGACCTATGGTGCATGTACCATCTACAGGAGCTCGATCATTCGCTCCTCCGATGCTTTTCACTGTAAGTACCTGCAATAGTTATTCGTATTTAGAACTCTCGGTTGGCCTTCTTGACTTATATTTGAATCAAGCTTCCAGCCACCTGAAGCTACATGTCAAACAAAGAGGAAACCAGTGGATTTTCTCGATCCGGCACTTTGTACCCAATATAATATGGATGAAGATTGCAATCAAATCAGAAACTACATCAAGAATGTATTGTATCGCCACCAAGACAAACAATACTGATGAGAACAAAGTTCTCTACCTCGATTCTAAGAGGGCTAGCCCTCATCATGACTACTCATCTTTGAGTAAACTACAGGCGTTTCATTACTATGTTGAGCGAGGGGGAAGTATAATGTTTCTAGGGGTGATGCTCTACAACATAATATGAAATGGCCGGTACGTGCCTGTACATACCTCTCGTATGAAAAAAACTATTATTATTCCTATTGGCCGTCGACCGAATTATCTGTTATTGTACAGTGCCACCAGCAATCTAGAGGCCATGCTTGCAGGTTTAATGTTGCCCACCACATGATGGAGATGATTTCTGCAATGAGACCCCAAGATTTGGACATGAAGCTGGGGCCTATTGATTTCGACAATCTTGCCGAAATTAGAGAAGTAGTCGGTAACTTCATAATGACGCAGATTGTTGATCCGCATTGTCACCTCCACCCTCCAAAATTAGAACAAGACAATTAGAATTACCCTAGGTCGAATGTATGGATAAAATCATGTAAACATTTTGATGTGCCCTGCTCCATTGAAGACTTTGTGATGAACCTTCGCACTTTATGTTTTCTATATACATTTATATGAATCCGTGCATTTGTGAATTCTTATCGATGTGTGTTAATATGAAATTGTTTTGATGTGTGGTGCTATGACCTCGTATCATATTTGCAGATCTTTCGGTTGCCTAGTTTTCTTCAAGGAGTGAACTATTGTTCCTCTCGTGTTTGCTGTGACTCCTAACTATTCCTCTAATGGTAGTTAGTTCGGAGTCACGGGAAAACACAAGACAAACAATAGTTTAAAGAGCTCATCTGCTTGCATACGCTATTTCATCTCTTATAAGGTCAGTTTCTCAATCTCTATCATTGTATGCATGATCTGAAAGTTAAGCGATACACACACACATATATATATATATGAATGAAATATGGTTGTATGAGATGAAATGTGCTTGTATACATAATTTCTTATATTTGAAATCTAGATGAAATGCTTGTCTTATATATGAAATCTAGATGATATGTTACCAAACCCTAAGGCTAGCCAATTTTTCTAGCTATTTTTTTTTCTGTGGAGTCTTATCGCTGGCGGTTCTTACAAACATCTGCCAGTGATATATCTCATCACTGGCGGTTATAAATAAAAACCGTCAGTGATACTGTGTCATCACTGGTGGCTGGTGTCTAGAACCGTAAGTGATATGTAATCTATTACTGGCGGTTTGTATACGAACCGCCAGTGATATAAGACTTTTACGGAGCTGTTCATATACGAACCGGCAGTGATATGGACTATCATTGGTGGTTCAAGAACCATTAGTGATTATCCCCTATATCACTGTCGCTTAATCACCGGTAATGATAACGATTTCAAACCACCGGTGATGACGTTTCCTGAGCCAGTGTGAGTAACCAAGTTCACGGGTTGGATCCCATAGGCGTCGTCCTCCTGCTGCGCGTCACTCGCCTGAGCTGGAAGTCAAGCCGCTGAACTGGAATTTGCCTCATTTCCTGTTCCCACCCAGCAAGTTGCTATATATCCACGATCATATCTCCATATGAATACAAATTGTCTTGTTTCGAAGGCCCGGTCCCCGATGTCGGGAAAAATAAACAAAAATGCAGGAGAAGACCAGCCGTACAATATATAATTTCAATTAAATTGATGAATTTTGTGAGGCCAGACATGTTCTGACCGGATTATGTAGAGATCGATCTAGATGAACACCCGAACCATCACCATGCATGCACTGCACACACGCCATGAGAAACATGCATGTTTGCACTTGACACTCGGTGTATATGTGCGTTTGTAGCTACCTAACAAGTAGCAGTGGCATCCAAATTTAGGTCTTATTTGTGGAAATTCCCACAAATACAGGTGGTGTTGAAGAGAGTTTATCTCCTCTATTACGACTTACTTTAGAGAAGCACTGTTGGACTAATCCAAACGGCCACATGGGTTTTCCATATATATATCAAGGAACTAGAGTATTATATTAATTAATATACTGACCAGGTGTCCGTGCGTTACGACGGAATTCATAACAACTGAGACAAATCAATAGATAATAATTTTATAAAAATCTTCATACCAAAATCCGATCAATTTGATGTTTAAAATATAATCAGACGTCTTTCCACCAAGTCCATGTTATTGAGCCAATAAATATCTACGGTTAAGGCTCAATAGCGATGTCGATGAGGGAGTGATGGTGTCGAGGTTGCGCGCACAGAACATCGAGTGGAAAGGAATGATGGCCCCTCTGGCAGGAAGATGGAGAAGAAGAAGACGTTGCCCACAAGGCAGAGAAGGGGAGCCAGCGTGGTACCAACACAAGAAGAGCGATAGGTAATTTTAGTGTTTGCGGAGATATACAGAGGGTAATTTTAGTGGTGATAGAGAAAGATTTTATGAGATGACATACGGTGGATAATTTTAGTGATGGTAGAAACAGATTTAATGAATTAGCATTGGTGGATAATTTTAGTGATGATGAAGTAGTATTTTGTTAGATGACATTGGTAGATAATTTTAGTGAAACAACTTACCACCGCATCACTAACCACCTGAGACTTTTTAGAGGGATTTTGCCGTCCTCGAAAAGGTACCAAGAGATACCATGTAAGGAGTAGTCATCTGTATTCTCTCCATGTGACGTCGTGTATCATTTGTATGGCATGACACAGGGCTCACCGGCGGCAGCCACTGGCGCTCCAGTGTAGGGCACACGCGTGCGCGCGGGGCAGAAGCGCTCTAGGCTCTAGCGGCCGTGGGTGGCGGCGCTCTGGAGTGGAGATGCCACTCGCGGTGCGGCTTGACAACGTGATGGAGCCGTCACTCGTGGGGCGACGCTTCGATCGGTAGTATGGAGCTGTCTGGGATGGCCAGCGGGCGAGGCGCGGTGGGGCCGTAGCTTGCCGGAGGTGACGCTCCGTCATGGCAAGATGACACAAGGGCAGCAGAAGAAGCGGAGCGCAGGGCATGGGTGGCATAGTGGTGGGCAAGGGCGGAACTAGAACGAAGATCACCGGGGTTCACTACTATTGAGTAGGGGATACACCTATAAAACATATGATCTAATCCTAACTAAATTGTATTTTGGACCCTGGTGCCCGTGCACCACCCTAGCGCTACCTAGTTCCGCCCCTGGTGGTGGGGCAGTGGTGGTGCAGCAGGGGCACGAGACAGTGGGGCACAGGCGGTGCCCGGTGGTCGGCGGCACAACTCGGTGAGGTTAGTGAGAGGTGAGGAGGCAAAAACCAAATATGCCCTTTTGAGTAGTGGTATCAAGAGGTACCAAAATAAATAGAAGGTATGTACATACTAGGTGGTACCAACTCTTAGTAGCCCTTAGATTTAATTTGATCAATGGTAATGATTTCTGATACCTCAAGGTACCGAGAGCTACTAAGGATGGTAAAATGTCTTGACTTTTTAATAGTAAAAGATTACATAACACATGATGTATACAATTTTACATAAAAATATATGACCATATTACATCCAGTGGCATTTCCACATGTTAAATCTCCGAGTGGCTTTTCCACATGTTAAATCTCCGATAGCGAAGAGGCCATGCATATATGTAGGATCAATCAATCAACTGATTTTCTTTAAAGTTTCAGTCGATCTTTTAACCGTTGCATATCTACCTAGCCTATTCCTCCTATACAACCTATCCCCTCTCCAAACCCTAACTAGGCCTCTCTCTAGTACTACTTCCTCCTGCCACCATAAACATCAGCTCCACCTCTTCTCTATACCATCGTCGTCTCCTTTTGTTTGCATCGTTCTGTCCTCTCTCCTTCCAGTGAGAGCCCAACGGGCTCCTCCTTTCCCTCCTTTTTTTTTTCGTTCCCTCCCTTTTTCTTTATCTCTAGCGCTGCCTTTTTCCTGTCCTCCCTTATTCCTCCTATCTCATGCACCTGCCCTGCCCTCCTTCCTCACATTCAGTGCCTCTCGCCACCAGATCCACCTCCACCACCATTTGCCTCATAGTAATGGTATCCTTCTTGTCGATCTACCGGCTAACTCCGTCTATCACCCTTCGTCGGTCCCATGTCTGAGAGGCTGTCGCCACACATCGCCACCAACCTATAGGGCTCCAACCGCGGATTGGCTGACCCACAGATCGCTTTGTTCCCATCGGCACTCGGTAGTACACGTCGTGGCAGCGGGACGCCAATATAGGACGACGGAAGGGCCAGAGACGGAAGACGCGTGCCCGGTGGCACCGACAGATAGCGCCCAGCAGGTCACTCTCATCTGATCTCTCTAGTATTTGACAATTGATTTTTTTAATAGATGTAACATATTAACATGAACTTGAATAACTGAATATACTTATATTAATTATGTATTTATATATTGAACAGATTGACTAGACAGTGAATTTCTAGAATCTAGATTCTCGAATGAAGAGATTTTTTGCACGCTTAGCAAAATCGAAACCATTAGAGGAGTCACCATCTGAGTCTAGACAACCTAGACATCAGAATCATATCATTGCAATTTCTAATGTTAGTCCTTCTGTTGCACAAAAGAAAGCTCGTATTAGTGTTGAATTTAGTCTAGATGATATTATTGTTGATTCGAGGTTGCATAAGCCAATAGAGGAGTATGAGTTTAAAATTATCGTGTTTTATGATGTGTTATAGCTATAGTATAATACTATTCCTTGAGCCTTTGAGTTCCCTTTTTTAGGCCCCCTTCATTAAATTTTCTAGCTCTGCCACTGTCGACTGCCCTGGCCTTCCTCTAAGCAGGGGAGGGGGTGTACTCCAGGCAGCTAACCCAGCTTTGGTGGTGCCTGGAGACCTTACTGAAGCAAGGTAGGAGGGACATTGTTTGAAATTTGAGAAATTTTCAAGCAATTGATGTTACCAAATTTGACACTGTTGGGGATTGACTCATGCCTTCCGTGGGTAGCTTCATATTCGAATTCATGTATGCAGGTGCCTGTGAGGATAGATGTTGTCCATCATCTCCAGTAACTCGCCCGTGCAATGAAGGTCGTTTTAGGAGCCTTGTTTGCCCGGATACCCTAGACAGCCAGGCTCGCACCGAACACCGACGCACCAGACAAAGGTGTTGCTTGAAGGGATTGCTTGGGAGACACGTTGGAGGGTGCGCGGGCCTCATCTGGTAACATAGGAAGTTTCCAAGATTATGGGAGCTAACCAACTCGGAGAAATTCAAGACGTTATCTATAGTAATATCTATCCTTCCATTGTAAGCGCTTTAAGCATAGTATAAATACCCTTGTAATCATCATAAGGAGGCAGGATCCGGCAAATCACAACTCGCATTGTAATCTGTTCGTCCTTCAAACCCTAATCTAAACACTGGACGTAGGGCTATTATTCCTGACCTCGGAAGGCCTGAACCAGGATAAAAATCTCTGTGTCTTTTTTTAGAAATTCTTCACACCAAGATCCCTTCGACATCTCAGAAGTCCCTCCGTGGTAGAAATGGGGCTTTCTGGTCCCTCATACAAGAAATAAGCTTGGTGGGGAGCCTTGTTCCCAATCGCCGACAGCTGGTGCCGTCCGTGGGGAACATAAGTTTCTTTGCTACGGAAATCCTCTGAGATGTTGAACTCTAGCGACACCCGTAGTCTTTACGACTTCGACGAAGTCGACGGCCAGGAAGAACTTGACTCGTAGTATGTTCCTGAGCCGATCCTCAAACCGTACGGTGGAACTCCGAGAGGAGATACCCCCTCAAGGGATAGGGAAGATAACGACGGGCTCGATATCCCAGAGTGGGATGCAATGTTCGTCGGAGAAACCGTGTCACGTGGAGATACCATGATGACAACCTCATGCCCTACCGGTACTCGTGACGTCAAAATGGCAAACACGGGAATCGAGGAGGGGCACGAGGAAGGATGGGACTTAGATGAGGACCGTAGACACTGAGAAAACGATACCCGGTGTCGCCTGGATGAGGCCATGAATGAAACCTTGGCCCAAATAAGGTACAGAGGCTGGAGGGATGTGCGTTCCCGTTCTAGGTCACCTCTCTGGCTTGGATCGCCCCGATCTTCACACCAGACACCCACGAGGAATAGAAAGGGCTCAAGGCACTCGAACGATCCGATCTTGGAAAGCCGCAAGGGCCTCAGAGCTCTAGCAACCGTTGTCTGGTAGTTTAAGGACAGTATGGGATACAACGATCTACCCGCCATGGGTCTGGCCATGGCGGAGAACCTCGAGCAACTTGCTTCCTTAAGCCCCTGGAGAATGTCGCACGACCCTGGCTTACGGCTGCAAGGCCTTTTCCGATTCTCTCCGGACAGTCGCTTGGCCGGCCAAATTCAAGCCCGGGCACGTGGAGAGATTCAATGGAACTCAAAACCCTGAGGAATTTCTCTCCATCTATGCCACCACCTTCTTGGCCGCTGGTGGTGACGAGGCCATCATGGCCAACTACCTGCCCTTGGTGTTGGAAGGCCCCGCCCGGACGTGGCTGTTCAATTAGCGCGAGGGGTCTATCCACAACTGGGAGCAACTCTATGACGCTATACGGAGTAACTTTCAGAGCTACTACGATCGATCGAGCAGAGAAGACAATTTGTACAAGTTGGTGCAGATGGACGGAGAGTCTCTGCGTCACTTTATCCAGCCATTCATCCAGGTACGCAATACCATCCTCAACGTCTCTGATGACGCAGTGCTTCACGCGTTCAAACAAGGGGTGAGAGATATCTGATTCACCCAAGACTTGGAAATCAAGGCGCACCTCAACGTGAATGAGCTCATGTGGGTGGCCAACCGCTACGCAAATGTCGTCCAGGCTGTGAGCTGGAAGCAAATGCTTGAACAAGGCAAAATCCTTCCTCAGCCCAGCGTGGAGTCCAAGGAGAAGAAGTCTGCCTCCAAGGACAAAAAGAACAAGAAGAAGAAAGTCGATTCTCCGAATTTCATAGCCATGGTAGACCGGGAGTCTGCACCTAGATCCGACCAGAGGAAGCAAAATTACTCGGACAAGGGCGAGGGCCGTGCCCCCCATCATCGTGATAACGACTAGGGGAAAGGCCAAAAAGTGGGATGTTCTGCCTGCTCCACTAGGTCCACGGGCATGATCTCCACAATTGCCGCATCTGGCTAAGTCGCATGGATGACTTCTTCAGCGGCAATGGACCTATGCCCACTCTGCCCGAAGAGGGTGAAGCAAGTAAGGGCAAGTGTTCTGTCCGGGGTGATGATGGCTCGGATGACTATGAACCACGTCTCCGTTATATTCGAGGGCTCTTTGGCTTATCCTCTCAGTGCGACCTAAAGGAAGCAGCCAGAGAGGTACACCACATCGAAACAGGCAAACCTAATCTAGGACAACTCAAGTGGATAGAGCAGCCCCTTCTCCTGGGACGAATATCCTCGTGGAATGACGAAGCCGCAAAGGCTCCCAATCATAATCTCCCCCACTATCAGCAATTCAACGGTGGGGAGAGTTCTGATCGACGGGGGCAGTTCCTTGGACCTTATCTCCGCCAACGTGTTGGACGAGATGGAAATCCCTCGCTCCAAAGTCAAGAGCATTGCGATCCCTTTCCATGGGATAGTTCCAGGACAATCGGTCAAGCCTTTAGGTCAGATAGTCTTGCTTGTGACCTTCGGTGAGCCGGCCAACTTCAGGACTAAGATCATCACCTTTGACGTGGTCGACATACCATCGCCCTACAACGCGATCTTGGGCCGGTTGGCTCTGGCCAAATTCATGGCAGCTACGCACTACGCTTATAAGTGCGTAAAAATACTGGGCCCCAAAGGGGTAATCACAGTTAAGGTGTAACATCCCTATTTTCAATAACTAAAAATCATCGAGCATTATGCAATTGCATTCTAATAAATTTCACTAAGATTTAAAACTTTTGAAAATAAGTATGTTACAATAATTTTTGAGCTTATAAACAAATAAATTGGTTTCCTTAGTAAAAGAAAAGTTTTAAACGAGATTTGTTGAGAGTTTAACCCTAGCTTTTAAAACATATTTAAATGCCAGGATATTTGTTTTTAAACAAGATTTTTAAATCTTGCAAAAGCGAAACCTTTAATAAATGATTTATCAAGATTAAAGAATCTAAATGAATTTTTTTAAAAAATACCTTAATCCCATGAAGTAAATAATTTTGAGTTTCTCATTTCAAATAAAAGCTACAGTTAAATGTTTTTGCTTTCACAATGATTAAATCGCAAATTATTCACTTAAAACTCATTATGATAAATTGTAAAAATTGTGATTTCAAAATTAGACTTTTAAAGCAACAATATTAAAAAAAACTAAATCCAAATTAAAATTTACATTGCAAACTAAGTGACTAATTAAATGAATTATTAATTTTCCTATTTAAACCCCGACCTATTTTCTCTCTGTCCTTAAAACCTTTCTCTCTCTATGACAAGTGGGTCCCTCCCCCTTGTCACTCTCTTCTTCCTCTCTCCTCCCTCTCTCTCACTGACACCCCCTCCTCTCACACGTTCTCACATGCACCTCTCCCTTCTCACTGCCTCTCTCTCTCACTTCCCTCTCCTCTCTCTATCTCTCTCTCACAATCCTGCCCCCCTCTCTCTCTCTCTCTCTCGTTGCTCACCCCCCCACGGAACCGTGGCACCACCAGCTTGCCCTCCCCTCACTCCCACGCAGCCACCTCTGCCACGCAGCCCCACCTAGCCTCACCCTCACGCAGCCCCCCCTCAATTTCTCCCCCTCGGTCTCTCCTCCCTCACTCCCTCACTGTCGCTTCCCTCATCTAGCAAGGGGAGATCTTCCCCGGCCCTGTCCCTCCGCCACCCCCTTCCTCTTGCCCCCTCTATTCCATTTTTGCTGCTCGCCACCACCGCCGACGACGGAGGACGCCGCGCTACTTCGCCGGAGTCTTCTTCTTCCTCGCCGTCGCCGCCCGAAGCGAGGAGCACCGAATCGCCGAAGACCATCGTGGGAGCTCGACGCCGGAGCTTCGGCGAAACCTCAGGAGTAGCCTCGAGCCCACCGCGCCGCCGGAGACCTCGCCGGTAAGTCTCCCCGCCGTTTTTCCTCTTTCTTCTTACCACCACGGCCACCCAAGCAATTCCATCTATCCGTTGCGTTTTAATTCGCATTAAGGCATGCTCTAGAACCCTCGAGCGTCGTAGTAACTATCCCGAGCCACCTCGACCCGCAGATTCGGCCGAGCCGCCGCCATGGCACGCCGCCATGCTGAGCAACCCGACGACAAGGCGCTTAGCTCAAGACCGAGCTACCCTCGCCTCACCGACGGCACATACGACTCGTACATCATCCCTAGAAGCTCCTCAACCCATTAGGATGGCCGGAGATGCCCTAGAACGAGCTCAACCTGCCGCCGCCGCCGCCGCGAAGAGCCCTAGCTCGTCGCCGGCGAGCCGGACCACCTCGGCCGGAGCTAAGACCCAAAATGCCACATGTCCCTATAAACCCTTCCACCGAAAATTAGGGGCTTTCGTACTTCGAGCTGCCTGAATTTTGGCCAAACCCGAACCTCGCCGGAGCGCCGGAACAGAGGATCGAGAGGTTGAAGATGGTCGGTCCAGGGAAAACCGGAAAAACCACCGGTTTATTCTCTAACCGGCCGGTTCACACATATCTAGGCCGGTTCTGGAGGAACTTCCAAAGTACAAAATGTTTAGAATATTTAATCTTATTTATTAGTGAGTTTTATTCATTTAGTAACAAGCCCAAATATGATAACTAAGCTTTCTTCCACTAAAAGCCTATAAAATACAAATAATCACAATTAATTTTCTGTTAATAAGATATGTTGATAAAAGATAAATGAATATATATACATATGTATTAGCAAAAGTTTTTCAACATCTTAGTTTTTATTTTGAAGAAAACTTCTAAATTACAATATGAATCTACTATATATGTATATATGTCATTTTATGCAAATACCAATATTCAAACCACTATTAGGAAAAATTTTAAGTAAATTAACAGAGAAGTTTCCATATCATTTTAAAGGTAATTATAATTGCATCATACACATGCTAGTGTTTATTTAAAACTTCTTCCTACAAATAGAATCCAATTTTGTATCTTTAAAACTATAACTCTGAAAATTGTGAGACAAATTTTAAAATATTTAAGAAGAGGAAAATCTGTTAGTATATAGATTTTCATATGCAATTGCACATATTCCATTTTCTGCTAATTAATATATTAGTAAAATGTCTTTAAGCAATTACTTAGATAATTTAGGTTTCAATAAAATTTCAATAAATCTTATTTTCACTAAAGAGACAAGCTTTGTCTTTCTGAATTAATTTTGCATAAACATGCGCATACATGTCATTTCATGTTTTATTTTTGCATTTGTATTTATTTTTTTTAAATTGTTTGTTAGGCCTAGCGACGATAGCTTTGAGATCAATTCTGCATAGAACCACCAATCACCAAGGTGGTGCTGATCAAGGCAAGTCACTGTTGACATCTCCCCTAATTTCATTTGACCATATCAATACCTAGTTTTATGAATGCTTTGTTAGAAATTTATTAAATATGCTTGGCTATGTTGATTAAATCACTATCTTATTGGTAGGGAATTTAGTTAAGAACCTAGCACACTTTAATTATGTCATAAATCCTAATTTTGTTAACCTTAGGTTAATTAATCCATAATTACTGGTCACCCCTGGTTAGCCTAATTAACCTTGCTTAGTCATGCTACTAGTTGCACTAGGTGATTACCACATGATGAACAACTTACTCCCGATTTAATATCTGTTTTAATTCAAAGTATCTCCCTGTTTGTAAAGTGCTTGTTTTATTAGCAGTAACAGGGTGCTACGGTGGGTAAAATGTTAGGGCCAGGTGGCGGGTATGTCACCTGGGGGTTTCTGGAAATGTTTACAAAACTTGATTGGGGTGGCCGGATTGATTGGCTGGTGCAGTAAGCACGAGAATCGGGTCCAGTGTGGGAACCACCCCAGTCCTTAAGGACCGATACCTTGTGGTTGTCAAAACTAAGTACAACAGTGCGACCATGAGTGCTTGTATGGGCAAGCCCTGGCTGAGTACCTTTCGAACTCTTGGTTCGGACATCCCGTGTGGTGGAGTAGGCACGACGCATTCGCCAACCTACTAGGCTCAAGAGGGGGCTTCAGCCAACTAGAGATACCAGCGCTGCGGTGGAAACCTTAGAGGGGATGCTAGCCAAGAGCTAGACTGTTAAAGGCTTTGTCGTGATGACCTCCGACGAGAGGGAGTCATGTCTCATGGGGAAAGCGTGCGACCTTTGCAGAGCGTAAAACTTTCTAGAAAGCCGTGCCCACGGTCAAGGGCGGACGACGGTGGGTTGATCACAATGGTAGTTTTCTTCCCTCTCTTTCTCAGTGTTTTAAAGAAGAAAACCGGCAGGTGCCGTGTTTTGTTTGGGAGCCTACGGTGGTTTAGCCGTGACGAGATGACTTCGGTGGTCTAGCCGACGTGTGGTATTATGCATACGGTGGTTAGCCGTCGAGAGTTGTTGGTCCTTCGGTGGATTAGCCGTAAGGAAAATGTTTTTTGTAAAAACCACGATTTGTATCGTGAGACAGCCTTTGGGGCATGATTTTTGAAATGGATGATTTAAATGTTTTGTCAATCAATTTGATCACTCACTTCTTCCCTAAACTGCTTTAAAAACCTTAGGCAAACTATTTCAAAACTTGCTTTCCGCAACTGAACCCTACCTATCCTTTGTCTAGACCAAACATATGCATGTGTCAATTGACTTGCGAGTATTTTCACCAATACTCACCCTCGCGCTTTGCCGCGGGGCTGCGCATTCCGACGCGCAGGTCCAGGTTACCAGTGCGACCCCGAAGGTGGAGATCCTGAAGCCTACACCTTCACCGACGAAGTCCAGGATGAAGAATATACCGACGCCTAGGGCTGCGTTCCTCCAGCTTTGCCTGTGGGGAGTGTTTTGGTTTTTCCTCTTTTGGGAATTTCAGTTGTAAATAAGAAGACTTCCGCTTTTGTAAGGCCTTCGAGCCGAACTTATGTAATGACGCCACGAGGCGCACTCTGATGTAAATTTATGTAAATTAATCGACTTGGTTGTGATCCAAATTCTGTTGTCTGTGTGTGCTAGCTACTGATCCAGAGACTAGCACAGGTAAAGCACAGGTGGGACCTCACCTCCGCCAGGGGGGGTCCCGACAAGGTTGGTATCAGAGCCTAGGCTGTAGGCCGCAATCTAGGTAGAATGGTATAGCCCTAAGGACTTATTTAAATAATAAATCTACTTTCAACAATTTTTGAAACTTACTCTTTTCTGTTTTTCTTACCTAAAATTTTCCCTTGTATCTAGTCTTACTTTTTTCTCTCTTACCACCCTCTGAATGATTTGTGCTTCAAAGCAGAAGTGTCGCTTCTACACCCTTCCCCAATTCAAACATTTAGTCGACGTCTCTGCCTTATTAGGAAACCTGAAGCTGCAAGTCGTCGATGATTGGAACAAGTCCGAAAGAAGCATTAAAGCGCGCAGGAGGCATAGAGGAACCAGACGGCATCAAGAAAGCAAGAATAGTTGCTTCAGTCCGTAGGAACCCTATATATGTAATCGTAGTAGGCGTTTAGTAGGCATTTGAGATCTTCTTGTTGAGTTTGAGATAGCTTGTATCGGTCTGACCATGCAGCTATCACTTGTATGTTTCTGAACTCTTGCTTCTTATTGCTTCTTATAGTATTGGAGTTGTGCGTTCTATTAGTTTGTGTGGTTTCTAGGAGTTTCATTCCTAAAAATTGCTAGGAAATGGTCTTTCTTAAAGTTTGCTAAAAAGATTTCTCTTTCAAAACATCAAAATATTCCTCTCAAAACTAGGTACCTTTTTAGAAAAACATTAGTCAGACTCACTCCCTTTTAATGGCTTTTGTTTTAAGGGCTAAAGCCGTTTCAATGTGTTAAATATTTCCAAAAATAGAAATCAAAGTTTTAAAATTTTCATGCAACCAAATGCTTCTCATAAAAGAGTTCTTAACAAAATATTTAACATTCTCAAAATCAAAATTTCATTTTTCAATTGGTTTTGAGAAAATGGTTTCAAAACGATACCTTTTCAATAGTTAAAAAAAAAACTTTGATTTGCAATGAGTTCTTTAATTGTTTTGGAAATTCTTTTGAAAACTAAAGCTGTTTTCAAAACTGGTTTAAAGAAAACCTTTGTTACAAGTCGTTCATTTTCTCAAATACTCCTAAATACAAAATTGGTTTAACACCCTATTTTACTTCGATTTGATTTCTAAAAGCTACCTTTTTAAATTTTTCTTCAAACGAAATGGAATTTTCAATTGTAAAATAATCTCAAAAGATTATACAAATGAGTATCTCGTTTCAAATAAAAAGCAGCATATTGATAAACCTATTTCAAAAGCATTCTTTGGATAAAAGCTTTCTAATTCAAACTATGATTTTCCATCACTTCAAAATGTAAGATGTCTGAAAAAGGATAGTTTTCAACCATACCAGCCATGGCTTTTATAACTCTTCGTGTGTTGAGCCCAAAAAGAATTTGTTTTACAAGGTAGTCTTTTCAACCGTATTTTCTACTCAATTAACACCTCTTGGTTTTAAAAACCAAAAGACCGCTTTCTAAAAGATTTCTTCAAAAACCCATTTACTTTACAAACAAAAGTTTTGGAAAAATTTGGTTGCTTCACCCCTTCAAAATGCCCAGTTTGACTTTTTCTTCTCTTCAGAAACTAAACAAATGTTCACTCTTAAGATTTTGAGTGGTATAAGACACTCTCGCCTTATGATCGCTTGTTCACTTGCTGTTTACATACAAACTTCAATGCACTGCCTGGTTGCCTCTAAGTACACCTCGTAGTCGCATAGGAGTTGTTGTTTGCATTGCTGTGATTGGGATAGATAGATTAGTCCCCTCCTATCTCTCCAAACCTTACGCCATGTTCATTCCCTCTTACCCCTGTTTCTGAGGCTCCTATCAGCAGATAAGGAAGGAAGTCAAGCAACAAAGGACAGTTATGAGCCAAACCAGAGAAAGTCATTTGAAAATGGTACGATGGATAGACGTGTGTCGTATACACAGCCTTCGCATGGATATAGGGACTGATGCCATTGGTGGTTTTATTAAGCATACTGGTTACAAGTATATGGAAAGTGTCTAACAATCTTCGGTATCGATTTTTGGGTATATCGGAAGAAACTTGAAGTAATGATACCTAAACTGGTGAGTTGGACATATTCTTATAATTAGTGGATACGATATGATCAAATTGAATTAATGGATGTTGGGAACTAATGAATAACTATTTTGGATTTCAATCGAATCTATATTAGACATTGGTTTTCCATGGGAAGTGTGTCAACCCCATATCGGAGGATTTAATTTAATACTTAGGGGTTTGATAAGATGGAGTTTTAAAATAAATTGTAACCGACTATATTAAGAAGGGATCCATCTGCTGGATTTATGGATTTCTTAGAAGAAATTGATGATAATACTTGGAGTAATTTGGCTCATTGAAAATTTGACAAAAGCCAGTGGGTTACGCGCGGATTGTGATAGTAAATATTACAGTAGGATTTAATAATTGACGGATTGGAGGAAGAGAACAACACCCAGTTGAAATGTCGGAGTTAATAACCGTAGTTTGGTGAGATTAATGATTTTTTATTATCGGTTAGATGATCTTATGTGGTGAGATGAATTCATAGGGTACTTGTAAGATAAAAATTTAGAATATGATTTACATATGGAGAATTAATGACTTCACCTTATCAGGATTCATAGGAAATCAATGATTTTACCGGGTTGACTCTAGACGAATTAAGAAGAATTTGGATTTTAGCCTAAATTCAAAATGATGTTGGACTTGACCGCATTCTATAATTTGTAGTGGATATAAGTAAAGAATGTTACGATCACTTGTATTATGATAGAATGATGGTATACAAGTTATTACTTTTGGATACATGATTGAACCAAATATGATGGAATGATACATAAATTATTGTTTGAGAATTATCCTTATGCTTGATGGAAAAATTTGTTTAAGGGGGGTAGCCTCCATACGACATCGTTGGATTGGCAATCGATCAATTGATTGAGGTTTAGGGGTTTCATATCAGAACGATTTCCTATGGTGGAAAAATGATTTTGTTACTCCAGCCGTAATAAAGCAACCCATGTTAGAAGTGGATTGGATTAAATCGATGAGTTAAAGCCTAATTGGGATCTGTTGAGCAAAAGTTGAATCTTAGATGAACAAGTTTAAACATGGGCATCCGAGAAGGTATAGCGAGTGCTGTGAATGCTACACCATCTATCCATCTATAAGTTATCAGGGCATCAAAATGACACCGCAAAAAGAGATCGTGTATGATCTCGACTGTTGGGAGAATCTCAACACCAAGGAAAAACAAGACGACACGCCTGAACCGCAGAGCGGAAGACTCTTATTCCTCCTTATCTTCTTACTCTATTGTTCTACCTTACCTATGCTCTTGTGCTGTTCTCTCTCACCTATATTCAAGCCACTCGAGTCGGAAAGCTCGTTAAAGAGAAAAGGCTCAAGCAACGCCCTCAATAACAACAAAAGATAGAAGTTCCCCTTTACGAAGACCAACACTACCAAACAGCACAGATCAAGGCGACCGAGTCTTCGAATGTAGTCGCACAGCCAAGCACCAGTGAAAAGCAGTTGAAGAGGTCGATAGGACCACCGCTCTTCCATACTCCCGTCTATTCTTTCTGTCCTCTAGCTCTTTCGAATCTCGGGAACGAGATTCTGTTTAAGGGAGGTAGGTTTGTAACATCCCTATTTTCAAGAACTAAAAATCATCGAGCATTATGCAATTGCATTCTAATAAATTTCACTAAGATTTAAAACTTTTGAAAATAAGTATGTTACAATAATTTTTGAGCTTATAAACAAATAAATTGGTTTCCTTAGTAAAAGAAAAGTGTTAAACGAGATTTGTTGAGAGTTTAACCCTAGCTTTTAAAACATATTTAAATGCCAGGATATTTGTTTTCAAACAAGATTTTTAAATCTTGCAAAAGCGAAACCTTTAATAAATGATTTACCAAGAATAAAGAATCTAAATGAATTTTTTTAAAAAATATCTTAATCCCATGAAGGAAATAATTTTGAGTTTCTCATTTCAAATAAAAGCTGCAGTTAAAATTTTTTGCTTTCACAATGATTAAATCGCAAATTATTCACTTAAAACTCATTATGATAAATTGTAAAAATTGTGATTTCAAAATTAGACTTTGAAGCAACAATATTAAAAAAAACAAAATCCAAATTAAAATTTACATTGCAAACTAAGTGACTAATTAAATGAATTATTAATTTTCCTATTTAAACCCCTACCTATTTTCTCTCTCTCCCTTAAAACCTTTCTCTCTCTCTATGACAAGTGGGTCCCTCCCCCTTGTCACTCTCTTCCCTCTCTCTCACTGACACCCCCTCCTCTCACACGTTCTCACATGCACCTCTCCCTTCACACTGCCTCTCTCTCTCACTTCCCTCTCCTCTCTCTATCTCTCTCTCACACTCCTGCCCCTCTCTCTCTCTCTCTCCCGTTGCTCACCCCCCCCACGGACCCGTGGCACCACCAGCTTGCCCTCCCCTCACTCCCACGCTGCCACCTCTGCCACGCAGCCCCACCTAGCCTCACCCTCACGCAGCCCCCCCTCGTTTTCTCCCCCTCGGTCTCTCCTCCCTCACTCCCTCACTGTCGCCTCCCTCATCTAGCGAGGGGACCTCTTCCCCAGCCCTGTCCCTCTGCCACCCCCTTCCTCTTGCCCCCTCTATTCCATTTTTGCTGCTCGCCACCGCCGCCGACGTCGGAGGACGCCGCGCTACTTCGCCGGAGTCTTCTTCTTCCTCGCCGTCGCCGCCCGAAGCGAGGAGCACCGAATCGCCGAAGACCATCGTGGGAGCTCGACGCCGGAGCTTCGGCGAAACCTCAGGAGTGGCCTCGAGCCCACCGCGCCACCGGAGACCTCGCCGGTGAGTCTCCCCGCCGTTTTTCCCCTTTCTTCTTACCACCACGGCCACCCAAGCAATTCCATCTATCCGTTGCGTTTTAATTCGAATTAAGGCATGCTCTAGAACCCTCGAGCGTCGTAGTAAATATCCCGAGCCACCTCGACCCCGCATTCGGCCGGAGCCGCCGCCGCTATGGCGCCCCAATGAGCAACCCGCGCCAAGACAAGCTAGCTCAAGACCGAGCTACCTCGCCTCACCGACGGCATATACGACTCGTACATCATCCCTAGAAGCTCCTCAACCCATTAGGATGGCCGGAGACGCCCTAGAACGAGCTCAACCCGCCGCCGCCGCCGCGAAGAGCCCTAGCTCGTCGCCGGCGAGCCGGACCACCTCGGCCGGAGCTAAGACCCAAAATGGATCCCTCATGTCCCTATAAACCCTTCCACCGAAAATTAGGGGCTTTCGTACTTCGAGCTGCCCGAATTTTGGCCAAACCCGAACCTCACCGGAGCGCCGGAACAGAGGATCGAGAGGTTGAAGACGGCCGGTCCAGGGAAAACCGGAAAAACCGCCGGTTTATTCTCTAACTGGCCGGTTCACACATATCTGCCGTTTCTGGAGGAACTTCCAAAGTACAAAATGTTTAGAATATTTAAGCTTATTTATTAGTGAGTTTTATTCATTTAGTAACAAGCCCAAATATGATAACTAAGCTTTCTTCCACTAAAAGCCTATAAAATACAAATAATCACAATTAATTTTCTGTTAATAAGATATGTTGATAAAAGATAAATGAATATATATACATCTGTATTAGCAAAAGTTTTTCAACATCTTAGTTTTTATTTTGAAGAAAACTTCTAAATTACAATATGAATCTACTATATATGTATATATGTCATTTTATGCAAATACCAATATTCAAACCACTATTAGGAAAAATTTTAAGTAAATTAACAGAGAAGTTTCCATATCATTTTAAAGGTAATTATAATTGCATCATACACATGCTAGTGTTTATTTAAAACTTCTTCCTACAAATAGAATCCAATTTTGTATCTTTAAAACTATAACTCTGAAAATTGTGAGACAAATTTTAAAATATTTAAGAAGAGGAAAATCTGTTAGTATATAGATTTTCATATGCAATTGCACATATTCCATTTTCTGCTAATTAATATATTAGTAAAATGTCTTTAAGCAATTACTTAGATAATTTAGGTTTCAGTAAAATTTCAATAAATCTTATTTTCACCAAAGAGACAAGCTTTGTCTTTCTGAATTAATTTTGCATAAACATGCGCATACATGTCATTTCATGTTTTGCATTTGTATTTATTTTTGTTAAATTGTTTGTTAGGCCTAGCGACGATAGCTTTGCGATCAATTCTGCAGAGAACCACCAATCACCAAGGTGGTGCTCATCAAGGCAAGTCACTGTTGACATCTCCCCTAATTTCGTTTGACCATATCAATACCTAGTTTTACGAATGCTTTGTTAGAAATTTATTAAATATGCATGGCTATGTTGATTAGATCACTATCTTATTGGTAGGGAATTTAGTTAAGAACCTAGCACACTTTAATTATGTCATAAATCCTGATTTTGTTAACCTTAGGTTAATTAATCCATAATTACTGGTCACCCCTGGTTAGCCTAATTAACCTTGCTTAGTCATGCTACTAGTTGCACTAGGTGATTACCACATGATGAACAACTTACTCCTGATTTAATATCTGTTTTAATTCAAAGTATCTTCCTGTTTGTAAAGTGCTTGTTTTATTAGCAGTAGCAGGGTGCTACTGTGGGTAAAATGTTAGTGCCAGGTGGCAGGTATGTCACCTGGGGGTTTCTGGAAATGTTTACAAAACATGATTGGGGTGGCCGGATTGATTGGCTGGTGCAGTAAGCACGAGAATTGGGTCCAGTGTGGGAACCACCCCAGTCCTTAAGGACCGATACCTTGTGGTTGTCAAAACTAAGTACAACAGTACAACCATGAGTGCTTGTATGGGCAAGCCCTGGCTGAGTACCTTTCGAACTCTTGGTTCGGACATCCCGCGTGGTGGAGTAGGCACGATGCATTCGCCAACCTACCAGCTCAAGAGGGGGCTTCAGCCAACTGGAGATACCAGCGCTGCGGTGGAAACCTTAGAGGGGATGCCAGCCAAGAGCTAGACTGTTAATGGCTTTGTCGTGATGACCTCCGACGGGAGGGAGTCATGTCTCATGGGAAAAGCGTGCGACCTCTCCAGAGCGTAAAACTTTCTAGAAAGTCGTGCCCACGGTCAAGGGCGGACGACGGTGGGTTGATCACAATGGTAGTTTTCTTCCCTCTCTTTCTCATTGTTTTAAAGAAGAAAACCGGCAGGTGCCGTGTTTTGTTTTGGAGCATACGGTGGTTTAGCCGTGAGGAGAAGACTTCGGTGGTCTAGCCGACGTGTGGTATTATGCATACGGTGGTTAGCCGTCGAGAGTTGTTGGTCCTTCGGTGGATTAACCGTAAGGAAAATGTTTTTGTAAAAACCACGATTTGTATCGTGAGACAGCCTTTAGGGCATGAGCCGGCTGGGGCCGGATGATTTAAATGTTTTGTCAATCAATTTGATCACTCACTTCTTCCCTAAACTGCTTTAAAAACCTTAGGCAAACTATTTCAAAACTTGCTTTCCGCAACTGAACCCTACCTATCCTTTGTCTAGACCATACATATGCATGTGTCGATTGACTTGCGAGTATTTTCACTAGTACTCACCCTCGGGCTTTGCCGCGGGACTGCGCATTCCGACGTGCAGGTCCAGGTTACCAGTGCGACCTCGAAGGTGGAGATCCTGAAGCCTACGCCTTCACCGACGAAGTCCAGGATGAAGAATATACCGACGCCTAGGGCTGCGTTCCTCCAGATTTGCTTGTGGGGAGTGTTTTGGTTTTTCCTCTTTTGGGAATTTCAGTTGTAAATAAGAAGACTTCCGCTTTTGTAAGGCCTTCGAGCCGAACTTATGTAATGACGCCACGAGGCGCGCTCTGATGTAAATTTATATAAATTAATCGAGTTGGTTGTGATCCAAATTCTGTTGTCTGTGTGTGCTACCTACTGATCCAGGGACTAGCACAGGTAAAGCACAGGTGGGACCTCACCTCCGCCAGGGGGGGTCCCGACATAAGGGAAGTCATAAGGCAGCCCTAAACTGCTATGAACGCGCTCTGTCCCTCGCCGGGCAGCTTCCCCAATGCGGCTCAGAACAATAACTAAAGAAATCTGTCAAGTTCAAAGCTACACTCTAGCCTAGGGGAGAAACCAAGGCGGTGCCCCTCTTCGAGGAGGACCCAGCCAAGATAGTGCATTTGGGGACCTCCTTGGACCCCAAATAAGAACTCGAGCTCATTACCTTCTTCGGGCACATGCAGATGTGTTTTCTTAGGAGCCGTCCAGCATGCCCGGGGTCCCAAAAGAGAGGTAATAGAGCATGGGCTAGCGGTAAAGCCTAATAAGAAGCCCGTCTGGCAGAAGCATCGCCGGTTCCCCGACTTTAAACAGGACATCATCCGGGAACAGTTGGACAAGCTTCTCAAGGCCGGATTCATCCGGGAGGTGGAGCACACCGAGTGGCTGGCCAACCCCGTGATCATGAAGAAGAAAGAAGGAAAGTGGCGTATGTGTGTTGATCAGACTGGCCTAAAGATAGCCTGTCCAAAAAACAATTCCTACTGCCTCATATAGATCAGTTGGTCGACGTGACGACGGAGTCTAAGCTCATGAGTTTTTTGGATGCATACTCCTGTTATCACCAAATAAGCATCTCTCTCGAGAATGAGAAGACTTCCTTCATCACCTCGTTTGGCACCTTCTGTTACACGACCATGTCCTTCAGTCTCAGCAACGCTGGTGCCATGTTTCAGCGCCTTATGTAGAAGACGTTCCCTGACCAAATCGAGCGAAACTTGGAGGTGTACGTGGACAACATCGTGGCAAAAAGCAAGGAAGAGTCCGACCATGTACGCGACCTTGAGGAAACTCTGTATAACTTGAATAAGCATCGAATAAAACTCAATCTGGAGATGTGCGCGTTCAGTATACGCTTGGGCAAGTTACTCGGTTACACGATTGGTTCCTTCAGCATTGTTGCTAACCCTGAAAAAATAGAAGCTACCGAAAATCTGAGGCCACCCTTTAACGTGAAGGAGGTCCAAGCCCTGACCGATCTAATGGTGGCTCTAAATCATTTTATTTCCCGGTAAGGTGAGCGAGGGCTCCCTTTCTTCAAGGCTTTGTGCAAACACGATAGCTTCGACTGGACAGAGGAGCCTGACAAGTCTTTTGAGGAGCTTATGTGATATCTGTCCAATCCACTGCTCTTGACAACACCTAGGTTTGGGAAAGTGCTACTATTGTATCTGGCAGCTACCCCCTAGGTCGTGAGCGCAGTCTAGACTGTGGCAAGGGAAGGCACGCAACGACCAATCTATTACATGAGTGAGGTACTCCATGGACCGAAGGAGTGTTATCCAACGGTCCAGAAACTCTTGCATGCCTTGCTCATGTCCTCCAGGAAGCTGAAACACTGCTTTCAAGCCTTTCAAGCCTATCAGATCATAGTCCCCACCACTTTTCTGCTAGGAGACATCCTGAGAAATCCGGAGGCCACTAGCCGGGTGGCCAAATGAGCATTTGAGTTGATGGAATTCGATATCCAATTCAAATCCTAGCAGATTTCCTGGTCGAGTGGACCAACTCGGACACATCTTGTCCAGGTGAGGAAAAGTGCTTAGAAGGCAGGTGGACTACGTACTATAACATCCTCATTTTCAAAAACTAAAAATTCATTTGCATCATGCATTGCATTGAATTAAACTTTTTAAAGAAATAATTTTTAACAAAATGATTATGTTACTGATTTAATAATAGAAACATTAAAAGTAATTGAGTTGTTTTACAAATACTTTATAAAGTAATTAAAGTATAAGCATTTAATTTTGAAAAGTGAAAATAAAATTATATTTGAGTTTCATTTTCAAAACGAGAAAATCAGGAATTTATAAAACCTTTTCTATTCTTCTTGGACCCACCTGTCATTCTCTCTACCCTTCGCTCTTCCCTCTTCCCTCTTTCCCTCTATCTCTTGTCTTCCCTCTCCCTCTCACTGATCCCTCTCTGTGTGGACACACAGAAACCACCCAAGTCCCTCTAACTCCCTCCACTCAACCATTGATCATGAAAACTCCCTAATTGCTTTCAGTTACTACCCTTAGTGGTGATAATACACTACTAATTTCTTCCCCCCTCATCTCCCTACCTTGCTACAAAACCCTAAGCCGAGCAACTCCCTCTCTATTTGCTCTTTCTTTGATTTGGCTTGGGTAAGTGTCCATTGCCCGATTCTCTTGAAGACTTCCTTCATCTCTACCTTCCTAACCCATTTTTGCCGTCGCATTTGAAGGATCATCGCCAGGGTCACCGAATTTCGTTGACAAGCCAAAGTTCTTCCTCGCCGACACCATACTGCCCCTTCTTCGATTCACCTTCACCAAGTGGTAAGCCTCCTCTCTCTCTTCCTCCCCAGCATCCTAGAAGTTGTAGTATCTTTTCCCTCATCCAATTTAACTGGATCATCACCAGAGAAGGCCACCACTACGAGCCCCTTCTTCTCCACTGCCTGCTAGCCCACCAAGCCGCGCCACCCGTTCTTGCCCCCGGGGAACCACCTCCCTCAGACTCCCCGTGCCGCCACCTTGCTCACCTACCCCGCTGCCGAACCATTCTCACTGCCGTTCGGCCAGGCCGCCTCACGGCACTGTGGAATGCCGCCTTGGGCGCCGTCGCCCTCGCCGCCATCACCCCCTCCGCGCCACCGTGCCCCCAGGATCGCCGCACCTCTGTCTGCCTCTTCCTCCCTTCGCCAATGCCGAGACATTGCCGAAGTGCCGTCGCAGCCATGCCCGAGCCGCCGCCGCTTCCTGCTGCACAAGTGATGGGCAAGCCCCACCTGTCCGCCGCGCGGGTATGCAGCGCTGGGCTAAGCCGACTAGGCCGCCACGCGCCACCGCCTAGGCCGCTCTCACGAGCGTTGTGCCAGCGCGCCGTTGCGGGCCGAATTCATGGACCGTGGCCATTGCTATTTTACCAATTTTAAATTAGTGAATAAATTCGTAAAATTTATATCTGGCAAGCCGTAAAGCCAAAAATCACCAAAGAAATTGTGTTAAATTCATAAAAATGTAGACTACTGTTCTATCAAATTTGTATATTTTTGGTATCTTTATATTTTTTCCAATTATTTTTGTATTGCTCTATATTGGCTAGAATATGTTTGTTTGCTTGCATGTAATTGTATGTTGGGGATTTCTTTCAACAAAAGACGAGGAGGATATTCTTAATCATTTGGAGCCACAGCCAGAGGAGCAGCACTTCATCGATCGAGACAAGTTAGACGAGCCAATTCCCTTGGAATACACAATCTAATCTAGAAAATATAGTCCCATTTACATTTTGACCATATGACCACCTAGCTTACAAAGAATTTTATAGAATTTAAATCCTAAATATGCATGCTATAATCTTAAACAAAGAAAACTAGTTTGCTAGCAATTTTTATAAGAATGCCATGTTACAAAAATATAAATATTGCTTAATATAAAACTAGAAAAATAAATGCTTAGCCAAGCATAGAAATTTCAATAAATTTATTCGTGATGGACACACGATTTATTCGTGATGGACACGTGGTTTTTTCGAATTCAATAAATTTCAATAAGAAAAGTTTGGTTTGGTGCGGGATGGACACACGATTTAGGGTTGTGGATAGTTTATTATTCCTAGCCTAAGGACTTCTCTTCCTATGGGCCTATGATCTGAGCCTTACAGTATAGCGTTCTGATCTAGAGTGGGACGGTAGACTTAGTACATTGCAATTATTCTAACTAAGTGCTGCCATTCGGTTGAACACAACCTTGTCTCTGAGGAGCAGTGTGTTGTGCGGCGCACGAGGGGGCCTGGGATCCTTGTCTCCGAGGAGCACGGTGTTACCCGACAGCGAAACCTTAGCGGGCAGAACTCAGTTAGACCAGGGCTTTAGAAAGGCCATGGGAGTTCATCTCTGGTCCTACACCTCGGAGGTGTAGTGACATTTTTTAAATGGCATTTTTTTAAACAATAAAAACCTTGGAATATTTCTTTATTTCTTTTCAAACAACTCAACGGCATCTCCTGCCAAAACATCCTAGATTTTGAAGACAAATACTACCATATGGGAAGTCAGCTCTCATGCTCATGACCATGAGCATGGCTATCCGGATAGTTTTTACTCTGTAGGGTTTGTACACTTTACCCTCCTAAGAATCTCATTCCTTTTGTCACTACACTTTCGTGGTTTAGGACCAGGGATGAGCTCACATGGCCTTTGTAAAGCCCTGGTCTCACTGAGTTCTGCCCTGCTAAGATTTCTCCGTCGGGTAACACGCTGCTCCTCGGAGATAAGGTTCCCAGGCCTCCTTGTGCGCCGCACAACACACTGCTCCTTGGAGACAAGGTTGTATTCAACCGAATGGCAACACTTAGCTAGAACAGCTGCGATGTACTAGGTCCAAGTCCATCCCACTCTAGATCAAAATGCTATATTGTAAGGCTCAGATCATAGGCCCATAGGAAGAGCAGTTCTTAGGCTAGGAATAATAAACTATCCACAACCTGAAACCATGCATCTATCCTGCACCAAACCAAACTTCTCTTATTACCCTAGCCAATTTTATTTTAAAACCACAGTAAAAAACCCTTGGCATTTCCCCAATGCCAATCACACAAGTTCATAATAATCATTACAAATAAATTTATTGAAATTTTTATGCTTGGCTAAGCATTTATTTTTCCTAGTTTTATATTAAGCTATATTTATATTTTTTGTAACATGGCATTCTTATAAAAATTGCTAGCAAACTTGTTTTCTTTGTTTAAGATTATAGCATGCATATTTAGGACTTAAATTCTATAAAATTATTTGTAAACTAGGTGGTCATATGGTCAAAATGTAAATGGGGCTATATTTTCTAGATTAGATTTTCTATTCTAAGGGAATTGGCTCTTCTAACTTGTCTTGATCGACGAAGTGCTGCTCCTCTAGCTGTGGCTCCAAATGATTAAGAATACCCTCCTCGCCTTTTGGTGAAAATAAATTCCCAACATACAATTACATACAAGCAAACAAACATATTCTAGTCAATATAGAGCAATACAAAAATAATTGGAAAAAATATAAAAATAGAAAAAAATATAAACAATTGATAGAACAGTAGTCTACATTTTTACAAATTTAACAAAATTTATTTGGTGATTTTTGGCTTTACGGTTTGCTAGCTATAAATTTTACAAATTTATTTTGACTAATTTAAAATTGGTAAAATAGCAATGGCCATGGCCCAAGAATTCGGCCCGCAACGGTGCACAGCACACACACAAGTGTGAGCTGCCCAGCAAAGAAGACGTGGTGGCCTAGCTGGCTCAAATTTGCTACAGATCCGGGCGGCTGATAGGCCGGGCCCGTCTGTCAGCGACGCAGCACATGGGCGTGGTGGCGGCGGCGGCTCGGGTGCAGTGGCGACGGCGCTCTGACAACGCATCGGCACCGGACGAGGTGGGAAAAGGTGGATGGAGGCGCGGCGATGTTGGGGGCAGGGTTGGCACGAGGTTTGGTGACGACGGTGAGGACGACGGCTCCCGAGGCGGTATTTTGCGGCTACGCACAGTGGCTCGGCCGAAAGGCCACAAGAGAGGGTCGGCAGCAGGGTGGGTGAGGAAGGTGGCGGCATGGGGAGTCTGAGGGAAGTGGTTCCCCAAGCGCAAGATCGGGCGGCGTGGCTCGGCGACATGGCCGGCCATGGGGAAAAGGGCTCGTAGTGTCAGCCTTCTCCCATGAGGATTTGGTCAAATTGGCCGAGGGAAAAGATTCTACAACTTCTAGGATGCTAGGGAAAAAGAGAGGGAGGAGAATTACCACTCGGTGACGGTGAATCGAAGAGGAGGCAGTACGGCGCCGGCGAGGAGGAACTTTAGTTTGGCGACAAAATTCGATGACCCCGGCGATGATCCTTCAAATGCGATGGCAAAAATGAGTTAAGGGGTTAGAGATGAATGGAGTTTTCAAGGGAACCAGGCAATGGACACTTACCCAAGCCGAATCGAAGAAAGAGCAAATGGAGAGGGAGCTGCTTGGCTTGGGGTTTTGTAGCGAGGTAGGGAGATGAGGGGGAAGAAATTAGTGGAGTATTATCACCACTAAGGGTAGTAACTTAAAGCAATTAGGGAGTTAGAGGGACTTGGGTGGTTTCTGCGTGTCAACACAGAGAGGGATCAGTGAGAGGGAGAGGAATGACAGAGAGATAGAAGGAAGTGGAAAGAGGAAAGAGGGAAGGGTAGAGAGAATGGCAGGTGGGTCCAAGAGGAATATGAAAGGTTTGATAAATTCCTGATTTTCTCCTTTTGAAAACGAAACTCAAATATAATTTTATTTTCTCATTTCAAAATTAAATACTTATACTTTAATTACTTTATAAAGTATTTGTAAAACAACTCAATTACTTTTAATTTTTTTATTATTAAACCAATAACATACTCATTTTGTTAAAAATTATTACTTTAAAATTTTAATGTAATGCAATGCATGATGCTAATGAATTTTTGGTTTTAAAAAATGAGGATGTTACATGTACTTTGACGACTCACGCTCTTTCGAGCGCTCGGGGGCTGGAATTGTGCTCGTATCCCTCACTGCGGAACAACTCTACTATGCAATATCTTTACACTTCCCGGTGACCAACAACGCCGCAGAGTGTAAGGCCCTATTGGTCCAGCTCCGGGCATGCAAATCATTCGGCATCCAGCGATTAACTCTGAAAGGGGATTCGCAGCTAGTCGTCCAGTAGGTAAATAAGGAGTTTCAGTGTTCCGATGACTCAGTGGCGCTTTACTTGGTTGAGGTGAGAAAGTTGGAGAAGTACTTCAGGAATTTCAAGGTGCTGTTTGTCCCCAAGAGGGACAACACCCTGGCCGACCAACAATCCAAAGTTGGATCCTCGGAACTATCCGCCTCGGCAGGAGTGCTCACCGAGCACTTACATAAGCCCTCCATAACATCTCCGGACGAGGCAATAGAGACGAGCAGTGACGTCTCCGTGCTTGAGCAGGGAGCCGACTGGACAATGCCATTTGTCAAGTATCTGGCTCATGGAACACTGCCTAAGGATGAAGCCGAGCGATCCTGGCTGATATGATGAGCCTCCATGTACAGGTTAGTGGAGGGGGTTCTTTACCTCAAAGGTGCACTGGGAGTCCTTTCTAAGGGCATTTCCAGAGATCACGGCGTATACCTTCTAAAGGACCTCCACGAAGGTGTCTACGGGGCGCATTTGTCCTACGGGACATTGGTGGGAAAAGCCTTCCAGATGGGTTAATACTGGCCTGTGGCGTTAATAGATGCCCGGGATATCGTGACCAAATGCAAAGCCTGTCAATTTCATGCCTGGAAAAGTCATCAACCCACCCTACCACTTCAGACTATACCCCTCTCTTGGCCATTCTCGACTTGGGGGATCGACATCCTCGGTCCCTTCCCCCGGGGACGAAAGGACTGCAAATACCTACTTGTGGCCATTGACACATTCACTAAGTGGATAGAAGCAGAGCCTGTGTCGACCATCATGGCCCAAGCCGCCAAGAAGTTCTTCGACAATAACGTGGTTACCCTGTTCGGGGTCTCCTACCGGTTGATCACGGACAATGGGACTCAGTTCACCAGTGAATTGTTCCAAGAGTATTGTGAGGAGATTGGAACCTCGGTTTGCTTTGTCTCTGTAGCCCATCTGTAGCACAATGGAGTGGCCAAGGGAGCCAACAGACAAATAGTCCAAGGCATCAAGAAAAGGGTCTTTGATGACCTATCCCGAGCAGGACAGTCATGGGTTGACAAGCTCCCCTCCGTCCTCTGGTCGGTTCGCACCATGAGCAGCTGGGCAATGGGTGAAACTCCCTTTCAACTGGTGTACAGTGCAAAGGCCATGCTGCCCGCGGAGATTACATTGGGCTTCTGGCAAGTAGATTCGGTCGAGGATACTGGCCAAGAGCCAGAGTGCTTGCTCGACCTACAACTCGTAGAAGGCCGGTGCGAGCAAGCCCTAATCCACTCTGCAGCGTACCAGCAGGCTTTACGCAGGCACGTGGCTAAGAAGGTCCGACCAAGGAAACTTCACGTTGCCGATCTGGGCTTACGTCGAGTTCAGGACCTCTCTAGAGCCAACAAGTTAACACCTTGCTGGGAGGGCCCATTCACGGTCGTCGCTTCGACACGCCCAGGGCTGTATGCTTGGCCATGGAGGATGGGAGATCTTAGCCAACACGTGTCAACATGCTGTGCAAGTTCCATGTGTAGGTTCCTTTGTTTGCGCCTTTATTCTCTTAGTGCTCATTTTTTAGGCTCAAAATCGCTTCTCGGGCAACTTAGTTTTATTGACTCAGACTTTTGAATGTCTCCGAGGCCATCCTCTCAACCCGCTCCTCTTATGTCTTGTTGTCCGTTTAATAAACTGGTTGCCTGGTTCTTTGCTCACTTGTGTGGTCTTAGTATTGGCCCACTCACGATAGCCTTTGCATCGCCTACACTTGAGATGCATAAAGATCGACCCTCACCACCTGAGAAACTCGCGCTGGTAAGCTGATCCTCATCGCTCGGGCACCTCTCTTGCTGGCTCTCGAGGCCTGTTGGCTTTATGCGCTCTTATAGGGACTGGCATTTAGTGAAGTCAACTATTGCGCGTCATTATCGTCCCGTGCACATCTATAGACTCGCAACCTAGGTGCCTGGAGATGTACACAGCAGGGGCTAGTAGGGGTGACTTATACGATTGTCTGTTTTTTCAAAAAAAAAATTTGCGCATATTTCTTTCGTGCAGGTTTTTCCTATAGGTACTCAGCAAACAAAACTTTTATTTTCGGCCATGTTACAAGGAGTACATAGACGACTATTCCTATGAACCCTCGTAAGCCGAGAGCCTCTCCCTCAGGCTATCAAGCTCATTCTCAAGCTCGAGGACCTTGATCTGTGCCTTCCGGGCCTTGGCAGCATCATCGTGCAGACGCCTGGTCTCCTTTGGCTCTTTCTGAGCCGTCTGGTCTGCTCTTCGACCTTCGCCCAAAGAGCCTCGGCCTCCCTGTAACTCTGCTTGAGGAGAGCTGCCTTGGCCTCCAGGGCATGTGCCTTGTTTCTCTCTTCCTCGAGTTGTAGCCTAGTCGTCTCCGCTTCTCCTGCCCATGACTGAGCTTCCTCGAGGCTTTCCTTCAGGGCTGCGACCTCGCCCTAGGCAGACTCAGCTTCTGCCCATGCCTTAGCAAGCTCCTCGTCCTTGGGCATCTTGGTCTCGAGGAACTCCTCCTCGTGCAGGAAGGATAGCTCGACCTCCCGCATCGCCTCGTCGATGGCATGTCATAAGCAAAGTGAGGAGGTTAACCCTGTCTGCTGGTTCTTAGACCGGATAGGTGGGTGGTTGTGCTCTTACCTCTTGGAAGCGCTTCTTCGTGTGCTTCTAGAGATGGTCCATTTCGCCGGCTTCGCACCACTCCACGTAGTGGCTAGCGATGCGTGAGGCTCCCCCCTCTCAGAGCCTAACCCAAGATTCTTCGGACAACATAAGCTCGGGTACTTCCTCCCGGGGATGGTCTCCTCCCGGAATGGCCTCTTTCTTGATCGAGGCATCCTTGGAGCCCATGATCTGGACGTCGTCATCCTCGGAAGGTGCCACCTCCTCTGTATGGGCAGCTAGGCTGCTTTGAGGCATGGGGGTCTTCTCCGATCTATCCCTAGCGCCATGTTCGGAGAGCGACGGAGGCCGGACTTCAATTTTCAAGGCAGGTGATTCGCCCGAGGGCTGTGGTTCCCTAGCGCCTAGTGTGTGTGGGGGCCCCTTTCCAAATTTACATTCAAACCAATAAAGAGATGACTTGCTACCCGAAATGGTTGGAAACCAACATAAAGGCTGCCCGAGCAGGTTGCCAAGCAAGCCACACATGTTAATCTTCAACCCGAGCAACAACTAACCCGTACGGGCAATCTCTATTGAATAGAAGGTAAACCGGGGGCCTGGATATGTGCTAGGTGATGGCTCCCAAGATTAGCTACCATCACACACATATCCTCACAACGATTGATATCACATCACACATAATGTTGGACAACTTTACATACAACCGGACAACATGGACTGTTGCCTGAACCATAAGTTAAACATATTCATGTACTTGCGGTTCTTGCTGCTATCCTACAGTTGCACATGGGAGACAGATGAACCTATGGCAAATGGTTGGGTGGAGAGGTGGAATGTTGGTTTATATAGGGCTAGACTCTCCCATTGACAAGTGGGGCTAGGTCCCACCTATAATAGCGAGGCTATAAGGCAACACTGCCCATTTTGGCCAATGGATGAGCGAATCTATTCATCATGGTCTGAGGCAAAAAGAGTATGGATATAACTACAGTAGCTACCTATTTTTTTAACCATTGTGCCCGTTTTGGCGCCCTAGGAGGTATCATTGCCCGTCCGGGTTTCTTCTCGCCCGTCCGCTCTTCATCTTGCTCATCTGGGTCAATCCTTGCCTGTCCGTGCGGGTCCAAGCATCTCCACGCTCGGTTGGCTAGTGTCAGGCACCGTCTTGCTCGGTTGGCTCATGTGAGGCATCACCTTTCCCAGTGAGATTGTTTCTTACTCGGCTAAGCCAATACCTGCCCGTTTGGGCAAGGGACATGCCTAGCGGCCATGCCTCACTCGATTAGTTGCTCGGCTACTAAGATGTATTGAGATTCAGTTTCAGATTTTTATTTTCCCACCATAGAGGATGCTGCTTGCATGCTACTTTATGTGAAAACTTTGCAAATCCAACTACGAGCATGGAAACATGATAATGATATGCATAACTAACCCCAATAAATAGCGGGGCTGTTATAGTGTGACAAGCGTTGGGGGGCATTCTTCTCTTTCCTGGGCAGCTTCTCCGCTCGGGGGATGGGTGTCTGCTTCTTTCGACGCGGCAGGCCCCAAGGCCATGTCCTTCTTTCCGACCTAGGGGCTATTTGAGTCCGTGTGGTCCCTTGTCGGGTCGCGCCCAGTGAGCGGAGGGAGTAGATCGCCCGGCTCTAAGAATTTGACTAGCGTTGGCGCTTGCTCGAGCTGGCCTACGTCCTTGGCTTCCTCGTCGCTCGTTGAATAGCTGAGCGTGTCCATTGACCGTAGGGACATTTCTGCCAGCCACTTGTCATGCCGAATGGAACAATCCTTCTCCATTTTGAAGGGGTCCTCCTCATCTTCTCCGGCCTCGTTGAGAGGCTCAGCGACGATTTTATCTACTGTCTCTTCCAGCAGCTCTGCCATAATGTGGTCAACCACCTCGTTAACTAGAGGAACGGTCCAAGCTCTGAAAGCTGGATGGGGAGGAATGAATCAAAGTTTTGCTCATAAGATAGGATAGGGGAAGAAGTTGTTACCTTCTAGGTTGGCTGCTGCAGGGAGGGACTGGATCCCGTCCTCCTCGAGAGGATCGGCTTCCCTCCTGCGGCGCCCCAGCCTCCTCTTCGCCGGTGCCCGCCGTCTCTCTGACGGACATCTCTTGAAGGCTCCGGGCAGCCCGCTCTAGGTTGCACTTGGCAACCGCTGCGCTAGCTTCCGCCATTTTCGCTTCCACGTCATCCATGTCAATGGGAATCAACTTGGGCGTAGGCGGCGCCACGAGCTTTCGCTTGGGTTTCTTCTGCTTCTTGGGGTGATGAGTCGAATCTGCATCCCCTCTCCCTCTCTTCGAGCCTGACCCAGCCGGCTTCGTTGAGCTGCTCGGGGTCCTGGAGGGAGATAGTCCGAGTAACGCCTCCAGCTCTGCCTTTTCCTTTTGGAGCTGAAGTTCTTCCTTAAGCCGCTCCGTTTGCTCCCAGAGCAGTTGGAGACGCTGTTCCTCCCGGGCCGTCTCCATGAGCTGCAATATGATGGCCCACTTACCCAGATTAGTTTCCGAGTAATCTCGGACCCAATCTCTGAGTTCTCTCACCTCGACTTGGTCTTGGTACTCAAGATGGGTCTTCCTCGCCGGAGGCCAGGCAGCCTCGTTTGCCTCCTCCTTAGTTGCAGCCTTGGCGGCGGCTTTGGCCGCGGCGGCGGCGGGCCTCCCCTATCGGCGTGGGGATTCCTAGGAAGAATCCTTGGAAATGACGTCGGCCAATGTAATACCTCGGCCCAGCCTGGCCCAGGGCCATTTCTATTTAAGGGACGGCCCAGGGGAGGCCACACCCCAACCCTAACCGCCTCAACCCGAAGCAGCCTCCTCCCCGCTCGTGCTTGCCTGCCGCCTCGCCGCCCCGTCGTCGCCTCCGTTCTCGTGCGCAGTCTCGCCACCGGTGCCAACCGCCTCGCTCTAGTCGCCTCGCCGCCAGTCGTCTCGCCCACGCTGCTGAACGCCTCGCCGTCCGCCGCTAGCCGCCTCGCCTCGCCGTCGCCGCCGTTTGGTCGCCTTGCCACCGCCGCCCTCCGCCCTTGGCCGAGGCAGCCGCCGCCCGAGGCTGCTCTACCGTGCGGAGAGAGGAAGGAGAAGAAGGGAAGAGAGGAGGAAGAAGGTAAGGGAACCTAGGGTTTGTATTTGTATTCGATTTCTCCCTCAATTTTGCCTTGAGCCATGGAATTAGAGGGGTTTTCTTGGAATTTCCCTTAATTACAGGATGAATTTTGTAGATTATAGAGGAATAGTTGTAGGAGGTGAAGTTTTAGTGGGTTGATTATATGTGCAGCAGGTTCCAATGAAGTTTTGATCTAGTTAAGTTAGGATTCAGATCTTTGCCGTATTACAGAAGTTGTATGTCTCTATCTTAGCTTCGTTTTGAGTAGAAGAACACAGAAAACGGATAAGCGGTTTGGGAGATATGGCCGTTTTAGGTTACTATCCAGAATTGGGAAATTGCCAGTTCCTGTCATAGAGTGGAGTGGTGATTAGTATAGCAATGGCAATGGGATGCGTCTAATGCCGATTGTGATTAGCTTTTTCATCGAATTAGGCTGTTGGTAGCAAGATTTAGATGTTTTCCTATCGATTCCCCTATTTAAGGTGTTAATTATCGCTGTTTATTGATAAATGGTTGATGATGGCGTAGGTTTAGTAGATTAAATTCCTCTGCAGTAGATTAGGCAGCAATTTTAGATTAATTTGGCTAGGTTTCAGATTTGGGTCCTATGACGAATGTTGTAGGTTTCGATCTTAAAGTTAGCTGGAGTACAAGAACGTAGAAATCGGAGTAGTTTGGGAGTTATGCCTATTTGAAGCTTGCTGTCTAGAGAGTAACCGTCGGCTTTTGGGGACAGGGTAGTTGTACCACGGTTTTGGTCGAAGAGAAAGCGAGCTTAGAGGTGAGAAGTGATTTTCATATTGATTCTCTTAATAGGGTGTTTGTTGAGATATGTTATTTATTATAGGTGCTGTTGGATCGGGATCGGTGTCGATTGTTCATCATCCCAGCTCTTAGGGTTAAAAGGCAAGTATATGTTATTCAAGTGTGGCGTGTTGCATGCTTACTTATGTATTAAATTTGTGATCGATGATATGCAAGTGCATAGCTAATTAAAGAAGCATGACCGAAAATGTTTGTTCCTGCATGGTTAATGTTATCTTGAGAGTTTCACTTGTGAATGATACTTGCAAACGTGCCCTGCTCTTATGGGTCGTCGAAATGGTAAGTGCTCTGGGTACATCATTTGCATTCATATGCTTGGGTCGGGTCGGAGAATAATCATATAACTAGTCCCGAGAGCTATGAGCCAGGTCGGTGAGAAACCTATATGATCAGACCCGTGAGCCCTAAAGTCCTACGGGAGTAGGTACTCCACGGGAGTGGAGGAATTGGTCCCCGCCTGATTTAGGACGGGCAAAAGTGTGCACCGACGGGTGACATTCTAGCTATACCAGTATGAGCTCACAGTGAACAGACGCATGCTGCATTGCATTGAACTTTAATTAGAGACAGACAGTGAAACGGTAAAGTGATAGTGATGACTTGTTATGTTGGTGATGATTATCTTATTGTCCTCCTTGTTTAATATATATTTGCTGAGTCACGGACTCACTCTTGCTTGTCTTTGTTTTTCTTAGCTAGTCGTTGATGGCGGCATGCATTGGGTGGGAGTAGTGCTCCACTTTGGCACTAGAACACTAGGTAAATTATTCCTTAATTAGATCCAGTCAAGTTAATTTAATTACTTTTGTAACATGACTTGGTTTAATAATGGATTAGATTAGAAGACTTATTAGGTATTATTCTTATTATGTTTGTGTGAGGTGATTTGCTTAAAGTTGTATGGATCTTCATCGTCACTAAAGGTAAGAAAGGTAAGAGGTGATTGTGATGGGGTCACCACTAAAGTGGAGCCATTGGTTAGCCTATGGAGGCTTGAATAGTTATATTATTGTGATATATGTGTTTTTTGTGCTTCTGTCTACTGAGTGGATGTCCAAGTTTTAGGGGAGGTTCTGCCGAAATTTTGAAGTTTTTAGGGTGTAAGTAGCATCTTGGCCGTAGGTTAGGCCGGGGTGTTACAGTTGGTATCAGAGCAGGCTTTAGATCCATTATGGGTGAATTAAATGATTAAAATTAATATGGAACATAAAACTTTGATTTAGTGCGATTGACTTAATTAATCAAGACCTGACGCACCTATGCACAGTAGGTCGGGAATGGCATTGCATTGCATTTACGCTTGTAAATTTGATGCTATTAATGATTTATGTTCTGATTATGCTGGCCATGGTCTAATTATACAGATTGTTGACAATGAGATTGATGTTTTGATTTTAAGGGGGCATGATTGTGCAAGAATCTTGTATTTGTGTGGTTGGCTGTGCCGAGGCTTTGTCAGGAGCTTCGGAGTCCTATATTAATGTTTTGGGAGCCTTCTATGGGGGTTCTCGTAGTGAATATCAATTTTGATGGTGTACCTTAGACGGCTGGGGTTGTCACCTTGGTGATGTTTTAGTTGTCTAGCGATTTACTGGCTCCTACCAGTGTTTCTGAGTTTCTAGTGTTGCTTTTAAGGACCGTTCTAGGAGTAGTGGTGTTACCTTTGGATGATACCCAAGATTTCTAGACTCGTGTCTCTGCTTCGACCCTTGTTGAAGAAGTCGAGGTTCCCATCTTTTAGCACCCCGATTCTGCTCTATCTTGTTGCTAGTAAGGCTTATAGTTCATTTGTTAAGCCCATCGTCACTATGGAGAGGAGTGATTGCAAGACATTAGGTGATGCTCTCGATGAGGTCCTTTAGACCAATGCTTCTAGTAGTTGCGGAATCTCTTCTGTAGTTTGTGGGAGATGGCGCCTATATAGTTGTTGTCCCTTGCCGCGAGCGGTTGACTCGTTCTCAAGCTTTCTTGTTTCGTGCCTTTGTGCTTGTTGGGTCCGTTTGGAACAGACCTGGTTTTTAGTTAAACACCTTCATAGTTTTCTCATGCCCGATGCTTTGCATTTTTATTTGTACTAGGCTGAAATCTTAGGCTGTGTGCTTGGCTGTGTAGCCAAATTGTTCTTAGACACTTAAGTGATGGTGTCCCGGTTCCTTTGTCCTAATTGTGTGACCTAGTGTTATTGCATATAGAGTTGTCCCCTAGTGTGCGTGAGAATCTAGTTTTGATTTCTCCTAAAGTGCTGCAATGCCGTCAAAGCAGAAGGTGAAGTACCGTTTTGATTTTTTTCCTCTTGTGGTTTAACCTAGCTTTCATCTTTGTATCTTTTGGCATATTTATGACAAATTGTCCATGACATTTAGTGGTAAAATGGTTATTTCTTTAGTTCTCTCCATTTTAGGTTGCTTGCTGGGTTGTGGAAATTTCATTTAGTGCCAGTTTGCATTTCATTTCATGTTTTGTTGAAATGCTAACAGCATCAGATATTATATTATTTTGTTCCTTTGTTTGCACATTTAAGGTGTGTGCCTTGCCATGTGGGTCGATTCTAAACATGCATACATACATACATACATATATATATATATATATATCTCTTAGGAAATGCAGTATACCTCCATAGCTTTTACGTCTTATTAGCTATGACTTCTAACCATAAGTTTCTTGTGATGACGCTTCATCGGATGGGTTCCTTGTTTGTGCTGTACTCGCACTCTGAATTAGCTTTTCATGGTTATTTTGTTCCATGCCAATAGTTGCAAAATCGATGCAGCTCAGTTCAGCACTAATACAAGTAATATCTCTAATTTCTAAATGTAATTGTGTGTTCATCAAGGTCCTTACATCTGTTGCTTTTCCAGATTTTTCTTTGCTGTCATGGAGCACATAAAAAGTTATCTTGTTTTGTAGTTCCATCTTTTATTTTTGTTGTCCATTTTCTACATTGTATTGTTTTGGTGAATATGATCACATTTGTTATTTTATGTCAGTTGGTGCAGTTTGCATCATTGATTATCATGTTTAAATTAACAGTACTACAATTGATTTGTCGATGACTAATTGCCTAATTGTTGTTTAACTGGTTGATTGAAGATGAATTTCTAAATATAGAGTTGATTGAAGATGAATTATTGGGTTGGTGTTAAAAAAAAGGACTGTTAAGGTTGCCCGAAAGAACCATCATTCTTGTTTGCTTTATTTCTAGTATCTTATTCGGATTGAATATGGAATGCTGATTTTGTTTCATTTGAGGCCGTCATGCATCTCTTTTGCATGTAGATGCCTGAACAAAATAATTGTCAACAGGAGCATGTCATTATCATGTTTTCACTTAAAAAGTACGGACAGTTTAGGTGGTATATTAATGTAACGGTGTAAATACTATAAATATTCTTCCCCCTTAGAATTTGATTTTTTTTCTTTCATCTATACTAGGATTTTAGCTTCATTACATCATGTGCTCATTCCAGCATTAAAACAGTGTCTTAACTTATTGGTAACACCCATAATTTATGTTTCCTTAGACTAGTCCTCTAACTTATCGGTTGAGATTTTACGGTTATGATCTTAGGGTTTGTTCCTTATCTCTTGGCTGGGTTACGCTTTTATGGTTTGCACCCCTAATCTTGCTACCCCTTTGGTTTAGGGCTATAATTTTAGTTGCTTTTTTTATTATATCTTGAGGTTGAGTTTGCTTTAGTTATTATATCTTGAAGTTGTGTGCAGATGCTTTTGCCTCGATTTAGGATTGGCAGTCTTATCAGTTAATTTGGCTAGTATGCTATTTTTGGACATGAGATGAGATGGGATTGATTAAAGGTTGTGTGGTTTGGATTCGTCTTTGCGGCCATTCATTATCATTGGGTTACGATCTTTATTAGGTTGCTTATCTTCTGTGGCTAGATCTGTTAGATTATGTAGAGGTTTTGTTAGATTATTTGAAGGGTATTTGAAGCTGTCAGATTACTACTTGGTTCCGTTAATGTGCTATGTCAAAAAGTCTATGATAGGGATGAAGATGTTTTCTTGGGTAGTTTTCGAATGGTTTAGATGTTCTTGGTCACATGGTTCATTAATTTCATCTTCTTTGTCAGTTTGGTTTAAAGATAAAGGTTCCCCTGGGTCATTTGCTTTATGAACTGTGAAGAGTTTTCTTTGCTAAGTTGCAACTACTATTAGTTTCTCAAGTGGGACATTATGGTGTTCTGTCAGATTGTAGTATGCTTACCCATTTCAGTGTTGAATGTTCTAACTTTTGGGTTCAGGGTGTTCTAGTGTTGAAGAGTGTTCTACCTTATCAGTTTAGGGTATTGTGATGTAATTTATGATTCCGTTCAGGGTATTACAAGAGAGACCAAAGGGAATAATTGGATGAATGGTTATTTAAGTAGTGGGGTTGTCACTGTGTTTCACTTTTGGATACTCTTGTTTTCATACCAAGATGTTGTAGAAATTTAATGTTGCCTTCTTCAACAGGGTTTTGCTAATTGCTTAGTTGGGTGCTTGGTTCTTACCTTTTGAATTGATTTGCTATTATAGAAGGGTCGTGAGATTTGTGTAGGTGTCCCTTTAGGGTGGATTTGTTGGACTGGTTATGTGGGAGTCGACCTCGAACTCTTGTTCGTGCCCATGTAACTATTCCGTGGCCCTGATAGTATGAGTGAGTTTGCCTGACTCATTTAGCCTATGTATCGAGTGCGTAGTATGAGTAACGGATGGCCTGATCAACCATGACGATTACCCATACTATTCACTTTGGTTGCGATGGAGTATTAGATTTGAAGGTTCCTATTTGAAAGTTCTTGGTTAGGTGTTTTCTAGGTTAAATAGAAAGTGTGAGCGGTGATGGCTGGTGTTAGCATATTCTTTTGCGTTGTCTTTTAGTGTGGCTTCGTTGTAGCCTCTCATGCTTGGTTCTTGTAGAACTTGAATTAGGTGATGGTGATTATGCGTTTCGATATGAATGTTCTTGCCCTGTGTACCATAGTATGACCTATTGAACTTCTATGATAGCAAAGGTCACCCTGTGATTACTACTTTGGCCTTGGGATATAATGACTTCATGGCTGTATGTATTGGTTGCATTACTGAAATATAGAATGACTACTATTGTAAGTGTTCTGAAAGTGTGTTCTAATCTTAGTTGTGCAATTCAGTGCCAAGGGGGGAAGTAAAGTAGAGGTACGTGGGGTCGTGCATGTTTGTGGCCCGAGTTGAGTGGCTAGCTTACAGATTGGGTCTAACTGTATCCTTGACCCGAGCGAATTGTTTGTTTGAAGTTCTTGCCAAGGAAGTAATTGACAGATCCATAGCGTAGAGTTTCGTTGGAACTTTTTGACCTTGAATAAGGTCTCACGTTGGAGCCCTTACCTGTTCAGGTTTTAGGAGATTTTGTAAGTCTAGAATTCGAGGGCGAATTCTTAGGGGGGGGGGGGGTAGAATGTAATACCTCGGCCCAACCCGGCCCAGGGCCATTTCTATTTAAGGGATGGCCTAGGGGAGGCCACACCCCAACCCTAACCGCCTCAACCCGAAGCCGCCTCCTCCCTGCTCGTGCTCGCCTGCCGCCTCGTCGTCGCCCCCGTTCTCGTGCGCGGTCTCGCCACCGGTGCCAACCGCCTCGCTCTAGTCGCCTTGCCGCCAGCCGTCTCGCCCACGCGGCTGAACGCCTCGCCGCCGCCGCTAGCTCGCCTCGCCTCGCCGCCCTTGAGCCGCCTCGCGTCGTCGCCGCTGGTCGCCTTGCCACCACCGCCCTCCGCCCATGGCCGAGGCAGCCGTCGCCGAGGTTGCTCTGCTGCAGTCTTGAGGAAGGAGAAGAAGGGAAGAGAAGAGGAAGAAGGTAAGGGAACCTAGGGTTTGTATTTGTATTCGATTTCTCCCTCAATTTTGCCTTGAGCCATGGAATTAGAGGGGTTTTCTTGGAATTTCCCTTAATTAGAGGATGAATTTTGTAGATTATAGAGGAATAGTTGTAGGAGGTGAAGTTTTAGTGGGTTGATTATATGTGCAGCAGGTTCCAATGAAGTTTTGATCTAGTTAAGTTAGGATTCAGATCTTTGCCGTATTACAGAAGTTGTATGTCCCTATCTTAGCTTCGTTTTGAGTACAAGAACACAGAAAACGGATAAGCGGTTTGGGAGATATGGCCGTTTTAGGTTACTATCCAGAATTGGGAAATTGCCGGTTCCTGTCATAGAGTGGAGTGGTGATTAGTATAGCAATGGCAATGGGATGCGGCTAATGCCGATTGTGATTAGCTTTTTTATCGAATTAGGCTGTTGGTAGCAAGATTTAGATGTTTTCCTATTGATTCCCCGATTTAAGATGTTAATTATCGCTGTTTATGTTTAGTAGATTAAATTCCTCTGCAGTAGATTAGGCCGCAATTTTGGATTAATTTGGCTAGGTTTCAGATTTGGGTCCTATGACGAATGTTGTAGGTTTCGATCTTAAAGTTAGCTGGAGTACAGGAACGTAGAAATCGGAGTAGTTTGGGAGTTATGTCTATTTGAAGCTTGCAGTCTAGAGAGTAACCGTCGGTTTCTAGGGACAGGGTAGTTGTACCACGGTTTTGGTCGAAGGGAAAGCGAGCTTAGTGGTGCGAAGTGATTTTCGTATTGATTCTCTTAATAGGGTGTTTGTTGAGATCTATTATTTATTATAGGTGCTGTGGGATCGGGATCGGTGTCGATCGTTCATCATCCCAGCTCTCAGGGTTAAAAGGCAAGTATATGTTATTCAAGTGTGGCGTGTTGCATGCTTACTTATATATTAAATTTGTGATCGATGATATGCAAGTGCATAGCTAATTAAAGAAGCATGACCGAAAATATTTGTTCCTGCATGGTTAATGTTATGTTGAGAGTTTCACTTGTGAATGATACTTGCAAATGTGCCCTGCTCTTATGGGACGTCGAAATGGTAAGTGCTCTGGATACATCATTTGCATTCATATGCATGGGTCGGTGTCGACGATTTGCGTCGGCAATGTATTTTAGGGGGCGATGCGAAATATCACAACTACGATGGTAGCACAGGGAGCCGAATTTTACAGGTTCGGGCCATCGGGGGGAGGTAATACCCTACTCCTGTGCTCGTGGATTGTATTATGGTGGATGGTGATGGTGATTGTAAGATGTGGGATTGGATGTCGAACTAGGGGCCCCGGACCCCCTTTATATAGTGCAGGGGGTCGGGTTACAGATAGAATCCCTAATCCGCGTATGGAAGATACAGATATAACCGATTCGGCTACGCCTATATCTATGTATTCGAGTAGGAAACGAATTCGTTTCCTTATAGATCTCTTCTAGTCGCGCCAGCCTCCAAGCCGGACTTCTGGAAGGCCCAATTAACTCGGCCCAAGGAGGTGGTACGTCTAGTAGTGTATCTTCGGATACACAGGGCCCATGTTTTTCACGATAGCCCTCGAGTGCTTCGGGACTGAGTTGTCTTGATCCGGGGTTCAGCTCATAGTTCTTCGGATGTTACCCGAGTGACGTCACTGTTCATCTGGCTGATAGAGTCTGCTCGCCGAGTAACCTGCTGATTAAACAACACAGTTGCAAAGAACTCGAGAAAAATTCTCAAGTTTATTAAAGATGCCTAGCACCCAGCCCAACGGATCGGAATGCTGGCTAGTGGCCCCACGGAGAGGCATACCAGAAGAGTGGATTTTGCCAAGTGAGCAGTGCCACCCAACGTTATCCTCCCTGTTACAACTTATGGCATTCAAGCCTGGCTTGCAGAGCTCGACATTCGATCCAGCATGGGATATGCCACAACTTGTGTAGGGTATTCAGGCATCCTGACTCGACTAGTGCGGAGTCAAGCTAATGATCCCCAGAGGAATACGCCTGCCTCCAAGTTGAGGTCCTCCTAGTGGTGTTTGTCTTGGCGACAAACGATCCAGAGATATGCCACTGAGACCCAACTGAAGAGGTAACTCTTCGGCGCCTAATCTGATTAGAAAATCAGACCAGCCATTGACCCCAAGAGGTACACCAAGAGGTGACTTAATTTTCGCCCAGGTGGTGCTTGTCTTGACGACAAACGATCCGGAGATGTGCCACCGGGACAATTTAAAGGAGCTTTCAATGTGCGGTCCAGCTAAAAGCCAAACCGACTACCGTCCCCAAGGGGCACATCAAAAGCGGGGTTGCAATTTTGGGAAACACCCACTCCTCAAATTGAAGACTGGCAAAGAGCCCAACATGGGGCACGCTATTTTCCTGACTGGACTGACCCGAGTGACACCTGTACCCGAGTAAGTCGTGTACAGCTCTCGGCCCTTATAGGGCTTGTCCTCCGGGATCAGAGCCCAAATCTTGAAACAACAATTTTAGGGCTTCATTTCCTTCCCGCCTGGCACGGAAACGAAACGTTGCCCGCTTCCTTTTAAGTGAAACACATCGGGGAGTTTGAACCGGTACGCTTTCACTGTGCGCCCAGATCGTTCGCCTCCCCGAAATACTCCGCTAGGGTTTTTGCGCTTTCGCCACCTCCAAGCAACCCTAGCGCCGCCACCGTCGCCAAACTCCGGATCCACCACATTCCAATGGCGAGGGACTGGGCGACCTCTAACACCACCGACGAGCGGTTGTAGGCCCTTGTTGACACCGGCGTTCTCCCTATGCCAGAGCTCATTGATTGGCGCCCCGCCGCAGGTGAATCCTCCCCCACTCCTCATCAAGAGGAGATCGTTGTCTTCGAATCTTTCTTCTCCCGCGGGTTCGGACTCCCCGCATCCTCCTTTCTTCGTGGTTTACTCAACCATTATGGGATTGAGCTCTTCCATTTGAATCCTAATTCCATACTTCAACTTTCAATTTTTGTTCATCTTTGTGAGGCTTTTCTTGGGATCGCTCCCTATTTCGCCCTTTTTCGCCATCTCTTCTTCTTGAAGGCCTACCCCACCGACAATGCCCCCAAGGCTGTTGGTGGGGCCGGTTTTCAACTTCGTAGCGGCCTCAAGAAAGAGTATTTTGCCTTGCCGCTTCGGACTTCTTTGAAGGGGTGGAATTAGGATTGGTCCTACTGCTCCAATCCTCCCCTCAGTCTTCCTTGTTTTGATGGGAGCAAGCCTCGGGCTTCCTCCTCTTGGAACTCTCCCCCTCTTTCCTCTGAAATGGATCAGGTGACCGAGTTACTCGGCCTGGTTCAACATCTCAAAGACGAGGGGCTGACCGGTGTCGCTATAGCTGTTTCCTTCACGAAGCGCCGTATCCAGCTGCTCAAGGAGAGGATTCGGCTCGGGTTCGAGTACACCGGGCCATCCGATTCTACTCGAGAAACGAATGTCCCGGTCTCCAACTCGGACGTCATCAATCGACTCTCCGAGTTTTTCGCTCCCGGAACTATTTTTTCAAATCAAGGGAGTCCCAGGAGTTTCTCCCTTAACAATCCACACCCAGAGGTAGGGATCGAGTATTCTTTCTGCTTGTGTCAGGCAATCCTGTGTTGACGGTTTTTTGATAACGCTGTGCTCCTATCCAGAACCGCCACGCTTTCGTATCCGTGGCTCCGAGTCCTGATGCCTCTGCCAACAAGGGCGAGAAGCGCCCAGGGGGAGAACCTGAAGAGACCCCGGCCGCCAAGAAAGGCAAGGGCGCGGCTTCCTCAACGGGGGAGAATGTCCCGCCGTCCGGATGGCGCGGCCCGCGAAGCTCGGGGCCAAAGGTGGGTGAGGCTCCCAAAGAGGGAACGAGTCAACCAACTCCGGCTTCCGGGCGTAGTCAGGGGACCCATCCCCCAAGGACAGGAGGTAGTACGACGCCAAAGGGGGAAAAGAATTCAATCCCTCAAGCTAGGCCGAGAGGCCCGCCCGACGCCTCTTCGAGTAGGACTTCCTCTCGAAAGGGCGCCGGTATCAAGATTAAGACCACCAACCGGTAAGCATAACTCCGCCACCGACTGATAGACTTCTTTCGCATTCCCTCTAATCGAAAATTCCCTATTCCAAGAAACCATCGGTAGAGGTTCCGTCAAGTTGCTCGACCGAGCCGCATCCTGACTGCCGAGCCGAAGTCGAGAGCGCCTCATCACCGACCGTCTGGTGACCCCATCGTGAGCCGGCGGAAGCCGCGTCGGGAGCCGGGGTCGGAGGAGGCGATACCGCCGCGGCATCAGACCCGAATCCATCCGTCGAGGGCGGCGTGGGGGCTGAGCCGTTACTAGAGGAGATCCTCCGCCAGCCCCCGCCTCCCCTAGAGGAGACTGAGCCAAAGCTCTCGGCGGGCTGGAGGGACGAGGCCAGGAACTAGGCCCTTGTTGACGACGAGGCCGAAGGTGAAATGAGGAAGGCTTTCTTTGAGTATGACGCCGAGTGTGGCAAAATGGCTCGGGTAAGTCTTTTGACCTGTAGAGCGAATTTTCTTTAGCTTGAGTCAGGACGGTGACTATCCTTCCTCTTTGTAGGAACTTGGCGTTTTTTCCGAGAGAAAAACCAAGTTTTTAAATTACTTCCTCCTCAAGTTAGAACGGATCAAGTCCGTGGAAGGGGAGGTCATCGGGGTCCGGACTGAGGCAGCCAAGGAGCGCCGAGAGCTGCAAGCTCGGATTAAGGAGCTGCAGGATAAAAAGTTTGACCTCGCAGGTTCCCTCCGGTGTAAGTACCCTGACCTGAGTCAGAATTGCTCGTTTTGCGCGTGACCGGATGACGCTATGCCCCGCACCATGTGGAGCGCGCGACGCCACGATCGCCAGGCTTCAAGCGGAGCTGGCCAAGTCCTAGGACCAGAATCTGGCCCTGGAGAAGTCGGAGGCAAAAGCCGTCGCTGAGTTGGAGGGTAAGCCCCCAAACCCAACCAACTCTGAACCTCCAGTGATTACATGGTTATGTAATCGTGCATTCCCTGTTCTTTGATAGAACATAGGAGGAAGACGCTAGCGCAGTACGACGTTCTTCAAGAGAACGCCAAGATTGCGCAAGCGCGATATGATGAGCTCTTGGTGGCGGTGGAACCCACTCAGCGCCAACTCTATGCTGGCGAAGACGAGCCGAGCTCTCGGGCCGAGCTGATCCAGAGGTGGACCAAAGCCCCCAAGTAACTGAAGGTGCGGCTCAGGGAAGTCGGCCTGACGAGTTCCAATCAAGTGCTGGGAATCGCCAAGTCGCACTATCCTCGAATCGAGCTTGACGCTATTAAGGATGGCTTTGCCTGCTCGGAAGAGGAGGCGATGGCACTGCTCGAGGAAGTGAAGCCGACTGCCGAGTGCCTTCTAGACAACTTAGAGTTGGATTTCCTTTATTTAATTGTAAACATGGATTGCAATGGTCGTCAGGTATAGCACCGACACGATTGCTTGAAGTTCTTTTATCCAGGCGAGCCCCTGGGCGTACCGCCGAGTGAGTTAATCATTGAGTAGAGGAGCCTCTTTACTCGTCATCTTCACTAGGCTTGATGCCTGACTTAGATGGCTTCTTGTTCGGTAGGTCACCCTCGTTGCGGAGAGTGGTGGCCGCCCACCGGATCTCGTCCAACTCGGCAGCCGCCTCGACCGACTGGGCGAAGTGGCAGCTTTCCCTGTCGAGGAGATGAGAAAACTTGACATCTCCACGGACCGTGATCACGCCCCGTGGACCCGGCATCTTCATAACCAGATAGGTGTAGTGCGGGATGGCCATGAACTTGGCTAAGCCCGGCCTTCCCAAGATCGCGTGATACGCAGTCTCGAAATCGGCCACCTCAAACCTGAGGTTCTCCGTCCTGTAATTATCCCGAGTGCCAAAGGTGACAGGAAAAGTGATTTTCCCGATAGGCACCGACGAGGTTCCCGGAATTATACCATGAAACGGCGCGTCTATCTGCTAGAGCGCCGTCCTTGGGATCTGCATCTCGCCCAGAGTCTTGACGAAAAGGATATTCAATCCACTCCCGCCGTCAACCAGGACCTTGCGCAGTCGGACGCCCCGCACCACAGGATCCAAGATGAGTGGATATCTTCCTGGGCAAGGGACGTGATCTGGGTGATCTGAGCGATCAAATATGATCGGAACTTCAGACCACCGGAGATACTCGGGGGTCACCGGAATGGCTGCGTTAATTTTCCGATCGGTAAGCTTTTGCTTACGCTTGGACTCATACGCACCCGATCCCCCGAATATGTAGTTGAGCTCCCGCTTGGTTTCTTGGTAAGCGTCGCCCTGGGGAGAGTCACGCTTATCATCTTGCTTGGCATCTCTCGGAGCGTCGCTGTTGTGGTCCTCAGCGAACTTCTTCAAGATGCTGCAGTTTTTAGCCGCGTGCTTCCCATTTGGATGGAAAGGACACGGCGCCTCCATGACTTTGTTCTAGTCGGCAGACCGAGGCGGCCTTAGCCGACCCTGATCCGCAGCTGCTACCATCTCTTCACCCTTGCCCTTTTTGTCCTTCTTGGAGGACGACTCGGGCGTGTCCTTCTTGCCTTCATGCTTGCTTGGTTGATCTTCTCGACGCTCGGCTAGGGCATCCGAGGCGGTAGCATATCGATCCGCCAAGGCGAACATCTCCTTGACAGTGGTCGGGGGTTTCCGAGACATCTTCTTGATTAGATCTGGGTCGCGAACTCCTTTCTGAAAGGCTGCAACGACGACCGCCTCTGAGATCTCCCGGATTGTGTTCTACTTCTTGGTGAAACGCCGAATGAAATCTCTTAGCGACTCATCTTTTTTCTGATGAGTCTGATAAAGGTCCCACTAGGTCCCAGGCTTTTCGTAAGTGCCCTGGAAATTGGCAACGAATTGGTCGCAAAGCTCTCCCCAGGAATCAATCGAGTTCTGAGCAGGAGGGGTCAACATGACAGGCAGATAGTTTGCCATCACGTCGTATCCTCCTCCCGCGGCCTTGATTGCCAAAGAGTATATTTGCATCCAAGCCTCGGGGTCTCGCTCTCCATCAAATTTCACAATGCCTTTAGGGTTGAATCCCTCGGGCCAGTTTACCTGACGGAGTCGGGGAGTGAAAGCTTTGATCCCGTCGATCAATCCTTCCCCGGGGGAAGGAGATCGTCGGGGGAGATTCCGACGCGGTGGAGTACGGCGCCGATCTTCGTCTCGCTCCCTGTGCCAGGCTTCGATGTCGAGGCGGAGGTCGCGGCTTGCACTCCGGCGGGCGTCTTGCCCGCGACTTCGCGTGTGCCGACTGCGCCGAATACTACTCGTAGTAGTCTGGCTTCTGGCCGAGTTGGCCAGTTGATCCCGAGTGTCTTGGACAGCCGCTGCCATCACCATGGCCTTGATTTGTTCCATGATCGGCGTTGTGGGGTTGTTCTCTCCATGCAAAGGACCAACATTATCCAAGAGGGTCTTACAAGCGATGATATTCTGCTGTGGCGTACGGAAGACCGAGTAATCTCCCATACGGACTTGAAGCAGTTCCTCCCGGACTTCCTGTGCACGACCGCGTAATTGGTCGCATAAGTCTTCTCCGCCTTCGTGGTTTGGTTCGGCTCCTGCCTCCCTTGCGGGGCGCCGGGCCGATCCGGAGGCTTGGCCGTCTAGCATGTAGACGCCGCGGAAGTCGGGGAACCCATTGACGCTCTCTTCCGACTCGGATTCCGAGAAGGAAAGGCTCAACCGATCCCGATTCGTTGGCTCGTCGATGGGAGTGATTATAACTCCCACCTCACGTGCAGGATCTCTGGTCACAAGGAGGTCCGACCGAGTTTCGGTAGAACGAATCTGCTGGAATTTTTTGCCGAATTGACTAGTCCGAATGGTATAACCACTCGGGAATTTGGCCTGGCTAGAGTTGTCCCCGAGTCTTGACTCAGAAAGCTCGTCCCAGTGTGTATGTGTCGTGTCCCGCTCCTTAGCCCGGATTGGAAAATCCGGCATGTTATCCGATGGAAAACAACGGCTGAGTTTCCAAATTCGAACGGGGCGGACCACGACTGAGGGATTGTGATCCCCGACTGGATCTGAGAGCGATCCTGGCCAGGAGTCAGATCGCCACTCGATGCTTCGTCAGCATAAGGGGCTGGCAAAGAGAGAAGCGGTGGATCCCGACCGTAACCGAAGGGAAACCCAGCGGTAGGCCAGTCGGAACCATCATCATCAGATTGGATCTCTTCTGGATCGAAATCCAGGGAAGAGATCCCAAAACGGTGAGGCTCGGTCGGAGCCGCGTACCATCTCCCCGGTAATGCGTGGACCGAACAAAGTTCGGCTCACACAATCGAAGTTCTCCGAAGTCACCGGCGATGAAGTCGAGATCTCCAAAGATGAAGCCTTGGCCAGGAGCGTAGGTGAAGACGAATCCGCCAATGAAAGCCATTGAAGTCGATATAGTTGATCGTGACGCTAGCCCCTACCTGGCCGCCAACTGTCGACGATTTGCATCGGCAATGTATTTTAGGGGGCGATGCGAAAGATCACAACTACGATGGTAGCACAGGGAGCCGAATTTATACAGGTTAGGGCCGTCGGGGGGAGGTAATACCCTACTCCTGTGCTCGTGAATTGTATTATGGTGGATGATGATGGTGATTGTAAGATGTTGTAACATCCTCATTTTCAAAAACCAAAACTCATGTGCATCATGTCATTGCATGTCATTAAAAATCCCTAAAATTTAAAACTTTTGAAAACGAGTATGTTACTGTTGAAAAACATTAAATTTTGAAACTATTCTGGTTTCACTAGTGTTTGTTTGAAAATAAAACATCTTTGAAAAAGTTGAGTTTTCAAAAGAAAATACTTGACGTTGGTTATAAATTGATTTGAGATTGGAAATGTTGTTTTTTTTCGAAAGAGACAAATAAAATTTTATTTTATTGAATTAACGGATTTAGGGGTGGTTTTATAAACTTAAAAATATTTGGTTTCATTTCAATATCAAATCTCCAAGGATTTCACATTTATGGAAATAATCATTTTAAGAAGTGGTTTCCTAAACCAATAATCTTAGTTGACTTTCAATATCAAAATCTTTATGATTTCGATTCTAAATAATTTGAATTTCAAAATACAGAGTGTTTGTTTTGAAACAAAATACCAGGCCAAAGTATTTAAATGATTTATTGATTTTCAAAGGAGGGAAAATGATTTCATTTCCTAAATGGTTGCTTTAAAATGATTTGTATTCACAAACTAATAAATGTTTCATTTGAACTTTCAATATCAAAACACTAAGGTTGTTTTAAAATAAAGTAATTTGAATTACCAACAAAAGAATTTTATTTTCAATTATCTTAAAAGAATACGTGGCAAAGCTATTTAATTCTGAAAAGTCCCAAAGGCTTTTACTTCTTAAATTCTTGATTTAGGTTTTGGATTTATAAATCTACTCTTGTAGTTTTGCCAACTTTAAATTCAAATAGAGTGAAACTATATGCTCCTTTTTAAAATATATTTTCAAACTTTCACCAATAATACAAAAGTTGATTCTTAACTAAAACAAAGATTTGTTTTCAACTACCTTTCAAGTAATTGGTTTCGACCCTAAAAGAAAAGGGTTTAGGCTTTTGGTTTTGTGAAGCTTCAAATATTCCTTGCCTAAATTTTTGAGCTCAAACAATTAAATTTTAAAAAGTTATCTTCCTAACAGAATTTAAAAAGGGGCAAGTTTGTTTTTCAATATTTCATAAGAAAAAGACTTCACCCTTTTGAACAATGTTTTAAATGTTGATTCACCCTCGGTTTGATTTTAAAGTTTAAGGGTTTTGAATATATATAGCACAGACACTTTATGTGTATATGTATGTTCAAACCCTATCTTCTTTTCAAAGTGATTAAATTTCCGAGAAGCAAATTAAATTCAAATGTTTTATAAGCAATTGCTTTTACGCTTTAAAAGTTAATCCTTTAAGTTTTGGTTTAATAAACACTTTGGTATCAAGAACTCTCAAAACTCATTTAAATCCAAAAACAATTGAAGCGATTTTTGCTACTTAAATAAATGGGGTTTTGGAATGGATTTCAACCTTTAATTTATTGCAAAGCCCAAAACCCCTTTGTGTGGTATTTGATTTTGCACTCGATTAATCAAGCTAAAATGTCCTTTTAACATGATTTGAATTTTAGTTTATATAAAATGCTAAACGATTAATTTTAAATGTGTTTGAATTCAAACATTTTAAAGAGTTCCACTTATTTAAAGGAAATGTTTTAGTTTTGTCCCCAAACTCATATTTGATTTTTGAACCCAAAGTAACCAAGCTCTGATTTGTCCTTTAAGTGAAATTGAGGTTTAAATCCTTTCTTCAAGATTCTAATTTGAAAGTTAAATCCAAAATTTAAATGAATTCAAATTGATTTCAGATATTTATCCCTAACCTTGGAATTCAAATTCCATTTTGAATTTCCCTCCCAAGCCAATTTCAATTTCAATTTATTACTCTTACTCCCTTCCATTTTCCCTCTCTATGGCGAGTGGGCCCACCTGCCATCCTCTCCTTTCTTTCTTCTTCTTCTCTCTCTCTTCTATCTTTCCTGTTCACTCATGAATTGCACCTTGATCTTCCCTCTCCCCACTAAGCCTTGATTTCCCATCACTCCTCCCCTAATGGAATCGGTTATCATCCGATTAGGTGGTAATTGCGCCGCTAATCGTCCCCCTAATCCCTTTAAAAACCGCACCAAAGCCACCTCGGGTTCCCTTTCTTCGTTCTTCGATTTCTCGCCGAGGTGAGCTCCGTTCGTCGATTCCTCCGAGGACGTCGTTCGTCTCGATTCCGCGAACATCTTTCATGTACATCCTTGTTTGTTTCGTGGCCTAGGATCGCCGGATTTGGACGCCGAAGAGGGAGCCCGAGTTCGCCGGATTCCACCGCCGCTCCCATTTCGTCGCCGCCGCTCGGTATGGCTCTCTCCTCCCTCCTTCAACTTCCTCGGTCTTGCACGAACCTTCGCCCGCCGCCCGCCCAGATCTTTGCCGCCGTCCGCCGCCGCCTCCTCCGGCCGCTCGTCGCCGCCTCTCGCCCACCGGCCCGGCGCCGCCTGAGCTCCTCTCGCTCCTGGCTTCCGGCCCTCTCCCCACCTCCGGCTGCGGGGCGCCGCCGCCGCCATAGCCGCGCCTGGCTTGCCGCCCCCGCCTCCCGCCGGAGACCTTGTTGTCAGATCCCCATGGTCCTCTTCCTTTCACCTCACCTCATGGCCCGCCCGCCGGGCGCGCCGCCGCCCGAGCGTGCCCGCCGCCGCCTCCCTGCTCTCCCTCGCTGACCATGGGCCTTGAGCGCCCCCGTGGCCTCCTTCCCGACTCAAGTCGAGCCATACTTTTTTTTTCTTTTTTTTCCAGAAAATTCCCTGGCTTGTAAAATCTATATCTATTAGTAGAAAAATCCAAAAATTCCCAAACAAATTTTTTTTAGACTCACAAAATTGCAACCTATTTAAATATGTCAATTTTTGTCACTGTCACTGTTCGAATTTAACTGTAAATATTTAAATGCTAAGAAACCTTGTTTTAATTATCTAGGGAGATTTACTTGTCCAAAAATTGTCAAACCAATTTTAAAATGACTTTAAAATGTTTACCTTGCATCTGTAATTTCCATGATATTTTTGATAACTATTTTACCCACTGTTTTAGATTTTTGGTTAGCAAATTAATTAGTTTAAGTGCATAATCTTTTCATTTAAATTCCAGAAAAATGTACAAAGGGCTTATTTGGTTTTAAACCACCTTTTTACTGCCCTGTACACTTTACTTGAGCATTTTCATGCATGTGCATCCATATTTCCGCATGGTGTTTATTGTTTCATTTATCATTATTTCGCGATTAGGGCGTGCGACTCGAGAGATTGTGACCGACATCGCTCGAAGACTTAGGGTTTCTCACGGTCAAGGCAAGTGCTGAATCTTGGTCCTAGTTTTTTTTAAAATGGTTTTATTAGATATTTAAAACTGCATGCTATGTTTAAATTAAAAATGCTAATTGGTTAGATGTTAGCTAAAACCCCACTAATGGTATCAATATAAAACCCTCCTTGCCACCCTAAGTTAGCATAATATCGTTTAACTTTGCCTACATCCTTGAATTAGGTTTTTAATCATTGTAGTTATGCTTAGTTGCAACCATATTAAACTTGGACATGATAATCTCAATGCTTATTTCATCAATGATTTTAAAAGACAGTGGGTGCTGTCGTGTTTGCAAATGGGTGTAGTTGATAGTGGGTGCTATCGGGTAAAATGTTTTATAAAACCTGATCGGGGTGGCTAGTTGCAAGGTTGGTGCAGTAAGCACGAGACTTGGGTCCAGTGCGGGAACCACCCCGGTCCCTAAGGACCGATTCCTTGAGGTAGACGAGCTAAGTTTAACAGTGCGACCATGTGTGCCTGTATGGGCGGGCCCTGGTCTAGTATCCTTCGGACTCCTAGTTAGGGCATTCCAGTCGGTGGAGTAGGCAATCGGTGTTGTCCTGCAGGCGCAAGAGGGGCATTGCATTGGAAACCTCAGCGGGAATGTCCTAGCTAGGGGAAGGTTGGAGAAAAGCCTTGTGGTGACCATTTTTCTTTGGGGGCACCCGAGGAAGAACCACCTCGCATGGGTAAAGCGTGCAACCTCTGCAGAGTGTACAACTATCATGATAGCCGTGTCCGTGGTCAAGGACGGACGATGGGGAGCTGCCTCATGGTACTTCTTACCTTTTTGTTTTCAAAAGGTGTTTTAAAGGAAAACCACGATTGGTGTCATGCGTTTTGTTTTCTCTCCTCACAGTGGGTGCTGTGAGCGATGAGGGTTGTCGCACGGTGGGTGCCGTGAGTAGCCAGGTCTGGGCAAAACCGGTTTAGGCCGGAGTTTCAAAAGGAAATGATCCAAATATTTGTTTCTCTCTTAACTCATTTCAAACCCTTTACAAAAATCTAGATAAAACTTGCCAAACTGGCTTTATGCAAAAGAACCCTACCCTTCCTTTGTAACCCTTATGCATTTAGTCAGCCTTGCTTGTTGAGTATTCTGTATACTCACCCTCGCCTTTTATGCGGGGCTGCTCATTCCAACGAGCAGGTTGCGATCAGCAGAACCCTAAGGAGGAGACGTGCTAAGATGAAGGTCCCATCGCAAGCTTTCAAGAGGAGGATTACTCCGACATCTAGGAGCTCTACTTCGGCCGTGCTTGTGGAGTTGTTTTGGGTCTTCTTTTGAGTTTTGAGACTTATGGTCTCACCTCTGTAAGGCCAATGAGCCCTTTGTTGTTTAACGCCATGCTTGGCGCACTCTGATGTAATTTGTACTTTTACGTTCAATAGCAATGATCCAAACTGTTCAACTGTGTGTACTAGCTACTGATCCAGGGACTAGTACAGTTAAAACACAGCAGGGATTCGACTTCGTTTGACGGGTCCCTACAGATGTGGGATTGGATGTCGAACTAGGGGCCCCGGACCCCCTTTATATAGTGCAGGGGGTCGGGTTATGGATAGAATCCCTAATCCGCGTATGGAAGATACAGATATAACCGATTCGGCTACGTCTATATCCATGTATTCAAGTAGGAAACGAATTCGTTTCCTTGTAGATCTCTTCTAGTCACGCCAGCCTTCAAGCCGGCCTTCTGGAAGGCCCAATTAACTCGGGCCAAGGAGGTGGTACGTCTAGTAGTGTATCTTCGGATACCCAGGGCCCTTGTTTTCCACAGTCGGGTCGGAGAATGATCATATAACTGGTCCGGAGTGCCATGAGCCAGGTCGGTGAGAAAGCTATATGATCAGACCCGTGAGTCCTAAAGTCCTACGGGAGTAGGCACTTCACAGGAGTGGAGGAATTGGTCCCCGCCTGATTCAAGACGGGCAAGAGTGTGCACCGATGGGTGACACTCTAGCTATACTGGTATGAGCTCACAGTGAACAGACGCATGATGCATTGCATTGAACTTTAATTAGAGACAGACAGTGAAACGGTAAAGTGACAGTGATGACTTGTTATGTTGGTGATGATTATCTTATTGTCCTCCTTGTTTAATATATACTTGCTGAGTCACGGACTAACTCTTGCTTGTCTTTGTTTTTTTTAGGTGGTTGTTGATGGCGGCATGCATTGGGTGGGAGTAGTGCTCCACTTTAGCATTAGAACACTAGATAAATTATTCCTTAATTAGATCCAGTCAGGTTAATTTAAATACTTTTGTAACATGACTTGGTTTAATAATGGATTAGACTAGAAGATTTGTTAGGTTTTATTCTTATTATGTTTGTGTGAGGTGATTTGCTTAAAGTTGTATGGATCTTCATCGTCACTAAAGGTAAGAAAGGCAAGAGGTGATTGTGATAGGGTCACCACTAAAGTGGAGCCGTTGGTTAGCCTATGGAGGCTTGAATAGTTATATTATTGTGATATATGTGTTTTTTGTGCTTCTGTCTGCTGAGTGGATGTCCAAGTTTTAGGGGAGGTTCTGCCAAAATTTTGAAGTTTTTAGGGTGTTAGTAGCATCTTGGCCCTAGGTTAGGCCGGGGTGTTACAGTTGGTATCAGAGCGGGCTTTAGATCCATTATGGGTGAATTAATTGACTAAAATTAATATGGAACATAAAACTTTGATTTAGTGAGATTGACTTAATGAATCTTTGGGGACAACCTTTGGCAAAGCCGCTTCTATGGCGACCTTCTCCTGATGTTCGGGAAGCACGTAGTTGAAGATGCGATTCCACTGCGGGTAAAGTGAAGGCAGGTTTGGGGAATTTCTCGACATACCTCCTCGTCACGGTCTAGGATGTTTCGGGGACCGGTGATGGCCGTTTGTTGGGCCTCCTTTCCTCTAGGGGTCTCGAAGAGTTCGACGAGCCGATCGTCTATCCAAGAGTCGGTCGGTGCTGTGTAAAAAGAATTGAAAGTGAGAACATGTGCGGAAGGAAAGTAAGAAAACAATTCAGAGCTAAAGGACTTACCCGCATTGTCTTCCTGGGTGATGTCGTTCCACCTGGAGATCTCCCAGAAGGGGTGCTCTGTTGCCCGTAGGGGGCATACTAGTTTGGCCAGGTAGTCCCGGGCGATGACCTTCCCGGTGAGGCCGAGTCTTACTAACGCGTCCACCTGGTTGATCAGTTTCTTCTCCTCGGGCTACGCCTCCGGGCATGGGATGGGCCTAGAGGTCTCCGGAGCCTCCTCCCGGTAGACTAGGCTGCTCTCCTCGCTCTGCTTGAGGTAGAACCACCATTGCACCCACCTGGAGATTGAGTTCTTGAGGACGATCTTCGGGTAGGGTAGATCTATGTTGGGGTGGAGTCGGAAGTAGACGCAGCCCACCGGTGGGTCCTGCTTCGCCGGAGCTTACTTGATGGATCCTCAGTGAAGCCCGTAGTACTAGAGGAAGAGGCTCGCTGTTGGAGCCACTCCTAGGAACCCTTCGCATAGATGGCTGAAGATCGCCATCAAGAAGATCGAGTTGGGACTAAGGTTCACCAACTCGATCCCGCACTGCACTAAGAGCGAGGCGACAAACTTGCTCTCCGGCAGGCGGAGCCCGTGCACGGAGAAGAGCTCAAAGCAGACGAGCTCTCCCTCGCATGGCTCCGGGACTCTCTCTCTCTCTCTCTAGGCAGCTGCCATATGCTTGGGTCAATCTCTCCCAATAATTCCATCTCTCTCAGTCTCTCCTCGGTGAGTTTGGTTTGCTCGAGGATGCCCATGGGTTGGGAGGAGTAGGGGAGGTAGTGGCGGTGCATTTTGGGCAGGGGCGGAGAGAAAGATTGTGGTAGAAGACTAGTACGAGAGGGTGCAAAGAGTGAAAGTGTATGCTTGTGTCCCTCGAGTCCCCTTTTATAAGGCAATGGGTTCAGTTGCCCCAGATCCAAGCTGCTAACGGTCAAAAAACTGACCAGACGTGGAAAAAGGTGCGGCTGGTGGTAACTGTCCCGTCTCACGCACAGTATAACGGCTAGTAAAACGGCTAAAGTTGCCTTTTTGGCTTACGGTTTAAATCCTTGGTGGTGTTGCCCGTAATGATTGGGTAAGTTTGAAACCCGAACCGAATGAATTTTACCCCGACCGAGAGGCCCTTGCTCAGTCAAAGGGTCATGTTACCCGAACGCGGTCCATGTTGCTCGGGTGCGGCAGTAGAATTACACTTTCGGAGCCAATTCCGCTTTTGATTGTTTTTAAAGCCTGAAGAGGAAGGCCTGGCCAGGTAGGATTCTAGTTGAGCCTCGGGGGCTAGCTGTCGGGATTGATTCATGCTTTCTCTAGGCAGCTTCGTATTCGAATTCATATATGTAGGTACCTGTGAGGATAGATGTTGTTTGTAGTCTCCAGTAACTCGCCTGAGCAATGAAGGTCGCTTCAGGAGCCTTGTTTGCCTAGATACCCTGGACAACCAGGCTCGTACCAGATACCGACGCACCGTACAAAGGTGTTGTCTGGAGGGATTGCTTGGGAGACACATTGAAGGGTATGCGGTTCTGATCCGGTAACATAGGAAGTTTCCAAGATTGCGAGAGTTAACTGACTCAGAGAAATTTAAGGCATTTATCTATAGTAAAATCTATCTTTTCATTGTAAGCGTCTTAAGCATAGTATAAATACCTCTGTAATCGCCAAAGGGAGGTAGGATCTGGCAGATTGCGACTTGTATTGTACTCTGTTCGTCCTTCGGTCCTTAATCTAAGTACTGGATGTAGGACTATTATCTCTAACCCTGGGAGGTCTGAACCAGGATAAAAATCTATGCGTCTCTTCTTAGCATTTCTTCACGCCAAGATCTTTTTAATATCTTGGAAGTCCCATGGCAGAAAGGGAGGTTTCTGGTCCTTTATCCAAGAAATAAGCTCGGCGGAAAGCCTTGTTTCCAATCGCAGCCAGATACGTTAAATTCATCCATTATCTAAAATGAACCTAAGTTAACTAGGACCGGACAGATAACCATCCAGCACATATTCCCACCCACCAAGTTGCTATATATCCACGATCATTATCCATATCATGGAAACAAACTATCTTGTTTTAAAGGCTCGGTGTCGGATAAAGTAACCAAAAGCGCGGAAGAAGACCAGCGCTACAGTATATAAAATTCAATTGATGAATTCTGTGAGGCCGTGTAGTTCTCCTCGTCTTATCAGACTTATCTTTGTTTAAATTAAAACTAATTTGGTTTTCTAAATCACTTTTTTCTATCTCAAAGACTTATCTAAAAGCTCAAAAACACAAGTCAAACGAAGCAGATCCGACTGTGAAGACTACCTCGAAAAGCTCTTGAAATTGCTCTTGAAATTTAAAGATAAACTAGATAAGTCAGATAAGTTAATACGAGGAGAGCAGAGCCTATATATAATTTGATTGATGAATTTTTCTGTGGTCATACGTGTTCTGACCGGACTATCCAGAGATCGATCTAGATGCACACCCGCACCATGCATCACCATGCATGCACTGCACACACGCCATGAGAAACATGCATGTCTGCACTTTGACATCTCGGTGTAAATGTGCGTTTGATAGCTACCTAACAAGTAGCAGCGGCATCCAAATTTAGGTCTTATCTGTGGAATTGTCCCTGTGGTGATCGATGGTTGTGGAGAGGACGCCGATGGCTAACGCAAGCGAACGGCCACCACTGAGTGTGCAGCCGTTTGTCACACACACGCAGACACCGAAACCCTAGTGGATGTCCATCCATGTCAAGCTTTTCCAACTTTCCAGCAGGCATATTACTTTCTTGTCCTTGCATGGGTGTCCGGCACTGCTAATGAAGCCAATAATTGAGGCTGAGCTTCTGCATCTTCCATTACTAGATGCCCTAGTACGTACCTGGAAATTGACCTAAGCTAGATCGATCGAGTTGGGGCTAAAGATCTGCCCGTGTGAATACATATATTGTGATCTCCGCCAAAAGCAAAAGCCATCTTTTCCTATGCAGGTAGATTCTTTAATTTTACTGTGATTTCTCGCATGAGGACTGCGAGCAAGAATAGCATATGTTTCACTATATATGTACAATTTGCATTGTTTTGTTTTCCAATTTTTATGCTCATTGTGTACGGTTTAGTAACTCTATGTTTATACTTACGGTGGGCTTATTAACACAAAATATTATGACCGACTCCCAAAAAAAGGAGAGATTTTATACTTATGATTAAAATTTTAATTTGACTCGGCATAGATAGTTGCCTTGATCTAACCCAATAGGCTAACACTGTCATGTAATTAATTTAAATTAATTAATAAGGCCATATATTTGGTTATTATATAGAGAAAATCTTTCAGAGCTAGTTATCACTACTACAGAATTGGGCATCACAACCGGTCCATCAGAAGCGGTTTGGTGCGAACCCGTTGTAATCTTCGTCTTAGAACCGGTTCGTGGGCAACGGCGGAGAGGGCTTCGAAGCGGTTTGAAACAAGAACCGCGTGTAAAGTCTCATTTCTACAACCGGTTTGTGTCCCAAACCGGTTGTGGAGTTCAGAACCGGTTTGAGACACAAACCGGTTGTAAAGGCAAGCTCTAGAAGCGGTTTGTCTCTCAAACCGGTTGTAAAACCATCCCGCCCAAAAGATTTAAAACATCTTCTTCCTCCCGAGGGCGCAGACCAGTGAACGGAAGTGTTAATGTGAAGGGCCGAGGTACTGCTCAAGGGAGGTGCTTGCCCAATTTTTCAATTGAGGTGATTTAGCTGCAAATTAAGTGGTTCAAGGTTAGTAACGCCATGTTAACATCCTTCTCACCTAAGTATTGTTGTTTTTTTGCATTGGATGTGGAGAAATGTTGATTTGTTCTTTGTTAAAAAGTGTGTATTTGTTTGCTAGCTAGCTTCACCAAAGTGAAAAGTTTCTTTGCTTGTTTGCTAGCTACCTAACTTGTTTCATGAGCTAGCTTGATCATCTAATTTTAGGGAGTTGATCTCAAAATGAAGTTGTTTGCTTTAGGATCCAAAATTTAACGATAAATTTTCTAGCTAGCTTGATCACCCTAATTTTAGGAACTAATTATTGGAGTATGAAATAAATATGGCAAAAATTAGAAGGAAAAAAATAAAAAGGTAGAAAGGGAAAAATAATTAGTTAGATTTAGTTAAAAATTATAGAAGGATTAAAAATAATTAAAAATGTAACAATTAGTTATTTATTTGTGCAATAAATGTGAAGGGTAAAAAATTTTAGTTAGGTTTAGTTAAAAATGTATAAAGATAAAAAATTACAAAGGTAGAAAGGAAAAATAAATAGGTTCAAAATTGTAGAAGGAGAAGAAATAATTTTAAAAATGTAACAATTAGTTAGTTTTAGTTCAATAAATGTAGAAGGACAAAAAGAATTAGTGTAGGTGGATTTTTTGTTGCAGAAAAAAATATTGTCTTTAATTATAGACCCAAGAAGAATGTAAAGTAATTAGAAAGGTAGATCTCGGTGCTTGTGAGCTTTATATTTTGAAATGTAACTAAATTTTTTAATAAAATATAACTTGGTGTAGATGAACCGCAATGGATGTACAATGCGGACCGTCGCTCAGAGAGTTCATTGATGGCGTGCGGGGTTTTTCGATGCGTGCCGTTGCCTTCTTGCTCGCAGTGACTACATATGTTGTCCGTGTGTAGACCGCAGGAATGAGAAGGAGCACTCCCACCGATGGCGGGTTATGAACCATTTGATCATGAGAGGATTCATGCCAAACTATACTGTTGGACCAACCATGGCGGTTGAGGATTAGCCGGTAGATGATGAAGACGACGAGGAAGAAGAAGAGGATTGAACAAGATCCCGGACGCCGAGCAATATCGTTTCGTGGAAGATACACTCGGAGAGTTTGGTGATGATGAGCTGGACCAGATGTTTGCGTGACGGAGAGGAGACTACACGATGAAAGACAATTCGACAAGTTCCAGCAAGATGTTAGAGGACCACAGACTCCTTTGTACCCAAACCGTAAGCGGGGCCACAAAAAGCTGCGCACCACAATCGAACTAATGCAATGAAGGCCACGAATGGTGTCTCGGATAAGGGATTCGATGAGTTGTTATCACTCATAAAGAAGTTGCTTCGGAAGATAACACTCTGCTGAATCTACATATGAAGCGAAGCAAGTCGATGTCCTTTGGGATTAGAAGTACGAAGATACACGCATGTCCTAACGATTGTATCCTCAGACGCAATGAGTACGAGGATTTTGATGTTTGTCCAGCAGTGCAAAGAATCGCGTTACAAGATGAAGCGTGATTTACCTGTGAAATAGATGGGGAGCGTATGAAGAAGAGACCTCCGCTAAGGTGGTGTGGTATTTCCTGTCATCCCCGATTGAAGCGCCTGCTTGCTAACAAAGCGCATGCCCGTGATGATGCGCTGGCACAAAGAAGAGCGTAAGGACGACGGGATGCTTAGACATCCACCGATGGCTCCCAAGGAGGAAAGTCGATCGAACATACCCGCACTTTGCGATGAGGCGAGAAACATAAGGTTTGGGTTGAGTACGGATGGTATGAACTCCGTTCGGCGAGTTGAGCAAAGAGCTATAGCACTTGGCCTGTTACACTATGTATCTATAACATTCCTCCTTGGTTGTGCATGAAGCGGAAGTACATATTGATGCCGTTGTTGATCCAAGGGCTCAAGCAACCCGAACGACATCGATGTCTATCTGAAACCATTGGTTGAAGATCTCGTAACATTGTGGGAAGATGGTGTACGGGTATGGGATGAGCACAAAAGACAATATTTCACCCTCGTGCATTGTTGTTTGTTACCATCAATGACCGGCTCGCGCTTGGTAACCCGTCCGGCCTAACTATAAAGGATATAGAGCTCGTGCGAAAGGCTTAGATGAAACGGACAGCATGTACCTCAAAAACTCTCGGAAGGTTGTATACATGGGCCACCGTAGGTTTCTTCTTACAAGGCATCCGTTGCGGAAGAGAGGCAGGAATTTCAACGGGAAACCAGACCTTCGTGCTAAGCCTGAGCATCGAAGTGGGCCGCGTGTGTTTGCTATGGTTAAGGATCTGAAAGTAGTTTTTGGAAAGGGTCCTGGGAGAAAATCTATACCGAATGAGGAAGGTCAAGCACCCATGTGGAAGAAGAAGTCAATATTTTGGGACTTGCCTTATTGGGAAGTTTTGGAGGTCCGTCACTCACTTGACTTCATGCACATCAAGAAGAATGTTTGTGTGAACCTGTTAGGATACTTAGATATGTATGGCAAATCGAAAGATACACTGCAAGGTCGGAGGGATCTAAAACATTTGGAACTGAGGAACGATCTACATCCAGAAAAGACAGGCAAAGGACAACATTATCTACATCCTGCGAGCTACACTCTAAACAAAGAAGAGAAAAAAAGCATGATAGAGTGCTTGAACAGTGTGAAGGTCCCTTTCGGATACTCCTCGGATGTAAAGAGACTCATAAACATGAAAGAGAATAAAATCGTCCACCGAAATCCCATGACTGCCTTGTGTTGATGATACGCTTGCTCCCGATGGTCGTGAGAGGTATTTTGCCCGAGTGGGTCCGGGGACAATCACAAAGCTGTGTTCCTTTTTCAATGCGGTTTCGCAAAAGGTTATTGATCCGATAAACTAAGTAAGCTACAGGATGACGTGGTACAAAGTGTGGTTAGCCTTGAGATGATCTTTCCTCCTGCATTCTTTGATATTATGGTTCATCTCACTGCTCACATTGTCAAGGAGATAGGTATTCTCGGACCGTGTTTCTACACAACATGTTTCCTTTCGAGAGGTACATGAGTGTCCTAAAGAGGTATGTCCGTAACCGATCTCGTCCCGAAGGATGCATAGCCGAGGGTATGGCACGAGGAGGTGATTGAGTTCTGTGGATTACATTAATGATCTAAATCCGATTGGTGTCCCTATATCACGCCATGAGGGAGGCTCCGGGAAAGGGACACTAGGTTGGAAAGCACTTGCATACAAAGATCTTCTTACTTTTAAACAAGCACATTTCAACGCTCAAACAATCCATCAGAGTGGCCCCTTATGTCCTTCAAAGACAAGAGTATTCTATGCCGCGAATTCCTGTGAAGGTCCGAGGATTGATAACACCGAGGCACATGGATTCATTCGCACTTGGTTACAAAACTACATCCTTTCGAAAGGGTCTCGACAATGAACAGTTGCAACGCTGGCTCGGGGACCATCTAGTGAAATCGTGATATTCAAGGGGTACGAGATAAATGGTTACACATTTTACACGAAATCCTGGATAAGATGAGCACGAACGAATAATGGGCGTCAGTATAGACGCCATGGACAACACCGCAAGGTGGACACATATTATGGTTTCATAGAAGAGATATGGGAGCTTGACTATGGACCTTTGAAGGTCTCTATTCAAGTGCCAATGGGTTAAACGAGTTCAAGCGGCGTGAAGATCGACAAATATGGCATGACAACCGTAGACCTCACACAAGTAGGCTATAGGCGCGAACCATTCGTTTCGCCAATGATGTCGACAAGTCTTCTACGTAATGGACATGTCAACCAAACCTAAGAAGCGTATGGATAAGCCAAAGCGACACGTGGTACTTCAAGGCAAACGAAGGATTGTCGGAGTTGAGGACGTCACAGACGAGGAAGAGTATAGTCAGTTCGACGAGCTCCCTCCTTTTGCGGTGGATGTCGACATAAGTGTCCTGAATGACACAGATGTCGATGCTCGTGATATACGCCATGATCATAACGAAGGCACACTTGTAAAGACAAAGTATGTTACTAGTTAAGATGTGCTCTGTATGAAACTTGTATATTTGAAGCATATATATAGAAATTAAGCCCAAATTTTATACATTATAATGAAATATGAAACACAAGCATCGAAATTTTAAACATTTTTAAAAAATATGAAACACAATTATCGAAATTTTAAACATTTTAAAAAATATGAAACACAATTATCTGAAATTTTAAACATTTTTAAAAAATATGAAACACAATTATCGAAATTTTAAACATTTTTACAAAAATATGAAACACAATTATCGAAATTTTAAACATTTTAAAAAATATGAAACTCAATTATGAAATTTTAAACATTTTTAAAAAATATGAAACACAATTATCAAATTTTAAACATTTGTAAAAATATGAAACACAAGTAATGAAAATTTAAACATTATATTGAAATATGAAATGTATAATTGAAATTTTAAACATCTCAATAGTCATTAAATAAAAAGGAGAAAAGCCCTCTAGAAGCGGTTCGTAATACAAACCCCTTGCAGAGTAACCTCTACAAGCGGTTTGTATTACTTAACCCCTTGTAGAAGGAATCTCTACAAGCGGTTCGTAATATCTAACCCCTTGTAGAAGGCGACTCAAACAGAGCGCAAGAAGACATTCTCCACTTTCTACAAGCGGTTCGTATACTGAACCCTTGTAGAAGGCCACCAAACAGGCACGCTGGACAATCCGGATAGCCTTTATAAGCGGTTAGATATTTAACCCCTTGTAGAAGTGACCTCTACAAAGGGTTCTGACTACAAACCGCTTGTAGAGGGCCCTTACAAGGGGTTCGCTTTCTGAACCGCTTCTAGAGGGTCTATCCTATATATTTCAGCTTGTCTTCCTCGCTTACATCTCCCCAAAATTTTTCTAAGTCCCGAGCCGTCCCGCTGCCAGACTGCTCTGTCGCTCCGCCAGATCTCCGCCGAGCCCCGCGCCGCCGACGCCTCCTCCACCGCAGGCTTGGCGCCCTCGCCGCCGATCTCTCCGCCGAGATCCCACGCCGCGCTCGCCGGCTCTTCACCGTCTGTGCGCTTGCCGACGCTGCCCGCCACCGCCGCTGCCTGCGTCGCTGCGCCTCCGCCGGACCTCCACGCGTCGCCGACCTCTCGACAGGCCCCGCGCCCCCAATCCCTCGGAGGACCTAGGTTGCCCACGCCCACGACGCACTCCTCTGCTTTCATGTGTGCACAGGGGTGTTCGATGAATCGTCCCAACGGGAAACTGAGAGAGATAGGGAGAGATAGGGAGGGAGCTAGAGAGAGAGAGAGCTAGGGAGAGATAGGGAGGGAGCTAGAGAGAGAGAGCTAGGGAGAGATAGGGAGGGAGCTAGAGAGAGAGAGCTAGAGAGATAGGGAGGGAGCTAGAGAGAGAGAGCTAGGGAGAGATAGGGAGGGAGCTAGAGAGAGAGAGAGCTAGGGAGAGATAGGGAGGGAGCTAGAGAGAGAGAGCTAGAGAGATAGGGAGGGAGCTAGAGAGAGAGAGAGCTAGGGAGAGATAGGGAGGGAGCTAGAGAGAGAGAGCTAGGGAGAGATAGGGAGGGAGCTAGAGAGAGAGAGAGCTAGGGAGAGATAGGGAGGGAGCTAGGGAGAGATGGGGAGGGAGCTAGAGAGAGAGAGCTAGAGAGAGATAGGGAGGGAGCTAGAGAGAGATAGGGAGAGACCTAGAGAGAGAGGAGAGATAGAGAGGAGCTAGAGAGAGAGAGCTAGAGAGAGATAGGGAGAGAGCTAGAGAGAGCTAGGGAGAGATAGGGAGGAGCTAGAGAGAGATAGGAGAGACCTAGAGAGAGAGGGAGAGATAGAGAGGAGCTAGAGAGAGATAGGGAGCACTTTGGACCATACATATAGATTCGCTTCGAGAAGCACTTCTATAATATCATATTTTATGCCGCTTATCCAAAAAGTACAAATATAATTAGTGATCAAAGTTGTATTTCAAAAACCGTGTCAATAGACATCACGTAAGTTTTAAGAACCGCAGTAGTATCTCACAAACGAAAAAACCATCAAATTTCACACGAATACGGCATGGCTTGATGAGAGATTAGTGGCCCGATCTGCAAAGTTGCGATCAGTTCATCTCGCACAAGTTGCGATCAGTTCATCTGTCTATGCTTTTTTTTATCATGTGCACAAGTTGCGCTTCGATCGCTTCTTAACATTGTTTCGCAATTATGATATATAGATGGAGCAACCAGCAATGCAAACGATATTTTCGATGAGAATCAGTTCATCCTCGACTCAATCGCAGAGGGTAGCATCGAGAATACGATGAAGGTGACGCTTAACGCCGCTGGCGATGAGGCCGTGAACCAAGGCGATCAGTAATGCTACTACCTTGTGTTCCGGTGATGCCGTGGACACCGGGGCCAGCGAGGTAATGCCACAATAATGCCCCGGTACACGCCGCCTTCGAGCAATCTAAACACACTCATATTTTTCGTAATTTAAACAGGTACATCGAGCAACCAATCGAGCGAGGACCTAACAAGAAGCCGCGGCAAAGCATGTATTTACCGATGTTAATTCCGACGGATGCCGATTGCCCTCTTTCAGCAATTGGGCCATTCAACAACGCTTGGTTTCCATGTAAGGACCACGCCCCAATTAGCATCCAGAATGGGTGAAGTCCCTCAAGCTACCAAGGAGCTATCAGGATGATATTAAGGACAATTTCAAATTCAAGGGTTCAAGACAAAGTAAAGAAATACACTTTGAAAAAGATGGCAATCAGATTTCAGTCTTGGAAGACTTCTCTAAATGCCAAGTATGTGCGAGAAAGGTGAAAGGCCCGACTTCAATCTATTTCCTAAGCCGGCCGATCACGGGAAGCGTTTGAGGAATACAAGTCGTCACCAAGGCCAAGCCGCGAGCCAAAAGAACAAGATAAATGCACGTAAAAAAGTACCACCACCATCTCGGCACCGTGGTTACATCAAGGCTATACCGAAATGGGAGAAGCGGAGGAAGAATTATTGGCCAAGGATGCACCACCTGCCATCGCTGATCGAATTTCGCTGCGAAATTGGTTCATGGCTCACGGGGGCCCTTGCAGATGATGGCAGCTTGGTGATGGCACCGGAGTGCGAGATGTTGGGCAAAGGATTGTACAAGCCGCTCAACAGCCTCGGTCAGTTCCTTAGTGACAGATAGGGAGAATGACGAGTGACACATGCCCTCCAAAACCCGGAGCACCGGGACGGACAAGAGGTATTGGTTCGTCGACGCCATGGAAGCACGGATTCGAAAGGATTCCCAAACGTCAGAGCCGAGCAAGAAGCAAAACCAGAGAGCTATACAAATACAGCCAATTGGAAAGGGAGCTAAGAGCTACCCAGCTAGCATCGGCGACATAGTTGCTCAACAAGTGCAGATAGCCCTCAAGAAGCTTCAGGAACAGTCCGAGCACCGCCAGATGCCATGATCACCAAGCCTCCGCCGGGCGGAGCAGCTGTCGGCCCACCGTGGCACTGATGGGGATGACCTCGGCCATTTTCCATGGATCTACATCAAGGTTCGCCGCCATGTGAGCTACATGTCCAGCGCCAAACCTCTCCATAAAGGTGGCTTACGGCATGGCGCTCCCAAGAGAGCCGGGCCGACATTTCATTGCAACGAGATACCCCGGTTACTCGAAAGTCGCCGTGGAGGAGGTGTTAAGCGGATTTGAAGATCTTATGCTCGATATTGCTGGAGGCGATGAGGTGGCCAAGCTTGACAGGCCCTCCACGGTATCATCCTCTGGCTAAAACGGTACATCATGTTTGCAGATGGCGTGAGGTGTCATCTCCACCGCGAGACATCGAGCAATTGAGCCGGCCGGAGGAAGCTCGCCTCCACAACGACAAACCATGCCTCCTCCAATGTCACCTCCACGCAATGCCTCGCCGCCAATACAGAGTACTCTGCTTCCACCACCGCTCCACGCAGAAGCCCAACTCCACCAAGACCTCCAACAAAAACGAACCCCCAAGGAAAAGCACGCCCACCATCTCCTCCGCGAAGAAGCTTCAAATAAGAAGGAGCCATCCTCCTCCCCGAAGGGCCACCCACCGATCAACAAGGTCAAAGGAACCTTCAAAAAGGGCATATGATATGACGGACGAGGAGACAAGCAAAGTTGTTGCTGCAGGTTGTTGCACACTTCGCACCTAAGGTGCCAAAAGCAAGCAATTGACCGAAAAGCTTCAAAACACTTCGCGACATCCCATGCAGCGCCATCGCCACGACGCCGAGACCACGACCGACAATAGTAAAGGCTACACGAAGTCTAAACGGGCTAAGGCAGAGGCAAAGAAAGAAGAAGAAAGAGCAAGAACAATTTGAACAATTCATGAAAGAGGCAAACCTCGGTTCTGCAAGACTGAAGCTCTTGGATTAACAGATGATATCCCAATGGCGAAGTGAGATGGCAATATAAGTTGGGCCGGAGTTGGTTAACCCTAAAACCATAAAGGATTTACCAACCAAGATGCGGCAATTTCATGAATGGTACATGGTAGAGTCCGCCAAGAAAGAAATATGTTCCTCCGTATCACAAACTAACATTTCTATCGCGGGGACAACCAAATATGGCTAGAATTCAAGACTTCTACCAGTTTTACCATCGACGCCGTCAACGTGTCTCTCATGAGTCAGCTGGGTGTCTGTAAGTGTCGCTAATAAGTTTACCATGTGCTTCCTCGCACTGAAAGTTGCAACTCTAATAGTTTTTCCATTTCTATGTAGAATGGAGATACAACGATTGAGAAGACTGGGTGACTTCAACATCGGCTTCATAGACCCGAGATTGTCAACGAGGTCATCATCTGATACACCCAAAGGTTGTTGACGAGTACATTCTCGATGCACTCTTAGCACAAAGACTACAAACCATACATACTTTTGCCCTTCAACTTCGAAAGTACGTATATATCCGCTCTCACAACCTCTCATTCCTAGCTTTTTAAAGCATACATAATATGACTAATTACATATATATGTTGAATATATTAATAGGTTTCACTGGTCCTTCTTGTTATCATGCTTGATAATAGCAAGATCATTGTTCAAGACTCAAAAGGAAACCACAGGAAAAATATCAATATATCATTGACGCGCTTAAATCGGTATGGTATATATTATTTTATAAGATGGTTTCCTTATTCTATTGAAATGCCTAGCTATTTAATTAATTCAAACTCTAATAATTACTATTCATGTATTAACGCATCACAGGGCATTCGCAAAGTTCGAAAGAAGCATAAAGGAGCTTTCAAGAACGAATTCACAAATTCAATTAAGCACTCGAGTACGTAATAAAGCATACTAATTAATTCATATTCTTTATTGATAGTTTTTCATCTCAATAGTTGTATTCTTTTTAAATTTCATCATAGGTTATACAACAAACGGCCGAAACAACTTATGTGGCTATTATGTGTGCCACTACATACAAAATCTTTGCCACGGTGATGTGCCCAAAATAGACGGCGAGGTGCGTGTATGTCAAAAATACCAAAGTAATGATGCATCGAAATTAATGATGCATCTCAATTTCTTAGTACTTACAATTTACGTGTTCATAGATTTATTTATTTCCTATTTTGGCAGCCTTACCTCGATGTGCAAGGTGTGATCCCGCCTCACCGGGTTGCAGCAATTCAAGAACAACTTATCGGCTTCATTGTCGATTTAGATTATATCAACCAAAGGCGAGTTCCACACAAAGGGATGGAGAGATTGTCCTTCTCTAAGGACAGGTGAAATATCGGAATCATCGAAGGCCACACATAGCGATGCAGGCAACAAATGACCTCAAGATTCACCCTTGTACTCTTGAAATGTATAAACATTGCTTTGATCGGTGCATGTGCTCCTTATTTCATGTATGTACATATTTTTAATTCATTCGTATTATTGTGTAAATGAACTTAATTGTGGTTGTGTGAATGATCGAGTACACATCATATTATATTTTTAATTGTGAAAAATATTGTAGTTGTATTTAATTTTATTGTCAAACTTCATATTGAAAACCCCCTCGTAACATATTCTATATTGAATATAATTTACGCTCGGCCTCTCCACAAGCGGTTGGTAACTCCAACCGCTTGTGAGAGGCCACACGCGGCGCCTCCCTTGTCGCTTACGAGGCTCTCCACAAGCGGTTCGTATGTCCAACCGCTTGTGGAGAGGGCACGTGGCGAGGATGCGCCTCGAGGCTCTCAAGCGGTTCGTAAGTCCAACCGCCAGGAGATGGCACACGTGGCGCCTCCTCGCTGGCCGAGAGGTCTCCTGGCAAGCGTTCGTAATACTGAACCGCTTGTAGAGAGCACCCATGTGGCGCCCACCACCGCCAGGAGCGCTCAACCGCCAGGGTGTCGTACCACAACGGTTAGAACCATGAGTGTTACCCGGAGGGTATCACTCATGATTGCCTACAACCGGTTCCAAAACCGGTTCTAAAACCTGTTTCGAACCGGTTGTAGTAGCCGGTTCCCTGGTAGTGTATACTTCCAATATACTAACATATACGTCATAGATGACCCTGTTTAGTCTATATAATGCTAAACAATATATATACATCAAATGCTAATCCTTGTGTATATGCTCTAGCAGAAATATCATGCAAGCTATTAGCATTAGTTGGGCTGGTCCAAAAGCTCACACTAGACGAGTTACTCTAGATCAGATCGAGTTCGGTTCGAGCTCAAAAGCTAAACGACCTGATCTCGAGCCCAGGCCTGAGCTCGAGTCTAATTCGAGCACACTACTACAAAAATGCTCATTTTGACCCTTCATCACTGGCGGATTCATCTATAACCACTAGTGATACTAAACTACGTTCACTATCACTAGCGGTTTTATAAGAAAACCGCCAATAAAAGTATCACTGGCGGTTCAATCCTAGAACCGCCAGTGATATCTTTACTATCACTAGCGGTTCTTTTAGCAAACCACCAGTAAAGTATCACTGGTGGTTTAATCCTAGAACTGCTAGTGATAGTGAAAGTATCACTAGTGGTTATTTGAGTGAACTGCCAGTGATACCAGTGAAAATAATTTTTAGAATTTTAAACTTTTTGGGTTTTATAACTTTTTCATACGAGCTCGGATGAAAATAAACTTTATATGTAAATTGTAGCTCTCGACGAGATTTAAATCTTTGTAGTTGATATGTTTTCCATTTGAAGCAATATAGATGCCTAAATAATCATTACAATTTTAAAAATTTTATAACTTATTCCAATGAAGTCGGATAGAAACAATCTTTACATGAAAATTGTAACCTTCGACAAGATATACAACTTTGTAGTTGAAAACTTTTCTATTTAACATCATTTGTATAGTCAAAAGTTATTAAAATATTCAGAAACAAGGCTTAAATGATATATATATCCTATATATGTCAAAAGGTGCTAATAAGTGAGATGGTTAGAAGAGCTGGGTTAGAGACAAAAGGTCTGGAGTTTGAATCCTAGTTATGCGTGGTTTAAATTTTGTATGAAAAATTAGTAAGGCTACATACACGGTGGTAGATGGTGTGTGGTGCTATTCGGATCAAAATAATATTTTTAGTCGTTTACTGTTTGAAATCGCGTTTTCGAACATTCTCATCACCGGTGGTTCACTCAAAGAACCGCTAGTGTTAATCCCATATTATCACTGTCGCTTAATCAGTGGTGGTTCAAGAACCGCTAGTTAAGCATTACGAACAGCCACTGATGTGGTTTTCTGTACCAGTGGCAGCTCGAGCCCATCTGAGCCCATATAGCCCTCTCCACTCCCTTCTCCTAGCATTGACACTCTTGTTCGAGCTCAATCAAGCCGAGCTTGAGCCTAGCCGAGCTTCTTCCGCTGAGCCCGATCTCGAGTCTAGCCGTAAGCTTGGTACTGATTCGAGCTGATCCCAAGCCTAGCTCGAGCCCAACCGAGCTTGAGCTCAAACAACCTAAACTTGCTCAAGATCGATTCGAATCCAGCCCTAAGCATTTGACATCATACGTCAAGCATTCCACGAAAGGCTCATTTGTTTGGGAAAGATAAGACGTCCCTATTTGCACTACTCCCTCAGGTCACAGAAGAACATTATTATTTTGCATGTTTTGGGCATATACAGACAAACTTTCTAAACTTGAGTTATCAATACCTTTTTTCCAATATTGATGATTGAAAATATGAAAATTATATGTGTATAATCCCTCTCAGAAAAGAACTTTATAACCATGCAGTTTTATTAGGCTTTGGAAATATTTACAATAAAATTAATGAGAATATTAAGTTGTATTTTGGAGAATGTGCCAGTTATAAAAAACAATACTCTGTTGCGTCTGAAGAAAGTATACACCCCCCTCGCCACTACACTAAATCAAGTAACTCTTGCTAATCTGAAGAGGCTAAGAATAATTTTTTTAGCTCAAGAATAATTAATTTAATCTAGTCCATTAATTGAAGGTAGCTAGGGTTGGTCTAGACTCGAGATATTGGGCGGGAAGGGTTCCAGTTGATAATCGGAGTTTTCATTTTTGTCGATAGGATTGATATAGCCAATAATCGGTAACCGACCGGTAATTTAAAACTATATGAATAAAAATATCATCAATAATAAAAAATATCTGCCCATTTTTTGGATAAATTCATTCAAACCAAAGATTTCGAAACCGGCTTGATTTTCTTTTTTTAACCAGCCAGTTAAAAAGAAATCACTGATTATCTCTACAAAATTCAAAACATTTTAGTCAACAAAAGCTATGGGAGTGCATATATGTTGTTTCATGAGGTACAGATAGTTAACTAGTGTATGTATTACAAGTGATAGTAGTGTGTCAGCCAAGTTCAAGGTAAAAAAAAAAGTCAGAATTAAATACTTATACATTCAAATACGTAAGAAACAATATTTTAAAGGATGAGAGGTCTCAAGCTCTCAGTCAACTTCGAAAGTTCAAGCCTTCACATATCATGAAGCGATTGAGGCAGATCTTGTCTGCCAGGATGGAGCAAGCATCTTAGGACAAGGGCATCCAGACCACTAGTCCAACCATGAAAACTCATTCCATCATTAGAGTATCGAATTACCACTGTGCTTTTCTTTTCTTTTTTTTTTTGTCTAGAAAAGCACCATGGCCCAGGTCTTCTTATAGCCAAACTCATACACATACGACGTGAGCTAACACCAGAATTCATGTACACGGTACACCTTTGTAAGACTCAAATAACTCAGCCATGTACTCACACGAACACCTGGAGAGACTACGCCTTGGATGCGACCGAATACAACGGCGTCTTCTATGGCGTGATTGGTTGCTGCGCCGCGCGGAACCGCACTCGTGCTCGCCAGGCCCACGTGCGGCGTTTCCGCGCTTGCAGGCTCACGGGCGTCGGCTGGTCTAGTGATGCAGCGTCGAGCCAGACCACGCACGAGCGATGCAGCCAACCAAACGCGAGCTCGCGCGCGGTCAACTGCATGCGACGAACCTGGCCGGCCGCGCGCGGCAACCAATCACGCCCTCTAATGCTGCCTACAAAACACGGTGATTAACGCTACTAACTCCATCAACGAATGACTCCATGCAGTATGCAACAAATCTCTCTCCTACATGCCCTATGTACATGGGACGCACATCAGCAAAGTCAGAGACACATAGTAATATGTGTCTAAAACGACAGAAAACTGTAGCATCGGTACTATAGCAAAACACTGTAGCATTCATACGGTAACAAATAGTACCACCAAACAGTACCATTCCTACTGTGTAAAGTTATTGTAGATCACTGTGGCTATAGTGATATGTGAGGTGAACGGCAGAGACACGGTAGAGAAGTGCAAAGTCAGAGGATACAAATCGATGTACATGCACCAACATATCACAAGATACCGAGTACCAACTAGTGACACCACCTGTCAAGATTAATTATATGGATTTTAAAAAATAAAAAATAGTAAAGAAATTAGAAAAAAAAAAGTAAAATTTAGTTTGTAGTGAGACATCAACGAGAAGATCACAATGGATGATTCAGATATTTCACTTCGGTCTCAGACAGCTTCCGTGAAGTAATACTTAACACCTCCCAGCTGACACACGCACAGCATTTGGTGGGGAACTTGATTTACGTTAAAAAAAATCTAGTGGATCGACCTGAGTCTGTGAGCTCTTTCTATATATATATACGTAATCTGAGACGAAGAGAACCATCTAACATGTCCATTTTCATCTTCCAGTTGATCTCTCACTTTAGGCCAAATGTTATATTCTTTTTACTATTTTTCTTGATTTGATCAAGGATTTTAAAAAATTAAAAATAGTAAAGAAATTAGAAAAAAAAAAGTAAAATTTAGTTTGTAGTAAGACATCAACGAGAAGATCACAATGGATGAATCAGATTTTTCACTTTGGTCCCAAATATCGTAAACGGGACGCGAAGTACAAACACGTCTGTACTTCTCGAAGCACCATAGTTTGTCAACTCTCCCTCTGCATGTACGTGTGTATGTAGTATATTTGCCGTGCAAGCCACCCCGCACGGACGTGGCCGGCGCCACGGGCTCCCTCTGTGGGCCTTGGCGGCTAGCGATGATGACCTCCAGTGCGGAGAGCGATGCCGTGGTGATGGCTGGAGGAGCACGTACGCGCGCGTGGGAGAGGAGGCGTGCCGCTTGGATAGGGTTAAATTGAACCGGCCCCATGCCATACGTGGGTATACAGCACAAGTGCATCATTTAGGCTGATGTCTAGAATGGGATCGAACATGAGGTTGGCTCGAATTTATCTAACCTTGAGTTTGAGCTTAACACTACTAGAGTACTGGCTTTTAATGCCGGCTCATCAGTCCTGGATAGACATGAACCGTGACTGACATTTACAACAGTCCCGATTGAACGTAGGTTGGCCACGGTCGGTATCAATTCCGGTTGGAGACACTAACCGGGACTGATACAACACCATCAATCCTGGTTTGTATTATGAACCAGGACTGATGGTGCCTGCAACGGCCTGCGGGTGGGAAAGGGAGCATAATATCGGTCTATGTGCCCAACCGAGATTAGTATGCTATATTTGAACTCCTGTTGCAGGCGGGAAGGCCGGCACAATACTGGTCTGTGTGCCCAACCGGATTAGTATACCATATTTGAATTCCTGTTGTAGGCGGGAAGGCGGACACAATACCGGTCTGTATCTCCAACTAGGATTAGTATGCCATATTTAATCCCGTTTCTTTCTCTCGTAGTCCCGACTCTGCCCGATCAAGAATAGTAGCGCCGGCGGCCAAGAGCTTCAAGAAAGGGGAGGTGCTGCCAAAATTTCAAAATTTTAGTCATTTTACTCCAAGCCAAGTTAATCAAGTTTAGTGCATCATTCCTCACTATATTGGATGTTCAATGGAGCTTCTTCTTTACTTGAAAAATGAAGAAAATTTGATCTTTTGCCATGATCGTTGAAAGATTATGAATGTAAAGATGTAGCTCAATCTTTCGTGGGATTTTTATGGGATTACGATGTATCTCGCATTGAAGGTGTAATCTAGGTTTTTGTTCCATCGATGGATAAAGAATTTTGAATCTAGACTTCGATATACATCAATTCATAGATCAATTCTTTTATGTAGGTTGCAATAACTTGTCAAGTATTAATACCGGAGCAAGTAATCATTTTACAGAAAAAAATTATATGAAAATATAGTTATTTACAAAATATGTAATGAAATAAATTTATTTTAAATTTATAGTTGGCTTTAAAATAAGAATTGCTATGAAAAATATTTGCTGCAATTTGCCCTAGGTAGGAATAAATTTAGCCACATAAAATTTAAATAGTTTTTCAATACCGGTTATTTTATAGAAAAATATGTTCAATGGAGCTTCTTCTTTGCTTGAAAAATGAAGAAAATTTGATCTTTTGCGATGATCATTGAAAGATTATGAATGTAAAGATCTAGCTTAATCTTTTGTGGGATTATGATGTATCTCGCATTGAAGGTGTAATCTAAGTTTTTGTCCCATTGATAGATGAAGAATTTTGAATCTAGACTTCGATACATCGATTCATAGATCAATTCTTTTATGTAGGTTGCAATACTGGAGCAAATAATCATTTTATAGAAAACAATTCTATGACTACACGAGAAAGGATAACAGTTTGGAATAAGTATATGTAATTAGTACCTTACTAATGCCTAGCTATTTCGGACATCGATTTTTTATAAATTCAAGGATTAATTAGTTAATTTTCCTAATTAAAATAGGTTCCGTAAAATTGGCAAAAAAAAGGTTTGGACAAAGGCTCAGAACTCTCGCCGGTGCGTGTCAAAGCAATATAAGAGCAACTCGCCGGCTTCATTTTTAATAAGGTCGTAAGTCCCACGGGCGAGCATTACCACCATATTTTTAATCATGTTACTGAGTCGGAGCCCGCCAAAGAGACCGCTCAACCGTCGGGGTCGACATCTACGGCTACCAAGAGCAATGCACGTAAAAGATTTCGATAAACAAGAATATGTGTAATTGTGTACATATGTAATACATTTTTGTAAGTTATAATTAAAGTTTTAATGAATGTCCTTTGATTCAATTATCAGCTCATTGTGTATAATTAATTATATGGGTTTTAATTAATTGTGATTTAACAGATGCATGCATAAATAAAATAAATATAATAGCTAGAGGCCATAGATAATAAAATAAATATAATAGCTAGGGACGTGAGAGCTATGTGATATCATCATCACAGTCTCGGTTGGAGACACCAATCGGGACTGCTAGGCTGCCCCCACCAACACATATAGGCCTTAATTTTAGTTCGTTGGAACCGGGACTGATGCCCTCCCGTATTGGCTGTCCCGATTCAGGAACCGGGATTGAAGCCCGTTATGAATCGGGACTGAAACCCGATTCCCCAGTAGTGTAAAATTGTCTCATTTAGCAACCGAGTTCGACCTGAACTCGATCTGAGTTTGATTCGATCTCGGATAGCTCATTGAGCTTCCAGGGTCCAGCTCTATCAGCCGGGCCTGGCACGATTAGCTTACAGTTCCTAAACACAATTATGGATCGTCACGTGATGCAAAAAGAAGGTGGGACATGATTGGTTTTTCAACTAGGCATTGGTTCCTCGTGGGTGGCGGTCCCTTTCAATCCCTTCGATCTCGATCGATCTTCGGCCATTTCATCTGCGGTCAGACGCGTACAAACGCGCATGGTAGCCGCTTTCGAGCTCGACCGTAAGTTAGGTATCACTCGCTTTTGGTGCACACGTAAGCTGGCACCTAACGAATATATCAGCACTCTCGATCTCTACTTCCACGTCGGCCTCTTAATTTGACAGCTCGCTTTTAGGATATGTTAGGTCAATAATGCATGACCTGTCGAGTGCAACAAAAATTGTAATTCGCGTGTATATATATATAAATTTGTGCACATTAATGATAAACATTCTCATGCACGAAAGGTATTGAAATCAATGCTTTAATGGTAATCATGAGGGCAAATTCAATGGATATTAGGATGGAAGTCCAGGCCTCATGGAACCCCAGTGTGTGTGTATATATATATATAGGAATAATACATAAGGCTCCATGGAGCATAGGCTCCATGATTCTTTACTACTAGATGTGCCTTGAGATTCATGTTATTTGGTTATTATACTTTCATATGCCCACTAAAGAAAATATTTGAGACATCAAACTCCGATAAAAGTTGAGTTGAACTTCAGTTTAAACTACATTTAACTATATACTTCAAACTAGTTCAAACTATACTTCAAACTAGTTTAAACTAAGTTTGAATTTAATTTTTTTTGGAGTTTCATATCTGAAATACTTTTTTAGTGGATATGTGAAAGATATACACGTCAAACATCACGAATCTCAATGCACATCATAGGTATTTGAATCATGGAGCCTAGACTCTATGAAGCCCCAAACAGGATATATATATATATATATGTGTGTGTGTGTGTATGTATGTATGTGCATCCAACAGCTCCAGAAAACATGTATGGATGAACTGATATGTAGTATGGCAGAAATCAATTGTGGCTATTTTATATTGTGTTCATTGGTAGCTATAGCCAGCCCTAGGCTACATGCGCAGCATGCATACAACATGAAAAGTTTTTTTAAAAATATTATAAAAATAGAAGTATATATACTCTGTTAGCAACAAATATCATATAAGTGTGCTTTTCTCCCTTTTATGATTTCTTAGGACAAAAAAAAGGGAAAAATCAAATAGAATTTTTTTGGTTGGAACAAAGGGAGGATTTGCAGTAGTTGAAATCAACTAAAGCACATATGCTACAAAATAAAGCTAGATACTGATTAGGCATATAAGGAAACCATATTTAGTTTGCGTTCAAATATGGAACACCTCTCTATATATTAATAGGCAGTCCATTCTAAAATATACACCTTAAGTCTGGACAGAGGGAGTATCTTGTTACATAGTACACAACTGCAATGTTATGAGAAAACATGTTCCTTAATATATATATATATATATATATATATATATATATATATATAAAGTGTGCTTTTCTCCCTTTTATTATTTTTCTTAGCACAATTAAAAAAGGGGAAATCAAATAGAAATTTTTTTGGCTAGAACGAAGGGATTTGCAGTAGTTCATGAAATCAACTACAGCACATATGCTACAAAATAAAGCTAGAGATTGATTAGGCATAAACATATTTAGTTTGCATTCAAATATGAAACTCCTCTATATATTAATAGACCGTACATTCTAAATATACACCTTATAAACCTGTACAGAGGGAGTACGTACCTTGTTATATAGTACATGACTGCAACGTTATGACATGTTTAACGGTGGCCTTGTATCTTCGCTATAGCTATCTCTATTACTGTAGAAATCAGGTTTATAAATAGTGAAAATAGGGTTAGTATTAAAATATAAGAGAGTATGCAGAGATTGAAAAAATAAGGCTAGAATTGCCAAGGTGAATAGTAAAATGGAGTTTTGAATAAAAGGTAAATAGTAAAATAGGGTAAGAAAATTGGGGCAGCGTTGCACATGGCCCTACGAGAAAGCATGTTCCTTATATATATATATATATACTAGAATTGATAGCGCGCCCACGCGAGCGTCTCGGTTGTTGCGATGCCCGCAAAGTGCGTGCCTAGGTCCTATGTGAAGAGTGAATGGGCTGCGGAAAGCATGATAAAAAAATGCTAGACCTATGTGTTAGATCATCTTTTATATACTAAACAATTACGCTGCAATTAACATATGGTCTAAATCATAGTATATGATAACATCAGAAGTAACCATGTCAGACTCTAAAAACAATAATGATAGATTTACCAGTTTTATTAATTTTCTGAGTAAAGCTATAGTTGTTGTCCTTTTCAATTATCACCGTTAAAATCATTTTACAATTTTTTCAATTAAGTTTAGCAGAGACGAATTGATTCAAAGGATATTATGTTCTGATCTTTGTTCTTCCCATATTCTCGAAGCATTTTCTGGCACACCTCTGAAAAATGCCTGTAACATATAGAAATCCAATTAATAGCAAGACTCAGAACTTTAAGATCAAAAAATTCATTCCATGTACTAAGCAGCATTGAAACTTTCTTAATGGCCTGAATTGGTTTACCTCAAGCAGTGGATGCGTGCTTATAGGTTCCAGTTGAATAATCCTTTAAGCAACCGTGGAGTCAACATTTGCTAAGCCTGTGACAGCATTGCTTGTTTTGGACCTCGTGAAGTTCATGGAAATGTGCAACGCTATGAATGTCGATCTCTATCAGAGTCCCTCAATTTCTGTGCAGCTATATAAAGAGAAACAAATTACCACTTGCAAACTGGCATGTAGACATAGCAAAAGAGTTTCCAGAAAAACAAACTGCCTTAGGAATCTTAACAAATTACCATGGTAAATCAATCTGGACTTGAGAATAATATCTTAAGAGGTAAACCATGACATGAATTGAGATGGACTAACAAGAATTATGATTAGCATGTCTGATGGCAAAATGTACACGCTGAATGCAAGCTTTCATACTGTAAACTAAGAAAGATTGTACATGCATGTCCATATATTGCACAACGGAAGAACACATTAGGTATGCATTGTCCATTCACAATGTTCCTTTCATCTTGCTAGGATAAAACCTTGTCATTTTTTTTGCAGTGTAATGAAAATGAATCTGTGCATGCTATTTAGAAAAGTAACACTCAGAACTGTACAACAGCCCTTTTTGTTTTCCTCAACCACATTTGAGTAAGTACTAATTAACTAATAACATTGCATGTTTTTCTCTCTATTTGGCGGTAAGTATTTCTAGTAAGTGAATGCTAACATATATTATAATTCCCATGGACTTTGCAAACCATGAGTAACCCACATTCTTTAAAACCTAGAAAGGTTTATAAGCCAATCTGTGTAATATATGGAGCTAGATGAGTTTTTAATTTAGCTAATTTCGGTATGTAAAGTGAAAAGACTATAAAGCCTTTATGCTTATTTAGACGCTTTGTGCAGCAACTGGTATTCAATCGATAACTAAAAGTGTGACGGACCAAATTTCCAGTAAAAATTTACCAGAAAATGTCCAGAATGTCAACTGTCCAGGATTTCAGTAGCATTCAGAAATAGTACAGCTTGCTTAATTTATTACATGTTACAAAATATTTTACAGCGGAAATGGAAATTTAACCTGGTAATAAAAAGAAAATACATGCCCATATACCACAGGCAAGCCTGAGCATAAGGTAAACCTTAGAAATTGATCCTATGCGAATCTTGTTTTCTTCATAAATGTCCATATAGGAGTATAAAGTGGATCCTGTAAAAAGAATAAATTGCCCACATAACGTAGGTAAGTACTAATTGTACTTGCAAGTTTCTTGAGAGAATAACACTATTATTATATGCAAACATGATTCAGGAAATAGTAAGGCTTTATGGTGAATATGCAAATTTGAGTTTTAAAAGTCCTATCATTATTTTAAAACAATTAATAATAATAGACCAAATTCTATCAGCTTTCTCTATCCTTATTCATTTGCAATCCAAACAATATTTTCCATAAGATAAATTCATGGATTTTGGTAAATAAGAGAGGCATCACCCAGTTGACACAACTTCATATACCTGAAGTAAGGTCCATCGATGAATTTGTTATTAGCTCTGCAGAACCTATCCAGCTTTACCCATATAACAGCTCTCTTATATGGATGGATGATTAATGTGTCATTCTTATTCATTTTAAACCCAAGTTTTTATAGAAGCAAACGATATCTAGATATTCTCACACCACAGAGCAAATATCTAGTGTCCTTGAGTGTCAATCAAACTCTTTGATTCCTCTAACCCAAGACGGCAAAACACTGTTTCTGAATTTGCTTCTATAGTTTATAGAGTAACGATTTCCAGGGAGTTCACACTCTCTCCACCACCTGGTGTTATTGAGCTGGTACTTCCTTGTACCGACGGGCCCAAATAACAAAACACTGTTTCCGAATTACTCTATATAAATTCAATCAACCTTCCAGACTACAGCTTTTCTACCACAAATAAGTTATCCAATCTAACTTATTTGTACAGACCAATTCTCCATCTTTTCATGATAATATCAAATTTTAATATTTTTGCTTATGCTAGGTTTTATCAGAGGTTGATTATTTTTAGGTGGCTTTTTAAGGATTGAGGCTTGGATAAAAATTGTACTTGAAATATATAAATAAATAGCTATAAAATATATGCTATAAATAATAAGTAAAAGAAATATAGGTATATCAAAATACATCAAGGATAAGAAAACCTGCCTTAATTGAAGATCGGATCACACTTATTGAATTTTCGGGACATTTATGGCTAAAGTTTCCAGAAAGCAAAGTTCATCATCTATACGTTATAAAAAGAGAAATTCCAATAAATATCAAATAAGAAAAGTTTTAAATAAATAACAAAATAAAAGGGTTTGGGTAAAAAGGCGATGGGTTGTACAGTTTTTTAAAGGTTTGAAAATATTTACTAAAAGAAAAAGGGGTAGGGTTTTTATAGTTTTAAAATCATTTTCATTCTTTTTTATAAAATGAGGTATTTAGGAAAAATTTTAGCAGAGTTTCGGAAATTCTTTCGGATAGTAAGAAAATTTGATATTTAATTATGTTTATTTTAAAAATGTGAATCAATTGAGCTCTAGAGATCGGGTCGACAACATTTCTCATGTTGGAGTTCCGAGATAGAGCCAATTGAGGGTAAAAAGAAGATTTTTCAAAAGTTATTCTTTTTACCACTTAAAAATACTTTAAGTAAATCAAAAGAAAAGGGGTAGGAGTTTTGATAAAAATGGGTACTTTGGGCAGCGTAAGGCTATGTTTGAAATAATTATTGTGGAGAGATTTTTATAATCTGTTTATGATGAGTTGATATATATAGAGTTTATATTGGAACATTTCTAATTGACCTTATAGTGATAAAGAATTGATTTTAGGCATTATGTAAATATTTATATAAAATTTATTAGGTAAAATCTTATATTAATTTTATTTTTAAGGAAAGTTTTAATTGGATTAAAGAGATGGTTTTAAATTTAAATTTGAAATTTTATAAGGTTTAAAATTTATAGATATTATTTCTAGATATAAAACATTATTTTAAGGAATTTTTATATAGGAAGTTTTTATTAATTCTTCTTCTATATATTTCAATTAAATGTTTTAAAGAGAGTAAAAGGATTTATTTAGAGTTATTTTATTAGAAACATATGATATTTTATATTTTTATATAATTCTTTGTATTATGTTGTATTTTTATGAATTTTGGTGGAATTTATAAAAGTGATTTGATATTTTAAATATATCTAAACAGTATGGGTGAAATAGAAAATAGTAAATAGAAAATGTTTAAAAATCCTTACTGGGCCGGATGAATTGGGCTTGGCCCAATTGGCTACCGCGCAAGGTCTGAGAGGCTGACGAAGGGGACCCAAGTGGCAGTGAGTGTGGCTTGGCCGGTGCGGCTGTCGGGTGGGGTCGCTTGGTTAGTGGCTGAGGAGGGGAAAAATGGAGGCGGCGGCGGAATGGTCACCGGCGAGAGGGAAGGAAGGCCGGTGGCAAGTGATCAGCAGCAGTTTCATGAAATTGGAAGTTTAGGGGTTATTTTAGTGGACGCGGTGGAGCTCGGGACGGCCGGAGGTGGCCGGGCGGCGAGATGGTGGCGGCGGCATGACGGGACAACGGTGAGGAGGGAGCTCCGGTAGAAATTAGGTATAGGCGATGGTCGGGAATGTTTTGTGGCATGAATTGGGGTGTTTTATGTATAGACTTCGGGGTCGGAGAGAGACCGAAGCGATGGAAAGGGAGGTCACCGGAGTTGAGGAAGAAATAGGCCGTGGTGGTGACTGAGGGTGGCTCAAAGCGGTGGAGGGGAGAGAGTGGGTAGAGAGAGGTGGCTTGAAGTGTTGTGAAGCCAGAAGAGGGGTTTTTATAGGGTAGGAGATGGAGTAGCGGGCACGGCGAGTTGAGCAATGGCGGCGGCGGCAGCGGAGCTAGGTGGCGGCGGCCGATTGGGTGACTATCGGGAAGGGATGAGGACGGTGAGGTGGAAAGATGAATTCGCAACGGAGAGATCTATCCTGTGATGACAAAACCGGGGCGGAGGAGGTTGGGAATGGCGGCGGCGCTGAGTTCCGATGGGCGGCATGGCAGTGCCGGCGGTGAAACGGGCGGCGCTGGGAGCAGAGGAAGAAGAATCAGCGGCGGCCGTCGGATCTGATGAAGAAACAATGGGCGCCGTTGGATTCACCGGATTGAATCGGTGTGGGGATGAGGAAGAAGAGTGATGTGGCTAAATCGAGATGGTGAGTTTTGAAAATGAATGGCTAGGATTAGATCAAGTGAACCGGTATGATAGTATGTTCATAGATCCGTTGGATTTTGATCCGACGATCCAAGATTGGCGCGGTTACTTAATGGTTTAAGTGGAAGCGCATTCCTCGGGCTTGCCTAAAAAGGAAAGTCTCAGATTTAAATAGAAAAAGGTTTTCCAGGATTTAATTAAGTTTTGAAAATTCATAGAGAGCTGTAGGAAGCTCATAAAAATATCAAATAAATTTCTAAAAATTCATAAAAATAAGTAGAATTCAAATATGAAATAATATTTATTATTTTATGGATTTTTATTTGTAGAAAAAGAGAAATAGGGTATTTTCTTTAGAGCATAAATAGGTGCTTTGCTCAGAAAATTATTTAAAAATTAGGAATGGTTATAAAAATATATTTATGGTTTTTGCGAAAAATTTTTATGCCAAATTTAAAATTTTGGGTATGTTACAAAAAGTCTGATCTTGCATCATCTTGAAGGTAAAGGAGCCCCATAGACTGAAAACACAGATGCGGTGTGCACAGATGGATACATTCCTCTAATTAAGTAGTTATTGATAAAACAAATTCAGCAGATGGCAGATCAATATCTAGTAACGCTCTATCTATGTTAGGTAGCCACATGCTCATATATGGGAGAACTGACTGGAAGAGACTGAACTCACAGTGTTCATGGGCAGCTCATTAATGCTGAAAGTGCTGAATCACGACAACATGAGATTCGCAATATTAGTACGGTCTTTTTCCCCACTTGATTGACTGCTGCAACAAATATATTGTAAAATGAGAACGTAGAAAGCTCTTAGCCAAGAAAACATGTAGATCGTAGGCTGTAAATAAAATTAGTATCCGTCTCTTCGTATATGCTTATACTATCTAAAAATGAATATAGAAATGATAAACAGACCTACACCTACTCGACATATCCGTCTCTTTGTTTATGCTTCTACTATCTTAGAATGAATAAGATATTTTGTATTGGTCTGTGAACAAAATCTATCTTTCTCACATAACAAACCTGGGAAGTAACTTATAAACTGCGGGGCCATATTTGACATCATTTAACTCACCAAGCAGTGCCAGTTCTGCATGTTTATGAAGCACATGTGACTTGTGGTGTTGGGCTAAATTCCATGCCATGTAACTGTATTATACCAGCTCTTATTAGACTTATCCCCTGACGACCAAATCATATGGAAAGGAAAGATGTAACTATAGCGACGAACTAAACTACAATTCAATTAGTCAAATTGTTAAAGAAAGAACTAACCCGCTATGGAGAAGTGTATATGTTAAATATAACCCAAAACAACGAAGAAAAATACATCGGTCGAATGTAGAACGTACTTTCAAACCCAAGGGCTCTTGGTATTTAAAATGTGAGAACTCAAAGTTAAATGAAAATGTTGTAATCAAAAAGATACTTGCAATAATAATGGATGGCGCTTTGTCTTCTAAGATGACTCCTTCGGGCCATTTTCTTGCACTAATTTCTGCATTTCACCGCGCAAATAGGAATTATGATTTGGATCAAGGCTTGTCCACTGAAAAGGAAAGAAAAATTACGAATGGCCAAAATTTTTTCCAAATTTTCAATTGATTAAACAAAAAAATTATATTCAGTAATATTCCTACACTTTGCGGATCAAATGGGTGAGTAAAGGAGCAATAAATCTTTGCATTTTGTTACTCCTTTGCGGAAACTGATATGATACTGAAATTATCAATAAAGAAAAATTACAAAGAACAAAAGGGTTAGTAGGCCAGGTATAATGGATCACTCAGGGTAGGTGCTGCTGCAATCTGTGTGGCAATAGTTTGGACATATGTTGGATTGAACAACAGAAGAGCGAGGCGGCGAGGTTGACAACAGCATTGCAAAAGGAACGGCCGCGTTAGCGTGACGGGACGGCGGCTGCTAGAGGGGAGGCAACGTAGGGCAGGAGGAGGGGGAAGTGGCGGCAGCGCTGATGGAGGGGAGGCCTTGGCGGACCAAGGATGGCTGGAGGGGAGGCCAGGAGGGGGTGGGAGGAGAGGAGGCGGCGCCCGTGAAGAGACACAAAGCATAAAACGGGAAGAAGAGACAGCCCCATGGGAAGGAGAGGACGCGAGCGGCGGCAGTGGGGAGGAGAGACGGCGCCGCGATGGAGGAGGAGAGGCATCACCGGCGGGGGAGGGAGAGGTGACCATAGGTGAAAGGCATGAATGACAACCTGGAGCGGATAGGGGATGGGCAGACCTGATCATATAGGGAGAAATCGGCGGCGAAAGGAGCAGATCCGGTGATGGCGACCTTAGCACCAGCGAGCGGCGCAAGGAGAGGTCGCGGCGGCGACAGGGACAGGAGGAGATGGGCCAACGACGCGGATCCGGAGGGCAGATCAGCCGGACCGTAGCTCACATCAGGCAGGACCCCCAGATCTGGAGCCCAGCTGCTGTTCGTCGTAGCAGCTCGCCGGGCTACTCGCCGCCGCTGGCCGCCACCTCCATATCACGCTATGGTTTTGGATCGGGGACGATCGGGGGATGGAGAGGTGGGGCTGCGGGGGCGGAGAGGGGAGCGGACGGTGGCGGCGGTGGTGGCGGCCGGTGATGGAGAGGGGAGTTGGGAGGAGGCAGAGACGGAGAGGACGGAGATGGGAGCGGACGACGGCGGCGACGACCGGCGACGGGGAGGAGAGCTGGGAGGAGACAGAGACGAGGAGGAGGCGGAGGCGGAGGCGGCAGGTCCTCAGGGAGGTTGGGAGGAGAGGACCGATACGGTGGGAGACGGAGTGACCGCGGGCTGACGTGGAACCGGACCGGCAAAGGTTGACGGGTAGACGGTAGCATGGCCGGGAGAAGAAGGGGAGGGAGAAGGGGCGGTGTCTCGAGGCGGAGCCGGTGAGAGGGAAGGGACGCGCAGTCGGCGGTGAGGATGGATGGAGCAAAAAGATGAGAATGAGAACGGCGGCCTAGGGGTGAGGCATGCTAGGGTTTGGGCGTGCGGGAGGACGGCGGGTTGAGTACTAAAAGTTTATGGGGGGCTAAATGCAAAAATAACGAAGCGACGTCCGACCGATCGGCTGATCGGACGGCTATCAAGATCGGAGGACGCGAACGTAAAATCAAAAAGTCAAAGGGTTTTTTTGCATTAGCAAACCGGTTGGCAGGCTGGGCAGTGAACCGAGGGACGGATCGAGCTGGAGGGGCATATCGGACGAGCGAGCTTTTTTGGGCGACGTGGATGGCCCGGCTGACGGGAGCGACCGGACAGACGGATAGGGCCGGAGGCGTAGATCGGACGGAGGAAGCTTTTTCGATGACGTGCATAGTGTGGCTAGACGGGATGAGATCCCTCTTTATAGTATAGATAATATGGTAGCACTACTCTGCGTCTCTGCGTGTAACGTTTAGAATAAGATATATATGTCGTGCTCCGGTCGTATCGCGCCCCATGAGAACGGAGAGAAACAAATTAGTACGTGGCAAACCAACCAACCGACGAAGGAATTAACTAATCAATGTTCACATCTTTAATATTTTGCAATAGCTTTTGATTGGCATCTCGGATTCTGTAAGGGTTTTCAGGAGTGTTCTGCTGACATTTTCGGTGGTGTCATCAAAATTACTATCCATTTTACGTCACTACTACAGAACTGGCCTTTAGTACCGGTTTAAAAACCGGTACAGGCCATCCGGGACTAATGCTCAAGGGCATCAGTACCGGTTCCCACACCTAGTATTGATAGTATTAGAAATATTTTAAAATATGTCGAGGATATATGGAAGAAGCGGGACTCGAATCCAAAACCTCGTGACTCCAGTCTCACCCTTCTAACCAACCCACTCACCATCACGTACTAATATAGATAGAATATGCATTCCTTTTAAACTTTTCTAAAATGAGGCATGAGTACCGACATGAACCGGTACTGATGCCCTCTCATTACACTACTAGAGAAATGACCTGTAGTCCCGATTGGGAACGGGCTTTAGTCTCGGCTCCCGAACCGAGACATGCCATCCGGGACTAAAGGTCGTGTACCTTTAGTCCCGGTTCCTATAACCGGTACTAAAGCGTAGAAAATATCTAAAAAATAAGATGAACCCAAGACTCGAACCTGGGACCTCATGCCACCACATGACTTCCCACTCACTCTTCTAACCAACTCATCCACCCAAACGTATTTAATAGACTAGGATATGCATTCCTTTTAAAGTATGCTGGAATGAGCCTTTAGTACCACCTTTAGTACCGGTTCGTAACACGAAACGGTACTAATGTGTGCCTGTGCCAGCTAGCATATATCCGCTTGCCAAAGCCACTTTTAGTACCGGTTCGTGTTACGAACCGGTACTAATGCGAGCAAAAAATCATGCTTTTAGCCCTATAGGCACGCACCGGAAGTATTGCCACATCAGTCCCGGTTCGTGGCCAATCGGGACTGATGTGCCAGGACTAAAGGCCATTTCTCTAGTAGTGTTAGTGTACCCCGTGCCTTCAGTACCGGTTCGTGAACCGATACTAATACGAGGGAATCAGTATCGGTTCGTGGCTCTAACCGGCACTAAAACCCACTACGGCCCTGTAGCCAATGAACCGGTACAGATGCTACTATCAGTACCGGTTCCAATCCAACCGGTGCTGATGGACCGGTATTAAATGTTAGTTCTCTAGTAGTGGCACCCCAATGGCCTTCACTGGATATTAACGCAGCATAATACAATTAATAGTATAATTAAGCATAAAATTGATAGTAGCCATAATTTTTTGTGTGCCACTGTAGAATCGATGGATTTTTTAGGTCAATAATTAAGACTTGGCAGAATCCCTTGTTTGCAAGTTTTGAAGTTTTTGATAGCAGTCGTAACGAAGTTTCTGAAGTCATAAGTTGATAGCAGTCATAAATTTTTGAAGTTTGCAAGTTTCATTAATCGACATTTTTGAAGTTACCAACAATAATTAAAGATCCACATAACGAAATAGCAGCTCTTAATCCCTTGTTTGCTATCACTATGCATGTCATCTCCCCTCTGAGTCGTCATATTTATTGTTTATTGCCGCCTATGCAACCGAAGAAAATTTGTCTTTTTAAGCTATATAAATAATCCCCAAAAGATCACAGTGATATCAAATATGCAACACTTTTTATCCTTTTTTGTATGTTTATATTTACTATTTTGTGATAAAAATATTGTTGAAAGTGTATACGTTCCTTTTCAGAACACATTTCTTTGTAAAAATATCAAAAAAAGATTGAAAATATTGGATACTTGAGATCACTATAATTTTTGTGGATTTTTTAAATGATTATACAACTTAAAAAAAGATAAAATTCACAAATAGTATATATGAAAATAAATAGATAAATGTGATGGTTCGAACGGAAGAGCTGACATATTGCTGTCACGCGAGGGAGTAGGAACTTCTGCAATGGCAAACAAAAACTTTTCCATTGATAGTAGCCTAATATACAACAGATGGTAACTTGACATACTTGTCAGGTGTAACATAAAATAAATAGTAACAAATATATAGCTGATGTTAACTCAACATATAATTAGTAGTAATTTTGGAAACATGTACGATAAATAAATTTGCCGTGTTCAGTCTATTCTCATTATTCTAATAAAAATGTCAGGATGATAGCAGTAAAAATCGCTTGTTGATCGGAAATGACAATTAAAAGTTAAGATGAAAAAAAGAAACAAAATATCCTTTTCCTGGCTACTTAATATTCTGTTTGGTTGGCTGGCCACATATTGTTCATTTCTCTTTAAGAAATATGTACATAAAATGCATTAACTGCTTGAATATATTCTTAGTAACAAGTGCATTCTTGTTGAGCTCACTTGTCTACCCACTACTACCCTTTCATCACTGGCTGATTCATCTAGAACTTATAGGCCTGTTTCTTTCAGCAGTTGGCGGTTTTACTGTAGCAAATTTATAAGTCTTTGAAAAAAGTTTAAATGAGCCTAAAAAGATAATCTAAAAAAAAACAAAATTTACTGTAGCGAACCGCCGGCCGCCGCGAAAAGGAACGGAGCCCTAGTGATATGACCCGCCCCTCTCCGTCTCGCCCAGAAACCTAAAAAAACCGCCAGTGATACCGAACCGTCAGTGATAGTGAACCTATCACTAGTGGTTCTATAAGAAAACTGCCAGTAAAAGTATCACTGGCGATTCAATTCTAGAAACGCCAGTGATATTTTCACTATCACTGGTGGTTCTATAAGCAAACCAGCAGTAAAAGTATCACCGGTGGTTTAATCCTAGAACCGCTAGTGATAGTAAAAGTATCACTGGTGGTTCTTTGAGTGACAGTTCTATAAAAGAACCGCTAGTGAAAGTAATTTTTAGAATTTTTAAATTTTCTGAATTTCATAACTTTTTCATATGAGCTTGGATGAAAGTAAACTTTATATATAAATTGTAGCTCTCGATGAGATCTAAAACTTTGTAGTTGATATGTTTTCATTTGAAGCAATATAGATGCCTAAATAATCATTAAAATTTTAAAAAAATTTATAACTTATTGAAATGAAGTCGGATAGAAACAATCTTTACATCAAAACTGTAGCCTTCGATAAGATATACAACTCGTAGTTGAACACCTTTCTATTTAACGTCATTTGTATAGCCAAAAAGTTATAAAAAGATTATGAAAACAAGGCTTAAATGATATGCATATCCTATATATGTCAAAAGGTGCTAATGGGTGAGATGGTTTGGAGGGCTAGGTTAGAGGTCTAGAGTTCGAATCCTAGTTATGCGTGGTTTACATTTCACATGAAAAAAAGTAGTGAGGCTATATACGCGGTGGTAGATGGTGTAGGGTGCTATCCGGATCAAAATAATATTTTTAGTCAAATTTTACTGTCCAAAATCACGTTTTCAAACATCCTCATCATTGGCGGTTCACTCAAAGAGCTGCCAGTGATAATCCCATATTATCAATGTCGCCTAATCAGTGGCGGTCCAGTGATAAGCGTTATGAACCGCCAGTGATGTAGTTTTCTGTTCCAGTGACCTAAAGTGTAGAATGACTATTGTCTACTTAGATTGTAGAATAGTTGTTATATACAAAATTGCCAATTTATAGAATTGACATTAAACAAGTCAGATATTGTGAGCATGATGTTGTAAGAATTGAAAATATCGTAAACATGCCACTCTTAGACATTTTTGCCCATCTACCTTTTTCCTTCTCCTAATTCTAACATTTTTGGACTTATTTACCACGCTACCTTCTTCGTACTCATGCCTTCGTTCTCCACTCCACTGAAGGGGTACACAGGTAGGCTATACTAGCACTCGAAATCAATTTACTGTGTAAACCAGGAAGAGAGCAAGTATAGGATCATAGATTTTACCATTAGTTGTGCAGAGCAGCGGAAGGAGAGTCGATGAAACTGGTTCAATCGATCTGCGTGTAGTTGTACGGAAGTAGTCGATCACGTCTCCTCCTCGAGTCTGATTAGCAAGTCTCCTCCTTGTCGCGATTCATCATGGATCGTCCTGATCATCACCACAAGGTAGCAGCTCCTCTACTAAAGTCCACATGTGCTAAGGACGAATTCTATACATCGGTGTGCTAACACCAAGACACACGAACATGGGTGACGGCTAGGGTTTGGAAGAAAGGATTGTTCTATTAATCTGGCCTCTACCACCCCTTTAAATAGCCTCTAGGTGGACCCCTACCTAGAGGCCTAACACGACAATGAGTCCACATCTCACGTAGCCCATATGACTATTGTGCACAATCCCAACAACCACCTAAAGGGAAACGGGTAGGCTACGCTAGCCCAATTTCAAAAATTTCTACTGCGAGCACCTAGGATATCATGCAAGCAGAGGATCACAGATCGTTACTCTTGACGCGCAGTTGCAGCGGAAGGAGAGTCAGAGTAGCTGATTTCGATGTTGCGGGCGTCGAAGTATAGAAAGTAGTTGTTCACGTCGAGCTGAATGTCCCCTCCTTGCCAATCATCACCGTAGCAACGTCATACGTACTGCCGTAGAGGAAGTAGTCGATCTTGCCAACTTTCTCCTGCTTGTTACCAATCAGCGGCACAGCAACCGCAACAACATCTCTAGGGTATCGACATGTCCAGAGACGGAACGCCATGCGCCGATGTGCTAGCACCGCATGTGCGCGGCTAGGGTTTCTAAGAGTCGGTAGGGGCGTGACGCTAGAGTTACGTGATGGTTAACTCGTTTGTGTGCACCACCCCACCGTCTCTCCTTATATAGAGCGTATTAATGGGCTTCGACGTTAGAGGCCCATTAGAACACTAATCCTACATAGATTAGTATCTGCGAAACTGTTCCTGCATGGATTAGTATCCGTGAAACCCACTAATGAATCCAATCCATTAGACATGTTCCAACCCGTTAAGTTTATGTGCAAGTGGCCGTGGTCCCGGAAACTCTTTTCTGAACACAAGTCAATAGCGGTTCCTAGCAGGACATATTGACCCCTAAATGCACAGAATGATTATATTAGCTGAACTTTAATATACTCACATAACGATCCCTTTGTCGTACAATACGAGTCAAGCTCAAGATGAGATGCGTGACACCCTTGTGATAGCTCGACCATTCACTCGATATTGTAATGGATTCTAAACCGTGATTAACTCTTTAATCACATAGGCATGGCCATGCACTTTCCAATCCAATCACGTCGAGAGGCCTAGAGATATCTCTCCTGTTATCAAGGAGGGAAAAATTCCATCTTAATCACTCACACCCCACGACATGTTTCATAGCATACCCGAAAGCTATCTTTATAACTACCCAGTTACGGTGTAGCGGTTGATAACCCCAAAGTATACAACTACGCATGCTAGGATTCATTGACAATCTCAGTTCTAAAGATCATATAGGTGTACCACTCGAAACTATAGGCTGATGGCACATATAAGATACAATCTCTACAGTGTCTCGCAATAGGTCTATCCAACACTATGTTCTCTAACATGTGTCCATATTATTAATTTGATATCTCTATATCTATGATATGTGAAACATTACCATCAATCAATACATTTGCCGATCAAGTCATTACTGTCCCACATAATGATATGAGATCAGGAATCATTTATAATAATATCATATAAACAATGTGTCTCACAGCTAAGTCGTACTTGATGAACAATGTGAACAATATTTATACATAGAACCAATAACATATTATCCAAGAGTATATAAACATAGATATGATACAATCATATTACATGATTGCCTCTAGGGCATATATCTAACAATCTCCCACTTGCAGTAGAGTCAATCATGCAAGTATCGAATACCCATGCCACTTGTGTGTGTCTCATACTTCGGCTATGAACAATGTGAACAACATTTATACATGGAACCAATAACATATTATCCAAGAGTATATAAACATAGACATGATACAATCATATTACATGATTGCCTCTAGGGCATATCTCTAACAATCTCCCACTTGCACTAGAGTCAATCATGCAAGTATTGAATACCCATGCCTCTTGTGTGTCTCAAGCTTCGGCTATGGAAGAAGTTTCATCAGCAGGTCAGCTACTGTTTCTTGTTTAGAACTTTTCCAGCTCACCGCCTCGCCATTGAGGCAAAACACAAAACCTGACTGCGATCGAGAATCATCTTTGTCGTTTGGAAGTTTGTATCAGCGTAACCGTTTACGATAAGCTCTTCTCTACCTCCAAAAACCAAGAACATGCACTTAGTCCTTCGCAAGTATTTGAGTTTGTTCTTTACAGTTGCCTAGTGACTTTCACTTGGGCTCGATTTATACCTTCTCATAACACTTAGAGCATAGGAGACATTTGGGCGTGTGCACAACGTGGCATACATGATGGATCCAATAGTGGAGGTATCTGAAATCATACTCATTTTCTTTTGCTCATCAGGTGTCGATGCACATTGAGTCTTGGTAAGATTAATATCATGTGACATTGACAAGAAACCCTTCTTGTAATCCTGCATATTAAACCATTTCAATACCTTGTCAATGTATGTGCTTTGGCTTAATCTGATTAGCCTTCTTCATCTATCCCTATAGATTTTTATGCCCAATACATAAGCTGCTTCTTCTAGATCTTTCATCGAGAAAATTTTTCTCAAATAAGATTGAATAGCTTCAAGCATTGGAATATCATTTTTTATCAATAATATGTCATGTACATATAAGATCAAAAATACAAGTGCTCTCCCACTAACCTTCTTGTAAATACAAGGCTCTTTTTCATTATTGATAAAGCCAAATTCCTTGACCACTTCATCAAAACGAAGGTTCCAACTCCAAGATGCTTGCTTCAGTCCATACATAGCCTTCCAAAGCTTGCATACCTAGCCAGTATTTTTAGGATCGACAAAACCTTCGGGTTGTATCATGTATAGATCTTCGCTTAGTTTTCCATTCAGAAAAAACCGTTTTAACATCCATTTACAGTATCTCATAATCATGAAACGCAACAATTGCTAACATGATTCGGATAGACTTCAGCATAGCGACGGGCGAGTAGGTTTCATCATAATCAACACCTTGAATTTGCTCAAAACCTTTCACCACCAATCGTGCTTTATGGATGTAAACATTTCCATCCATGTCTATTTTTTTTCTTAAAGACCCATTTGCACTCGATGGTTTTGACACCATTAGGCAGATCAACCAAGTCCCAAACTTGGTTATCGTATATGGACTTTATTTCAGATCTCATGGCCTCCAGCCATTTCTCAGAGTTTGGTCCCACCATTGCTTCGATATAGTCTTTAGGCTTATCATTGTCCAACAATAATATATTGCGCTGCCCTGTCGTGAGGAACATAAACCTGTCGAACAACGCTTGTCCTTTATTATGAATTCAAAACCATCTTCTTCCAAACATGAAGAAGAGATGATGTCCTTGCTCAATACAGGAATATAATAACAATTATTCAATTCCATAACTAATCCTGAGGACAATGACAAGGATAAACACCTATGGCCAATGTAGCAACCTTTGCTCCATTGGCCACGCGAATCTCTACCTCGCCTCTTGCAAAACTTTAGTCCTTCTTAGTCCCTGCAACGATTTGCAAGTGTGAATCATCGATCCTATATCAAATACCCATGATTTGATAGGACAAATAGTAAGATTAATTTCTATAACGTTAATACCTGAACCGAAAGGAACAATTCCATTCTTTTTATCTTCCAAGTATTGCTTGCAATTCTTACACCAATGTCCTTTCTTATGGCAGTAGTGACATTCATCAGAAGTGATAGGACCAGCCTAGGACTTTCATTAGACTTAGGTTTATTGGTTGGGATCGCATCCTCACCTTTGCCTTTGGGCTTGCACTTCCGTTTATTATCATTCTAAACTATCATCACATGACCAGTGACTTTCTTAATGCTTTCCTCAGCTACTTGTAGCATCTGATGCAGTTTGGTCAAGGTCTTCTCCAAGCTTTTCATATGAAAATTCAAAATGAATAGCGCAAAGCTCGCAGGAAGCGAATAGAGAAAGACATCCGTGGCTAACTCTTGGTTGAGAGGAAAACCAAGTGAACATCTCTCAACCCTAGCTTGGTTCTCAAACATGCCTTGGTGTCCTTTAATCATAGTGAAGGCATCTGCCGACTCATTAGAATGCCTCAATTTTTGGGGATGGCATCTATGAAAACGCTATGAAAATTCAATCGGATTGATCATATCAAGCCGATTCCGAGTCATCAGAATGCCTCAATTTTTACTACATGAGGTCCCCTCGAGAAGGCAGTGGCCGCACACAACCTCAATCTGTTGGCCCGACTGTCGCCGGGAAATCCCGCCGACGGTGAGGTTCAGCGCCCCTCCCCAGTGCTGGAGAGGACGCCGAGAGAAGTAGTGGTGAGAGAGCGGGCGCTCAGTGAATAAACTAGTGCTAATGTGTATGATAAGAATGCTTGTCTCTTTCATTGATGAACTTATTAATTTATACAACTCTATGGTCAGGGTTTACATGCATGGAAAATACCCAAATTACCCTGGCCCAGGGGAAGTACCCAGATTGCCCTGATCTCTGGATCGTTGATCCTACAATCAACGGCTAGACTAGCTTTCTTACAATCCAAGTTGCTCTAATTCCTAATGTACCCTCGGGGGGCACACACTAACAAAGTTGTTGATTTGATTCGCTATTGTCAGAGGCTGTCGCCGGGTCTTCGTCCTCTAGCCCGGGACTTGTCAAATTATTCTCGATCACTCCGCAGGGTCTTCGTGAAGTCCTCGGCGAGCCTTCACTCCTCTGCCACCCTTCGGGAAAAGCCCCGAGGATCCTCATCGCTCGAGATTTTCCCGTGACCGTTTTGACCTTTCGCGTCCTCCACCAGACCCTTCGCGGATGTCCGAGTGTCTTGCTCCCAACCCAGGGGGTCTTGAAGTCATCTTAGGCACACTTCGCCGCTTACCCCTTCGGGTAAGGGTCTTCATGAAGGATCTTTACAGCATCTTCGTGGATATCCACCTTTCCCGGAGATGGGGTGGTTGCCCCTACAATAGAAGCCCCTTACGGTCACGTCGCCACCTCGCCATGGTGCCTGGCCGGAATATCTAGCTCCCCCCTTCTCCACGTCGAGGTGGTTTTCCCAAAGATGCTCTTTCTTTTTTGTTTCCGATGATATCTTCGCCCGTTGATGTGACTTGGACTAGACGTTCTGACATTGTCAGTGGCCTCGAAGTTGTCACGTTGATCTTGGCCGTCAATTGTGATACGTGTCTCAGATCTGTAGGCGTCCGTTGGAATTTTCTTTTTTTTTTCTTTTTTGTGACTCCTCGGTTTCTTCGTGGCGCATCGTCGCCGTTGGTGAGGACACGTGGCACTCATCCGCGCCCGCCTGTTTTCAATAAAAGGGGCCTTGCGGTTGTCTTCTCCCCACTTGCCCTTGCTTCAAGCTTTTGAGTTCCCGCCGCCGAGTGCTCTCGTTCTTGTGCACTCCGTCCGCCGCCGCCAGTTCACTTGCTCCTGCGCCCTCTTCCGGCCGCCGTAGGTTTGCTCGCTCTTGCGCGTTCCTTCTGCCGCCGGCCGTTCTCTCGCTCTCGGGCTTTCCATCCGCCACCGCCAATAGATCATTGCCGCGGGTTCACCGCCTTTCTTCACTGTCATCGAAGTTTGCAGGTACACCATTCGCCCGCTTCATTTGTCTAGTTTAGGGTATGAAGTTTTCGGTCATGAGTTTTGTGTCGGCGAACATGCCAGGGTTGGTTGTATTGGCGACGCTGGTTGCACCACCGTTCACCTATTGATTATGTCCCTAATGTTTCTGTTTAAACATTCTGTGTTGATTGTGCGTGCTTCTCTCTCTTTTTTTATTTAAAGTTTTCGAAGGGTTTCTTCTTTGAAATATTGATTTTTTTTATTTGTGCAGTTTTCTGAACCTTCGATGGCCCCGAAAAAGATCCTGAGTCCTACAGATCTTGCGCGGCTGTCTTGGGAGCTGGGGCAATCGAGGATGACGCCTGATATGCTCGCGAAGGTGTCCGACTGCTCTGCTGCGGACGAAGGAGACTTCAGACTCCCGAGGCAAGAGACGACCCCTCGGCAAAATGCTGACGAGGCGGTCATCTTCAACTCGCAGGTGAAGGCGGGTCTTCGGATACCGTGCACCCGCCTCGTCGGGGAAGTTCTTGAGCTGTACGGGGCGCAGCTCGTGCACCTCTCCCCGGACGCCGTGGCCCAGCTGGCGGTGTTCGAGTGGGCGCTCTGAAGCTATGGCGCGCAACCAAGCGCCCGAGTCTTCGGTTTCCTTCACGAGGCGCGGTGGCAGGGGAAGACCAACGGCAGCGCCTTCGGATGCCTGAACTTTGTCGTGAATTCGGCGCATTCTGCGGACTTCCCGTCCCTGGCCACGAAGAAGTGGGATGGAGCGGCTGGTCTGAGCTGGAAGCTATACTGGTTTTACCAGAGGGGGGATGCCATGGATGCTCCACTGAGATACACCCTAGGGGCTGTGGACTACGTGAAGTTCCCGATGGAGAAGTTGTCCGGTTCCGAAGAGGCGCAGCGGCTCCTACTTCAGAGAATCAGCAGACGCTTTTCCATACGATGCCTCGCCGAAGAGTTCTACGCGGCCAAGGTGAGGCCGCTAATGCGCAGTTGGGAGGACTTCGTCATCGTCCGCGAGGGAGGCGACCACCTCGCTCTTCATGATGAAGATCACCGTCCCCGGAAGCTGGAATCGGCCATGGAGAGGGCCGAAGAGATGTTCGGGCTGCTTCGCCCCGACGAAGTCACGTGGGCCCGCGAAGCTGGGGTGAGCGCACGCGTCAACCACATCCTCGGGGTAGTTACCCCCTGGGCAGAGCCCGAGCCGAAGAGGGGCGGGAAGAGAAATGCTGCCGATGGCGCTGCCGCGGGCTCCTCGAAGCGGTCCCGTGGTGAGTATTCTCCTTTACCCGCCATACGTCCTCGGTTTATCATCTCTAACTGATTTTTCAAATCAGAAGCCGCCAGCGCTGAGGATGAGGAGGAGGACGAAGAGGAGGTCGAGGAAGAAGGCCGGCTTGCCGAGGATGACCGCACTTCGCCGGACGCGCAAAGTGCCGCCAGTGGTTGTGACGATCCACTGGACGTCCTGGTTAGTAAGACCCCTTCGGGACCTTTGGATCCTGGACACGGCTCCAACGAACTTCAAGGGAGCCACGGAGCAGGGTCTCTTCCTTCGGGTCAGGGTCCCGTGACTCCCGAAGGGGCCTCCGTGAACGTTGCTACAAAGGCCGACGGCTATACCGCTGGCTTCGTAGTTGACACGGAGTTTTGGTTGGCCGACTCTCCCCCTGAAGGTTCGTTATCCTATCTCGGCGCCCCCTCTTTTGTCTTGTTTCTCTTTTACTTATGCTCTCCTCTAGCAGAGGGGGTTAACGAGGAGCCACCTTAGGTGCCCGTCTCGGTGGCCGTTGGTGCTAACACCGTGACTGACGCCATCTTGGCGTTGGTGGCAACCACCGCCGTAGAGAGGGTGTCTTCGCTGACTACCCCGACCGCACCCGTCGCCGAAGGTTCCGCTTTACCATCCGCGGTCGAGGGAGTAGCCCAGCGAGTTTCTGTCACGCCCGGCGCTACATCCTCGGCAGCGGCGACGACTATCGAGGGAGGATCTTCGCGTGCAACTCCTCTCGCGCCCATTGCCGCCCCTACCTCTGATACTTCTTATCTGGAGGCCGATGTACTTCTCCCCGACGATCACGTTGCGGATATCGTCGGGCGGTTGCCTTCGGCAGTCCTCGATCGCTACGAGGCGCTCCCCCTGCTGGAGAACATGCGCAACGTCGAGACATGCCTTGTTACTGTAATTTTTAATTTTTAATTTTTTTTGTTACTTATGTCTGTATTAAACTTTGCAGAGCTTGTCTTGTAACCATGCCGCATCGGCACAAGTGTTGGGCCTCTCGGAGAGGTGTACTATTCTCCAGGGTCGTGTCGTCGCCCTTGACCGAGAGAACCACACCCTTCGGGAGGTTAGTTTAAAGGAGAAGGAGCTGGTGGCTCTCCTTAGGTCGGAGAAGGAGCAGGCGGAGCAGCACGCGAAGACCGCCGAGGAGGCTTTCGCTGCGCTCCGTGCCGAAGTTGAGTCCCAGCGGGCCAAAATTGAATCGTCGCGCAAGGAATGCAGCGACTTGCGCGACGATCTGAAAAAAGGGAGCCGCGGAGCTGGGAATTCTTCGAGGTTCCTTGACGAAGGCTAAGCAACAATTGGACGCTCTCCAAGCGGAGATTCTTTCTTTAAGTCAAGTCTTCGCCCAACAAATCAGTAGGTTAGGGACAATCGTCGTGAGCGCCCCCCGAAGAATCCGGCTTTAGCCGTGAAGTACTTAAAGGAGGCGATCGGGACCGTTTTGGAGGGGTCACTGCACTATGGATCAGACTGCGCCGTCAGCTCGATCTTCGCATTTTCAACGATGCTGAAGAATGCTGGGTGCACACATTTCTTCGGCCTTCATCGCCAGCTCATTTGACCGCGACAGCCGCCAAGTTGTTCGGGATTTTTTGGTTAAGTTCTGGCGAGCTGGCGGACCGGCCTTCTGCCGTGCTTTTATGGGCTACGCGAGGCAGAGGACTTCTTCGACTACGCCTCCAAAGACTGCGGGGCCCTAGGTGTCCAACGAAGGCCCTCCAACGGTTTCTGTTCCTCAGGATCCCAAACATCCTGCAGATCCGAAGGGCAAGAAGCCAGCGGAGTAGGATAGTAATAGTTTTAGGATTCTAATATCTTTTGCTAATGTAATATATGATCTGTTATCTTGAAGTTGTCCTGTATTGTGAATGACCTTATTTATCTTCGTGATGTTTTATTTCCATTTTGCTCGCCCGTTACTTCTCCGTCTTATTGCTTTCCCTACTCGTGACATCGTTAGCGTAGTCGGTATTCGCGAAGGCTTATTGCCCGCAAAGGTTACGTTTCGAGTGTCTGGCACGAGTGCTCTTGGCCTCGCGCTAGCCCCTTGGCGCTTTTGCGCGTCACACGTTCGTGAAGGCTCGTGGTCCGCGAAGGTGGCATTCTGGGTGTCTGGCGCGAGCGCTCTTGGCCTCGCGCCAGCCCTTTGCACTTTTGCGCGTTACACGTTCGCGAAGGCTCATGGCCCGTGAAGGTGGCATTTTGGGTGTGGCGCGAGCGCTCTTGGCCTCGCGCCAGCCCCTTTGCGCTTTTGCGTGTTACACGTTCGCGAAGGCTCGTGGCCCGCGAAGGTGATGTTTTGGGTGTCTAGCACGAGCGCTCTTGGCCTCGCGCTAGCCCCTTGGGGCTTTTGCGCATTATACCTTCGCGAAGGCTCGTGGCCCGTGTAGGTGAGGTTTTGGGTGTCTCGCGCGAGCGCTCTTGGCCTCGCGCCAGCCCCTTGGCACTTTTGCGCATTACACGTTCGCGAAGGCTCGTGGCCCGCGAAGGTCATGTTTCGGGTACTTGGCGCGAGTGCTCTTGGCCTCACGCTAGCCCCTTAGTAAGTTTGAAGTGTCTGCACGGGAATGCTCCTTTTCTTTATTTCATTTGAAATTACATTCCCGCAGGATTTTTCCGGTCGCAGCCGGTTTTGGGCGTCTAAGCCTCATTAAAAACTCCGCTCGTAAAACCCGCTAGGGAAAAACCGAGTCGGAGAAAAGAGTACTCAGCGCTTTTACATTGTCTTATGGGTAATATTTGATCAGGTTCTTCGCGTTCCAAGTGTTTGGGACCGAAGAGCCGTCAAGGTTGGAGAGGTGGAACGATCCTTGTCTTGTCTGTTTGTTAACAATGAAGGGTCCGTCCCAGGTGGGCTCTAGTTTGGATGGCCGTTGTGGCATTTTCCGAAGGACCATGTCCCCTTCCTGGATCTCCCGTGGTCTCACACGCTTGTTGTAGGATTTGCTCATTAGCTCATTATACTTTTCTAAGGCCTGCTTTGCCTCAAGCCTGTCTTCTTCGACGGTGTCTGTCGGTGGTTGATCATTGATGTTGGCTCCACCTGTTATGAACCGAAGGGTCTTCGCCTGAATCTCAGCCGGTGTTACTGCCTCTTCGCCATAGACCAGCCTGAAGGGTGAATATCCCGTTGGCCTTGTAGGTGTCGTGCGAATTACCCAGAGTGTCTTTTCCAATTCTTCGGGCCATTTTCCTTTTGCTTCATCTACTAATCTTCTTTTTAGCGATTTCATGATGTTCTGATTTGCTCGTTCCACGGCACCGTTCGCTTGTGGGTGTCCCACAGAAGCATGGCATATTTTTATGCCGAGGTCTTCACAGAATGATTTGAATTTTGATGAGATAAACTGTGATCCATTATCAGCCACCACTTCTTGTGGTATGCCAAACCTGCATATCACTTTTTTCCAAAAGAAATGTTGGGTCTTCGCAGCTGTGATGCTCGTCAATGGTTCTACTTCAACCCATTTTGTGAAGTAGTCAATTGCGACAATGATCCACTTGAATCCCCCTGAAGCCTGCTTGAGGTCCCCCACAATATCAACCCCCCATCTTGCGAAGGGCCACACTGGTGGTGAGGGCTGTAGGTTCGTTGGCGGAGCCCTTGGTGGGTTTGTCATCCATTGATACCCTCGGCATCTTTTTACAAATTCTTCTGCGTCTCTATTGGCCGTTGACCAATATATTTCCATGCGTAATACCTTCGCTGCAAGGGCCCTTGGGCTTTGGTGCGAGCCGCAGATTCCTGCGTGCACTTCCGCCAACGCCTCTTTTCCTTCTTCCTTTGAAACACACCTCATCCATGGCGTGCCAATCCCCGACTTGTAAAGTAGGCCATCCATCATGATATACGTTCTTGCACGCTGCTTCGTTGTGTGCGCTTGTCTACCATCTTCGGGTAACTCACCATCCTGAAGATACTTGACGATAATTGTCCGCCAATCTTCTTCCAAGGATCTTGCTATGAGTTGTACGTCGGGACATACAGATGCTCGTGATATTACTTCGTAAACACCCCGTCAGGTATTCTTGTGGAGTATGTCGCTGCTTTGGCCAGCTCATCTGCTCTCATATTTCCCCCCTTGGTATTGTTTTCACAGAGATCCCGACGAAATGCTTCTCCATTGTTCTTACGGCTTCCAGGTATTTTGCCATTTCGGTGTCCTTGGCTTGAAAGTCCTTTGTTATATGTCCTTCTATCAGCTTTGAGTCGGTGTAGATGACGACCCTTTTCGCTCCGAGGGATTTTGCTTTCCGAAGACCCAACAGAAGTCCTTCGTATTCAGCCGCATTGTTTGTAGTCTTGAAATTTAGTTTGAGAGAATACTCTGTGCTCTGCCCTTCAGGGTCAGTTACAATTGCTGATGCTCCTGCTCCTTCTGCTGTAAAGGAGCCATCGGATTTTATGCTCCACAAGGGGGATAGGGCTGGGCCTTTTTCCGAAACTTCCGCCGACCATTCTGATATGAAATCGGCAAGTGCTTGAGCTTTAATGGCCGTCCTTGGTTCAAATGCGATGTCGAAAGGTGCTAGCTCTGCAGCCCACTTCGCAATTCTTGTAGTGGCGTCTTTGTTTTCAAATATAAACCTTAGAGGATATGCTGTGGGCACCTTTATCTTGAATTCTTGAAAGTAATGCCGTAATTTTCTTGATGCCATAAGTAATGCATAAGTTATTTTCTCTAGCTCAATGTAATTTCTCTTTGCTCCTTGCAATGATTCCGATACATAATATACGGGCATTTGTCCCCCTTCGGCTTCATCCTTCATGAGGACTGTGCTGACCACAACGTGGCTTGTTGATAGATACAAGGTTAGGTGCGTTGCCCCATTCGGACTGGCGAGTCTTGGCAGTTGTTGAAGATGATCCTTGAGCCTTGCGAAGGCATCCTTGCATTGAGGTCCCCACTCAAAGGGTGATGTACCCTTAATTGTGCTGAAGAAGTGTTTGTGTTTTTCTGCGGCCTTCGGAAGAAATCTCCCTAGGGCGGCTAGCTTTTCTAAGAGGCTTTGTGCTTGCTTCTTATTTTCTGGATCTTTCATGCATTGAATTGCATCAATCTTCTCCTTATTAGCCTCTATCCCTCGGTGCGACACTAGGAATCCCAGCAACTTTCCTGTTTCCACTGCAAAGGTGCATTTTGTTGGGTTCAATTTTATGCCTTCTGCTCTCAGTCTTGTGAAGGTCTCTTGAATATCCTCGCAGTGGTCCCTCCTTCGCTTGCTTTTTACGACAATGTCGTCGACATATGCTTCCACATTTCTTCCCATCTGTTTTGCAAGAACCTTCGCGATGAGCCTTGCGAACGTTGCGCCTGCATTTTTTAGACCAAAAGGCATTCTCCGGAAGCAATACGTGCCGAAGGGTGTTATGAAGGCCGTCTTCTCTTCATCTTCCTTTCTCATATACACTTGATGATAGCCTGATTAGGCGTCCAGGAAGCTCATTAGTTCACAACCCGCCGTCATGTCAACCAGCTGGTCAATCCTTGGCAGGGGAAAATCATCTTTGGGGCACGCCTTGTTAAGATTTGTGAAGTCAACGCACAGTCTCCAGGTACCGTTTGACTTCTTCACCATCACGACATTTGCGAGCCACTCCGGGTACGCGACCTCCCGAATGACTTGGGCTTGACGCAATTTTTCCACTTCTATCTTTGCTGCTTCCTGTCTGTCGGGCCCCATCTTCCTAAGTTTTTGTTTGATTGGTTTTGCATCCACTTTCACGTTTAGCGAGGGTTCGATCGTCTCCCTAGGGACCCCCTTAGACTCTCCCGGCACCCAGGCAAAGATGTCACTGTTTTGCCGAAGCAAGTTGATGACATTTGCTTCTTCTTCTTCGGAGAGTGCGGTTCCGATGGATATTGTTCTCTCTTCATTCTCTAGGAATAATAGAATCTTCTTCGTTTCGCTCTCTGGCCTGACCTGGGGCTTGTAACCCTTCGGCCTGTATTGGGAGTCGACTCTCTCCGTAGTCTGGACTGGCTTGAGCCTTGGCATACCTTCAAGTTCATTTTTTCTTGCTGATTGTTGATTTCCTCGGATGGTGATGACTCCCCCTTCGGCGGGCAGTTTCATACATAGATAGTTGTGATGTATAATTGCCCCGAAGGCATTGATGATTCCTCTTCCGAAGATTGCGTTGTACCGATAGTCCATATCAACAACATCGAAGCAAATATTCTTTGTGATCTTTCTGTTGCCTTCATGGAAAGTAACAGGTAATGATATCTGGCCCACAGCAGCAACAGGCTCTCCTCCAAACCCTATGAGCGGCATGTGCGAAGGTGTTAATCTGTCCTCTGGTATATTGAGTTGCTTGAACGCGCTGGTGAAGATGATATCTGCAGAGCTTCCTCCGTCCACTAGCGTCATTTGGACATCATATTCTGCGATTTCTGCTGTGATCACGAAGAGGTCTTGGTGTGGGAACTTCACGCCCTTGGCGTCAGTCATATCAAAGGTTATCGGAGGAGCCGGTGCTGGTTTACTTGACACTGAGACATGTGACACCTCACGAATGAACTCTTTTCTTTTTCTGTTCGATGCGAGGTTCAGCGAGGATCCTCCGGTGATGACATGGATGACCCTTCGGTTTTCCTGTTCGACCATATGAACCCTCTCGGGAGATTGGCGATATTGATCCCTCGGGCGCTGGCCTTGCCTTCGTTGTCGTTTCTGGTTTTGGTAGTTTTTACGTTGCGTTTTAACATCCCTACATTCCTCTGTTGTAGCGAATAGTTCTCTCCATGCACCGCACAGTATTTCTTTTCCTTGTTCTCCTAATTGCCTCCCCGGAATCTGTCATTCCTGTGGTAATTCTCCCTCCGGTAATTGTCATTCCTTCGATCATCTCTTCTGATGTTATCTTTTCGATTGCTGTACTCATCCCTTCAGGAATTATAATCCCTTCGGGGATAATCCCCTCTCCTATTGTTGTCAATGGCTCTTCGCTCGTCAGTTTGTTTGGGTTCAATGTTGGTTATCCTTTTGTTGGAATTTTGATGTTTCTTGTTCTTCTCTGAATTGCTCTCTTTGTGGCCATCCCGATCCTTGTGTGTATTTAGTTGGCCTTGCCTCCTCAAATTCTCCTCCTCTCTCTTTGCATACCCCTCAACTTCATCGTAGAGAAGCGCTGCCGTTTGCGGTGGGTCCTGAGTCAACTTGTGTAGAAGGGGTCCTGGTTGAAGCCCTCTTCGGATTGCGTTGATTACCGAAGAGTCTGACACATCTCTTATCTGGCAACGTACAGCAACAAATCTTTTATAGTAGTCTCTTGTGCTTTCCTTTTTGCCTTGTTCCAAGGCGAAAAGGTCCCCTTCTACCATTCTTTGGATATAATTTCCTTGAAAGTTGTTAGCGAAGGCATCTTTGAGTTGATTCCATGAGTGTATGGATCCTTGTGGTAGTGAAGTGTACCATGAGAGTGCAGTACCCTTCAGCGTTAACAACAAACTCTTTGCCTTGATATCATCATCTCCACCTGCTGCTTCAACCGCCGTGTCATATACATCCAGGAATTCGTTTGGGTCGGTGTCTCTAGAGAACTTGAATACACCTGGCATCTTGAATCCTTCGAGCCATTTTTTGCCATGAAGGTGTGCGCTCAGAGACCCTTCGGTAGCCTTCCTCGGCTGTGCCACCATTACATTTTGCCGATGTTGCTCATGGTTTTCCTCCGGGTATGGGATTCTTCGAGGCACGCAGTGCCGTTGGGGCTGGATTGTCATGAGCTCTCTTCGGAGCAGGTCGATTTGTTTCTCCAACAGTCTTCTTCTATCTCGCAGGATGTCTTCAGCAGATGTAGGGTCTTCGTGTTGACGCTCTTGCATGGGATGGGTGGGTGGGTTTTGCTGTATCTCCTCTCTGACGACTCTGCTGGGTCCTGGCTCGTCGAGTCTACCACCGCCCATGGCCGGGGTATCTTGGCTCTGGTTCCTCCAGCCCTGCAGGTTGATGCCGGGGGCTCTTGGGATGTTTCTGCCAGGTCCTTGCACCGCCGCGTCTTCACGCCGCTGTTCAGTCGTTGGCGCAGTGGCGATCGCCCTTTAGGCCGCTCCCTCCATCGTCTCGCCAGTGATATCTTGTTCGCTCTGGATTTGCCGCTCCTGCCTTGCGTATGCTCCGTCGTGCCTCGACTCCGGCAGCTCGCCTCCGGCCGCTACGACACTCCTCCTGGGTCTAGCCATCACCGTAACCGCTCGCCTCTCCCCACGGACGGCGCCAACTATCGCTGGGAAATCCCGCCGACGGTGAAGTTCTGCGCCCCTCCCCGGTGCTGGAGAGGACGCCGAGAGAAGTAGTGGTGAGAGAGCGGGCGCTCAGTGAATAAACTAGTGCTAATGTGTATGATCAAAATGCTTGTCTCTTTCATTGATGAACTTATTAATTTATACAACTCTAGGGTCAGGGTTTACATGCATGGGAAATACCCAAATTACCCTGGCCCAGGGGAAGTACCCAGATTGTCCTGATCTCTGGATCGTTGATCCTACAATCAACGGCTAGACTAGCTTTCTTACAATCAAAATTGCTCTAATTCCTAATGTACCCTCGGGGGGACACACACTGACAAAGTTGTTGATTTGATTCGCTATTGTCAGAGGCTGTCGCCGGGTCTTCTGCCTCTAGCCTAGGACTTGTCAGATTATTCTCGGTCACTCCGTAGGGGTCTTCGTGAAGTCCTCGGCGAGCCTTCACTTCCCTACCACCCTTCAGGAAAAGCCCCGAGCATCCTCATCGCTCGAGATTTTCCCGCGACCGTTTTGACCTTTCGCGTCCTCCTCCAGACCCTTCGCGGATGTCCGAGTGTCTTGCTCCCAACCTAGGGGGTCTTGAAGTCATCTTAGGCACACTTCGCCGCTTACCCCTTCGGGTAAGGGTCTTCATGAAGGATCTTTACAGCATCTTCGTGGACATCCACCTTTCCCGGAGATGGGGTGGTTGCCCCTACAACACCGACGTGTTCGACACGCGCAATAGCCTCAATGGTGTTACCAGCTGGTAGGGGTAATGCACGACACAAATCTGATCAAGCACGAACTAATCTTTTTAGTCGTGTGGCGCTATCAACTTACACCTCAAACAACCTCAATACCGATTGGTCATATCAAACCGTGCTAATCACTATAGCATATCCATATATGCGCATGACCTAGATCCAAAACTATACATGATCTGCTCTAATACTACTGAAGGGAAACGGGTAGGCTACGCTAGCCTAATTTCAAAATTTTCTACCACGAGCACCCAGGACATCATGCAAGCAGAGGATCATAGACCGTTACTCTTAGTCACAGTGGCAAGAGAGTCGAAGTAGCTGATTCCAATGTTGCGCGTGTCGAGATACAAGAAGTAGTTGTTCATGTCGAGCTGAACATCTCCTTCTCGCCGATCACCACCGCTGTAATGTCGTACGTACTGCCGTAGAGGAAGTAGTCGATCTCGCTGACCTTCTCCTCCTTGTCGTCCAATCAGCGCCTTAGCAACAGCAGAAATGCCTCTACGGTATCCACACATCCAGGGGTGGAACACCGTGTACCGGTGTGCTAGCACCGCACATGCATGGCTAGGGTTTCTAGGAGTCGTTAAGTATGTGATGCTAGAGTTATGTAGTGGCGAACTCGTCTGTGTGCATGTAACATCCTCATTTTTTTAAAAGTATTCATTTGCATCATGCATTGCATTGCATTACAATTTTTAAAGAAATAATTTTTCACAAAATGAGTATGTTACTGGTTTATTGATAAAAACTTTAAAATTAATTGAGTTGTTTTACGAATATTTTATACAGTAATTAAAGTAAAATATTTATATTTCAAAAGAGAATAAAATTATATTTGAATTTGGTTTTCAAAGGAGAAAATCAGAGACCCTTTCCTATTCTCCTTGGACCCACTTGTCATTCTCTCTCTTTGCCCTTCCATCTTCCCTCTAACTCTTTGTGTTCTCTCTCTCACTGATCCCTCTCTTGTGTCGACACAGGAGACCTCCCAAATCCATCTAACTTCCTCCACTTTCTTAATTTGGCCATCAATTCTCCATTGCTAGCGGTTACCACTCCTTAGTGGTGATAATTAGGCTTATTTGAATTTTTCTGTACTCAATCACACAAACCTCAAATTAATTGATGTTTCTGTTAGCTTCATAGAAACCGAATGGACACATTTGAGGCTTCTGGCTAAACCAATTTGGTCCCGAGCCATCGCCGCCATTACTACTACTGAAGTATCGATAATAGCGCAATGGTGCTCGTTGCTGGTCTAAACTCAACTACCATCGACCAATTGGATGAGCTCCATGGTGACACGTGGATGCCCTAAGTCCATCTGTTCATGCCCTAGGTCACTGGCACATCGTCGTCGCCATCTTTCTGAGCTTGGCCATCGGTGATGGAATGCCATAACCTCACTTCCCCGTCTTTCTCCTCTTTGTTTGTCCACTCGCAGGATCCTAATAAACCCCACAACTATGACACTAATATGGAATAACACATCTATGCTTGTTCAAAACCAGCTATTAGTGACTGTTCTTGAATTGGCGCAGCAAAACATGAACTGATAATGCAAATTATCAGTGCATGTTCTTGAATTTGCATAGATAGGTATATCTGTGTTAGCACTAATATCATACTATCAGTATCGGTGCATAATTATACCGAGCACTTATAACCATCTATTAGCGCCAACTGCAAATATTTTTCATTTTTTGCAAAATGCTAGCCTAAAACTATAGCACCATCCATTAGCTCGTCGCACCAGGAATTGTGCATGGACTGCTCGTCTTCGTCATGTTCTGGAGACTTGTATCCAGAGTGAGAGTTAGAGTCATCAATGTAGTTCAACAAGCTCTAGGGAGGCTCACTACCAGCAAACCGGCTATTACAACCGGTTCGAAACAGGTTTCAGAACCGGTTTTGGAATCGGTTGTAGGTAGCCGCGACTGATACCCTCCGGGTAACACTCGCGGTTCCTCCAACCACTTATGGTACGACACCACAAACGGTTCGGAACGCTCCCTGGCAGGCTGGTGGAGTCGCCACATGGGTGCTCTCTACAAGCAGCGAGAGGGGCGCCATGTGTGCCCTCTCCACAAGCGGCTGGAGTTACCAACCACTTGTCGAGAGCCTCTCAGGCAGCGAGGGGAGCACCACGTGTGCCCTCTCCACAAGCGGTTGGAGTTACCAACCGCTTGTAGAGAGGCTGAGCGCAAATTATATTCAATATAGAATATGTTCTGAGAGGGGTTTTCAATATGAATTTTGACAATAAAATTAAATACAACTACAATATTTTTTTACAATTAAATATATAATATGATGTGTACTCATTCACACAACCACAGTTAAGTTCATTTACACAATAATACGAATGAATCAAAAATATGTACATACATGAAATAAGGAGCATACTGAAGCAATGTTTATACATTTCAAGAGTACAAGGGTGAATCTTCAGGTCATTTGTTACTTACATCGCTATTTATGGCCTTCGATGATTCCGATATTTCACGTGTCATTACAGAAGAACAATCTTTCCATCCCTTTGTGTGGAACTCGTCTTTGGTGGATATAATCTCGTCAACAATGAAGCCGATAAGTTGTTCTTGGATTGCCGCAACCTAGTGAGGCGGGATCACACCATGCACATCGAGGTAAGACTGCCAAAGCAGGAAATAAATAAATCTCTGAACACGCAAATTGTAAGTACTAAGAAATTGAGATGCATCATTAATTTGGTACTTTTGACATACACACACCTTGTCGTTTATTTTGGGCACATCACCGTGGCAAAGATTTTACATGTAGTGGCACACATAATAGCCACATAAGTTGTTTCTAGCCGTTTGCTGTATAACCTATGATGAAATTTAAAAAGAATACAATTATTGAGATGAAAAACTATCACTAAAGAATATGAATTAATTAATATGCTTTATTACGTACTCGAGTGCTTAATTGGACTGTGAATTCGTTCTTTAAAGTTCCTTTATGCTTTTTTCGGAACCTTGCGAATGCCCTGTGATGCGTTAATACATGAATAGTAATTATTAGAGTTTGAATTAATTAAATAGCTAGGCATTTCAATAGAATAAGGAAACCATCTAATAAATTAATATATGCCATACCGATTTAGCGTGTCAATGATATATTGATATTTTTGCTGTGGTTTCCTTCTTGAGTCTTGAACAATGATCTTGCTATTATCAAGCATGATAACAAGAAGGACCCAATGAAACCTATTAATATATTTCGACATATATATGTAATTAGTCATATTATGTATGCTTTAAAAAGCTAGGAATGAGCGGTTGTGAGGAACGGATATATATGTGCTCGAAGTTGAAGGACGGAAGTATGTACGGTTTGTAGTGCTGTCCCAAGAGTGTATCCAGAATGTAATCCTCAACAACCTTTGGGTTGTATCCGAAGACAGCCTCGTTGACAATCTCTGGGTCTATGAAGCCTATGTTGAAGTTACCCTGTCTTCTACATCGTTGTATCTCCATTCTACATAGAAATAAAAAAACTATTAGAGTTGCAACTTTCTGGTACGAGGAAGCACATGGTAAACTTATTAGTTTGACACTTACAGACACCAGCAGCTCATGAGAGACACGTTGACAGCGTCCTGATGGTAAAAATGGTACAAGTCTTCGAATTCTAGCCATATTTGGTTGTCCCCGTAATAGAAATGTTCGTTTGTGATATGGAGGGGGAACATATTTCTTTCTTGAGCGGACTCTACTATGTACCATTCATGAAATTACCGCATCTTGGTTGGTAAATCCTTTATGTTTTTAGGGTTAACCAACTCCCGGCCCAACTTATATTGCCATCTCACTTCTGCCATTGGGATATCATCCGTTAATCCAAGAGCTTCAGCTGTAGAACGTAGGTTTGCCTCTTTCTTGAATTGGTCAAGCTGTTCTTGCTCTTTCTTCTTCTTTGCCGCCTCTACCTTATCCCGTTTAGACTTCTGTGTAGTCTTTGCTATTGTCCGGTTGTGGTCTGACGGCGTATGCAGTGGCACTGCATGGGTTGTCGCGAAGTGTTTTGAAGCTTTTCGATCAATTGCTTGCTTCGGCGCTGGCACCTTAGGTGCGAAGTGTGCAGCAACTTCTGCCGCAACGATTTTGCTTGTCTCCTCGTCCGTCATATCATATGCCCTTTTTGAGGGTTCCTTTGACCTTGTTGATCGGCTGAACTAGGCCTTCTCAGGAGGAGGATGGTTCCTTCTTATTTGAAGCTTCTTTCGCGAAGGAGATGGTGGAGGCATGCTTTTCCTAGTGGGGTTCGTTTTTGATGGAGGTGCTGGTGGAGTTGGGCTTCTGCGTGGAGCAAGTGGTGGAGCAGGAGTACTCTGTATTGGCGGCGAGGCATTGCGTGGTGGTGACGTTGGAGGAGGCGTGGTTTGTCGTTGTGGAGGAGGCAAGCTTCCTCCAGCCGGCTCCAATTGTTCGATGTCTCTTGGTGGAGATGACACCTCCACGCCATCTGGAAACATGATATACCGTTTTCGCCAGAGGATGATATCACGGAGGGCCTGTCCAAGCTTGGCTACCTCATTGCCTCCAGCAATATCGAGCAGAAGATCTTTAAAACCGCTTAACACCTCCTCCACGGCGACTTTCGAGTAACCGGGGGTATCTCGTTGCAATGAAATGTCTAGCTCGGCTCTACTGGGAACGCCATGCCGTAAGCCACCTTTATGGAGAGGTTCTGGCGCTGGACATGTAGCTCACATCGCGATTTAACCTTGATGTCGATCCTTTGGAAAATGCCCGAGGTCATCCCCATCGGTGCGCGGTGGGCCTTACAATGCTCCGCCAGCGTGGAGGCTCAAGGGTGATCATTGCGTCTGGCAGATTTCTTGGACCTATTCCCTGAAGCTTGTTGAGGGCCACTTGTTGCGCAACTATGTCGCCAATGCTATCCTGGGTAGCTCTTGGCTCCCTTTCCAATTGGCTGTATTTGTATAGCTCTCTGGTTTTGCTTCTTGCTCGGCTCCTATACGTTTGGGAATCCTTCGCGAATCCGTGCTTCTATGGCGTCGACGAACTAATACCTCTTGTCTGTCCCGGGTGCTCCGTATTTTGGAGGGCATGTGTCAGCTCGTCATTCTCCCTATCTGTCACTAAGGAACCTGACTGAGACTGTTGAACGGCTTGTATGATCCTTTGCCCAACATCTTGCACTGCCGGTGCCATCACCAAGCTGCCGTCATCTGCAAGGGCCCCCCGTAAGCCATGAACCAATTTCGCAGGCAAAATTCCCAGTCAGCAGTAGAAGGTGGTACATCCTTGGCCAATAATTCTTCCTCCCGCTTCTCCCATTTCGGTATAGCCTTGATGTAACCACCGGTGCCGAGATGGTAGTGGTATTTCTTTTTCTGTGCATTTATCTTGTTCTTTTGGCTCGCGGCTTGGCCTTCAGCTGACAGCTTGTACCCCTCAAACGCTTCTCAGTAATCGGCTAGCTTAGGAAATAGATTGAAGTCAGGCCTTTGTCCTTTTTGCACATACTTGGCATTTAGAGATGATTTCCACGACTAAAATACGGTTGCCATCTTTTTCAAAGTGTATTTATTTACTTTGTCTTCGAACCCTTCAGAGAATTTGAAATTGTCCTTAATATCTGTCACAGCAGGTCCTTCGTAGCTTGAGGGACTTCAGCCCATTTCTGGATGCCAATTGGGACGTGGTCCCTTACATGGAAACCACAAGCGTTGTTGAATGGGCCAATTGCTGAAAGAGGGGCAATCGGCATCCCGTCGGAGTTAACGTCGGTAAATACATGCTTTGCCGACGACTTCTTGTTAGGTCCTCGTTTCGATTGGTTGCTCGATGTACCTTGCTTAAATTATAGAAAAATATGAGCGTGTTAAGAGTGTTTTATATTGCTCGAAAGACGGCGTGTACCAGGGCATTATTGTGGCATTACCTCGCTGGCCCTAGTGTCCACGGCATCACCGGAACTAACGGTAGTAGCATTAGCGTTGCCTTGGTTCACGGCCTCATCGGCAGCTTTGTTATCGGCCGCTTCGGCAGTAGCGTTAGCGTCACCTTCGTCGTATCCTATGATGCTACCCTGCGCGATCGAGTCTAGCAGGAACTGTTCTTCCTCATCGAAAATAGGGTCAGCACGGCCTGGTTGCTCCATCTATATATCATAATTGCGAAACAATGTTAAATTAGTATTGCTACTTGTGCACATGACATAATTGCGAAACATTGTTAAATATATTTATATCTCTCTTCCTATCTCTCTCTATCTCTCCCTATCTCTCTCACTTCCTATCTCTCTCTATCTCTCCCTACCTCTCTCTCCCCTATCTCTCTCTCACTTAGATCCCTATCTCTCTCTCTCTCTCCCTATCTCTCTCTCTCACTACCTATATCTCTCTCTCTCACTCCCTATCTCTCTCAACTCTCTCCCTCTCTCTCACTCCCTATCTCTCTCTCCCTATCACTCCCTATCTCTCTCTATCTCTCGCTATCTCTCTCTCTCACTCCCTATCTCTCTATCTCTCTCTCACTCCCTATCTCTCTCACTCCCTATCTCTCTCTCTCAATCCCTATCTCTCTATCTCTCCCTCCCTATCTATTTCTCTATTTTTTCTCGTTGGGACGTTTCATCGAACACCCTGTGTGCAGACATAAAACAGAGGGAGTGTGCGGCGTGGGCGTGGGCAACCTAGGTCCTCCGGGGGATTGGGGGGAACGGGGGCTTGTCGTGAGGTCAACGGCGCAGTGGAGGTCCGACGGCGAGGTGACGATGAGGGCGCCTGGCGGTGTGAAGCGTCGGCGGTGGTGGCGGCGCGCGACGAGAAGCGCGGCAGCGGCGGTGAAGAGGCGGCGAAACACGCGCTGGGTCTCGGCGGAGAGACGCAGCGACGAGGGCGCGCGCACGGTGGAGGAGGCGTCGAGCGCGGCGCGGGGGCTTGAAGGAGATACGGCGGAGCGATAGAGGAGTGAAGCGTGGGACGGCTCGGGACTTAGAAAAATTTTGGGAAGAGTGAAGCGCGCGGAGAAGACGATCTAAAATATATAGGAAACCCCTCTATAAGCGGTTCGTAATACGAACCCCCTGTAAAAGGGCCTCTACAAGTGGTTGGTAGTCCGAACCGCTTATAGAAGGTCTCTTCTACAAGGGGTTCGTATTACAAACCGCTTGTAGAGGTCCTCTTTAATACGAACCCCTTGTAGAGGTTCCCTTCTACAAAGGGTTTGTATTACTAACCGCTTGTAGAGGTCCTCTTCTACAAGGGGTTCGTATTGCGAATTACTTGTAGAGGTTACTTTCTACAAGGGGTTTGATTACCAACCGTTTGTAGATGACATTTACAAGCGGTTCGTATTACGAACCGCTTGTAGAGGGGCTTTTCGGGGGTTTCCTTCTCTATTATTCTTTTTTTATTAAACTTTTTTAAAATGTTTAAAATATTAGTACTTATGTTTCATATTTTTTAAAAATATTTTTAATTTCAGACTTGTGTTTCATATTTCATTAAAATGTTTAAAATTTCATTGCTTAATTTCTATATATGTTTCAAATATACAAGTTTCATTTAAAATTTGAAAAATGCTTTCTTCCTTTTATTAAATTTTTATTAAAATGGCCGAGGTTATTTGTGTTTCATATTTTTTAAAATGTTTAAAATTTCAAGATACTTGTGTTTCATATTTTTTAAAAATGTTTAAAATTTCAGTACTTTTGTTTCATATTTCATTAAAATGTTTAAAATTTTAGTACTTGTGTTTCATATTTCATTAAAATATTTAAAATTTTATTGCTTAATTTCTATATATGTTTCAAATATACAAGTTTCATACAGGAGCACATCTTAACTAGTAACATACTTTGTCTTTACAAATGTGCCTTCGTTATGATCGTGGCGTATATATGGAGCATCGACATCTGTGTCATTCGGGACACTTATGTCGACATCCTCCGCAAAAGGAGGGAGCTCGTCAAAGTGACTATACTCTTCCTCGTCTGTGACGTCCTCAACTCCGACAATCCTTCATTTGCCTTGGAGAACCACGTGTCGCTTTGGCTTGTCCTTCTGCTTCTTAGGTTTGCTTGACATGTCCATTACGTAGAAGACCTGTCTCACATCATTGGCGAGAACAAATGGTTCACGCCTATAGCCGACTTGTGTGAGGTCTACGGTTGTCATGCCATATTTGTCGATCTTCATGCCGCTTGAATTTAGTTTAACCCATTGGCACTTGAATAGAGGGACCTTCAAAGGTCCATAGTCAAGCTCCCATATCTCTTCTATGAAACCATAATATATGTCCACCTTGCCAATGTTGTCCGCGGCGTCTATACGGACACCGATGTTCTGGTTCCTGCTCATCTTATCCTGGGATTTCGTGTAAAATGTGTAACCGTTTATCTCGTACCCCTTGAATATCACGATTTCACTAGATGGTCCCCGAGCCAGGCGTTGCAACCGTTCATTGTCTGACCCTTTGGAAAGGATGTAGTTTTGTAACCAAGCGCCGAATGAATCCATGTGCCTCGGTGTTATCAATCCTCGAGACCTCCAATTCAATTGCGCGTAGAATACTCGTCTTTGAAGGACATAAGGGCCACTCTGATGGGTTGTTTCGAACCGTGAAATGTGCTTGTTTAAAAGTAAAAAGATCTTTGCATGCAATTGCTTTCCGTCCTAGTGTCCCTTTTCCCCGAAGCCTCCCCTCATGGCGTGATATAGGGACACCAATCGGATTTAGATCATTAATGTAATCTACACAAAACTCAATCACCTCCTTTGTGCCATACCCCTCGGCTATGCATCCTTCCAGACGAGAATGGTTACGGACATACCTCTTCAGGACACTCATGTACCTCTCGAAAGGAAACATGTTGTGCAGAAACACAGGTCCGAGAATACTTATCTCCTTGACAATGTGAACAGTGCAATGAACCATAATATCAAAAAATGCAGGAGGAAAGATTATCTCAAGGCTAACCACACTTTGTATCACGTCATCCTGCAGCTTACTTAGTTTATCTGGATCAATAACCTTTTGCGAAACCGTGTTGAAAAAGGAACACAGCTTTGTGATTGTCCCCCAGACCCACTCGGGCAAAATATCTCTCACAACCACCGGGAGAAACTGTGTCATCAACACGAGACAGTCATGGGATTTCAGGTGGACGATTTTATTCTCTTTCATGTTTATGACTCTCTTTACATTCAAGGAGTATCCGGAAGGGACCTTCACACTGTTCAAGCACTCTATCATGCTTTTTTTTTCTCTTCTTTGCTTAGAGTGCAGCTCGCAGGATGTAGATAATGTTTTTCTTTCCTTGTATTTTCTTAATGTAGATCGTTCCTCAGTTCCAAAAGTTTTAGATCCCTCCAAGCTTGCAGTGTATCTTTTGATTTGCCATACATTTCTAAGTATCCTAGCAGGTTCACGTAAACATTCTTCGTGATGTGCATGAAGTCAAGTGAGTGACGGACTTCCAAAACTTTTCAATAAGGCAAGTCACAAAATATTGACTTCTTCTTCCACATAGGTGCCTGTTCTTTCTCATTCTGGATAGATTTTTACCAGGACACTTTCTAAATACTACTTTCAGATCCTTTACCACAACAAACACAGGCGGCCCACTTCGATACTCAGGCTTAGCACGAAGGTCTAGTTTCCCGTTAAAATTCCTACCTTTCTTCCTCAACGGGTGCCTCATAAGAAGAAACCTACGGTGGCCCATGTACACAACCTTCCGAAGGTTTTTGAGGTACGTGCTGTCCTTTTCATCTAAGCACTGCACGCAGGCTCTATATCCTTTTATAGTTTAGCCGGACAGGTTACCAAGCGTAGGCCAGTCGTTGATGGTTACAAACAGCAATGCACGCAGGGTGAAATACTGTCTTTTGTGCTCATCCCATACCCGTACTCCATCCTCCCACAACGTTACAAGATCTTCAACCAATGGTTTCATATAGACATTGATGTCACTTTCGGGTTGCTTGGGCCCTTGGATCAACAACGACATCAATATGTACTTCCGCTTCATGCACAACAAAGGAGGAATGTTATAGATACATAGTGTAACAGGTCAGGTGCTATGGCTGCTGCTCAACTCGCCGAAAGGATTCATACCGTCGGTACTCAACCCAAACCTTATGTTTCTCACCTTATCTGCAAAGTGCGGGTATGTTCGGTCGACTTTCCTCCACTGGGAGCCATCAGCGGGATGTCTAAGCATCCCGTCGTCCTTACGCTCTTCTTTGTGCCTACGCATCATCTCGGCATGCGCCTTGTTAGCAAACAGACGCTTCAATCGGGGGATGACAGGGAAATACCACACCACCTTAGCGGGAGGACTCTTCTTCGTACGCTCCCATCTATTTCACCTGAGTCGTCACGCTTCATCTTATAACGTGATTCTTTGCACACTGGACAAATATTAAAATCCTCGTACTCATTGCGATACAGGATACAATCGTTAGGACATGCGTGTATCTTCTGTACTTCCAATCCCGAAGGACATACGACTTGCTTGGCTTCATATGTAGATTCAGACAGAGTGTTATCTTCCGGAAGGAACTTCTTATGAGTGATAACAACTCATCGAATCCCTTATCTGAGACACCATTCGTGGCCTTCCATTGCATTAGTTCCAGTGTGGCGCGCAGCTTTTTGTGGCCCTGCCCACAGTTTGGGTACAAAGGAGTCCTGTGGTCCTCTAACATGCGCTAGAATTTGTCAAATTGTCTCTTAGTCTCCATCTCCGTCACGCAGCATCTGGTCCAGCTCATCATCACCAAACTCCCCGACTGTATCTTCCACAGAATAGTATTGCCTGGCGTCTGGGATACTGTTCAAACCCTCTTCTTCTTCCTCGTCGTCTTTATCGTCTTCCTGGCTAATCCCCTCTACTTCGCCATGGTTGGTCCAACAAGTATAGTTTGGCATGAATCCTCTCATGATCAAATGGTTCATAACCTGCCATCGGTGGGAGTGCTCCTTCTCATTCTTGCAGTCTACACACAGACAATATATGTAGCTGCCTGGAGGCAAGAAAACCCTGCACGCCATCAATAAACTCTCTGCAGCGACGGTCCGCATTGTACATCCATTGCCCGTTCATCTACACCAAGTTATATTTTATTAAAAAATATAGTTACATTTAAGAATCTAAAGCTCACAAGCACTTAGATCTACCTTTCTAATTACATTTTGTTTTTCTTCAGTCTACAATTAAAGACAACATTTTTATCCTTATACTTTTCAACTAAACCTAACTAATAATTTTTTACCCTTCACATTTATTGAACTAAAAATAACTAATTGTTACATTTTTTAATTATTTATTTTATCCTTCTACAATTTTTAACTAAATCTAACTAATTATTTTTCTCTTTTTACCTTTTTATTTTTTTATCCTTCTAATTTTTTCTTTTTTATTTCATACACCAATAATTAGTTCCTTACAAACCTACATCTACCTAATTTGTTGTTAAATTTTGGATCCTAGAGCAAACAACTTAATTTTGAGATCAAACAAGTTAGCTAGCTAGCAAACAAACAAACAAACTTTTCAGTGATCAAGCTAGCTAGCAAACAAACACCTTTCAACAAGAACAAATCAACATTTCTCCACATCCAATGCAAAAAAAACAACAATACTTAGGTGAGAAGGATGTTAACATGCCGTTACTAATCTTGAAACACTTAATTTGGACATAAATCACCTCGATTGAAAATTTGGGCAGCACCTCCCCTTGCACAGTAGCTCAGCCCTTCCTGTTCACCTCTGCGCCCTTGGGGGGAAGAAGATGTTTAAAAGCGCTGGACGGGATGGCTTCTCCAACCGGTTTGAGACACAAACCGACCTGGAAATCCACAACAAGTTTGGGACACAAACCGGTTGTGTCCCAAACCGGTTGTAGAGATAGGACTTTACACGTGGTTTGTGTTTCAAACGCTTCTGGAAGCCCTCTCCTGCCCGTTGCCCTCGAACCGGTTCTGGTACGAACATTACAATGGGTTCGCACCAAACCACTTCTGATGGGCTGGTTGTGATGCCCACTTCTGTAGTAGTGCTAGAACCTATTGCACGCTCTAAACCGATGCCTAAGCATGATGGCACCGACCACACACTTACACTATAATTTGTACAAGAGTATAAAATTCTCCTTTTCTAAACTTTAAAGTACGATAATACTAGGGTCATGAACGGTTTAACCGTTGGGACGATATAATCGAATCTTTTAGATGTATAACTATCACTAGAGTACGTATTGCCCAAAACATAGTCTCTCTGGAAATGATATAGGATTGTCACTATAGGCTCAAGGACGGTACAACCAACCTAACAGTATTACTGACACATCCGAAGCGGTGAGACAAACCTTAATTCAACAGAGACTTAGGCCCTAATTTGAACCAAAATGGTATGATCGTTCCTATTCGACTGTATAACTGTCCATGGTGTAACGGCTAGTTCTACAGAGCACTAACAATACCGACAGAGCAGTTGGAGGGCACTCACAGTATAACCGCATGTTATACACCGGTATAACTATATATCTGGGCAAAACACTTCAGGATTTCAAATCACTCCACCCTCATTGAGTGGTGAGATTCATAAATCTCTCCACCCTATTTGGTTGGTGTGATTTCAAATAACTGCCTAGGTAGAACTTTTTGGATTTCAAATCACTTGTGGTTGCGACCTCACTCCTAGGTGCTTATGAGGAGGCACACGCTTTAGTTGGTGCTAAGCTGATAAAAGTAGAATTGTAAGCAGCTGGTGCCAATCATATCCGTCTCCGGTGCGAGAAAAGCAACCAAGTGAATTGAGGGAGAGTGCTTCGTGGAGCTAGTCCTAAGTGCTTGGACCTGTGAACATGGACTAGGGGGGACGTGCAACTTCCCGATACCCTGTCAAAAAGATTCTTGTGTCTTGTAGTTAGATTCTCTATCTCTTTCATTCACATTGCAATATCTTGCTTAGCATAGACACTTGATGGCCTTTAGTGACACTATCAAATTTTTGGATTTGAAATTTAAATTTAAAACTAATGTTTTGAATTTTAATTCCAAATCAAATTATTATTTTGAAATTCAGTTCAAAATCGAACCTTTTTCCTTTCCTTCATTTCTTTTTCCTCTATTTCATTTGCTTCTCCTAAGCAAGCCAGCCTTCCCTCTATTCTATTTCTATCTCTAAGCCCCAATGCATCTCTTAACTCCTATAGGCTCTATCCCTAATTCAAATCTGTTTAATCCCTAACCATAAACCCAAACCAAATCGGATTCCATCCCCAAATCCCACCGCCATCATTCAAAACCGACTCAATTCGAGTCTATGCGAATCATCCTAATCATAACCCTATTCTATCTCCAACCAGACCCGATTCAACCAGCCGGACTCTATCCTAGCCACCCCTATATAAACCATCAAATTCCCCCCCTCCCCCCGAAATCCATCAAACCGCAGCCTCGGAGCTTAGGATACATACCTCTAGAGCTGACGCCATCCTTGCCGTGGATCCACTCGACACCAATGAGAAGGAAAGGTAGCCGTCATAGACCCCTCCATATCCATGACCGTCTTCTTGTGCCGCCTTCATGCACCTCCCTAGTCATGCAACTGCCCCCAGCAAAGAGTCGTCGCTGCGCCGCCCATCTGCCTCTCTGCCATCGCCGCTTTCCCATATGCACTAACGCACCACTACCACCAGAACTACCACTCCACTCCCGAGAAGCCACGTAACCGTGTTGCACAAATCTACTGGAGCTCGCCGCCGTCGCCGCCTCCCCAGTGTGCCCTTGTTGCCAACATGCCATGATTGGGATGCGCCACCCTTCTTAGGCTAGAGCTGAGCCGCCAACGAGCACCGCCCTCCTCCCCAAGCTGCCGGTCGCACTAGAGGCTACGCCATCCTGGGCTAGAGCCGCCGCTGCCCCCATCCCCCCCCCTCTCTCTCTATTTGAGGGATGCTGAGCCAACCCTAGCCTTAATCCATCTGGTTGGGCTGTACAGTAACGCCCAAACCAATGAACAGTGCCATCTTTCAATTTTGAGATCTGTAGATCCAAATCCCTCCCAATAAATTATATAATTCTTATTTTAATCTAATCTACTCACCATATTTTTCTCATATTTTTTATTTTTCTGGAGTTTTGTGTATTTATCGCGCATCAATTTGCCTATAGACATCACCGCTCATCACATAGGAGCCAGATCGCCGATTACTTTGCGGGAAACATTCAGTACCAGGACCAAGGCAAGCTAGTCACATGTTGATACCAGATTTCTTAACTGTTTTCTAGATTTTGAGTCTGCATGCTATTGATAATGTTATTTTACCTAATTAAGTCATAGCTATTGTTCATGTCATCTCAGTCATTAATTAACATGGTTAACTATCCTTTGCTGCCTAATATGATTTATTTCTTTATTAAAGCCTTATTGTGTTTTTCTTATGCTAGGTGCTTAGAATTGCTATGAAGGGAATTTATAGATCTGTTATGATGAGAAATCATTCAAATTATTGGTAGAGAAAATCTACTTTGTACTATGTGGTTTTGATTAAATTAACCAAACTAAAATCAACATGGCGTGAGTATACACGAGGTGGTGGTTTGTATGGTTGTTTTATGGCTCTGTGGTAGCCACCTCGGTGGATATAAGGGCCGAACATAGTGAATGATCTAGCCAAGCACAACCGTACAACCGTGGCGCTAATAATGGAAAGGACATATCCTACTAAATTCGGAAATCTAGTTTTAGGTCTGCTTTTGGCTGTGTGGGTAAGTTTGATCAGCACCGGACACCCATTTGGCACACGAGGGGACCTCTGGCCTAGCGAGAAAGCTGTCGGGGTAAAAACTTAGTGAGGCATTAGCAAGTCTAGACGTACTTGGGTAATGGCTTTGTTTTACTATTGGATGAGTCCCATGGGTAAAGTGTAAACACTCTAGGGAGTTAAACTATCGTCATTGCCGTGCTTACTGTCAACAGCGGACTTAGGCAGCTCTACAATATTAATCTCATCTTTCTAATAATTAATCTAGTGTAGAGATAGATCAAAGAATGCCAGACAGTGAATGTCGGGCAGAGAATGCCATATAGGAAAGGTTGTGTAGAGTTGACAAGGATTGTCATCTCAGTTTCATGCTGAGAAGGTAACATTACTGTGTTGAGAAACATATGAAAAAATGAATTTTAATTATTATTATTATTATTCTTTATAAATAATGCTTTGCAATTGCTAGGAAATTGTTAAACTACTCTTTATGCAAATTAACCATCACTGATTTGTTTGTTAAGCTTGCATTCATATTTAAGGACGAACGCTTGTTGAGTATATATGTTTCATACTCAACCTTGTAATTTCTTTGGCTGCTCAGACCATCGAGCAGGCGAAGGTTCTGAGGAATATGCCGACTAGAAAGGAGACGCAAACGGAGGTGACTTGGACTACTAGAGGTGTACCTCCGGTTAGATGCCTGTTACGATTTGACGGGACATCACTGATGCGGTTTTTATGTTCTTCTGCTTGCTATTATGGTCTGATATTGAAATAAGTGACATTGACTCTACGATATTCTCTATTTATTTCAATTTAATAAAGCGTATGGTTTGAACATCGGTTTATACTATGTGTAGTAGCCATGATTCCGTTGGAGTAGTACTGAAAACATAGAGGGGTCAATTTTGCAGAGCTAGGTCCCGACAGAGTTGGTATCAGAGCCAGGCTAATCACAGGACGTGCTAGTAAGTCTGGAAGCCATAAGAATTTATTTTCATTATAAAATGTTCTGTTTACAAACTTCCTAGCTTCTATCTCTTCTGACTTATCCCTCTTCGTCTAGTTCTCTCTTACTTAGGATTCCTTGCTTTCGTCTCTTCTTACCCTCTCATGTTGCTTCTTGTTCTTGTCTCTTCATCTATTTAATAAAATCTTTATTTTCACTCCTTCCCTAATTGAAACCTAGTTTGTGCATCGTACTTCACTTAAGATCTTGGATGTCGCTGCCAATACCAGCCGCCAAGTTGCAGAAGCAACATGCACCACCGTGGAGCTTCATCGAGTACCGAGAAAGATCCGAAGAACATTCCCTGCCAGTCGATACCGTTGAAGACTTTAAAAGGCTTAGGTCCTAGTGTTGTCTCTAACCTTATTTTTAGAGTTCCATCGTTAGACTTTGATTTTACAAAAGTTACTTGGAATAGCCAAAATTTTTGTCCTCTTTTGTTGCACAACTATTCACTTAGTTATGGGTTGATAGGAGTTGTTTGTCTTTTTAAGTTTTAAAGAAAAAGATTCCATTTTGTCTTACAAAGAATTTAACTAGGGAATTCAAAAATAAATCAAAATTTATAACGGTTTTACAATATTGATAATAATAAAGTTTCTATAAAAGCATCTCTTTGTAAAGAAAAGAAAATGGTCTGAGTTAAATATTAGAAAAAAAACTAAACCTTTGAAAAAAATAATGAAACATGTTTGTTTTTATTGGAGGTTAAACAAATACATTGTTTAAAAAATAAAATATTTTTTAAAAAATGAGTACTTTGTTTGTGTTTTATGTTAAAAATAAATCATCTTTTAAAAAACAAATTTGTGTCATGTGATGTTGTATGTGATATTGTCGTCTGCACTTGCATGTGTATCATGCCACGAATTTGCTAAAGCAAGTTGTGCTGAATTGAATAACAATTCACGTAAGAATGGTATGTTTTCTTGGTTCTTGTCTAAAAAATTTATTTCAACTATGTTTGTTTTGCCTTGCAGCTTGACCATGTCGACCTCGACCACGTCCTTGACCTTGGTTGTGGGCTTGACCTTGACCACGTCCACGACCTCTTCTTGCCATCTAACTACTGATAGAAGATAGATACTGGAATAGCATATGTAAGAAAATCGAGAAACATATTGTGACAAACTGCTCCACCGCCAGTTCAGGATGATCAGCCGCAAGGGCAACAGAACCAGCAGCAAGAGCCGTAAGGACAGGAAAAACAATAGGGGCCTGCCGCCAACGCAGCACCTAATTATGGTGGACTTTTGCCGCCGCCGGCACAACAACAAAACCAACCAATAGCTGATGTAGAAGTAGTTGTGAGTGCTTCGGCCTCTAGAGCAACACCTGCACTAACTGTGTGACACCCCAAAACTGCTAATTAAAATAAAATTAAAATTACAAAAAAATTATAGGTATATCTCTCCTTGTCCTGATCCCAATTCTTGTTTTACACCAATTTTATCTCTAATCCAACTCGATCACTAATTCTCCATCCATATATACCTGCAAACGACCCCAATTCCCCCCCCCCCCTTTTTCCAAACCAATCTGTAATCGTCGCCAAGCTGGAGGAGTTGCCATCAATTCAATCCTGGGTACCGTTGCTATCGTCGTCATTTCCCTGCCCGCTGCCTGCTGTCGTTGACACCATGGTAATCGCCGCCGCCTCCCCTTCCTTCCCTATTCCACCACGCACCCCACTAGAGCCGAGCACCACGCAGCCATCATCCTGCCTGCAATGCCTCCACAGATAGTCCTTGAGCGCCGAACTAGACGTCTTGTCACCCCGACTAGCGTCACTGTCGTCGGCACTCGCCGTGATGTGCTGTGTTGCCCCACCGCCGTGCGCTGCCTTGCCGCCTCCTCGGTGGACGCCACCTCACCGCTAGCTATCGCCATGGGCGAGAGCCACTACATCGTCTACTCCCTCTCCCTACTTTGTTGCCGCTGCTGTCCGCCACCGCTGGCCTCTGCCATAGCCACCTCGGCCCTAGGCCGTCTCCACGGCCACCTCTCCTCGTCCATGCCGCCTCCGTCTCGCTGCGCGCCGCTGCCACCTCTTCACCCAGTGCCGCACCATGGCCAAGCAGCGCCGCCACCATGCCCGCCGCCATGCCATCTTCCTCCTTCCCCCTGCTCGAGCCACGACACCCCCATGCCATCCCTATGTATCGCTCGCATCTCCTCCATCCCAGCACGCCACTACCACCGTCGCCGGCGCTGCCATCCATAGCACAGGCCGTCGTCGTTGCCCTCCGCAACCGCGCGCCGTCGCTGACGCATACCGCTGCCATGGTAGCACCTGCAGCCGTCACCGCCGCGGTCGCCACTGCTGCTCCCTCCTCCGCGCTGCCACCCTCGTCGCCTCTGAGTCATCGCTCACCAGTGCCGCCCCTCCCTTACAGCTCCCTCTTCCACTAATAGAAAATTGGCCTTTCATACCATCCCATCAGTACGGTTATTTTGGAACCGGTACCGATAGTGACATCAGTACCGGTTCATTGGCTACAGGGCCATAATGGGCTTTTAGTACCGGTTGGAGCTACGAACTGATACTGATGCCCTCGCATTAGTCCCGATTCGTGTTACGAACCGGTACTGATGCCTCATTTCAGGATAGTTCAAAAGGAATGCATATTCTATCTATATCAGTATGCGATGGTGGGTGGGTTGGTTAGAAGGGTGAGGCTAGAGTTACGAGGTTACGAGTTCGAGTCCCGCTTCTCACATATTTTTAAACATTTGTAGCACCTTCAGTCCCGGGTGAAGGAACCGGTACTGATGCTCTCCTCGCATTAGTCCCGGATGGTCTATACCGGTTCAAAAAACCGGTACTAAAGGCCGTTTTGAACCTGTACTAAAGGTCAGTTCTGTAGTAGTGTTCTCTCTATCTCAATCCCTCTCTGTTCTCTTCCTCCTTTGGATTCTCACTCACTCTCCACTAGTCCCTCTCTTCTCTCTCTTACCCTCTCACACCAACGGCCCACTGCTACAGTGCAGGCCCAAAGCTACAGTATTTTTTCCAATTTCTTGGAATTTCTAGTAAATAGTGTTCCTTCGCTATTTTGTTAAGCATTCATCCTAGCTCCAAATTCGGCGATTCCAGTTTCTAAAAATTCAAAAAAGTCACATCTACTTACTGTAATTGTATGTAATTTTTAAATTTATTTGTTGTTTCTCGTATTCATTTTTTTCTCATTTTGTATGCGTTAGATTGCGTGGGCGACAAAGAAGAGTCCCTTGACGCTGTCAACGCTAACAAGTGCCGGAAGATGTTGAGGGCAAGTCTTTCCACTAGAATCCTAATTTCTATATTATTCCCAAAACTGCTATTTATTTGAATTGTGTGTATTTGCCATAGAAATTCATAGTGCACATCATCTATTTGTACGGTATGCACCCATTACCATGAAATGCCTTAAGATAATATTATTATATAATTTCCTACTGTTTTTCATGAATTAGATGGTTTAGTATTGCTAAGATAGTTTTGAGGAGTGGTCTACTTCTATGATCATCATTTAAGAACCCAATTATGAGATAACTGAGTACCACAATGGAGAACTTGGTGTTCATGGTGCGATTGTTTACTTTTTAATTAAAATTTGGCCAACTAATAATTTGGCTCGGAGTAGGTGACACTACTACAGAAATGCCTATCCTTGACCCCTCATTACTAGCGGATTCATGTAGAACTACCAGTGAAGTGGCTCGCACCCACCCCGTCCCACGCCAAGGACACGACGAACCTCCAGTGATGGCACATGTATCGCAAACCGCTAGTGATGGTACTCTATCATTGGCGGTTCGGCCACTGAACCGCTAATGAAACTGTCACTAGCGGTTCTTCCGAGCATCTGCCAGTGATATGGTAACACATCACTGGCGGTTAGCCAAAGCAACCGCTAGTGATATGTTCACTAGCGGTTCAGTGTTCGAACCACCTGTGATATGGTACCCCTGCTTCCCGCCAATTGGTGCCAACTTTTTCAGGGAAGGAACCGCTAAAGACATATCACTGCCGGTTCTTTATATGAACCGCCAGTGATAGGCACATAATATTGGCGGTTCACCTAAAGAACAGCCAGAGATATGCTCTGTTATAGGAAGCTCTATTTACTTCTGCTCTGTGTTCTCTCGAACTATAGCAGCGGCAGCGATGGGGAAACAGTAACGAAGGTCCAAAAAAAATTGCAAATCTCTTGAAGATCTTAGGAGATTTAGTTGTTTAAAGGTTAGTGGTACCTCAATCATTTGTTAATTGCTCTCTTCTTGCTTGTTTAGGTAGATGAGAGATATGCATGCATGTGTGTAGATCTATATCTAGATTGGGTGTTGAATAATTAATATCCATTTGTTTGGTTGATACTTGCTAGTTTGAGGTGGATGACAGTAATTAATATCCAACTTGTTCTCATAGATATGCATGTGCTTATAGCTAGCTATAGTTTGAGGTGGATGAGAATAATTAACTAGTGTGCTGTCGTGCACCCCGGTATTTCTACCGGCTTGAGTGACCGAATACTAGTCCCAGAAGACCATAGCTAGTATTGCACTCAAGGACATTTGGAATATCATCGCAGGCATTGCATTTAACTAGAATTTAACAGTTTACATAAGTATCATCCCAATCGACATAGACAAATACATAGTCTTGCACAGGTTTAATTCAAGCACATAAAAATAAGCGGCGAAGATCAAGCGATGACATCCCGAGGTTGACCGGGCAGCGGCTAATCACCTTGACCCTCCCGTCACAAATGGCACCGTTGTTGAAATCTTGACTGAACAAATATCCGTGGTCCATATAATGAGTACACGGCTACTCAAATAGCGGTCCTTAATAAATGAATGCAAGGTCAAAGGAAGGAATGGTTATTTTGCTAAAATATCACCTATCTACTTGTTTATTTGTTTCTTGATTCATTGAACACATGATAACACTTGGCGTAGCCAGGGCGGCTAACCGGCTCAAGAGAGGCAATCCCCGCCACACTACATCAAGTTATTTAATTAAAACACATTGGACTACCTTGAATTAAGCTCCTTTCCCGCCCATAACATGGGCACGGCTACCATGATAGTTTTGACTCTGCAGAGTGTGTACACGTTCCCCAAAGCCTGTCTCATCCCGAGAGAAAGCAAGACAAAACCGTTTCTGTTTCCACTGTCCCAATCTTCACCCTTTCTTTTGGTTTCGCGCCCCACACGGTACACTTCGACCAGGCCGACAGTCATGCGCACTCCTTCAGCCGGACCTGATAGCGCACCGCATGAGGTTAGCCCCCATTTAAGCCATTCGGAACCGGTGATCGCGAATCACGTCCGTCCACTACGATACAATGAAACAAGCTTCCACAACTAACGGTCGGGGCGAAAGGCACAAGTGGTCAGCGGTTCAGTCGGTTTGGTAATACAAGTATTCGGTCCTTATATGACGAGAGGAGACCTGCGTCTCAACCACAAGCCCAAAATCCGCCTCTTACGGGTCTCCTCAAATCAACACACACACGTTGATTTTAGTTGATTAGGTTTATCCAAAAACAGTACCACGGAGTCGAACTCCACGAAAACCAGTTATTAATAAGTGAAACCTATCAACTACCAATCCCAGAAGCTAGGCTAAGCATCTATACAAGGATAGGCTAGCAAAACAGTACCAAAATAGGCTATCAATGGAAGGTTACTTTATATTAGTAGAGTGCTAATATGGATTTGGAGCAAACGGCACATATGATGATAATTTAAGCATGCAGAAATATGTAAACATGAAATAATTAAAATTTAGCAAACTAGGGTTTCAACATGAAACTAGCTTGCCTTCAAGAAGCTAGGTTACAGTTCACCTCCTCGAGCGGCTCCTAACGTCTCCCGGACAAACAGTACACGTCGGTTCTACGCGAAAGAATAAATAAACAACAATAAATATCGAACATACAGAAAACAGTATGGTAAAAATATATAAAATTCCAGGGATTATTTGTGATTTTTAGGCTCTGGAATCATCTAATTTGGAGTTCGAAAACTCCCTAAACAATTCGGGGAAGTTTAGAGCTAAATAGAAAAGACTGGAAAAGATTAAACCCGGTTAACCGTGGGTTAACCACATGAAAACCGAGAGGAAACCCGGTTTTGGGTCGGGCGGCGGCGGCTGACGCGAATGGGCTGCGGCGGCTTCCTATTATGCCTTGGCGCCACGCGAGACCAGCGAGGACACGCGGCAACGGCGGAGTGGGCGGTGGCGCTTGGCAAGAATGTCGGCGTCTTGAGCGCCGCGAGTGGTCAACGGGCGCGACACGCGCAGGCCTTGTGTGAACGTCTTGCGGCGGCGGCGGCGAGGAAACGCGGCAAGCGGCGGCGGCAGCGCTGGCGTCTTGGCACGAGGCGGCGTCGGCAAGCGGGGCGGGTGGCGCGCGCCCGGTTAAGCGGCTTCGGCGTGGAATTCGCGCCGTCGCGGAAAACGGGCGGCGGCGGCGGTTGCGGCGGCGATAGCGGTGCCGAAATCCGGCGATCTCTTCTACGGTCTCTATCTCCTTCAATTCTCCTCCAAATATGGCGATCCATATAGTCAAATTGACCAAAGACGACGAGCTCTACAACGTGTTGGCCTTGGATTTGGCTATTGGGCATCGAGATAGGAGTATTACCTCGGTTTGCCGGGTTTTGCACGAAAACCGAGGCGGCGGCTAGGGTTTCGGGGTTGGGGTGATGTGGCCGACCGAGGAACCCTAGGGGGTTTATATAGTGCTTAGGTCGACTTGGGTCAGCCCTAATTATGGGTGAAGTTCTATTGGGCTAGAATTAGGTCTTAATTGGTCAAATTAGAGTCCTAAGGGTTTAGGACTAGGTGGATTGGGTTTTGGGTCTAGTTAGGGCCTAATTAGGTTATCGGGCTGTTAGAACCCTTTCCTTATTATTATTTTATGTTTTTGGCTTTATTCTCTTTATTTGCTAATATGTGACATTATAATTTTATTAGGATGTCACAAACCTCCCTTAAGGAGAATCTCGACCTCGAGATTCGGAAGGATCTGAACGACTCAGGAACTCGCTTGCGAGTCCTCTTGTCGCTCCCGGTGGCTTCTTCCTCGGTATGGTTGGACCACTTGCACCTTGCAAAACTTGATCGCACGATCATGCTGAGTACGCCTTTCACTTCTTCCAAAATTTTAACTGGTCTCTCCTTGTAAGTCGATCCTCTTGCAAATCCATCGTTTCCAAGGGCATTTGTTCTTGAGCACCCTCAAACACTTCCGGAGTTGGGAAACATGGAACACATTATGAACACCAGACAAAGTTGGGTGGCAACGCAATCGATAGGCAACTTCGCTCTTGGCGGTGACCTCAAATGGTCCAATGTATCGGGGTGATAGCTTCCCTGACACGTGGAAACGGCGCAGCCCTTTCAACGGTGACACCTTTAAGTACACATGATCTCCGACGTTGAATTGCAGATCCCTCCGACGTTTATCGGCATAGCTCTTTTGTCGTGACTGGGCCGTCTTCATTCTTTGTTGGATCATCCTGACCTTTTCTTCAGCTTCTTTTAAGATTTCGGGGCCAAACAATTTCCTTTCTCCTGTCTCACTCCAGTACAGCGGTGTGTGACACTTTCGACCATACAATGCTTCGAAAGGAGACATCTTTATGCTTGTCTGATAGCTATTGTTGTATGAAAATTCAGCATAGGGGAGTGCTTCATCCCAACTCTTGGAATCTGTTAGTGCCACTGATCTAAGCATATCTTCTAAAATCTGATTGGTCCTTTCAGTTTGCCCATCCGTTTGAGGGTGATAGGCACTGCTGAAAGCTAAATGTGTTCCCAACAAGGAGTGGAGTTGTTGCCAAAATCTTGAAGTGAACTGAGTACCTCTATCGGAGACTATCTTTTTTTGGCACACCGTGTAGGCATACAATTCTTGACATGTACAATTCCGCTAATTTTTGACTTCGGTAGATTGTCTTGACTGGTATGAAGTGAGCTACCTTAGTCAGCCGATCAACAATAACCCATATTGAATCATAACCCCTTTGGGTTCTTGGCAATCCAACAATAAAGTCCATGCCGACTTCTTCCCATTTCCATTGTGGAACTTGTAGTGGTTGGAGCAATCCTGCTGGCCGTTGGTGTTCAGCCTTCACACGTTGACACACGTCACATAGAGCTATATGTTCAGCAATGTCCTTCTTCATACCTGGCCACCAATAACTTTCTCTCAAGTCCAAGTACATTTTGGTGCTACCCGGGTGTATAGAATATGCCGAATCGTGGGCTTCCTTCATAATCAACTCCCTGAGTCCTTCTTTCTTTGGTACCACGATTCTTTTCCCAAACCAAACAATTCCATTCTTGTCCATATTAAATCCTGGGGCTCTTTCCAGTATCAACTTAACAATTATGTCGATGGTATCTTCATCATCTCCTTGGGCTTGTTTAATTTTCCCCTCTAGTGTGGGTTGTACTTCCATCGTATAGAGGCATCCTTGTGCCACAACCTCCAGATTTAACTTCTCCATTTCGACCCTCAGGCAATTATTCCTCGGCTTTCGGCTTAATGCATCGGCAACTACATTAGCCTTTCCGGGATGGTAATGGATCCCAACATCGTAATCCGCTATCTGCTCAAGCCATCTTCTCTGCCTTAAATTCAGATCCGGCTGAGTGAAAATGTACTTGAGGCTCTTGTGGTCGGTGTATATCTCCGTACGATTCCCGACCAGGTAATGTCTCCAAATTTTTAATGCATGCATAACTGCAGCTAATTCCAAGTCATGGGTCGGATACCTGAGTTCATGTGGCTTTAATTGCCGGGAAGCGTAAGCTACTACCCTTCCTTCTTGCATAAGCACACAACCCAATCCTAGCAATGATGCATCGCAATACACTTCGAAATCTTTGTGTAGGTCTGGCAATACCAAAACCGGGGAGGTGGTCAACTTGCTCTTCAAGGTTTCAAAGCTTTCTTGACATTGAGGGGTCCACTGAAATTTCACATCCTTCTTCAACAACTGTGTGAGAGGTTTTGCGATCTTGGAGAATCCCTCGATAAATCGGCGATAATATCCAGCAATTCCCAAAAATCCCCGGACTTTGGTCACCGTCTTCGGTACCTTCCAGTCCAAAATTTCACTGACCTTAGAGAGATCAACTGACACTCCTCCTTCTGAAATAACATGTCCTAAGAAAGACACTTCCTTCAACCAGAAGTCACACTTGCTATACTTGGCATACAACTGGTTCTTCCTCAAAATGTCTAACACAATTCGAAGATGCTCCGCATGTTCTTCCTCGTTCTTCGAATAAATCAGGATGTCGTCGATAAATACCACGACAAACTTGTCTAAAAATTCCATAAGTATTTTATTCATCATACTCATGAAATGCGACGGGGCATTAGTAAGGCCAAAGGACATCACCAAAAACTCGTACAGCCCGTAACGAGTGGTGAATGCCGTTTTCGGAATATCTTCCTTTCGGATTTTGATTTGATGGTACCCGGACCTCAAATCAATCTTCGAGAATACACAGGCTCCTTCTAATTGATCGAATAGATCATCCACTCGAGTAGAGGTACTTATTTTGATGGTCACCTCATTGAGTGATCGGTAGTCTACACACATCCTAAGTGTGCCTTCCTTCTTCTTCACAAATATCACCGGTGAGCCCCATGGTGATGTACTGGGTCTGATAAATCCCTTGTCCTTTAACTCTTGGATCTGCTTCTTCACCTCAGCCATCTGATTGGCATTCATGCGGTACGGCCGTTGTGATATTGGGTTTGTGCCTGGCTGCAGGTCAATAGTAAACTCCACATCACGGTCGGGTGGCAACCCTGTCAGTCATCCGAAACACGCCTCGGATACTCACTAACAACCGGTATTTCCTCTAGTGGCGGCCGCTCCTTGCTGGTCGCTTTCACTTCTAGTTGATGCACTGTTCCAACTGGACTGCCTGACATGGCTGACTCATATCGGACTTGTGTACCGTTGGTGTTGGTCAAGGTGACTGCTCGGCTAGCACAATCAATCTGTCCTTTGTACTTCATCAACCACCCATTCCCAAAATGATTGGTATTCCCTTGGAGTCCAACATAATTAAGTTCGACGAGAACTTAGAACCCTCAATTTCTATTCCTACTGCTGGACATCCCATACTTGTTTTCATGGATCCCCCCGGGGATTGAATTATTAGGGGTTGTTTTAATGGTACTATTTCCCATTGATTTTTAACCACTAAGTCTTTTGTAATAAATGAATGCGAAGCTCCAGAATCAAATAATACGGTAACGGGTACTGAGTTCACTAGGAACTTACCAAGCACAACGTCCGGTGCCTCCTGAGCTTCTTCAGCGGTGGCGTGGTTAATGCGTCCTGTTCCCACGTTCGGGGTGTTCCTCGGGGCGTTGTGGACACTCTTGTTTGAACCCACGTGCGAAGATGCACCTCCTTGGTTCTTCTCGCTCTTGATTTTCGGCTTTGTTGGGCATTGGTGAGCATAGTGTCCCACTTGGTTGCACCGAAACAGTGACTCTGTGGCTCCTCTGACGACTCTGTTCGCGCCTTGGTTTGCATTGGGATTCGCCGATGAGCATCTTGATTATCAGATTGACTCGCCCTGTGATTTCTGCACAAATCTTGAGGCCCGCCTTTGATTCTCGTAGTTGTGCCTCGATATGGCGGCTGCTAGAGCCTTGCCCTTCGAAAACGACGGTGGACACTGCAGTCGTTCTGTCCTTGGAAGTTCATCTTCCTCTTTCTGTCCTCATTGTGCTTGCGTTGAGCTCCTTCCAAGATTATTGCCTTCTCAGTTAACTGCTCAAAGTCTTGGCATTGAAAAGGCAGCAGCTGTATCCTCATGCCTGAGTCCATACCTTCTGTAAACCTCCAAATCTTGGCTTTCTCTGTTGGAATCAAGTCTGAAGCATAACGTGACAGCTCAATAAACTTGTGGATGTACTGAGCGACGGTCATGTTCCCCTGACGCAGGTTTTCAAACTCTCTCTTCTTCTCATCCCGCATGCTCTGGGGCACGTAGGTGTTCTTGAACAGTTCTACAAATTCATCCCACATTAAGTTATGATAATTTGGGTGGGCATTGCAGTAATTTTCCCACCAGTGGGCAGCATTCCCTTTCAGCATGTGGGTAGCAAGCTGGACACTCTCGTAGTCATCACAATCCACTAAGTATAGTTTCTTCTCCACATCCTTGATCCACCATCTGCTTCGCGGATCCTCAGTTCCCGAGAACTGTGGCGGCCTTGTTCTCATGAAGTCGCTAAACTTAGATCGAGGCGGTGCGGTGCGACTTGAGGTGCTTGGTGTTGTATCTTGGCGGGTTGGTCAACCTTTCTACAATCAAATTCAAGGCTTGCGTAACCAGATTGTCTTGCTTCTGTTGGGCTGCGAGGTTGAGGTGGCGGTGCGACGCGGCAATCTGGTGGAGCTTCTTTGAGCAAAGAACGTTGGCTTGGGGAACAGCCTCCTCTTCTTGCTGCACTTGATGCTGATTCTGACTTGCAGCTTCTTCCATACCGTCAACAGGTGTCATGGCACGACGTCCACGACCTCGTCCTCGGCCTGCGGGCATGGCATGACCCCTTCCTCTTCCTCTCGGCATCTGCTCCAAGAAAGAACTAGGAAAGATGAACAACTAAGACGGTAGCGATATCTTTAACGAAAATAGTTTGCGAAAACAATTTTCTAGCACTCATTACAAAGATCCAAACGATTAAGATCCAACAAGTACCAAGCGCATCAGCGGATGCCGCTTAGTTGCAATTTAAGACGCAAATCATCACATAATGTACACGCACAGGCAACAAATTAATTGTTATATTACTGCCTTATTACTAGCTATTTAATCTCCGGTACTTAGGGAGTAATTTAGGTTTCACTTAGTGGGGAAAATTAGTTTCTAAAAGAAGAAAACACTAATTTCCGCTTCAGACGGATCAGACGGACGTCGGGCACGACCAGACGGACTCGCACAAGATCTTGACGGACGTCGCACGACTGTACTGATTTTTTTTTTTTTTTTTTTTGGAAAAACAAATTTTCCCTTGCCGTGGAATCCTTCCATCTTCAATTTCTTTATTTGCTCTTCCTCGCGCCTTCGAATTCTTCTCTTGAACTCCGTGTCGTTGTGATAATTTTAAACAATTCACAATCACCAAAATTAAACTAGTAAATATTCCATTAATATGCTAAAGTATGAGTAGCCGTATCACAATGGGAAATTTAAACTGATACGGTCCACTCCAAACATTAAAATACGACTTAGGCTAATACAATCTTAATTCTTAGTGGCTCGAGTAGTGCTCCTCGTGCAGGGTCTCTTCCTTTCCGAGGGCTTGTGCTCTTCTTCCCACCTTCGCTTTTGCTCTGCGAAGGCCTTCTCTTCTTCATTCATTTTGTCCATCCTAAAGTTGAAGTACTCTTTCACGTCCTCGTTCGCTTGCTCTAATTCTTTAGCTCGCTCGTCGAGGCTTCTTTCCTTTTTCTTTGCTTCTTTCTCGCGCTCCTTGACTTTCTTTTCCTTCTCACGGAGCTCTTCGCCCCATCCCATGACGGTGTCAAGGTCTTCTTGTAGGTTGTCATACTCTTCCTTACACACTTTCCTCTTGTGCTCTAGCGCTTTCTTCAAGCTCTCCACCGTGGTCTTGTCCTTTGCGAGTTGCTCTTCCTTTTTCTCCACTTCGATTCTCATTAATTCACCAGCTGCAATGCGCATGTTCTGCGCCCATTTCTCCTGGTAGAATTCTCTCTTTTCCTTCGTATACGCTTCCTTCTTATCCTGCTCCTCCTTATTGATGCGGTCCAATTTCTTGATCAATCTCTCCGCTTGGTCGGCCTTGGCCTGGTACAGGCGGTCAAGATTCTTCGTGTATCGTGCTTCACTTACTAACTGCTTGTTGGATTCTTGGGCGAACCCGTGGACTTCACTTGGTTCGCTCCTGGCAGCAAAACGATGTCGGCGCGGCAGGTAGTGGTATTGAGTTCCTTTTAACTCCTCTTCATAAATGTCACCGAGGTGTAGGATTGCTTCACGGGCCACCATTTGATGTGACTCGGCCTCATCATCGTGACGCGTTAAACACCATTGAGTCTCCTCGGCGTCGCTTCACGGGGTTATGGTTAGCTTGCACCTCCACCGCATGAAGGTGTCCACTTGAACCAATTGACATTCAGAGTCGAAACGGGTCCTCGAACCCGAAGTTCTTCCAATACTCGCTCAGCAGCAGCGGCATCCCTTCTTCATCCAATATTCGCACCATCTAAAAGGAAAGAGGCATACTAGTTAGGTAGGGTGAGAGAACAATAAATATGAGGAAAAGAGAGTTTATAACTATTTTTGAATAGGCTTTTCAGCTCCTTAGGGTCTTAGGTAATTAACTACGGTATCCTAGAGTCAACTTTGCTCGATACCAAATCTGTCGTGCACCCCGGTATTTCTACCGGCTTGAGTGACCGAATACTAGTCCCAGAAGACCATAGCTAGTATTGCACTCAAGGACATTTGGAATATCATCGCAGGCATTGCATTTAACTAGAATTTAACAGTTTACATAAGTATCATCCCAATCGACATAGACAAATACATAGTCTTGCACAGGGTTTAATTCAAGCAAATAAAAATAAGCAGCGGAAGACTGAAGCGATGACATCCCGAGGTTGACCCGGAACGCGCGGCTAATCACCTTGACCCTCCTGGTCACAGCTGGCACCGTTGCTGAAATCTTGACCTGAACAAATATCCGTGGTCCATATAATGAGTACACGGCTACTCAGCAAGCGGTCCTTAATAAATGAATGCAAGGTCAAAGGAAGGGAATGGTTATTTTGCTAAAATATCACCTATCTACTTGTTTATTTGTTTCTTGATTCATTGAACACATGATAACACTTGAGCGTAGCCAAGGACGGCTAACTAGCTCCAAGAGAGGCAATCCCTGCCTACACTACATCAAGTTATTTAATTAAAACACATTGGACTACCTTGAATTAAGCTCCTTTCCGCCCATAACAAGGGCACGGCTACCATGATAGTTTTGACTCTGCAGAGTGTGTACACGTTCCCCACAAGCCTGTCTCATCCCGAGAGAAAACAAGACAAAACCGCTTCTGTTTCCACTGTCCCACATCTGTACCCTTTCTTTTGGTTTCAGCGCCCACACGGTACACTTCGACCAGCCGACAATCATGCGCCTCCTTCACCGGACTGATAGCGCACCGCATGAGGTTAGCCCCATTTAAGCCATTCGGAACCGGTGATCGCGAATCACGTCCGTCCACTACGAGTACAGCGGAAACAAGCTTCCACAGCTAACGGTCAGGGCCAGAAGGCACAAGTGGCTGTACGGTTCAGGTCCGGTTTGGTAATACAAGTATTCGGTCCTTATATGACAGAGGAGACCTGCACGTCTCAACCACAAGCCCAAAATCCGCCTCTTCTGGGTCTCCTCAAATCAACACACACACGTTGATTTTAGTTGATTAGGTTTATCCAAAAACAGTACCACGGAGTCGAACTCCACGAATACCAGTTATTAATAAGTGAAACCTATCAACTACCAATCCCAGAAGCTAGGCTAAGCATCTATACAAGGATAGGCTAGCAAAACAGTACCAAAATAGGCTATCAATGGAAGGTTACTTTATATTAGTAGAGTGCTAATATGGATTTGGAGCAAACGGCACATATGATGATAATTTAAGCATGCAGAAATATGTAAACATGAAATAATTAAAATTTAGCAAACTAGGGTTTCAACATAAAACTAGCTTGCCTTCGAAAAAGCTAGGTTCTGGTTCACCTCCCTCGAACGGCTCTAACGCCTCCGGACAAAGGTACACGTCGGTTCTCTGCGAAAGAATAAATAAACAACAATAAATATCGAACATACAGAAAACAGTATGGTAAAAATATATAAAATTCCAGGATTATTTGTGATTTTTAGGCTCGAATCATCTAATTTGGAGTTCGAAAACTCCTAAACAATTCGGGAAGTTTAGAGCTAAATAGAAAAGATCGAAAGATTAAACCCGTTAACCGTGGGTTAACCACGTGAAAACCGAGAGGAAACCCGGTTTTGGTTTCGGGCGGCGGCGGCCGACGCGAAGCGGGCACGCGGCGGTTCCTATTAGCCTTGCGGCGACGCGGACCAGCGGGGACACGCGTAACGGCGAGTGGGCGGCGCGGCTGGGGCAGGCCGTTGTCGGCGTCTTGACGCGCGCGCAGTGGTCAACGGGCGCGACACGCGCGCGCGCAGCCAGACGACGTCTTGCGAGGCGGCGGCGGGAGGGCACGCGGCGGCGGCGATCGCCGAAGCGTCTTTGAGCCTGGCACGTCGGCAAGCGGGGCAGGTGGCGGCGCGCGGCTAAGCGGCTTCGGCGTGGAATTCGCGCCGTCTGCGGCGGAAACGGGCGGCGGCGACGGTTGCCGGCGGCGATGACGGTGCCGAAATCCGGCGATCTCTTCGGCGGTCTCTATCTCCTTCAATTCTCCTCCAAATATGGCGATCCATATAGTCAAATTGACCAGCACGACGAGCTCTACAACGTGTTGGCCTTGGATTTGGCGATTGGGCATCAGGATAGGAGTATTACCTCGGTTTGCTTCGGGTTTTGCACGAAAACCGAGGCGGCGGCTAGGGTTTCGGGGGTTGGGGTGATGTGGCCGACCAGGGAACCCTAGGGGGGTTTATATAGTGCTTAGGTCGACTTGGGTCAGCCCTAATTATGGGTGAAGTTGTATTGGGCTAGAATTAGGTCTTAATTGGTCAAATTAGAGTCCTAGGGGGTTTAGGACTAGGTGGATTGGGTTTTGGGTCTAGTTAGGGCCTAATTAGGTTATCCAGGCCTGTTAGAACCCTTTCCTTATTATTATTTTATGTTTTTGGCTTTATTCTCTTTATTTGCTAATATATGACATTATAATTTTATTAGGATGTCACATGTGCATGTGCTTATAGATAGCTAATATGTTTATGACTTATATGAGAGATCTAGCTATATAGATCTAGTTGAGTAGTTAATACACACACATATATAGTTTGACTTGGATATGAGAGAGATCTAGATGGTTGTAAAGTTATTTATTTGAGGTGGATTAATTTGTTAATCCATATGGTAGCTAGCTAGCTATGAGAATATGAAGCATATGTGTATAGGTGTATATTTATGTGTGTAATATGTTTAAGTTTTATAAATGGTGGCCATATTAACTTTAAAATAAAAAAATAATATTAGTGATCTCTCTTTTCATAAATGGCCGCCATGTTTACTCTATTTGATATGTTGTTGTTAGTTAATTTATTTGAGGTTATATTTGTGCAGGAAAAATCAATGGATAGAACATGGATGTACACAGAAAATCATGCAACAAATGAGTACGTCAAAGGCGTAAAAGGATTTTTAAGAGCTGCCGTGGAGGATATGCAGGACAGAGGGATTGATGTGATGCGTTGTCCATGCATTGATTGCGATAACATGAAGTTGTCTAGAAATGTAAATCAAATCGAGTATCATTTGGTGAATCGGGGATTCAAAATGGGTTATTCATATTGGACGAGTCACGGTGAGGAAGAGAGTACACACGAATATTGTGATGACTTTGACGAATGTGGTATCGATGATGTTGGTGCGAAGTGTGATGGTGGCGCAACATGGTCTGACGAAGAGTACTACAATTTCGATCGAATGATGCGGGACGTAGAAAAGGACTATGGCATAGTGGAAGGGGTCGGTAAATTCAAAGAAATCAATATTTAATGGCTGCAAGCCCAAATACACTATGCTGACAACCGTGCTTGAGCTGCTACAATTAAAGGCGAGGAACCACTGGTCCGATAAGGGTTTCACCGAGCTTTTAGCACTTCTAGAGGATCTTATTCCTGAGGAAAATGAGCTCCTGAAAACAACATATCAGGCAAAGAAGGCTACATATCCCTTAGGAATGGATGTGCAGAAAATCTACGTATGTCCGAACGACTGTATCCTATACCGTCGCGAGTACGCATACTTGCACTCATGCCGAGTATGTGGAGCGTCCCGCTACGAGAGAAAGTGGCTGTATGCCGAACACGACGGCGATCTCGACGTCGAGATAAATCAAGGACCTCCAACTAAGGTCAGGTGGTTCTTGCCGTTGACTCCGCGAGTGGTATGTTGGTTTGGAAATCAGAAGGAGTCTAGACTGCTCAGGTGGCACTCGGAGAGTCGCAAAAAAGATGGAAAGCTCAAACACCCAACGGACGCTGCGCAGTGGAGAAACATTGACCGGAAGTTCACCGAATTCGGTACAGACCCTAGAAATTTGAGATTTGGGTTGAGCACGGACGGTACGAATCCTTTCGGTAACTAGAGTAGCAAGCATAGCACTTGGCCCATCAATCTATGCATATATAATCTTTCTCCTTGGTTGTGCATGAAGCGAAAATACATTATGATGTGTATATTAATACAAGGTCCGAAGTAGCCTCAAAATGATGTTGATGTGTACCTAGCACCATTGGTGGAGGAACTAGAGACACTATGGAATAAAGGGGTGAAGGTGTGGGATGCAGACCAACAGGAGACATTCACTCTACGCGCCATGTTGTTCTATACCATTAATGATTTCCCCGCACTTGGAAACCTATCGGGCAACGATTCACCGGTTCTCCATGTCCTGATATAATCCTATGTCTCGCAAAGGGCCCCATATTCACAGTCGTGACGTGGCCAGGATATGACGTAAGCGGATACACGTTCTATACAATCGATCAGGACAGCAAGAGCATGGTCCAGAATAGCGGCGTTCATTTAGACGCATTTCAAGAGGAGCACAACCAAGGTCGGGTAAGGCAGCATATGAGCCCGTACTTCAGTTTCATTGAGGAGATCTAGGAGCTCGACTACGTCATCTTCAAAATCCCCCTGTTCCGGTGCAGATGTGTCCGGAGTCTAGGGGGTGTGCAATGCGATGACTTTGGTGTGACCACCATAGACCTCGAGCATGTCGGATACAGAGCTGGTTTGCTCGCAAACCAAGTTGTACAGGTTTTCTATGTCACTGACCCTGTTGATAAGAAGAGACATGTAGTTCTTAGCAGAAAAAGAAGATTTGTTGGAGTCGAGAACGTGGTGGATAAGGAGGAGTACAACCAATTAGAAGAGATTCCTCCATTCGGAGATGGCATCTATTAGGGAAAGCACGTGACCCATAAAGGTTCGGCCCACTTACTTACCTATGACCCCACAGGAAGCAAGCTCGGGGCCAGCAAGCTCGCGCCCGAGCTTGCTAAGCTTGAGCCCGAGCTTCCACGCCTCGGAAGCTCGAGCATCCCGCTTCCCCCGAGCTTCCGAGGATTAAAGGATCAGGACCCGAGGCAAATCATGCCGCGCCGTGGACAAGATACGCTTCGGGTCCCTAGAGTTGTCAAGAATTAAATGCACGCACTGTACCGAGGAGCGTCTGGCGGCACCTTTTGACGGGTTGGCGGCCGGTCCCGTCAACCTCCCGCATGGGCAAAGACATGTGCTGACCAGTAGCGGTCCGGCGCGGTGATCGGGAGATACACTCGATTACCCGGTAGATTTTGTATGCTACCGGCATGGCAAAAGGAAACGACTAATTCAACGGACCAGCGCAAAGTACAGTGGCCGAAAGGCGCCTATAAAAGGGGCATACAGGCCACAACAAGAGGACCCCCAGCTTCTGCATGCACACAAAACACTTGGAGGATAGCTATCGTAGAACAGGAGCACTTGCAATGTCGTAGGAGCTCTAGTTCCCGGCGGTAGTTCTTCGCGTTCAGGTAACCATAGGATCACACACACGCAGTGCCTTGAGCACTTATTGTACTCGAGGCTCGAGCTTCCCAAAGCCCGGACTTCACCCCCTTGTACTCGTTTAAGCTCGGCATTAAATGAAGACTAGACGTAGGGCTGTTACCCCGCAGTGGAGGCCGGAACCAGGATAAAAACACTCGTGTCATCACTCCCCGCGATCCGGCCTCGACGCGACCGACTGCGTCGGGACTAAAGGTCTTTTCCTCGGCGTCGTCCGCCAAGCGGGCTTTCGAGGGCCAGGGACAGGCTCCGCCAGCCTCGCACCCCCTTTTCCTTGCTTATCGGCGCTGCGGAGGTTCGCCTCCCGGTCGCCGACAGCTGGCGCCCACCGTGGGGCCCGATTGCGGTCTTCTCCCCTCGATCGAGTCGAGGAAGGCCTTGTTGTCTTAAGACAGCATTGATACCGTGGACCTCAACTACGACGATCGCGACGATCTCGACGACGTCGACGAGTCGTATGAGGAGTGGCAGGCTGGTATCCTTGCCGGAGCTCAGTCCGACGAGATGGAGGTGGAAGCAATACCCACCTCGGGAGTAGCTGTTCGCTCCCGCCTTTGCTCGGCTTGTCACTTCGCTGACTCACGTCAGCGAAACCCTCATGGAGGATCGAGGCATCGCCACCAAGTGCCGCATCCGGACGGACGCACAGCGTCTGTGATTGCGTCCAAGAGGAGGACTAATCTGGCGCAAGCTGGCGCCCGGCCCGTCGGTACGGCGGCGATGGGCACGAACCCATGGCGGTTGAAGGTGCTACCGGCACCACCTCCGTGGGTGACACCGACATGTCTCCTTTGCGGGAACCTGCCTCACGCCATGTCTTTGCGGCGTCAGGTGGGGCAACCCCGCACCAGCCACACGCTGACCCAAGTGGAGAGCATCAGCGGCGTGAAGCCGCTCGTAGCCTCTGCGCCGGGTCAGTCGGGCGAACTTTGGCGGACATCCGTTGCAGGCCTGCCGGCCCGACACCTGCCGCTCGCGCCGTACGTGCGCAATCGCCTACAACCACTGTCACCAACCCGGTGCTGCGTAGCCAGCAAAGGGTTAAGGTGATTGCCTAGGTCATGCGTGACCTGGAGAAGGACCCGCGAGGGTTCACCCTGGCCGACCTAGGCGCTGCGGTTGCTGACGGCCTAGAGGAGCTCGCTGGGGATCTCGTCGAGCACCTCCTGTGCCCGATCGCATACCGATGGCTCGAGGCGCGCGCCAGAGCGTTGATCGCGCGCGACAGCATCCACGTCCACAGCGGATGGCGCTCCTCAGCGCACCCCAGGCGTAGTTTTTTCCCGCCTCGGGCCACTTCCGGGCGGTAGGCCCCCACTGGAAACAACGGGGCTGCCCCTGGATGCTCAGCCTTCTCCCGAGCTTTGCGCGAGGCCCCATGGCCTCGCAAGTTCAAGCCCGGAACCATCGAGAAGTTCGACGGAAGCAAGAATCCCAACGAATATCTCGCCGTCTATAATACCGCCATCCTGGCCGCATGCGGTAATGAGGCCGTTATGGTCAACTATTTTCCTACCGTCTTGGAGGGAATGGCCCAACTCGCTCTTCAACCAAAGACCGAGAATTCGACACGCAGTGGGAACAACTGCAAGAGGCGCCCGACGAACTTCCGTGGTTGGTATCGCTGCATCGAAAGCCCCAGGACCTCAAGCTTGTGGTCCAAAGGGCGGGAGAAGGCCTGCAGGACTACGTCCGCAGGTTCGTTCAGGTGCGCAACACCATTCCGTCAATCTCCGACGAGGCCATCATTGAGGCCTTCAAGGAGGGAGTGCGGAATACCCATTTCACCGAGGACCTTGAGCTCCATCCGGTCCACACTGCAGCCGATTTATTTCGTACTGCGGAAGGATACATCAACGCCTCCGAGGCGGTGGAGCGCAAGAGAGGGAGGACGGAGGAGAAGGCGGCGGCCCGGACTAGCACGGATGTCAGACAGGCCCTACGGCGCTTCCCAAAGTGGAAAGCCGACATCATCCAGGAGCAACTCGGCAAGCTCCTCCAAGACGGCTTCATCCGAGAAGTCGAGCATTCCGACTGGCTCGCAAACCCAGTCGTCGTCAAGAATAAGGACGGGAACTGGCGAATGTGCGTCGACCATCGCGACCTCAATGCCGCCTGCCCCAAAGACAATTTCCCCCTGCCGCGCATAGACCAACTGGTCGACGCAACGGCAGACTCGGCGCTCATGAGCTTCCTGGATGCCTACTCGGGCAATTACCAGATCGCGCTGGTAAGTGAAGACGAAGAGAAGACTGCATTCGTGACACCTTTTGGTACCTTCTGCTACACGACCATGTCCTTTGGTCTGAAGAACGCGGGAGCCACGTTGCAGCGACTAATGCAGAAGACTGTCCTTGATCAGATAGGGCGCAATGTAGAGGTCTATGTAGACGATGTTGTTGTAAAAAGCAAAGTCCCACGGGACCATGTGACCGACCTTCAGGAAACTTTTGCTAATCTCAGAAAGCATCAAGTTAATTGAATCCTGAAAAATACGTCTTTGGTGTCCGATCTGGGATGTTGCTTGGCTATGTGATAGGAAAGGCGAACATCGGGGCAAACCCCGAGAAAATCGAGGCCATCGAGAATATGAGGTCGCCAACCTGCACCAAGGAGGTGCAAGCCCTCACCGGGCGGATGGCAGCTCTTAGTAGATTCATATCTCATCTCGGCGAGCGCAGTGCACCTTTCTGTAAGATCCTGCGCAAGCACGATGGTTTTGAATGGACAGAAGAAGCCGAGGCCGCCAACAGCTAAAGCGCACTGCCCACGTCTCCCGTCCTAGCCATGCCAAAGCTCGGGGAAGATCTACTCCTCTACTTGGCGGTCGCCCCGCAGGCTGTGAGTCCTGTATGTCGGGACCCGAAAAACGGAGTCGAATCCCTGCTGTGTCTTACCTGTACTAGTCCCTGGATCAAGTAGCTAGTACACACATATGTACAGTTTGGATCATCACCATTCAACGAAAAGTACTTTATTACATCAGAGTCACATGATTATTACAAAGTTTAGGCTTCATGGCCTAGCAGTGGAAATTCAAATAACATAGTTCAACTTTAATGGAAAACCCAACGCAACTCCATAGGCATGTCTGACGGATGCGCCCCTAGACGTCGGAGTAGTCCTCGTCTTGAACTCCTTGGCGAAGTCCCCGCCTGGCACACCTCCTCCTCGGTCGTGATCCTCGCGTTGAATGAGCAGGCCAAGATAAAGGCGAGGGTGAGTATACTTTATACTCAACAAGCAAGGCCGACTAAATGCAACTAGGGCTTAACAAGGAGGGTAAAGGTTCTTTTGCATAAAGCCGCTTTGCAAGTCTTTCCTAAGGTTTTATAAAATGATTTGAAATGAGTTGAGGAAAACAAATCTTCAAGTATTTTTTAAAACTCGGCCTCGGCGGTTTTGCCCAATCTCGCTACTCACGGCACCCACCGTGCAATTACCCTCATCGCTCATAGCACCTACTATGAGGAGAAAAATCAAAACACACGACACCGATCGTGGTTTTCCTTTAAAACACCATTTAGAAAACAAAGATAAGAAGTACCAATGAGACAGCTCCCGTCAGTCTGTCCCTGACCATGGACACGGCTATCATGATAGTTTTACACTCTGCAGAGGTTGCACGCTTTACCCACGAGAGGTGACCTTCCCTAGGAATCACCCAAAGGGAAAAGAACACCACAAGGTCTTTAACCAACATTCCCTAGCCTGGCACTCCCTCTAAGAATTCCACCGCAGAGCTAGTTACTCTAGTTGGCTGAAGCCCCCTCTTGAGCCTGCAGAACAACACCAATTGCCTACTCCACCGTCTGGAATGCCAAGACTAGAAGTCCGAAGGGTACTCAACCAGGGCTTGCCTACACAAGCACTCAATGGTCGCACTGTTGTACTTAGCTCGTCTACCTCAAGGAATCGGTCCTTAGGGATCAGGGTGGGTCCCGCACTAGACCCGAATCTCGTGCACGCAGCACCATCCTTGCAACCATCCACCCCAATCAGGTTTTGCAAAACATTTTTCCCGATAGCACCCACTATCAACTAGCCCAATTACAACCAAATGACAACACCAATTGTCCTTTTTAAAGATCATATAGTAAAATGGTGATTAATGTTAACAAGCAATTAATCAGGTGGTTTACTATGAGCATTACTAAGCAGATGCAAAACCTAATCAAGGATATGGCAATAATTAATCAAAATTAATAATCCTAAGGTAGCAAGAGTATTTTATAAGAATTAATTATCAATGAGATTTAGCTAGCCAATATAGTTATTTAGTATTTTATGTTACACATACATGCTACTGTTCAAATCCTACAAAACTCATTTGAATACATGGGTTCAGAGGTTTCAGCACTTGCCTTGATCGACGTAGTGGGGAAGATCCTCCGCTGCGTCGGAAACGAACTCGGTGCTCGGGTCTAACGTTTAAAAGAAACACAAATAAGAACCACATGCAATAAAATATGAGGCGTACATGTCATGACATGAGGATGATGCAAACAGTACAGAACAGTACAAGAAAATTTTATAAAACTCTTGCAATTGATTTCATCATTTTCGGAAATCCCTATAACTAGTTATGATTTTTATAAACTTAGTATTAAAGGTACAAAAGAGACTTAATTATAAATAAATTTCAAAAATTTACCAAAACAGTACAGAAATCATACTATAATATATATAACTTTATAAAACATTTTTTGATATTTTTGGATCTCTAAATTAATTTATAAAATTCCTACACATGCAAGAACTAACAAAATTATCAAAAATTAAATTTAACAGAAACTTGTAAATAAACAGTACATAAAAATAATCTAGAATTTTATTAATCTAATAAAATTTATTTTACAATTTTATGAATTTTCTACAATTTTCTATGCAATTTACAACCTTAGGTAATTTCTGCAAATAAAGGAAATAAAAGGGGAAGGGCAACTAGGCCACAGCGCACGTGGGCCGGCCCATCTGGCCACAACACACGCAGGGGCTCAAGGGGGGGCGGCGGCCATGCAGGCCCTCCCAGCAGGAGACACACACAGGGCGCTGGGCGGACACGGCGGTGTCGCTCCCGGCAAGCAAGGCGGGCAGTAGTGGGAAAGCGAGGAGGTCAAGGCGGCGCGGGCGGCTTTAAAGGCGGCACGGCATCAAGTGAGGCGGCCACGCAGCGCAGCCCTAGGCGGCGTGGGCGGGCGCGCACAAGGCGGGCGGCGGCGGCGCGCGGCGGCGGCGGCGGGGTGAGCACCTACGGCGCAAGTGGGAGCCAATGGGGGTGGCGGCTTAGCGCGGGCGCCCGAGGTGGCTTGGCCGACGTCTGCGGCGGCGCGGACGGAGGAGCACGGTGGCGGGCTCGCCAAGGGAGATGGGGCGGCGGTGGTCGCGAGGTCCCTACGGGACGAGGTGTAGGGGCTCACCACGGCAACGGATCGGGCGATTTAATTGGTTCGACGGCAGAATCAGACGGCGGCTTCCAGCGACAGCGGAGTTCGCGGCGGCGACGAGCTGCTGATGTCAAAAAGGGTCAAGTTGACACCCAGGGACAATTCTCCCTTAAGGATCAAAGGTCGAAACTCACCAGAAGATCGAGTTTTGGCGAGGAAGCAGAGAGGTTGAAGGAGATGGGTTTTTGGGTTGCTGTGTCGATTTTGGAGATGAGGACGATGCAAATCAGGGGCTTATATGGGAGAGAGTCCTAGTAGGGATTGGAAGCAACAGATATGACTCCCTAATTTTAGGGAAATCTTTCCAAAGTAATGGTGGAAGGAGGAGAGATTTTAGGGAGACTTCCCTAATTATCTGGCAAGTTGACAGGGAAAGAGTGAGAGAGACTTACAAGTGGGTCCCACGCGTAAGAGGAGAGGGATTTAAATATAAACTCAAATTTTGGTTTGAATATAATGTTAACATATACATTTATGCTATAAATATTTAATTAAAAACACCACATAATCAAAACAATATAAATATATTTTTATTATCTAACTTTGTTTAAATAAATCATTTTAAAATATTTTTCCAAGGAACATACTCACTTTAAAAGGGTTTGAATTTCAAAAATTTGCAAATGCGATGCAATGCATGTATGCATCATTTTGAAAAATGAGGATGTTACAAACCTCCCCCCCTTAAACGGAATCTCGACCCCGAGATTCCGAAGATTTTTCAAAAAGATCTGGGAACTCTGCTCGGAGATCTTCTTCACGTTCCCAAGTTGCTTCCTTCTCGGAGTGATTGCTTCACTGCACTTTGCAATGTTTGATCACCCGATTTCTGGTCTGACGAGCAGCTTCTTCCAAAATGCGGACCGGGTACTCCTGGTAAGACAGGTCCTGCTGCAACTCCAATTGTTCTAAGGGCATCTGCTCTTCCGGAACTCTTAAGCACTTCCTGAGCTGAGACACATGGAACACGTCGTGAACATCCGATAGTTGAGGGGGTAATTCCAGCTGATAAGCTACGTCGCCTCTTCTAGCCAAAACCTTGAAGGGTCCAATGAAGCGAGGTGCCAATTTTTCACTAACTCGAAAACATCGCACTCCTTTCATTGGCGAAACCTTCAGATACACAAAATCTCCGCTCTCAAAGCTAAGGTCTCGGCGGCGATGATCAACATAGCTCTTTTGTCGGCTCTGGGCCGTCTTCAATCTCTGCTGAATAAATCAAACTTGTTTGTCAGCTTCCTTGAGAAGATCTAGTCCAAAAACCATGCGTTCACCGGTCTCTTTCCAATAAAGAGGCGTCCTGCACTTTCTTCCATAAAGCGCCTCAAACGGAGCCATCTGTAGACTGGACTGGTAGCTGTTGTTATAGAAAAATTCCGCATAGGGCAAATGTCGGTCCCAATTCTTCGCATTTGCCAATGCACAAGCTCGGAGCATATCCTCCAGTATCTGGTTAACTCTTTCAGTCTGCCCATCTGTTTGCGGATGATATGCGGTGCTAAAGTTAAGGTTAGTTCCCATATTACTATGCAGCTTTTCCCAAAATTTAGAAGTGAATTGTGTTCCTCTGTCCGACACAATCTTCTTTGGTACTCCATGCAGACACACTATCTTGGCCAGGTAAAGTTCTGCCAACCTATCTCCTGAGTAAGTAGTCTTCACTGGAATGAAGTGCGCTGACTTGGTCATAGCCTGCCTGGGTCTTTGGTAACCCCACTATGAAATCCATTCCAATTTCTTCCCACTTCCATTCGGGGATCCTTAAGGGTTGCAACAGTCCTGTGGGTCTCTGGTGTTCTGCTTTGACTCTCTGACAAGTGTCACACAAGGCTACAAATTCTGTGATGTCCCTCTTCATTCCGGTCTACCAATAGGATCCTTTAAGATCGGAGTACATCTTGGTACACCCGAGATGTATCGATAATTTGAGTCATGGGCTTCCTTCAGGATGGTCTCCTTTAACTCCTTATTATTGGGTACGAAGATCCTTTTTCCAAACCAAAGTACACCTTCATCGTCTACTGAGAAACTAGGTGCTTTCCCAGCACCTATTCTTTTCTTAATTCCAGCGACTTCCTCGTCTTCTTTCTAAGCTTCTTTGATTTGTTTTGGCAAAATGGGTTGCATTTCCAACATATGGACACACCCTTGCTCTACCAGACCCAAGTTTAGCTTCTCGAATTCCTTGCACAAAGCGGGTTGGCTTTCTGAAAGCATCAGGTTATTGCAGCAGCTCTTCCGACTTAGAGCATCAACTACCACATTGGCCTTGCCGGGGTGGTAGTGAACTCCAACGTCGTAATCTTTGATCAGCTCCAACCATCTTCGTTGTCTCATATTCAAGTCCGGTTGAGTAAAGATGTACTTTAAACTCTTATGATCGGTATAAACCTCAGTCCTATTTTCAATTAAGTAATGCCTCCATAATTTCAGAGTATGCACCACAGCAGCTAATTCTAAATCATGAGTTGGGTAATTGGTCTCATGAGGCTTTAGCTGCCTCGAGGCGTAGGCCACCACTTTGCCTTCTTGCATCAACACACATCCGAGACCCAATTTTGAAGCATCACAATAAACTTCAAAATCCTTGTGTATGTCTGGCAACACCAGCACAGGAGCTGTGGTAAGACGTTTCTTAAGCTCTTGGAAACTTTATTCACAAGCAGGAGTCCGTACAAACTTCTTATCCTTCTTCAGCAGTTGAGTCAGCGGCTTGGCTACTCGAGAGAAGTCTACAATAAACCTTCGGTAGTAACCAGCCAAACCAAGGAAACCTCAGACTTTGGTTACTGTCTTGGGAGCCTTCCATTCTAATACATCCTTGACCTTGCTTGGGTCAACTGAAACTCCTCCGGCTGAGATAACATGACCAAGGAAAGCGACTTCCTTTAGCCAAAATTCATTTACTGAACTTGGCATAAAGTTGGTGCTCCCGCAGTTTTTCCAAAACTCGTCGCAAGTGTCCTTCATGCTCTTCCTCATTTTTCGAATAAACTAAAATATCATCAATGAACACCACCACGAACTTGTCTAAGTATTCCATGAATACCTTATTCATCAAGTTCATAAAGTAATATGGAGAGTTGGTCAAACCAAAAGACATTACTGTAAACTCGTACAACCCATAACGAGTTGTAAAAGCTGTCTTTGGAATGTCATCTTTTCTTATCTTAATCTGGTGATATCCTGACCTTAGGTCTATTTTGGAAAACACACATGCTCCTTTCAGTTGATCGAACAGGTCATCGATCCTAGGCAAAGGGTATTTATTTTTGATAGTCACCTCATTCAAGGACCTGTAGTCCACACACATCCTTACGGTTTTGTCCTTCTTCTTGACAAAGATTACCGGGGCTCCCCATGGTGATGAACTGAGACGAATGAAACCCTTTCCTTCCAATTCTTCCAATTGCTTCTTCATCTCGGCTAGGAGATTAGCAGACAATCTATAGGGTCGTTGAGCTATTGGTGCCGTACCAGGAGCTAGCTCTATGATGAACTCTACTTCTCGATCCGGCGGCATGCCCAAAGAAGTCTTCAGAAAAACATCGTGAATTCTCGCAACTGGGGTGATTCCAAAGCTATTCCGTCCACCGCTTAAAGAACTTGTGGCTCTTGAGCTGAGGTTGGAACAAAACTGGGCAGTCTCTCCTTCACTATTGACCAAAGAAATGGCTCGGTTGGCATAGTCGATCTGTCCTTGGTACTTGGTCAACCAATCCATGCCTAATATCACTTCCACTCCTTGTGACTCTAGGACAATTAAGTTCGCTAGGAACTTTACTCCACTGACTTCTAATTCTAGTCTGGGGCATACTTTGTCAGTTTTCATAGTCCGACCGGGGGACTGAATAACCATAGGGTTCCTTAGGTTTGTAACATTCCACTTATTTAATTCCATAAAACTTTTTGCAATGAATGAATACAATGCACCAGAATCAAATACAACTGTGGCTGGTACTGAATTAACAAGGAACTTACCAATCACGACATCTGGGGCGTTATGTGTCTCTTCCGCAGAAGACATGGTTGACCTAGCCTCTGCCAGCAGGTGCAGTCTTCGGGGTCTGCGGCGTTCCTCGACCTTTTCCCGAAGACGGTGCGCGAGATGCTGATCCAAGATTGAACAGCACTGGAGCCAACGTCTTCTTCTGTGGACACTGGCTAGCATAGTGTCCCCACTGATGACAGGTGATGCACTGCACACCTTGATTCTTGTTGTTCTGAGGGGTCTGAGCATTGGGAGCTTGACGAGGGGTCTGCTCAAACGTGCGATGTTGAGAAGTTGGAGTCCTCTGAACTTGCTGTTGCTGCGAAGCAGGAGGCCGATTGGACTGAAATTGGGTGAATCTAGGCCTGGAACTGCTCGAGCGTTGGTTGTGCTTCTGCGCCATTTTTCTCTTGTGTTTCTCCATACGCTGGCGCTCGATGTCCTCAATCACCAATGCTTTATTGACCATTTGCTGAAAGGTAGCAAAGTCATTGGCGGCTATGAGAGCCTTAATGTCCGGATCCATGCCTTCCATGAACCTCCATATTTTGTCAGACTCGCTGGCCACTTCTGTAGTAGCATAGCGAGCGAGATGGTTAAACTTGTTCAAGTACTCAGTAATTGACATATTGCCCTGCTGGCGACGATGGAATTCTCTCCTCTTCATCTCCATGATACCCTTGGGAACGAAGGATGCAATGAAAGCTTCAGAGAATTCCTCCCAAATGATAGCATCAGCATTCTGGTGTGTAGCCCTGAAGTTGTCCCACCAGATAGCAGCATCTCCTTGAAGTTGGTGTCCAGCAAAACTGACACCCTCATGATCAGCGCACTGAGTCATGTCCAGCTTTCTCCGTATCTCACGAAGCCAATCCTTTGCAACAAGAGGCTCTGCGGATCCAGCGAACATAGTCGGCCTTGTTCTCATGAAGTCGCTAAACCTGAATTGAGATTGGTATGGCGGTGGCTGAGCTTGCACAGGAGCAGCGAGATTGTTCAAGTTGTGAGCAATGGCCTGAATAGCTTGAAGATGCATCTCCAGAATCTGGTTAAGCTGAGGAGGATGAGCAGGCGGTGGTGGCAGATTCTGGTTTTCTGGAATGGCCGGGAGTGGGTTAACAAAGGGGTGCACTCCCGCTGTAGGTTGAGCTTGAGCAGCTTGTCCAACAGGAGGTGGGTTAGGTTGACCTTGTCCAACCTGACCTTGACCACGGCTAGTAGGAGCTGAAGCCCGGGTGTCCACCATCTGACAGCAAAATTTGAAAATTAAGGTACGAGAAGGAAAACCAGGGGGCACTAATGGGGAGGTCACAACATCTATGCAAACAACATCCAAATAGCACACCAAAACACGAATAACTCAAAGCATTCAGTTCAAAAATCGAAATTTCAGAGAGCTACACCGCATACGGCCGATGTAGTCAGTCTCTTAGAAATACTTTAGAAATCTAACATAATAATAAAGACGTTCTACGATTCTATCCCTACAGGGAACCTAAACTTAGGGTTTTAATCAGAATCTGGGTTCTCATCGAACACACGCTCCATGGGCTCCTCTTCATTGTCTTCTGGGGTCTCAGCCCTCCTGGCCGCGAAAGAAATAGGTGAAGACAAGGTTCAGCATTTTTAAATTTTGAAATAAGAAGAGAGTGGCCAAACGATTTTAATAAAGAATTAGCAAGCAACAAGATGAGGATTTATCAACAAGGATTTTTGGAAAAATAATTTTTATAGTAATATCACAAATCCTTAAACTACTCCAGCTATCTAAGGTTGATCCTACAGACAGGCTCTGATACCAACTCTGTCGGGACCCAAAAAAGGAGTCGAATCCCTGCTGTGTCTTACCTGTACTAGTCCCTGGATCAAGTAGATAGTACACACAGATATATAGTTTGGATCATCACCATTCAAAGAAAAGTACTTTATTACATTAGAGTCACATGATTATTACAAAGTTTAGGCTTCATGGCCTAGCAGCGGAAATTCAAATAACATAGTTCAACTTTAATGGAAAACCCAACGCAACTCCATAGGCATGTCTGACGGATGCGCCCCTAGACGTCGGAGTAGTCCTCGTCTTGAACTCCTTCGGCGAAGTCCCCGTCCTGGTACACCTCCTCCTCGGTGTCGCATCCTGCTCGTTGGAATAAGCAGCCCCGCATAAAATGCGAGGGTGAGTATGCTTTATACTCAACAAGCAAGGCTGACTAAATGCAACTAGGGCTTAACAAGGAGGGGTTGATGAGGACATCACTCTCTTCGATGCAGCCACGCCGCACACTTCACGCCAAGATGGAATAATGGAGGGACCGATTACTCGAGCTTGCGCACGACAAATGGTGAACACTGTGCTCAGGAATTATGGAGAAGCGCCAGAGCAAGATTAGATGAAGATGGGCCGGCCCAAGCTGATCCAAGGGGCGCCAGCCATGTTGGGCTTTGAAGGAGGCGCCACAACCCAGGGTGGGCCTCCCTCACGGGCAGCCCAATAGTGGGCGCCACCCTCCCTAAGCACTTGGTCAAGATGGCCCAAGGTGGGCCTTCCTCACGGCTTGACCAGAGGTGGGGCGCCACCCTCACTAAACAACGGCCCAATATGGCCCAACTCTCATGGTCGACCAGTTTAGTACCATATTGCTTAGTGCTTGATCTCTGGCACCCTCTCCACTATATATTACATGTAATAGGCACCGCTAGAGACAAGTCTTGTTTTGTGAATCAGTTTAGCTTTTGCTATCGTCTGCGTGCAAGCACGTGTCGGTTAGACCGCTCACAAGACGTATTCAAGACTCCAAACTTTTCAGATTGGTTTGCTGAAATCTAAACTTTCACTTTTAGCAATTGAGTTGCTTGTTTTCGCGTTCTTGCTCGTTCTCGATTGCGTGCAAGACCGTTGATCGTGCCCCGGCAAGATCAACAACACAGGAGATTGGTGTACCGGTTGCTAAGGCGCAAGCGTCATGGACGATTGTAGTCAGACCGCTAACGTCGAACTCCGAACCAGATCGAGAATTACCTCGTCTCTCATCGAAAGATCAGGCCACCGCCTCTATCAGGGGTAAAGGTTCTTTTGCATAAAGCCAGTTTTGCAAGTCTTTCCTAAGGTTTTATAAAAATGATTTGAAATGAGTTGAGGAAAACAAATCTTCGAAGTATTTCTTTAAACTCGGCCTCGGTAGGTTTGCCCCTAATCTCGCTACTCACGGCACCCACCATGCAATTACCCTCATCGCTCATAGCACCTACTATGAGGAGAAAAATCAAAACACACGACACCGATCGTGGTTTTCCTTTAAAACACCATTTAGAAAACAATGATAAGAAGTACCAATGAGGCAGCTCCCTGTCGTCCGTCCTTGACCGTGGACACGGCTATCATGATAGTTTTACACTCTGCAGAGGTTGCACGCTTTACCCACGAGAGGTGACCTTCCCTAGGAATCACCCAAAGGGAAAAGAACACCACAAGGTCTTTAACCAACATTCCCCTAGCCTGGCACTCCCTCTAAGGATTCCACCGCAGCGCTAGTTACTCTAGTTGACTGAAGCCCCCTCTTAAACCTGCAAAACAACACCAATTGCCTACTCCACCGTCTGGAATGCCAAGATTAGAAGTCCGAAGGGTACTCAACCAGGGCTTGCCCACACAAGCACTCAATGGTCGCACTGTTGTACTTAGCTCGTCTACCTCAAGGAATCGGTCCTTAGGGATCAGGGTGGGTCCCGCACTGGACCCGAATCTCGTGCACGCAGCACCATCCTTGCAACCATCCACCCCAATTAGGTTTTGCAAAATATTTTTTCCGATAGCACCCACTATCAACTCGCCCAATTACAACCAAATGACAACACCAATTGTCCTTTTTAAAGATCATATAGTAAAATGGTGATTAATGTTAACAAGCAATTAATCAGGTGGTTTACTATGAGCATTACTAAGCAGATGCAAAACCTAATCAAGGATATGACAATAATTAATCAAAATTAATAATCCTAAGGTAGCAAGAGTATTTTATAAGAATTAATTATCAATGGGATTTAGCTAGCCAATATAGTTATTTAGTATTTTATGTTAAACATACATGCTACTGTTCAAATCCTACAAAACTCGTTTGAAAACATGGGTTTAGAGGTTTTAGCACTTGCCTTGATCGACGTAGTGGGGAAGATCCTCCGCTGCGTCGGAAACGAACTCGGTGCTTGGGTCTAACGTTTAAAAGAAACACAAATAAGAACCACATGCAATAAAATATGAGGCATGCATGTCATGACATGAGGATGATGCAAATAGTACAGAACAGTACAAGAAAATTTTATAAAACTTTTGCAATTGATTTCATCATTTTCGGAAATCCCTATAACTAGTTATGATTTTTATAAACTTAGTATTAAAGGTACAAAAGAGACTTAATTATAAATAAATTTCAAAAATTTACCAAAACAGTACAGAAATCATACTATAATATATATAACTTTATAAAATATTTTTGATATTTTTGGATCTCTAAATTAATTTATAAAATTCCTACACATGCAAGAACTAACATAATTATCAAAATTAAATTTAACAGAAACTTCTAAATAAACAGTACATAAAAATAATTTAGAATTTTATTAATCTAATAAAATTTACTTTACAATTTTTGAATTTTCTACAATTTTCTATGCAATTTACACCTTTAGGTAATTTCGCAAATAAAGGAAATAAAAGGGAAGGGCAATCGGGCCGACGCACAAGACGTGGGCCAAATTTATCTGCCACAACACGCGAGGGCTCAAGGGGAGGCGGCGTCTGATGCGGCCCCCCAAGAAGGGAGACAGAGCAGGGCTTGAGGCGGACACGGCGGCGCGCTGCCGGGCAAGGCGGCAAGGCAAGTGGGGAAAGCGAGGTCAAGGCGGCGCGGCGGCTTTTGGCGGCAAGATCAAGAGGCGGCCGCTCGGCGCAGCCCTAGGTGGCGCGGGCGGAGGCGCACGCGCGGCGCAGCGGCGGCACAACGGCGGCAGCGGGGGGCGGGTGAGCACCTACGGCGCAAGTGAGCCAATGGGGTGGCGGCTTAGCGGGCGCCGAGGTGGTGGTCGACGCGGCGCGGCGGCGTGGATGGAGGAGCACGGGCGGGCTCGCCGGCGGAGAGAGAAGCGGCGCGTGGTGGCGAGTCCCTACGGGGACGAGGGTGTTTAGGGGCTCACCACGGCGACGGATCGGGCAACGAAGTGGTTCGACGGCAGAACGGGACGGCGGCGGCTCCGGCGACGAAAAGCGGAGCTCCGGCGGCGGCGACGAGCTGCTGACGGCAAAAACGGGTCAAGTTGATACCCAGGGACAATTCTCCCTTAAGTATCAAAGCTCGAAACTCACCGGAAGATCGAGTTTTGGCGAGGCGGCAGAGAGGTTGAAGGAGATGGGTTTTTGGGCTGCTGTGTCGATTTTGGAGATGAGGACGATGCAAATCAGGGGCTTATATGGGAGAGAGTCCTAGTAGGGATTGGAAGCAACAGATATGACTCCCTAATTTTAGGGAAATCTTTCCAAAGTAATGGTGGAAGGAGGAGAGATTTTAGGGAGACTTCCCTAATTATCTGGTAAGTTGACAGGGAAAGAGTGAGAGAGACTTACAAGTGGGTCCCATGCGTAAGAGGAGAGGGATTTAAATATAAACTCAAATTTTGGTTTGAATATATTGTTAACATATACATTTATGCTATAAATATTTAATTAAAATACCACATAATCAAAACAATATAAATATATTTTTATTATCTAACTTTGTTTAAATAAATCATTTTAAAATATTTTTCCAAGGAACATACTCATTTCAAAAGGGTTTGAATTTCAAAAATTTACAAATGCGATGCAATGCATGTATGCATGATTTCGAAAAATGAGGATGTTACACTGTACTAGCAGTCGAACGCGAGGGTAAGTAACAACCCGTCTACTACATAAGCGAGGTACTGCATGGACCTAAGGAGCGGTGCCCTGAGGTTCAAAAACTCTTGTACACCTTGCTTATGGCCTCGCGAAAGTTGCGTCACTGTTTCCAAGCCCATCCAATTACGGTCCCAACGAGTTTCCCATTAAGGGATATTATCCGGAACCCCGACGCAAACGGACAGGTCGCAAAGTGGGCGGTCGAGCTTCGTGAATTCGACATCAAGTTCGTACCCCGGACAGCGATCAAGTCCCGAGTCGTGGCCGACTTTTTGGCTGAGTGGACCGGGCCAGCCGACCCTTCGGGAGGCTCACCCGAGCTCGTAAACCAAGAAGCGCACTGGACTATGTTCTTTGATGAGTCGCGCCAATTCGAGCGATCAGGTTGCGGGTTTGTTCTCATCTCCCCCCAAGGAGAACAAATTCAACATATAGTACAGCTTCATTTTCCCGCAACGAACAATGCTGTGGAGTACGAAGGCCTCCTAGCCGGCCTACGAGTATGCACTACGCTCGGCATAAAACGGCTAACAGTGAAAGAGGATTCGCAGTTGGTCGTCTGCCAGGTAAACAAGGAGTTTTAGTGTTGCGACGACTCAATGGCGCGATACTTGGCAGAAGTGAGAAAGCTGGAGAAACACTTCACGAACTTCGAAGTGTGTTATGTTCCCAGACTGGCTAATAGCCTGGCCGATAAGCTCGCGAAGCTTGCCTCCTCACAAGAAACCGCCCCGGCGGGGGTGCTCGTGCAGCACCTACTAAAGCCCTCTATTCCCTCCGGAGAAGAGGCCCCCGAGAAGACGGTTGCCTCGGCCCAAATGACCAGTACCGTTTCGTTCCTAGAGCAGCGCGACACCTGGATGACGCCACTCGTCCAGTTCTTGGAGCATGGGACACTGCCACAGGACATAGCTGAGAAATCCCGGCTCCAAAGACAAGCCCGACCTTACCGATTACTCGGGGGCTTGTTGTACCGAAGGGGTTCTAATGGCGTACTTTGCAATTGCGTGACCCAGGAGGAAGGAAAGTTTCTCCTCCGAGACATCCACGACGAGATCTATGAGGCCCATGCCTCTTTCAGAATCCTAGTGGGAAAAGCCTTTCGCATGGGGTACTACTGGCCCACTGCGTTGACTGATGTAAGGGAACTAGTAAAACGTTGCCCAGCCTGCCAATATCATGCCCGAGTATCCCACTAGCCAGCATATGAGCTGCAGACCATCCCGCTGACCTGGCCAATCTCGACATGGGGAATGGACATACTTGGTCCGTTCCCCAGAGGCCTAAAGGGTTGCACACACCTGTTCGTCGCCATCGACACTTTCACCAAGTGGATCGAGGCCGAACCAGTGTCGAGCATATCAGCCCAAACGGCCAAGAGGTTCCTCAGGAACAGCATCGTGACCAGGTTCGGCGTCCCGAGTAAGCTGATCGCTGACAATGGGACACAGTTCACGAGCGAGCTATTCCAGGACTACTGTGAGGAGATCAGGATGAAGGTTGCCCTAGCCTCAGTAGCTCACCCGCAGAGCAACGGCGCAGCCGAACGTGCAAATGGGCAGATTATGCAGAGCATCAAGCGCTGAGTTTACGACGCTCTCGTCGAGCAGCGTAACAACTGGGTAGAGGAACTACCCTCGGTGCTTTGGGCAGCCCGGACAACCTCCAATCAGGCTACCGGAGAAACCCCATTCAGGCTCGTATACGGCTCGGAAGCGGTCTTACCCTCCGAGCTAAGACTTGGTTCAGTTCGTGTTGATTTTGCAGGTGAAATCGACAACGACGAGGAACGACTATTGGATCTCGACCTATCCGAGTCCTGCCGCGAGCAAGCACTACTGCGAGTGGTAGCATACCAGTAATCCCTACGGCGACACCCGGCTAAAAAGGTACAGACCCGGACCTTGGAAGTTGGCGACTTGGTTCTAAGACGAGTTCAAAACCTGGCTCATGCCAACAAGCTCACCCCAAGATGGGAAGGCCCGTACACGGTCGTATCAGCCACGCGCCTAGGGGCTGTAAGACTGGCTATGCCGGATGGTAGAGTCCTCAACAGTTCCTGGAACATCGCTCAACTCCGGAGGTTCTACGCCTGAGCAAAGGTCGTAAGTCTCCTCTCCCCCCCCTCTTTTCTCCCATTTTGTCCATCTATTCAAACCCTAGATAGCCCCAAGCTAACGCCGGTGACCTAAACCTATGATCGGGCTTGGGAGAAAGCCCGGGCTATTCCAATTTACATCGGCAGAATAGTGGCTACTCAGAAGCTAACCCCCGGGACCCCCCTTGCACACGGATAAGCCGATATCCATCGCACCACGCAAGATCCCGCGTGGGCACACGCTTTTCGGCCCTACATCATAAGCCCGCATAAAATCGTCACAGTCCGGGATAACTCTAGAGTCCAGCACTCTGCTCCGTAAGTCTCCTCTCCCCCTCCTCTTTTCTCCCATTTTGTCCATCTATTCAAACCCTAGATAGCCCCAAGCTAACGCCGGTGACCTAAACCTATGATCGGGCTTGGGAGAAAGCCCGGGCTATTCCAATTCACATCGGCAGAATAGTGGCTACACGGTTAACCCCGGACCCCCTTGCACACGGATAAGCCGATATCCATCGCACCACGCAAGATCCCGCGTGGGCACACGCTTTTCGGCCCTACATCATAAGCCCGCATAAAATCGTCACAGTCCGGGATAACTCTAGAGTCCAGCACTCTGCTCCTTAAATAGAGCAAGGGCCACAAGCTCCGTTCCAGGGGTACGGTCTCTCTAAACTATGCCTGGGCTTCTCTTTAGAAGCTCGGACATGGCTCGGGGGTTAAGGTCGATTTTTCAAAAATTGATCTCTCTAAACCACGCCCGGGCTTCTCCTCAGAAGCTCGGACATGGCTCGGGGGCTAGGGTCGATTTTTCAAAAATTGATCTCTCTAAGCCACGCCCGGGCTTCTCCTCAGAAGCTCGGCCATGGCTCGGGGGCTAGGGTTGATTTTTCGAAGGGTCGATTTCTTAAAAGTTGATTTCCCAAGGTCAGACGCTCAAGCAAGGACCCTCGATCTTCTCTAAGCCACGCCCAAGCTTCTATTCAGAAGCTCGGCCATGGCTCGGGGGCTAGGATTGATAGGACTACGCTACGACCTTCAAACCCTTTCTCGCCTATACGACTACTCGTGATCGTTCGCGTGCAGGAAAGATGACAAAGACGAAGAGAAGCAGCAACAACCGTGAAACAGCTTTATTGAAAAGGCTTTGAAATGGCTTACAAGGCCGGTTACAACAAAGCCTCAGCGGATGCGCCACAGTGCCCCAACAATCTCATCGGCCACCTCGGCAAGCGCCGGGGCAGCCTCGATCAAAGCCGCGGCGGCAAAGATCACGCCACGAAAGATCGACTAGCGCCTCCACGAGCGGATCAAAAGCCTCGCGGAGCCTCGGGACGACTTCGACCAGCGCCTCGACGGTGGCGACGTCACGGGCGCGTGCCTCCTCCTCGGCAAGCTCGGCCATGGCAAGGTCGAAATCCACCCAAAGCTCCGCCAACTCTAGACCACGAGCCTTGGAAGCAAGAGGAGGAGGTGCGGATGGAAGAAGTCTGGAATGAGAAGTGCCCGCCGCATCGGCCCCTTTTTATAGCCAGGGTTCGGGAAGCCGAAGCGATCCCAGAAGTAATGGCATCGGGAAGCAGCTCCGACGTGAAACTGTTTACAATACTGAACGCGAATGTCTCTCGGGACATGGCGCAATAGTCAAATCGACGTTTGGCATTCCAGGGAGAAGGCGAACCAAAGAAAAAGAGTTAAAATAAGTCAACTGCATTATCAAGGGTATTTACAAGGGTGACCTGGATCGCCGCCTAACAAAAAGGGAAAAGATGAAGAAGCCTATGACTTAGGTTGGCACCTGAGCTTGCGAAGCTCGGCCAGTACCTCATCATGTTGGCCCTGAAGATCAAGGAACGCTTTCTTCCTATCTCGGGTTCAGATCTTGACCCTTGAGGCTTCATTGGCCGCCTCCAAGTCCTATACGGCATCCCGGTGGGTCTTCAGCAGATCCTCCGTCGCGGCCGCAGCTGACTTCGTCCGGGAGAGCTCTGTGGCGAGGAGGACGCGCTCCTCCATCACATGAGCTACTCAAGATCACGGGGCGCCCACCGACCGGAGGCGCCCTTCGAGCTCGGTGGCGCGGTCACGTTCGGCCGTAAGGGCCTCCAGCCACCGGCGTGAAACTTCCCCGGTGTCATCCCGCGCCGCGGCTAAGGCCGCCTCAGCCGCCGCGACTCGAGCCTCCAGAGCCACTACCTGGACTGAGCTCGAGCGAGCTTCCTCAAGCTCGGTGCGTGCGGTATCGGCCTGCTGTCACCAACGCGAGCCATCCGCCTACAGGGCCTCTCGTTCAGCATCATGCTTAGCCCCAAATGAGCAAGCAATGCCAACGACCTCGCGGTAGAACTGCACCAAGAGGATAGGTTAACGGAGAAGAAAAACCAAAGCAGGGTCGACACAAAACGACAAAAGCCAAGCTCGGAGACACTTACCCGCCTGGTGGCCACTGCAACTACGGCTTCATACCGGGCCTGCGAAATGCCCCTAGGCGCGGGCAGCGCCACAACCTGGTGGCCCAAGCTATCGCCCGAGCCGCTCGGCCCTTCGGCCGCTTCCTCTGCAGGCCCGGCCGGGCCTCCCGCAGGCTCGGCCGCTTCTCCTGCAGGCCCAGACGAGCCTCCCGCAGGCTCGGCCACTCCTCCCACAGGCCCAGCCGAGCCTCCCGCTGGCTCGGCCACCTCTCCCACGACATCACACGCTCCCCCTGCCGGCTCGGGGGGGAAATCAGTTTGCACCGCGGCATCTACCTTCGGCCCAATCCCCATTTGGTTCGCCAGCCACTCCTCGAGCGACTGGCCGGGGACTGGTCAGAGCCGGAGGGTCCCTCGCCGGCGCCATGCGTCGAGCGAAAGGTAGTGCTCGACCCACGCTGGCATCGCTGGGATCCACCCCGAGGCAACCAGCGGGGCCACGCTCCACAACCGCACCGGGACGACACTAGCGGCCATAATGACCCGGACAGGCCAGTCCTAGCCAAGGAGGAGGGTGTCGCTCGCATCCAGTGGGAGGACCGGTATGTTACTCCTATCAAAAAGCTCCTTGATGCCGTGGAAGTCGATCGGACGCCACCCGGTCGAGGTCCGTCCCTCGACACGGAGCGGCGCCAGGAGCGAGGTGCCGTCGTTCGTCTCCACCTTCACGAGCACGGCCTGCGGGCGCACGTCCTTGCGTGCCACCAACGGAAGGACTAAGGGCCCCGAGCCCCGGGGCCCGAATTTGCCCTTAACGGGTCGTTTCTCCTGCCACCTCCTCCGCAAAGACTGGATGAGTTCCCCCACTTGGGGAGACAACGCAACTGAGAACCAAGAAAGAATCAGGGCATGATCGGCCCAAGGGTCATGATAAATGAAGAAAGGAGATAGGAGAAACAAGCAAGCACAAGCGACTTACGTGAAAGCTCGACGTCCGTCTCGGCCAACGCATCGTCCGAATCATCGTCATTCAGCACCAACCGACGCCTCTTCGACACCATGATGGGTATCCCGCGCGCCGGCCGAATCCCGAGCCCGGGAACCTCTAGCCCGGGCTGGGTCAGGGACGGAATCAGTAGCTCGGGGCGCCTGCCGCCACGCGAGAGCGGCCTTGCCCGGGAAGCGACCAGCTGTCTTCTTCGAAGGAGGTCGCTTGCTCGCGGTCTGCCCTTTCCGCGCCGGGGCCAAGCCCGCGTCACCGCCGGCTGTCGAGCTGGCAGCTCCTGAAGCCGGCGCCAGCGTCCGGCCTGGCTTCCTCTCCCGCTTCCCCTGCGAGACGAGTCATGGAGCGTCAGCCCGTGCCCATGAGGAAACCGCTTCGAAGGGCGCCTGAGCCCGCAGAAACATGTACCTCGTCCAGGACATTGCGAACGCCCGAGCCTAATGGCTCGTTATGGTTTGCGGGCAGGAGAAGCCCCATGGCTCGGACCACGTCATCCTAGGGCAAGGCTACAAGAGACAAGAGCGGGAACATTACAAACACGTCTGAAGAAAAGCTCGGGCAATGTACTGCAAGGACGAGGATAGGGACTTACGGGAAGTGCCTTCACGGGTGAGATCGTCCCACCCCCGGATCTCGAAAAAGGGACGAACCCGCTTCCTCAGCAGGCTCACCCGGTGCCTGGTGAAGTTGGCTACGATGTCGTAGCCATTAAGCCCCCGGCCGGCCAAATCCCGGATCTTGGCCGCCAGGGCTACCTCCGCTGGTTCCAGCGAAGGTCGAGGCATCGTCAACTTCCCCGGGCTCATGTTCGCGAACCACGGTCGGCAGTCGTCGAACGTCTTGGCGTAGTACCACCGCGACGCCCACCCCCCGACGTTGTCCTTGGCTTTGAACACCGGGTACGCAGACTTCATGTCGCGGCGGAGCTTGAAGTAGGCGCACCCCGCCACATTGTTTCCGCCGGTCGTGGTCAGCTCGTAAAAGTGGAGGAAGAGGCTGACCGACGGCTCCACTCCGACGAACACCTCGCAGAGATGCGCGAAGATCATGAAGAACAGGATCGAGTTCGGATTGAGATTCACCAACTCGATCCCGCACTGGGCCAAGACGGCGTCGACGAACTCGGATTCTGGAACCCGGAGCCCATGAACCGCAAAGAGCTCGAAGCAAACGAACTCCTTGCTCTCGGGCGAAGGAACCGCCTCTTTGTCGGCCGCCCTCCATCCGCCGACCTCGACGAAGCCGGCGGCTTCCAGCCCCTTCAGATCGACCTCGGTAAGGACGGTCCGCGTGAAGGGCGCCATCAGAAAAGGGAAAGATCAGAGAGAGGAAATGGCGGAAAGGTAGAGGAAGGAAGGAGGCAAGAAACACGAATAACACAAGAAGCGCAAGTAGCACAAGAGGGCGTAAAGGGGAACGGCGAAAGGGAAACCGCCTGATATAAACCAGCGAGGGGAGACGAACCGTCGCCTGTCCGCCGAGAGACGTGGAAACCGAGGAGAAGGAAGCGGCGCGCATAACCACGCTGATTTAGGATTCCCGCCGAAGCTGTGGGGCCTCGCGACGCCGGTAAAAGGCAGCATTTCGCCGGGCGAGCACAGATAAACCTCGGCGGCACGCCATCGTCCCGCTCGAGGCTCGGGGGCTAGCTGTTGGGGAAAGTACGTGGCCCATGAAGGTTCGGCCCACTTACTTACCTACGGCCCCACAGGAAGCAAGCTCGGGGCCAGCATGCTCGCGCCCGGGCATGCTAAGCTCGAGCCTGAGCTTCCTCGAGCATCCCGCTTCCCCCGGGCTTCCGAGGATCAAAGGATCAGGACCCGAGGCAAATCATGCCGCACCGTGGACAGGATACTCTTCGGGTCCCAGAGTCGTCAAGAATTAAATGCGCGCACTGTACCGAGGAGCGCCTGGCGGCAGCTTCTGACGGGTTGGCGGCCGGTCCCGTCAACCGCCCGCATGGGCAAAGACACGTGCTGACCGATAGCGGTCCGGCGCGGTGATCGGGAGATACACTCGATTACCGGTAGATTTTGTACGCTACCGGCATGGCAAAAAGGTAACGACTAATTCAACGGACCAGCGCAAGCTATAGTGGCCGGAAGGCGCCTATAAAAGGGGCATACATGCCACAATAAGAGGACCCCCGGCTTCTGCATGCACACAACACACTTGGAGGATAGCTATCATAGAACAGGAGCACTTGCGCTCTCATAGGAGCTCTAGTTCCCGGTGGTAGTTCTCCGCGTTCAGGTAACCATAGGATTACACACGCAGTGCCTTGAGCACTTATTGTACTCGAGGCCCGGGCTTCCCAAAGCCCGGACTTCACCCCCTTGTACTCGTTTAAGCTCGGCATTCAACGAAGACTGGACGTAGGGCTGTTATCCCGTAGTGGAGGCCTGAACTAGGATAAAAACACTCGTGTCATCACTCCCCACGATCTGGCTCGACGCTGACGATCAAGGCGGGACTAAAGGTCTTTTCTCGGCGTCCGCCAAGCGGCCGGGCTTGATCGAGGGGCAGGGCGCTGGCCTTGCACCCCCTTTTCCTTACTTATCGGCGCTGCAGAAGTTCGCCTCCCGGTCGCCGACAACCGCACCCACCGTGGGGCTCGATTATGTCTTCTCCTCGACGAGTCGAGGAAGGCCTTATTGTTTACGACGACATTGATATCGTGGACCTCAACTACGACGATCGCGACGATCTCGACGACGTCGATGAGTCGATGAGGAGTGGCAGTTGGTATCTCGCCGAGCTCACCCGACGAGATGGAGGTGGAAGCAACACCCACCTCGGGAGTAGCTGTTCGCTCCCCAGCTTTGTTCGGCCAAGCCAGCACTTCGCTGACTCACGTCAGCGAAATTCTCATGGAGGGACTGGTGAACTACTAATGATAATATTTATCACTGATGGATTTATATTGGAATCGCCAGTGATAACAAGCTTACACATACCCTGTCATGGGCTCTCGGGGGGTTTCACTCCCCAAAAATTCATGGCAAGCACGCCAAAGGTTTCTTCGAGTGCCGCCGCCAAGGGATTCTCTGAGCGCCGCCCCATCACCATCACCGCCGCCCCCGAGCGCCGCCTCATCATCGTCTCTGAGGCACTGGTCGCCGCCGTCGCCTTTGCTCCCGAGCGCCGCCATCCCCTTCGCTCCCATGCGCCGCCATCCCCTTCACTCCCGAGCACCACCGCCTCGTCGTCTCCGAGGGTCTCCCCATCACCGTCACCGCCGTCCCAGAGTGCTGTCCCGTCATTATCGTCGCTGTCCCCAAGGTACTGGTTGACGCCGTCCCCTTGGCTTCCGAGCGCCGCCTCCTCCTTCCCGACCGCCACCCAAGGGTACCCAAAGGTGCACACTTTTCTTCCTTTCCTAAGCCACAGCTTTATCTTTTGATTTCAGCTTCATTGCTTATAATTTTGTCTAAATTTATAACTTGATGTCATGTCGAGAGATAAGAGGTACCACATTGATGTTTGATATAGCCATATAGACATTTATATATTATAGTACATACTTGATACTTCCATGAGCTTTTGTTTTGGCATTGTGTACTTTGATGTGCATTCGTTTGTTTCTTGCTTGATTCAAGATTAATAAAGTACTGGTTGATAAGGAGGCACACTTGTACTCAATTTGGTTTCTTGAGTTCCTAGGATGTTCCCTGGTTGTTTGTTCGGGGAGGGGCCATGGTTGCTCCACTGAAGCATGCTTGCTGCTTTGCAGCTTTGGTTCGAAAACGCTGGATGTTGCCTTTTCGTTTAGATGTGGAGATGGGACAGCTTGCACATTTAACCGTCTTCATTCATGTGATTTAAATTGTATCGCTGACTCTCCAAGCTCAGTTGGTGTTATGATCTTCTTATCTCACATTTCATTGGTTGTTGATTAGGAAACATGATGCAGAATTGATAACTATTTGATCTCTTTGAGATAGGTAGCGAGTTGTATGGTGTGGTGGAATTCAAGCTTTTTTGTTATTAATTGCTATGCAGCCAAACCTAATAATATTCACCCATTCTCAAAACATAATTCAAGCTGATATGTTTACCTGTTCTATCAAAATATTCACCCAATTTGGGCTTTCCTACTGTAATATCATTACTAACAAGAAGTGCCTAATAATATTCTATAGTGGTTCAACACTCCTGGCCTTTCTATGCCAATCATCATCCTGTTTATATGCAACGCTGAACTGCTTGACAGATACTCATATTCCACGTGTTTGTACTATTCATCAATTTTAGGATGTCAGCAGCATTGTTTTTCTTCAATCTAATCTAATCTAATAGATTGCCCAAATTGTGCAGTCATGTCGTTGACTCATTGCTCTGCTTCCATTTATTGAATTCCCTACTTGACAAATGAAAACGGTAACTCATTGTTAAAACAAGTGAACTCTGAATGATATTAACTAGAACTGCATGATTTTATTTTATATATTTATTTTATTTAGTATGTAGTTACCGGCCTTTTTGTCGATCTGAGTGTTATTTGTGTATGACTGGCTCTGGCACTAATGCCGGCATGGGCTATCTTATTTTTGGTGTTACACACATCGTGTGATTGGATCTAACTAATTGGATCTATCTTAATGTAATCATCTAGTAATTTTGAAACACCGTAATACAAGGAGCTTTAAAAATCTATCTGATTTTTGTGAGGAAATTTTAGCCTACCAAGTGAAAATATAGCTTCTAATATCACGTATATTTTATCATATTAACTAATTATATTATGTATGTCTTGTGGCAGATGGTTCTTTTATAGCAGTATATGACAGTTTGCATTGTCATATCTAACGAGACATAACCATACTAAAATTACCTATTATCTGTAGCTCCATATGGCTGATCAACCGGATCAAACGGCTCTAGAGGCTCCGGCTGCCCCTCAACAAGCTCAAACTGCTCCCGCCACCCCTCAAGCGGCTCTAGGTGCCCCTCAAGGTGCTCCGGCTGCCCCTCAAGCGGCTCCGGCTTCCCCGTCTGGCACTCAGTCTGAGGCAACCCAATCGAAGACAAGAACCAGGGCCGGTCATGGCGCGTCCAAGCTAAAGACTGATGAGGTCCACACCATCACGGAGGTTGACACGTCTGGTACACCGGTGCTTCCAAGGAAGGCTGTAGCAGAGTATCGGACGATGTGCAGGGTGGTTGCTAGGTCTCGAGTCCCTTGCACCACCCAGACCTAGAAGGCTCTCACCGATCAAGAGAGAGGCCAGCTATGGGACGAGCTGAGACGATCTTTTGTGTTTCGCGAGAATTCGCTTGACGTCGTGCGAAGATGTACGTTGCTACACATGGGGGATGCCTGGAAGAATTGGAAGGTGACTCTCGTCAAGGACTTTGTGAAGGAGGAAAAGGATCCCTTCATGAGGTACCCCTTCATAACCGTTGAGACATGGGAGGAGTTCAAACAGATAAAGACAAGTGCCGATTATTAGCAGAGCAGTACCGCACACAACATTATTCAACAAAAGAACACCCACTCACACAGACTCGGCACAGGTGGGTACGCACGTAAAATTCTCGAGTGGGAGCAGGCGGCCACTTTGAGCGAGCAGTCGGATGCCGCGTCAAGGCTTACCAACGCCGTGTCGATCACTGGTACAGGGCTAGGATAAAAAGAACACCAAAGGGTTAAGAGACTTTCGGAAGCCCTAAAATAGCGGAGGTCACCAAAAACTGGCAACTTATAGGCAACCATCTCTTTTATTTTGTTGTTCGCTTCTGTAATATCGTAAGACCACCAATTCTAATAGTTTTCTACATATTCAGTTTGAATATGACTTCCTGGATTCACAAGGCTCTTTTCATGAGAAGAAGGAACGGGACATCCTGTCCGAAGCAGTCCAGAACAAGGAGCACCCGGGGCACACGCGGGGCATCAGAGTTTACGTACCATGGAAGGATGCGTTTCCCGATGACCCAGACTACAGTAGGAGAAAATCTAGAGTCGCCCTAGAGACGGATATTGCTGACAAGATACATGCGGAATTGCTACCCTGCGTACAATAGTTAGGGAGATCATAAGGAACAGACCTGAAGTCAACCCTCCTTGCGAATGCAGCCGTTTTCCTCCTGAAACCGTCGATGCAACCCCCCTACACATAAGAGTAGTTGCGCTTTCGCACCTACGCCAGAAGGGGCTTGCGACATCGAATACCCGGTGGACAACATAAAGGTAACCATGTCACATATGTATGTCCGTATTCAATCATGTTAGGGTCCTTAATCTAATGCGAACATAACCCCATGTAGGAGGTTATCCATTGTAAACTGATCGTGACATACAACGCCGCTTTTTCGATCAAGGTGGGGCGGGGATGGTGTTCCCTTGTCTTCCAGGGATGAAGGTTCATGGGCAGACATGGCGGCGGGCTACACGAAGGTCCAGGTGGATGCTGTGCTGGACAACACGAGGAGCATCCCCCTGGTGAATCCTTCGAATGATGAAATCATCACAGTAGGGGATGTCGTCCATTTATTTATCCAGTGGCCGAAGAAGGATATAATTTTGGAAACCCTACTCAGGACACAGGTCGGCAACAAACCCCTACCTGAGCCTCATGTCAACACTGAACCCGCGTCGCCACCCCCCCCATAAAAGAAGATAGGACCCCAAACATTGCCTCAAAACCTTCGAAAACCCAAATGAGCTCACAAAGTGTCAAGCGTGCCGAGTCCTCGCCGACAAAGGGATCGACACCGAAGAAGACTCGGCAGACTAGCTCACAAAGTTCCAAGCCATTTGTGTTGGCCACACCGTCAAAGTGTGTGGCAAATCAGAAGAGCAAATAATTGCAGGTTAAATCCTCTACGCCCAAAGAAAACCAGTGGTGGCTAGCGGATAAAAAAAATTTAAGATGGGTGTGCCGTTTGTTCCCAACACCGTATTAGCCACCTTGGGTCTAGGCTGCCACGCCCTGCATGTACCTTAAGATTGCCAACTTGCCCCCATCAGAACGAGAGTCTGGTATCATGGCCATGTTGAAGGCCAGACATTTTGGTGATGAAGATAAATATTTCATGGTGAACTGGGATGACTTATGATGCATTTACCGTCTAGAAAAGCTCGATGATGCGCCTCCGATGCTTTTCATTGTAAGTACCTGCAATAGTCATTCGTATTTAGAACTCTCAATTGGTCTTCTTGACTTATATTTGAATCAAATATATGTTTCCAGCCACTTAAGCTACATGCCAAGCAAATAGGGAAACCGGTCGGTTTTCTCGATCCGGCACTTGTAACACAACATAATATGGATGAAAGTCGTGGTCAAATTGGGAACTACATCAAGAATGTATTGTATCGCCAACAAGACAAACAATACTTTCTATTGCCATTCCTCAAATATTGGCATTGGATCTTGGTGGTCATAACACCTGACGAGAACAAAGTTCTATACCTTGACCCTAATAGGCCTTGCCCTCATCATGACTAATCTTTGAGTAAACTACTCGATCATACGTTTCAATACTATGTTCAGCGAGGGGGAGGCATGATGTTTCTAGGAGCGATGCTCTACAACACAATATGAAATGGCTGATACGTATCTGTATATACCTCTCGTATGAAAAGAACTGTTATTATTCGTAGTGGTCGTTGACCTAATTATCTATTATTGTACAGTGCCACTAGCAGCCCGAAGGCCATGCTTGCAGGTTTTACGTTGCCCGCCACATGATGGAGGCGATTTCTATAACGAGGCCCCAGGATATGGACATGAAGACAGGGCCTATCGATTTCGATGATCTTGCCGAAATTAGAGCAGTGGTCGCTGTGGACAACATGGGCCCCAGGTATTCCAAGATATCCAGTTGGACGTAGCACCTCTTTGGGCCGAGTCGCACGGATCTTCCAGAAGACGGGCTTGGAGGCTGGGGAAACGAACTTGTTTCCTACTCGAATACATGGAGATAGACGTAACCAACCCGGTTATATCTCTATGTTCCTTATACGGATTAGGGAACCTATCTGTAACCCGGCCCCTTGCACTATATAAAGGGGGTCAGGGGCCCCTAGTTCAAGATCCAATCATCTAGCCATCTGACATCTCATCGTCCTTGAGATCCACCATAATACAATCCACGAGCACAGGAGTAGGGTATTACCTCACCTCGAGGGCCCGAACCTGTATAAATTTGGCTCCCTGTGCTACCATCGTAGTTGTGATCTTTCGCACCGCCCCATAGAATACATTGCCGACACAAATCATCGATAGTTGGCACGCCAGGTAGGGGCTAGCGTCATGATCAACTTCATCAACTTTGATGGCCTCCATCGGCGGATTCGTCTTCACCTACATCCCCGGCCAAGGCTTCGTCTTCGGGGAACTTGGCTTCCTTGCCGATGACTCCGGGGAACTTCGGCTCTCTCAGCCGGACAACGTTCGGGGATGGTTGAATGCAACTTCAGCCGAGCCACACCACGTCGGCTCGCCTCTTCTGGATTCTGATCCGGAAGAGATCCGATCTGGCGACAATGACTCCGACTGCCTCACCGTAGGGACTCCTTTCGGTCCCAGTCGGGGTCACGAGCTTATAATTCTGCCAGCGTCCTCCGCTGGTAGTGAATCAGCCGTCAATGCTGTTCCTAATCTGGATTGCGTTCGAATCCAATTAGGAATTGCGACTTTTGAGTTGTCTGGCGTCCCGTTCGGGTTAAGAAATTCGGCCGCTGTTTTCCATGAGATGACACGCCGTCTTTTTCAATCTGGGCTAAGGAGCGCCGCACAACGCACACACACTAGGATGAGTTTTCTAAGTCCTGACTCAGGGACAACTCTAACCAGATCAACTTCCCGAGGGGCATACCACTCAGATTGATCAATTCGGCTGCAAGATTTCAGCAGATCAGTTCTACCGAATCTCAGTCGGACTCTCTTCTGTCAAAGGATCCGGCACGAGAAGTGGGAGTTATAATCACTCCCATCGACGAGCCAACAAATCGGGATCAGTTGAGACTCTCTTACTCGGAATCCGAGTTAGACGAGATCGTCAACGGCTTTCCCGACTTTCACGGCATCTATGTACTGGATGGACAGGCCTCCGGATCTGCTCGGCGCCCCATGGATGAGGCGGGAACCGAACATAACGGCGGAGGCGGAGAAGATCTGTGCGACAAATTACGCGATCGCGCACGAGAAGTCCGGGAGGAACTGCTTCAAGTCCGTATGGAAGATCATTCGGTCTTCCGTACGCCCCAGCAAAACATCCTCGCATGTAAGACCCTCCTGGATAATGTTGGTCCTTTGCTTGGACAGAACAGTCCAGCGACACCGATCGTGGAGCAGATCAAAGCCATGGTGACGGTAGCGGCTGTCCAAGGCACTCGGGATCAACAGGCCGGCTCGGCCAGAAGCCAGACCGCCACGAGTAGCACTCGGCGCAGTCGACATACGCCAACTCACAGGCAAGACGCCCGCCGAAGTGCAAGTCGCGACCTCCGCCACGACATCGAAGCCCGGCGGAGGGAGCGAGATGAAGACCGGAGCCGCACTCCACCGCGCCGGATCCTTCCCCGTCAGTTTCCTCCTGGGGACGGATTGATTGACGGGATAAAGGCATTCACACCCCGACTTCGTCAGGTAAACTGGTCCGAAGGGTTCAACCCCAAGGGAATAGTGAAATTTGACGGTGAGCGGGACCCAGAAGCTTGGTTGCAGATCTAGTCTTTGGCAATCAAGGCCGCGGGCGGGGGATATGACATGATGGCAAACTATATGCAGGTCATGTTAACTTCTCCGGCTCAGGGTTGGCTCGCGGGCCTTCCAGAGAACTCAATCGGTTCCTGGGAAGAGCTTTGCGACCAATTCGTCGCCAATTTCCAGGGTACTTACGAGAAGCCTGGGACCCAATGGGACCTTTATTAAATTCATCAGAAAAAAGATGAGTCACTAAGGGATTTCATTTGGTGTTTTACCTAGAAGAAGAACACAATCCGAGAGATTTCGGAGGCGGTCGTCATCGCGGCCTTCCAGAAGGGAGTCCGCGTCCCCGATCTAATCAAGAAGATGTCTCAGAAACCTCCGACCACCGTCAAGGAGATGTTCGCCCTGGCGGATCGATATGCTACCGCCTCGGACGCTCTCGCCGAGTGTCAAGAAGATCACCCGAGCAAGAATGAGGGCAAGATGGACAATCCCGAATCGTCCTCCAAGAAGGACAAGAAACGCAAAGGTGAGGAGTTGGTGCCGGTCGCGGATCATGGTCGGCAGAAACCGCCCCAGCCCGTTGACTACAACAAAGTTATGGAGGCGCCGTGTCCTTTCCATCCAAACGGGAAGCACGTGGTGAAAAACTGCAACGTCTTGAAGAGGTTTGCTGAGGAGCACAACAAGGACGCTTCGAAAGACGCCAAGCAAGACGACAAGCATGATCCCCCTCAGGGTGATGCTTATCCAGAAGCCGAGCACGAGCTCAACTACATATTCGGTAGATCGGATGGATACGAGTCTGAACGTAAGCAGAAGCTTACTATTCTGGAAGTTAATGCAGCTACTCCGGTGACCCCCGAATACCTTCGATGGTCCAAAGTTTCGATCAAGTTTGATCGCTCGGACCACCCTGACCACATCCTTTGTCCGGGAAGATATCTGCTCATCCTGGATCCCGTGGTATGGGGAGTCCGACTACGCAAAGTCTTGGTCGACGGCGGAAGCGGATTGAATATCCTTTTCGTCAAGACGTTCAACGAGATAGGGATTCCAAAGTCGGTGCTTCAGAAGACTGACGCGCTATTTCACGGCATAATCCCGGGAACCTCCTCAGTGCTGATTGGGAGGATCTACCTTCCGGTCACTTTTAGCACTCGGGACAACTTTCGGACAGAAAACCTCAGCTTCGAGGTGGCCGATTTCGAGACTGCGTATCACGCAATCTTGGGAAGGCCGGGCTTGGCCAAACTCATGGCCGTCCCGCATTACACCTACCTACTTATGAAGATGCCAGGTCCGCGGGGCGTAATCACGGTCCGCGGGGACGTCAAGTTTTCCTATCTCCTTGATAGAGAAAACTGCGACTTTGCCCAGTCAGCCGGAGCGGCTGCCGAGTTGGACAAGATCCGGCAAGCGGCCACCACTCTCCATGACGAAGACGAACCACCAAGCAAGAAGCCATCTAAATCAGGCATCAAGCCTAACGAAGATGTCAAGCGTATTTCGCTCGACCCGTCCGATTCGGCCAAAATGGCTCTGATCGGGACAGGGCTCGATCCGAAATAGGAACAGGCGCTCGTCACCTTCCTCCAAGCGAATCGGGGAATCTTCGCTTGGAAGCCGTCCGACATGCCAAGTGTCCCGAGGGATGTGATCGAACATTCTTTGAATGTGCACGACAAAACCAAACCGATCAAGCAGCGGCTGCGTCGGTTCGCACAAGATCGGAAGGAAGCCATCAAGACGGAAATCACCAAACTTTTAGCCGCCGGCTTTATAAGAGAGGTGCTCCACCCTGATTGGTTGGCAAATCCGGTACTTGTACAAAAGAAGAACGGTACTTGGCGCATGTGTGTCGATTACACCGACTTAAATAAAGCATATCCCAAGGATCCGTTCGGACTACCTTGTATCGACCAGGTGGTTGACTCCACTGCCGGTTACGAGCTTTTGAGCTTTCTAGATGCCTACTCAGGCTATCATCAGATTAGCTTAAAGGAAGAAGATTGCATCAAGACTTCGTTCATCACTCCGTTCGGGGCTTTCTGCTACGTCATTATGCCTTTTGGATTGAAGAACACCGGAGCAACGTACTAACGTTGCATTCAGCGAAGTTTCCACAACCAGCTTGGGCGCAATGTGGAGACGTACGTTGATGACGTTGTCGTCAAGTCTCGGGTAACCTCCGACTTGGTCGCTGACTTATCGGAGACATTCGAGAGCCTGACGGCATACAACATGAAACTAAACCCGGAGAAGTGCGTCTTCGGGGTCCCTTCGGGAAAGCTTCGCGGTTTCGTGGTATCTCACTGCAGAATTGAAGCTAACCCAGAAAAGATCAAAGCATCCTGGAGATGGCTCCCCTAACGTGCCAAAGGGACGTCCAGCATCTAAATGGGTGCATGGTTGCACTCGGCCGATTCATCTCACAACTCGGCGAGCGTGGGTCGCCCTTCTTTAAGCTGTTGACTCGGTGACACGCCTGGGGCTTACCGATTGAAGCGAGAAGACGACACTCTCATGGACAACTCGTGGAACATCGAACAATTACGTCGGTTCTATACCTGACGACCGTTGTACACATGTTTACAAATAAATAAAGATAAGTTTTCATTCACATTGTTTTTACATTTATGCAATCCAGCTTCTGACTTACTACTTATTTGCGTTTCAATTAAGTAGTAAGTCGGGGGCTACACCTAATTAGGTGCAGTTTGCACCTATTCGATACCTAATCGATTTTTCTCTTTTCAAGTCCAAGTTGAGCCTAAGTTTTAATTATTCCGAGTAACGAAACTCTTGTCTCCTAGCAACACTCATACTTCCCGATTGCGTTCTTGGAGACAGAGCTCCGCGCCAACTCCTAACGCTAAGGAATTTGATGCGCTGGGCAGAGTGCTTAGTAAAAGGAACTTAACTTGCTCAGGCAAAATGCATGACTCGAATTAAGAAAAGCCAACTAGCATATATTGGAAAGAGAATCATTTACACAGATAATTTACAGCAAGTTCTTACATCTAGAAGGAATCTAAACCTAGATGGCCTACAGGCCAATTACAGGAGATATTGGCGAGCGCGGACTAGCGCCTCGACAATCACATCGGCCACCTCGGTGAGAGCCGGGACGACCTCGATCAGGACCGCAATGGAGGCGATGTCGCGGGCACGGGCAGCTTCCTCGGCAACCTCGGCGAGCGCAAGATCGTATTACGCTCAAATCTCTGCCATGAACTCTTCGCTATCTATGGGAGCAGACGGAGAAGGAGGGACGAAGTATGAAGTTTGGGATGAGAAGCGGCCGCCGTACCGGCCTCTTTTTATAGTCAAGATTGGGAAGTCAAATCGACTCTGGCAAGTAATGGCATCGGGAAGCAACCCTGATGAGAACTATTCCCAAGATTGGACGCGGATGTCTCTGGGAACATGGCGCAGCAGTCAAAGCGACGATTGGCATTCTAGAAAGCAGCGCTAGGGATGCCCCGTGGCGGCGGGAGTATGGCGCACTCTCATCAAAAGAAAACAGGCGACGTTTCATTTCCGCACTGGGCGGGAAAGCATGAAGCCTTAAAATCACTACTTCAGTATTCGGACCTGGACTTAGGTTCTAGAGAGCACGCTCCATGTGGGCCATAAGCTGTACACGACATTGTTCGGGTACAGGTGTCACTCGGGTCAAACCTAGTTGGGAAAAAGGGCGCGCCCCCGGTTAGGCCTTGTAACATCCTCATTTTCAAACATCATGCATACATGCATTGCATTGCATTTGTAAATTTTTGAAATTCAAAACCCTTTTAAAATGAGTATGTTCCTTGGAAAAATATTTTAAAATGATTTATTTAAACAAAGTTAGATAATAAAAACATATTTATGTGGTTTTGACTATGTGGGGTTTAATTTGAATAATTAAAGCTTAAACACATATGCTAACCTTATATTCAAATCAAAATATGAATATAATATTTAAATCTCTCTCTTTCATGTGGGTCACGCATGTAATCCTCTCTTCCTCTCTTTCTCGTTGACCTCAGATGACCCGTTGGAAAACCCCCCTAATTCCTCTCATTTCCATCTTTATCAATAGAAATCCCTCCCTAATTTTAGAAGATCCAAACCTCTTTTGATCTCTATCCTAATTGTCCTAGATTAGGTGCTCTATCTCTCTTATAAACCCCCTTTTCTTGCATCTATCGGTTTCACCAAACCGAGAGCAGCAAAACTCATCTTTCCCCGTTCACCTCTCTGCCTCCTCGCCAATTCGACTTTCCGGTGAGAATCGATCTTCGAGCCTTAAAGAAAAATTGTTCCTAGGTATCTACTTGATCGGTTTTTACCGTTGGTAGGGCCTCACCGTCGCCGGAGTTGCCAAGAAACTCGCCGGAGCCGCCACCATCCCGCTCTGCCGCCGAAGCTTCTAGCCGCGAAATTTGCCGCCGTGGTGAACCCCCTTTGTACCCTCGCCTTCCTAGGAACCCCGCCGACCCCTTCGCCGCCCCCATCTCCCCGCCGGCGAGCCCGCCGCCGTGCTCCTCCGTCCGCCCGCCGCCAAGACACCGACCCGCCGCCTTGGGCACCCCGCCAAGCCGCCACCGTCGTTAGGTTTCCTCATCGCTTGGTGCTCTCCGACCATCGCGCCGCTTTCAGCCTCGCCGGCAAGCTCGCCGCCGGCAACCTGAGCCACCCCGCTGCCTCACGCCGCTGGACCGCCTTGGGCACCCCTGTGCCAAGCCACCGCCGCCTTTAGCATCCCCTCGCCGCCCTGGTTCTTGCCGACCCCGCTGCCACCACCATTACGCCGCCAGTCGCCGTCGCGCCGTAAGCCGCCGCCGTGCCCACTAGGGGTCAGCCGCACCGCCGCCTCGGGCGATTTTGCGCCGCGAAACTTGGCCCGTGTGCTGCCCTTGGCCCTCCTCCTTTCCTTGCCGCCGCCGCCGCCGGCCGGGGCGCCGCCGCCGTGCCCGCCCAGCGCCTCCCCTACTCCGCCTCACTGCCGAAGGGCCACACATGGCAGCCGCTCTCCCTGCGGCTCTGCAAGGTGCTAGACGCCAGACTGGCCGCCCATCTTGGACCACAGGCCAAATTACCCCTTCCCCTTTTTAATCTTTTTAATTTTAGTTTATACCTTATGTTGTCTATTGCATATAAATTTGTAGAAAATTTTGAAAATTGTGAAATAAATTTTATTAGGTTCATAAAATTCTAAACTATTTTTATGTACTGTTTATTTACATATTTCTATTAAATTTAATTTTTAATAAATATCTTAGTGCTTAAACTTGTAGGAATTTTATAGAATAAAATATAGATCCAAAAATATTAAAAATTGTTTTCTGAAGTTAGATACATTATAATATGATTTATGTACTGTTTTGGTAAATTTTGAAATTTATTTATAGTTAAGTCTCTTTTGTACCTTTAATAATAAGCTTATGAAAATCATAACTAGTTATAGGATTTTCAAAAATGATGAAACCAATTGCAGAAGTTTTATAAAATTATTTTGTACTGTTCTATACTGTTTGCATCATCCTCATGTCATGTCATGCATGCATCATATTTTATCGCACATGGTTCTTGTTGTGTTTCTTTTAAACGTTAGATCCGTCCGTACCGGAGACTTTGTCACCGATCGGTCCAACTACTGTGATCAAGGCAAGTCATTGTGCCATGTTTGCTATTACCTAGTTTTCATAACTGCTTTTATTAGATTTTGCAAAACCTAGATGCTAATTAAAAGTTAAAAACAATATTTAAGCTAAGTTGTAGATAATGTCCTATATGAATGATATACACAGCCAACCTCATTAACCCTAGCTATTTAATATTATTTAATTTTGATGCCATCCTTGTTTAGTGATTTTTACATTACTCGCTTAGTAACTGCAATCTAGAGACTTACTTTTGTGTTCAACCCCAACCAAAAACTTGATTGCAATTGAATGGCCTAGTGGGTGCTACCGTGTCGAATTGTCTGTAGGGATAGTGGGTGCTATCCCGGCTTTTTAAATGGTTTCTCAATCGGGGTGGATGGTTGCATGGTGGTTGGCAACCGCTTCGGTGGCGATATGCTAGAGATTGGGTTGATGTTGGACCATACCCGCTTGGTTTAAGGATCGATTCTTTGTGGTACCTAGACTAGTTCAACAAAGGCGATCATTGAGTGCCAGTATGGGCGTGTCCTGGTTGAGTACCCTTCGGACTTTTAGTCCGCATTCTGGTGGAATAGGGAGTGGGCATCTGAATATGTCCATATGAATGTAACCTTCCTTTGTGGTTGGGAGTGGGTATTCAGATGTGTCCACGTAACGTAACCTATCGGCACAAGAGGGGCATTGGTGTGGAAACCTTAGTGGGAATGCCGGTCTAAGGGAAGGTTGCGGTGAAAGACCTCGTGGTGTCCACTTCCTTTGGGTGATTCCTAGGAAGCCACCTACTCGTGGGTAAAGCGTACAACCTCTGCAGAGTGTAAACTTTCATGAAAGCCTCGCCCAATGGTTAAGGGTGAACGACGGAAGCTACCCCACTGTAGTTTTGTAAAACTCTCTTCCCCTCTCTTTGTTTTGGGAATGCCTTGCAATCGGTGTTGCATGTGCGTAGTTGTCTTCATGGTAGGTGCCATGATGATCTGGTTAAGTCAGTAGGTGCTGTCTTTTCCAAAAGAAAGAATTATAAAGTTCAAACTTCAATTTCAAAATCGCTTTCTCAAACTAGGTCTAAAAGTTTGAAATTTAGCTTTATGCAAAACTACCCCAAACCTCCCCTTGAAACCTGCATAGCATCTAGGCATTGTCTTGCAAGTAATTAAGATTACTTACCTCAAGTTTATTCTCGGGCTGCTCATTCTAATGAGCAGGATGCGACACCGAGGAGGAAGTATACCAGGACGGGGACTTCGCTGAAGGAGTTCAAGATGAAGACTACTCCGACGTCTAGGAGCGCATCCGTCAGACATGCCTATGGAGTTACGTTGGGTTTTCCATTTGAGTTGAACTATGTTATTTGAACTTCCGCTGCTAGGCCATGAAGCCTAAACTTTGTAATAATTATGCGTCTCTGATGTAATAAAGTACTTCTCGTTGAATGGTGATGATCCAAACTGTATATCTGTCTGTACTAGCTACTTGATCTAGGGACTAGTACAGTCAAGGCACAGCAGGGATTTGACTCCGTTTTTTGGGTCCTGACAGAGTTGGTATCAGAGCCTGCCTATAGGATGAACCTTAGATAGCTGGAGTAGTTTAAGGAATTTTGAATTATGATATTACTATAAAAAATTTATTATTTTTCCAAAAATCCTTGTTGATAAATCCTCATCTTGTTGTTTGCTAATTCTTTATTAAAATCGTTTGGCCACTCTCTGCCTATTTCAAAATTCAAAAGTACCGAACCTTGTCTTCACCTTTTTCATTCGCGGCCAGGAGGGCCGAGACTCCAAAAGACCGTGAAGAGGAGCCCATGGAGCGTGTGTTTGATACGAACCCTAATTCTGAAATAGAACCTTAAGTTTGGGCCATTTATTATCATAGGAGCATAGAACGTTTTATAAATATGTTAATTTTCTAGAGATTGACTACATCGGCCTTTGCGATGTAGCTATCTCAAATTTTGGCTTTTGAATTGAATGCCTTGTGTTAATTGTGTTTTGGTGTGCTATTTGGATGTTGATTGCATAGATGTTGTGACCTCCCCCATTAGTGCCCCCTGGTTTTCCTTCTCGTACCTTAATTTTCAAAATTTGCTGTCAGATGGTGGACACCCGAGCTTCTGCCGCTGGCCGTGGTCAAGGTCGGGCTAGACAAGGTCAACCCAACCCACCCCCTATTGGACAAGCTGGTCAAGCTCAACCTGCAGCGGGAGTGCACCCTTTTGTCAACCCACTCCCGGCTATTCCAGAGAACCAGAATCTGCCACCACCTCCTGCTCATGCTCCTCAGCTTAACCAGATTCTGGAGATGCATCTGCAAGCTATTCAGGCCATTGCACACAACCTAAACAACCTCGTTGCCCCTGTGCAAGCTCAGCCACAGCCATACCAACCTCAATCCCGATTTGGCGACTTCATGAGGACAAGACCTACTGTGTTCACTGGATCCGCAGAGCCTCTTGTTGCAAAGGACTGGCTGCGAGAGATAAGGAGAAAGCTGGACATGACTCAGTGCGCTGATCATGAGGGTGTCAGTTTTGCTGGACACCAACTTGAAGGAGATGCTGCTATCTGGTGGGACAACTTCAGGGCTACACACCAGAATGCCGATGCAATTACTTGGGAGGAATTCTCTGAAGCTTTCACCGCTTCGTTCGTTCCCAAGGGAATCATGGAAATGAAGAGACGGGAATTCCATCGTCTCCAGCAGGGCAATATGTCAATCACTAAATACCTGAACAAGTTTAACCATCTTGCCCGCTATGCCACCACAGAAGTAGGTAATGAGGCTGACAAAATATGGAGATTCATGGAAGGTATGGACCCAGACATCAAAGCCCTTATTGCCTCCAATGACTTTGCTACCTTTCAGCAAATGGTCAACAAAGCATTGGTAATTGAGGATATCGAGGGCCAGCATATGGAAAAGCACAAGAGGAAGATGGCGCAGAAGCAAAACCAAGGCTCAAGCAGTTCTAGGCCCAGATTCACCCAGTATCAGTCCAATCGGCCTTCAGTTCTGCATCAACAGCAAGTTCAGAGGACGCCAACTTCCCAACCTCGCCCAACTGAGCAAACTCCTCGTCAAGCTCCTAATGCTCAGACCCCTCAGAACAACCAAGCTGTTCAGTGTTTCACTTGTCATCAATGGGGACATTATGCTAGCAAGTGCCTGCAGAAGAAGCCAGTGGCACCCGTGCCGTTCAACCTTGGATCTGCATCTCGCGCACCAGCTTCAGGAAGAGGCCGAGGAACGCCGCAGACCCCGAAGACTGTACCTGCTGGCAGAGGCCAGGTCAACCATGTCTCTGCGGAAGAGGCGCAGAACGCCCTAGATGTCGTGATTGGTAAGTTCCTTGTTAATTCAGTATCAGCCACAGTTTTATTCGATTCTGATGCATCGCATTCCTTTATTGCAAAAAGTTTTGTGGATTTAAATAAGTGGAATGTTACAAACCTAAGGAACGCAGGGTGACACTGATCACTCGGCTACATCCACCTTTTTGGTATGCCTCTCCGTGGGGCCAATAGCCAGCATACCGACCAGTCGGGCTGGGTACCAGACACCTTTTTGAGATTTGAGATTCTCTCTTGAGTCCTTCGCAACAGTCTTGTTTGACTCAGCGAAGTGGAACTTCTTCAGTCGAACGAAGAGTGACATCACTCGGGCTACATCTGAAGGACTGCAAGCTGAACCCAGAATCAAGACAACCCAGCCACAAAGCACTCGGGGCTACTGTGGACAACATGGGCACCGGGTATTCTAAGATATCCAGTTGGACGTACCACCTCTTTGGGCCGAGTCGCACGGATCTTCCAGAAGGCAGGCTTGGAGGCTGGCGCGGCCTAGCTTACTCTACAAGGAAACAAACTCGTTTCCTACTCGAATACATGGAGATAGACGTGACCAACCCGGTTATATCTCTATGTTCCTTATACGGATTAGGGAACCTATCTGTAACCAGGCCCCTTGCACTATATAAAGGGGGTCAGGGGCCCCTAGTTCGAGATCCAATCATCTAGCCATCTGACATCTCATCGTCCTTGAGATCCACCATAATACAATCCACGAGCACAGGAGTAGGGTATTACCTCACCTCGAGAGCCCGAACCTGTATAAATTCGGCTCCCTGTGCTACCATCGTAGTTGTGATCTTTCGCACCGCCCCATAAAATACATTGCCGACGCAAATCGTCGACAGTCGCTAACTTCATAATGATGCAAATTGTTGATCCGCATGGTCATCTCCACCCTCCAAAATTAGACTAGGACAATTAGAATTAGCCTAGGTAGAATGTATGGACAAAATCATGTAAACATTTTGAGGTGCCCTGCTCCATTGAACTCTTTGTGATGAACCTTCGCACTTTATGTTTTCTATATGCATTTATATGAATCCGTGCATTATTGAATTCTTATCGATGCATGTTAATATGAAATTGTTTTGATGTGTGGTTCTATGACCTCGTGTCATATTTGCAGATCTTTCAGTTACCTGGTTTGCTTCAAGGAGTGAACTACTGTTCTTCTCGTGTTTGCTGTGATGCCTAACTATTCCTCTAATGGTAGTTAGTTCGGAGTCACTGGCAAACATAAGATGAACAATAGTTCAAAGAGATCGTCTACTTGCATACGCTAGTTCATCTCTTATAAGGTCAGTTTCTTGATCTCTATCCTTGTATGCATGATCTGAAAGTTAAGCGATACACACACACACACATATATATACATACATAGAGAGAGAGAGAGTTGGGCTACGGTGCTTCATGAAGCACGGAAGACGCCGTGCTTCGCGTCTAGTTTGAAAAATCCGAGACTCAAATGACCAATCCAAACCATCCATCTTGATCTTCTCGTTAAATCTCTTAGACGACTAAATTTTGTTTTTTTGAATTTTTTTGCTATTTGTTTTGTATTTTTGAAAATCACCGATCTAAGTAGTTGTGAAGCGTCCAATTTGCTGGTTTTCAAAAATACAAAACAATAGCAAAAAAAATTTTAAAAAATACAAAATTTGGTCGTCTAAGAGATTTCAACAAGAAGATTAAGTTGGACGGTTCGGATCGGCTATTTGAGTCTCGGATTTTTAAAACTAGACACGAAGCACGACATCTTCCCTGCTTCACGAAACACCGTAGCCCAACTATATATATATATATATGTATATATATATATATAGAGTGAAGGTAAAGAAAACCCACTTTTATATTGCGCCATGTGTCCCCCACCCTTCCCCACCTCTCCCATGTGTGCAGCCTCGAGAAGGGCCGATACAGTAAATCTGTATATCCGTTGTAGTAAAGTTGCACACAGAAAATAGTAAAATATTAACAAACAAAAACTGGGCAAAACTAATTCATGTGCATGCACAGGTGCATTAATGACGTGATTATTTTTCTTTTTTTTCACTTTTGCCATTGACTAAGAGCTCCGATTAACAAACCGTTTTCACATATGTATTCTTGATATCTTTTTCAATAAAACAAGACCGATCATGCATGTATATTCTAATAGTAAAGTGGTTTACTATTTTCTCAGGACAAATTTACTATAGCATACACTATATCTTAATAAAAAGCTTACTAGAATTTGGAACGTAACTAATATTGCAATTTTACAAATGTTAAGACTCTAGTAAATGTTGTTATAAAATATAGTAAACCACTTTACTATAAAAAATATATATGGCAAGACCGATCTAGTTTTGTTCAAAAAATGTAACTAACATAAATATGAAAACGATTTATAAATTGGATTTTTCACCAAAAGTTATTATAAAATACCAAATGAAATTTGGTAAAAATGCTCACGCCATCCTCCACCACGTGGCAAGTGGATAGGCTTAGGAGCAAGTGATTCAGATTTATTTTGTGTTACTATAATTTTTAGAAAGTTTTCTATATCTAATACGATCTTTATCAGAATCGCCTCTGCTAGGAACTCCGTGCACGGAATGTAGTGGAGGGAGGCTAGGGTGGACACGTGACAGCCTATAAACGTGGGTGTTCTTTAGTTAAAGAACACATAGGTGTTCTATAGTCTTTATCTATATATCTATATATCTATATCTATATATATATATGAAATGTGATTGTTTGAGATGAAATATGCTTGTAGGCATGATTTCTTATATATGAAATCGGGATGAAATGCTTGTCTTATATATGAAATCTGGATGAAATGCTAGCAAAACTTGAGGCTAGCAAATTTTTCAATCTATTTTTTTCCTGTCAAGTCTTATCACTAGCGGTTCTCATAAACAGCCGCCAGTGACAGAGCTCATCACTGGTGGTTATACATAAAAACTGTCCATTATATTGTGCCTTTAACTGGCGGCTGGTGTCTGGAACTGTAAGTGATATGCAATCTATCACTGGAGGTTTGTATACAAATAGCTAGTCATAGTTTTCTGAGCTAGTGTGATCTAAGTCAACACTCTAGTCCCTATGGTTCGATGGCTGTGATGGATTTAACAGCTAATTTATCGTGCGACCACAAGCCCCGTATGGGACATAGCCTAATATAGAGGAAGAATAACGTTGGGATTGCCACCGTACTTACACTGTAGGTGGGGTCCCGAGGGATGCATTATCGTCGGTGTATTTCCTGGAAGGAGTTATGGGGTGCTTGTGTGAATATCAAGTATGACCATCGCAAGTTCGGGGTTAGTTTTCTAATAGGTTTTGTTATGATCTTTTCGATGGTCGTCCTTCTGGTTATTGGCATCTTGATGATTTTTCACATCGTAGTTACACCTCTTAATTAATCTGACTTGGGTAAGGTTTTTTGGTCGTGTGCCCTTGCTAGATGATCTATGATGAATGAGAACTATATTGAGACTATGAGATCAGACAATGAGAATTTGAGACACTGAGATTGAGGATTATATCATATTAATGTTACTATTAAGATTAATCATGAGAATTGCCTATCAGTTATTTAATTATTTCTTAAATGCTTTTATACTGTTAGTAAAGTGCTTTTATGCAAATAAATCATTATCTTTCCTAGGATGAGACCTAGCCTGGCCCTTCCTAGGAAAGACTTGCTCTAGCTCGGTGCAAGCCTGCTGCATGGTATAGCTTACCAGACGGCGCTGCCATCACATCTTTTCTAGAGAGGATTCTATGGGAGCAGGGTTGGTGTCCTAGGGGCACCGTATGGTCCGACAAGGGCCGTACCATATGGTAACCCCTGGTGTCGTATGGTACGGCGCATGTCATATGGTACGGCGCCAATGGAGATTCTTCGTTTTTAGGTCCCAACGGCTTAGGATACCCCTTTGTTTTGTGTTGATTCACTCTATATCCTATTCTAGAGTCCATTTGAGTAAGAGCCACCAAAAACTAGGGTATCCATTTTAGAATGAGTTCATGAGAGCTTGAGTGCCATGTCTCCTCGTGTCCTTCCATGGAAGGCTTGATCCGGCAAAATCAAGTCCTCTCGAGCTTGTTACTCAAGATTCTTACTTTTCCAGTTGGTGCTTGGTGATCTCTTAAGGAGGAGCTTATGGCACAAGGTCAGAGTCCTATCGTAGTGGTGAAAGACTATCCCGAGTAAAATTGGAACGATACTCCTCTTCGTGAAGAGTGCTCCAACGTGGAGTAGGCAAAGGAAAGCCTTTCCTAAACCTCGCGAAAAAAATAATGTCACTAGCATAGGAAAGCTTGTCCCTTTACTTCTTGCATTTATGTTTCCACAATTAATGTCAGTAGCACAGGAAAGCCTATCACTGGCGGTTTTCGAACCGCCAGTCATTAAATGACAGTGATACCCGAAGGGTCATCACTGACGGTTACAGAACCGCCAGTGATAGCCACTATCACTGGCCGTTCCATATACTAGCCGCTATTGATAGTATATCACTATTTGTCCCATTTTTGGCTTTGGAAAGCCGGAAAAAATGTCTTACATTCAAGTATTACTATCTACATCTACACGGTCACAAAGTCACAAGTTGCACCACTTTTCGCACTAAATACGCACCGATGCGGTTCATGGATTCGAACCTATAACCTATCAGCACACGCAAAGCCTCCTTACCATCTCACCTATCAACTACTAGTGAGAGCACTGGGATATTTTTCCTTTTGACCCTTGTAGTCCGAATCTTTTAACGATTATTTGGACATCAAAATGATTTCAAATGGAAAAGTTGTTAACAACAAAGTTGTAGATCTCATCGAGCGCTACAATTTTCATATAAATTTTGTCTTCATCCAACTTCGTATGAAAAGTTATGAAAAATTTTGTATCTAGAGTTGTGTGACTATCACTGGCGGTTCACCTGAAAAACCACCAGTGATATGTCTCCTTCCAAAATTTGGTGGGAGTTGGTGGGAGCCATTGTGCCCTATCACTAGCGGATGGTCAGGTGAACCATTAGTGATAGTTTCACAAGTGGTTGAGTGGCCGAACCGCTAGTGATAGGGTACCATATCACTAGCCGATGGTCAGGTGAACTGCTAGTGAGAGTTTCACTAGCGGTTGAGTGGCCGAACCGCCAGTGATAGGGTACCATATCACTAGTGGATGGTCAGGTGAACCACTAGTGATAGTTTCACTCGCAGTTGAATGGCTGAACCGCTAGTGATAGGGTGCCATCACTAGTGGTTTTCCGTATATGGGCCATCACTGGCAGTTCGTCGGGTCCCCAACACGAGGCAGGGCAGGGCAGGCGCGGGGCACTTCAGTGGCGGTTCTAGCTAAAAGCGAGAGTGATGAGGGGGCATGGTTGAGCATTTATGTAGTAGTGTGTCTTGTTTTGTCACATGTTTTGTTTCCTAATAGTTTGCTCCTTGTTAGTAGGTGTAGAAAAATTTAATCTTAAAATTAAATTTATAAGAAAAATAAAAATCTTAAAAATTGTTTTAGTCCAATTCACCCTTCCCTCTTGACCCACTACTACAGAACTAACCTTCAGTACCGGTTCAAAACGGCCTTTAGTAGCGGTTTTTGAACCGGTACAGCCCATCCGGGACTGATGCGAGGAGGGTATCAGTACCAGTTCTCTCACCCGGGAATAAAGGTGCTAGAAATGTTTAAAAATATGTGAGAAACAGGACTCCAACCCGCAACCTCGTAACTCCAGCCTCATAACTCTAGCCCCACCCTTCTAAACCCACCCACCATCGCGTACTAATATAGAAAGAATATGCATTCCTTTTGAACTATCTCGAACGAGGCATCGGTCCCAGCCAGAACACGAACCGGAGGCATCGATCCGGTTCAACCGATTGACCTCAGCTTTCAATGCAGTTAGATTCCGAACCGACTAATGCGAGGGCATCAGTATCGGTCCGTGGCTCCAACCGGTACTGAAAGCCCACTACGGCCCTGTAGCTAATGAACCGGTACTAATGTCACTATCGGTACTGGTTCCAATCTAACCGGTACTGATGGACCGATATGAAAGGTCAATTTTTTAGTAGTGACCCTTTGGATCCTTTCGGCCATAGTTCAACCCCCGCTCGCAACCCCGCTTGTCACGTAGAGAAACCATTCAATATGTCAGCAAACTATGAAACGAAACATTAACTAGTCCGCTAGGATATCCTTTTGTCTGTAACTTTTGATTGACAACTTTAATTGATGAATGGTTTTCATCTTTATATTAGTGGCATTTTTATGAATAGAATAAGCTCAACATAATTATATAAAATTTATTTGTTATAGTTGTCTATTTACTTTCCGTTGTATGTGGAGTTAAAATCAATTATATGTTGACTTATTATCCATTACATGCCGAGGTGGTTGTTAGTCGTATGTCGAGTAGTATCCAATGTATGTCGTCTCGCTACCAGTTATATGTCGAGTTGTTATCAGTTGTATGTCATGTTACTAAATCTGGGTAGGTCATAATGTCAAGGTATTATGTCAAAGTATTGCTGCTTATATGTTGAATTGATATTTATTGTACATTGAGTTAGTATCTGTTGTAGGTCTAAGATAGGTATCCCCTTCGACTCCGGAGCGAGGGTATGACCCCGCTTTTCTGTACCTCCGCGTCTCTTCCCTTTTTTCCAGGCCACCCAAAAGGAGCCCGAGGAGGGGTCGCGGAGCACGAACGTAGAGACGCGAAGCATATGCGGAGCCCGGCGAAGTTCGGACGAAGCAAGGCAGAGCGCAGGCGGGGCGTGCAGCATACGCGAAACCTAGCGAAGCACGGAGGGAGCAACATAAGGTGCAAGCGGAGAGGGGCGAAGCCTAGCGGGGCCGGAGCGCAACAGATAGGGAGAGCCGAGTCAGAGCAACCAGAAGGGCGACGGGGCTGACTCCCCCGCCGCTCACGGAATTGGAAAGACAAATCGTACAACTGGATCTCCTACCCCATCAGAGCACTCGAGTAAGCGCCAGGCTGCCCTAGGCTGGCTCCTAACCGTCATGCGAGTGTAATTCCTCGTGTAACCCCACATAGAAAGCTAAATAGAAGGTTAAAACTGTAAAGGGGCGATTAAAAGCCCAGGAAATGACCGCCAGGCCCTCGGCCGTGGGGCAGGTAGGGGGTAAGATATGTAAACCGGCGGAGAAATGACCCCCACGCCCCTAGGCAGGGCTGGTCAGGAGAAAGCTGCAAATGCATGCCATGTACAACCCCTCCCTTATAAAAGGGGAAGGAGGGCATCAATGAAAGGCAGACTCTTTCTTCTCAGGCGTTGTAATCCTTCTATTAACGAGTGCAACCAGCGAGAGGGCGAGAGTTCTCATCGAATTGTCCCGGGAGCGTAAACCGCTCTGTGAGAGGTTTCACGCACCGGGGACAGCCCTGTTGTCTGTTTATGGGTTTATACTCACGACAGTATCAATTGTATATCGTGCTACTGCATAGAAGAGGCCCACGGGATTCGTTCTTCTTCACAACGACATAAAATGGATAGCAGCTCGATATATAACTGATGGTAAATTTGAAAAAAGTTACATCAATTAAATTTTATATAGCAAGGCTTATCTTGTTTTATTCATAAAAGATATTAGTAAGGTTATGGTGAAAACTATCCATCGATCAAAATCAAAAGGCAAAAAATAAAGAAAATATCCTAGCACTGGTAATGCGCCTACGAATAACTACTTCGGTTTTCTTAAAGGGGTGCATGTGATCGTTTAGCCATATTGTAGAATAAATTATCCTATGCTTTGGGTGCATAATAGCGGAGATATATAACTCTACTATTGAAAATGGGCTAGTGGTGAGCAGCCAAAGCCAATATGGCATGTCATCCATGTAGACCATCCAATTAATCCATCGAACCAATGGCCTAGATTTCACTCAAAAATTTTCTTTGTACATCCATAGTAAAAAGAAGTTGATACCTTTCAACTGATGAAGTATTGAATCTAGCTATTTTTTATTAGAATACTTTCATATCACACCCATATATTATCGAAAAAGTTAATTTTACACCCCAACTATATGACTAGTTATTTAGAGTGTGTTTGGTTGGGTGTATATTTGGAGAAGTGGTTGTAGAGATGCAAGATGAGGTTGTTTGGTTGTCTGATAAAGGTTTGAACCTGGCTCACCGGATGCAAAAGCGGCCACGCGGCCTGGCTCGCGAGAAACAAGCGATCCGGCCATTTCCCGCGAGCCTGGCTCGCATGACGCGCTTGCGTGATGCGCTGGCCATGTGCCGGCCGACACGCACGCGACTAGCAATACGGAACGACTAGCAAAACAACTAGTAATGCACTAACTTTTCAAACTTTCTCATTTTTTTAAAAATTCAAACGATATCCAAATTTAATGAAACAAAAAAAAAATGGAACGGTAGGTTCAAGTACAAGGTCTTAAATAAATTTCAAATTTTTTTGAATTTTTGTTTTTGTTTTTGAATTTATTGATTTTCTAGTATTTGTTTTTTGAATTTTTATTTTTATTTTTGAATTTATTTTCTTTCCGGTATTTATTTTTTGAATTTTTATTTTTGTTTTTTAATTTATTTTTGTTTCAATATTTGTTTTTGATTTCCCTCTCTAAAATTTATCCATTCCATACTCCTCCTAGTGTAGCCAACCAAACAATATGTCTGCGCAGCCTGTCCAATTTCATACAACCAACCAAACAACGTCCCTTTGCATCACCTTAGTCTGGCTCCCCCAGCTTGGCTGAGCTCATACAGCAACCAAACACATCCTTAGCACCCGCGCTCACAGTCCACATTTTCGATTTTCAAATTCGCTGCCGTGAAACAATGCATAACCACTCAAAAAGCCTAAAAACTACAAAAATTTGAACAAAAATTGAGCGGCTTTTTGTGTGGTTTTGTGGTTTATTATGCAGGTGAATCGGGGCAAAATTTGATTTCAAGAACCTCTGGAAAAATCGGTAATACAGCAAAAACCACTTAAGAATTGCTTAAGAATGCTTGAATTCCGTTCGTCGCATAAAAAACTGAAGAAACCTGCTTTTGATTGAAAACCCGTTCTGTTTCTATCAAAAACATGCAGCTTGCTTTAAGGTGATCATATTCGGTGGTTCGGACCATGTCCGTGTGTTTTGGCCTTAGTCCGTTAGGGTCACGTGCTGGTCGTCTGGTGAGGTATCGGTCCTTCACTTCCAACAGCTAGTGCCATGTCTGGTGGTCCTTGTGTGTCGCGGATCGGTCCATGTCCTTCGCTTTTTTATCACCTTATGTCTAACGGCTAGTTTTCCGTATGAGCTATTGAAATAGCCTTTTCCAATATTCCTGAGAGAGACTTCATGTCATATCCTCAGGTCATTGTAAGGAAGATAGCATTACTTTGAAAGTGGGTTTGTCTTGGTGATTTCCTTCAGCCTAGGGTTTATGTGCATCACTCTAGAGTTTTGATCCAATGTGATCAAGGCTATACTATTGCTTGTTACTCTTGAAGCATGAGGGTTCCTACAAGGTATGGAGGTGCTGAACTTATTGAGCTTTTGGAGGTGCTTGTGGAAGCCATCAAATGGTGTACAAGGTTCCAAAGTCCACCTTGCCAGAGTTGGTGAAGGACTAGCTTGATAGTTGTGTAAGGGCTAGAGCTATACTCCTCTTCGTAAAAAGTGCTCCAATAAAAAATAGGAGAAGAGAGCCTTGTTCGAACCTCAGGAAAATTCGAATGTCCCTATCGGATCCCTTTACCTTCAGCATTAAAGTTTCCACACTTGTTAATTCTCTTGACTGCTTGTGTTTTATCTTGTTTAGTGTTAGTTCTAGCATGCTCTAGATTGATTCTATCTTCTAGAGCAGAAAGTTTTAATCTTGCTAATTCAAGAAAAACATAAAAGTGTAAATTTTATGGTTTAGCCAATTTACCCCTTTTGTCCTATCGATCCCTTCAGACTATAGGTCGATCCATTCCAAGATGAGCTCCTCTCCTCTCTCAAGCCGGGTCGATCCACCACGCCACCACTAATCCTAGTTTTTCCCTTTTTTTCAACTCGGTTTTGATAAAAAAAAAAACCACCTAATTTTTCTTTTTTAAAAAATTTAAATGTAAAAGGCAGCAAATTTATTAATACTATAAATAAGGTTTTTCGATTTTGAAATTTGAATTAAAAATTTGAATATGGCTCGGTAAAACCGAATGGTTTGGCATACCGTGGTTTAACTTATGTGGCATCCTCTTTTCTTCACATCAAATATTTAATTAGTATTATCAAAACTACGGAAAATATAATTTTAAATATTTTAAGGATATTCATCTTATGATGTGCACCAAATTATTTCTAAGATTTGTTTGAAGTTAGGACTATGGAAAATCACTAAATATACCGAGTCATGCAGAACTATGGAAATTCACTAAATATACCGTGCATCGCATATGATACGTACATAATCCAAACAAAACGTCAGCATGCAAATCCAATGGCCTAAACCATCAAGATGTTTAGTGATCCGATATTGACAAGTATGGATTAAATATGAAATAAGCGGTTTTTACAGTTTGGAGTATATATTTGATTTTTTAAATAATTATTGGTGCAGTATAGCACTACTATAGAAATACTCATTCTTGAATCCTCATCATTGGCAGATTCATCTGGAACTGTCAGTAATGTGGCCCGTCCCGCCCCACCTCACCCAGAAACTTGAAAAAACTGCTAGTGATACCGAACCACTATTGATAGGTTCACTACCATTGGCGATTCTACAAGAAAAGCACCAGTAAATTTATCACTGGCGGTTCAATATATTCTATTGAACCGCCAATGATACTATCACTGGAGGTTCTATAAGAAGACCATCGGTAAAAGTATATGTGAGACCATGCATGTGGAGGTCTTCATATTGCGATGAGTATATGTGACTTGAATTAATTTGGTTGTGGAGTTTATTTTTGAGATTAATTTGAGCCGGTTCGTCTATTTGTACTAGCACAGAGTATTTTTCACTTTTGAGGGTCTTTCCGAGCTCAGATGGAAAAATGTTATATATGGATTTTATAGAGAATTACGAGACGCATCTTTTTTGTATTATGACTTTTTTCACTTGAGTAAGGAAAGTATTTTTAAAATTTCCATCTTTGTCCTGTTGTGCAAGGGAAGCACCAGTTTGAAAGGTTTCGGTTTCAGTTCGAGTGAGAACTTGGGCATGTAGTCATATATGTTTGAATTCATGAAGAAATTGGACTAACATGCAGGAAACAAACGTAGAAAATATTTTTGCTTGTAAAAATGGTTTGGTCCTTGTAGGCACAGGCTTAGAGGCAACCGTGGTCGGCAACGGTACCAGGACTAGATCGGGTGGATCGAGGTCCAGAACGGTGATGATGTTGCAGGATGGATGGGCTCATGCTTAGGGCTCATGAGGATGCCATGGAGAAGGACTTGAGGTGTCTCAAAGGTTCTGGTTCGGGTTGGAGGCCTGAAAGCACGGAAACGTAGTGGTCAAGTCTGGCAGATGAAGGCCCGTTGCAATGGATTGATCGGGTTTTGTGTAAAACCTATGTATGGCGTGTTTGGCCTATGTTGGGCTGTGTGTGAGTGGTTTAGGCCCATATAAGTAGCTGGTTGAGTGGGTGAATTCTAGCCCTTGATAAGGCTACTTGAAAGCCAAGAAAGCTATCAAGGGTGGAGGTTTACCCGATTGCCCTATATAAGGAGGGCGGAGGGGGCTACCTCCACCATGTCATAGAGCTGAGTTGTGGCTTGTATTCTGCTCATTTGAGCTTTGCCAACCTAGGTGTGGCTGTGAAAAAACTCTCCTAAGTAATAGAAACTAGTTCCAAAAAATTATGACTTTGTTCTTGTCTAGTTCTTGTGTTTGATCTTGTTTCTTTTGTATTTCTTGTTGTAACTAGTTTATTTGCCTCACCTCCTTCTACCTGTTGCTTATCCATAATGCCTTGAAGTTGCACAAGTTGCACACATAATTAGAAACCTTTTTGCAATCTAGGAAAGACTAGAGATCAAGTTTTTTAAACTAGTTGCACTACTGTCCAGAAAGTTTTCTTCGAGCAGCTTACAGTCTAGGAATTTTAAAAAAATAAAAAAACTCCTTTTTGATTGATTCTAGTAGGAGAAGGCCTGTGACTTCCATATCTACGTGTGAAAAAATTTTGGAGTCACCTGGATTCTTCGTTTCAGAGCTATGAGGTGAATACCGAGCCCCTAACTTTCTGTGCATGAGTTTCAGACAGTTGTTGTTTCACAATTTTTTTCGATTTTTCTACAAGGAGTTTTGATCTTATTTTCAGGATGTTGCTGCACGGCTCATCAATGCATAGGGAGAAAACTTTCTATAATTTTTAGAGGCTCAGAAAGATAGCAACCACCCCTATGATTGGAGGATAAATTTCTTAAAGAATCCAATTTTTGCTTTTGCAAAAGTACCTTTAGTTGTTGGCTTGCTTGCCTTTTACTTGACCACTTGTGGATATGATTACTTTTGCTTGAGCATTCAAATAGTCAGGATTGTGTCTAAAACTCCCCACGTATCTTCATGATTTTAGCTGTGAGTCTTGGGGTACACACAGCTGTTTGGTGTTCGGGTTTTGAGTTGGTTGGTGGGCTCGAGGAGCACCGGTCCTAAGAAATTTCTTCAAAGCTCCCATTCACCCCCTCTGGTCGCCTGGTTTGGTATTTCAGTATCACTAGTGGTTCTATAAGAAAACCGGCAGTAAAAGTAACCGCGCGCGCTGGGAATTGGCCAAAAATTTAAACCTCCGCACGGGGTTCCTCGAATCTGTAGCCGAGACATAATAAATTCGTCCCAACCCCCGAGACCTCTCTCTCTCTCCTCGACCTGGCCTTCCCCACTTGCCCCGCCCCGGCAAGCTCCTCAACGGAGCTGCCTCGACCGAGCTCTCCCAACGGTGCCGCCCCGACCGAGCTTCCCCGCCGGTGCAGCCCCGACCGAGCTCCATCACCGACTCCCCAAACCGCCCCGCCCCAATCGAGTTCCCCCAACGGCGCCGCCACGACCGAGCTATATCCACCGCCGGCTCCCCCAACCGCCCCACCCCGACCGAGGTCCCCCAACGGCGCCGCCTCAACCGAGCTCCACCGCCGGCTCCCCTAATAGCCCCGCCTCGACCGAGCTCCCCCAACGGCGCCACCCTGACCGAGCTCCCCCGCCGGCTCCCCCAACGGTGCCGCCTCGACCGAGCTCCCCCAACGGCGCCGCCCCGACTAAGCTCCACTGCCGACGCTGTTCAGCCATAGCCACCAGCCACCAGATCTGTGGTTGGTGCTTTTTATTTTTTATTTTTGAAATACAACATTACTAGCGGTTCTTGTGAACCGTCACTGATAATTGAGGATCATCACTGTCGTATAATCACTAGCGGTTCTGAAACCACCAGTAATGATGGTTTAGAACCGCCAGTGATGAGCTATTCTGTGGTAGTGTAAACTTATTCCTTTTACTTTTAGACAACATATAATTAATGAGCAACATTGTCTTAAAAACTATTTTTATATAAAAATAAGTATTAAATTATTATAGATCCATTAGTGTTTTACAGTCATGTTCATTGTAAATTGTGTTAGTCAAAGTTGCATTTCAAATATGATGCCAATATTTAAACTTTCGTACTTGAAATTATGTAAGAAATGTTTTTAATAAGTGGATATAACATAATTGATGAAAAGAAAAGACGGATAGTGGGGGAACCTAAAAACTTTTTTTCGTGGATGTCAACTGCTAGCTAACATTAGCCAATGTGCAAAACCTTGTAAAGGTCACAACTCAAAAGCTATTTTTACTGGAGCGTACTCCATTCTAGTTGATATCCACACTTCAATTCTCACAGCATTTATCGTAATAAAGACGACTTGACCAAATCCATAGGTTTTACTTTCTTGGACAAAATATATCCAATTGCAAAGTGCTTCCTTTCACTGTCACGAACTCATCATAATACCCAATTTAGAGCACTTCCTCTTCCAAATGTTGTAAAGTTGCTGTTCAATTGGCTAGCTTAGAACTGATCGATATCTTATCTTCTCAATCACACGCATACAAAATGTGTGGCATCACCTTTGCATTGTTTGTCCCAAGTGGCCTAAAAGTAGAGCACAAAACAGCTGATCCCACGCATATAAGCTAGATCGATCCTAATTAATGCATGGTCATGCCATGTGAGGTGCAAAGGCCTGAAGGACGTACAGATGATTCATACTTAATTAAGCATCCAAATCTTGTTGCTAAGAAGTTCTTATATACAAGATGCACATAAAATAGCACTATATAGTTAATCAGATCTGAAGAATTGGTGACACACGATTGAGATCAGTTATTAATGCCAGCCTAGTGCGCAAGGCATCTGACCTAACTTTACCTAAGATAAATTAAAGTGATTATTATAGCTTAGAGTCCAGGTTTGGGGTTAGCAGGCTGAAGCGGTAGGACATTTGCCAGTAGGAAGCACTCCGAATTAAGAAAGAACAATATTATAACTCTAGCTAATCACAGCGATTGACTGGAGATATAGATATGGCACAACTCAAGACAAATGTTCCTTTTTTCCTAAAAAAGACAAATGTTAATTCCTCTCTTTTTTTTTTTGCTTGAGGGAACAAATGCTCATTATTGCTAGCTAGAAGGTGTGTATTCATATATCAATGTCTTTTTTGGTCAATTATTTGTTATATATGCAATTTCCGCTAGCAACACAAATATATATGCCTAATTAGATGGAAAATTTCTTTTTTTATGGTTATGAGTTGTTAAAAAATGTGTTTGATTGCCTCATAGGAAAAATGTTGGCATTTTGTCATTAAATGTTAAACGATTATGTAGAGAATGGAGAGAGAAAGAGACAAGTTTGCATTGAAATTCTCAAATGAATGCAAACATCAGGTTAGAGCTTATGTTAGAGATCCTCCAAAATTTGAAGGAAAGTTTCATATCCTATAAAATTCCTTTAGTGCAATCCTCACTACTAGAGAAATGGGTATCAAAAGCGATCTCAAAAACCCCATCACAACTGGTTCATTTCGAACCCATTGTGATGGTGCACCAGCACCGGTTTGTTAGACCAGGAGCCAGGAGAGCGCTTCTACAACCGGTTTGGGACACGAACCGGTTGTAGAGCCCAATTTCTACAACCGGATGTGGATTTTTACAACCGGTTGGAGATACAAACTGGTTGTAGAAATTGGGCTTTACAACCAGTTCATGTCCCAAACCGATTGGAGAAGCTCTATTTTTGAAATGCTAAAAGGAATGCTTGTCCTACTCTCATCAGAGAGCACGCGCGGGTGGATTGGCTAGAAGGGTGAGGCGTGAGTCACGAGGAGGGGTGAGGTCCTGGGTTCGAATCTTACTTCTCCCGATATATTTCTAACTTTTGCTAACACCACAACCGGTTACAAACCCCCTTCACAACCGGTTCGTCGACCCTGTTGTGATACCCGGGAGTATTACAACCGGTGGCTTACAACTGGTTCCAAAACCCGGTTGTGAAGGGATTTGGAACTAGTTGTAATATCCGGTTCCCTAGTAGTGCCTATAAATGAAACACCTATATAAGAATTGTTTTTCCTTTTGATTGGATTCCTCCATTTTTCCCTTCGAAATTCCTTTTTAAAGATGCTCTAAGCTGATCAATTCTTTAGTGTTGCATATATGGTGCGTTTTAGCGCATATTAGTGATCCATAGTTAATTTGCCATTGATTTGAGAAGTGGAAAACCCTAGAAATTTTGTTTCCTTAACAAAACTTGCAATAAAATAAACTAGAAATTAGTTATGTTATGACAAGAAGTAACATTTGCAATAAAAAAACTATGCAGTCAAACAATGTAGGATTGCTTTTGATTATAATATGAAAAGTTGTAGGTCCTCAATAAGCTAAACTTCAATGGGCCAAAAATATTAGTAAAAATTGGTTTTGAGAGTTTTGAGAAGAAACAATAAGTTCTTCTAAAAATGGCTAAAAAACACTAGAGCGTTTGACTTGTACAAAATTGATAAATATCTTGTTTAAAATCAAAATCTAATTATAAGATGTAAAGAAGGGAGCCTCTGTCTTCAATTACGTGCATATTTTTATATGTATTCTATGCGATTTGATCAGTCACGCGTGCGTAACCACTTCAACAAAAACGAAATCAAAGAGTGCATACGTAACTTTTAAGTGAGACTACACACAGTTGGCAGGCTATTCTTGAGCGCTAATGGTGCGTATAATTAGCGCGAACCACAGTAATTAGGTGGACAGGCGACGAGATTCCAGGCCCAGATGTTATGCGCACTTGCCATGGAGACAAGGAAGCAACCATTCGCAAAGTTTAAGCAAACTAGCTAGACAGGCAGATCAATACTTTGCAAGATATGATGTAGCTTAGAAGCTCTTTTCTGATGCCGTGCATGTTCTTGTTCCATCAATTATTAGGCCTCTAATTGATCATCGGAGCACAACCAGATCGAACGATCATTGCTAGTAAGCTAGATAGTGATATCTTATGAAAGGACATCTTTCTGAAAGTTAAATTTAACCTGTCGATTGATCGTTTTGAGAATATTCTGCGCGCGTGTTGCTGCACCACCACCGAGAGCATAATTTGCCACTACATGATCAAGAATGGTAGCTGTTTCTACTATTCGTTCGGTCTACACTACCAGCGAACCAGGTACTACAACCGGTTCGAAACAGGTTTTAGAACCGGTTTTGGAACCGGTTGTAGGCAACCGCGAGTGATACCCTCCGGGTAACACTCGCGGTTCTAACCGCTTGTGGTAGGACACCACAAGCGGTTCGAAGGCTCCTCGGCAGTGGTGGGGCGCCACATGGAAGCTCTCTGGCGGTTCAGACATTTAACCGCCAGGAGACCCTCTCACCCAGCGAGGGAGGCGCCACGTGTGCCTTCTCCTGCGGTTGGACTTCGAACCGCCAGGAGAGCCTCGTAAGGCGCATCCCTCGCCACGTGTGCCCTCTCCACAAGCGGTTGGACATACGAACCGCCAGGAGAGCCTCGAGGCGACAAGGGAGGCGCCACGTGTGGCCTCTCCTGGCGGTTGGAGTTACCAACCGCTTGTGGAGAGGCCGAGCGTAAATTATATTCAATATAGAATATGTTACGAGGGGGTTTTCAATATGAAGTTTGACAATAAAATTAAATACAACTACAATATTTTTCACAATTAAAAATATAATATGATGTGTACTCGATCATTCACACAACCACAATTAAGTTCATTTACACAATAATACTGAATGAATTAAAAATATGTACATACATGAAATAAGGAGCACATGCATCGATCGAATCAATGTTTATACATTTCAAGAGTACAAGGGTGAATCTTGAGGTCATTTGTTGCCTGCATCGCTATGTGTGGCCTTCGATGATTCCGATATTTCACCTGTCCTTAGAGAAGGACAATCTCTCCATCCCTTTGTGTGGAACTCGCCTTTGGTTGATATAATCTCGTCGACAATGAAGCCGATAAGTTGTTCTTGGATTGCTGCAACCCGGTGAGGCGGGATCACACCTTGCACATCGAGGTAAGGCTGCCAAAATAGGAAATAAATAACTCTATGAACATGTAAATTGTAAGTACTAAGAAATTGAGATGCATCATTAATTTCGATGCATCATTACTTTGGTATTTTTGACATACACGCACCTCGTCGTCTATTTTGGGCACATCGCCGTGGCAAAGATTTTGCATGTAGTGGCACACATAATAGCCACATAAGTTGTTTCAACCGTTTGTTGTATAACCTATGATGAAATTTAAAAAGAATACAAGTATTGAGATGAAAAACTATCAATAAAGAATATGAATTAATTAGTATGCTTTATTACGCACTCGAGTGCTTAATTGGATCGTGAATTCGTTCTTGAAAGCTCCTTTATGCTTCTTTCGAACTTTGCGAATGCCCTGTGATGCGTTAATACATGAATAGTAATTATTAGAGTTTGAATTAATTAAATAGCTAGGCATTTCAATAGAATAAGGAAACCATCTTATAAAATAATATATACCATACCGATTTAGCGCCAATGATATATTGATATTTTTCCTGTGGTTTCCTTTTGAGTCTTGAACAATGATCTTGCTATTATCAAGCATGATAACAAGAAGGACCCGTGGAACCTATTAATATATTCAACATATATATGTAATTAGTCATATTATGTATGCTTTAAAAGCTAGGAATGAGAGGTTGTGAGGAACGGATATATACGCATCTTTCGAAGTTGAAGGGCAAAAGTATGTATGGTTTGTAGTCTTTGTGCTAAGAGTGCATCCAGATGTACTCCTCAACAACCTTTGGGTTGTATCCGATGACAGCCTCGTTGACAATCTCTGGGTCTATGAAGCCGATGTTGAAGTCACCCAGTCTTCTCAATCGTTGTATCTCCATTCTACATAGAAATGGAAAAACCATTAGAGTTGCAACTTTCGTGCGAGGAAGCACATGGTAAACTTATTAGCGACACTTACAGACACCGGCTGCTCATGAGAGACACGTTGATGGCGTCGATGGTAAAACTGGTAGACGTCTTGAATTCTAGCCATATTTGGTTGTCCCCGATAGAAATGTTCGTTTGTGATACGGAGGAACATATTTCTTTCTTGAGCGGACTCTACCATGTACCATTCATGAAATTGCCACATCTTGGTTGGTAAATCCTTTATGGTTTTAGGGTTAACCAACTCCGCCCAACTTATATTGCCATCTCACTTCGCCATTGGGATATCATCTGTTAATCCAAGAGCTTCAATTGCGCAGAACCGAGGTTTGCCTCTTTCATGAATTGTTCAAGCCGTTCTTGCTTTTTCTTCTTCTTTCTTTGCCTCTGCCTTAGCCCGTTTAGACTTCGTAGCCTTTACTATTGTCCGGTCGTGGTCTCGACGTCAGAGGCGATGGCGCTGCATGGGATGTCGCTAAGTGTTTTGAAGCTTTTCGATCAATTGCTTGCTTTTGCCGGCACCTTAGGTGCGAAGTGGGCAAGCAACTGCGCAAGCAACAACTTTGCTTGTCTCCTCTTGCGTCATATCATATGCCCTTTTGAAGGTTCCTTTGACCTTGTTGATCGGCCGGACTGGGCCTTCGGGGAGGAGGATGGCTCCTTCTTATTTGAAGCTTGTTTCATGGAGGAGATGGTGGGGCGTGCTTTTCCTTGGGGGTTCGTTTTGTTGGAGGTCTTTGGTGGAGTTGGGCCTGCGTGGAGCGGTGGTGGAGCAGAGTACTCAGACATGGCGGCGAGGCATTGCGTGGAGGTGACATTGGAGGAGGCATGGTTTGTCGTTGTGGAGGAGGCGAGCTTCCTCGGCGGCTCAATTGCTCGATGTCTCGCGGTGGAGATGACACCTCCACGCCATCTGCAAACATGATGTACCGTTTTAGCGGAGGATGATACCGTGGAGGGCTGTCCAAGCTTGGCCACCTCATCGCCTCCAAAGAATATCGAGCATAAGATCTTCAAATCCGCTTAACACCTCCTCCACGGCGACTTTCGAGTAACCGGGGTATCTCATTGCAATGAAATGTCGGCCCGCTCTCTTCGGGAACGCCATGCCGTAAGCCACCTTTATAGAGAGGTTTCGCGCTGGACATGTAGCTCACATCGGGCGGCGAACCTTGATGTCGCCCATCGAAAATGGCCGAGGTCATCCCCATCAAAGCCGCGTGGGCGCGACACAATGCCCTCCGCCGTCTGCGAGGCTCGTGGGCTGATCATGGCATCTGGCAGATTGCTCGGACCTGTTCCCTGAAGCTTGCTGAGGGCTATCTGCACTTGTTGAGCAACTATGTCGCCGATGCTAGCCTGGGTAGCTCTTAGCTCCCTTTCCAATTGGCTGTATTTGTATAGCTCTCTGGTTTGCTTCTTGCTCGGCTCCTGTACGTTTGGGAATCCTTTGCGAATCCGTGCTTCCATGGCGTCGACGAACCAATACCTCTTGTCCGTCCCGGGTGCTCCGGGTTTTGGAGGGCATGTGTCAGCTCGTCATTCTCCCTATCTGTCACTAAGGAACCTGACTGAGATTGTTGAACGGCTTGTACGATCCTTTGCCCAACATCCTGCACTCCGGTGCCATCACCAAGCCGCCATCATCTGCAAGGGCCCCCGTGAGCCATGAACCAATTTCGCAGCGAAATTCGATCAGCGATGAGTGTAGTGCATCCTTGGCCAATAATTCTTCCTCCGCTTCTCCCATTTCGGTATAGCATTGATGTAACCACCGGGCCGAGATGGTGGTGGTACTTCTTCTTCGTGCATTTATCTTGTTCTTTTGGCTCGCGGCTTGGCCTTGGTGACAAATTATATTCCTCAAACGCTTCCTGATCGGCCAAATAGGAAATAGATTGAAGTCGGGCCTTTCACCTTCTGCACATACTTGGCATTTAGAGACGTCTTCCAAGACCGAAATCTGTTGCCATCTTTTTCAAAGTGTATTTCTTTACTTTGTCTTCGAACCCTTGAGTGAATTTGAAATTGTCCTTAATATCATCCCACAATAGCTCCTTGGTAGCTTGAGGGACTTCACCCATTCTGGATGCTAATTGGGACGTGGTCCTTACATGGAAACCACAAGCGTTGTTGAATGGCCCAATTGTTTGAAAGAGGGCAATCGGCATCCCGTCGGAATTAACATCGGTAAATACATGCTTTGCGACGGCTTCTTGTTAGGTCCTCGCTCGATTGGTTGCTCGATGTACCTGCTTAAATTACGAAAAAATATGAGTGTGTTTAGATTGCTCGAAAGGCGGCGTGTACCGGGGCATTATTGTGGCATTACCTCGCGGCCCCAAAGGTCCACGGCATCACCGAACACAAGGTAGTAGCATTACTGTCGCCTTGGTTCACAAATTTCATCGGCGGCGCGTTAGCATCACCTTCGTCAGATTCTCGATGCTACCCTCCGCGATCGAGTCTAGCATGAACAGATTCTCATCGAAAATATCGTTGGCATTGCCTCGGTTGCTCCATCTATATATCATAATTGCGAAACAATGTTAAATTAGTATCGCAACTTATGCACATGATAAAAAGAAAGGATAGATAAAAGAAGGATTAGCCAATGCTTTGCGATCGTGCCACTAATCTCTCATCCAAGTCATGCCGTATTCGTGTGAAATTTGATGGTTTTTTCGTTGTGAGATACTACCAAATGGTTTTAAAACTTACGTGATGTCTATTGACACGGTTTTTGAAATACAACTTTGATCACTAATTATATTTGTACTTTCTGGATAAACGGCATAAAATATGATATTATAGAAGTGCTTCTAAACGAATCTATATGTATGGTCCAAAGTGCTCCCTATCTCTCTCTAGATCTCTCCCTATCTCTCTCTAGCTCCCTCCCTATCTCTCCCTAGCTCTCTCTCTAGCTCCTCCCTATCTCTCTCTAGCTCTCTCCCTATCTCTCCCTAGCTCTCTCTCTCTAGCTTCCTCCCTATCTCTCCCTATCTCTCTCTAGCTCTCTCTCTAGCTCCCTCCCCATCTCTCTCTAGCTCCCTCCCTATCTCTCCCTATCTCTCTCTAGCTCCCTCCCTATCTCTCCCTAGCTCTCTCTCTAGCTCCCTCCCCATCTCTCCCTATCTCTCTCTAGCTCTCTCCCTATCTCTCTCTAGCTCTCTCTCTCTCTAGCTCCCTCCCTATCTCTCCCTAGCTCTCTCTCTCTCTCCCTCCTATCTCTCCCTATCTCTCTCTAGCTCTCTCCCTATCTCTCTCTAGCTCTCTCTCTCTAGCTCCCTCCCTATCTCTCCCTATCTCTCTCTAGCTCCCTCCCTATCTCTCCCTATCTCTCTCTAGCTCTCTCTCTAGCTCCCTCCCTATCTCTCCCTCTCTCTCTAGCTCCCTCCCTATCTCTCTCTAGCTCTCTCTCTCTCGCTTTCTCTCCTTCCCGTTGGGACTTTCATCGAACACCTGCGTGCACACATGAAACAGAGGCGAGTCTTGGCGTGGCGTGGGCAACCTAGGTCCTCCGGGGATTGGGGGCGGGGCCTTGTCGAGAGAGGTCGATCACAGTGGAGGTCCGACGGTAAGGCGACGACGGCAGCAAGACGGCGGTGGCGTGGCGCTGCGACGAGAGGCACAAGACGGCGGTGAAGAGCCGGGCGAGCGCGACGTGGGATCTCGACGACGATGATGCGGCGAGGGCGCGCATGGTGGAGGAGGCGTCGAGCGCGGCGCGGGGGCTCGACGGAGATACGGCGGAGCGACAGAGGAGTGCAGCGCGGGACGGCTCGGGACTTAGAAAAATTTTGGGGAGATGTAAGCGCGCGAGGAAGACGAGCTGAAATATATAGGATAGACCCTCTAGAAGCGGTTCGTAAAACGAACCCCTTGTAAAGGGACCTCTACAAGCGGTTCGTAGTCCGAACCCCTTGTAGAGGTCACTTCTACAAGGGTTCGTAATACGAACCGTTTGTAGAGGGGCTATCCAGATCGTCCTTGCGCTTGTTTGGTCCCTTTCTACAGGGGTTCAGATTCTGAACCGCTTGTAGGTTCCTTCTACAAGGCGTTTGTATTACAAACCGCTTAGAGGTCTCTTCTACAAGGGGTTCAGATACAAACCGCTTGTAGAGGCTATCCAGATTGTTTTATGCGCTTGTTTGGTCCCTTCTAGAAGGGGTTCAGATATTGAACCGCTTGTAGAGGTTCCTTTACAAGGGGTTCGTAATACAAACCGCTTGTAGAGGTTACTTTCTGCAAGCGGTTTGTATTACCAACCGCTTCTAGAGGGCTTTTCTCCTTTTTATTTAACTGACTTTTGAGATGTTTAAAATTTCAAGATTGCTTTCATATTTCAAGATAATGTTTAAATTTTCAAGATACTTGTGTTTCATATTTTTTAAATGTTTAAAATTTCAAGAATTGTGTTTCATATTTTTTCAAAATGTTTAAAATTTCAATACTTGTGTTTCATATTTTTAAAAATGTTTAAAATTTCAAGACTTGTGTTTCATATTTTTTAAAATGTTTAAAATTTCAAGATACTTGTGTTTCATATTTTTTAAAAATGTATAAAATTTCATTGCTTAATTTCTATATATATGCTTCAAATATACAAGTTTCATACAGAGCACATCTTAACTAGTAACATACTTTGTCTTTACAAGTGTGCCTTCGTTATGATCTTGGCGTATATCTGAACATCGACATCTCAGTGTCATTCAGACACTTATGTCGACATCCACCGCAAAAGGAGGGAGCTCGTCGAATCGACTATACTCTTCCTCGTCTCAGGACGTCCTCGGCTCGACAATCCTTCGTTTGCCTTGAAGAACCACGTGTCACTTTGGCTTGTCCTTCGCTTCTTAGGTTTGGTTGACATGTCCATTACGTGAAGACTTGTTCGACATCATTGGCGAGAACGAATGGTTCGCGCCTATAGCCTACTTGTGTGAGGTCTACGGTTGTCATGCCATATTTGTCGATCTTCACGCCGCTTGAACTCAGTTTAACCCATTGGCACTTGAATAGAGGACCTTCAAAGGTCCATAGTCAAGCTCCCATATCTCTTCTATGAAACCATAATATGTGTCCACCTTGCGGTGTTGTCCGCGGCGTCTATACGACGCCGCTGTTCGTTCGTGCTCATCTTATCACAGGATTTCGTGTAAAATGTGTAACCATTTATCTCGCACCCTTGAATGTCACGATTTCACTAGATGGTCCCCGAGCCAGCGTTGTAACCTGCTCATTGTCGACCCTTTCGAAAGGATGTAGTTTTGTAACCAAGTGCGAATGAATCCATGTGCCTCGGTGTTATCCAATCCTCGACCTTCACAGAATTCGCGGCATAGAATACTCTTGTCTTTGAAGGACATAAGGGGCCACTACAGTAGATTGTTTCAGAACCGTGAAATGTGCTTGTTTAAAAGTAAGAAGATCTTTGCATGCAAGTGCATGGAGTGATATAGGGACACCAATCGGATTTAGATCATTAATGTAATCCACACAGAACTCAATCACCTCCTCTGTGCCATACCCCTCGGCTATGCATCCTTCCGGACGAGATCGGTTACGGACATACCTCTTTAGGACACTCATGTACCTCTCGAAAGGAAACATGTTGTGTAGAAACACGGGTCCGAGAATACCTATCTCCTTGACAATATGAACAGTGAGATGAACCATAATATCAAAGAATGCAGGAGGAAAGATCATCTCAAGGCTAACCACACTTTGTACCACGTCATCCTGCAGCTTACTTAGTTTATCTGGATCAATAACCTTTTGCGAAACCGCATTGAAAAAGGAACACAGCTTTGTGATTGTCCCCCGGACCCACTCTGGCAAAATACCTCTCACGACCCATCGGGAGCAAGCGTATCATCAACACAAGACAGTCATGGGATTTCGTGGATGATTTTATTCTCTTTCATGTTTATGAGTCTCTTTACATTCGAGTATCCGGAAGGACCTTCACACTTGTTCAAGCACTCTATCATGCTTTTTTTTCTTCTTTGCTTAGAGTGTAGCTCGCAGGATGTAGATAATGTTGTCCCTTGCTGTCTTTTTTCGGATGTAGATCGTTCCTCGCCCAAATGTTTTAGATCCCTCCGACCTTGCAAAGTATCTTTCGATTTGCCGTACATATCTAAGTATCCTAACAGTTCACGCAAACATTCTTCGTGATGTGCATGAAGTCAAGTGAGTGACGGACCTCCAAAACTTCCCAATAAGGCAAGTCCTAAAATATTGACTTCTTCTTCCACATGGGTGCTTGACCTTCCTCATTCGGTATAGATTTTCTCCCAGGACCCTTTCCAAAAACTACTTTCAGATCCTTGACCATAGCAAACACACGCGGCCCACTTCGATGCTCAGGCTTAGCACGAAGGTCTGGTTTCCCGTTAAAATTCCTGCCTCTCTTCCGCAACGGATACCTTGTAAGAAGAAACCTACGGTGGCCCATGTACACAACCTTCCGAGAGTTTTTGAGGTATATGTTTGTCCGTTTATCTAAGCACTTTGCCGCAGCTCTATATCCTTTATAGTTAGGCGGACAGTTACCAAGCGCAGCCGGTCATTGATGGTAACAAACGGCAATGCACGAGGGTGAAATATTGTATTTTGTGCTCATCCCATACCCGTACACCATCCTCCCACAATGTTACGAGATCTTCAACCAATGGTTTCAGATAGACATCGATGTCGTTCCGGGTTGCTTGGGCCCTTGGATCAACAACGGCATCAATATGTACTTCCGCTTCATGCACAACCAAGGAGGAATGTTATAGATACATAGTATAACAAAGCCAAAAGCTATGGTCTGCTTTCAACTCGCCGAACGGATTCATACCATCCGTACTCAACCCAAACCTTATGTTTCTCGCCTCATCCGCAAAGTGCGGGTATGTTCGATCGACTTTCCTCCACCGGGAGCCATCACGGATGTCTAAGCATCCCGTCGTCCTTACGCTCTTCTTTGTGCCAACGCATCATCCGGCATGCGCTTTGTTAGCAAACAGACGCTTCAATCGGGGATGACAGGAAATACCACACCACCTTAGCGGAGGTCTCTTCTTCATACGCTCCCCATCTATTTCACAGGGCATCACGCTTCATCTTGTAACGCGATTCTTTGCACACCGGACAAACATCAAAATCCTCGTACTCATTGCGTCTGAGATACAATCGTTAGGACATGCGTGTATCTTCGTACTTCTAATCCCAAAGGACATACGACTTGCTTGACTTCATATGTAGATTCAGGCAGAGTGTTATCTTCCGGAAGCAACTTCTTTATGAGTGATAACAACTCATCGAATCCCTTATCCGAGACACCATTCGTGGCCTTCCATTGCATTAGTTCCATGTGGTGCGCAGACTTTTGTGGCCCCGCCTACGCTTTGGGTACAAAGGAGTCCTGTGGTCCTCTAACATGCGCTGAACTTGTCGAATTGTCTTTCATCCGTAGTCTCCCTCTCCGCCACGCAAAGATCTGGTCCACTCATCATCACCAAACTCTCCGAGTGTATCTTCCACGTAACAATATTGCTCGGCGTCCGGATACTGCTCAATCCTCTTCTTCTTCCTCGTCGTCTTCATCATCTACCCGCTAATCCTCAACTTCGCCATGGTTGGTCCAACAGTATAGTTTGGCATGAATCCTCTCATGATCAAATGGTTCATAACCCGCCATCGGTGGGAGTGCTCCTTCTCATTCTGCAGTCTACACACGGACAACATATGTAGTCGCTGCAGCAAGAAGGCAACGGCCGCATCCGAAAAACCTGCGACGCCATCAATGAACTCTCTGGAGCGACGGTCCGCATTGTACATCCATTGCGGCTCATCTACACCAAGTTATATTTTATTAAAAAATTTAGTTACATTTCAAAATCTAAAGCTCACAAGCACTTAGATCTACCTTTCTAATTACTTTTTGTTCTTCTTCGGTCTACAATTAAAGACAATATTTTTTCTTCGCAACAAAAAATCCACCTACACTAATTCTTTTTGTCCTTCTACATTTATTGAACTAAAAGTAACTAATTGTTACATTTTTAAAATTATTTCTTATCCTTCTACAATTTTGAACCTATTTATTTTTCCCTTTCTACCTTTGTAATTTTTTATCTTTATACATTTTTAACTAAACCTAACTAAAATTTTTTACCCTTCACATTTATTGCACAAATAAATAACTAATTGTTACATTTTTAATTATTTTTAATCCTTCTATAATTTTTAACTAAATCTAACTAATTATTTTTCCCTTTCTACCTTTTTATTTTTTTCCTTCTAATTTTTGCCTTATTTATTTCATACTCCAATAATTAGTTCCTAAAATTAGGGTGATCAAGCTAGCTAGCAAATTTATCGTTAAATTTTGGATCCTAAAGCAAACAACTTCATTTTGAGATCAACTCCTAAAATTAGATGATCAAGCTAGCTCAAGAAACAAGTTAGGTAGCTAGCAAACAAGCAAAGAAACTTTTCACCGGTGAAGCTAGCTAGCAAACAAAACACACACTTTTCAACAAAGAACAAATCAACATTTCTCCACATCCAATGCAAAAAACAACAATGCTTAGGTGAGAAGGATGTTAACATGACGTTACTAACCTTGAACCACTTAATTTGCAAATAAATCACCTCAATTGAAAAATTGGGCAAGACCTCCCTTGAACAAGACTCGGCCCTTCCTGTTAACACTTCCGCTCACTGGTCACGCCCTCGGGAGGAGGAAGATGTTTTAAATCTTGTTGGGCGGGATGGTTCTACAACCGGTTTGAGACACAAACCGCTTCTAGAGCTTGCTTTTACAACCGGTTTGTGTCTCAAATCGGTTCTGGAAAACCACAACCGGTTTGGCACACAAACCGGTTGTAGAGGTGGGACTTTACACGCGGTTCGTGTTTCAAACCGCTTCTGGAAGCCCTCTCCCGCCCGTTGCCCACGAACCGGTTCTAGTACGAAGATTACAACGGGTTCGCACCAAACCGCTTCTGATGGACCGGTTGTGATGCCCAATTCTGTAGTAGTGCTATATACGTCGGCTGTGTGTCCCGTGTGAGGTGCTAGTGTCAGCAAAAGTTAGCCTCTCCGGACCAGACAAGTGGCTTCTAATAAGATAACTTGTATCATTGATCATATGTATGTGAGAAATTTTGGAAGTACGGCACCCTAAAATGGGTATGAAGCACAATTAAAAATCTAAGCGTAGGATGATAGTGTCATCAAATAATCGACCACACCGCCTACCACGTAGGGGTGCAACCGGAACCGATAGATTCTAACCAATCAATTAAATCAATTCAGATATTTTTTAGATATCCAGATGTTTTTCTCGAATAATATGATACATATGCAAATAATGTCACAGATATGGATATGGAAATATACAATTTTTTGTTTAAATAATACCTAAATCTGAAATACGATATTATTCGAATGAAACCTCCACAGGCGATGGACCATATTTGCTTTGGTCTTTCTTTGCCCCACGCTTTCGCTAGCTCTAGGCCAAAACTGAAAGCAGCAACCGGCAAGGCCACCACGCCAGCTTCATTATCAAGTCTCGATGACTCCACTACTACTTGATTTTCTTGTAGGAATATATTTTTTGGTTGAATGCGGAATTCAGTTAATGTAGAAGTAGAATTATGTACCATGCAAGTTTGATCAGTTTTTTCTAGTTATTCAACTGAAGGTATTCGCATCAGTATCGAATTCGATTTGTATATCTGCTCCATATTCATAACTAATATTAACCGGTATTATTCGTGTTTGCACTCTTATATGACATTATCAATATCTCATAAAAATTTATATACAAATATAGAACGAATAATACCCAACCGGATCCGATTACATAGCTGCTCTCACGCCTCTGGCAATATGTCTTTCTTTTTTTTGGGAAATGTGGCCATATGTCCTTGGTGGTGGTGAACAGGAGGCAGAATGGCTGAGTGGACGCTACTGACGGCGCCAACGTGGCAGTAGCGAGTCAGTGAAATGTAGTAGTGCATTGTTTCTCAAAAAAAAATGTAGTGACGCATAAGCAGGGATGCAAGAGGGACGGCCCAGTCCAGCTCATTTCCAAATCCCAATGGCCCACGTGGGAATTTGAATAAAGGTCAGCCCAGTCCACACACTTTTTGGTGAAAATTAAGAATTTTTATATTTTATATTTATTTATTTATATAATTAAATAATAATATCCTATTCATCAAAATTAAATAAATAGACGTCTATAACCTATTGGTTGGGCGTGAAGTGAAAAATGTCTTGTTCTTATCCTTCAAAACGCCATCATAAAATCACTAAAAAAATCTAAAAACATTTGGCAGTGTAGGGAGTGCTAACTTAAAGTTCTCTACAAAATTTCTGCCCTAAACAGTACCAAATTTGTCTTTTTTTTGTTTCTTATTATGAAAATAATATTTGGAGCTGCAATTTTGTGGAGATCTTGAAATTAGCATACCCTATACTACCAAATTTTTTCAGAATTTTTTATGTTTTTTATGGTAGTTTAAAGTCGAGAGCACAGAAGATAGTAGTTTTCTGGTTTTTTTTTAAAAATCCCCTTGTCGCCCATTGGTTTTATAGAAGTCTATTTATTTAATTGAGGTATTATTTATTTAATTATAAATATAAAAAATTAAAACCATCCACTAGAGTCTATGGACCGGCCTACTGATGGGTGAAGACCGGAGACAATGCCACTGGACCAGCCAAATTTGGCATTGGTAAAAGGACTTGCAAACCACCCCCTCCCCCTTCTCACCGTTTGAAGCAGTTGTTGTAGTCCCTAAACTTTTGACCCTTGACCAGTTTTGGTCCCTGAACTTCTAAACCAAGGTTAACTTATCCTCAAAATAGCAAAACCGTACATAAATGGTCCTTAATCAGTCAAATAGATGTTTTGACCAGTCAAAGGAGGTCTGATTAAAGTGTTACATTTTTTACATAAACAAGTTTCAAAACAAAATTGTATGTTTGAATTCCTAATTATTTTAAGAGCCCATAATTTGTTTTTGTATGGTGACTCAATGGCTGGATGTAGTATTGAATTGCATGGCAAGAGCAAGTTCAAGCGGCCCCTAGAAACTCCCTGAAGTCATATTTAGGGAATATATGTGAAATAAATAGGATGTCAATAGATCCTCTATCCTCTAATTTTAGGGGATAGTGTCGACGATTGGGAAACCGACTTCCCGTCGAGTTTATTTCTTGAATGAGAGATCAGAAAGCCCTTTCTGTCAAGTGTGGCTTACAAGATGTCAAAGAATCTTAGTGTGAAAAGTGTATGCGAACAAGCGAAAAGAACATCAGGAGATTATACTGGTTCGGGCCTCCTGGGGTATAAAGCGTGTCTTTGTATTATGCCAGAATCACTCTAGGTGATTGTACTCTCTCTTACTATAAGAAAAATAGGGTGTATATAAAGGCCCCACCATTAGTAACCATCGCCCTCATAACCGAGTACTTAACCATGCGGTTAAGAGGGGCAGTAATTAACATTAATGTGTGCGTCGAGCCATTGTCGCCACTTTCGGATCAAGGGCAACGGTCCCAAAAGGTGGGGAGCGTGGGTGCAACCACCACCTCACGATCAGGCCGGCGGTGGTAGCTGTTCCCGAGCACGACAGTGCCTGGTCACCCATGCCTGGTTGGGTCAGCAATGCTACCCAGCAAAGAAGCTCAACCTACCCTGACAAGGAGCATGCGACAAGGATACACCTAGCGCTTCCTACAGCGGTGCACCAACCTACCTGGACAAAAAGTTGTCTAGACAAGGATACTCGGGCAGCACTCCTCCATGCAGCAGCGCACCAACCTAACGGACAAGAAACTGTCCGGACAAGGAGTCGTATAGGCACCCGGCTCCCGGGGACCGAAGGCGGGAGTGACCCCTGGTGTCGTACTGCAGCCTGTAGTTCTCACCAGTCTTGGGGACTGCACCTAAGGCATACGTCATCCTACAGTGCTTTGATGATTTCAGGCACTCCATAACTCGGCTTGTAACAAGTGAGCTTGCAAGAACACTGAGTTGTGGGTGTTGGCAGTAGTCAACAATTCTCCTATCGACATCAACAGTCCTCTTATAACCTTTTGTTTGGTCATCCTATAGAGCTAGTAGGGGCATAAATGTCCACAAGGTCATTGCCAATCTCCGACAGCTAGCCCCTGAGCCTCAAGCGAAAAACTACCTGGCCGGGTCTTTCCCTTGAGGCTTTCAAACCTAAAGAGGAAAATTGGTTCTGACAGTGTAATTCTACCGCCGCATCTGATCATGTTCATGCTTTTAGGCCACGCGAACCACTAACTTGGCACCTGAAGCGTTGCCGGGCAGACCTTGCCTAGGCCGGTCACTAGGCCATTCCGAATGGAGTGGCCTTTCGCTACGGACTGGTTAATCAAGTCACACTGAGTAATGGCCTTCGCTGCGGTTTTACAATGGTTGAATCGTGGAAATTACTGACCATCGGGCGTGGTGCACAGTTATGGGACAGTTTCTAAAACCCCCCATGCGAAGTAGAACGGCCTTCATCGTGGATGTTTCCCACGATTGTTCACCTCCTCCTCAGTTGTGATGCTATTGCCTGGCAACCGTTCCGCATCAAATCGCACCTACTGGGCTCTTCTTGAAACGGAGGTTCCACAACCCCTTCCCTTAGCTACACACCAAGGGAGCAAGGGCCCGGACAACCAGTCCCCGAGCCCGAAGAGGTCTCCATCTCCTCAGCCTGACGAGAGAGGCCAAAGGAATTTGTCTCCGGCCAGCGAGGCAGGGCTGTCCGGAGATGAACGAGTCGCCAAGACCGGGAAGGTAGTTTCTTCTAGGGTAGCTCCATCCCAGGAAGGTGACTCCTCGAAGGCTGATGCTCCGAGGACTGCTTCGGGCGAGCCCTCTCCGAGGGAGGAAGAGGAGTTCCAAGACGACGTGTTCTGCGAGCTCCATGAGGGGGCCGCGACGTGAATAACGAAGGCCAACAAAGCCCTCCAAGAGGAAGGAGCAGTCGAGGCATTCCGGATGTGCATGGTGAAGCGTGTCACACAGGTATGGAATTTTTATTGTTCTTGCAAGAAAGTTACTTAGTATAAAAGTTATTATGATTGCTACTAACCTTTGTTTCCTTCCTCAAACAGCTATGCAAGGATACGGTTGAGCACGTGGAACAGCAGTTGTACCACGAGACCAAATTTTTGGAAAGGGAGAAGCTCAAGGGCGAAGAGCTTGAGACCAGAGCGTCACGGTGGAGATCTTGAGGTTGAAACTGTCCAACGCCGTAGAGGGAAACGAGAAGGTGGGGGAGAGCCTCCCCCATGCCTGGGACAGAGCCCGAGAAGCTTAAAATTCGAGTGCCAACAGTGGGACGAGAGCGCCCGGGCCGAAGCCTTGGAGGAAAGGGTCACTGAGCTTGAGCAGGAACGCGCGGACTTGGCCCCGAAGGTTGCCGCGCTGGACGAACGCCTCAAGAAGAACCAAGACGAAGTCCGGTAGTTGCACGAAGAGGCTAGCAAAGCCTAGGCTACGCAAATAAAGGACCTTGAGCTTGAGAACGAGCTCGACAAGCTGAGGAACAAACTCTCAGCCTTAGGGGACTAGTAGAGCAGGAACTCCAATGTACACGGACAGCATGTGTACTTTCACTTTTTATAAGTAAAATTTTTATTTTGCCAAATTGTTTTCGAGTACCTGCAAAAACGAAGGACAAACAAGCAACGCAAGGAACTCGCTTTTTTTGAAAAAAAAACACGGTAGAACGCACTAGTCCTATCATCCTAGCCCCCGTTGTGTTTGTGCACTGGAACCTAAGTTGTGAGCCCGGGTACGGACACAGGCAAGGACTTAACACGTGATGCGAACAGTGCGTTTCTCCTTTGGCGCGGAATGAGCGTAGCATAGGCAGGACCCTTGAACCAACCAAGAGAGTTGTTCCTGTCTTCAAAAACAGCTTACGAGAATGGAACTTCTCAAGGGACGGGTGTCGTAACTATGCTAGGGTAAGCAAGCTGCATCGCACACGGGCGAGAGAACAAGAGACAAGAAAGGGAGCGAATGCCCGGGCAACCAGGAAGAAAAGATAAGAGAGCAATGGACTTTAAGGGTCCTTAACATTCACTGAATTGTGCTGAACTTACGAGGTAGCCCGGGGCCACATTTTAGAAAATGGAAATGCTAAGGAAAAACTAGAAAAGAGCAGCCTACATATAGAACTTACGAAGCTGGTCGATGTTCCACGTGCTAGTCAAGACTCGCCCATCCTCCATTGCAAGGAGTACAACCCTTGGACATGTTGCGGAGATGACCGTGTATAGACCCTCCCAACGGGGAGTTATCTTGTTGGCTTTGGACAAGTCCTGAACGCATCTTAGGACAAGATCCCCAACTCGAAGGGTCCTTGATTGCACCGATTTAGCCACATTCCTGCATAGAATCTGCAGGTAGGCTGCCGAGCGAGATTGAACCTGCTCACAGTGCCCTCTAGGAGATCAAGGTCGAGTAAGCGCTCTAGTTCTTGGTCGATATGATCAACCAAATCAACTCGTGTTGAGCCAAATATCTTTTTTCCACAGATAGGACGGTCTCTGCACCGTAAACAAGCTGGCAGGGAGTTTTCCCTGTTGCCTGGCCTGACGTAGTGCGCACTGCCCATAGGACGGAAGGGAGCCCGTCCACCCAAGCTTGGTAGAGGCGGGTCAATTGTGAATGGGCACTCTTCTTTATTCCTTGCATTATCTGCCCATTGGCTCTTTCGGTGGCTCCATTTTGCTGTGGATGTGCCATAGAGGTGAAGCATACCTTAGTGCTAATGTCTTCGCAACATTCTTGAAACAGCTCACTTGTGAACAGAGTTTCGTTGTTCGTGATTAACTTATTGGGAACCCCAAACCGTGTAACCATGTTATTGCGGAAAAAGCGTTGGGCTGCTTGAGCCGTGATTGCTGACACGGGCTCGGCCTCAATCCACTTTGTGAACGTATCGAGTGACACTATGAGGTGTGTACAACCCTTTCGTCCCCGGAAAAATGGTCCTAGGATATCTATCTCCCAAGTCAAGAACGGCCAGGAGATTGGGATCGTTTGTAGTGCTTGGGCAGGCTGGTGCACCCTCAGGGCACGAAATTGGCACGCTTTGCACGTGACCACTATGTCCCGGGCATTATTCATCACCGTGGGCCAATAATAGCCCATGTGGAAAACCTTGCCAACCAACGTCCTAAAGGATGTGGGCGCACTGCACAAATCTTCGTGAATGTCTTTTAGAAGGTAGACCCCACCTCCTGCGAGATGCATTTAAACAAGATTCCAAGCACCCCTCTGTGGTAAAGAACCCCCTCCACTAACTTGTATGGTAAAGCTCATCGTACGAGCCGGGAACGCTCAGCTTCATCCTCAGGTAGTGTCCCTTGTGCTAGGTACTAGACAAATGGCGTTGTCCAGTCTGCACCCTGCTCGAGGAGTGAGACGTTACCGCTAGTCTCTGTGCCTTGTCTGGAGATGTGATTGAGGGCTTATGCAAGTGCTCGATGAGCACTCCTGCCGGAGTGGATTCTTGTGATGATTCTAGCTTGGACAACTAGTCGGCCAGGGTATTTTCTCTCCTGGGCACAAAGAGCACCTCAAAATTCTTGAAGTACTTCTCCAGTTTCCTCACCTGAACCAGGTATAGCGCCATTGAGTCATACGAATACTGAAACTCCTTATTCACCTGGTTGACGACCAGCTATGAATCTTCCATCATAGTCAACCGTTGGACCCCGAGTGATTTGCATGCCCGGAGCCCGGCCAAGAAGCCTTCGTACTCCGCGGCATTGTTCGTCGTCAAGAAGTGTATTTGCACGATATACAGAAGCTGCTCTCCGCTAGGGGAGATGAGAACAACTCCAGCCCTCGAGCGCACAAAAGAGCGTGAGCCATCGAAGAACATGGTCCAGCTTCCCGGTTCGGATTGTCTAGCCCCTGTGGTCGGTGGTTCCAGATTGGTCCACTCGGCCACGAAATCAGCCAGCACTTGGGACATGATTGCTGTCCGGCGCAGAGAACTAGAGGTCAAACTTCGAGAGTTCCTTGGCCTACTTTACTATTCGACCTTTAACGTCTTGATTTCTAAGGATCTCACCCAGTGGAAAGCTCGTCGGTACCATGATTCGATGCAACCAGAAATAGTGACGCAATTTTTTAGAGTCCATGAGCAAGGTGTATAGCATTTTCTGGACCTCCGGGTAGTGCTCCTTTAGTCCGTGTAGCACGTCACTCACGTAGTAGATCGGATGTTGGATCCCATCCTGTTCTACGATCAAGACCACACTCACTGCTTGCGGGGTGGCTACTAAATACAAAAAGCAGCACTTCTCTGGCTTGTGGAGCTGTCAAGACCGGAGGGCTGGACAGGTAGCGCTTAAGCTCCTCAAAGGAGTTGTTAGCTTCCTCTATCCATTAGAAGTCATCATGCTTTCGCAATGCTTTCAAGAAAGGGAGCCCACGTTTACCTAACCGAGAAATAAATTGGCTCAAAGCTGCCATTCTTCCGATCAAGGCTTGTACCTCCTTCACATTGGAGGGTGGCTTCATCCCCTCGATGGCCTCTTTATTTTCGGGGTTAGCTTCCACCCCTTGGGACCCGATCATGTAACCAAGTAACTTCCTGGACTGCACACCGAACACACATTTCTCGGGATTGAGTTTTATTCGATGTCTTTTGAGGTTCCTCAAGGTCTCCTGTAGGTCTTTTACATGGTCCGGAGCCATCTTGCTCTTGACTATGATGTCGTCTACATAGACTTCTAAGTTGCGTCCAATTTGATCATGGAACGTCCTCTGCATAAGGCGCTGGTATATGGCTCCAGCATTCCTAAGATCGAAGGACATGGTCGTATAATAGAAAGTTCCGAACGGAGTGATGAAGGCAGTTTTCTCTTAATCCATGGGGGAGATGCTTATCTGGTGGTAACCGGAGTAAGTATCCAAAAAACTCATAAGCTGAGACTTCGTTGTGGCATCGACCAGCTGGTCAATCTGTGGCAGTAGGAAATTATCTTTGGGGCAAGCCGCGTTCACGCCGGTGTGTTCGACGCACATCCACCACTTGGCTCCCTTCTTTTTTACTATGATCGGGTTAGCTAGCCACTCGGTATGCTCGACTTCACGAATGAAATCGGCCGTGAGCAGCTTATCTAGCTGTTCCTGGATAAACTCCTGTTTCCAATCAGGGAAGCGTCGTAGCTTCTATCGAACGGTCTTTTTGTCAGGCCAAACCACTAGCCTATGCTCGATCATCTCCCTTGGGACTCCGGGCATGTCAGACGGTTCCTAAGCGAACACATCCGCATTAGCCCGGAGGAAGGTGATGAGCTCGAATTCCTATTTGGGGCCCAGGGAGGTCCCCAAATGCATGACCTTAGAAGGTTCCTCCGGGGATAGGGGCACCTCCTTGGTCTCTCGTCTTGGTTGGAGGGCAACCTTGGGCTGGGTAGACTTCTTCAGCTCTTGCTCAGACCCACTCTCATGGTACTGCCCTACAGTAGCTAAAGCTTGTTTATTGCAATTCAAGGCTGCTTTATGACTGCCCCTGACAGTGATGATCCCATTCGGGCCTAGTATCTTCACGCAATAGTACGCGTTGTGAGTAGCTGCCATGAACTTTCCCAGCGCTGAGCATCCCAAAATGGCATTGTAGGCGGACGTGAAGTCCACCACCTTGAACATAATTAGCTCCGTTCAGAGGTTACCCGGTCCTCCGAAGGTGATGGGCAACACAATCTGGTCTAGAGGCCGAACGGACATGCCCGGTATGAACCCGTAGAAGGGTACGGTAATATCCTTGATCTTGGAGCGAGGTATCTGCATCTCGTCCAAAACCTTAGCCGAACCTTAGCGGATATCAAGTCCAAAGAACTCCCTCCATCGATAAGGACGTGCCCCACTTTAGTGTTGCTTATGGTAGGAGCGACGACAAGTGGGAGCTTCTGCGGCTTCGTCATTCCAAGGGGACAATCATCCTTGAAAAAAGTAATGGGAATTTCAACCCACTTCAGCATTACGGGCTGTGGCTTGCCCTAGTCGATGTTATACATCTCCTGAGCAGCTGCTTTTAGTGCGCGTCGGGACGGGTACGTGGAAGAGACCCCAAATATGACAGCTATATGGTGCTTGGCCTCCGGGAACTCTTCTGGGCCATCATCATCATCCTCAGCGAGGCGTTTGCCTTTGCTCCCTTCTCCCAGCTCGGGCAAGGTCGGCATTGGGCTCTTCCCGCTGTAGAAATCTTCCATTCGAGCCATCCAGGTCTGGCAGTTATGTAAATCGTGCCTATGGACCTGGTGGAGCAGGCAGTACTTGTCGTTCTTGGGTCTCTCACCCTTCTCACCATCGTGGCATGGCCCTGCCTTTACCCCTGGCAGAAGATTATGGCTTCTTCTGATTGGGTTTAAGCTACGGGGATTGTTCCATTGCCGCCACTACGTTTGCGAGCGAGGCCTTTTTCTTTTTCTATGAGGATTTGACGCCAGGGTAGGGTGGAACTCTACCCTCATCCAGCATTTTCATCCAATCTACTGCCTCCGCCGCATTGGCGTAACGGTCTGCCATCTTGAGCAGCTCGTTGGTAGTTAGGTGCACATTGATCTCCAAGTCTTGAGTGAAGTGCACATCTCCCACCCCTAGTTTGAACGTGCGAAGCACTGCGTCATCCGAAACATTTGAGATGGTATTGCGAACCTTGATAAAACGCTACATGAATGCGCACAACATTTCCCTCTCCATCTGGATAAGACGGTGGAGGTCCTCTTCCCTGCCCGGATGGGTATAACAGCCTGGAAATTGCTCCGAAGTGCATCACAAAGTTGCTTCCAATCATGAATGGACCAGTGTCACTGGTTGAACAACCATGTTTGAGCGGGTCCCTCCAACACCGTGGGCAAGTAATTGGCCATGACGGTCTCATCACCGCCATTCGCTAAGATAGCGGCGACATAAATAAAAAGAAACTCATCTAGGTTCTGGGTCACATTGAATCTTTCAATGTGCTTAGGCTTAAACCTCGCGGGCCATAGTCCGACCTGCAGAGCCTAGGAAAAGGCCCTACAGCCGTATGATCACGCCCGGTGAGGCCCTGGACAACTTTGTCACCCCGCGGGCCAAGACGCGAGAAAACTTCATGTTGCTGGTGACGCGAAGATTGCATGGACCCGATGGCCTCCCGATATTCACGTCGGGATCACCCTCCACACTCCTCACGGTTAGTGCTCCCACGGGAAATACTCCAGGGTACATTGCAGGAACCATCGTCACACTAAGAGGCACCCCAGGTAGCATCACGCACTTCATGCCTGTCTAGAAGGGTGCGGCGCTCCCCATGTCTGTCTCAGGCAGCGCTGCGTTCCTTGCACCTGCCCAGGCTTCTGCGCATGCCATGGCTCTGCTCATGCGAGCCCCCGGCGATGTCTCCCGCTAGGAGCCTTTTTATGGTACAAATCTAAAGCTAAGTGCTCCAAATTCTCCACCATCGCAGCCCCATTGCCGCTAGGTCCACACCATCGGGGTTTTCCCATAAGCCGCAGACAACCAAGGCAAGGGCCTAGAGACCCTACCTGCCTCTCAACAAAGGATTCAGAGAGTCCCTAGTCCTGTCTCGACTTTGAGTGAGGATATGGTGTGACAGGGCTCTGGTGCACTGAGGCAAGCGATTACGGTGACGAGCTGTATCTCTATCCCGGTCACGCATCTGGGCAGCAGATTCCCGATCACGACGATCCTCCTCAGCCGCACCGGGCGCTTCTTTGATCTCCTGACCAGCCATATTAACTTGACAGGTGGCAGACAGATCGGGTGGCGACATCATAGTATCCACAATTAAATATATATTATGACAATGAAGCCGATGAGTTGTTCTTGGATTGTTGCAACCCGGTGAGGCGGGATCACGCCTTGCACATCGAGGTAAGGCTGCCAAAGCAGGAAATAAATAAATCTCTGAACACGTAAAGTATAAGTACTAAGAAATTGAGATGCATCATTAATTTGGTATTTTTAACACACGTACCTCCTTGTTTCTTTTCGGCACATCGCCTTGGGAAATATTTTGCATGTAGTGGCACACATACTAGCCACATAAGTTTTTTCCCGCCGTTTGCTATATAACCTGCGATGAAATTTAAAAAGAATACAATTAGTGAGATGAAAAACTATCACTAAAAAATATGAATTAATTAATATGCTTTATTATGTACTCGAGTGCTTAATTGGAATATGAATTCATTCTTGAAAGTTCCTTTATGCTTCTTTCGGAACCTTGCGAATGCCCTATGATGCGTTATTATATGAATAGTAATTATTAGAGTTCGAATTAATTAAATAGCTAGGCATTTCAAGATAATAAGGAAACAATCTTATAAATTAATATGTGCCATACCGATTTAGCATGTCAATGATATATTGATATTTTTGCTGTGGTTTTCTTTTTGAGTCTTGAACAATGATCTTGCTATTATCAAGCATGATAACAAGGACCCAGTGAAACCTATTAATATATTGCAACATATATATGTAATTAGTCATATTATATATGCTTTAAAAAAGATAGGAACGAGAGGTTGTGAGGACACGTATATATACGTACTCGAAGTTGAAGGGCAGAAGTATGTACGGTTTGTAGTGCTGTCCCAAGAATGCATCCAGAATGTAATCCTCAACATACTTTGGTTTGTGTCTGAAGACAGCCTCGTTGATAATCCCTGGGTCTATGAAACCCACATTGAAGGCAGCCTGTCTTCTATATCGTTGTATCTCCATTCTACATAGAAAGGGATAAGTTATTAGCGTTGCAACTATCTGGTGCGAGAAAGCACATGGTAAACTTATTAGCTTGACACTTACAGACACCAGCAGCTCATGAGAGACACGTTGACAACGTCCTTTGGTAAAAATGGCAGAAGTCTTCGAATTCTAGCCATATTTGGTTCTCCTCGCGATAGAAATCTTCGTTTTTGATACGGAGGGGGAACATATTTTTTCCTTGAGCGGACTCTACCATGTACCATTCATAAAATTGCCGCATCTTGGTTGTTAAATCCTTTATGTTTTTAGGGTCAACCAACTCCCGGCCTAACTCATATTGCCATCTCACTTCTGCCATTGGGAGATCATCCGTTAATGCAACAGCTTCAGCTGCAGAACCGAGTCTTGCCTCTTTCATGAATTGGTCAAGCTGCTTTTGCTCTTTCTTCTTCTTTGCCGCCTCTACCTTATCCCGTTTAGCCTTTAGTGTAGTCTTTGCTATTGTCTGGTTGTGGTCTGACGGCACAGGCAGTGGCACAACATGGCATGTCGCGAAGTGTTTTGAAGCTTTTCGATCAATTGCTTGCTCCGGCGCTGCCACCTTAGGTGCGAAGTGTGCAGCAACTTCTGTGGCAACGATTTTGCTTGTCTCCTCGTTCGTCGTATCATATGTCCTTTTTGAAGGTTCCTTTGACCGTGTTGATCGGCTGGACTGGGCCTTCTCGGGAGGAGGATGGTTCCTTCTGATTTGAAGCTTCTTTCTCGGAGAAGATGGTGGAGGCGTGCTTTTCTTGGGGGGGGGTTTGTTTTCGTTGGAGGTGCTGGTGGAGTTGGGCTTCTGCGTAGAGCAGGTGGTGGAGGAGGAGTACTCTATATTGACGGCGAGGCATTGCGTGGAGGTGACGTTGAAGGAGGCGTGGTTTGTTGCTGTGGCAGAGACGAGCTTCCTCCAGCCGGCTCCAATTGTTCGATGTCTCTTGGTGGAGATGACACCTTCACGCCATCTGAAAACATGATGTACCGTTTTCGCCAGAGGATGATACCGTGGAGGGCCTTAAAACATCTCGTTCCTTGGCTCGAGATTATCTAGTTTTGGTGTTAATGACGAACGCTTTAAATAGAAGACGGAGAAAAAGCTTGGATCCATGAGTTCTCTTGTGGTGGATCGGGAGTTGAGTTGATCCATCCTAGAATTAGGTTAATTTTTCTTAATTTTTTTTAGTTAAAGAGGGGATCAACGCCTAGTCTTCTATGAGGACATGAACTTCACTGGAGCATTGCCCTATATTTCTTTTCTTAAACTATCCTTGAAACTTTTCCCTGAAAGTTCTTCCAGGCAGTAAACTTCAAGTTTTAGCCGGACTATCCGTCCCCCTGACCGGACTATCCGCCCTTGCCAGACTGTCCGGGATTTCAGTCGGACAGTTCACCTAACACCACAAAATTCCTGATCTGCTCTTGTGTGTTTTCCAGGAGTTTCACAGGCTTAGCCGGACAGTCCGGGTCTCTGCCCGGACTGTCCGCCTAACACGTTCTCGGTCCTGTTTCCTTATTTATAAGTTGTAGCTTATGCTAATGGGTTTAGCCAGACTGTCCGGGTCCCAAGCCAGACAGTCTAGCTAAACTGTCGACAATTGGAATCCCTGTCTCTATATAAGATTCAGATCTGGATCTAGGAGTGTGGCTGTTCCATCTCTCCTCATGAAAATGCAAACTTCCTAGATCCAAAAAGTGTACCTCATCCAATCTTGCTCATCTTGATCATCTCTTCTCTCGATCCCTTGGTGGATTAAGAGAGTGGAGACCTTTTTCTTCGTTGATTCTTTACGTGGGATAATTTCACTTCGCCGATTGTGCTCCATGTGATTTGTGTTCCAGTGGAAGTTTATGGATTGATCTTGTTACTCTTTGTTTGTACTTTGGAGGCGGTGGATCGGGTAGCTCGCTTTGGCGTTTGTGGGAGCACTCGGATCGTTGTACAAGGGTTGGAGTCCACCTTGCCGGAGCGGCGAAGGACGTCCACTAGTGGAGAGGAGGCCTAAGGCTCGAGTGGGAGCCGGTTCTTGTGAGGAACAAGAATTTGCCTCAATGGAGACGTAGGAGGGTGGTACCTCCGAACTTCGGTAAACAAATACCTTATCACTCTTTAATTTCTCGAATTTACTTTATTGTGCTTTTACTTCTAGTATTTTTTGTGTTCCTTTTCTAGTAGTAAAGGCCTCATTTAATATTGACTAATAGACTCACTTAAATATCAAGTTGGTTAAAAACTGCCTATTCACCCCTTTAGGCCAATCGATCCTTTCAGGGCCTGTCCAAGCATGGTCACCTCATCGCCTTCAGCAATATTGAGCAGAAGATCTTTGAAACCGCTTAACATATCCTCCACGGTGACCTTCGAGTAACCGGGGAGTATCTCGTTGCTGTGGAATGTCTGGCCCAGCTCCACTAGGAACGCCATGCCATAAGCCACCTTGTTGGAGAGGTTACGCGCCTCGACGTGTAGCTCACACTGGCGGCGAACCTTGATGTCATCCACTGGAAAAAGGCCCAGGTCATCCACTTCAGGTGTCGTGGTGGACGCGTAGCTGCTCCGCCGAGCGGAGACCTGCGGGCTAATCATGGCGTCTGGCAGATTGCTCGGACCTGCTCCCTGAAGCTTATTGAGGGCTATGTGCACTTGTTGGGCAACTAAGTCGCCGATGCTAGCCTGGGTTGCTCTTAGCTCCCTTTCCAATTGTCTGTATTTTTATAGCTCTCTAGTTTTGTTTCTTGCTTGGTTCCTATACTTATGGGAATCCTTGGCGAATCCGTACTTCCATGGTGTCGACGAACCAATATCTTTTATCTGTCCCGGGTGCTCAGGGTTTTGGAGGGCATGTGTTAGCTCGTCATTCTCTCTGTCTGTCACTAAGAAACCTGACTGAGACTGCCTAACGGCTTGTACAATCCTTCGACCAACATCTTGCACTCCCGGTGTCATCACCAAGCTACCATCATCTGCAAAGGCCCCTCGTGAGCCATGAATCAATTTCACAGGCGGAATTCCCAGTTAGCAGTAACAGGTGCAACATCCTTGGTCAATAATTCGTCCTCCCGCTTCTCCCATTTCGGTATAGCCTTGATGTAAGCACCGGTGCCGAGATGGTGGTGGTATTTCTTCTTCTGTGCATTCATCTTGTTCTTTTGGCTCGCGGCTTAGCCTTCAGCTGATAGCTTGTACTCCTCAAACGCTTCCCAGTGATCCGCCAACTTAGGAAATCGATTGAAGCCAGGCCTTTGTCCTTTCTGCACATACTTGGTATTTAGAGACGACTTCCATGCCTGAAATACGGTTGCCTTCTTCTTCAAAGTGTATTTCTTTACTTTGTCTTCGAAACCTTCAGGGAATTTGAAATTGTCCTTAATATTTGTCCACAGCAGGTCCTTGGTAGCTTGAGGGACTTCAGCCTATTTCTGGACGCTAATTGGGACGTGGTCCCTTACATGGTAACCACAAGCGTTGTTGAATGGGCCAATTGCTGAAAGAGGGGCAACCGGCATCTCGTCGGAGTTAACGTCGGTAAAGACATGCTTTGCCGACGGCTTCTTGTTAGGTCCTCGCTTCGCTTGGTTGCTCGATGTACCTTACTTAAAATACAGAAACATATGAGCGTGTCAGAGTGTTTTATATTGGTTGAAAGATGGCATGTACCAGGGCATTATTGTGGCATTACCTCACTAGCCCCAATGTCCACGGCATCACCGGAACTACCGGCAGTAGCGTTAGCGTCATCTTGGTCCACGGCCTCATCTGCAGTAGTGTTATCGGTTGCCTCGGCAGTAGCGTTAGCGTCACCTTCGTCGTATCCTCTGATGCTACCCTGCACGATCGAGTCTAGCAGGAACTGTTCTCCCTCATCGAAATTAGGGTCACGACGGCCTGGTTCCGCCATCTATATATCATAATTGTGAAACAATGTTAAATTAGTATTGCTACTTGTGCACATGAAATAATTACGAAACAATGTTAAATATGATTCATGACTCTCTCTCTCTATATATATATATCTATCTATCTCTCTCTATATCTATCTCTCCCTATCTCTCTCTATCTCTCTCTCTCTATATATATATATCTCTCTCTCTCCCTATCTCTCTCTCTATCTCCCTATCTCTCTCTCTATCTCTCTCTCCCTATCTCTCACTCTCTCTTTCTATCTCTCTCTATCTCCCCCTCTCTCGCTATCTCCCTATCTCTCTCTATCTCTCTCCCTATCTCTCTCTATCTCCTTATCTCTCTATCTCTCTCTCTATCTCTCTCTATCTCTCTCTATCTCCCTATCTCTCCCTATCTCTCTCTATCTCTTTCTCTATCTGTTCCCCATTGGGGCATTTCATCGAACACCCTATGGACAGTCATATGCAGAGGAAGAGTGGGGCGTGGGCAACCTCGGTCCTCCAAGGGCTTGGGGGAGCGACGGCTTCTTTTTAGGTCTACAGCACGGTGGAGGTCCGAAGGCGAGGCGGCGACGAGGGCGCACACACGGCGGTGTGGAGGCATGGAGGGAGGTCGCAAGGCACGGCGACGAGGCAGACAGACGGCGGTGGCGAGGCGGCGAGCAGCGCACACAGACGGCGGGGCCGAGGCGGTGACGAGGGCGCACAAGACGGTGGAGGAGGCGTCGAGGATGGCGCGGGGGCTCGACGGAGAGACGGCGGCACGACAGAGGAGTGAAGCGCGCGACGGCTCGGGACTTAGAAAAATTTTGGGAGAGTAAAGTGCTTGTAAGGGGCCTTTAAAGGCGGTTCGTAGTACCAACCGATTGTAGAGACCCTCTTCTACAAGGGGTTCGTATTACGAACCGCTTGTAGAGGCCCCTTTACAAGGGGTTCATAGTACGAACCACATGTAGAGGGGCTTTTCAGGAGCCTGCAAGGAAAGCCTCTCTATTCTTCCTTTTTATTAAACTGTTATTAAAATGTTTTTAATTTCAGTACTTGTGTTTCATATTTTATTAGAATGTTTTAAATTTCATTACTTAATTTCTATAGATGTTTCAAATATACAAGTTTCATTTAAAAATTTATAAAAATGCTTTAGATATTATAGTTTCATTTCAAAATTTATAAAAAATACTTTAAATACACCTAAGTCATCTCAAAAATCATGTAATAAACCTAAGTCATTTTTAGGGTTTCTAAAATTACATAAGCCCAAATAAACTCATAATACAGTAGAAGACCCATCTCACATATTCATAATTCATACAGGAGCATATCTTAACTAGTAACATACTTTGTCTTTACAAGTGTGCCTTCGTTATGATCGCGGCGTATATACGGAGCATTGACATCTTTGTCATTCAGGACACTTACATCGACATCCACCGCAAAAAGAGGGAGCTCGCCGAACTGACTATACTCTTCCTCGTCTGTGATGCCCTCAACTCCGATAATCCTTCGTTTGCCTTGGAGAACCACGTGTCGCTTTGGCTTGTCATTCTGCTTCTTAGGTTTGCTTGACATGTCCATTACGTAAAAGACATGTCTCACATCATTGGCAAGAACGAATGGTTCGCGCCTATAGCCGACTTGTGTGAGGTCTACGGTTGTCATGTTGTATTTGTCGATCTTCACGCCACTTGAACTTAGTTTGACCTATTGGCACTTCAATAGATGGACCTTCAAAGGTCTATAGTCAAGCTCCCATATCTCTTCTATGAAACCATAATATGTGTCCACCTTGCCAGTGTTGTCCGCGGCGTCTATACGGACACCGCTGTTCTGGTTCGTGCTCATCTTATCGTTTGATTTCGTGTAAAATGTATAACCATTTATCTCGTACCCCTTGAATGTCACGATTTCACTAGATGGTTCCCGAGCTGGGTGTTGCAACTGTTCATTGTTTGACCCTTTGGAAAGGATGTAGTTTTGTAACCAAGCGCCGAATGAATCCATGTGCCTCAGTGTTACCAATCCTCAGACCTCCTTGGGAATTCGCGGCGTAGAATACTCTTGTACTGAAGGACATAAGGGGCCACTAAAGTAGATTGTTTCAGAACCGTGAAATGTGCTTGTTTAAAAGTAAGAAGATCATTGCATGCAATTACTTTCCATCCTAGTGTCCCTTTTCCCCGTAGCCTCCCCTCATGGCGTGATATAGGAACACCAATCGGATTTAGATCATTAATGTAATCCACACAAAACTCAATCACCTCCTCTGTCCCATATCCCTCGGCTATGCATCCTTCCAAACGAGGACGGTTATGGACATACATCTTTAGGACACTCCTGTACCTCTCAAAAGGAAACATGGTTGTGTAGAAACACGGGTCCGAGAATACCTATCTCCTTGACAATGTGAATAGTGAGATAAACCATAATATCGAAGAATGCAGAGGAAAGATCACCTTAAGGCTAACCACACTTTGTACCACATCATCCTGCAGCTTACTTAGTTTATCTGGATCGATGACCTTCTGCGAAACCACGTTGAAAAAAGAACATAGCTTTGTGATTGTCCCCCGGACCCACTAGGACAAAATACCTCTCACAGCCACTGGGAGCAACTGTGTCATCAACACAAGACAGTCATGGGATTTCAGGTGGATGATTTTATTCTCTTTCATGTTTATAAGTCTCTTTACATTTAAGGAGTATCCGGAGGGGACCTTCACACTGTTCAAGCACTCTATCATGTATTTTTCTCTTCTTTGTTTAGAGTGTAGCTCGCAGGATGTAGATAATGTTGTCACTTCCCTGTCTTCTCTGGATGTAGATCGTTCCTCAGTTCCAAAAGTTTTAGATCCCTCCGAACTTGCAGTGTATCTTTCGATTTGCCGTACATATCTAAATATCCAAGATGATTCACGCAAACATTCTTTGTGATGTGCATGAAGTCAAGTGAGTGATGGATCTCCAAAACTTTCCAATAAGACAAGTCCCAAAATATTGACTTCTTCTACATGGGCGCCTGACCTTCCTCATTCGGGACAGATTTTCTCCCAGGACCCTTTGCACGAAGGTTTGGTTTCCCGTTAAAATTCCTGCCTTTCTTCCGCAACGGGTGCCTCGTAAGAAGAAACCTACGGTGGCCCATGTACACAACCTTCCGAGAGTTTTTAAGGTACATGCTATCCGTTTCATCTAAGCACTGCACGCAAGGCTCTATATCCTTTTATAGTTAGGCCGGACAAGTTACCAAGCGCAGGCCAGTCGTTGATGGTTACAAACAACAATGCATGTAGGGTGAAATACTGCCTTCTGTGCTCATCCCATACCCGTACACCATCCTCCCACAAGGTTACAAAATCTTCAACCAATGGTTTCAGATAGACATCGATGTCGTTTCTGGGTTGCTAGGGCCTTGGATCAACAACGGCATCAATATATACTTCCGCTTCATGCACAACCACGGAGGAATGTTATAGATACATAGTGTAACAGGCCAGGTGCTATGGCTGGTGCTCAACTCGCAGAAAGGATTCATACCATCGGTACTCAACCCAAACCTTATGTTTCTCACCTCATCTGCAAAGTGCGGGTATGTTCGATCGACTTTCCTCCACTGGGAGCCATCAGCAGGATGTCTAAGCATCCCGTCGTCCTTACGCTCTTCTTTGTGTCAACGCATCGTCTCGGCATGCGCTTTATTAGCAAACAGACGCTTCAATCGGGGGATGATAAGAAAATACCACACCACCTTAGCGAGAGGTCTCTTGTTCGTACGCTCCCCATTTATTTCACCTAGGTCGTCACGCTTCATCTTATAACGTGATTCTTTGCACACTGGACAAACATCAAAATCCTCGTACTCATTGCGATACAAGATACAATCGTTAGGACATGTCTGTATCTTCTGTACTTCCAATCCCAAAGGACAGAGGACTCACTTGGCTTCATATGTAGATTCAGGCAGAGTGTTATCCTCTGGAAGTAACTTCTTTATGAGTGATAACAACTCATCGAATCCCTTATCTGACACACCATTTGTGGCCTTCCATTGCATTAGTTCTAGTGTGGTGCGCAGCTTTTTGTGGCCCTGCCTATAGTTTGGCTACAAAGGAGTCCCGTGGTCCTCTAACATGCGCTGGAACTTGTCGAATTGTCTTTCATCTGTGTAGCATCCCTCTCCGTCACGCAGCATCTGGTCTAACTCATCATCACCAAACTCCCCGAGTGTATCTTCCATGGAACAGTATTGCATGGCGTCTAGGATACTATTCAATCCCTCCTCTTCTTCCTCGTCTTCTTTATCGTCTTCCTGGCTAATCCCCTCTACTTCGCCATGGTTGGTCCAACAGGTATAGTTTGGCATGAAACCTCTCATGATCAAATGGTTCATAACCTGCCATCGGTGGGAGTGCTCCTTCTCATTCTTGCAGTCTACGTACGGACAACATATGTAGCTGTTTGGAGACGAGAAGGCAACGGCCCCATCGAGAAAACCCTGCACGCCATCAAAGAAATCTCTGGAGCGATGGTCCGTATTGTACATCCATTACCGGTTCATCTACACCAAGTTATAATTTTCAGCTACCTTCAAATATCTTTTACTAGAGTGTTACATGCACTTGTACATATAATTATGCTACAAAATTCAAACTATCTAAATTCATTAAAAATTATAACATATTTTATTAAAAAATATAGTTACATTTAAGAATCTAAAGCTCACAAGCACTTAGATCTACCTTTGTAATTATTTTTTGTTCTTCTTGAGTCTACAATTAAAGACAATAATTTTTTTGCTGCAACAAAAAACCTCCACCTACACTAATTCTTTTTTGTCCTTCTACATTTATTGAACTAAAACTAACTAATTGTTATATTTTTAATTATTTTTATCCTTCTACAATTTTGAACTAAATCTATCTAATTATTTTTCCTTTCTACCTTTCTAATTATTTTTATCCTTATACATTTTTAACTAAACCTAACTAATTATTTTTACCCTTCACATTTATCGAACTAAAAATAACTAATTGTTACTTTTTGTAATTATTTTTTATCCTTCTACAATTTTTAACTAAATCTACTTAATTATTTTATCCCTTTCTACCTTTTTATTTTTTTATCCTTCTAATTTTATCCTTTTTTATTTCATACACCAATAATTACTTCGTTGCAAACCTAAATCTACCTAATTTATCGTTACATTTTGGATTCTAAAGCAAACAACTTTTGAGAACAACTTCCTAAAATTGATCATAGTCTCGCCTAAAGAGTTCTAGAGTGATCAAGCTAGCTAGCAAACAAACACTTTTCAACAAGAATAAATCAACATTTCTCCACATCCAATGCAAAAAAAAAAAACAATACTTAGGTGAGAAGGATGTTAACCTGACGTTACTAACCTTGAAACACTTAATTTGGAACTAAATCACCTCAATTGAAAATTTGGCAGCACCTCCCCTTGAATAGTAGCTTGGCCCTTCCTGTTCACCTCTGCGCGCTCGGGAAGGAAGAAGATGTTTAAATGCGCTGGGCGGGATGGCTTCTAGAATCGGTTTGAGACACAAACCGCTTCTGGAGCTTGACTTTTACAACTGGTTTGTGTCTCAAACCGGTTTTGGAAATCCACAACCGGTTTAGGACACAAATTGGTTGTAGTGATGGCTCTCTATACGCGATTCGTGTTTCAAACTGCTTCTGGAAGCTCTCTCCTGCCCGTTGCCCATGAACCGGTTCTGATATGAACATTACAACGGGTTCGCACCAAACCGGTTCTGATAGGTCGGTTGTGATGCCCACTTCTGTAGTAGTGTTAGCTATATTATTTTGCAAAATTTGCTCAACAATAGTTCAACAACACATAGGTCATGTGACGCAATTTTTTTGATCGGTTTATGTGACACAAATTTAAGTCGCAACCGTGCTTACCTGACCTCAAATTTGGAGGTCCAGAGACTCTTGACTGGGCAACTGCCCAAAGGGTATCCATGGAACTACCCTAAATGCCGAGAGGCGCTGGTGTCAAAATTGTAGGCTGTAACCTCGCATACATACTCTAAGCACATTTTATTTCACGCAACTCAATGTGACTTATTAATATGTTTAAGGGTAATTTAGATACATGCCACTGCAGAATTATAAATTTAGAAGTTTGTTACTCATGTATCAATGACACGTAGAATATAGACATATATCATTAACACAAAGAGTGACAAATCTCTAATTTTACAACTCCATAGTACCGTATATCCAATTAACTCTATGTTTAATGAGAATTAGTTTGAAGGACGATGGATCGTTCTTTTCTTTGGAGTGAAATGGTTGTAGATTAGGTTTGTTTCACTGAAGATTGCTATAGGTACCTCTCTTTTTATCGGAGAGCTTTCAACCACACATCTGAACATGTCCATCAAATTAACATATAGAGGTTTAGGTAAATGTAAGGGCCGCATACATCCGACAATATAGAGGCCGAAACATACTTCCTTATTAAAAAAAGATGTTTATATAAAAGTTATGGTATCTTTCTCTTTTTTTATAATTTTTCACCGTATGTCATCTAATTTTATTGTAAAATATATGTCGGACCCGGTTTTACTAAACCGTTCCCTCTATGTTAACGGTACACGTCACAATGATCAGTGAAAGTACCCACGATAAAACCAAAATAAATTACCAATACCAACATTGCATGATAACTAGAAATTAAATCAGACTGCGATAAAACCCCTTATTATAGTAGTTTATAATCTCTAAAGAACAAAATAAAATCAAACTAGACATAGACCCTCTAGGTAAACAACAACGTACTCCTGATCTGCTCGTGGAATAAGCAGTCCCGCATAAAAGACGAGGGCTAGCATGCGAATGCTAACAAGTCTTTCTTAGGTAGGATCAGGTTATGGCTCATTCTAAGAAAGGTCATTGTTTATTTGCATCAAAGACATTTAACTTAAAAGTATAAAGCACTTAAGAAAACATAATTAAATAAATAACAGATTCTCATAATTAACTTGAACAGCAGCATTAATATATCGTAATTCTCAGTCCCAGTGTCTCATGTCTCAAGTCTCAAGTTCTCAATTCATAGTTTTATCTCATAGTCTCATCACATGTTCTCATCCTTGTTCTCAACCTCATAAGTTCGCCTAGCAGCGACACATGATCAGAAAAACCTTACCAATGTCAAATTAATTAAATAGTGTAGCTACAATGTAAAAAAACACTAAGATGCTCATAATCGAAAGCTCGACCATTAGAATGGTTTTACACACTACAGAGGTTATACATTTTTATCCCAAAATATGATATCTCTCCCATTCTCCGGTTGCCAATATAAATATCATAACAAAACCTATTAGAAGACTAATCCCAAACTTACCACGGTCATACTTGATGCTCTCACAAGTACCCCAGAATTACTCCGATGAAATACACCGGTGATGATGATACCCTCAGGACCTGCAATGACGGTGACAATACTTGATATTATTCTCCCTCCAGATTAAATCCATCACAATCATCAATCTGTAAGAATCAGAGTGTTGATTCAGATCACCCGCTCAAGGTCAAATTATTTGTTAGTCAAATTTAAATTAATAAATGAATAAGTCCACCATCACCCAATTCTCGTTTCTTATAATTGGTTTCTTTAATTGTGAACATAGGAGTGAGAACCACTCTTCTGACATCTAACTACCACTAGCAAAAAAAAGATCATTAGTGCCGGTTTAAAATTTTTATTTGTTCTAGTTTTTGAAGCGACACAAAATAATTGGCGCTGATGTGCCCAGATCATCTATATTGGTTCTAGACAGGAACCAGCACAAATGAGTATTTTTGAATTGAGGTTTTTTGTGTAATAAATGAGAAAAATATTTTTTTCTAACCCAAAACCTTATACCATAGGCATGTACACATACCTATTCACAAGTCACTTTTTTTCTCATGAAATACAAGCAGATGCATTTCAAATGGTTCAAAACACACGACCTATTGTATCTAAGTCACACCACCTAACCAACCTAGCTCATATCACTTACTATCTTAGTTAGGATATTCATACCTTTTGACCTTTGTAGTTATAACCTTTCAATAAGTATTTGAGCATGTAAATGGCTTTAAATCAAAAAGTTCTCAACTACAAAGTTGTAGAGCTCGTTGAGAGCTACATTTTTCATATAAAGATTATCTCTATTTGACTTAGTATGAATAAGTTATAAATTTTTAGCCTCGTGTGGAAAAATTATCAACTACAAAGCTGTAGATCTCATCGAGTGCTACAATTATCATGATATAAAGTTTATTTCCACCTGATCTCGTACGAATAGGTTATGAAATTCTAAAAATCTAAAAATTATTCAAATATTATATATGCCGGTTCTATTTAGAACCAGCACAGATGATAATCTCATAAGTGCTGTTTTTCTCAAAAACTGGCACAGATATATATATGCCGATTTTCTTTAAAAAAAAATGGCATAGATAATAGCCTCATCTGTGCCGATTTTTCATAAAAACCAATATAGATAAGCTCCCCCGTGTAACCCCTTACGAACTATATAATTTGGTGTAGTGTATGCAATACTAAACCAACTAATTTGTTGAAGACAGTAGAGAACTACATCATCATGATAGTAGGTGCACATTACGAACAATAATATGCACGTGATCAAATACTAGATCAATAAACCAAACAATTTAAGAATTTAGCAGATTTTGGAAAAATATAGACACTACTAGGGGACGGGCCATCAGTCCTGGTTGGGAACCCAGTTTCAGTCCCGGTTCTTGAACCGAGACAGCCTATGCAGGACTGATGCCCAGAAGGCATCAATCCCGGTTCTAACCAGCCTAGACTAATGTGCTACAAATATTTAAAAATAACTCGCGGATATATAGGAATAGTGGGACTCGAACCTAAGACCTCAGAACTACTCACTCACCCTTCTAGCCAACCCACCTCTCCACGCGCTCTAATATAACTAGGATATACATTCCTTTTGAAATTTCCTGAAATGAGACATCAGTCCCAGTTCGTAACATAAACCGGGACTGATGAGGAGGCATCAGTCCCGGTTCGTGTTATGAACCGGGACTGATCAGCACCCATGATAGCTGTTTTGTACCCGCCTGGCAAAGCACTTATTAGTACCGGCTCGTATCACGAACCGGGACTGATGTCAGAGCCCAACCAGGATTGAAGCCTTGGAGACACGAACCGGGACCGATGTGCCGGTATTAAAGGCCTATTCTCTAGTAGTGAGAGACTGAGATACTGTTGAAAAAACTTGCTTTCCTGATCTCCATGCTCATGCTGGACTTTGCTTGGCATACTCTTCTTCAGAGTCCATGCGATCTTAGCACACGCAAAATGATAAATACAATAAATAGCAGAAAAACTAATAAATCTAAAAAATTACAAAAAAAAATTAGTGCGTGTATATGAGAATTTTTTGAATTTAATGAAATTGGTTTCACCAGATTTGGGGCTATGGCTCCTCTTATCACGGGCACAGGCACGACACATCCAATCATGGTAACTGTGCCCACCGCTTGAAGGCCCCTTGAGGTCGTCTTCCAACCGAGACCGCTTGGACGAAGGCAACGACGTTAATCCGCTAAGTAGAGAACGGAGGTGGGGACTGCAGCTCCTCGCAACACGGGCACGGGGGTGACCTTCTTGGTCTGATGCGCTAGATAGTGAGCGAATGCAAGGCTATCACTGTTACAGATTTAAACTTCACAACCAGTTCATAAAGTCTCTAGAAAACGGTTATATAACCGCTTCTAAGCAACCACGACTGATGCAGCATCAGAACCGGATACCACTTGTCAGCCGAACTGCCAGCCACATACTTAGCGCGTCCGGACCCCAGGTCGTTGGGCCGCATTACACTTACAGACCCAACTAGAGCAGTGGGCCAAGGTCTCTTGGGCCATCTCCCCCTCCAAAAAGCTAGCTCAATGAGGGGGTGCTCCCTCACCCATATAAACCATACTCAAGCTTTCTCCACAACCAATGTGGGACTATTCCCAACAATCTTCCCCTTACCATTGGGCCGAGACTTGTCCGGGAACCACCTGGGCTCTGATACCACTTGTCAGCCGGACCGCTAGCCACATACTTAGCACGTCCGGACCCCAGGTCGTTCGGCCGTATTACACTTGCAGACCCAACCAGAGCAGCGGGCCAAGGTCTCTTGGGCCATCTCCCCCTAAAAAGCTAGATCAATGAGGGGTGCTCCCTCACCCTTATAAACCATACTCAAGCACTCTCCACAACCAATGTGGGACTATTCCCAACACTTCTAGTCTAGTGGTGTTCAAAAAGGTATAGAATATTGGGGTATGTGGGATTCGAACTCAGAATCTCACCCCTCCTCGTGACACATGCCTCACCTAGCTAGCCAACCACCCACGCGTGCTCTTTGATGAGATAAGGCAAGCTTTCCTTCTAACAATTCGAAAAATAGCATCTAACAGCGGTTCGTAATACGAACCCTTCTAAAGCCCCCTCTAGAAACGGTTCGTAATACAAACTCCTTTTGTTGCTTGGACTTTAGAAGTGGTTCGTGTCCCCAACCGCTGCTAGAGGTGCTTGGGCTTTAGAAAGGGTTCGTGACATGAACCTCTTCTATTGCTTGGGCATTAGAAGGGGTTCGTATTACGAACCGCTTCTAGAGGGGGTTTTCTGGCTTGAACTATTGAACCGCTTGTGCTACAACTATTAGAAGCGATGCGCATCGAACCGTTTATGATATACCGCTTGTGATGCCTGTTCTCTAGTAGTGTAGCGATCCTCTCATCACACCACCACCAGTGTGATGACTGTATAAGGGGTAACGGCCAGCGGTGGTGAAAGGTTAAGCGTCGCTGGGGGTGCTCGGAGGTGCCATGATCCGGCGGCGGGGGCACCGAGACGTCTCGAGGGGTGCGATCAGTCAAGCTGAACGCCCGGTGGCAAATTGGGGTGCGGATGCAGCATGCTGCGCGGTGATCCAGTGGGCTCCCGCGAGAGAGAGAGGGCGGCCGCTAGTGATCGCAAAGGTCATAGATGCCATAGCCTGTGAGGTGATCGGGCTGGCGGCAGCAACCGTGTGGGGTGTCTGTGGCACGGCGATCGGGTGGATGAGAGGATGACGGCAAGGGGCGCGGGAGGGAGGTGTACGCCATGGTGGCTGGCCGGTGACTAAGTCCAACCCAATTCCCTTTATTTCACTCCCTTTTCCATCCCCTTTCCCATTCCTATCAAAGATTCCTTTCCTTCCCATCAAATATCTCCAACCATATTCCCATTCTCATTCCCTTCCTAATCATATCTATAATTTTTATTAGTTTTTTCAAACCACCATAACTACCATGTATATATATGTACTGTGTACACATATTATTACAGTACGTATACACCCCTTCGGCTGTGTTTTGTACATGCATTATGCATAAAAATTAAAATGTAATAAAAAATGTTTCTGACCTAATAAATGAATTTAAAGAATTCATTTACAACATTTCACATATGACAAAATCGCTAAGGGATATAGATTTTCATGATATTCAAACATTGTAGAATATACTGCATGAAATACAGAAAGATTTTGTGAATATATTTTTGGACGACGGATCATATATTGCAATACGATACATTGGTCTTTGTTGGGAATCTTTCAAGACAAGAAACCCAGCTGTGGCACCCGTGATCTCACGATAGCTTCCTGGAGAAGCTAGCTGGTCCCTTTCCTTCCAGGAGAAGACTCACATATCTGCCCATAAAAGGTGGGCTAGGTAGCTGATAAGCATAAAGCCTTGCACAATAGGTTTCGAACCGTCTCTTATGTAGTTGAGGTAGCCATGGAGAACAAGATTAGTGCGTGGAGTTCTGGAGGCTCTTCCGATGATGGCAAGTCGTCATCAAGCGATGACAACTTCGAGGAGGACGAAGTTTCGATGCTTGCGGCAATCGACACAGAAGAACATGCCGTGAAGGGAGGTACATGATGGGGTGGATCGGTTCATGGCCACGCCACAATCGATTGTGGTCGAGATGAAGGTGCGGAAAGGCTATAACGTGATTACTTTACTGATAACCCTGTCTATGGGCATGTCTACTTCAGGCGCAGGTACACTTAATCTCATTCCCTCCAAAAATTTTCACGTCAAGAATGTGTAACTTATGTGTAACCCTCTGTATTGCCTTACAGGTTTAGGATGAGCCGCCAGTTATTTTTGCGCATTGCCGCGGCTGTGGAGGCAAATGACGATTGGTTCAGGCAAAAGACGGATGCCCTATGGAAGCGTGGACTTTATCCCTTACAAAAGATGACCGCAGCAATGTGTCAACTATCATATGGGGTCCTCGTTGACAATATTGACGAATACGTGAGGATCGACAAGAGCACAGCTTTGCTTGCTCAGAAGAAGTTTGTTGTAGCCATCGTCCAAGTCTTCGAACCCGAGTATCTCCGTGCACCGACGGCAGAAGATACTGCCCGTCTCCTTGCCGTTGGGCAACAGAGAGGCTTCCCCGGGATGCACGGCAGCATTGATTGCATGCAATGGGAGTGGAGGAATTGTCCCAAGGCATGGCACGGGGCGTTTAGGGGCCACACGAGAAAACCGTCCATAGTGCTTGAAGCAGTAGCTTCATACGACTTATGGATATGTCATGCCTTTTTCGGAATGCCTGGTAGCTTGAATGATATCAATGTTCTACATCGTTCTAACGTTTTCGACAGGGAGATGGAAGGTACTGCACTGATGGTGAACTACATCATCAACGGTAACAACTACGCCATGGGATACTACCTGGCCGATGGAATATACCCCGAATGGGCAACCCTTGTGAAACCAATTCATGCTCCTCGGGGAAATAAGAGGACACTCTTCAGCGATGTGCACGCTGTGGTGAGAAAAGACGTCGAACGAGCATTTGGCGTCCTGCAAGCAAGGTTTGCCATCATTTCTGGTCCCGGGCGCTGCTGGGACCAGGAAACGCTTAGTAATATAATGAAGGCATGTGTTATTATGTACAACATGATAGTTGAAGATGAGCGCCATGGTCTACCTCAAGGGGTTGATTATGAATACATGGCACCTTCCGTCCAAACCACAAGGGGAATGGATACGCAGGTCCTACACTACATCCATGCAACTAACAGGATCGGGGACCATGCAACTCATCGGCGGCTACAGGAGGACCTGGTCGAGCACCTTTGGCAAGTATACGGCCGCCACTAGGGGAATGTAATTGTGTGGAGTGCTTCTACTGGTTTATCCATTTACATGTGTTGCAACTATGTCATTTCCACTTTATGTTAGGAGTATGTCATGTTTTTACATTTCATGTACTAAGTCATTCGTACCCACTAGTGTTGCACTCCGTGTCGCAAAGTGTGTTGTTCAAAATAAATAAATTGGAAGCACTTGAAGTTGTGGTAAGAGGATGCTGTTGATTGCTTCATTTCATTTGTGAATGGTGATGTCCACAGAAAGTCGTAGATAACGTGCCTTCTACATATGAAGTTTACTTTCTTTCATACTACATAATCATTTCTGAAGAAAAATATAAGCACATAATCATTTCTGCAGGTTATTTCTAATATGTCAATGAACAAAACAACCATCCAGTTAGCCATTGCAAAAACCATTATGCCAAGCACAACATATATGTCTTCCAGTTAACATGGCACTGAACAAAACAACCATGACGAATATGAAACAGCAGGTCAATAGGTTTCTAACAAACCAAATTACAGATATGTCAACTCGACACACATGTGAAAACACTACAGTTTGATAATGAAGTAGAGGTGCATAGCTTGATCACCAAAACATATAATGATCTGCTGCCCCAGTTCACAGCATCATGCACTTACTGTTCGGCTTGATCACCAAAACATCTAAACAACAAGGCTATGTAGCTAGTACATGTAAAACCGACCTACAAAACAAGCCATATAACATCTTCCAAAAGTGGCCGTGCCCTTTCATTTTCTCCAAACATACCTGCAAAAGACATGTAAAACCGAGGAGTAAACATATTATGAAGATGCTACTAGATCTTGTTCAACAGGCCATATAACATCTTCCAAAAGTGTATAGAGCAGGTTATTGTTCATGCTAATTACAAGAAGGTAATACAGTCCAGTAAACAGCGTGTGAAGATGGTAATTACAAGGTCTATTGAACAAGACTATATAGAAGAACAAGACAATATCAAAAAAACCCAACATGACAGCATATGGCATAATAAGCTCACATATTGTCATTACAAGCCTTTAATTGTGCATAGCATGGCAAAATAGTATTAAACTCATAGCATCATGTACTTCACAGTTTGAACATGGAAGGTACTCACCCGTCCATGCTGAAGGGATGGGTTCGTGTCCCACTTACTCATGATGGCAGACTGCCTCTTGAGGCAGTAGTCCTTCAGAGCTCCTGTGTATTCATTTGGGTCTATGCGCATAATACGCTCGTCCTCCTTGTTCTCCAGCAAGGTTTGCCTCCTCTCCTTCAGCCCAATGATCTTCAGCCTATCGTTGTGCATGTCTTCGAAATGGCTAGCGTAGACCCCTTCAGTGCAAGTAGTGCGGCTATACTTCGAAGAGCTGCCCTTGCTACCTCTCGCCGCCTTAGCAGCATCCCTCCCTATGGGTCTAGTAAGATGTGCAGTCGTCGGCGATGCAGACACATTCCCCTCGACCTCCACGGGTGTGTCCCTAGGAGTAGGAGAAGGAGACACCTCGGGGATGGGAGGGGGTCTTCTGATGTTTCGTGCCCAACAACTCTGTCCACTTGGGATGATCAGCCAACATGACCTAGCAATGGCTGAATCCAAACGGCTTGCCCTCGATCTCCTTGTACATCTTTGCCGCCATTGCTATCTTCACATAGAAAAAAATAGAGCCATCAGAAAAATCAGGATGACTGAACTACAGCTAGTATGAAGGTAAACTTATCTTCCGTGCTCCCACTCTGGTTCATGTTGTCGAACTTCTTCAGGTATCCAGCAAACTTGCTTACAGACTCGCTGATGATAGCCCAGTGATTAGTCATTCCCTTCTAGGATCTGGCAAGCATCCCCGGCTTCATGTACTTCTTGTAATAATCATCTATCCTCTCCCAATATGTCCCCGCTACCTAGTCCGTACCCACAATGGGGTCCTGGCTTACATTAAGCTAGGCTGACACCAGGAGCTCTTCCTCGTCTGCGGTCCACTTCGTCCTATCCGTCTTCGTGGCTCCCTTCTTCTTCTTCTTTTTAGGACTGCGGTGCTGTGACGACAGAACCTCCGATGAACCATGCGTGAATGGCAGGGTTGGCTCCCCGGAAGGGGCGGAGAAGGGGGAAAAGTCACCCACTCCCTCCGCAAGTGCTGCAAGCGCTGGATCGAGTCGCTATGAATTGGACCACGATATACGCTGCCCACGCTCGTGCAGCATGTTCTCTAGGAAAGGGTCCATGTCCTCCCTGCGAACATATGGCACATGTATATAACCAAATGGGACAACATAGAAGAAAAACATGATGTCACAATGCCCTCATGTGCATAGCATAAGTGAAAGGTACGCGGTACAAGGATGGACATAATCTTGTTCACAATACGTCATACGAACTACATTACATACACTAATGAGGGACCATAACAACGCCAGCACAACATGGTAGCATAACAAGTTCAGTACCACTAATAGGACATAGCACATACAAATGGGACACAAAAAACACACCCTTATGCAGCCCACTACCGTAGGACATTCGCATATGGAACTACAACATCCCCTTCAAAACCCCTAGGTCAGGTGCCACGAACGGTCGGACTCCCATCCTTCCATGGAGTCACCACTGTCATCGGAGGAGTAATCCTATGATGTCATGCGTTGAGGACCCACGAAGTCCTCATCAGGAATCAAGTCCTCGACGTACACGAGAAGGGTGGGGTCTTCATCTTCCTCATGGGGGGTTTCACCTTCGTTGGACCAAGCGGTATATTCTGGTTTGTACCCGCCAGAGCAGCCACTTCTGCTTCCAGGGTGAATTCCCCTAGCCTGATAGTGATGGACTCCACCTCAAGAAGAGCCCGGTTCAAGTCATCGCCACATTGCAAGCTTCCATGGATGAAGTTGTCATTCACAACCTTCCTCAGCGAGGCAGCCTCGTCATCCACAAGCTTGATAAGCTTGGACAGAATAGCCGATGAAGGACAGGCAGCCATCTACACGCACGTACATGTACATGGTATTAATAGTAGAATGGATTACAAGAAGATTATCCGTCCTTTGTAATATATGTCCATATGTACAAATTGTTTGGGCTGGACTTATAGTACACAAAGTAAATATTAATGTACATATATTACCAGTCCTCGTGCTATGTTAATTTTCAAAGGCCATATGGTAGGCTGGACTTATAGTGCACATGAACACTAATTTGTATTCCCAATTAATGAAGATGACCTGCTGCGGGAGGGGGGAAGGGGGCACTCTAATGCTAGTGCTCTATGATTCAATGCCTTCTAACAAAAACATAATTCCTAACTTCTATCGTTGATTACCTTCGGTTGGACTTAGAAAATTGCTTGGTGAGTCCACGGTTAATTCCTAATGGATGAGCATTTACAAAATTGGTGGGTGAGTTCACGGTTTGACATAATCCATGCATATTGTAGGATCTTCCTTTCGCCGACATTACCACGGTAAAGATGACCTAACATACACACGCATTGCAAATTCTGGGTGACCTCGGGTGCTCCTATGTTCATATTCCTAGCGCCGCCCGCCGCATCAGGCACTACGGCCGCCACCCCGGCCCGTTGTTCCCCCGGCAGACGTCGCGAGCCAGTGCCACCGTTGCCTCCCAACCCTACAGCAAGTACCATCGCCGCATCGATGTCATTTTTTGCCCAATCTCACTGGAGTCAGCCGCGCCGCAATACTCGGCCTCCAGCATTCGCCCAACACGGCTTCCTCAACGGGGCGAACGGCCAACCCTACATTCAACGGGGCGAACGGTCAAATCCACGCAAATCGACCAAAATCCACCCAAATCCCCCCAAATCCACCAAAATCCCCCAAATCCCTGCCAGAAAAGAAACGTACCGTGTCTCTGCCGCAGAGTTCATCGCTCCGCCACCGCCGGCTTGCCCTGGAACCATCACCTCACGCGCAGCGCCAGCCAGTACCTCCTTCCGTCCGAAAGGCACTAACCGGTCTCTCTTGCAAGAGCGGGGCGGGATCGACAGAGGAACACAGGGGCTCGGGTTTCTCTCATCTTCCCCGGGAATGGGGGCGGCGAAGGGGCCGGCGTTGGAGAGGTTTGTGTTCCCGTCGTGGCTGGGAATGGTGGGCTGAGGGGAACGGGGGACGGGAAGGGGCTTCGGTTGGACTTAGTCTAAGGTTGGTTTAGGTTTGGGGATTGATTGAGGCAGCGACTGAGCGAGCGGTAGGGCTCAGTAAAAGGCAAAGTGGTGCCACTGCTGGTGATTGGAGATTTCTTATCGTTTTTGGTGTAGTTTCCTTAGTACAATCCCAATAGGCCACATAAGCGGTATCTAAACAGTTTCCATACTATGCCACATAGTCAAAAACTGATGTGGAGAGTTATTAAAAGAAGAAAGAGAATAAAGTGATGTCTCATGCAAGCCATCACTTTTTTTATTAGACCAAGGCATATAGACACCACGAAAGTGCTACTGGGTCTCCAACAATTTCTCTAGCACGTGCATTAGTGATCTACTTTGGATTTCCTGCGCCATACGAGTCCAATTTGATGTTGTGTGTGTGTGGTTCTACTCACACCGAATCACAGCACATGCATGAGTAATGACTTTGGATTACTAAACATACACACTACCTATTGGAGATTTGCTATAGACATCATATAATAAATACTTTATCTCTCCTCTCCAATGCTATAGACATTGCTATACATACTACCCACTGGGACTGCCCTTAAGGTTAACACAGGAGTTTTCCACTTTTCCTATGACCAATTGGTGGAATCTAATCTAATAAAGTATCCATAGGTAACGTGCTGCCATTTAACATCTTAATGTTCTTATTCTAAAAAAATCTTAATATTCTTTTTTTTCTATTTGCGTAGTGTGCACACGAAGTTAGTCACATTATGCACCAATTTAAATGGCACCACACTACTAGCTCAAATCTACTACTACTGGAATCGGCTGCAATCTCGAGGGCAAAGATAATTCTCGAGGGCCAAAAATTAGCCCTCGAGAAATACTTCTTAATCTCAAGGGCCAGGTAAAAACCCTCGAGAAACTACGTGTTTCGCGAGGGCCGACGGTAAACCCTCGAGAATATAAGCCCGCGAAGTCCAACTTTATAAAAGCGCACGAAATCCAATCTCTCTCTCTCCACGCGAGTTCTCTCCTCCTCCTCTCTCTCCTCCTCTCTCCTCTCCTGGTTCCTCTCGACGGCGGTGGCCTCAGCGGCGGTGGCGCGGACGGCCGGATCCGCCACGGTGACCGGCGCGCCTCGAGACGGCCGAATCGCCACGGCGAGCGGTGGCGGCCTCGGGGCGGCCGGATTCGCCACGGCGACCTCGGGAGGCGGGGACATCGAGCATAAGCGGTGGCGTCGGCGGCGGCGGCGGCGCAGACGCCGGATCCGCCACGGCGAGCACGGCGGCGGGGCGGCGGCGTCACGAGATTAGCGGGCGCTGCGCGGGCGCAAGCGACCAGCGGCGCGGGCGCGCGGGCGCGACGAGGGCACGGCGGCGGCGACGCACTCCGATGTCTCTCTCTCTCTCTCGGGCACGGCGAGAGACAGCAAGCACGGCGAGCGACGGCCAGCGCGGCGGCCGCGGGGTGAAAATTTTTTTTGGGACCACCCCCCTGTTTCTCGAGGGCCAGGACCTGGCCCTCGAGAATTATTGCCCCAGCACCGTTAGCCGTCTGTCTTACAATGCTTCTCGAGGGTTTTGCCCTTTTTCTCGAGGGCTTTTAGCCCTCGAGATTGTGGCTGATTCTTGTAGTGTACATGTCTATTTTTAATATTTTATTGATCAGGTGATTTAACCTGGGAACTGTGGTCGGTATGGTTCAATAACCCGCCCGCATTTAAAACTATGATTAAACCTTCACGTACAATTCTTTACTTGAATCGTTTGTGATAGCATTATCAGATACATTTTAAAAACCGTTTGCCATAACCATAGAATACACAGAGGTTCAAAAACCAACAGGGTGCTTGGATTGGGGTGCATTTCCTGGGGGGGGTTGATATTTAGTACAAATTTAAACAAAATATCATCCACTCCTAAAATGATACACACAATTCAAGGAGTCCCTAGGCTTAGTATAAAATGACTAATAATGTCATCTCATCAAAGTTCATGGGTAACATTGAATCATCTAAGTTGACAGCGAGATTTCAGGGCAGACGTGTGAGAAAAGTATTACATAATTACATATTGTCGGTTCCATCGAGTTCGAGGCACGCATGGGTAGATACGAGCGTACATCAGCCAGGTGCCAAGGCGATGCGCCATCAACAATGCCAGAATGACAATCCTTCCTAGAATTAGCTGCTAGCTAGTCATCCTTCTGCACTTACCGAAACAAATGCAGGCCTACATTCCAGCCAAAGCTAGAGCTTCCTGAAGAAGTGTGTCAAGTCAGCGTGTGATTTTCGGGTAGAGATATTACTCATATTGTATCTTCAATTGTCACTTTATTTTTAGGTGTCTCGTTACTATAGCGAGGGAAATTTGTGGATTGTTACTGGGAAGGTGAACAGTGATAGGGTGAGGAATAATGAATATAGAGAATGGTAATTAAGAAATAAGGAGTGAATAGTAATATGGTGATAAATAGTGATAGGAAGAGATCTCAATAGTGCAGATGAATAGTGATGGGTAGAAAAAGAATGGGATGATTGTTGGAGAAAATCTTCTGAAAGTGATCATAATCTGTACTTCAGACGGTTTACTTATCTGAACATTGTAAAATTGGGGCAAATATAAAACTGGTTGGGCTTCACACATGAGCCCAGTTGGATTAATAGGCCGGGCCATACCAAGGGACCTTCTCAGCGCCATAGTTCTAAAACCCGTGGAAAATAGTGGATTTCCCGCGGGAAATTGCCATCTTGCTGCGGGTGGAATCTCGTTCTGAAAAATCAAAACCGAAAATTGAATTTGGAATTTTGAAAAAAAACCTGAAAAAATTCTTAAAAGTAGTACTAATATGTAGGAATGCCGTAGAATGCGACGGAAGTAAAAATTTTATAAATCGAAGCCTTATTTATGCGGAAATTTGAATTCAAATTCGGGCAAAAAATTAGATTCGACGAGCTTGAAACTAGGAGCCCAATGATGATCTGCCGCCGCCTGCCGGTCCATTTACGGCCCAAAAAGGCCATAGCCTCCTCCCCACTGTAACAGGCAGAGGCAGTCAGGCTGGCACCGACACCTCTCTCTCTCTCGTCCGTCGTCTCCCTCGACTCCTCTCTGGTCGCCCCTCCCAACTCTGACTCTCCTCCTCCACATCCGGACACCCGAGCGGCAAAAATCGAGTCCCCGCGACGGGAATTCGGCTAACATGGCGGGGAATCGTCCCTTCTCGGCGAGAAATCGTCCCGGCAGTTGAGTTCGGCCCAGGTCAAGCCCCAACGGGAAATCGCGTATTTGGAGCGATAAATCGAGGTAAGGTTCCGAAATCCCGCTGAGAAACTTCGATTTCCCGTTCGTAGGCGCGAAGTACATGTTGATCTAACGGTATACCGTGCGTTTTTTCGATTATTCGGCTGTTAAGGTCGATTCCCGTGAGTGCTACCTGCTGCTCATCACCTTCCATGTTTTGTTCTCTGTAATTGAGTTGTAGACTAATCAGCACGTGTTACACTAAGTGCATATATTTTGGCACTAATGAATGAGATGAGACATCCCCAATAAAATAGAGAGCACCTTCTCCTGCTTTAGATATGCATATATCGCTAGTTGTTGCTAGGGTTTACGAGTTTACTCTGTAGTTAATTGCTAGTTGGACTTGGTTCTTGGTAAGCTGGTAGCTGTGGCCTATGTGGCATGGGCAGTGCCGTAGTGGCATACTGGCAATCTGGCATGTATAGGCAATGATTCTAGTATGAAGTGAAGTATGCATGTTGCATCTTGCATGTATAGGCAATGATTTTGCAGTTGCAACTTGCAAGTATAGATACTTTCGCAAAATGGGAATTTGACATACTGTTTGGTAACAACGTCCAATGCTCATGGTTTTCATGCAGGATGGCGGGCGTGGGCGAGTTTGTGTGGGATCATGGGGAGGTTGTTGGCACGGTGGGGTGGAAGTGCAAAAACTGCAAGAAGGAAAAGAAGGGCGGGAGTGCGACTCGTCTGAAACAGCACCTTGCAGGGCGAGGGACCGAGGTGCCCCAATGTGAGGGCGTTCTTTCAGCGTGACTTTGGATCGAACAAGGCAAAAGAAGAAGGGGAGAGCTGAGGACATGATGTGACAAGAACAGGCGGCTGCTTGGCAGGATGATTACATGAGAAGCAAATGAGGAGGAACAGATGTAGAATGCCATGAATCTCTCCAGGGAGGAGGTGGAGTACGTGTCACAGGCAGGGCCAAACTATGACCGCGGCGGTGGCACTGTCTGGGACAGCTAAGGGGGGTCTTCTGAAGAGGGTTTTCTCTCGCAAGTCTGTGTCTCAAAGGGAGTTGAGGCAAACTAGGATTGACACTGGTCCCTGGACTACGAAAGGAAAGAATGCAGTGCAAAGGATTGGGAACGCATGGGCAAAGTTTTTCCACTCCTCCATGATCATGGGAAGGAGGGCAGTAACCCTTACTTCAAGAGTGCCATAGCAGAAACACGACGATGGGGTGAGTGCATTGCAATATGTTGTTCTAACAGTGTGGTGTTAAATAAGTTTGGATTGTTCTGACATCTACCTTGTTGATCTTGTAGGTGAGGGAGTCACACCCCCCTCTAGTCGTCACGTAGATGACTGCTACTTGTAAGAGAGCGAGGCGGAGATTGAGAAGGAGATGGAGCGTGATCAACTTCTTTCTGTTCTACAAGGGAACCACATACTTCCATAAGTCCGTGGATGCGTTGGGAAAGACTCGAGATGCGGATTACCTACCTCGGGTGGGTTGCATTTTTTTGTCATCATGTACTTCCCTTCAATTTTATGTGAGGATATTTAATGTTCTTATTTCTTGCAGGAGATTAAATCGGTAGTGATGGAAGTGGGCCCCAATCATATCATGCAAGTGGTCACTGACAATAGAGCGAACTACAAGGAAGCTTGCAAGCTGCTGAGGCGTGAGTACCTTAGTATCGTGTGGCAGCCATGTTTGGCCCACATGATAAACCTGATGTTGAAGGACATCGGGGACTTTTTTGACCACCAGAATGTGATAGCTCTAGGAGGATTTCTAGGTGGCTTTACAATTCAAGCAAGCTGCATTACATGATGAAGCAGGCTATTGGAGGTGAATTGGTGAAGTGGAGTGCCATGCGGTTTAGAACAAACTACATGTTCCTGGATAGCTTCATTCGCCATTGGGACAGATTCCTGCAATGGATTGCCTCCAGTGAATTCTTGCAAAGTTCGTTCATCGGGACATAGGAAGGGAGGTACACACACGAGAGACTATCTAGCTTACAATGGTGGGGTAAAGTGAGTAGGTATATAAGTCAGTTGAGCGATTGTACGTGTTTCTTTGCTTCGTTGATCAGGACAAAAAGGCAACAATTGGGGAGGTGTTCCACAACTTTGATAACCTTAGGGAAGGATATCGTACTTTGTTCGGAAATGACAGTTTCTCATGAGACATACTTTCAAGCAGGTATACACCAATAATTGAATGTTCCACACCTTCGAAAAGCTTGTAATCATGCAAACTAATCCATGTTTGTTATGGATGCAGCCGGTGCTCTACACCCCTATAGGCACTACATGCAAGGGTGACATGAAGGACTGTTTTCCCACCTTTGGTGGGCATTTCAAAACATGACTGACCTTGGTACCGTGGCCCAGGCCTTGTAGAAGTGGACATATTCAGACGGAGGGCTGGATTATTTGCAGATGACCTTGCCATTCGAATGGCTTGTGACAAAAGGACTTTGGCAGGTAATACATTAATCAAATCTTCGAACATAATAATGTGGTATTATTATTACTCTTGTTGAGTGCTGACTAGTATCTTTGATATACAACGTGTACCTGACTGGTGGCTTATGTTTGGCTCGGACAAACCAACTTTGCGAAAGCTTGGCACTCACCTTTTGAGCTAACATTTGTCATCAAGTGGGTGTGAGAGGAACTTGATCACCTTTGCATTCATACACAACAAGTTGGGCAACAAGCTGTCACACCAACAATTGAACAGGCTAGTATATGTCAACTACAACCATAGGCTACGCTTACTAGGCTGGATTACGAGGATGAGCCTTTTTTGATGCTAATGGACCAATCATTGGTTGACACCAACAACCCAATCAGAGAGTGGATGGACAAAGCCAGGTCCAATGCCCCTCCGGTGCTTGACTAGAAGGATACAGAGAGTGACACTCTTGTGCCCACTCACTTTGTCAGGGATCTTGACGGTTGGGTGAGCAGGGTTTCGAAGTGGGCTGCAAAAAATGTGGGAGACATTCAGCTTGGCAAGAAGAAGGAACGGAAAGGTCCCCCCCTCACCTAAAGCCAAAAAAGTCAGAAGGGGAAAGAAGGATGACGAAGAATTGGATGACATCAGTGATGCTACTCATGATAGTTCCTTGGCCGATGATGGTGACGATGATGCTGGCATCGGGGATGGAGGAGGGGATGCTCTAGGCAGAGATGTTCTACAAATCCAATCACAGCCTCGCCCTCCTATGCACTTCAGTGAGATACAATTCACCCACGCCAAATAGGACCGTGACCATGGTATGCCAAGCTCGCAGCAGATCACGAGATCAGGGCAGCTGATAGGGAGACAATAGATGTATGGCTTTGGGTATGGCTATGGCTATGAGTCCCACGACTCCTTCTAGGATAGCTCAAGCTCATACGGTGGCACATACACTCTAGTTGGTTTATAGGGATACGACTACTCACACCTACCACAAGCTCCTGCACACCTTGCTTCACAATGGGTGTACGAATGGAATTACTCTAAACTCTATCGCATGCTGTACGATGATTGGAGCACCTCTTCCTTGACTAGGGGGAAGAGTTAGGCAGAATGCAGGGCAGACCTTCTCACATGACAGGGACTACATGTGATCTCCACTAAGGAGCATAATATGGCCAACCAAGCCATGCCATATAACAGTCCATGGTGGATATTGAAATACTGAACCTGGCGACCAGAGGGGTGAATCGGAGCTTTGAAGAATTTCTTTGAACCGGTACTCCTCAATCCATTTGTCCCTCCAAGAATAAGAACACTCAACAGCTTTACGTATTCTTAGTTGCACAGGTGAGAAACCGTGCTGGAATGAGAACTTCAAACCATATTCCAGGTTGTTGAGTGCTCAAATAAAAGAAATCTCAGTTCAAAGTGGTTGCACTCAAGACAAAACACTCGAACTAATAAAGGTGCTTTATGAAAAGCAAGAAAGATTCCAACAGAAAGTTCTCCTTAAGTCAAGAGGTTGTTGTTGTTATTCTGAGACTCAAATAATTATAATGATTTTTTTCCAAGGAGATGAATGAGTCATGCAGCAATCCTTCAACTTTTAGTCCAAACTCTACCAAAAAATTATGAAAATTCTTGTAAGACAATCTACCAGAAACTTCGCACAGGAAATTTAGGACTCGGTGTTCACCTCATAACGCCCAAACCATGCAACCAAATGGTTTCAAAATTTTTCCACAGATGGTCATGGAAGTCAGACACCTTCTCCCACTAGAATCAGTCAAAAACGATTTTCTAGATTTTTTTAAAAAAATCTAGAATACATGCACCTTTCTACACAACGCCATTTTGCTGAGCGACGTGCGGAAAAGAGAACTGGTGCTCAACACCTGTCATCGCACAGACATCTACAAATTGAAAATTTTTGAATTCAGTGCCATTATTATTACGAATAGCTCTAAGGGTACTAGGAAACTCAATAGAAAGGCTGCGTTGAGGACTTCGAAAATGACCAAAAGTTTCTACCTTGGTAACCATGAAAATCCAAGAGAACCTCGAGAAGTCATAAACCACAATAAGCATGTACCATTTGCCACCCAAAGATTGCACTCAAGCAGGACCAATAGTGTCCATGTACAAACGCTGTCCTAGTCCATGTGACAGGTGGGTGAACTGCAGCAATCATCTTCCTATGGCGACAAGGAGTACAAACCAAATCATTGACCATTTTGAGTTTAAACAAACCGTGAATAAGGTCACGACTGCTAACTCTGGTTAAGTGATCAAAGCCAATGTGACCAAGTCTCCTATGCCAAAAGAAGAGATCATGGGATTCTGAAGCAATTAAGCAATGTGGAGAGACAGCAAAAGAAGCATCAAATTCAGCATGGAAGACTCCCAACACAAGAAATCCTGCAAACAAACTCTTTAGAAGAACCAAGAATCTGTGAGCAATTTTTCCTGAACGTACACCTCAAAGCCGTCATCGGTAAGCTGAGACACAGAAAGCAAATTGTACCTCATCTTACTAACTAAGGCAACATCCTTAAGCACAAAGTGGTCACTAATCTGAATTGACCCTTTGGCAAGCACCCTACTTGAAGAAGCATCCCAAAGGTGATGAATTCACCATTTGGGGCACGGACGAGGGAAGAGAACCAACAAGAATATCCGGTCATGTGTTGGCAACACCCGGAGTCAACAATCCAAACCTTTCCCTTCCCTGCTCGACGCACCTGCTCACCGAAGCAGAAAAGTGAGTGACTCAATATTGGGACCCAATACTGAGACACCACAAACAGCAGAATCTCCCACTGAGCTAGCACCCCGATGCCCCTTTACTCTCACAAACCCTAAAGAAACCCTAGCAGGACGTCTCGGCGCCACATTTGGGTTGGGCCGCCCTGGGGCAAAGCCGGTCTACCCTAAGTGTGCCGCTTAGGCCTTCTACCACCCAAAGTAGGAGCAAAACCACGTCATGGGTGTCTACCTTCACGAGGCAATGAAGGCACACCCTGAGGACGACGGGAACCAAACCCATGGAAAGCGCTAGGTCCAGTAATAGGACCAAAAACATGTGCACCTAGTTCTGGCCTACGCACAATTACAGGAGCCAACTGCCTAGCTGTCTGTCTTGGAGCTATGGGTGTCTTAGGAACTCTCAAGGTCTGAGCATGACCATTAAAACCCTTAGGAGCAGAAGCACGCTCACGCCTAGCAACTCTAGCTCTCTTGAAAAAAACTCAAACAAGTGTCCATCTTTCTGACAGATGGTACACGTAAACTTCGCTCTAACAGGAACAGAAGTCTCAATGGGAACAACCTTCTGAGCAGAAGTCTCTTGGACAAACCCAGCAGATCGAAACACAATTCTCTCAGGGACTCTTAAAAAACCTCAACCATCTGACCTTCCTTACCAGCAGTGATAATCCTAGCAGGGTGGCGCTTGATGTGCTCAAGCCAATCAAAGCCTAGACCCCTTGGAAATTTTTGACTTATATAGGATCAAATTAAGCTTCTTCTTACTACCAACAAAGTTCCTAAGAGTACTCACAAGGTACTCACACTCCTGATGAAGTTGGGGGCATTAGTCACAAGCAACAGGGGGTAAGACACCAGAAGAGCCCTGACCATCTAACTTGTGTTTACCTTGAGCCCTGCGATCCCTCTCACTCAACATCTTCACCTCTTTCCTAAGAGCAATACAGAAAATGCACTCAGCATTCTTGACTTGAGCTAACTGATCCTCAAACCTCTTGCTAAGATCCTCGTAGACTAGCAGGCAGGGTGTTATTCATCTCAGTAATTTTATTTTCATGTTTAAATTTTCCAATTTAATAGCGAGACAGTCCTCACAGGGAAAAGCTGAATGAAACTTATTGTCCTCATCTGAATTGACAGGGTCCTTAGGTGTTTCAAGATTTCTATAGCTCTCATCTGAGCTAACTGGGTCCTTAAGTGTGTCATATGAAAGGTGTACAGTAGGATCAGGACAAATAGATGATAGTGCAGAGAGATCAATCATACTATCTGACATGAAGCTAGGAGCAGAAGTAGCAGTAACAAGAGCGTCTCTAGCCTGATCCAGTTCAAGCATCACACTTAACATGTCTCCCCCTAAGTGACTCAAGCTCAGTAAACACACTATCATGCACGGTCCTTAGTTCATTCAAGTTCTGCACAAGCTTATCACATTCTCTCCAGCCATTAGAATCTACTGGCTGAGGAGGCACAAAACACTTCAAGTTTTCCAACTTCTCGGTCAAACAAGTTACCTCCTCCTCTAGCTCCCTAGACCTAGCTCTAGACTTGGCATGGAATCAACCTAGCTTTAGAAATGCATCATTGAGCTCCTCGTACGTCGGTACCTCAGTGTCAGAGTCGGTGTAGAGGTTGGAGTCGCTCGCTTCATCCTCGTCGGCTATGAAGCACATGCCGGCGTAGTCGTCGTCGTTCTTTGGCTTCTGGTCGTCACCTCCATCATCGCTCTAAGTCTCCTTCGATTCTGAGATGTTGGTCTCATCTAAGGCAGCCAACACCTTCTGGAAGAGTTTCCGTCCCTTGGAGAACTTGAGCTTCTTGTCACCTCCAGGCATCGGCTTCTTGTTGCCGTTCTTATTGATGTAGTGGTTCTTGTCCAGCGCCATGTAGTCGTTCTTGCCTTTCTTCAGCCTGGGGCAGTTGGCCCGAATGTGGTTGGGGTCACCACACTCGAAACACTTGATCGGCCTTCTCCTCTCATTTACTCTCTTGTTCGTTTGGCTAAATTTTCTAGCGAGCAAGGCTAATTGATTCGCAGGCACTCCATCTAATCTATCATCAGGCATTTCACAAAGAGCAGAAAGCGAGAAATTGGGGCCAAACTCCAAAGCACTCGAGGAACACCGCAAAGAAGGATCGGTGACCAAAGCAGTGGAGACTAGACTGGACTTGTAGGACAGATGCTCAAGCTCGTACATCTTGAGGTTCGAATATAGCCCATCTAAGGTCAAGGTCGTCAGATCCACAGCCTGCCGGATCGTGGTCACTTTCACACCCTAAATCTTCAAATCCAAGGCGGATAAGAAGTGGCGAGCATTCTTAGAGTCAGTATAAGTGGTGCCAACCGACCTGAGGTTGCTAAGGATCTTGGTGAACCGACTGAAACAGGCGTCTAGTGATTCACCAGTCTTCTGTACAAAGCGATTGTATTTCCTCTTGTACTGGTTCTGCCTCACGGTCTTAATCTGGGCCGTCCCCTCATGGTAAGCAACGAGAGTAGTCCAAATCTCGTGAGCGGACTTCATATGAGCAACCCTCTCATAGTCATTCCGACTAAGCCCCTGGATGATCATGTTGCGGGCTTTTGCATTCAACTCCACCGAAGCCTGGTTGGTCACGTTAATCTCACTATTAGGAGACACAACAAAGGGGTTTTTGACCTTAAGCCATATGGAGTATCACTGTGCCATGATATACGATTCCATACGTGCCTTCCAAAACGGAAAATTCAAACCAGAGAACACAGGAGGATTCATAGAGTACTTGTCATCCGCCATGGTTCAAGACGAAAACAAGGAAAGGCTGAAAGATCAGTGAAGATCAAGAAAAGAGCGCAACCTTGCTCTGATATCAGTTGAAATACCGAACCTGGTGACCAGATGCGGGTGAATGAGAGCTTTGAAGAATTTCTTTGAACCGGTGCTCAAATCCACCCGTCCCTTCAAGAACAAGAACACTCAATTGCTTTACGTACCCCTAGTTGCACAGGCGAGAAACCGTGCTGGAATGAGGGGAATTTCATACCATATTTCTGGTTGTTGAGTGCTCAAACAAAAGAAACCTCAATCCAAAGTGATTGCACTCAAGACAAAACACCCCCTAATAATAAAGGTGCTTTAGGAAAAGCAAGAAAGATTCCAACAAAAAGTTGTCAGGAACGATTTTTCTCCAAGGTGATGAACGAGTCGTGCAGCAATTCTCCACCTTTTAGATCAAAACTCCTTACCGAAAAATTATGAAAATTCTTGTAAGACAATCTGTCAGGAACTTCGCATAGGAAATTTGGAGCTTGGTGTTTACCTCATAGCGCCCAAATGATGCAACCAAATGACTTCAAAATTTTGTCACAGATGGTCATGGAAGTCAGGCACCTTCTCCCTCTGGAATCACTCAAAAATGATTTTCCTGGAGTTTTTACAAAATCCTAGACTACAGGCTACGCGAGAGAGTTTCTAGACAAGATTGCAATTTGTTGAAGAACTTGATCTCTAGCCTCTCCTATGTTGCAAGAAAGGTTTCAAACCATATATGCAACCTCAAGGTATCATAAATCAGCAGCAAGTAGAAGGAGGTGAGGCAAATAAACTAGTTGCAACAAAAAGCAAGAAAGAAGCTAGATCAAACATATAAACAATACAAGAACAAAGCCATAGTTATGTGGAACTAGCTTCTACTGCTTGGGAGAGTTTTTTCTCAGCCATATCTAGGTGGGCAAATTTCAAATGAGCAGAATACAAGCCACAACTCAGCTCCTAGACTTGGTAGAGGGCAGCCCGTCCACCTCTTCTTTTATAGGGCCACCGGGTGAACCCCAACCATTGATTTCTTACCTCAACTCTAAGTAACTAAATCAAGGGTTATGATTTACCCACTCAACCAGCCACCCACATGGGCCTAAACCCACACAACACTCAGCCTAACATAGGCCACACATGCCATACATCGGTTTTACACAATACCCGATCAACCCGATGCAACGGGCTTCATCAGTCGGACTTGACCGCTTCGTTTCTGTGCCTTCAAGCCTCCATCCCGAACCGGAACCTTTGAGCCACTTCAAATCCATCTCCATGGTGTCCTCATGAGCCCCAAGATTGTACCCATCCGTCCCATGACATCATCACCGTTTTGGACCTTGATCCATCCGATCTAGTACCGGTACCATCGCCGACCACTATTGCCTCCAAGCCTGCGCCCATAAGGACCAAAACATTTTCTATAAGCAAAAATATTTTCTTACCTTTGTTTCATGCATGTTAGTCCAATTTCATCATGAATTCAAACATATATGACTACACGCCCACATTCCCACTCGAACTGAAACCTTTCAAACCGATGCTTCCCCAGCACAAGAGAACAAAGATGGAAATTTTAAAAATAATTCCCTTGCTCAAATAAATAATGTCATAATACAAAAAAGATGCATCTTGAAATTCTCTACGAAATCTGTATATAACATTTTTCTATCTGAGCTCAGGAAGACCCTTAAAAGTGCAAAATACTCTGTGCTAGCACAAATGGCCGAACCGGCTCAAATTAGTCTCAAAAGCAAACTCTTCAACCAAAATAACCCAAGTCATATACTTATTGCAATAAGAAGTTTTAGGGCTGAGTTGTGGCTTGTATTTTGCTTATTTGAGCTTTGCCCACCTAGGTGTGGCTGTGAAAAAAGTCTCCCAAGCAATAGAAATTAGTTCCACAAAACTATGGCTTTGTTCTTGTGTTGTTCATATGTTTGATCTAGTTTCTTTCTTACTTTTGGTTGCAACTAGTTTATTTGTCTTACTTCATTCTACTTGTTGCTGATCTATGATGCCTTGAGATTGCATTTATGGTTTAAAACCTTTCTTGCAACCTAGGAGAGGTTAGAGATCAAGTTTTTCAATTAATTACAATCATGTCCAGAAACATTCTCTCCCGTAGCATGTAGTTTAGGATTTTTTACAAAATCTAGAAAAATTGTTTTTGAGTGATTTCAGAGGAAGGAGTCTGACTTCCATGACCATCTGTGGTCAAATTTTGAAGTCGTTTGGTTGCATCATTTGGACGCTATGAGGTAAACACCGAGCCTCAAATTTTATGTGCAAAGTTCTTAGCAGATTGTCTTGCAAGTATTTTTATAATTTTTGGTAAGGAGTTTTGATCTAAAAGTTGGAGGATTGCTCTATGACTCATTCATCTCCTCGGAGAAAAATTGTCATAATTATTTGAGTCTTAGAATGGCAGCAACAACCTCTTGACTTAAGGACAACTTTCTGTTGGAATCTTTCTCTTTTATTAGTTGGGGTGTTTTGTCTTGAGCGCAACCACATTGGACTGAGATTTGTTTTGTTTTAGCACTCAACAACTAGGAATATAGTTTGAAATTCCCCTCATTCTAGCACTGTTTCTCACCTGTGCAACTAGGGGTACGTAAAGCTGTTGAGTGTTATTGTTCTTGGAGGGACGGGTGAATTCGAGGAGCACCGGTTCGAAGAAATTCTTCAAAGCTCCCATTCACCCTCTCTGGTCGTTAGGTTCGGTATTTCAATGGTATCAGAGCAAGGTTGCACTCTTTTCTTGATCTTCACCGATCTTTAAGCCTTTCCCTATTTCCGTCTTGAACCATGGCGGATGACAAGTACTCTACGAAGCCTCCTGTGTTTTTAGGTTTGTATTTTCCGTTTTGGAAGGCACGTATAGAATCTTACATCATGGCACAAGGATACTCCATATGGTTTAAGGTCAAAAACCCCTTTGTTGTGCCTCCTGATAATGAGATTAACGTGACCAACCAGCTTCGGTGGAGTTGAATACAAAAGCCCGCAACATAATCATCTAGGGGTTTAGTCAAAATGAATATGAGAGGGTTGCTCATATCAAGTCCGTTCGTGAGATTTGGACTATCCTTGTTGCTTACTATGAGGGAACGGCCCAGATCAAGACCGTGAGGCAGGACCAGTACAAGAGGGAATACAATCGTTTTGTGCGGAAGGCTGGTAAATCACTGGACGCCTATTTCAGTTGATTCACGAAGATCCTTAGCAACCTCATGTTAGTTGACACCACTTACACTGAATTTGAGAATGTTCGGCACTTCTTATCCGCCTTGAATTTGAAGATTTGGGGTGTGAAGTGACCATAATCCGGCAAGCTGCGGATCTGACAACCCTGACCTAGGATGGGCTATATTCGAGCCTCAAAACGTACGAGCTTGAGCATCTGTCCTGCGAGCCCAATCCAGTCTCTACTGCTTTGGTCACCGATCCTTCTTTGCGGTGTTCCTCGAGTGCTTTGGAGTTTGTTCCCAATTTCTCACTTTCTGCTTTTTGTGAGATGCCTGATGAGAGGTTAGATAGAGTGTCTGAGGATCAATTATCCTTGCTCGTCAGAAAATTTAGCCAAGCCTACAAGAGAGTAAGTGAGAGGAGAAGAGGGCCGATCAAGTGCTTCGAGTGTGATGGTCCCAACCACATTCGGGCCAATTGCCTTAGGCTGGAGAAATGCAAGAACAACTGCATGGCACCGGACTAGAACCACTACATCAACAAGAACCGCAACAAGAAGCCGATGCCTGGAGGTGACATGAAGCCCAAGTTCTCTGAGGGACGGAGACTCTTCCAGAAGGGTTTGGTTGCCTTGGATAAGCCTAACGTCTCGGACATGGAGGAGACTTGGAGCGATGATGGAGGTGATGACTAGAAGCCCAAGAACAAACTCACCAGAGGAACTGAGAATCTTGTAAGAGCCAGACTTGAAAGAAACCTCAAAACCCTCATCAACAAGCTGAGACACAGAAAGCAAATTGTATTTCAGCTTGCTGACTAAGGCAACGTCCCAAGGACAAATCTAGGACTAACTCGAATCAACTCGAAGCTAGCACGCGTCTGAAGAAGCATCCCCAAAGGTGATGGTCTCACCATTGGGAATCCGGAAAGAGAGGAGAACCACCTAGACTCCCAGGCCATGTGCTGCAGACCCAGAGTCCACTATCCACACCTCCTTCTTGCCCCGCCCCACGCACTGCAAACTCGACGAGAAGAGTGTGCATCAAGATTGGGAAAACAAGAGCGCACCTAGGCACCCAATATTGAAAGCAACACCACTAGCACGAGAAACTCTCACAAACTCAAAGAATCTCACCACAAGACCTCTCAACTCGCCTACCACCTCTACTAGGTGAAGGAGCACGCCGCAAGCGCCTACCCCGAAAGCAAGCAGAAAGGGCACATTCTCGAGGACGGCGTTGAAATCGAGGACGGTCAAACCTAGGTGGGACAACAACCGAACTCGGCCAGTGATCCAAGACACAGTTGACGGAAACCCGAGGACAAACCGACTAGGTGCTGCCTAGGGAAACCAACTAGGTTGTAGCAGAACTCAAAGAATGTGGCCTACCCCGCCACAAAGTGAGTGCAAGAGTAATTGACCTTCATAAAGCGAAGCGACTTCAGCCTTCCTAGGAATAGGAGCCGGGACTACCTTGGGCTTCTTAGGGGTTGGACCTACTTTAGAGACTTCTTCTCAACAAGGACACCCTTGCCCTTGCTAGAAGAAAGCAATGAAGAGAGACACAAACCTTCCGAGTAGGCTTCTTTGTAAGACCCCAAAGACTCTTGAACATAGTCTTCTTAGGGACTCCAGAGACACCTCTATCATCCCGCCATTCTTACTAGTCAGGATAACTCGAGGAGGTGACGCTTGATATGATTAAGCTACCAAAACCTAGACCTCTACCCCGAGATCTTACTCGTCAAGGATCGGGTTAAGCTTCTTCTTACAACCTACAAACTTCTCAAGAGTGCTCATCGGTACTCACACTCGATGAAGCCGAGGACGAACGCAAGAAGCAAAGAGGAAGGTGCGAAGAAGAACTCTGTGTCCACTACCCGTCCTTACCCTTCACTACTTGCATGCTTCCCCGAGCAACTCAACCTCTCTCTAAGAGACCGACAGAAAGGCACTCAACATTCTGAGCCATAGCTAACCTACCCTCAAACCTTTTACTCATGTCCTCATAGATTCTAACCAAATCATCATCTATCTCACCACATCTAGCACAAGAAGTAAGAGCAGCCAATGTATCATTAAGTTCCTCTACTTGAGCTTGCAGGTTCAAGTTTTTTAATGTCATGGGAGAACAATCTTTGCAAGAGTGAAAGCTACAGTCCTCATCTGAACTGACAGTATCGTTAGGTGTAACAAGATCTCTACAACCCTCAACTGGGCTGACTGGGTCCTTAAGTGTGTCAGAAGTGAGGTGCACAGAAGAATCAGGACAAACAGGAGCAGTAAGAGAACTAGGTGCAGAAATAGCTTCAATCAAAGCATTCCTAGACTCTTCTAGCCGACAAGACACTAGCAAGCTTAGCCTTAAGTAACTCAAACTCAGAAAATACACTATCATGCAGAGTCCTTAAGGCATTCAATTCATCCACAAGCTTATCACATTCTTTCCAACCATCAGAATCAACAACAGTAGGACAAGAACAAGACTTGGATTGCAACTTGCTAGAGAGACTCGCGACCTTAAACTTTAGACTACTACAACGCTTCCTAGATATGCCATAAGCTTTCTCTAATTTAGTAAGAGCATCTAGGAGTTGGTCGTAGGGTACCTCGTCGTCAGAGTCTGAGTGGTAAAGCTAGGAGTCGGAGACGTCGTTCTCATCCGTCGCCATGAAGACCATGCCGGCATAGTCGTCGTCGTCGTCGCTCTTGCTCTTGTCGACTTGTGGATCATCCTCGCCTTCATCGCTCCATGTCTCGCCGAAGTCGTCGAGGTTCATCCCATCCAAGGCTGCGAGCACCTTGGAGAGAACCTTCTTCTCGTTGAAGAACTTGACGCCTCTTCTTGTCGCTGCACCCGCAGATCTTCTTGTTGCGGTTCTTGTTGATGTAGGCGTTCGGCTTGACGTAGGCATTCTCGCTGTGTAGTCGTTTTGCCTCTCCCAAGCTTGGGGCAAGAGAGCTTGATGTGGTTCACCACCACACTCAAAGCATCTCACAGACCACCCTCTTTCTCTCTCGAACCTCCCGCTTGAGTTGCTAAACTTTCAAGGCGAGCAAGCACAACCGCTTCCTCGGAACAACAATCCAACTTCTCATCGTGCAACTCAACCAAAGCAAAGAAGAGAGAAACTCGAATCCAACACGTAAGAAGCAGGAGAACGTCTCGAAGAGGATCAAGAATCAAAGCCGCCGAAGAAGAACCGATTCCTTGGACAGATGTTCCAACTCATGTGTTTTGTAGGACCCGTCAAATGGAGTCGAATCCTCGCTTGTGCTTTTACTTGTACTAGTCCTGGATCAAGTAGCTAGTACACACAAGAATACTGCTTTGGATCACAACCATCAACGCATAAATAAACCACATCGAGTACGCCAACACGGCCAAATTATTACAATAGTCCGCACCACGGCCTTACAAACAACAAATGAAATTTAAGAACATTGTTCAACTTAAGACAAAAACTCCAACAAATAAACTCCAACTCCACACAGCAGAATCAAGAAGCACGCCCTAGGCTTCCGGGTAGTTTTCATCTGGATCCTTCTACGAAGTCTCGTCTTGATCTGACTCATCATCGGGTAGGGACAATCTTGATCTGAACTCGCTTTCGTTGAATGAAAGCGACCCAAGATAAATGCGAGGGTGAGTATACAAAATACTCAACAAGCAAGGCTGACTAATATGCAATTACAAAGGAAGGGTAAGGTTCTTTTTGTATAAAGCCAGTTTTGAAGGTTTTTCCCAAATTTTGTAAAAGGTTTGAAATGAGTTAAGAGAAATCAAATATTTAATTCATTTCTTTTGAAACTCCTACTAAACCGGTTTTGCCTGCACCTAGCTACTCACGGCCCACCGCGTGCGACAACCCTCATCGCTCATAGCACCCATCAGTGAGGAGAGAAACAAAATGCACGACACCAATCGTAGTTTTCCTTTAAAACACCTTTTGAAAGCAAAAGGTAAGAAGTACCATGAGGCGGCCTCCGTCGTCTGGCCCCAATCATGACACGGCTATCATGATAGTAGACACTCATGAGGTTGCACGCTTTACCCATGCGAGGTGGTTCTTTCTCGGGTGCCCCAAAGAAAAATGGTCACCACAAGGCCTTTCTCCAACCTTCCCTAGCTAGGACATTCCGTGAGGTTTCCTTTGCAATGCCCTCTTGCGCTGCAGACAACACCGATTGCCTACTCCACCGATCGGAATGCCCTAACTAGGAGTCCAAGGATACTAGACCAGGCCCGCCCATACTGAGCACACATGGTCGCCTTTGTTAAACTTAGCTCGTCTACCTCAAGGAATCGGTCCTTAGGGACCAAGGTGGTTCCCGCGCTGGACCCAAGTCTCGTGCTTACTGCACCTACCTTGCAACCAGCCACCCCGATCAGGTTTTATAAAACAGTTACCCGATAGCACCCACTATTAGCTACACCTATTTGCAAACATGGCAGCACTCACTGCCTTTTAAATCATTGAGTAAACAAGCATTGATATTAACATGTCTAAGTTTCATGTGATTGCAACTAAGCATAGCTAACATGATTAAAACCTAGTTCAAGGGGTGAAGGCATTATTAAACAATATAGCTTTAACATAAGGTGGCAAGGAAGGTTTTATATATCGATGTTATTAATTGGGGTCTTTAGCTAGCAACTAACCAATTAGCATTTTTAATTTAAACATAGCATGCAGTTTTAAATATCTAATAAAACCATTTAAAACATAGGTTCAAGGAATCAAGACTTGCCTTGATCAAGACATCCTCAAGCTCTTCCGAACAGGGGGTTCGCACACTATCGTTACTAGTTCCTAAAACATAAATTAAACCAAAATAAAACTAATGTTCAATAAATCATGCTTGATATGCATGCTCATGATATGCACAAATATTACCAAACATGTTCGATTAAATCTCTGGTTCCACTAATACCAATTTTTAAATTTTCTTATTAACCTAAATCATCTATTAAGCAATTTAAAGGCATTAAACAATCTTAACAATTAAACAGTAGTTAAATTATCCTAAATAACAATTAAACAGTAGTTAAATTATCCTAAAATTCTATGAAAGTTTACATAACAAGAATACACATTTTTATAGACATTTTAAAATTTATTTGGCAATTTTAGACAAGTGAATCACCCTAAACAATTTAAACAAGGTTTCTTAGCATTTAAATATTCCTAGTTAATTTGAATAAAGGATGTGACAAAATTGACATATTTAAATAGGTTGCAATTTTGTGAGTCTAACAAAATTTGTTTGGTAATTTTTGGATTTTTCTACTAATAGATATAGATTTTACAAGGTAGAGAATTTTCTCGAAAAGGAAAAAGCAGGCGGCTCGGCTTGAGCTGAGAAAGGGAGCTGGTCGGGCGGCTCGGGCGGGGTCCATGGTCGTGAGGAAGCAGAGGCGGGGCGGGCAGACGGCACGGCTGGCAATGCAGGCATGCCCCATGAGGCGGGCGAAGAGGACCTCGGGGGCGCGATGGGTCGCTGCATGAGCGAGCGGCGGCGAGCCTGGCCAGGGCGCCGGCGGCGCACGGCACGGCTATGGCGGCAGCTTCCTAAGAATGGAGGCCAAGGTGAGAGGGTCGAGAAGCCAGAGCGAGAGGAGGTTCGGGGTGGTGTCGGTACGGGGTCGGGAAGTGAGACTGTGACGAAGCCGGAGGGAATGAGGAGGCGGCGCTCTTGGGGGCACAACGTGACAAGGCGAGGTCTAGAAGGACCGTGAGCACGGGAACCCGTGGGGGTCTCACCGACACGGGGAGAACGCGGCTAGCCACGAGGCCGATCACAGAGAAGGAGGCTCACGCGGACGAGCTATGGCCGCCCTAGGGCTAAATTGGTCGGGAAAAACCGCCTAGTCCTAGGGAGCTCTAGGGAAGGAGAGGAGACTCATCGCGAGAATCATCGAATTGAGTCGAGGCGAGGGCGCGACAAGGAGACCGTCATGGCGTCGGCGGTGAAATTTGTCGCCTCCGTGGCTTTCCTAGGTATCGGGGGAAGTGAGAGGAGGTCAAGGAACATCGTCCTAGAAGGAATTCGCAAGAAATCGGCTTACCCGAGGTGAATCGAAGGAGAAGCGAATGGGAAGGATGGAGCTCGGGTTGGAGTTTTGAGGAGGTGACAGGAGGTGAGGCGCGTGATACGCAATTACCACCAATTAGGTGGTAATCAACCCCATTAGGACGGATTGAAGGCCACTCACTCGATGGGAAGATGAAGTTCAAGGTGGAGTGTTCATGTGTGAACAGGGAGGAGGAAGGGAGAGAAAGGAGAGAGAAGAAGAAAGAAGAAGGAAGAAAGGGGAGAATGGCAGGTGGGCCCAGGGGAAAAATTTTATAAAAACAATATTTTTGGTTTATTAATCCTTTAAACTTCCAAAATACGATATATTTTTATAAATTAAAAACTATTTGCACAAATACATTTTAGTTTGCAAAGTTATTAGTTTAATAGGTAACATTCTCATTTTATTAACTTTATTTTAAATTGTTTTTAAATGCAATGCAATGCATATGAGATGCTAAATGCCATGCTATGCAATGGGTTTTTATTTTCTGAAAATGAGGATGTTACAGTTTTCATATTTGAGTACAGACCATCAAGAGTCAGCTTGTCAAGATCAGCTGCCTCTCGGATAGTCGTGACCTTGATCCCCCAGACCTTAAGATCCAAAGCAGAGAGAAAGTGACGAGCATTCTCCGTGTCAGTGAACGTGGTCTCAACTGAGCGAAGATCGCTGAGCACCTTGGTGAATCGACTGAAACAAGCATCCAATGATTCCCTAGGCCTCATTTCAAACTTGTTGTACAACCTCTTGTACTGATCCTGCCGCACTGTCTTAACCTTGACTGTCCCCTCATGGTAAGCAAGGAGGGTAGTCCAGATCGTGTCTTGCAAGAGACTTGATATGAGCAACTCGCTCATACTCATCCGACTCAAACCTTGAACCAAATTGTTTCTAGCCTTTGCATTCAACTCAACATCGAGAAGATTTCGGTTGTAATCTTGTCGCCATCGAGCACTTCATAGGAATTCTTGACCTTGAGCCATATGTTATATCCTGTGCCATCACGCACGACTCCATCCCGCCTTCCAAAACCCAAAATCTTTGCCATCAAAAAGCAGGGGGCTTGGTCGAGTACTTATCACTCGCCATATTGCCAAGAACCAAAGGAAAGGCTCCAAAGACCTGTGAAGATCAAACCTAGGCGCAACCTCATCGCTCGATACAGTTGAAGAATCGGTCTCGGCAACTAGAGGGGGTGAATAGGCGCTAAATTGATTTCAAATTTCTATTGCTTGGCACCCAACGCCTCTCTTCACAACACAACACACCTAACTCACCACAAGCCACAAGGCAAGGATGAACTTAGGGTGCAAAGACCAAAAAACTACACACGAGTGACTACACGAGCACATGAATAGCTTCAAATCGACAAAGACAATTAGAACTCTCTTGCACCAAGTGTACCCCGGGTATTCATGGATGAACCATGGCCAAAATATGGGAGTTTCCTATCACTCGAGATGGTGCAAGGTGCTCAAACTAATCCACACGAAATCCCACTTAAGCCATGGAGAAACAAGACAAAGGTCAAAAGTTACTTTAACTAAAGGAATCCAGAAATTTCCAGCAGCAAAAGACCAAGTTCAATGAACCAAGAAGCCAATATTTCAGTCTCAAAACTTCATGAGGCTTTTTCTCATGGCCGGTTCATGAACCTAGTTCATCCATGCCAAATCTTAGCTTCAAACTCCTTGTGGAAAAATCAGGAAAAAGCAAACAATCATAGTCATGCTGCAGACCACGTCCGTAAAGTTTGGGGCTCAAAGAACAGATCACCGCGCCCAAACTAGAGATCTCCTTGCCTTGAAATTTTTATGGTGGATAGGCAATGGAGTCAGGAAACAGTTCCAACAAAAAGCACTCAAAAAGGATTTTTCTAAATGTCTAGAAAAATAAAACACTTCACGTAGGTCAGGCTGAAAGTTTCTGGACAACAACAACTAAAGGCCAAAACCACTTCAAATCTTTTCTAGGTTGCATGAACTAGTTTAAGAACCATCTATACATCCTCAAGACATCACAAGTGTGGTTCCAAACCAGGAAGAGATCAAATAAACCAAGAACACAACAAGAAACTAAATAAAAGATCAAAAACCAAAACCAAAACTCATCATGAACAAGTGAAAAACACTAGAGAGACATGAGGGATTGAAGAATAGGATTTGTATTCAGATTTTTTAAGTGTTTACACAGCCTATCCAGGTAGGTGGAGACATCCCCTCCACCTCTCTTTATATAGGCAAAACCGGTGAGGATATATCGCGACATATTGAGCCATATCGAGATATATTGCCTCAACCACTCATCCACACATAGAGGGCTGTGATTAACCCACTCAACCATCTATTTAACCAGGGTTTTCTTCACATGGGTTCACCCTTAACCCAACCTGGGGTTTTTCACACATAGGCTAACCCCACAACCTTAATCGGGGTTTTCTCGGGCTAACCCAGAACCTGACCGGGGTTTTGATACCGGCTAACCCAGAACCTGACCGAGGTTTCGATACCGGCTAACCTAGAACCTGCCTCGGATCCCTGAGCATCCACAGCTGTCGCGTGGTTTCACTCCCCTTCTCTCTCGGCAAGGTACCAAAAGATGCAATATAAACAAGCTTTGAGAATTACGCAAGTTTAGAACTAAGCAAGTAAATTCAAGTACCTTTAGAGATAAACATGCTACGTCGTACACATTTAATGCTCAAAGGGATCATGCCATAGCTAGGAAAATGAAGCATAAAACAAGAGCAGGCTATCAACAAGAGCATCACATAGTAAGATCACAAGACTAGAGGTAACACTAGGCAAGGAACCAAATGAACAAGACTAGAAACCTAGTTCAATGCTTAGAGAGCTACATATGTATACTTGAATCCTCAAAAATCATTTTGTGTTTTTCTAAGGGACTCAGATTTTGAAAGGATCAAGTAAAGCCAATCCGTAGGGTAACCACGCACAAAGGCCTCCTCTTACCCTTCTCCTCATGTTTATCCCAATTTTAAACATTACATAAGTTTAATCATTAGTGAACGTCAGATTTTGGGAAGGTTTAGCAAAGCAAACCCGTAGGGTAACCACGCACGAAGGCCTCCTCTAACTCCCCTCCTCATGTTTGTTCACAAACTAAACATATATTTTTTTTATCATGTTTCTGCATTTTTTTTAATTTTTTTTGGTCAATTTTTCAACTTTACAAACATGAGGATCCAAACATAAATAAGTAGCTCAATCTAAGATTACACTAGGATGCTAGAGTGTCCAACATCATGCCAAGCCTAGCACACATCTAGTAGAGACACTTGCTAGTGAAAACTACAAGTGATACCAAGTTTTCATTCAAAATTTTAATTTGAAGCATACGGCATGATTAAACATGAGCACATATATGACAATAGTAGCAAGTTCATCACTAGAGCACCATGAGCATAGCAAGCAGAGCTTCATAAGCATAATAAACAAAGCTCATGGGCAGAAAATGATACCAAGCTCCCCCTCAACAAGTGAGTCAAATTTTAAGCTTATTTTGGTTCAAGTTGGCAATTATCAAGTTAAGCATGAACCAAAGCTAATCAAGGACGCAGCATCAACCCAAACAAAGAAAGATAAACACAAGCAAAACAAAAAGCAGAAAAAGACAAGTTATATACATATACTACAAGCGAACAAGCACAAAGCTCCCCCTCAGCCCAAGCTACTCAAACACACAAGGCCAAGCTCTCCTCTCAGAGTGGCAAACCTAGAGCCATCTAAGGGCTTGGTGAAGATATCTGCCAGCTGGTGATCACCATCCACAAAGGAGAGCTCGATATCACCCTTCTCCACATGGTCTCTAAGGAAGTGATACCTAATATCTATGTGTTTGGTCCTAGAGTGCTGCACGGGATTTTTGGCAATATTAATTACAGAAGTGTTGTCACAGAAGAGTGGTACAGTCCTAAGGGAAATCCCAAAGTCACACAGAGTTGAGCAAATCCAAAGCACTTGGCTGCAACAACTAGCAAAGAAGAACATACTCGGCCTCGGTGATGGGATCAGGCAACACTCATTGTTTCCTAGAAGACCAAGAAACGAGAGAAGTGACAAGAAATTGGCAAGTGCCGAAGTGCTCTTTCTATCTATCCTACAACCGCAAAATCAAGATTCAAAAGGCTCTAAGGGATGCACAAGAGGTGAAGAATACCAAATTCCTAGGTCCAAGGTGGCTCGAGATAGCGAAGATGCGCTTCACCGCTGAAAGTGTGAGACGCAGTCTTGGCACGAGTACTGAGACACACTGACAAAGTGTATGTCCGGCCTAGAAGCGATGAGGTAAAGGAGAGAACCTATCATGCTACGGTACTCTTCCGTCGACAGGATCACCACCAAGGTCGGGGTCAAGAGCGGTGGTGGTCGCCATAGGAGTAGAGACTGGCTTCCCATCAGACATTGCAAATCTTTTCCGAAGTTCACGAGTGAACTTGGATTGATGAAGGAAGATCCTATCAGAAGATTGCTTGATTTGAAAGCCAAGAAAGAAGTTAAGCTCACTCATCATGCTCATCTCAAACTCAGAACTCATCAACTCAGAAAACTGTGAGACAAGCAAGTCAGAGGAGCCACCAAAGATTATGTCATCGACATAGATCTGAACCAAGAGAAAGTCTTCGCCGCTCCGCCGGATGAAGAGAGTCTTATCTACATGCCCCATCTCAAAACCATTCTCAAGCAAGTATGACTTAAGCCGCTCATATCAAGCCCTAGGAGCCTGCTTAAGACCATACAAAGCCTTGGAAAGCTTGAAGACATGGTTTGAGAACTTAGTGTTTTCAAAACCAGGGGGCTGTCTAACATTGACATCCTCCTCAATAACACCATTGAGAAAAACACTCTTTACATCCATTTGAAAAAGCTTGAAACCCTTAGAAGCAGCAAAAGCAAGCAAGATTCGAATAGCCTCAAGTCGAGCAACAGGAGCAAAAGTCTCATCACAATCAATACCCTCGACTTGAGTGAAGCCTTGGGCCACTAATCTGGCCTTGTTCCTCACAACAACTCCATCCTCATTGCACTTGTTTTTGAATACCCATTTTGTGCCAATCACATTCTGACCAATAGGATATTCGACAAGCTTCCAAACTTTGTTTCTCTCAAAATTTTCTAGCTCTTCATGCATTGCATTCACCCAAGGCTCGCTGGAAAGAGCTTGAGTGACATTTGAGGGCTCAAAGGAAGCAACAAAAGCAAAGAGAGAAATGAATGAGAAACACTAGACATCGACCTAGTGACTCTCTCATCTAGGTTTCCTATGATCTGCTCGGAGGGTGATCTCTATGAACAAACACAGGCGGACCCAAAGAAGTGACCTCTGCTCGTCGAGAAGAAGAAGCGGGACCACGAGCCGGACTAGGATCGAAAACAACACTGACTCAAAGGAAGCAGTATTGGTGAGAAGAGTCTCGAGGCTCGAAACAAGCTGGAGGATCTGGAGGCGATGGCACTCTGGACTCATGCTCGTAAGAATCATCTATGAGAGTAGGCTCTTCTATAAAGATTGTTTGGAAGAAAGGTCGAAGAAGAGATATCTCGTCCGCACCTGGACTAGCCTCATCAAAGGTAACCTCATACGTCTCAAGCACTCGCTTTCCCACTAGGCTCCAAACCCGGTAGTTTCTGGCTAAAGTGGAGTACCCCAAGAAGATCTCATCGGCAGAGCGAGACTCAAACTTGTCTAAGTGACCAGACTTCAAGATGAAGCACTCGCACCCAAACACCCTAAGATGGGAGACACTAGGCTTCTTACCATAGCGCAACTCAAAAGAGGTTTTGTGCAACTTGGATCTAAGAAACACCCTATTGGACACATGACAAGCGGCAGACTCTGACCTCGGCCGAAGTACCTAGGGGTGGAGTACTCATCCAATATGGTGCGAGCCATTTCTACCAAGGTCCTATTTTTCCTCTCCACAACGCCATTTTGTTGAGCGACGTGAGGAGAAGAAAACCGATGCTCAACACCGACCTCTCACGAAACTTGCAAACTTCGAGTTCTTGAATTGATTGCCATTATCGATCTGAATGGCCTGGCGCACTGAAACTCCATCGAAAGCTTGCGGTACAAACTTTGAAAGTGGTGAACGACTCGTCCTGGTAACCATGAAGAAAACCTATAAATACCTAGAGTAGTCATCCACGATTACTAGCACATACCACTTCCCACCCACAGATCGCACACTGGCGGGACCAACAATATCCATATCGAAAGAATCGTCCGGTGCATTAGTCATCACAAGGGTGATTGGTGGGTGAGAGCGGCAACCATCTTGCCATGGCAACAAGGAGCACAGACTATATCCTTGACCATTTTGAGTTTGGGCAAACCGCGAACAAGGTCACGCACCGCTAACTCGAGTCAAGTGATCAAAACCAATGTGACCCAATCTCCTATGCCAAAACGAAAGATCCCGAGAATCAGAAGCAATCAGACAGTGAGAAGAACCAACAGAGGAAGAATCAAAATCAGCCTGAAACACCTTGCCCAATCGAGAAATCCCACAAACAAACTCACCAGAGAAACTGAGAATCTTGCAAGAGCTAGACTTGAGAGAAACCTCAAAACCCTCATCAACAAGCTGAGACACAGAAAGCAAATTGTATTTCAGCTTGCTGACTAAGACAACGTCCCGAAGGACTAACCTGAACTGATCAAGGTCTGGGGGATCAAGGTCACGACTATCCGAGAGGCAGCTGATCTTGACAAGCTGACTCTTGATGGTCTGTACTCAAATCTGAAAACACATGAGTTGGAACATCTGTCCAAGGAATCGGTTAAATCTTCCACGCCTTTGATTCTTGATCCTCTTACGAGGCGTTCTCCGCTTCTTCACGTGTTGGATTCGAGTTTCTCTCTTCTTTGCTTTGGTTGAGTTGCACGATGAGGAGTTGGATTCTTTATTAGGAGCGGTTGTGCTTGCTCGCCTGGAAGTTTAGCAACTCTTCTGAGGAGGGTTCGAGAGAGAAAGAGGGTGGTCTGTGAGATGCTTTGAGTGTGGTGGTGAACCACATCAAGCTCTCTTGCCCTAAGCTTGGGAGAGGCAAAACGGCGACACCAAGCGAGCCCTCGTCAAGTCGAACGCCTACATCAACAAGAACCACAACAAGAAGACTGCGGGTGGCAACGACAAGAAGGGCGTCAAGTTCTTCAACGGGAAGAAGGTTCTCGCCAAGGTGCTCGCAGCCTTGGTTGGGATGAACCTCGACGACTTCGGCGAGACATGGAGCGACGAAGGCAAGGATGATCCGCAAGTCGACAAGAGCAAGAGCGACGACGACGATGACTACGCCGGCATGGTCTTCATGGCGGCGGATGAGAACGTCTCCGACTCCGAGCTTTACCACTTAGACTCTGACGACGAGGTACCCTACGACCAACTCCTAGATGCTCTTATTAAATGGAGAAAGCTTATGGCATATCTAGGAAGCGTTGTAGTAGTCTAAAGTCTGAGGTCGCGAGTCTCTCTAGCAAGTTGCAATCCAAGTCTTGTTCTTGTCCTGCTGTTGTTGATTCTGATGGTTGGAAAGAATATGATAAGCTTGTGGATGAATTGAATGCCTTAAGGACTCTGCATGATAGTGTATTTTCTGAATTTGAGTTACTTAAGGCTAAGCATGCTAGTGTCTTGTCGGCTAGAAGAGTCTAGGAATGCTTTGATTGAAGCTATTTACGTACCTAGTTCTCTTCTTGCTCTGTTTGTCCCGATCATACATGCACCTCACTTCGACACACTTAAGGACCCAACGGCCAGTTGAGGGTTGTAGAGATCTGTTACACCTAAGGATCTTGTCGATTCAGATGAGGATCAGTAGCTTCGCTCTTGCAAAGATTGTTCTCCCATGACATTAAAAAACTTGAACACGCAAGCTCAAGTAGAGGAACTTAATGATACATTGGTCGCTCTTACTTCTTGTGCTAGATGTGGTGAGATAGATGATGATTTGGTTAGAATCTATGAGGACATGAGTAAGAGGTTTGAGGGTAGGTTAGCTATGGCTCGGCATGTTGAGTGCCTTTCTGTCGATCTCTTAGGAGAGAGATTGAGTTGCTCGGGAGCAAATCTTGTAAGTCAAGGGTAAGGACCAAGTAGTGGACACACAGAGTTCTTCTGCACCTTCCTCACTTTGCTTCTTGCGTTCGTCCTCAATTTCATCGAGTGTGAGTACCGATGAGCACTCTTGAAAGTTTGTAGGTGGTAGAACAAGCAACCTAATCCTTGACGAGTAAGATCTCCCGGGGTAGAGGTCTAGGTTTTGGTGGCTTGATCATATCAAGCGTCACCTCCTCGAGTTATCCTGACTAGTAAGAATGGCGGGATGATAGAGGTGTCTCACAGGAGTCTCTGAGAAGACTGTGTTCAAGAGTCTTTGGGTCTTACAAGACAAGCCTACTCGGAAGGTCAGTGTCTCTCTTCATTGCTTTCTTCTAGCAAGGGCAAGGGTGTCCTTGTTGAGAAGAAGTCTCCTAAAGTAGGTCCAACCCTAAGAAGCCCAAGGTAGTCCCAGCTCCTATTCCTAGGAAGATGAAGTCGCCGCCTCTATGAAGGTCAAGTACTCTTGCACTCACTTGTGGCGGGGTAGGCCACATTCTTTGAGTTCTGCTACAACCTAGTTGGTTTCCTAGCGCAGCACCTAGTCGGTTTGTCCCTCAGGTTTCCCATCGACCAGGCCTTGGATCACAGCGAGTTCCAGCTGTTGTCCCACCTAGGTTTGACCGTCCTCAGTTTCAACGCCGTCCTCAGAATGTGCCCTTTCCTGCTGCTCAGGGTAGACGCTTGCGGCGTGCTCCTTCACCTAGTAGAGGTGGTAGGCGGAGTTGAGAGGTCTTGTGGTGAGATTCTTTGAGTTTGTGAGAGTTTCTCGTGCTAGTGGTGTTGCTTTCGGTATTGGGTGCCTAGAGTGCGCTCTTGTTTTCCCCAATCTTGATGCACACTCTTCTCGTCGAGTTTGACAGTGCGTGGCGGGGCAAGAAGGAGGTGTGGATAGTGGACTCACGGGTGTTGCGGCACATGGCCAAGGGAGTCTAGGTGGTTCTCCTCTCTTTCGGGTTCCCAATGGTGAGACCATCACCTTTGGGGATGCTTCTTCGGACGCGTGCTAGCCGAGTTGATTCGAGTTAGTCCTAGGTTTGTCCTTTGGGACGTTGACTTAGTCAGCAAGCTGAAATATAATTTGCTTTCTGTGTCTCAGCTTGTTGATGAGGGTTTTGAGGTTTCTTTCAAGTCTGGCTCTTACAAGATTCTCAGTTCCTCTGGTGAGTTTGTTTGTGGGATTTCTCGATTGGGCAAGGTGTTTCAGGCTGATTTTGATTCTTCCTCTGTTGGTTCTTCTCACTGTCTGATTGCTTCTGATTCTCGGGATCTTTCATTTTGACATAGGAGATTGGGTCACATTGGTTTTGATCACTTGACTCGAGTTAGCAGCCGTGACCTTCTTCGCGGTTTGCCCAAACTCAAAATGGTTAAGGATATAGTCTGTGCTCCTTGTTGCCATGGCAAGATGGTTGTTGCCTCTCACCCACCAGTCACCCTTGTGATGACTAATGCACCAGGACAGTTGCTGCATATGGATACTATTGGTCCTGCTCGTGTGCAGTCTATGGGTGGGAAGTGGTATGTGCTAGTAATCGTGGATGACTACTCTAGGTATTCATGGGTTTTCTTCATGGTTACCAAGGACGAGTCGTTCACCACTTTCAAAGTTTGTACCGCAAGCTTTCGATGGAGTTTCAGTGCGCTCGGGGCCATTAAATGCGATAATGGCAATGAATTCAAGAACTCTGAGTTTGCAAGTTTCTGTGAGAGGTCAGGTGTTGAGCATCAGTTTTCTTCTCCTCACGTCGCTCAACAAAATGGCGTTGTGGAGAGGAAAAATAGGACCTTGGTAGAAATGGCTCGCACCATGTTGGATGAGTACTCTACCCCTAGGTACTTCTGGGATGAGGCTGTAGCTGCTACTTGTCATGTGAACAATAGGGTGTTTCTTACATCCAAGTTGCACAAAACCTCTTTTGAGTTGCGCTATGGTAAGAAGCCTAGTGTCTCCCATCTTAGGTTGTTTGGGTGCAAGTGTTTCATCTTGAAGTCTGGTCACTTAGATAAGTTTGAGTCTCGCTCTGCCGATGGGATCTTCTTAGGGTACTCCACTTGACCCGAAACTCTAGGGTTTGGAGCCTAGAGGAAGCGAGTGCTTGAGGCGTGTGAGGTTACCTTTAATGAGGCTAGTCCAGTGCGGACGGATATCTCTTCTTGACCTTTCTTACGAAACAATCTTTATAGAAGAGCCTACTCCTGTAGATGATTACAGTTACGAGCATGAGTGCAGTAGTGCCATCGCCTCCAGATCCTCCAGCTTGTTTGAGCCTCTAGACTCTTCTTAGCCAATACTGTTTCCTTTGAGTGCAGTGTCAGTTTGATCCTAGTCCGGCTCATGGTCCCGCTTCTTCTTCCGAGCGAGAGGTCACTTTTTGGAGTGCCTTGAGTTTGTTCATAGAGATCACCCTCCTCGGCGAGATCATAGGAAACCTAGATGAGAGAGTCATTAGGTCGATGTCCGGTGTTTCTCATTACGTTTCTCATTTGCTTTTGTTGCTTCCTTTGAGCCCTCAAATGTCACTCAAGCTCTTTCCAAAGAGCCTTGGGCGAATGCAATGCATGAGGAGCTAGAAAATTTTGAGAGAAACAAAGTTTGGAAGCTTGTTGAATATCCCATTGGTCGAGAATGTGATTGGCACAAAATGGGTATTCAAAAACAAGTGCAATAAGGATGGAGTTGTTGTGAGGAACAAGGCCAGATTAGTGGCCCAAGGCTTCACTCAAGTCGAGGGTATTGATTGTGATGAGACTTTTGCTCCTGTTGCTCGACTTGAGGATATTCGAATCTTGCTTGCTTTTGCTGCTTCTAAGAGTTTCAAGCTTTTTCAAATGGATGTAAAGAGTGTTTTTCTCAATGGTGTTATTGCGGAGGATGTCTATGTTAGACAGCCCCCTGGTTTTGAAAACCCTAAGTTCTCAAACTATGTCTTCAAGCTTTCCAAGGCTTTGTATGGTCTTAAGCAGGCTCCTAGGGCTTAGTATGAGCGGCTTAAGTCATACTTGCTTGAGAATGGTTTTGAGAAGAGGCATGTAGATAAGACTCTCTTCATCCGGCGGAGCGGCGAAGACTTCCTCTTGGTTCAGATCTATGTCGATGACATAATCTTTGGTGGCTCCTCTGACTTGCTTATCTCACAGTTTTCTGAGTTGATGAGTTCTGAGTTTGAGATGAGCATGATAAGTGAGCTTAACTTCTTTCTTGGCTTCCAAATCAAGCAATCTTCTGATAGGATCTTCCTTCACCAATCCAAGTTCACTCGTGAACTTCTGAAAAGATTTGCAATGTCTTATGGGAAGCCAGTCTCTACTCCTATGGCGACCACCACTTGCTCTTGACCACGACCTTGGTGGTGATCTGTCGACGGAAAGAATGCAAGTAGCATGATAGGTTCTCTCCTTTACCTCACTTGCTTCTAGGCGGACATACGCTTTCTTTGTGTGTCTCTGTGCTCGTTCGAGCTAGCCCTCGCGTCTCTCACCTTCAGCGGTGAAGCACATCTTTCGCTATCTCGAGCCACCTTGGACCTAGGAATTTGGTATTCTTGACCTCTTATGCGTCTCTTAGAGTCTTTTAGGATCTGATTTTCTTTGGTTGTAGGATAGATAGGAAGAGCACTTACGGCACTTGCCAATTTCTTGACACTTCTCTCGTTTCTTGGTCTTCTAGGAAATAGTCGAGTGTTGCCTGATCCTTGTGAAATTTGAGTATGTTCTTCTTTGCTAGTTGTTGCGACCAAGTGCTTTGGATTTGCTCAACTCTGCGTGACTTTGGGATTTCCTCGAGTGTGCCAGCGTTCAGTAACAACATACGCAATTAATATTGCCAAAAATCCCGTCTGACACTCTAGGACCAAACACATAGATATTAGGTATCACTTCCTTAGAGACCATATGGAGAAGGGTGATATCGAGCTCTGCTTTGTGGATGGTGATCACCGGTGGCGAGATATCTTCACCAAGCCCTTAGATGGCTCTAGGTTTGCCACTCTGAGAGAGAGCTTGGCCTTGTGAGTTTGAGTAGCTTGGGGTGAGGGAGCTTTGTGCTTGTTAAACTTGTAGTATATGTATATACCTTCTTTGTTTTCTGTTTTTGTTTTGCTTGTGTTTATCTTTCTTTGTTTGGGTTGATGTCTGCGTCCTTCAATTAGCTTTGGTTCATGCTTAACTTGATAATTGCCAACTTGAACGAAAATAAGCTTAAAATTTGACTCACTTGTTGAGGGGGAGCTTGGTATCATTTTCTGCCCATGAGCTTTGTTTATTATGCTTGTGAAGCTCTGCTTGCTATGCTCATGGTGCTCTAGTGATGAACTTGCTACTATTGTCATATATGTGCTCATGTTTAATCTTGCCATGTGCTTCAAATTAAAATTTTGAATGAAAACTTGGTATCACTTGTAGTTTTCACTAGCAAGTCTCTCTACTAGATGTGTGCTAGGCTTGGCATGATGTTGGACACTCTAGCATCCTAGTGCAATCTTGGATTGAGCTATTTATTTATGTTTGGATCCTCATGTTTGTAAAGTTGAAAAATTGACAAAAAAAAATTAAAAAAAATGCAGAAACATGATAAAAAAAAATATGTTTAGTTTGTGAACAAACATGAGGAGGGGAGTTAGAGGAGGCCTTCGTGCGTGGTTACCCTACGGGTTTGCCTTGCTAAACCTTCCCAAAATCTGACGTTCACTAATGATTAAATTTGTGTAATGTTTAAAATTGGGATAAACATGAGAAGGGTAAGAGGAGGCCTTTGTGCGTGGTTACCCTACGGATTGGCTTTACTTGATCCTTTCAAAATCTGAGTCCCTTAGAAAAAAACAAAAAGATTTTTGAGGATTCAAGTATGCATATGTAGCTCTCTAAGCATTGAACTAGGTTTCTAGTCTTGTTCATTTGGTTCCTTGTCTAGTGTTACCTCTAGTCTTGTGATCTTACTATGTGATGCTCTTGTTGATAGCCTGCTCTTGTTTTGTGCTTCATTTTCCTAACTATGGCATGATCCCTTTGAGCATTAAATGTGTACGACGTAGCATGTTTATCTCTAAAGGTACTTGAGTTTACTTGCTTGGTTCTAAACTTGCATAATTCTCAAAGCTTGTTTATATTGCATCTTTTGGTACCTTCTTGAGAGAGAGGGAGTGAAACCAACGCCTTCTTGCCTATATTGCCAAAAAGGGGAGAGAGTTCGGCAATTTTGAGAGAGTTTGGAAATTGGTTTGTCTCAAACTTTGTGGCTCTTTAGTTTGGCAATATACTCATTAAGGGGGAGATTGTGAGACCTTGTGGAGCTATCTCCCATGTTTGGTGATGAGTATATTTGCTAGTTGGTCAAAGTTTTGAGATATGATTGGTAACTCATTTTAAAAATCAACATGACTTTGCTTGTGTCCCTTGGTGTGTTGGGACTTGTGGTGATATGATTGGAATGTAGGACTTACCCCAGGTCGAGGTAGTGACCCTCGGTTTGGTTCTCTTGTTGTTCCCTTTGATCTCTGTGGATCGCAGTGTGTGCGGTGGCGGCGGATGCCTTGAGGGCCATCTTGTTGAGCCATGCTGAGGCCATACATTGAGGCCATGTCTTTGAGGTGGCCGGTGGGACCGTGGCGCACTAAGCGAGGCTAGGCGAGGCTAGGTGAGGCTAGGTGAGGCGAGAAGGCTGAGTCACGCGACAATTGTGGATGCTTAGGGATCCGAGGCAGTTACAGGTTAGCCGTGCTCGAAACCCGGTCGGAGTTACAGGTTAGCCGGTATCAAAACCGGTCGAGGTTACAGGTTGGCAGAAAACCCGGTTAAGGTTGTGGGGTTAGCCTATGTGTGAAAAACCCCAGGTTGGGTTAAGGGTGAACCCATGTGAAGAAAACCCTGGTTAAATAGATGGTTGAGTGGGTTAATCTCAGCCCTCCATGTGTGGATGAGTGGTTGAGGCAATATATCGCGATATGGGTCAATATGTCACTATATATCCTCATCGGTTTTGCCTATATAAAGAGAGGTGGAGGGGATGTCTCCACCAACCTGGATAGGCTGTGTAAACACTTTAAAAATCTGAATACAAATCCTATTCCTCAATCCCTCATGTCTCTCTAGTGTTCTTCACTTGTTCATGATGAGTTTTGGTTTTGGTTTTTGTTCTTTTATTTAGTTTCTTGATGTGTTCTTGGTTTACTTTTGATCTCTTCCTGGTTTGGAACCACACTTGTGATATCTTGAGGATGTATAGATGGTTCTTAAAGTAGTTCATGCATTTAGGAAAGATTTGAAGTGGTTTTGGCCTTTAGTTGTTGCTGTCTAGAAACTTTTAGCCTGACCTACGTGAAGTGTTTTATTTTTATAGAAATTTAGAAAAATCCTTTTTGAGTGCTTTTTGTTGGAACTGTTTCCTGACTCCATTGCCTATCCACCATAAAAATTTCAAGGCAAGGAGATCTCTAGTTTGGGCGCGGTGATCTGTTCTTTGAGCCGCAAACTTTCTGGACGTGGCTACAGACAGACTATGATTGTTTGATTTTTCCTGATTTTTTCACAAAGAGTTTGAAGCTAAGATTTGGCATGGATGAACTAGGTTCATGAACCAGCCATGAGAAAGATCCTCATGAAGTTTGGAGCCTGAAATATTGGCTTCTTGGTTCATTGAACTTGGTCTATTGCTGCTGGAAATTTCTGGATTACTTTAGCTAAAGTAACTTTTGACCTTTGTCTTGTTTCTCCATGGCTTAAGTGGGATTTCGTGTGGATTAGTTTCAGTGCACCTTGCACCATCTGAGTGATAGGAAACTCCCCATATTTTGGCCATGGTTCATCCATGAATACCGGGGTACACTTGGTGCAAGAGAGTTCTAATTCTTCTTTGTCGATTTGAAGCTATTGCGGTGCTCGTGTAGTCACTCGTGTGTAGTTTTTCGCTGCTGCACCTAAGTTCATCCTTGCCTTGTGGCTTGTGGTGAGTTAGGTGTGTTGTGTGGTGAAGAGAGGAGCGTTGGGTGCCAAGCAATAGGGCTGTAATCAATTTAGTGCCTATTCACCCCCCTCTAGTCGCCGAGACCGATTCTTCAACGACGATGACGACGGCTACGCCGACATGTGTTTCATGGCCGACAAGGATGGAGCGAGCGACTCCGACCTCTACACCAACTCCGATACTGAGGTACCGACTTACGAGGAGCTCAATGATGCATTTTTGAAGCTAGGTCAATTTCATGCCATGTCTAGAGCTAGGTGTTGGGAGCTGGAGGAGGAGTGAGCTTGTTTGACCTAGAAGTTGGAGAACTTGAATTGCTTTGTGCCTCCTCCGCCGGTAGATTCTGAAGTGCTTGTTTGACCCTCTGCACTGTCGTGTATTTGTCCTGAAACCGCTGCACACCTTTCACATGACACACTTAACGACCCAGTTAGCTCCGATGATAGCTATAGAAATCTTAGAGAACCTAAGGAGCCTGTCAGTTCAGATGAGGACTGTAGCTTTCACTCAGCCTCTCCCTGTGAGGACTGTCTCGCTTTTAAATTGAAAAATTTAAACTAAAAAATAAAATTGCTGAGATGAATAACACCCTACTTGCTAGCTCTACTTGTGTTTGTTGTGATAAATTGGAGGGAGAAAAGGGTAGAGTCTACGAGGATCTTAGCAAGAGGTTTGAAGGTCAGTTAGCTCAAGTCAAGAATGTTGAGTGCCTTTCCTGTGTTGCTCTTAGGAAAGAGGTGGAGATGTTGGGTGAGTGGGTTTGCAGGGCTCAGGGTAAGGACAAGTTAGATGGTCAGGGTTCTTCTGGTGTCTTACCCCCTGTTGCTTGTGACTTGTGCCCCCAGCTTCATTAGGAGTGTGAGTACTTGTGAGCACTCTTGAAGAGTTTGTTGGTGACAAGAAGTTCAATTTGATACCAGATAAGTCAAAAATTTTCAAGGGTAGAGGTCTAGGCTTTGACTAGCTTGAGCACATCAAGCGGCACCCTGCTAGGATTGTCACTGCTGGTAAGGAAGGCCATATGGTTGAGGTTTCTTTAGGAGTCCCTGATAGGACTATGTTTCAATCTGTTGACTTTGTCCGAGAAACTTATGCTCAGAAGGTTGTTCCCCTTGAGACTTTTGCTCCTAGTAGAGCGAAATTTGCATGCATCTTCTATCAAAAGGATTGACACTTGTTTAAGTTTTGCTTTAGGAGAGTTAGAGTTGCTAGGCGTGAGCGTGTTTCTGGTCCTAGGGGTTTTCAAGGTCATGCTTAGACCTTGAGAGCTCCTAAAACACCCACAGCTCCTAGACAGACAGCTTAGACAGTTGGCTCCTGTAGTTGTGCGTAGGCCAAGTCTAGGTGCGCAAGTTGTTTGTCCTATTACTGGACCTAGCGCTTTCCATGGTTTTGGTTCCCGTCGTCCTCTGGGTGTGCCTTCTCTGCCTCATGGAGGTAGATACCCGCAACGTGATTTTGCTCCTACTTTAGGTGGTAGGAGGCCTGAGCGGCACACTTGGGGTGGACTGGCCTTTGCCCCATGGCGGCCCAACCCAAATGTCCTGTTGGGGTTTCTTTAGGGTTTGTGAAAGTTGAGAAGCGTGAGGGTGCTAGCTTAGAGGGAGCTTCTGTTGTATGTGGTGTGACTCAGTATTGAGTTTCTAAATCTGCCTTGATTTGTCTCAATACTGAGTCACTCACTTCTCTGTTTCGTTGAGCAGGTGCGTCGTGCGGGAAGGGAGATGTTTGGATTGTTGACTCTAGGTGTTGCTGACACATGACCGGAGATTCTTGTTGGTTCTCTTCTCTCGTCCGTGCCCCAAATAGTGAATTCATTACCTTTGGGATGCTTCTTCAGGTAGGGTGCTTGCCAAAGGGTCGATTCAGGTTAGTGACCACTTTGTGCTTAAGGATGTTGCCTTAGTACGCTAAGGTTCAATTTTCTTCTGTGCCTTACCTTACCGATGATGGTTTTGAGGTTCATTTTAGGAATAATTGCTCACAGATTGTTGGTTCTTCTGGGAAGTTTGTCTGCGGGATTTCTTGTGCTAGGAGTCTTCTGTGCTGGTTTTAATGCTTCTTCTGTTGTCTCTCCATATTGCTTAACTGCTTTAGAATTATGTGATCTCTCCTTTTGGTACAGGAGACTTGGTCACATTGGCTTTGATCACTTGACTAGAGTAAGCAACCGTGACCTTATTCACGGTTTTCCCAAACTCCAAATAGTCAATGATTTGGTTTGTGCTCCTTATTGCCATGGGAAGATGGTTGCTGCAATTCACCTATTTGTCACCCTTGTGATGATAGATGCATCAGGATAGTTTTTGCACATGGACACTGTTGGTCCTGCTCGAGTGCAATCTGTCGGTGGCAAATGGTACGTACTTGTTGTGGTTGATGACTTCTCGAGGTTCGCTTGGGTTTTCTTCATGGTTACGAAGGAAAAAACTTTTGGTCATTTTCAAAGTCTTCAACATAAGCTTTCTGTTGAGTTTCCAGGTGCCCTTAGAGCTATCCGCACTGATAATGGCACTGAATTCAAAAATTCTCAGTTCGTAGATTTCAGTGAGATGACATGTGTTGAGCACCAGTTCTCTTCTCCGCACGCCGCTCAGCAAGATGGCGTTGCGGAGAGGAAGAACCGGACCCTTGTTGAGATGGCTAGGACTATGCTTGATGAATATTCTACTCCCATGTATTTCTGCGTTAAGGCGATTTCAACTGCTTGCCATGTGGCAAATAGGGTGTTTTTGAGGTTCAAGTTGCACCGCAGCTCTTTTGAGTTGGGATATGGCAGGAAACCAAGTGTTTCCCATTTTAGAGTGTTTGGGTACATGTGCTTTATCTTGAAATCTGGAAACTTCGACAAGTTTGAATCTCACTCCTCAGATGGCATTTTTATTGGTTATTCCACTTCTGCCAGAAATTACAGGGTTTGAAGCTTAGAGGGTAGAAGAGTGATAGACTTGTTAGGTGACATTTGATAAGGCTAGTCTAGGAGCTAGGGCAGATATTTCAGTCTCTGATCTTAACTCTGAGACTATCTTTGTTGATGAGTCATTTGGAGGAGATGACAGCTCTTCAGAGCCTGACCTTCAGGTGGGTCATCCAGGGGAGTAACCTACTTCCTCTCACTCTTAGGATGCACCCTTACCTACAGCCTCTTCCAAGCTCACACCTGATTCTTCTGCTGCTCAGGGCTTACCTGTAGAGTCTTATGTTTTTGGTGGCTTTGTTCCTACCTCTTCTGTTCATAAGGTAGAGGCCACTTCTTCACTAGGTGCACCTAGGCACATTCAGATCATAGGTGACCTAGGAGAGCAAGTGACTCGCTCTAAGTCTGGACTATCCCACTTCTGTCACTTAGCTACCTTTATTGCCTCCTTTGAGCCTGTAGACATTATCCTTTCTCTTACCAATGAGTTTTGGGTTAATGCCATACATGAGGAGTTAGAAAATTTTGAGAGGGACAAGTTTTGGGAACTGGTAGAGAGACCCCTAGGACACAATGTCATAGGCACTAAGTGGGTCTTTAAGAATAAGTATAGTGATGGTGGGGTAGTAGTGAGAAATAAAGCCAGGTTGATAGTATAGGGTTTCACTCAAGTCAAGGGGTTTGATTTTGAGGAAATTTTTGCTCCCGTTGCTAGACTTGAGGCGATCAGGATTCTTCTTACTTTTGCTGCATCTAAGGGTTTCAAGCTTTTTCAAATGGATGTCAAAAGTGCCTTTTGAATGGATTTATTGAAAAGGAGGTCTATGTCAAACAGCCTCCTGGATTTGAAAATTTGAAGTTTCCTGATCATGTATTCAAATTGACAAAAGCTTTGTATGGACTGAATCAAGCTCCTAGAGCTTGGTATGAGCAGCTAAGTCCTATTTGCTTGGGAATGGTTTTGCCATGGGTAGTGTAGATCAGACCCTTTTCAACAGGAGAGTTGGTTTAGATTTTCTCCTTGTGCAAATCTATGTCGATGACATAATCTTTGGAGGCTCTTCCCAACAGCTTGTCTCTGATTTCTCCAGTGTGATGAGTTCAGAGTTTGAGACGAGCATGATGGGGGAGTTGACCTTCTTCCTTGGCTTCCAGATCAAGCAAACCCCTCAGGGGATCTTTCTCCACCAGAGCAAATACACTAGGGATCTTGTCAAGCGGTTTGCTATGTCTGATGACAAACCTGTTCAGACTCTTATAACAACCACCACAGCTCTTAAGCCTGATGAGAATGGTGAACCGGTTGACCAGATAGACTATAGAAGCATGATAGGGTCCCTCCTATACCTTACCTCTTCCAGACCGGACATACACTTCGCTATGTGTCTTTGTGCTCATTTTCAGGCTTCTCCTCGCGTTTCCCACCTTTATGCGGTGAAGCGCATCTTCCGCTACCTTAAAGCTATCCTGGACTTTGGGATTTGGTACTCTTCTTGTCTGTCCCTTAGAGCCTTTTTAGATGCAGATTTTGCTAGCTGTAGGATAGATAGGAAGAGCACTTCTGGCACTTGCCAATTTCTTGGCACTTTCCTTGTCTCTTGGTCTTCTAGGAAGCAGTCAGGTGTTGCACAGTCCATTGTAGAAACCGAGTACGTTACTGTGGCTAGTTGTTGTAGTCAAGTGCTTTGGATGTGTTATACCTTGAGGGACTTTGGGTTGACCTTATAGAGTGTTTCACTTTTCTGTGACAACACCTATACCATAAACATTGCCAAAAACCCAGTGCAACACTCTAGGACCAAGCATATAAATATCAGAAACCACTTGCTTAGAGACCATATAGAGAAGGGAGACATAGTGCTTCAGTTTGTGGAGAGTGACCACCAGCTTGCTAATATCTTCACCAAGCTCTTGGACAGCTCTAGGTTTGTGGCTCTTAGGGGAGAGCTTGGGGTAGCGAGGCCTTTAGGCATTAGTTGACGAGCTAGTCTTTGTAATATATGTCTACATGTATATGTGCTTCTAAATTTCTGCATTTGCATATTTTCATTCTGGGCTTAGTCTTTGTAATATATGTCTACATGTATATGTGCTTCTAAATTTCTGCATTTGCATATTTTCATTCTGGGCTTAGTCTTGGGCAGGATTAGAGAATTAGTTTCACTTCTCTAGCCACTGCTTCTTACCCCATAGGTTGTTATCATGCGTGATTAGCAATGTCCTCTACTCTAACTAGTTGAGTTTCACACTGGTTTTTGGGTCTAGCAGGTGTTGGGCCCTTTGGGTAGACAGGGTCTGTGTCTAGTCTCTCTAGTAGTCAAGTTATAGGCTTACTTTCCTAGTCTGTGGCTTAGGGTAGTTGAGTGTGTTTCTGAGCCTTTAGAGTTATCTGTCTCTCATCTTTGCTCTTAGACCGCCCTGTGAGTCTCTCCAGCTCCTTATCTCATTAGGGTTTTTTTTTATGGATTCTTGGCTTGAGGGGGAGTTTGGAGATTTTTTAGCATTTTGCATTGCATATAGTTTTGGTTTTACCTTTTAGGGCTTTGTTTATTAGGTTTATGACATTTACCATATGCATCTAGCTTCTAATTGATGACTATGGCTAGCTTGTTCATTTTGAAAATGCCATCTTGTGCTCCTGCTAGGCCAGCAGAAAATTCAAAGAATTTTTAAGCTATAAATGGATAACTTGATCTAATCTTGAGCTTTACTTGTTAAATCTTCTAGATAGAAGCTTGTGCATGCATTGTGTCTTTTGGTCTTTGCTTGAATCCTTGTTGCAATTGATGATCGAGCTTCTATCCATCCTATTGACGTTCATCTCTTGCTCTTATGCATGGAAGAGCAAAAACATGAGCAAAAGAAATAAAATAATATATATAAAAAGAAAAAAGCAAACAAACATGAGGAGGAGAGTGACCTAGGAGGCCATTGCCGATGACCTTGGGATGTGCCTTGCTAGCAAGCTTTCCAAAATCTGAGTTTGCTATAAAAATTAAAAAAAGAGGAAAATTTGTAGAACTAGTGAGCAAGATGGTCATATGCATTGCTATTTGGCTCTCCCAATATGTTTGCAACAAGTTGAATTCTTGCATGACCAATTTGATCCTTATTATTGCATTTCTTCTATCTTTGAGATTTTTCAATTTGAGGTTACTTGACTGATCATGCAAAATGCAATCTTTTGGTTTTGCTAGCTAGCATGAATAATATTTGTGGAAATTCAACATGAGCTAGTGAGCATGGTTTAAAATTTGGCTAGCTAGGTGTATTTCATGCCTAATATTCATTTGCCTAATTTACAAAGCCCTTAGGTTGCATTTCATGCATACATGTTCTCTTTTGCATTTCGAGCGAAAATTTGGTTTAAAATGGGGAGACTTTGTGAAAAAGGGGGAGAATTATGCATTTGACATTGTCTTCAGATCCTATATTGTCAAAAGAAAGAGAGTATTTTGAAAAGGCATTTTTGATTTTAAATGAGGCATTTTGTGAAAACTTGAGTTTACTTAAACATGTTGACCAATTGTTCTTTCCTTTGGTCTAAGTATAATTTTGTAAATTTGATTTGCTTTATCATCTCAAAACAAACCTTCTTTCATACCTTTTAATATTTGTTAATATACTCTCAAGGGGAGATTGTGAGACCATATGGAGGTCTTTTTTTGTGTGATGAGTATATGACTTGAGTTGTTTTGCTTGAAGGGTTTGCTTTTGAGACTAATTTGAGCAGGTTTAGCCATTTGTGTTAGCATGGAGTATTTTGCACTTTTGAGGGTCTTTCTGAGCTTGGATAGAAAAATGTTATATACAGATTTTATAGAGAATTTTGAGACGCATCTTTTTCTTATTATCACTTTTTTCATTTGAGCAAGGGAAGTATTTTTAAAATTTCCATCTTTGTTCTATTATGCTAGGGGAAGCACCTGTTTGAAAGGTTTCGGTTTTAGTTCGAGTGGAAACGTGGGCGTGTAGTCATATATATTTGAATTCATGATGAAATTGTACTAACATGCAGGAAACAAAGGTAAGAATATATTTTTGCTTGTGGAAAATGGTTTGGCGCCTATGGGCGTAGGCTTGGAGGCAACCATGGTCGGCGACGGTACCGGGACTAGGTCAGGTGGATCGCGGTCCAGAATGGTGATGATATCGCGGGACGGATGGGCTCAAGCTTAGGGCTCATGAGGACGCCGTGGAGATAGACTTGAGGTGGCTCAAAGGTTCCGGTTCGGGTTAGAGGCCCAAAGGCACGGAAACGGAGCGGTCAAGTCCGGCTGATGAAGGCCTGTTACATCGGGTTGATCGGGTATTGTGTAAAACCCATGTATGGCATGTGTGGCCCATGTTGGGCTGAGTGTTGTGTGGGTTTAGGTCTATGTAAGGGTTGGTTGAGTGGGTGAATCGTAACCTTTAATTTGGTTGCTTAGGATTGAGGCAAGAAATCAAGAGTTATGGTTCACCCGATGGCCCTATAAAAGAAGAGGTGGAGGGGCTGCCTCTACCAAGTCTTCGGGCTGAGTTGTGGCTTGTATTCTGCTTATTTGAGTTTTGCCCACATTGGTGTGGTTGTGAAAAAACTGTCCTAAGCAATAGAAACAAGTTCCACAAAATTATGCCTTTGTTATTGTGTTGTTCATATTTTGTTCTAGTTTCTTTCTTGCTTTTGATTACAACTAGTTTATTTGCCTTACATTCTTACACTTGCTGCTGATCTATGATGCCTTGAGTTTGCACATATGGTTTGAAACGTTTCTTGCAACCTAGGAGAGGCCAGAGATCAAGTTCTTCAACTAATTGCAATCCTGTCCAGAAACTTTCTCTCGCGTAGCCTGTAGTCTAGAATTTTTTAAACAAAATCTAGAAAAATCATGTTTAAGTGATTCCAGAGGGAGAAGGTGCCTGACTTCTATGACCATATGTGAAAAAATTTTGAAGTTATTTGGCTGCATCATTTGGGCGCTATGAGGTGAACACCAAGCCCAAATTTCCTATGTGAAGTTCTTGGTAGATTGCCTTGCAAGAATTTTCATAATTTTTCGGTAAGATGTTCTGATCTAAAAGATGGAGAATTGCTACACGACTCATTCATCTCCTTGGAGAAAAATCGTCATAATTATTTGAGGCACAGAATGACAGCAACAACCTCTTGACTTAAGGATAACATTCTACTAGAATATTTCTAACTTTTCCTAAAGCACCTTTATTAGTTAAAGTGTTTTGTCTTGAGTGCAACCACTTTGGACTAAGATTTCTTTTGTTTGAGTACTCAAGAAGTAGGACTATAGTTTGAAACTTTCCTCATTTCAGCACGGTTTCTCACATGTGCAATTAGGGGTATATAAAGCTGTTGAGTGCTCTTATTCTTGGAGGGATGGGTAGATTCGAGGAGCACCGGTTCGAAAAAATTCTTCAAAGCTACCATTCACCCCCTTCAGTCGCTTGAGGTTCTATAACCTTCTCACATGACAAGGACTGCTTGTGATCTCAAGCGAGGAGCATAATATGGCCAACCAATCCATGCCATGTAACGGTCCATGGTGGATATAGAGGTGATGTTCCCAACTTACATGACAATGTCTTCAATATCCACATCGATCTAACATTTTATTATTATCATGCAGGATTCTTTTCATATGGCTGGACAAATGGTGCAAGTTACCTTCTTCCCAAGAACATGGTAAACCATGTAACATTTTGCTTTGTTAGGTGTTCACGACCTTCTTGACTTGTGCTTGTCATATGGACCATATGTGTTTGGACCGTAATATTGTGCTTGTGCTATGTACTTTTCAGTTAGCGATTTGTACGGAGTATTTTTGGACATATCATGTACCCTATATATTGTGAATTGTTTTTGTTGTATTGTCAAAACACAAAATTTGGAAAGGTCATGCTGATTTTTTTTTATTTTTTTCTTGCATCACTCATTTTTCCTTTGTTTTCCTACAGCTTTTCAATTTTCTCCATAATGTTACAAGTTTTTCACATCTTCTCACTAATTTTGTAACGCATAAATTCATTTTCCACCAATTTCCTAATTTTTCCATAACTTTTTACTAATTTTCTAAGGCCCTGTTCTCTCTAGCTTATCTGTCTCATCTTATATGGTAATTTGACTTATCTGGGAAGAGAGCTAAGTCAAATTAGCAGATAAAATAAGACAGATGATGTTTTGATCTAAAAGATGGAGGATTGCTACACGACTCATTCATCTCCTTGGAGAAAAATCGTCATAATTATTTGAGGCACAGAATAACAGCAACAACCTCTTGACTTAAGGATAACATTCTACTAGAATATTTCTAACTTTTCCTAAAGCACCTTTATTAGTTAAAGTGTTTTGTCTTGAGTGCAACCACTTTGGACTAAGATTTCTTTTGTTTGAGTACTCAAGAACTAGGACTATAGTTTGAAACTTTCCCCATTTCAGCACGGTTTCTCACATGTGCAATTAGGGGTATATAAAGCTGTTGAGTGCTCTTATTCTTGGAGGGATGGGTAGATTCGAGGAGCACCGGTTCGAAAAAATTCTTCAAAGCTGCCATTCACCCCCCCCCCCTTCTGGTCGCCAGGTTCTATAACCTTCTCACATGACAAGGACTGCTTGTGATCTCAACTGAGGAGCATAATATGGCCAACCAATCCATGCCATGTAACGGTCCATGGTGGATATAGAGGTGATGTTCCCAACTTACATGACAATGTCTTCAATATCCACATCGATCTAACATTTTATTATTATCATGCAGGATTCTTTTCATATGGCTGGACAAATGGTGCAAGTTACCTTCTTCCCAAGAACATGGTAAACCATGTAACATTTTGCTTTGTTAGGTGTTCACGACCTTCTTGACTTGTGCTTGTCATATGGACCATATGTGTTTGGACTGTAATATTGTGCTTGTGCTATGTACTTTTCGGTTAGCGATTTGTACGGAGTATTTTTGGACTTATCATGCACCCTATATATTGTGAATTGTTTTTGTTGTATTGTCAAAACACAAAATTTGGAAAGGTCATGCTGATTTTTTTTAATTTTTTTCTTGCATCACTCATTTTTCCTTTGTTTTCCTACGGCTTTTCAATTTTCTCCATAATGTTACAAGTTTTTCACATCTTCTCACTAATTTTGTAACGCATAAATTCATTTTCCACCAATTTCCTAATTTTTCCATAATTTTTTACTAATTTTCTAAGGCCTTGTTCTCTCCAGCTTATCTGTCTCATCTTATATGGTAATTTGACTTATCTGGGAAGAGAGCTAAGTCAAATTAGCAGATAAAATAAGACAGATAAGCTGAGGAGAACAGGATCTAAGCTAATATTTCATTTTCCAGCAACTTTACAATTTTTTCTTCATTTTTAGTCATATTGTACCATTATATTTCATTTCCATCTATTTTATAATCTTTCACAGCAACTTTACAATTTTCCTCTTCCAAAACGATTTTCATTTTCATTGCAACCGACTTCCCACTAAACCCTGCCGATTGCCTGTTCACACAAACCCGACCAATTTCCTGCTAAACTCTAAGGATTTCCTAGGGAAATTGATCGATTTATCGAAAACTGTGACGATTTCCCATTTTTCCATTGACTACGAACGATTTAAATTTGAAAAACTGAAATTTGACCGAGTTTGCACTGAAAATCGAAAATCGCCCTCTATGGGATCTGGATAAAAACGAGATTTAAAACCCTACTTAGCGCTAGCCACATGGGCAAGCGCTAGCTCAATAGATGAATAGACACGTTAATTGTGCATATTAAACAAAAAGTAAATTGCACCGTATGTTCTTAAAGTTGTCTAGCGCTTTTGTTTAGGTTTAGAATTTTCAACACCGGATATTTGCATACACAAAGTTGCATTACCATTTTAATTAGGTCTAAAGCGATATGGAGAAAGTGGTTGTGATGACACGAGCTACCTAGTCAGTATAATATATAACAAAAATGACCTATTGTTATCTTAAATCAATACAAAAATAATTAAAATTGAAAGTTTGTCAAAGAATTCCTAAAATTCTAAAAAAATCTAAATTTATTAAAAATCTAAAAAATCCTAAAATCCATAAAAGAACTAAAAAATTTAAAAATTTGTACAAAAACAAATAAATTCTAAAACTCGTTAAAAACTTAGAAAATCCTAAGAAACCTTAAAAGTTTTTGAAATTTGTAAAAAATAAAATCTGAATAAAATGCAAAGAGAGCAATGGAGGAGATTTGGAATTTTATTTAGATTTGATATTTTAAAAAATTTTACAAGTATTAAGGTTTCTTAGGATTTTGTAAGTTTTCTAAACGAGTTTTAGAATTTATTTATTATTATGAATTTTCAAAATTTTATGTTTTTATAGATTTTAGGACTTCTTTAAGATTTTTAAAGTGTTTTAGAGGTTTCTTTTAGATTTTTTTAGAATTTTAGGTTTTTTATAAATTTTCAATCTGAATTCATTTTTTTATTTAGGATGATATGTGGTCATTTTTTATACATATTATACTGACTAGGCATCCCATGTCATTAAAACCACTTTCTACATACCACTTTGTACCTAGTTGAAAGAGTAAGACAGCTTCGTGTATCTAACTATTTGGGGACTGAATTCCCCGTCGAGCTTATTTCTCAATTGAGGAATCAGAAAGCCCCTTTAGACCAAAGTGCGGAGTTCTGAGATGTCGAAGACTTCTTAGCACGAGCAAGCGTGAAATGGACAAGGCATGGGGTTTATCCTGGTTCGGGCCTCTGAGAAGGATAATAACCCTACTCCAATGTGTGTGTATTGCGAAATACGAGGTTACAATGAGCTCGAGAGCTAGCTCGATGTCTGTAAAAAGGTCCAGACGTGTTTCAAATGATCGAAAAAAAGGTATTTATAGGGCCTATCCCTAATCGTTAGATCCAAATTCCTAGGAGGCGGTTGCGTGCATCGTGGGCAAGGCGACCTACGGCGCATCGCGCGCGCGGCCGCCCCATGACCCGCACAGATCGTCGATAACAGCTCCTGCATCATGGGAAACATGGCCACATGGCACGCTATAGCAGGGCACTTGGTTATGTTGGTGCCCGGGCAAGCAAGACTGATCTGGGCACTGGGACATTTCCCAGCCCCGTGCCAAAGCATGACACTGAAGTTGTGGCGGGCCGAACAACCCTATTCGGGCAACATCCAGCGTCTCCCTGGACAAAGATCGCTCTAGGCAAAGACTTTGCCAGGACTGGGCCGCCTTAGGAAAAGCGTCCAAGGTATTCGTAGACTTACGGAGCTGCTAGGGTTAGTCTCGGCCCATGGGCCGTTAACCAATCCCCGACAGCTAGCCCCCCGAGGCTCAAGTGAAAAACTACTTGGCAGGGCCTTCCTCTTGAGGCTTTAAACCAAAATAAGAGGAATTGGTTCTAGCAACGTAGTTTTGCCGCTGCATCCGACACCTCATAGGCGAGAATGCTCAGCTTGCCTTATAAGACAGGAATGCTCAGCTTCGTCCTTAGGCAGTGTCCCATGTGCTAGGTACTAGACAAATGGTGCTGTCCAGTCCGCACCCTGCTCAAGGAGTGAGATGTCACCGCTCGTCTCAATTGCCTCGTCCAGAGACGTAATAGAGGGCTTATATAACTGCTTGATGAGCATTCCTGCTAGAGCAGATTCTTGTGAGGACCCATATTTGGATAGTTGGTCAGCTAGGGTACTGTCCTTCCTAGGCACGTAAAGCACCTCAAAGTTCCTAAAGTACTTTTCCAACTTCCTCACCTCAGCCAGGTAATACGCCATTGAATCATTGGAAAACTTAAACTCCTTATTGACCTGGTTGACGACCAATAGTGAATCCCCTTTCACCGTTAGCCATTGGACCCCGAGCAATTTGCATGCCCGGAGCCCGGCCAAGAGACCTTCATACTCCGCGGCGTTGTTGGTCGCCGGAAAGTGTAATTGTAAGATGTACTAGAGTTGATCTCCCTTGTGGAAAACAAGAACAATCGTAGCCCTCAAGCGTTCGAAAGAGCGTGAACCATCCAAGTACATGGTCTAATGGCCCCCCTCAGGTTGCCCGGCACTCGACGCGGGCGTATCTAGGCAAGTCCATTTAGCCAAGAAGTCGGCTAGGACCTAGGACTTGACCGCTGTGCGGGCAAAGAACTGGATATCGAACTAGGCCAGCTCCATCGCCCACTTAGCGATCCGACCATTAGCGTCAGGGTTTGTGAGGATCTCCCCCAGCGGGAAGCTAGTGGGGACCAAGACTCGGTGCGCTTGAAAATAATGTCTTAGCTTCCTAGAGGACATGAGCAAGGCGTAGAGGAGCTATTGGACCTCCGGGTAGCGCTCCTTCGGTCCGTGCAACACCTTGCTCTCATAGTAGATTGGTCGCTAGACACCATCCCTCTCCACGATTAGGACAGCACTCAAGGCTTGGGGGGTGGGCGCAAAGTAGAGCAAAAAGGCTTCCTCGTGGCATGGTGTGGTCAAAACTAGTGGACTGGATAGGTATATCTTGAGTTCCTCGAAGGAGTTGTTGGCCTCCTCTGTCCATTCGAAATCGTCGTGTTTGCGTAGGGCCTTGAAGAAAGGTAATCCGCACTCCCCGAGCTAGGAAATGAAGCGGCCATGGGCCGCCATACGTGCGGTCAGGGCCTAGACCTCCCTAACGTTGGAGGGGGCCGCATGTTTTCGATGGCTTCGATTTTTTCTGAGTTGGCTCCAATCCCAAGTGACCCGATGGTGTAACCAAGCAGTTTGCCGGACGAACACTGAGCGTGCATTTGTCTAGGTTCAATTTAATTCGATGCTTTCTAATGTTACAGAATGTTTCCTCGAGATCCCTTCTATGATGCGACTCAAACTTGCTTTTGAGCATGATATCATCTACGCACACCTCCAGGTTGCGCCCGATCTGGTCGGGGAGCGTCCTTTCCAGGAGACAAACATGGCCCCAGCGTTTCGTAGACCGAAAGACAAGGTCGAAAGGCAGTTTTCTCTTCATCCTCAGGGGAGATGCTTATTTGGTGATAACCGGAGTAAGCATCTAGAAAACTCATGAGAGATGACTCCACCGTCACGTCGACTAGTTGGTCTATCCGTGATAATGGGAAATTGTCCTTGGGACAAGCTGCAATTAACCAGGTGTGGTCCACACACATTCGCCACTTGCCACCCTTCTTCTTGAGAATGACCAGGTTGGCTAGCCACTCAGTGTGGTCGACCTGACAAATGAAGCCGGCCTTGAGCAGCTTTTCAAGTTGCTCTCGGATGATGTTTTGATTGAATTCAGAGAAGTGGCAAAGCTTTTACCAGACTGGCTTCTTGTCAGGCCGAACTGTTAGCCTATTTGCGGAAGGAAATGACCTCGAGTTCCTATTTGAGGTCTAGCGAAGCATCCCAAATGAACGACCTTGGTGGGTTCCTCTACGGACAAAAGCACCTCCTTGGTCTCTCCTCCTAGCTGGAGGGCAACTTTGAGCTGAGTGGACTTCCTTGGCTCCTGATCCGGGCCACGCTGAGGGAGCTACCCCACAATAGCCAAGGCCTGCTCGTCACAGTCCAGGGCAGCCTTGTGGCTTCCCCTCACCGTAACCACCCCCTTAGGGCCTAGGATCTTCAAACACTGGTAAGCATGGTGTGTGGCGGTCATGAACTTGGCAAGCGCTGGGCGGCCAAGGATGGCACTGTAGGCAGAGGTAAAGTCGACCACTTTGAATGTGATCAACTCCATCCTAAAGTTGGCTAAGCCCTCGAAGGTCGTAGGGAGCACGATCTGGCCAAGGGGCCTGACCGATTTGCCTAGGATGATCCCATAGAAGGGCGTAGTGATGTCCTTGATCTTGGAACGAGGAATCTACAACTCATCCAAGAATGAAACCGAAATCAAGTCCAGTGCACTCCTACTGTCGACGAGGATGTGGCCCGTCCTCGTGTTACCGATGGTTGGGTCACGACGAGTAGAACCCTCTAGGGTTTTACCATTCGAAGCAGACAGTCATTCTTAGCGAATGTGACGGGCAGCTCGATCCACTTGAGCTGCCCGAGCTGCGGCTTGCCTTGATCGATGTGGTGGACCTCCCGAGCGGCCTGCTTTATGTCACGCCAAGAGGCGTAGGCTGAGGAACCACCAAAGATCACGGCGATGTGATTCTCAGGCTCAGGAAACTCATCCGAACCCAGCTCGTTATCCTAGGTAGGGCGTTTACCCTTGCTGCCCTCACCCGGCTCGGGCAAGGTGGGCATCAGGCCCTTGCCATTATAGAAATCCTCCTTATGGGCCATCTAGGTATGGCAATTCCGGAGATCATGCCTGTAAACCTGATGGAGAGGGTGAAAGGACCGGGATGTCGCCTAGAGGGGATGAATAGGCGATTTTAAAATTTAAACACTAAATTAAACACAGCGGAAATATGTTCGGATTGTCCAAGTACTTCGGATAGTCCGAAGTCTATTCGGATAGTCAGAATGATATAGAGTGACTTCGAATTCAATTCAAATCTCATAGATTCAAGGATACCACCTGCACCAAAGATAGTTCACAAACAAATATAGGTGTAGTAGTATCACACAAGACAAGATAATCAATTCAATTGTAAAGTACGCAAGTAAATCAAACTTGAGAGTGAAAGGGATAAAACCGAAATGAAGATGGACACGCGAAGATGTTTGTTCCTGAAGTTCGGATCCTTGAGGGGATCCTACGACTCCGTTGAGGCGGCTCGGCCACACTTGAGCCGGGGTCTTTTTCAACCCTTCCCTCACCGGTGTTGCACAATGCACTCGCCGTCTTCACTCCTTGATTTCTTCCTTTGCGGAGGCGAAATCGAGCATTCACAAACTTGTCACGGCGTACCACACAAAGCTCGGTGGCTCGTGACCAACTCCTAGCCGTCTAGGAGTCTTCAACCTTCAAGAGTAACAAATGCCAACAAAGAATGAACTTGGAGATGACCACAAGTACTCAGATATCAACTCTTACTTAATTCACACTCACACCTCCTCCAAACTCTTCCCAACCCTTCTTCCCAAGGGGATCACCTAGATTGAAGAGTGGAGGGGTCACTAGGTCTCAAGAACATTCTAATTCCACAAAGAAATCACCTCCCAACCTTTCTCCCAATTCTCCCTCAATCCCTCTTTCCAACTCTTCCAAACCCTTCTCCAAAGGGGATCACAAAGATGTAAGAGTAGAGGGGTTCTAAGGGGCTCAAGAACTCATGGATAGCTCAAGGAATGGTGGTACAACGGCTATTTTCAAGTGGAGAGAGAGAGGGGTTTAAAAGAGGCTTCACGGATCTAACCGTTACATACAGTTCTGTGTAAGTTTGGATAGTCCGAGTGATATTCGGATAGTCCAAGTAATTACAGCCCGACGAACAGAGAGGGTCAGCTCAGATAGTCCGAATAAAATCTTCGGATAGTCCGAGTCATTCGGATACTCCCAGTGAACCTTGGATAGTCCGAAGCCTGAAAACAGGCACTGCACACCCCGACGAAAACGGACATAACTTTTGACTCTGGACTCCGTTTTGGGTGCTCTTGGACTCTACGGAAAGCTAAGAACGAGAACTATACAACCAACAAGATCTCACACCTCAAATCCCAAGGGATAAATGCAGAACTCACAAAGAAGGCAAGGGAGACCTACAACTCTCACTTTCCAACACCACCAACACCACACTCTCTCTAGGTTTCACTAGGATGGATCACTTGAGCACTTGACACATCTAGAATTCATTCTCCATCGCATCCCTCTTAATAGTACGGTAATCCTTAGACTCAAATTAAATCAATGATAATACAAGTCTAGGATAGTCACTTGCCGTCTTTTTCTTCATTATGCATGATGACCTTCACCAAAAGATTGATGAAACATTCGCCTTATCCAACTTGACTCGATTAACCTCATGAGACTCTCATCCCATCGACCTTGACTTGATCATCCTCCCGATGATCTCCACACCAAGTCGATCTTGACTTAGTCCTCAACTCTTGGTGATACCGTCGTCTTGTTGACCTCGGCTTAACTGTCATCCTTTAACATACCTTGGTCATCACACATACTCATGAAAGGCATTAGTCCAAAAGCTCAATAGATATGAATAGATTGATATTTGTGAGCAATTAAGTACAATAAGTATTTCAAATAAATAAGCACAATATTAAACGAAAACACTTGACATAGAAAAGATCTCTACTAAGTGCATCATGATGAATATGTTATGGAGCTAGATGCACTAGAGAGACGACTGCCAATATGATGAAACAATTAAACCAGGACAAGGATCACAATCTTTACTAAAAGAGCACATGATAAAATATACAAGAATTACACATGTACATTTAACATTTGGAGCATGAGCAAATATGTGATCCAACTCTAGATTAAATTTTACCAAAGGAAGTGCATGAGAAGATATACAAACAAGGTAAGCATGCACCAAGTCAATTTATAGCAATGTGAAATTTAACTCTAGTTAAGACATGTATACTAGAAGCAAGACACATATTGAACTCAAATGGATATATATATGCACAAATAGATATGACATCAACCAATGTGCATATATAATCAATATGTTACTTGGAGCTCACTATGCACTTGCACAAGAGGAATGCAATAATAAATATATATAGAAGGTTACCCAGATTGCATACCTCATTTTTGCTTACCCATCCCATTTGTATATGTGAGACTTACCTTGCTAGGATGGATAGATTGTCCACTTGGCATATATGATTTCCTCTAAATAGATGAGACTAATATTTAACTCGGCAATAAACATGTTAGTTTCATAGCAACACAATCATATTAGAGATTTGTCACTAGGTAATTACTTAGCCAAGCATTTACACAAATTTGTCATTTACAAATAGTTGTCATTATATGTGTTTGTCATTAATCACCAAAATCACTTATGTGCCTAGATGCACTTTCAGAGGGCAGTACTTGCCGCTTTTGGGCCTCTCCCCTTGGTTGTCATTGCGGCGCTGGGGAGGCCGTCTCTTACCCTTGCCTAAGGAGTACTACTTCCTCTACTCGGACTTGGGCGCGGGCTCCCACACCACAGCCACGACCGTATGGGATGAGCCCCACTTCTTCATATTCTTCTTGTCCTCCGAGGATGACTTCTTCTTCGGGGGCTTGATGTCGGGCTGCGGTGGAACCTTACCCTCATCAAGCATCTTCTTCCAGTCCACCGCTTTTGCCGCGTTGGCCTAGCGGTAGCCATCCTCAAGAGCTCATTGGGTGTGAGGTGTGCGTTGATCTCCAGGTCTTGGGTAAACCGCACATCTCGCACCCCCTGCTTGAATGCGCAAAGCACTACGTCGTCCGAGACGTTGGGGATGGTGTTACGGATCTTGATGAACCACTACACGAAGGCGCGCAGCGACTCACCGTCCATCTGAATCAGACAGTGGATGTCTTCCTCCTTGCCCGAGCAAGTGTAACAGCTCTGGAATTTGATCCGCAGAGCATCACAGAGTTGCTCCTAGTCCCGGATAGACACGTCGCACTGGTTAAACAGCCAGGTCCGGGCAGGGGCCTCTAGAACCGTAGGCAAGTAGTTTGCCATGACCGCCTCATCACCCCAGCCACAAGGACGGTGGTGGCATACACCGAAAGGAATTCATCCGGGTTCTAGGTCCCGTTGAATATCTCGATATGCCTAGGCTTGAACCTCGCAGTCCACACTACAATGCGTAGGGTTTTGGAGAAGGCCCTACAGCCGTAGGATGATGCCCGAGGGTGATCCCAGGCAACATTGCCCACTCACGGGCCAAACCGTGAAAAGTCTTTGTGCCACGAGCGGCGTGGTGACCTCAGAGAGCCGATGGCTTCCCAGTACTCCCGTCGGGATCGGCCCCCGCGCTCCTCTCGGTTTATACTGTCCCGGGAATTAGCACTCCGGTGCACATCACGGGCCCGATCGTGATGAGGGTCATGGTCTCAGCCAGCGGTTTGCTCGCTGCAGCGGGGCGTGACTAGTGCTGCGGACGCGAATTGTCCCGGTCATAACTGCGGCTGAGCGCGTCGGAGAAGTCAAGACTCGAAACAAGGCGCTCCAGGTCGTACGCCACGGCTCCTCCCATGGCAGCCAAATCCATGTCACCCGGGTTCTCCCTCATCGCAAGGACAATGGACGCGAGCACTTAGAGGCGCTCCTTGCTCCTATGGAGAATGTCTAGCGAAGACACGGGTGGACCACGACGTTGAGCTGGGGTTTGATGTGACGAGCCGGTGATCGCGGAGGGGTCCGCGGTCGGTCCCGGGCAGAAGCTCTCGCCCGGTCCCTCATTTCGGCCAATGTTTGGCGATGACTCATCAAAGCAGCACCAGGCAGCTGATTTCGGACGAGCCTATCGTCCGCCACTGTGTTGGAGGACGCCTCCCTCTCTTCGCTCGCCATGTTAAGCTGGCGAGCGGGAATCGGGTCAGAGGGTGCCATCACTGTGTCGCCATAGGAAACCATATCGCAGTCCGAGATGTCAATCCTGCGATACAGTTCATCGACCTCGTCATCCCCATCCAGCATGGGGTATCCCGGTCAAGGGCATCCCAGAACTGGTCCAGAAGCGGCTCGGGAACGTACTCTGAGTCCAAATCTCTTCGACCAGGGGGCGGGGAGTGCGATCGCTCAACACGTGCTGGGAAATTCTCCTCCTGCTCAGTTTGTCCATCAGGGTCGGTGATCCAGGCCACCTCCCTGTCGGTGTAATACCCGTCATGGCCGTCCACGTCGTCGAAGGCACAGAGGTTGCAGGTATCACCGGAGTTCGACATCCCAGAGGAATTCTTCAGCAGACAAGACTTACAATCCCTACGGACGGCGCCAGCTATCCACGATTGGGAACCTGATTCCCCATCGAACTTATACTCGATTGAGGGATCAAAAAGCCCCTTTCTACTGAAATGTGGCGTTCTGAGATGTCGACGACTTCTTAGTGCGAGCAACCTTGAAATGGACAAGGCACGGGGTTTATCCTGTTTTGGGCCTCCTGAGAAGGATAATAACCCTACTCCAGCCTGTGTGTCTTGCGAAATGTGAGGTTACAATGAGCTCGAGAGCTACCTCGATGTGTGTAAAAAGTTCCAGAAGTGTTTGAAATGATCGAAAAAAGGTATTTATAGGGACTATCCCCAACTACCATCTTCGAATTCCTAGGAAGCGGTTGCACGCACCATGGGCGAGACAACCGATGACGCATCGCACGCTCGGCAGCCCCACGACCCCCACACGGATAATGGGTAACGGCTCCCGCATCATGGGAAACATCGTCACGTGGCATGCTATAGCAGGCCACTCGGTTACGCTGATGCCCGGGCAAGCAGGACCGATCCGAGCAATGGGACATTGCCCGGCCTGAGCCAAAGCACGACGCTGAAGTCAGGCATTCGTAGATTTACGAAGCTATTAGGGTTAGTCTCGGCCCATTGGTCGTTAACCAATCCCTGATAATTTGGTTTTAGTAATTTTGGAACTAAATGAAAACGTGAAACAACTTTAAAGACTGTAATTTATTCAATAAACAAATCAAAAAGGCCCATATGCGTTAGGCTCTGTTCGATTTGTATTCAAAATGGGATTTAGAAATTAGAACAATGACCATTAAGGTACGCACACAGGACCCTAATTTATATGCCAATTAATTGACCACAACTTGTTATTAAACTGTTTCTGTATATATATAGAAATGTGATCCTAGAACATGAGAGGACCAAACTTATATACTCCGCTGTTCAAAAAAACATTACGTTTTGTACATCAACATGGTCTTCTAAATACAACTTTGACCACTAAATACTATTGCAATACATTTATTACAACATGCTCTAAAATTATGATATTATGGAAGCCTTTTTCAACATGAATCTATATATATATATATATATATATATATATATATATATATATATATATATATATATAATTTTCATGTGCTCAATCTAAATTGTTCAAAAGATTTTTATAAATAAAGTTTTAAAACTTTGAATAGCACATATCTCAAATGTCATGATTTTTAAAAACCAAAGGGAGTGTCTACGTCCTTACTCCCGACACAAACTTTTATGGAAGTGACACCTTGGCACCTATGCCATGGAGCTTACACGCAAGTGGTTCCCTCCACAAGTCGTTCTACTCTTCTTTTTCCTCCATTCCAGCGACTGCTTGGGCTCATGTGCGTCACCACCACTCTTCTTGTTCGTCACCTCCAACGAGCTCCCCTCTTTCCACATATCCACCGGATCCACCTCTGCCTCATAACGATCATATCATCTTGTCGCCCACTGCCCTCTGATGAGCTCATGGGTGAGTAGGGCTGGAAACGAGCTGAGCCCGAGCGAGCTAGCATTGGCTCGGCTCGGGCTCGTTTGGGTGGCCGAGACAACTCTGCTCGGCTCGGTTAGTGCCACGAACTCGGAGCTGGGCTCGGCTCGCGCTCGCTCGGAGCTCGAGCTGGCTCGCCCCAGCTCACGAGCTCGGCCTAGCTCATATTGAGTATGTAACAGGAACACAAGTAAATAACAGCTAAAAGCAATGTAAATATAGAACATTATAGGCTTTACCAAATGAGTATGTAACAGGAATACAAGTATAAAACATTATAGGCCATAATCTTAATTAGATAGGAACTTAGCAAGGTAGCAAGTAGCAACTAGCTAGCAACAGGAACTTAGCAAAATGAGCAGCCAATAGTCCAATAGGTCCACAGAATGAGCAGTAACAAGGCAACACATTACAGTAGTCCACAAAAAGACAAATAGCATGTAGCAACTTAGCAGTATAGGTAGCAAGTAGCAACATGTTCCAAGGTCCAACAGTAAGTAGCCAACAAGTCCACAAAATGATTAAATTCACCCCTAATCTACCATGACTCCATGACTCCATCACTTCACCATGAATTCATGATCTTGGGCAGCATCAAAAGTTGAAGGGGGTAGGCTTGTTCTGCAACAATTGGAATGAAACAAGACATATATGTCAAAGAAAACAAAAGGTGTAATACAAATTGTACTTGTATTTACCAATTGCTTCCAATGACGCTATCAACAAGACTAATGCTTGTGACCTCCATCTCATGTTCTTCCTCCTACAAAACAGTTTTGATTGAAACAATAGTTGTTGTAAGACACAATGAAATAATGAATTTAGTTATTGTTACTTACAAAGATAACATCATGATGAGATGCTTTTATCCAACTTGAGCTACAAATAAGAGCCTCAACCATTGATGGATGTAGTGAGCTCCGATAGTCATCAAGAACCCATCCACCGGCACTGAAAGCCGACTCAGAAGAAACCGTGCTAATTGGAATTGTGAGAATATCTCTGGCCATCTTAGAGAGAATTGGATGCTTTCTGAAATTATTTTTCCATCACTCCAATACACTGAATATAGGCACTTGTGGCCTCTCATTAGGATTCTCCAAGTAGCATAGCAAGTATGACGTGGATGGTTGTATCCTAGAAACATCAAGGAGTGTCTCAAACTCACAAGACACACACTAGCAGAGGCCATTGAAGTAGATGCAATTTGCTGAGATGAAGATGCTCTCTGGGATGATCTATAGAAATCTCTTGTTCATGCTCTTTCTCATAGACATGATACAATTCCTCCAAAGTACTTCGAACCGATGCCACCCTTATTTCAACACTTGAAGGACTATAAAGCTTTGCAAAGCAATATTGAATGAACTTGAGTTTGTAACATGGGTCAAGAATGGTTGCAATTACTAGAAGGGCATTGCAATGGTCCCAATATTTATCAAATTTTTCTATCATTGCTTGACCCATTGCCTTCAATTCTAGAAAGTCCGAATTGACTGTCTCATTTAATTTTACCTTGACATCAATGATGAGAGGAAAGAAAAGCTTGGCAGTAGGATAAAATGAACCAGAGAGAGAGTGGTGGCATTATCCAAAACCCAAAGCACATTCTTTACATTCTCATAGATAGTCCACTCAAATGTAAAGGGTTCCCATCTATAATTTGGATCTACAACAGCATAGTGTGTAAATGTCTCTTTGAATGGAAAGCAACTGTCAAACATCCTTAATGTAAAGCCCCACCTAGTTGGCACATCAAGGCATAATCTCTTTTTGGTTTGCAATGTCAGGGATTTCACAACTTCAGTGAAATTGTACAAACGGGATGGTGATTTCTTAAGATACTTGACCGTTTTTCGGACCTTACCAATTAATTCCTCCAATGGTTTTAACCCATCACCAACAAGCAAGTTAATTATGTGCGCAAAACAATGGACATAAAAAAATCTACCATTCAAGTATAGTGTGCCCCTAGTCATCAATTTAGAGAACAATTGTCTTGCTGCCACATCATTGGAACTAACATTATCAAATGTGACTGTAGCAACATTATCCTCTATTTTCCAAGCTGCAATACACTCAGATATAGCTTGTGAAATGACAATACCGGTGTGAGGTGGCTCTAGCTCAACAAAATTAATCACGTAGGTTTGCATCATCCAATTAGCATCAATGTAGTGTGCAACCAATGACAAATAGCATAAAGTCTCATTCAAAGTCGACAAGTCACATGTCAAACTATTCTTACCAACACTTCTAAAACTTTTCATTAATTTATCCTTCTCCATGCTGTAAATGTTTAATCACTCTTTTCTAATTGTCTTTCTACCAATTTTTTCATATGAAGGATTCATAGATTTCATCAAAACATTGAACCAAAAGTGCTCAACCATCCTAACTGGATAATCATGCACTATAATCATTTTTCCTATGATCCCACGAATTTTACTAAGATCATAAAGGCTAGTTGCTACGTAAAGGTTGGTTGCATCACCTTCAGTGCTTGCCGATAGGCCCAACATTGCTTGTTTCTTCTTCTTTATAACTTGAACATTGTAGACGTTGTAAGTCTTCATATGCCTCCTCAATGTAGTCGTGGCCCCTCTAGGAGTGTACGCAAAGAGCGCATGACATGCTTGACATTTGGCCTTCACTTCAGTCTCCCCTTTCTTCTTCTTAGAAGCCACGGTCACCACCTCAAAAAGTGTCCAAACTTTCGATGTCTTTGGCTTCTTCTTGCCATCTACTACCGTTGACTCCTTATCGTCACCACTAGGGGAGTCCACCTCCTCTACTGATTTTGTATCTTTGGTATCACTTGAATCAGTAGGCAACGGCATTGAATTTTTTGAGAAAAAAACCAATGAATCTAATGAATAAAGAACAGTACATGATAAAGATACTATGACATTGAAACTAGATTGATTGTCAGAAGAGTAATACCAAATCAGAACTACAAAACAACATGTAGGAATAAAGATCAAAGTATCATCAAACAAACACACAAGGAACCTGTCGGGACCCGGTTTTACTAAACCAAACCCCTCTGTGTTAACAGTACGTGTCCCAAGGATCAAGCACGTACCCACAGTAAAACAGAAACAAAGTATCAATACCAACACTGCATTAACTAATAAAATAGATCAGAGTACGGCGAAGCATTTATTACCATAGCTTATAACATTGGAAGAACCAAATAAACAACTGAAGTAGACCCATCATCAGCCACAGGCAAACTGACTGGGGAAGCTTCTAGTATTCCGGATCACCTTCCGAGAAAATACAACGTTGTCCTGCGTATCCTCACGGTCCTGACCTGCTCATGGAATAAGCAGCCCCGAATAAAAGCGGGGGTTAGCATGCGAATGCTAGCAAGTCTTTCCTAAGAAGGGCCAGGCTAGGCTTATCCTAGGAAAGATAGTGGCTCATTTGCATAAAAGCATTTAACTTAGAAGTATAAAAGCATTTAACAAAACATAAGTAAATAAATAACAATTCTCATGATTAATCTCAACAAATGGCATAATTCTCAAACTCAGTGTCTCATAGCTCATATCCTCGTTATCTCAAATCATCATCTCAATAAAGTTCTCATGCTCGTACTCGTTCATCAGAAATCATCTAGCAACGGCACACGGCCAGAATAACCTTACCCAAGTCAAATTTATTAAGGTGTAGCTACGATGTGAAAAACCACCAAGACGCTCATAACCGGGAGCACGGCCATTCGAATGGGTTTACACTCTGCAGAGGTTGCACGCTTTCCCCGCAAGATACGATACTCCCCCGTCGGAAAGCATCATAACAAAATCCATCAAAAGACCAACCCCAAGGTTGACACGGTCATACATGATATTCACACAAGTACCCTAGGGGCTCCGACTGTACCTGATATTCACACAAGTACCCCGAAGTCCAACCCCAGGCTGTACACCGGCAATGACGCATCCCGCGGGAGCTCACCCACGGTGTAAGGACGGTGGCAATCCCGACGTTACTCTCCCTCTAGATCAGGCCCGTCCCATTCTGGGCTTGCGGTCGCACGGGAAATTCTTAGTTAAATCCATCACGATCATCGGTCCTTAGGGACCGGAGTGTTGACTCAAGTCACCCACTCCGAGTCAAATTATTAGTTGGTCAAATTTTAATTAATGAGTGAATAATCCCATCACAAAACCCAAGTTCTCATGTCTCATACTCAGATACTCCAGATTCTCATATTAAAGTGTCTAAAGATGATCAAATAAGTGGAAATCACTTCCCGGTGACTATCTAAGCAATGCTAAGCCAACTAATAATCTAAATCAGTAGCAAATTACATAATATTCTTATCCTAAGGTTGATCATGATCGTGGGTGCATATCATATAAATAAACGATATACACTGGGAATTACTATAGCAAATACGCATAATTTAATTAAATAGCAATTTTGGTAAAATCTAGAAAATTAGGATTCTAGGGGAAAGACTTGCCTTCCTGTTGTTCTTGACCTTGCGGAATGTCGGCAGCGTCGGCGAACTCTCCTTCGTCACCCACGCGATCTATCGCACGCAAAACGAGAAGAACAATAATAAATAACAGAAACAGTAAATCAATTGAAAAATTATATAAAATTACAGTAGATAGATATGAATTTTATGAATTTTTAGAAACTGGAATCGCCGGATTTGGGTTTCGGATGAATGCGAAGCGAAATAGTGAAGGATCACTATTGCTGAAATTCGGGAAAAAGGGAAATCGCACTGTAGCGATGGGCCGGTTACTGTAGCGCGCAGCCCACCTACGAAGAGATAAGATGCTGGCTGCATGTGCATCTTGAGGCTGAGAAACTACTAGAGAGAGAGCTAGAGAGAGAAAGAAAAAAAAGAGAAGAAGGAAGGAGAGAGGAAGAGAGGAGGAGGGCGCCGGCGGTTGGGGAGTCCGGCGACGGCGGTGGCGGCTCGGTGAGGTCAGGGCGGCGGCGCTGGCAGGGCAGCGCAGCCTTGGCAGCAGCTGCCGGCGGTCCGCGTTAAGCGGTGGCAACAGCATGTGATCCCATGGCGGCAGAAGGCGGCGGCTTTCGGCGGGAGGCGGCGGCGTCTTGAGGCGAGGTCGGCGCGACTTCGCGGCAAGCGCGGCGGCGGGTGGCGCGGCCCGCAGCGCCTGATAGCGGCGGCGTGGTGTGCCTACATCGTCATGGCGGCGGCGAAGGCCGGCGGCTCGGCTGCGACATTGCAAGCCCGGCGATGATACCACAGAAACAAAGGCTACCTCGACTTCGGTGAGCTCCGGCGACGGCTGTGCTTCATGGATGATGGGAACGACAGCTCCTCCTTGGTGATGACGGCAGCGTCTCTGTTTGGGCGACGTCGTCCTTGAGTTCAATTTGATTTACAGATTGATTTCTTGCCGGGGTGGGAAACCAACGAGGTTGGATTTATATAGGGTGATTAGAGATGGATTTTATGGATGCAACTTTTGACCCTTGTTTCGAGGGGATGAGATTCGGCTAGGGTGAGACAACCGAATTTGGTTGGGATTGGGAGGATACCAAGAAAACTTCGATTTGAAGGTGTTTAGGGATGGGATACCAAGATCAACATAGATAGGGCTTGCCCGTGGGCCGTGGCTGGGACAGGCTGCTTGACCAGGAAAAGCATGGTCGGCCCAAAGTTGAAAAGGGAAAAGAATTTAGGGAAGGGAGGAAATAGAAGAAAGGAGAAAAGAAAAAAAAAATTTAGGAAATTGAAATTGTATTTTGAATTTGAAATTGTACCAAGGGTTTGTATTAAGTTGGAATGAAATAGAATTTAAGTTTGAACAGAATGTGAATGAAATTTTGAATTGAGTTTTGAAACGTAGATTTAAAATTTTAGGATGTCACAGAACCGGATGTCATGAGCGACATATTGTGCTGCAGTACATATCATGCATCCTGTCCAACATTTTAGTAACCATGTACATAAAGAGTACAGAACATGAAATTCTGAAACCATACAATTATTTCTCAAGTGGTCAGTACTTTTATAAAAAGGACCATAAATGACCTGTTATCAGTATTCAAGAAAAGCAGGTTAAACTATCCCCCCAAAAGGCAAGGACAGTTATTCATGCATAGATAGACAAACATATATTTATCTAGGAAAAGAAAAACTCTTATGCAACTTATCCCTGAAAATGCCCATGGCATATATCACATTTGGTAAATGCTAACGATTGGTAGTGTGAAAACAACAGTGAACCAAAACTAATAAAGTGTATATTTTAACAACCATTACAACCAAAGTTCTCATATTGCTTGATAGTGCAAATTGTTTCCTCTCAAAGGCAGTGAAGAGACTGTTATATATATTGTAACACCCCAATTTAAAATAAGCAAAAGGTAATAATAATAATAATAATATAAAAGAAATAAACACAATAAAATATTCATAGAAATGTGTAAATAAGTGTTTAAATAGGAAAAAAGAAACAAAATTAAGCATTTAAGTGGAAAATTTTATTAGATAAACAAAATTCAAAATATTGAAGAAGGGATAATTACCCAAAATTATAAAATAAGGATATAGAAAAAATAAAGATAAAACTCATTGGTACAAAGGTTTTCCTAATAAGGTTTTAAGAGAGAATTTAACAATATGAAAATTTGATAAATCAAATTTAATTTAAATCTCTGGAAAATTTGATCAAATGCCTAAATAGGCCTAGCTTTTTTTATTTTTATTTTTCTTTATCAACTCAGGCCGAGCTAGGCCAGCGTCAGCCACAGCCCACGCCATGCCGGCCCAGCCAAGCCCACCCCGGTGCCCCTCTACTCCTTTCTTCCTTCTCCCTGCTTCGTCCTCCCCACCGGCGCGCCCGACCGGACCAGTCCGGCGCCGTCCAGTCCGACCCATGCTGACGAGTCAACACGAGAGGAGTCGCCATGCCGCGCCACCTCATCTCACCGCCATCATCACGGAATGCGCGGTGGCGATCCTCGTTTCGCCACCGTAACTATAGCCACCTCAGGTAACATCCCCGGCCAAATCCACCCAAGCCCAACGAAATTCCGGCACAACCCTCGCCGCGCGAATGCCCGCAATGCCCTTGCCCATGTCGACGACACTATAAAAGAGAGCCCGATGCCCTAATTTGCCCGTTTCTCCCACTCGGCCGAAATCACCCCCTTCCCAAATTCCGGCCAACCGTTGCCGCCCGAGCTTGCTCCTTCGGCCTGAAGCAGCCCTAGACTATCGCGAAGCTTCTCCCGGGGCGAGCTCGAGCCATAAGCCACCGAGGGAGGCCGCTGCTGATGCCCTGCTTGCTCTACCTCCGGCCTCACCGCCGCCAGCCTGTTCCGGACCACCTTGACCCCAACTAGACTTTGGGTAAGCGTCCTAATAGCTCCCCGAAGCTTCTCCACTTGAAATCTAAGCTTAAATAAGGCCAAAATGCCGTAGCACCTTCATACTGTAGCAAATGGCCACTCCGGCCATGGCGCCGCCGTCCCGGCTCATCGCCAGCCAAATCCCATGTAGGACGACCTGTGCCTAACCAACCCAAATCTATAGGCATCATAAAGCTGTTGAGACCTGCCCCGTAGCGCCCTATGATTGACGCCAGAGTCCTCGCCGGAATTCGGCTAGGGGAGAGACGGTGAGCTGACGTCGCGCCGACATCCTACCTCCTCCCACTGCCAGGTGGGGCCCAGCGTCATCGTATGGGAATTTAAAATTTCCATGACCCTCGCTCACCCAAGGCTGACAGGTGGGCCCAAGGACCCACCCGTCAGTTCAAGTGACCACGCCTCCTAGCCAAAGCCGCCTCCCATCGTAGAAGACGCACGGGCAAAGTACGCCTTTCCTCGAGCTACGCTCGATCTCCGACCCGTGGGTCCTTATGGCCCATGCATCAGCCATGGCCCCGTCGTCGACCAGTGGAGCCGGCTTGTCAGCTGGCTCAGGCGCGGGAGCGCGCGCCCGCGTGGGCCGCTCAGACTTGGGCCGCCTTCTTTCCCGTTGACCGAACCAGAGCAAGAACGGGCTGAGCTTGTTACTGTTTTAACAGTTTTTAACCTATCTAGTAATTAAAGAATTCCAGATAGTGGATTATAATTTCTAAAAAAAACTATATGACCTCTAAAAATTAGGTAAAAATTCTATAAAATGCTACAAGACCCAAGAAACCTAATAAAATTAATTTGAAGAGGTTTACAGTAAACTATTATCTTTAAAATAGAAAACTAAGTAACTTAAGCAAGTATAAGCCATATAAGAAATACTGAACATAACATTATCTATAAAGATAACCTATTAAACAGGAATTAACCAAAAAGGTGAAAATTTGTATTTATAAAGATATTTAAATATATTTAACTAAGTAAAAGCTAGATTATCACCGGTACGTTCCTCGCCCCTAAAACTTATTTTAATAGAAAAATAGGTTACATAAATAATCAAGTAGGAAAAATCTGCGCGAAACCCTAAGTAGTCCCCATGTCCGACAACCCTCATCCACCTTTTTGCAAAATATTCACTTTGTCATTGCTCGATACTCTAGAAAACGAGACGACGGACGACCCACCAGACAAGGATCAAATACAAGACCCGGACTACGAAGAAACAGGCGAGCCAAAATCTCTTGATCATTCCTTTACCCAAATTTGGTTTTAATTTTCAGAGATGGCGTTCACCTTTTCTGACTCTGGGAACACTTTTGTTTTCGAGAGAGAGCGAGCTGGACCTCGCGGAGAGAGCCTCCGCATGTTGCATAGGATTTGTGATGTCCTAGGTTTTTCCCCAGGTCCTCTGATCATGGGGCAGAGGATAGAGGTCGGAGCCTTGTACTTTTGGCATGCTGAGGTCACCATTGCCATGGAGACCAACAGCGTACTTCTCTTCAGCACCGACATGGCTTACCTTACTCCAGAGTTAGCAGTCCAGGCAGCCACTTTTGAGGCTAGCACATCTTTGGGAGGATGGTACCGTACGTAGCTACGTGAGACCGTTCTACACTTTTGGCCTGCACGTAGAGATGGTACTGGACCACTGGTCGCTTGGAGAGTAGGGGATGACAACCCCTACCTCGCAACCCTTCAGTCCTTCTCTACAGGTACTTGTACTTACCTTGCTGACACTGTAGCAGAGTATCGCACTCTTCAGCACACCTTACAGAGCGCTGACCTATATGTGGCAGAGCTCTACTTCCTGTTGCAGCCAGTCTTCCCGCAGCTTGCTGCAGTCTACTGCTCTTTGCGGTTCACCGACACTGTTGGCCCTGTACCTCCTCCCGCTACCACTGCCCAGCCCTCAGTTGGAGTACCTCCACCACTACACCCAGTTACCGCCCTAGTGCCAGACTTAGCCCCTGCTCCAGTTGTCACAGCTACTACTACTACACCGATGCCACCTTTTACTTCACCTACTCCAGTACCTTGGCACGGAGTGTCAGACTCCTTAGGTGCACATCTAGCAGCCTTGAGTTCCCGTACCCCGTACAGTACCCCGGTCCCCACACCAAAGTTCTCTGTGTTTCCTTTGTTCCCTACTGCACCCGCACCCGCTTCAGGACCGTTTAGACTTCAGACTCCAGCGCCGGTCGTGACACCCACACTCCAGGGAGTTCCAGTCGTTGTTGCCGGTACGCCTACTACTTGGACCTCTACGCTTAGACCTTTAGGCACCGGACCTTCCCACGTGCCTCCGGCGAGCAGCTTGCCAGTACGCAAGCACCGTCACAATCCACCGCTCCAACACCGACCTATGACGAGGAGAGTCATAGCTACCAGGGACAGTCAGCCAACGACCTCGCGAGGAGCCGCCAGTCCAGGACCTTCCTCCAGCACTCCTACGGGGAGCCTACACTTCTATGACCAGTGCCAAAGCTTTCACCCGTAGTAGTTTTTAGATAGTTAGTACTACCAGAGTACTACTCCTGTTGTAGAGTTTTGTACCCCCCCTCCCCTTGAAGCTTGTAGTCGAGCTACGAGGAGGAGTAGTACCCCCAGTTTTGGTTATAGTAGAGTGATGTGTTTAGACACCTCTACCGGAACCAATGTTAGGTTGTTACTCTAGTTGTCATGTAGGAAAGTAGTATATAGGCCCTCTCTGTAGATTTGACTTTTAGGCTTGTACTCAGCCATAGAGATAGCTGAGGCGGGTGATGTTTCGACACCCCGCAGGTTGAGACTAGCTCTTTCACGGATGGACAGTGATCGATTTTGTACTCCGATGCTGTACCACTTTTTGATACCCTTCATATACATGTGATGGTTTTTCTTCCTTCAGTTTCTTCTGTTTATATAAGATTGTGAGAATTAAACTATATAGTTGCTAGTAAAAAATTTTATAATCAAACGTTATAACATATATACAATAGTACTCCTATTAAAAACTTCACTTTCTCCTCTTTTAGATGGCACCCCGGAAAACTGTCAGGGTTAACGCCGGAGTCCACCCCTGTCACCGCAAAGCGGATGGCAAAGGATGAGGTCGTGGCCGAAACCCAATACCACCACCCCCACCGGTTCACCCAACCATGGCCGACGTAATGGCTCATCAGACCCAACTTCTCCAAGCTTTAGTAACTAACCAGATAGGAAAACATGGTCGTTAGGGATCCAAACTTGGAGATTTTCTTCGAACAAATCCACCCAATTTCTCCCAAGTAGTAGAACCTCTTGAAGCAGATGGTTGGCTTCGCACTGTTGAGAAGAAGCTAGCCTTGGTAAGAATCCGTGAAGAGGACAAAGTGTTTTTTGCAACTCATCTCTTGGAAGGAGCCGTTGCTAATTGGTGGGATAATTACCTAGCCACTAGAACAAAAGAAAAAGAAGAATAAGAGTCTGAGGAAGAAACTTAGGAAGAGGAAGAGGAAGGGGAAGCTGAAGAGACTGATAATGAAGAGGAGGAACAATCCGAAAATCAAGGTGTTGTTCAAAATAATCAAGCTGAAAATGTTCAACATGATGCCCTTAACTGGGGCATACCCGAGGAAGAAACTCCATTATCAGGAATCCCTGGGATGAATTTGTTAAAGCCTTTCGCAATGCGTTCATCCCAAAGGGAATAATGAAAATGAAGAAAGCTGAATTTAAAGAGTTGAAAAAAGGAAGTATGATAGTGACTAAGTATCTGACAAGGTTTACCCATCTTGCCCGATATGCCATTAGGGATGTGGAGAATGATGAAGACAAAATAGAGAAATTTCAAGATGGTCTCCATCCTGAAATAAAATATCAGCTAAGTGCTCATGATTTTCCTAGTTTTCAGCACTTAGTTAATAAAGCCCTTATCTTAGAAAATGAGAAGAAGGGACTGGAAAGTTTTCGAAAAAGAAAGTAGATTGCTCAGAAAGGCGCCAATACTAGTCAACGAAGGCCTTTTAAACCCTCGGCACCTGCAACAAACCAATGGAGGCCCAACTTTATCCAAAAACGCTACATTAATAATGAAAAGTCACGCCCCATGAGATTCCCGCCCCATGGGATTCCCACCCAAGAGTTCCCCAGCTACAACTATGGGCTAAAGGAACATTAGAACCACCTCCAACTTTACATGTTTCTATTGTGAAAAACCAGGGCATTTTGCCAATACATGCCCTAAAAAAGCTACCCGCTTTAATACGGCAACTGCTCAGAACCAAGGAGTTCAACCATCCAATGCTGCTCTAAAGGAATCGTCTCGAGGAACTCGCATGCCACGGACTGCATCAATAGTTCAAGGGCGTGGTCGAGTTAATCACATAACCGAAGAGGAAGCTCGTGAAGCTACCAAAGTCTTAATGGTTACCTTTTCTCTTAACTCAATCCCCGTTAAAATACTTTTTGATTGTGGAGCTTCGCACTCATTTATATCTGAAAGTGTGGCACATAAGAACCATTTATCTAGATTCACACTAAAGAAACCGATGCTTATATCATCCCCTGGAGGATCCCTATTAGCTACCCAAGCATGCTTAGATGTAAACTTAACCTTAGATTGGTTACCCCTTAAAGCTGATCTATTAATCCTACCCACCCAAACCATAGATATAATTTTAGGAATGGATTGGTTAGCTAAACAAGAAGGAATGATTGATTGTGCTAATTGAACCATAACTATTAATAAATGGCCGTATGATCACACCAAAATCCAGGTAGAAACTACAAAGTCTAGTGATCCTTCTGTAAATTCTATAAAATAAATTCCTAAGGAAGAAATTCCGGTAATCCGAGATTATCCTCACATCTTTCCGGAGGAACTACCAGGAATGCCCCCAGACCGAAATGTGGAGTTTGTCATAGACCTTATTCCTGGTACAGCCCCAATCTCTAAAAATTACTATCGGATGAATGCCTTAGAACTAGAGGAGTTAAAGAAACAACTAGCTGAGTTGGAAACTAAAAGGTTTTATTCGTCCAAGTTCATCTCCTTGGGGTTCCCCTGCCATGTTTGTTGGAAAGAAAGATAGAACTAAAAGATTGGTATTGGATTACAGAGCCTTGAATGAAGCAACAGTTAAGAACAAATATCCCTTGCCCAGGATCGAAGACTTGTTTGATCAACTTAAAGGAGCTACTCATTTCTCCAAAATAGATCTTCGGTCAAGCTACCACCAAGTTAAAATTAGCGAGAAAGATATTCCAAAGACTGCTTTTACTACAAGATATGGACTATATGAATTCACCGTCATGTCATTTGGATTGACCAACGCCCCTGCATACTTCATGAACATAATGAATAAAGTCCTTATGGAGTTTCTGGACAAGTTTGTGGTAGTATTTATTGATGATATACTCATCTATTCCCGAAGTGCTGAAGAACATGCCCAGCATTTACACCTAGTCTTGCAAAAGCTGCGAGAACACCGACTATATGCTCAATATAGTAAGTGTGATTTCTGGCTAAGCGAGATTAGCTTTTTAGGGCATATTATATCAGCAGAAGGGATAAAAGTGGACCCTACTAAAGTAATAACAGTTACCAGTTGGAAATCCCCAACTTCAGTGACAGAAGTCAGAAGCTTTTTGGGTCTAGTTGGATATTACCGAAGATTCCTAGAAGGATTCTCCAAGATTGCAAAACCCATGACCCAATTACTTCAAAAAGATAAAAAAGTTTTGAGTGGACTGAAGTTACTGAGAAAAGCTTTCAGGAACTCAAAACCAAATTAACATCAGCTCCAGTCTTAGCAACACCTGACATCACCAAAGAATTTGAGATTTATTGTGATGCATCAAGGCAAGGAATTGGATGTGTATTGATGCAAAATGGAAGGGTAGTCTGCTATGCCTCTAGACAACTTCGGAAGCATGAAGAAAATTATCCAACTTATGATTTGGAATTAGCTGCTGTTGTCCATGCTCTCAAGCTTTGGAGACATTATTTAGTCGGTATTCCTGCAAAATTTATATCGACCATAAGAGTCTGAAATACATATTTACCCAACCTGAGCTGAATCAGCGTCAACGATGATGGCTGGAACTCATTAAGGATTACAAACAAAGTGTCCACTATCATCCAGGCAAAGCTAATGTTGTGGCTAATGCTTTAAGCTGACAACCACAATGTAATGCCTTGGGTGAATGGCAACTACCCGGAACCCTGACTCAAGAATTTTATCAACTGAACATGAGCCTTGAAAATCAGGGAATGGTCGCTACATTAGCGTTGCAACCAACCCTAATAGATCAAATCAAAGAGAAGCAAAGAGGACACCCAAGTTCGACATGAATAGAGAAACTAATATCAAGGGATAAAGGAGCTAGATTCTTATAGGATAACCAAGGAATTATTTGGTTTGTAAAGCGGATATTTGTCCCACATGATTCGGCCCTTAAAGAACAAATCCTGAAAGAAGCCCATGAAACCCCATATACTATTCATCCTGGTAGCACCAAAATGTATCAAGACCTCAAAACCCAATTTTGGTGGCCCCACTTGAAAATAGATGTGGCTGAGTTTGTAGCCAAATGTCATACCTGTCAACAAGTAAAAGCTGAGCATTAAAGACCTACTGGATTATTACAACCTTTAAAGATACTAGAATGGAAATGGGAAGAAATAACCATGGATTTTATAATGGGATTACCCCGCACTAAACAAGATATTATTCAATATGGGATAATAGATAGATTGACTAAAGTGGCCCATTTCATACCAGTCCGGACTACCTATAAGGGTAGTAAATTAGCAGAGCTATACATGTCCAGGATAGTGTGTTTGCATGGAGTACCCAAGATAATAGTTTCGGATAGAGGCAATCAATTCACCTCACAATTTTGGGAAAGACTGCACACTGCCCTAGGTACAAACTTAACCTTTAGTACTGCCTATCATCCCCAAACAGATGGGCAAACTGAAAGAGTAAATTAAGTACTACTCCCTCCATCCTAGAATAGAAGGCGCAACTGGTTTTTTCCTAAGTCCCGGAATAGACGGCGCCTGTTCACGCGAGACCTCCTCGGCTCGATCCGCGCATGCAAAATTGATTGCACCGCTTGCTTGCTTTGTTCCCGTTCGGCTCCGTAACCCGTTCACACGCATGATAGTACTACTTGGGCAGCAGCTTGCTTCAACAACGCGATAGTAGTACTTGCTTCAACACAAAGACAAGCAAACGCGAGATTGATCCTAAACTCCTATTCGGACCGGCAGCATGCTCGGTGTACAGATCTGGGAGCGAGGTCGCGACCGCGGCGCATCAGCAGCGATCGCCGGCGAGACTTCGCCACGCGAAACACGTCTTGTCCACGCCGTCGCATGCGGCAACATGCGCAGTGGAGCTTCGGCGCGCGCGAGCACTCCGTGTCGCGCCGTCGCATGCGACAACAGATTCAGTGGAGCTTCGACGCGCAGCACTTCCGGAAGGTGGGGCGCCGCCGAGGACTCGCGGTAGAGCTCACCACGCACAAGCGCTCTATGATGATGGCGCTTACAACGCCGACGCCGGAGTCCACGAGGGCAGCGCTGTTGAAAGTGAAGAGGCCAACGTCGATCATGTCAATGACTCCGATAGCGTCCGGTATGTTCTCGACTCACTGGCAGGCGACACCTTCGTTCCAGATTCATTTGAGGAGATTGACGCCGAGGAAGCTAGGATTGCTGCAATTGTTGCTAGGGAGGAGGCCGCTGCGGTTGTCCGTCCAATAATGTTCAAAATCATGTTCCCTAATTTTCATTTTCTGCATACATGATGGAAGCAATGGTGTATGTTGTTTATGTGCACTTTGCATTTTTTTCCCTAATCGGTTACTCTAGATGCAAGATCAGATTGTTGAAGAGCAAAGAAAAGCAAACATGAGTACTCCATTTTGTTATGCAAGAGTTTAACAAACATGAATAGCAAGAGTAAAACCCTAAGCTATGCTGGATAAAATCCACCGCATCTAGATAAATTTGCTTATCGCATTGCAACCTTATTGAAAGTTGACCATTCCTCTCCAATGTTCCTTCTTCATATGCGGATTTCATAATGTTGCCCTCCTTTTGCACGCATAATTTCTCTCATGCACCCTCGCTGCGTAAGGAACACACGGTTTGATCTCTCCACTGGATATTCTTCATATGCTTTGATCACATTTGTCTCAATTTCTTGGATGTTTGATGGAGATGACTTCAAACAATGACCGCAGCGCTGCAAAAAACCAAGATCCAAAACGTTAAGATCCGGAGAGTTTGGTGGTTGACATATTAGCCGTATATCCCACCCATCTTCTTGTGCAACACGACGAATTCGGGTCACAACCGCAATATGTGTCTTCGCATTGTCTTGTTGGATGAATATTGGAAGTCCTCGTTCTTCAGCAGCCATTTTTCTTTGATGGCGGGCAAGACCTTTTCAATGAGATACATTCGGCTAGTGTTCCTTGTGACCGATGTCATGGCCTTCAGCTCCAAGGTTCCTACAATCAACCATGCAAGTAACCAAGATTAGTAGAGATGCTATATTTCAAGTAATTAAGCAAAATTAAACAACTTACCCCTCTCCCTATTGTGACTTTTCCTCTTGGCCGGCTGCCAGTAAGTGAATGGAAAAATTCCAATTTTTCCATCAAATGTGCATACGCCGTGCTCATCAAATCTTGGACGCGCTTTCGCCCCTAGAAACATAACCTTTTCAATGAAGTTTTTGCTCTTCACGGTTCTTCGAGGGATCTCTTCGTCAAGTGCCAAGTAATAATTTTGGTCTGGCCTTGTCCTATAAAACCATTTCTCATCTATGTACACGACATTGTACAAAGATTTGAAAGTTGGTTCGTTCGGTATGCTTTGGTCGTCAAGCATTTCTATGCAAAATCGCACACGAGCCTTCATGTTATCTTCGGTCAAGGAGAACTTTATGGCATTTGTATGGCGCCTAAAACTTCCTTCCTTTAGACGTTTATGCAGTGTGCTCTTTGACATATGCAAAGCATTGGCTAAGTCACGGATGGTATGGCGCTGTCTAAGCGGCACATCTTTATGGCATCGGGGTTAAAGGGAAGTTTTTTGCGCCACATTTTTCCTTCTTCTTGTTTACAAAAGCTTCAGTTCCACTACCAATTTGTCCATCTCGCCATACTCGTTGAACAACTCTCAATGGCACCCCATGTCATTAGCAACAGACTTCGTCCTCCTCCTTCATCATGCCAGAGATGATCTCTCTAAACACATTGCATATATGGTTCGTTTTATATCAGGAGGATAGTGCCTCCTCCTCTTGATGTTGATACCTGTACACAGAAATGGTTTGCATGCATGGCTTAGTACGTGCATGCTACAGGCTTTGGATTGGTTTGCATGCATTGTCTATAACGCATGGCAGTGTGCATGGTGGTGTGCATGCGACTAGTACCTGCATCAACTGCCACAGTTTCACCTTCACCGCCGGCGTCGGCTCGTCGCCGCCTTCAGCTACGTCGGTTGCTTCAACTCCATCGCCGGCTTCACCTTGATCCACGACATCAGCTGCATCATCAGGACCTTCACTATCTGTATGAACCAGCAGAATTGAATGATCGAAAGAAAACAAGAGCAAAAAAGGAAAACAAGAGAGAAAAAGGAAACCCCATGAACACCTTGATTGCTGGAATCCCAAACATAATCGATGTTCAAATCAGGTACTGCTCCATCAAAATCCACAATTTCTTCCCAATTGATGGGCTGATTTAGATCAAAATCCACCATTTTGTCCAACCATGGGAGAGAAGATGAGAGAAGAAAAGAGAAGTGGAAGGAAGCGCTCTGAACTGTGAATAAGCATTCCCGTTATTTATAGGACAAAGATCAGATTAGTGGCGCCAAGGGAAAAAAATTTAAGTGAAAAAATTCTGTACATGGCACTTTACAATTTTTGGGGCTTTGCATGCGCTTTCCAAATTTCAGTTCGTGTAGCTAGGCGCGTACGTGAAAATAGCATGAGGCAGTTTGCCAATCGCACGCGCGGCCGAATATCTGCAAACACGCGCGGGCCGAACGGCTGCATGGCGCTGCATGGCGAACGCAAGCAAAAACACTACGGGCGCGGGCTGCGAAGCGTCACGCGTGAGCGATAATAAAAACGCTCCTTGGTCTCTGCGTTCCTATCAGTTGCGCCTTCTATTCTAGGATGGAGGGAGTAGAAGATATGTTGAGAGCATGTGCTTTAGAATTTTCAGAGGATTGGAGCACTGGTTTACCCTATTCTGAATTTGCATATAATAACAGTTACCAAGCTAGTTTAAAGATGTCCCCTTTGAAGCCCTATATGGACAAAGGTGCCAAACCCCTTTGTCTTGGTCAGAAACTGGGGAAGAGAGAGTATTCGGAATAGAAATTTTACAAGATGCAGAAGAAAAAGTCAAGATAATTAAGCAAAGATTGCTTGTTGCGTAGTCCCGACAAAAAAGTTATGCCGACCATCGGCGTAGAGAGTTAAGCTTCGACATCGGCGACTGGGTATATCTTAAAGTTTCCCCACTCCGAGGAATCCAGAGGTTTAGAATCAAAGGAAAGCTTGCCCACGATATATTGGACCATATCAAATCATGGACCAGAAAGGCCAATCGGCCTACCAGTTAGATTTACCAGCTGAGCTAAGTGGAATACATGACGTATTTCATGTATCTCAACTTAGAAAATGTGTACGACAATTTAAAGAACACACACCTCCACCAGAAGCTCAAGAGATCCCAAAACAAATAGAACCCACTATTCCTAAACATCAGGTGCAAATTCTCGACACCAAGGAAAAACAAACCAGACACAAAACAATCCGATTATGCAAGGTGTTATGGAGAAACCATACTAGAGATCAACTCACCTGGGAGCCCGAAGATCAACTTCAAGAGAAATGTCCTTTCTTGTTTACTCCAAGGTTAGCAATCTCGAGGACGAGATTCTTTTAAGGGGGTAGGCGTTGTAACACCCCAATTTAAAATAACTAAAAGGTAATAATAATAATAATAATATAAAAGAAATGAACACAATAAAATATTCATAAAATGTGTAAATAAGTGTTTAAATAGGAAAAAAAGAAACTAAATTAAGCATTTAAGTGGAAAATTTTATTAGATAAACAAAATTCAAAATATTGAAGAAGGGATAATTACCCAAAATTCAAAAATAAGGATATAGGAAAAAGAAAGATAAAACTCATTAGTAAAAAGGATTTCCTAATAAGGTTTTAAGAGAGAATTTAACAATATGAAAATTTGATAAATCAAATTTAATTTAAATCTCTAGAAAATTTGATCAAATGCCCAAATGGGCGTAGCTTTTTTTATTTTAATTTTTCTTTATCAGCTCAGGCCGAGCTAGACCAGCCTCAGCCACAGCCCACGTCGAGCCGGCCCAACCAAGCCCACCCCGGTGCCCCTCTACTCCTTTCTTCCTTCTCCCTGCTTCATCCTCCCCACCGGCGTGCCTGACCGGACCAATCCGGCGCCGTTCGGTCCGACCCATGCTGATGAGTCAGCATGGGAGGAGTCGCCATGCCGCGCCACCTCATCTCACCACCATCATCACGGCAAGCGCGATGGCGAGCCTCGTTTCATCGCCGTAACTATAGCTACCTCGGGTAACATCCCCAGCCAAATTCACCCAAGCCCGACGACATTTCGGCACAGCCCTCACTGCTTGTGTGGAGCCTGTCCTTTGCCCACTACACTATCTACACTAGTCCCTGGATCAGTACACTAGTACACACCTTTCACATAGCCGGAATCCTTTCATACACGCGGAAGACTTATATTACACAAATACCTGTACATTGGCCCAAATAGTCAAAAAGTCCAAAAGATCAAAGTACGGGAAACCAAAAGATCCAAAAGGTCTCGTGCCGGCTATGCCTAAACACCCGACTGGAGAGACGCCCTATGCCTCGCCCTAATCGTCAGCATAATCCTGTTCTTCATCTTCACAGCAAGCGTACTGATCCTGCTCATATTCTCCATCTAAAAGAGAATATGAATGCGAGGCCAATGTCATCCAAACACTGGCGAGCTAACACCCAACCTGATGCATTTAGTGATAGGGGTTCCAAAGGAAAGGTTGGGATTTATTTATTTGCGGGAAGCAAGTTTTATAAACCAAATCCTATGACTTAGCAACTTTTAACCCAAAGTTCTATTAACCATTATTTTCATTATTATTGTCCATCACAATCCATAATCCACAGTCCACACCTATCCTAGAACTTTCTTCACACACCCGCCATCATATTCTGGGTGTGGCACACCCGTTGTGGATCTTACGTCAGCGAAGTGCCCGTTCATCCCTAACCAGGTTGCCACGCCCGCACTAGAGTCACAGCTCCCTGTCACGTAAGACCTAGATCATCCCACGCATGACGACATGATCCTGTCTTCACCTCAAGCATGGCAGCAGACAGGGTACACCCGCAGGTCGTACTACCCCTGAATCCCCATTACTTGCACTACCGCGCGATGGCCACGCGTTGTGGTGATAGGAACCAAATCCCGCAGGCATTTGGTCAGTGACTTCCCGCTGCGTGCCTCACTGCACGTCCGTCCAATCCACTCTAGGAGTCACATCGGATCCGGCCAATCCACACACATTCACAATCACTTCCTTGTTCCGCTATCGTTCCTCCATGTGCCTTGCACACGATGTGGCGGAACCACCCTTGGTGGCAGCGATTGGCAGTTAAGCGTGTTGCCCCGCGCTCCTCTCAGCACCACGACTGTGAACATATAGCCCTCTTCACTTCACACCAGTAGCCAAGCTACTCCATCCTAACCACAAGTCGGACCACGTCCGCTTTCCTAATCACACCAAACACACACACTGGCATGCCAGGGCCAATTTCTAGTTTCCAAGTTCCGTATGTAATCATGTCCGGTGAATGTCGGTTCACCGTTTTGAGTCCAATTTAAGCCTAAAATTATTAGTAGGACCTAAGCAATGTCTAAGCACATTTTAACCAAGACTTAAGCGTCTAAAATTGTTTTATTGAACCTAACAGGCTATCAAGGGTGATCATCAAGGCAATCATTAATAAAGTCAAATGACAGATGATTATATCAAGGCAATATCATCAAGGTAGAACAATCACAAATGATAACATGGCATGATACATCATGATTAAGTAAGCATGTATAAATACTTAAAGAGCATGCAGTTTAATACTGTACATAAAATATTTTATTAAACTGGGATTCAATATGATCTAATTGAATGTTAACTCACACTAGGGAAAATATAGACTCTCCCTAATAAAAGTAAACACCCTATAGGAGAAGTGTTAACTCGCCTTGGTCTTGCGGGTAGTGGGGGTCCTCTTGTTGATCCTCGAAATGTCCCTCGAGCTCATCAGCGTCTATTAACGGAATGAATTCGAGGAACAATAAATAAAACACCAATATACAATAAGAAGCATGATGCATGAAATGCTCTTGCTATGTCTAACGATCGGTGCCAGACGTCAAGTCTAACTCTAGGTTTCGAGGAAGTTCCATGATCCTATTACTGCATAGTAATTTACAGAATATAACAGTAGTGTGAACGTTATGAAGATGACATGTGATGATCCATAATATTATCCTTAATAGTCTACCCTTAGGTTTAGCAAATAGATGAATAAGGTAAAAATTAATTTTGTTTGAAGTATTTCCTTCATCAGCTCTAGGGAAATTACCTATCGTTTATGGATTGGTGCGTGGTTATATGACTTTTAGACCAGCAACGACTTACGAATATAATGGTATACATGATAGTATCCAAATGTATAGATGTAATTAAGTTCCCTCGTTTACGCAGTTAGTTTGTTAAATAATCCTACTAAGACTTATCAAGGTCCTACAATTTTAATAAATGTATTAGGGGTCAATAATGTTTCTGTAAAATTTTAAGATTTATTTGAAATCTTTTGGTATTTAAAATAATTCAGGTTTCATTACTGTTTTATATGTTCGCAGGAAAAAGTGGTAAATAAGGCCAATTAATTACCCAGTGGGTACTAAAGGTCCTAAAAATGGTTGAATAAATTATAAAATTTCCTACATCATGATTATGTTTTACTGAAATTTTCTCATGAATTTAGAATTTATTAAACAGTCACAACAATAGGAAAGCCCATTTATAATTCACTAAAGAGGTGAGCTTTGATTTAGCCAGAGGTTAATTATTCATTTTCTGGGTTTATTCCATAAAGAAATATTCTAGAATAGAACTAAGTTACTTAAACAGGGGCATAAATCAGTTTTATAGTTCCCTTAGATATTTTTAATATATCTAGCAGTTTGACAGATATTTATCTAAATTTTTCTGAAATTATTAGGGAAGTCTAGATATTTTTAAATATCCCAATTCATTTTTCTTAATTGTTTTTATTCTCTAATTCTTGGAAAATCGGTGTGCACAGTAATGGGCCGGCCCATTGGTGGCTCAGCCCGGGAGAAATAGGGTGAAGGCGTATTTTCTAGAAGGCGCAACGTGAACCAGCGAGTCGGGCGCCAACACTTAACCCGATACGTGGGACCGAGGTCCCACCGGTGAGCGACTCAACAAGCGAACGCGACGCAGCATTCACACATCGGCGCGAATCTTGACGCCCGATCGAACGGCGCTGGGCCATCGTCTTCATCGGTCGGTCCCAGGGCGGCGCTCCGGCAAAGCTCCAGCGTGGTCGCGGCGGCGCGACACTGCTCCTCCGAGCTGCTTCATGATCGCATAAAGAACCTAGTTGCTAGACCTAGGACATGCCATCCCCGATCAGCCGAAGACGGTTCGAAATTGGCGGCGCTACGCACGGGGCGGCGGCGAGCTACGGAATCAAGAATCAGCGGCGAACTCGAAAGAAACTAAGGCTAAAATTCAAGCTAGAGCTACAAGGGATAAGTAGGAGTCTCACCGAGCCAGGAATTGTGACGGAGGTGGCGTGGATTGGGCTAGCGACGTGGGAGCCAGAGTCGCTCAGAACAGGGGCGTCGACACGGGCCAAATCTGACGGCGGACTTGTAAAATTGATTGAGGGGAAACATTAGGAGGGTTCTTGCGAAGCTCGAGCTGAAAGGAATTTGAGAAAGACTCACCGAGGAGGGAGAAATCGAAAAGGGGGTGATTCGGGTCATCGAGAGCCGGCGGAGAAGAAATCTTCGATTCCAGGAGCGAGGATGGTTCCTGGGCCAGTTACTTGGAGGACGAAGGAGGTTGGGGTCCCAGTGGGCTCTAGAAGCGAGCACGGGGATGAGGGTCGACGGAGGTGGACGAATTTAGAAATGTGGGCGCGGCGGCAGTGGAGGACGGAAAAGGGGAACACGGTGAAAGCCTCGGGGGGGATTTATAGGCCCGGCGGAGGCTTGGGAAGCAAGAGAGGGCGACGGAGACCACGAGGGAAGTGGCCGAGTGCACAGAGACCAAGATGGAAGGCGGCGCGGCAGCGGTGAGCCAGCGGAGCAGCAATGGCGAGGTGTAGTGTGCACGCCAGCGCGCGCAGCGGCAGTGGGCGGCATGATTGCCCGGGAAGGCAGCATAGGAGGTACAGGCGGCGACGAGACGTCGAGGCAGCGGCGGTCGAGCATAGCGCGGCGGCGGCCAGCGGCCTTGCGAGAGCGAGCGGGACACCTAATTCGGCGAAGACATCACGCTGCCGAGCGATTCGGCGGGAAAGCGGCGTAAGGACTGCCGGTCCGAACGTTGCGCCAGGCAAGCGGGCCCACATGCAGGGCAAAAGGCGCGTGTGAGGACAGCCGGGGGAGCGATGAGCCGAGGGGCGAGCCGGGAGAGTGAGCCAGAGCGGGCGCAGCGCGGCTTGGCAACAGGGAAAAAAAAAGTGGGCGAAGGCCTAATTTGGTCGACTTTTTGGATTGGGCCCAAAATGGGTTGGGCCCAGTCCCAAGGACCCATTTTTGTCCTTAGGCTACGTTGGGAATTTAGATTTTGTCTGAATTTTGAGAGGGTATAAAAAGGGCTATATATATATTTAAAATTTGGGCATATACCATTCAATTACTGAAAATTTCATGTTAGCTAAATTCTGACGAACTAAATTGAGGAACCTTAGGATTTATCATATTAGAAATCCTTTAACCCAATGTATGCTCGTATGCAAGAAATTATCTTTATATATGTAAGAATTGATGTAATAAAATAGATTTTCTCACCTTTGGTCAAGGCAGGGCAGAATATGGCCTGAATTTCTCTATCTTGTCCACCATAACAAAAGTCCATATTTTGGGATGTTACAGCGTGAATGCCCGGAATGCCCTTGGCCATGTCGATGACCCTATAAAAGGGAGCCCGATGCCCCAATTTGCCCGTTTCTCCCGCTCGGCCGAAATCACCCCTTTTTCAAATTCCGGTCAACCGTTGCCGCCCGAGCTTGCTCCTTTGGCCTGAAGCAGCCCTAGACTATTGCGAAGCTTCTCCCGGGGCGAGCTCGAGCCATAAGCCACGGAGGGAGGCCGCTGACGACACCTTGCTTGCTCTACCTCCGGCCTCACCGCCGCCAACCTGTCCCAGACCATATCGACCCCAACTAGACTTCGGGTAAGCGCCCTAATAGCTCCCGAAACTTCTGTACTCAAAATCTAAGCTTAAATAAGACCAAAATGCCTTAGCACCTTCATACCGTAGCAAATGGCCGCTCCGGCCATGCCGCCGCCGTCCCGGCTTATCGCCAGCCAAATCCTAGGCAGGACGACCTGCGCCTAAGCAACCCAAATCTATAGGCATCATAAAGCAGTTTAGACCTGCCCTGTAGCGTCCTAGGATCGACGCCGGAGTCCTCGCCGGAGTTCGGCCATGGGGGGAGAAGGCGAACTAACATCACGCCGACGTCCTACCTCCTCCCACTGCCAGGTGGGGCCCAGCGTCATCGTATGGGAATTTAAAATTCCCACGACCCCCGCTCACCCGAGGCTGACAGGTGGGCCCAAGGACCCACCCGTCAGTTCAAGAGACCACGCCTCCTAGCCAGAGCCACCTCCCATCGTGGAAGGCGCACGGGCGAAGTACGCCTTTTACCGAGCTGCGCTCAGTCTCCGACCCGTGGGTCCTTATGGCCCACGCGCCACCACGGCCCCGTCGCCGACCGGTGGAGCCGGCTTGTCAGCTGGCTCACGCGCGGGAGCTTACGCACCCGCGTGAGCCGCTCAGTCTTGGGCCACCTTCTTTCCCGTGGACCGAACCAGAGCAAGAACGGGCTAACCCGTTACTGTTTTAACAGTTTTTAACCTATTTAGTAATTAAAGAATTCCAGATAGTGGTTTATAATTTCTAAAAATACTATATGACCTCTAAAAATTAGGTAAAAATTCTATAAAATACTACAAGACCCAAGAAACCTAATAAAATTAATTTGAAGAGGTTTACACTAAACTATTATCTTTAAAATAGAAAACTAAGTAACTTAAGCAAGTATAAGCCATATAAGAAATACTTAAAATAACATTACCTATAAAGATAAACCTATTAAATAGGAATTAACCAAAAAGGTGAAAATTTCTATTTATAAAGATATTTAAATATATTTAACTAAGTAAAATCTAGATTATCACAGGTACGTTCCTTGTCCCTAAAACTTATTTTAATAGAAAAATAGGTTACATAAATACTCAAGTAGGAAAAATCTGCGCGAAACCCTAAGTAGTCCCCATGTCCGATGTGACATCCTAATAAAATTATTAGGTTGTCACTTGTTTTATAAAAAGAAATAATAATAATAATAATAATAAAATATATATATTTTATATTATTATTTTATGTGTAAGAGGCTCAGATAAGGACTATTAGAAACCTTAGAGGGATATAAGTGCCCTAAGAAGCCACCAAACTTAACCAAGCCAATTTAGCATGTTTTCCAAAGCCAAGTCAACCTTTTCCACGTGGTCAACATTGGTCAAAGCCTAGCCAAACCCAATTTGGGCTTTTAGCCCATACCTAAACCCTAATCCCATCTTCCCCCCCTATATATGCTTGTGCCCTGCGCCCAAGCTGACCTATAGCACCCCTATACCCCCCCACAGCCGCCACCCATGCTCAAGCCCCCAAATTCCCTCGGTTTCCGCGCAATCGGATCCGATCTCCTCTCTCTCTAAGGTAGCTCCTCTGAAATCTCCCCAACTTGCAAATCCAACACCCAGACGGCCTAGAGCTCGTCGAGACGAATCCGTAGGATCTTGAATCATCAAAATCCGTTGAGATTTGCGCCCGCAATTGCCCGCCGAAGATCCTCGCCGGAGAGCTCGCCGCCGGCGCCGTCATCCGGCCATCCTGTCGCCGCGCCGCCTCAATTTCCGCACCACCCAACCACGCGCGCCATGCCACCCGCCGCTCACAGCGCGCGCGTGATAACGACATACGCCGCCGCCGCCGTTGCCGCGTGACACGCGTCCCCGCCGCCTTTTTTAGCGCGTGACGCGTCGCCCGACCACCGCGCCGCGTGTCCGCCTCGGGCCGGATGCCGTGCCCCCGCGGCCAAGCAACACCGCGCCGCCCACCTATCGCCGTCGCCGCGTGTCCCACCGCCGCCGCCCGCCATGCGCGTGACCCACGCCATCCGCCGCCGCCACTACCATCGACCGATGGGCCCCATCGTCGAGCCCGCCGCCCGCCACCATCGACGGGTGGACCCGCCGCGGCGACCTCGTCGACTTTGGCCAACCAAATACGGCCGCCATGTGGCGTCACCGCCACGTCAGCGCCATGTCACCCGAAACCACCTCTAGGCGCCACGTCAGCAGACGCGTGGACCAATCAGAGGCTAACACGTGTCCATCACTGTTCACATCAAAACCGTGGTTAACCGGTCAATTTCTGGTTTTCTTGTTTTCTATATGAACAGTGTGGTTTATTCTTTTCTGGGATTTCCTAATTTCCCAAAACTTCCCCGATTTGTTTAGGGAGTTCCCGAACTCCGATTGGGGTGATTCCAGAGCCTAAAAATCACAAATAATCCCAAGAATTTTATATATTTTTACCATACTGTTTTCCATATGTTTGTTATTTATTTCTGTTTATTTACTTTTTCACGTAGAACCGATGTGCACCTGCTGTCCGGGAGACGTATCGGAGCCGTTCGAGGGAGGAGAACCGGAGCCAACCTTCTTCGAAGGCAAGCTAGATTCATATTGAATTCCTAGTTTGCTAAATTTTAATTATTTCATGTTTACTTAATTTGCATGCTTTAATTATCATCGTATGTGTCAGTTTGTTCCGATTTCATATTAGTACTCTACTGATATGACGTAGCCCTTCATTGTTAGCCCATTTTGGTACTGTTTTACTAGCCTATCCTTGTGTAGATGCTTAGCCTTGCTTCTGTGATTGGTAGTTGATAGGTTTCACTCATTAATAAACCTGTATCCGTGAAGTTCGACTTCGTGGTGTTATTTTTTGGATAAACCTAATCAACTAAAATCAACGTGGCGTGTGTTGATTTGAGGAGACCCAGAAGAGGCGGATTTTGGGCTTATGGTTGAGACATGCAGGTCTCCTCTGTCATATAAGGACCGTATACTCGTGACTACCAAACCGAACCTGAACCGTACAGCCACTTGTGCCTTCTGGCCCTGACCGTTAGCTGTGGAAGCTTGTTTCCGCTGTACTCGTAGTGGACGGACGTGATTCGCGATCACCGGTTCCGAATGGCTTAAATGGGGGCTAAACTCATGCGGTGCGCTATCAGGTCTGGCTGAAGGAGTGCGCATGACTGTCGGCCTGGTCAAAGTGTACCGTATGGGGCGCGAAACCAAAAGAAAGGGTACAGTATTGGGACAGGTGGAAACAAGGAACGGTTTTGTACTGTTTCTCCCTTGGGATGAGACAGGGCTTATGGGGAACGTGTACACACTTTGCAGAGTTAAAACTATCATGGTAGCTGTGCCCGCGGTTATGGACGGGGGAAAGGAGTTTTCATAGGGTAGTCCAATGTGTTTTAATTAATCAACTTGATTGTAGTATAGGCAGGGATTGCCTCTCTTGGAGCTGGTTAGCCGTCCCTTGGCTACGCTCGTGTATTATCATGTGTTCAATGAATCAAGAACAAATAAACAAGTAGATAGGTGACATTTTAGCAAAATAACCATACCCATCCATTGACCTTGCATTCATTTATTAAGGACCGCTTGCTGAGTAGCCGTGTACTCATTATATGGACCACGGATCTTTTGTTCAGGTCAAGAATTCAGCAACGGTGCCAGCTGTGACCAGGAGGGTCAAGGTGATTAGCCGCGCGTTCCGGGTCAACCTCGGGATATCATCGTTTTCAGTCTTCCGCTGTGTTTTCTTATGTGATTGAACTGAATCCTGTGCAAGACTATGTATTTGTCTATGTCAACTGGGATGTTATTTATGCTATGTAAACTATTAAATTCTAGTTAAATGCAATGCCTGCGATGATATTCCAAATGTCCTTGAGTGCAATACTAGTTATGATCTTCTGGGACTAGTATTCGGTCATTCAAGCCGGTAGAAATACCGGGGTGCACGACATCCGACAACCCTCATCTACCTTTTTGCAAAATATTCAATTTATCATTGCTTGATACTCTAGAAAACGAGACGACGAACGACCTACCGGATGAGGATCAAACACAAGACTCGGACTACGAAGAAACAGGCGAGCCAAAATCTCTTGATCATTCTTTTACCTAATTTTACCTGGATTATATTGATTTCCAATGATAGTTTGCATGTCATATGAACTTTCAAGTATACTATGTTAATATCAAGTGCTAATAGAGCAAGTCTAGCTAATCCCTTCTATAAGCAGTGTTAATGAACACGAATCTCTCCTTGACTTTTCCTAATCCTGTTCATCGATAACCTAAGGCTTAGAAATTAAATTCTATGACTAATAAGTCCTTGAACATGGCTTAGACCTGCTTAAGTCTAGAGTCCATGGATCAATTCTTAGCTATCAACGATACGGTTCTAGAATGACGGGTCAATCTAAGTAACGGCATAGCCCGCTATCAATGGTGCAAAAGCAATGGTGTAGCATGCTATCAACGGTACACCTTAACCCTCACAAACGCCGTATACGAAGCAGGTACCTCTAAGGTACGGTCCCATCATCGCCATGACGTGTATCATGACAGAGTTACATTTCCTTTTAATAAGACTACAACATAGAAGCATCTGAAGGGCTCCTTTGATGGAAAGTCTAGTCATTGTGAATATCTCGGGCACATAGTTATGGATATGTGTCGAGCCCCGTTCCCGAATATTCCTCGCACTCGACAGACTAAAGAAACAGTCCATACACTCGGGTACCTATAAAACCTAAGTGTGAATAAAGTTATTAAATCCGAGATTTTGCTGATTTGGATCTGCGGATCCTGGCCATTGTTGAGCTTAAGGGGATCACGCCTCTTGGCTAAGAGGGTGAGTCTACCGCCACAGCCTGGGAAACGTGCACTAGTTGTTGTATGGGCACAGATTCGCCATATTGTCGGCGATGGCTCGCCATGGCAATGGGAGCTAGTCCGCCGTCTGTGGAGACCATGACCATAGCAATGGTATGGGTCTGCCACATGGGACACGTACTCCTTGATTAAGGATACGTAGTCGCCTCTCTGATACACTAGCATCTGAAGTTTTTTGCATACGTATACAGCCCGATACATCTTTGGTTTTGAAAAACTATATCAATAGGCTTTACCTCTAAAATTTCATGACTATGATTTAGAGCAAGCAAAAGAAACCCAACCTCCACAAATAAGACTTTGTAGTATTGAATTGCACTCGACAAGATTTTGGTTCGCGAGCACGGCTGATTGCGCGCTCACACTCGCACCCACTCACATTTTAGGTAAGGAAGACGACGGCGAGGACCCATATGATTGTTACAGTGGAGAAGACGAGTTTGAGATTGATGACCCAGGTGATGACTAATGGACGACTTCAGCCACGTGCCTATTGCAGCCCCTCTACTTCCGCCATATCGCTTATAAGCAGCTTTACATTTTAGTTTCTAATAATAGGCCCTAGTTGGCCCCTGCAATCTGAGTTTTTGAAATACCTTTGGACTTTATGTAAAAATAAACTGTAAAGTATAGCAAGTATGATTCCAGCTTATTGTAATAATTTTTGTGCGGTGTTAGCATGATCCTGGCCTAACACTATCTGCACGAAAGGGATCCGGTTCTATCTTACGGAGCCGGGGCCCACATATATCAAACATATTCACGTGTAAGGGGTAAATAAGATTATGTGCAAAATGCCTTCCCAAGATGGAAATGAATCCTCACATCTAAAGAAAGGAACATATTTATGCTCCAAGTGAAACACAGACAAACAGAATAAGTTGGAGGCTTAAATATCTACATTGTTGGACAGCCAGAAAGTGGAAATTCATATGGTAATTCTGATGAGGACATCACCCACACAATTGCGCCCGCCGCTCCATCATCTAGTTCCTCTTCATCGCAGGGAGGCCTCAATCCACGAGCCGTGCCACCCAATCCTTCTTCAGTGGATCAGCGCCTCAATCCCACGATTTATCAAACCTCGACGCTCCAAGGAAGGCCTAACTTGAAGCCCATGTCGTCCTCCAGCCCGGTTCGGCCATTCAGGAGCATCGCACATTCAAATGGGCATAACTCGGGCATCTGGACTCCGTTTTCGACGATCCACCACTCGACAGAAAGCTTAGGAGATAAGCTTTCGAACAGATCTGGCCTCACCTCCAAATTCATCCCAAGTCGTCCAGAATCGATGAAAAAATCAAGCGGCCCAAATCTACCAAGTGCTGCGCCACCTCATAGGGTTTCTCGTCCTAAACCCCTTGGGCCCATGTACCCCTAGGGTTTCTCGTCCACCCCCTTGGCTATATGTAACCGTCGTTTCATCGTTCGTTCTCAGGTTTTGTTGCATGTAGTAGACCCCGTGTGTGTCCCCCTCCGAGATTGCGCGTGTCGACTAGACCGCCCGATACGGGAAACAAAGCCTCACCCGTGTTTTTGTAAGTTGAATTTTCATATTATTCTCCACTTGATTCTTGTAAGTTTCTCGGTTTTTGCTCGCAGGAATTAAGATCAATTGCGTTGGACACGGTTGATAATACTCGAGTTGGTGGTATTGCGATTGCTGGTTTCTTGCCCTCACTGGTTCGTAGCCAAATATCACGACGTTGTCATCTCGCAAATCGACGTATCGTTCTCTCCAGAACTTCAGGCACATCCATGTGCACATCAAATTCTATAATAAAAATTAACTTTAAACTACCTTAATCATAATTGTTGCGGGGGTGAACATGCAAATAGGAAAAGGGGTTGCCCCTGGTGTGTATAGCCCTAGCGGAGCAACTCACACACCTGGAGCAGCTCGTCGATGAAGGCTCTCATTCTCTCTTGAAACGCACACTCGAAGTGGAGATGAGGTGCCAGAAAGAGAAAGTCCCCCCCCCCAAGTCCCGTTGTATTGGTTCATGCCTCCTTTATATATGAGGGTCTGTACATTGCCTGCTGCTTCCTGCCCCTGTTGCGGAGGCTATAGAGTCATTTCAGTTGGGTTTACATGCTTTGCCCCTCACCTGCCATGTTGCCAGGGGTCTGGTGGTCTTTTCTCTAGCCTTCACCCGATTCCTTTACCATATTTCCCTCTTGTTAAGCATCCAATGTGGGGTTACAAGGGGAATTACACATGGGTGGCGATTCTGGTGGCTCGACATGGTGCGAGGCCCGCTTTCAGTACTCTCAGACAGGTGGCAAGTCCCACTGTACTGTTTGACTGCTCAATTTTGTGGGCGGCAAGAAGATATGATCTGTCGCTGTTGCTCCGCTTGCCTATGCTTCATCCTTTGTTGGCCACCACTCCGGGGACTCTCAGGGAAGCTCTATCCTTGCTTCGCCCGGCTCCTCCCCCGTCTATCCTTGATGTTGCTTCGCCGTGCCTCTCCTCTCCTTCGCGTTGCTCCGCATACGTTTCCCGCCTGCCTCACTGTACCATTCCTTTGCATGCCTTCACTCCGGCTCTGCTAGGCTCCACTCATGCTTCACGTTACTCCGCGGACTTCAGAGAAGGCCTAAAAAAGATGCCCAAGACACACAAATGGCGGGATTATCCCCTCGCTCCTATGTCAAAGGGATACCTACCTTAGGTCTACAACAATAATAATCCTTATAAATTAGACCTTCACTCCCTTAATCATCATCAGGAGAGGGAAACCGTAGAAAATTAAAATGAGGACAACTGCTTGTTGATCTTCAGACTTCTTACAAGAAAATTGGAAATTTGAGAACAACGCAAATTAACTAACATAAACTCTTCACAGATTGACATTCACAGCATCTAAAATACCTTGTTCTATGCTTGCTATTTTCCGTTTGGGTGTCGGTGTCCCCTATTTCCCGATGGCAGCACTGCTGGACCTTGTTTCCCTAGTTGCCGTTGCCGGAGAAGATGACGGCGCTGGAGAGGGCACTGGATGAACAGGCGGCCTCGTCGTCGTCTTCTTCTTACAGATCCTTCGCGGAACGCCTTGGGGTTGGGGACACGCACCAGCGGCAGCGGAAGTGGTTGTCGCGGTGGCGGAGGCGGTCGCAGGGACCGTGATCGATGGCGGCGCTGCGGTCACCCCGATCCTGGCTACAGCGGCATGCGACCTCGACGACGAAGGCGCGCCCACAGAGTAGATGTAGATGCTCGAAGGAGGGTGGCCGCAGAGCTCGACGTACCGATACGGCTGGTGCCTGGGACCCTCTGCTTGTCCGTCGAAGGAGGGGGACGAAGAGGAAGGGGAGGCCTTTGGCCCTTGGTGCCGCCGTCCCTGTCCATGGTGGTGGGCTAGGGTTTTGGGTAGGTGGGGTGCGATGCGAGCGAGGGCAAGCGTGACTACGCGAGCGGCAGCTAGGGATTTGGGGATTTTTGGAGACTAGAGAAGTGGAGCGAGCTATGGGCTTGGATTGGGAAGGCCTTGGGCTAGTGCTACTGCTGCGCCTCGCTAGTTGCTAACGAGCCACGAACGAGCTCGTGGTGGCTCGACTCGGGCTTGAATTCTCATCCAAGCTAGAAGAGCAGCTCGGCTCGGGCTTGATTCCTTTCGAGCCAAACACGAGCCGAGTTTGCAACCTCACTGAGCTCGAGCTTAGGTTCCAACCCTATGGGTGAGGCTCCGCACCGCCTCCACGACCCACCACTACTTTGACCTCCCTATAAGTCCAAATTGTGGTGAACCCAGGGCTAACCGGTGGGGGCAGTGAGCAAGACGACGTCGAAACCTTAGAGGAGCCGTCAAGAGAGAAGGGAACCTTAGAGAAGCAGTGAAAAGCGAAGGGGAAAGGAATCGCTTGCACAAGGCAACCTGGGGCAGGTGACTGCGAATGAGCAAAACCAAAATTTTATTTAGGAAACACGGAGTCTACCGAAGCAAAGTTTCCCGAGCATACAATGTTTGCCGAATCGAAAATTCGGGTGAGCAGGCACATCGCACATTCGCACATGCATTTGGTTCCTTGCCGTAATCGCTGGACGGTTGGAGCGCTGGGTAGATATACCTGTCTCCTCTGATAGAGAGCGGAGGGCGAGTAGATAGATGTCTCCAACCATCCACCTGCCCGCCATGAATGACGCCGTACAGACTTCGAGTCAACCAAAGAGTGTGGTACCGCTGCTATAACCACAAGAACACATGGCTTGGATAAACCCGGCACGAGTAGTTGCAACCATGTCGGGTCTCTCTCAAGATGCCATCAATGCGATGCCGAAATAATACGGTGATCGGCTGATGTGATGTTCCTCCATATGAATCTCATCGAAACGCTGGACACATCCTCACACGAGTAATGGCATTACAACCAAGCCCTGCAACCCAATCGATTTCCTCTGTAATTCGATCCCCAATTCTCGATCTGTCCACACACCCGCTACACGCAGATCCAACTTAGAACTGGAATTATAACCCCTCCTTTATTTCATCGTTACATGTAGATGTAAACATATAGTGGATCAAACACTGAAACAGCAGCAAATGCAACCGAGAAACAAAGAAGATTCATTGTTGTAAGAGCAACTTGCTCAGAGCAAGAATTAGTAGTTTGCATCCAGACAAGATCATGATATCATGTGTAAGCCATGAATCAAACTGAAGCAACAACGATAGGACATAGTAGCAATTCGGAATCAATCGACAAGAACCGTTTATTTCTGCACGAATTCATCCATCGACATCACACTGCAGAGGAGGAGATCACAGATTCACAAGTCGTGCGACACAACCAGCACAGCACAAGAGTACCACCGGATCTCACAAATCTTGCGGCCAGATCAGCTACACGCCGCTGCTAAAAACACACGCTTTTCTTTGATTTGCCTGCTTACTGGTAGTAGATCAGTTGGCGGCGGCGGCGGCGGCGCCGTCCTCGGCGGCCTTCTCATCCGCCTTGGTGTCCCCCTCCGGCGGGGGGTTGAGCTGGAAGGCGGAGATGGGGAAGGCGCGGCCGAGCCCCGCGGGGGTGCGGAACACGATCTTGGTGCCGGAGGGGCTGACGACGATCTCGGAGAGGGTGACCCAGATGAGCAGCTCCTTGCTCTTGACCCCGGCCAGGCCGTGCATCCGGCCGCGCTCCACGAACGCCGTCACCTCGGCGGCGTACCACACCTGCTTGCCGATGCTGTCGAAGGTGTGGGTCACGCCGCCGGACTGGCTCTGCCGGAGCCACACGAACCCGGTGCCGCGGTTGTAGCCCACCTCCTCGAGCGACGGCAGCGGAAGGAGCCCGTCCGGCAGGCCCAGCTCCACCAGGAACTCCCGGGCCTTGCGCTCGCAGAGCTCGTGGCCGGTGTGCACCTCCGCGCCCGACCGGTGGTCCTCGATCAACTGCGACGCCATCGCCGGGGTGTTGTGTTTCTTGCTTCTTTCTTGCCGGTTTGGATTGGTCTGGTTTTCGGGGCTTTCTTGCGGGGAGTTTGGGGAAGACCAGGAGCTGTTTTTATAAGCGTTGCCACACTTTCACGGAAAACGCAGAAAGGGAGAGATTCCCGTTTCCTTTCCTGCCCTCTCTGCCCCTGTTTCATAAGTTTTCAGAAATTTCGGCAAGAATCTATCTGTTTTCTGCAAAATTGCATAAAATTCCAATGTTTTGAGGACACTTTGATTGGAAGAATGTTTCTTGTTGTTAGGACCGCAAATGATAATCCACTCATCACAGAAAAATACCTTACATATCATTGCAGAACCGTATAATGTCTACCATTATCGTCAATGTCCGTTAGTTCCCCCTGTTACATACAATCGTAATACCTAAAATACCCTTTACAATTGTGTGGCTGACTAGCGAGACTCACATGGCCGTCCCTCCATCTTCTTCTTATTCCCTCTTCATTAGCCATATCCTGTTCTACCAATCGAGTACATGAAAATACTCCTTGAAGAAAAGAAGAGAAAATTAGGAGAAATACTCAATGGTATAGAGGGGATTGTAAAAGCAATGGCAAAATAGTCTTTTCTCAGCCTTTTAACAGTTTGACTAACAGAAAAAAGTCAACAATGGCATATAGGACAATGTTGAACTGATTACAATGGTTTGTCAGAGATATTGATACGGAGCACAAATATCAGTCGTATATATTTGACAGATACGGGAATACCTGAGTTCCTGTCAGGAGAATATTCGAATATGGAATATGGATATTGTGCGAACAAAACGTCCGCATGTAGCACATCTTTCACTTTTGGCTTTTGCACACGCACCCGCCACGTGCCAGGCCAATACTGAAGGCGACAAGGCCTGATTTGGTCATTAATGCAAAAGCCTAATTAGGTCACTAATGCGAGGCAAAACAGCCATACCACATTTTTTTTTGGCATGCAAGTTTGTCACTAATCATACATTGATAATATAACGTTAATATATTATATATGTGTTATAAATAATCTTTATTTCTTGCATTATCCAACTGAAAATATTCATATCTATATTGAATCTGATCTGTATCTGCCTCATATTCGTAATATATCTTATATTATTTATATTCATATTCTTATCTAACACTATCTATATTTGACTCTGTAATAGTTACAAAAAGGATACAAAATGAATGATATTTAACCATATCCAATCCGATTACATTCCTAATCTATGGTAAGCTTTCTGAACCGTGCACTATTTCAAACAAAAGAATTACATGGAACTTTTGACACGTAAGTCTAATGGCCACAAGAAGGAACAGATACACACAGCTAATACGAGCCTTGGTCCTATGCTCCATGTACAATGCTGTGTACCCATATAGATGCTAACTAAAAATTCTTGAATATACACGATTTGGATGTCAAAATAGTGAAGAAGTTTTAAAAAATCTTGAATACATATAATTTGCATGTTTAAATAGTGAAGAAGTTTGAAAAAAATTCTTGAATACACATGTATTTGCAAATTGAAATAGTAAAAAGTTCTATTTGGCTTCCTTGATATAAAAATGCTTCTAATTGGCCCCCTCCATGTATTTATGGATGCTATCCCACATGTCCTAGCACAGTAGAGAACACCAAGAAGCCGGGTAAAAAACCTTTTAAGCACAAGGTTCTCACTAGAACAGGATGAGCGCAAGTTGAAGTGACTGCAAGAACTGCTGATCTTGTTGTCTTCCATGATGACATAGATGTTACGTGCAATCTCTTACATGTCCCATATCATCATAAAGACAATATATCTTGTTGTCTTCCATGATAACATAGATGTTACGTGTAACCTCTTACATGTCTCATATCACTAAAGGCAATATATCCGGTACTAACGGACTTTTCAATGCTAATGTGCTAACTCTCCAATAGAACCCTTAGATCTAATTTCTGTAGCTGAGATGGAGCAAGGTGAAAACCCACCAACCCACTTAAACACACTAGCGAAAAAACACCCTGGAAATCTCCTCCTTTCGACCACTCCAGCCCGTGGCCGGCACTGTTCCTCACCTTGACCGACACGACGCTGCTCCTCCCCATGCACGGCGTGGCGCCGCTCCTCCCCGTGCCCAGCAGTCCAGCACGCTGCCCCCAACCAGCACCTGGCCTTCCCCCTCACGGCTGCCTCCCTCCTCCCCTCTCACACCCACCGCCCCAAATTGCATCAGTGAAAATCCAACGTCTTCAAATTGAGCTCAATTTCTAGATTTTGCAATACCCAATTTCTGGATGATTGATTATGATTCAAATCGAGCTCCTTTTGCAGATGGTCACATTGTACTCCAAGGTTAACCGGAAGATTATCATTTCAGCTGGAATTTGATAGCATGTATGTGGTTGTAATTAGACTTTTAGCATGTCGGGGTTATATGAAAATCTTTTGTTAAATAATTGTAAACAATGCTCCTGCAGAGGCTGGAATTTGAAGCTTTTGGTTGTAATTCGACTTGTATGTGAGATTGCATCACTGTAAACAATGAGTTGTATGAAACATATGTACAGGTTTTGGAAATGATTAGTGCATCATGGTGCAAGGAGAGGTATGCTGTCCATGTGTTGTATTCCCAGATGGTGTATATCCATTGGTAATGAGAAATTCCTGAAAAAAAAATAGTGTATGTCCAGATTGCAATTGCTTCTTCAATTATTGCAAATTGTGTGCAGCTGATATTATTTGGAGCTACATGTGGAATAAGAGTGGTTGATAAGTATGGTTAGCATTGTAACAACTTGTGTAATTCATGGAATTTGTGAACTGACTTGTGTGAATAAAGAGCTGAAAAACATAGCTTCATTGTGCCATATTCAGAATTGAATTCAAGTCTTAGTGTAATATACTAGTTTTAGAATACAGAGCTGAAGAAAACAACTGCCGCTGTGAACTGAATTCATGCCAAAAAAAAAAAGCCATATTCTGGAATAAAGAGCTGAAGAATATTGTTTCACATTGTTTCAGAATGCACAACTGCAATGCATGTGTATGTCCAGCTTGTAGAATCCTAAAAAAAATCGCTAAAGTAGCCCAATTGCAATGCTTGTTTGAGATTGTTTCAGAATACAAGAATATTTGAAGTAGCATGAAGCATGTCCAGTACTGTTGCTGCATGGGATTCAGAAACGACTTCCAAGTTCCATGAAATTTAAACCTGAGCTAGAGCTTGGGAGCTACCCACTTATCCGTATCATGGTGGTGCGATTAATGTGCATTCCAAAAATGATTTGCACTGGAAGAATTACATTCTCAAATACATCTCAGTTACATTAATTTTCACAAAGACAATTGCCTACATTCTCGGTTACAATTCATTTTCACAAGACAAATACATGCTCAGTTTCTATTCATTTTACAAGACAAATATATGCTCAGTTACAATGTAGGACGAATTCATACATTGAAACTTTGCACTATATTTTGCCCCAATTTGCTTCTTCACTGCCTGCACCAATTCCAGTACAAGAAAAAAAATTATACTCTAGATTTGCACTGCATTTTGCCCCAAATTGGTTCACACGATTACAGAAAATTACCCCAAATTGGTTCTTCACTGCCTGCCTCATTGTCAGGTGCAAGGTCCAGACTAGAGGCCGTGGACGAACATGGGCCAGAGGGGGCGGGTTCGACGGCGATGCCGAGATGGAGCAGAGGCCATCGCCGGTCGTGGGGTGGAGAGTGCGGGGTCGGCGGAGCGGAGGTCGACGCTGGGCATGGGGCGAAGGCGTCACTAGGCGTCGGTGTCAAGGGAGACATCAGGGTGGGGCGGAGACCGTCGCTGGCGTCGCGGGGTCGAGGTTGTCGCCGGTAGGAGGGTGGTGCCGAGTGGGCCAGCGTGGGGGTAGGAGGGTAGCACCAACCGAGATGGCAGCGCCGAGCGGGGCCGCGTGGGGGAGGATGGCGTGTGGGCGTGGTTGTGTGGGATGGCGCAGTGCGGCGTGGGAGGAGGATGGCAGAGGCGGGGAACCCTAGTTTCCCTCCCCGCACGAACGGACGAGAACGGGTGACTCGATCAAGAAGAAGAAGAAAGAGAGTTGGCCTGGGAGGAAGGAAAGGAAATTGGGGGGGCTCTTTCGCTAAACCTCCGATGATCTGAGCCGCACGAACTTGATGTAAGGGCCCTTGCGGAGAGTTAGCACCTTAGCACCAAAAAAAAAAACGCATTAGGAGTAGATACGCTGCCACAAAGGCAAAATAGAAGATGAGAGGCAACATAAGATACGGAAAAAAACAAACAAAAGAAGCCATCAAACACAGCGTAAGCAAGATCTTGGAGTTATTTTATTTTTCATTGTTTTGGGGATTTCAACGGGCACACCATATGCAAAAGCTTTCATAGAGTGTAGCCAAAACGAAAAAATAACCTAAATCCAACACTCAAGGCATGTAACCCCTCATCCATAGCTAATATGGACCACTAGGATGCATCCCTTGATGATCCTCTTACCCCACAAGACTCACATCAAGTGCTCGGATTCGTTCTCTATACATAGCTATATTTGCATGGTTTGAACCGTTTAACACCACTGGTAGCAATGGGCCTTCTTCCATTTCATGGACGTCCAAGTCTCCTCTACCGCAAGGCCTCCCAGGCTCCCAGCCCAAGTCTATGTAATCTTCATGTTCTCTCTTAGGTTAGGTGTCCTATCGTATGTGTTTGATTCAAATGATTGCATCAAAAGAATTTTATGAGATAGAAAGTATATAATACCTTTTGTGTTCCTTTGAAAATTCCAATGCAACTTTGGTCTTGTTCTCTCCATTCTCTATCTATTCAATTATTATGTACTTTTATAATTAATGCATTTTTTTTTGTACAATCAAACAACTTACTTCAACATTTCCTATGAATTTCGATCCAATGGGATTCAAACGCTTGGACTTTCCAATCCAGCAATTTTTCTATTCATGTGTTTTAGAATCATACGAATTAAAAAGACCCTTAACATTAGTGGAGTTATCAACCGGTTTGGTTAAGCACATAATAGAATTCAGGGCAATATCCAAAAGTCAGTACCACTATTTATGAAACAAGCGTCCTTGTGTATCCCACGTGCTGACCCATGACTAGAGTTTACGTTATCGTCAAATATCGCTCGATATTCCTGATAATCTAGGCAGCGTTCTTTTCAGCTTATAAGCTACGTTTGCTTATAAGCTGGAAATTTGTAGCTCCTTGGTAAGGACATCCGAGGGATCAAAAAATTATAGAAAAAATGGTTTTGAGAGCTTTGCGAAGAAATAGTAAGACGTGCAAAAATTGGCCACCAAACGTCAAAGCGTTTGACTTGTACGAAAATAACAAATTTCTAGTTTATAAACAAACGTAGCTTATAAGCTAAAAAGAATACTGCACTAGTGTATGCCGACTCGACTTGATATGGCAAATGGATGATACAAACCGACCAAATCTCAAAAGATTAAATTCAAGCTCACAATCAGGAAAAAACTAATAAAAACCATAAAAATAGCATTCATAAGTTTGAACCGTTTGGTGTGAATTCTTTTAAAAAAACATAGAAATAACAGATTGTTTTGACCTTTCCCGAGCTCAAAAAATTGGGAAAACGTTAAAAAAAAATTAGAAAAGAGTGTTGTGGATGCCAGATCAATCCGGCGTGGAGGCCAGCGCAGCTGTGTGGATGCTCAATCTAGCCGTGCTGGAGGCCATCGACGCCCTAGAGGCTCCATCCGGCTCCATGGAGGCCCGATAGCGAAGGGGTGGAGAGTGACGGGAAGGGGAGTAGCCGGACGACGAGGGGAGGGAGGGAAGTGAGCGAGAGGTGAAGGGAAGGGAGCTTGCATCTAGCGGTGCAACAGGGGGACTAGGATGCATCTCTAACCATTTTCCCTTTGTTTGGTCCCTTTTCTCGTTTTCTTTCTCATATTTGTTTCTTCATTTTCCACCGTTCTCAACGGTATCCTTTTGAAAAAAAAAATGATATAGAAAAAGGAGAAGGAATCCCTATTTAAAAATGGAAAAGAAAATCCCTTTTAAAAAGAAACGATGAAAAAAAACTGTTGGAGCATTGAAAAAAACGAGATTCCCTTCATGACAGAAATGGGAAAGGGGATGGAACTCGGTTGGAGATAGTCTTAGCAAGGGAATGCTACGGTTTGACAAGAATCATGATCCGTTATTCGAGAAAACCAATTGGTTTTCCTTAAAAACCGATCAATTTTCGAGGAAGGGACCGTTCAATCGATTTTACCATAAAATCAATCTTTTTCGATACACATTTGTTGGTTCCGATGACAATGGGTCAATTTTCGAGGTAAATATCATTTCATACCGATAATTCAATTTGATATTTGATTTCTAAATTTTGGTTGGTTTGAAGTGAATTTTGCTCCATATTTGTCATCGTTGCGTAACGATTTTCTATGTCCAGACGGTATGGCAAACCCTGGCACGAGAGACCTACGGACGGCATTAGAGCAGGAAATCATGAATGATGAGATTCAGACCTCAGCAAGCGGCTGCAGCCTCACGCGATGCCGAGCAGTTAGTTGCTAGAACATTTTTTACTATTATTTCTGGACTTAATTTGGTCCTGAGAGCACTAGGGATTGACCATGTCCAACGTCTCCCTTCACCTCCCTTTCTCTTCCCGAAAAGATTATATTTTCCTTCTTACTTCAATAGATTCTCTTCACCGTTCTCTGTCGGATGGGATTCTCTTTTCTATTTTCCCTAGAAAAGAATTCTCTCTCTTTTCCTTATAACATTCCATTTAAAGGAATACTATTGAAGATAATGGAAAATATAGAAAAAGAATTACCGTGAAAATAATAAAATGAAGAGAATATGATAACATGCGGTCTTGGCTATTACCGTGAAAATAATAAAATGAAGAGAATATGATAACATGCGGTCTTGGCTGCTCCGTTTGTTTCATGGGGGATGCAGGAAACTATTGCTATCAGTGCTCCCACTATCATGGGCATCCAATGCCACCCACCTAACTTTGGTTTGTGTGGCAAAAATCTACACTACTTCTGCACATAAACTAAAAAACACAATTGTAAAATAGGAATTACCTTTTTCTAGATGCAGCAGTCCAATCTTTAGTACAAATCAAAACTTGCACAACCTCAGAATCTAAATGACTACGAAAAGGATCAATCACATGCCCACCAGCACTAAATGCGGACTCCGAAGCAACGGTCAAGACTTGAATAGACACGACATCTCGAGCAAGTCTAGAGAGAGTAGGAAACTCAAACTACTTTAACTTCTACCATGACAAAATATCAAATTCTTTTTTATCTTTTGCTGTCCACTGCACTATTGGTTACTCCATATACATTTCCAACTCATTTTTTGTGCATTGATCAGTGGAAGAACTACCCTGCAAGTACTTTCCAAGGTTTGTATCAAGTTCATCATCACTCTCAATGATCCATGTCCATTTGAGAAACAATATTCTATGTAGTGACAGTGTTAGATGCTATTTTCAATGTAGCTTCATGTGAAGTTGACACAAAAACTTGGAAGAGTTGACTAATAGTACTCATGAGCTTATCAATTTCCTGTTAAGCATTCTGTTGGTAAATCTTTTCACTACAATAGTGCAATAACTTGCTTTTGTGTAATATCCTCATTTTCAAAAATCAAAAAATCATTTGCATCATGCATTGCATTGCATTAAAATTCTTTTTAAATAAAATAATTTTCAATAAAATGAGTATGTTACATGTTTAATAAAAACTTTAAAATTAATTGAGTTGTTTGCAAATAATTTTGTGTGGTAATTAAAGTATAAGTATTTAAATTGCAAAAGAGAAAATAAAATTATATTTGTAAATTGATTTTTAAAAGAGAAAATCAGAAAAGGCAATTTTTAAACGTCCCCTTGCTCTTGGCCCCACCTGTCATTCCCTCTCCCCTTCTCTCTCTCTGTCTTCCCTCTTTCTCCCCTACTCCCTGTTTCTTCTTTGTTTCATCAACACAGGAAACCTCCCCTCCATTCACTCCCTAACTCCCTAACCCCATAGCTTTAATCCATCTTAATCCTCCTTAATGGTTTCATAACCTCCATTGGTGGAGTAACACCCAATAAACCCTCTCCATCTCTCCCTGTCTCCCTCAAAAATCCAGAGCCCAAGCTCCCCTTCCCTTTTGCTTTCTTCTTCGATTCGGCTTGGGTAAGTCACCAGTGTCCAAATCCTTCGAGAACCCCCTTCCTCTTCACCCCAATAACCCATTTTTGCCGTCGCATTGCCAGGATTGTTGCCGGTGTCGCCAAGCCGAAGCTCTTCATCGCCGGCGCTGCCACTGCCTCTTCGCCAATTTGTCGCCATTCCTCGGTAATTCCCCGATCCAAGCCCTCCCTTAGCATTATCTTAGCTAGGGGAAAGTTTCTCCTCGGTCAATTTGACCAGAGGCTCGCAGGGGAGCGTCGCCGACCCATGAATCTTCTTCCCATGGCGGTCATACCGTCGAGCAGCGTCGCCTCTCTGGCGAAACCCACCCCCTCGAGCTCCCTAAGTCGCCGCCGAGCTCCCCCACCCCGCCAGCCTCCTCCTTTCGCTGCCATTCGGCCGGGCGCCGCCACGCCGCCCCAGCGGTCACCGACCTCGTCGCCGCCCTCCTCCCACGCCACCCTTCCCGGGACCGCCGCACCCTCCTCTTTCCCTCCTCGGCCGGCTCCGCGCGCCGCCCTTAGCCATTGCCACCGCTGCCCCTAGCCATTGCCACTGCCTCCCCTGCTACGGGCGTGATGGGCGAGTCCCACCTGCGTCGATTGTGCCTGGGGTGGGCCGAGCCGCAGCGTGAGCTCGTCGCGTCTTTGGGCGACCCGCGTTATGCCTTCTTTGGTGTTGCTCGCCTCGCGCCTAGGCCACGCTTCGCATAAAGCTGGCCGAGCTGGTGACCCACCGCTTAGCCGCCATCGCATCTGGCATGTGCCGCGCCAGCCGCCTAGGCTGAAAACCCGCTTCGCGTAGACCAGATCTCGCCTGCTGCATTGCCGCCATGAAGCCCGCCTCATGTTGCCGCTCACTTCTTTGCCCTTGCATTTGACCACACTTGCCACATCTTGAAAGTCGCTAGCACGCTGAGTGGGCCACGTCTCTAGGCCAAGCCCGTTGGCCGATTTCCTTTTTCTAATTTTGTTAAACAGTAACTTGTTTATTTCATAACTTTAATTCTACAAATCCAAAAATTACAAAATAAATTCCATAAAGTTTGTAAAAATGTGTTCTACCATTCAGTAAATTTTCATGATTTATTGAGCATATTTAATTTTCTACTTAATTTATATATTAATGACAAATGCCCTTAATTTGTTGTTTTGATAATTTTGTTTTAACAATTTGTAAATAAATATTATTTGACCAGAAAGATTACATGTACCTATTTGAGATGAATTTTGCATAAGCATGAGCATGCATATCATTTTATGTTTTATTTTTGTGTGTTTATTTTTGTTAATTACTTTGTTAGGATCTAGCGACGATAGTTTTGCGATCAACCCTCCGGAAGATCACCAAGGCTGTGCTGATCAAGGCAAGTGCTGAACTTTTGTACCTATGTTTGTCAAATGAATTTGTTAGATGTTTAACTTGCATGCTATGTTAAGACCTAAAAATACAAATTGCTTAGTTGTTAGTTAAAAGCCCTCAATTAAGGATATCGTTATAAAATCATTCCTTGCTACCCTAGGTTAATATAATATTGCCAAATAATTCCAACACCCTTAAATTAGGTTTTGATTATATTATCTATGCTCAGTTGCAATCATATTAAAATTGGATACATGATGATAATCTCAAATACTTGTTTAATTAATGATTTCAAAGACAGTTGAAGCTGTCATGTTTCAAAGTGGGCATAGTTGAGATAGTGGGTGCTATCGGGTAAAAATGTTTTATAAAACCTGATCGGGGTGGATGGTTGCAAGGTTGGTGCAGCAAGTACGAGACTTGGGCCTAGTGTGGGAACCACCTTGGTCCCTAAGGACCGATTCCTTGAGGTAGACGAGCTAAGTACAACAGTGCGACCATGTGTGCCTGTATGGGCAGGCCCTGGCTTAGTACCCCTCGGACTCCAAGTTTTGGCATTCCAGTCGGTGGAGGAAGCCGTTGGTGCTATTCTGCAGGCGCAAGAGGGGCATTGCTGTGGAAACCTTAGCGGAAATGTCCTAACTAGGAAGATGTTGGAGAAAGGCCATGTGGTGATCATTTTTTCTTGGGGGCACCTTAGGAAGAACCACCTCGCATGGGTAAAGCGTACAACCTCTGCAGAGTGTTGTGAGCGATGAGGGTGTTTACATGGTGGGTGCCGTGAGTATCCAGGTTGGGCAAAACCGGTTGAGGCCGGAATTTCAAAGAAAACAATTCAAATATTTGTTTTTCTCTCAATACTTTTCAAACCGTTTTATAAAATCTTAGGCAGACTTGCAAAACCGGTTTTATGCAAAAGAACCATATCCTTCCCTTGTAAACCTTAGATGCATTTAGTCAGCATTGCTTGTTGAGTATAATATATACTCACCTCGCCTTTTACATGGGGCTGCACATTCCAATGAGCAGGTCTGGATCAGCACTGCCCCTGCCCCGATGAGGAGATGTACTAGGACGAGGATTTCGCCGAAGGAATCCAGGATGAAGACTACCCCGAAGCTTAGGAGCGTGTTTCTACAGTTCTGCCTATGGAGTTGGATTTCATTTTGTTGAAGTTTAAACAATGTTCTTATGAGTTTTTGCTGATGTTTGTAAGGCCTTGGTGCCAAACTATTGTAATAATGGTCGTGTTGGCTGTACTCTGATGTATTTGGTTTAAGCGTGAGATGATTATGATCCAACCTGTTCTATTGTGTGTACTAGCTACTTGATCCAGGTACTAGTACAAGTAAAAGCACATCAGGAATTCGATTCCGTTTTTCGGGTCCCGACATTTTGTACCTAGGATCCAGAAAACATACCACGGCAAGAGCCAAGTTGGACGTTTCCCAGTATTTATCATATTTAACTTTCATGCATTGTGCCATTGAATCTACAACTTGATCAAGACTATAGCACCAATCCTCAATTGCAAGCTTAATCTAACAAAAAAGAGTGAAAAACAGATTTGCAGTTGGATATGAAGTGCCAGAAAAGAGCTCAGTTGCATCATAGAATCTCTTTAAACATGTTGCCAATGATTTTGCCATGGACCAATCTTGTCTGTTTGGAGCACAATGAACATATTTGCTTCTATAGCTTAGAAAAAGTCTATCAAAAGTATGCCTATAATAAATAGCTTGTTTCAGCATTAGATAAGTGGAATTCCACCTTGTACGAACATCTAAGGACAAGCCATTTTTTGTATCCAAGTCACATTCTTATGCACAATAAATTCCTCATACTGCAAGGGAGAGCACTTTACAATTGCAACCATATTTCTAATATTTGCTATTGCCGATGCAATTTTCTTCAATCTATCTTGTGCAACAAGGTTTAAGATATGATTTAAACACCTCACATGAAAGAAAATACTATCACATACCAATGGTGTCTTCCTTAGTTTATGTACTACTCCCTTAGCACACACGTTGACCTCACATGAAAGAAAATACTATCACATACCAATGGTGTCTTCCTTAGTTTATGTACTACTCCCTTAGCACACACGTTGTTGGCTGATACATTACCCAAAGTAAGTGCAAGTAATCTCCTATCAAGATTCCAATCCACAATGCAATCATAAAATTGTGCGCACAGATTCTTTCCAGAATGATGCCCTTCTACATGCATGAACTTAATAATTCTCTTTTGCATGCACCAGTTGTCATCTATCCAATAGGCTGTGATGCATATGTAACCTTTATTTTGATTTGAGGTCCACATATCCATAGTTGTACTAAATCGACATTGAAGTTTTTTCAAGTACTCATACAACCTTTTCTTTTCCTCTCTAAATATTGACATTGTATCTTTTTGAACAGTAATGCGACTCTTAATTGGAAAGCTAGGATGCAATGATTTGATAAACTCCACAAAGTTTTCATGCTCAACAATGTTAAATGGCTATTCATGCATGATAATTGCCAAATAAAATTTTCTGAGACTATCAACCTCATCATACCTGTATGTTTGCACACTTGCATTGTCAGTGTCACATTCATTCTTCTTCAATTTCAGTAACTGCTGACCTGATTGCACATGGTGCTTGTTACTCAAGTGATTCCAAAGGAGGATGTTCCTCTTGAACCTTCACATCGCGCTTTGTAAATGCACTTAAAACATTGAGCCCAATGCTCAGTAACCACTACACCATGTGGTCCTTTCTTTTCAACTTTATACCTCTTATAGTGCTCCCAAACATCAGAGCAGCATTTCTTTGATCTCTTCGCAGGAGGATTGTTCTCAGTGCTATTGTCAACATCAATGGGTGCCTCGGCTGCTCTTGTTCCTACATTTGCACCTCCAGCATTGCCACCACCGTCCGCACTAGGAGTGGCTGCAGTCCCACTGCAACTGCCCACATGTGCAGCAGTGGTAGGTGGTTGTGTCACCGCCACCAAAGCTTGACCCTTCTATGTGACACTTGCATTGCTTGACGATTCCATTATTTCCATAACAATGCACAGATCTAGCACAAATAAATTAAAATTGAATGCATAAGCCAACAAGTAAGGCAGCCCAAATTTAATCATATAGAAAGACCAAATGAGTAACACAATTTATCAAAAGCAAAAATATGCAAGAACAAAAGGGGTGAATTTGTTTAATGAATCAAATATGATTAGACAAGGCATCTTTAATGCAGTTTGCAGTTTTTCATTGGCACAAGAAGCCTAATGGACAAACAGAGAAACATTATGGCAACTGAGCAATCAGCAGGTCAGAATACTTCTCTGTGTGAAAGCATGCACAGAAATCAAGCACAATTGGCTCTTACCACGCATGTTGCCTAATTAATATTTGCTAATTACACGTATTATTTGCAGTGGAACTAGCCTTTCAATAAAACAAAGAAGACTGTGGAAGACAATATATAGATTATAGAAAAAGCATATTATAAGTAGATTCTAGAACTAGAAGCATTGTAACAATCTTTTAAATGCCCCCAACAATTAACATCTATTTAATATAAATATATCCCAAAACATGGGTGACCAACAAATTATAAAACTAGAACAAAATCACAGCAACCACACCTGGGAAAGCACCACTAAACAAACGGTAATCAGAATAAAGATCAATCAAATGTTACACCAGTAATGAACAGCTAATAATGGGCAAACAAAGAAAAGGAACACAAAACTATTAGCACAGATAAGTACACCAAGGCATAAGGCAGCAACAGCACAAACCCCACTTGAAATTGTGCACTAATCTAAACAAATACCCCGGTCTTCGCCAAGACAGCAAGAAAATCCAGAAGGCATGCTAAACCCTGTCTATATCTCATTTAGAGAGCTTACTAGCAAGGGCATATATATAATATAAGCACGTTAAGCAGCTCAACAGTAAAGTAGTGATTATTTTTCTAAAACTTCATCACTAAACATAGAACAACACCAATGCTTGATTAACAACACTAGTCCATCATAAGACAGTGAATCAGGACAGAGAAATATACACAAGTGAATCACATATTCACATAACACACAGCAAGGGAGCAACCACATCATGTGCAATTCCAAACCATGCCCTCAAGAAACTAAATTAACAGCATAGGCAATCCATTCCCCAATTGAAACAACAGCACACCACCAGAATCAGGAGACGACGACACCCTCTCCCGAATCGCACCCATAACCCGAACTCAATCCTCTCCTGGACGCAGCAGCCACACTGGAAACTCTCGGAAATCTCCCTCCACAGAGCGTACGCAAGATGAAAATAGCGCTCCGTGCTCGTGACCCTCGACGAGCCACCCCTCGCTACTACTCGTTGGCATTCCCTTGCTCTATGGCTCTACCCAGCTGCTCCAGTGCTCCGGCAGACGGCGGATCAGCCGGTGCGCACGCCCCCCAGGCGCCACAGTATTTCAAAGATCAACCCGGGCAACACAACCACCATGACCAGCCGGCAAGCAACCCCACTGTCGACGATTTGCGTCGGCAATGTATTTTAGGGGGCGATGGGAAAAATCACAACTACGATGGTAGCACAGGGAGCCGAATTTATACAGGTTCGGGCCCTCGGGGGAGGTAATACCCTACTCCTGTGCTCGTGTATTGTATTATGGTGGATGATGATGATGATTGTAAGATGTGTGAATGGATCTCGAACTAGGGGCCCCGGACCCTCTTTATATAGTGCAGGGGGTCGGGTTACAGATAGAATCCCTAATCCGCGTATGGAAGATACAGATATAACCGATTCGGCTACGCCTATTTCCATGTATTTGAGTAGGAAATGAATTCGTTTCCTTGTAGATCTTCTCTAGTCGCGCCAGCCTCCAAGCCGGCCTTCTGGAAGGCCCAATTAACTCGGCCCCAAGGAGGTGGTACGTCTAGTAGTGTATCTTCGGATACCCAGGGTCCATGTTTTCCACAGTAGCCCCCGAGTGCTTCGGGACTGAGTTGTCTTGATCCGGGGTTCAGCTCACAGTCCTTCGGATGTTACCCGAGTGACGTCACTCTTCGTCTGGCTGATGGAGTCTGCTCACCGAGTAACCTGCTGATCAAACAACACAGTTGCAAAGAACTCGAGAAAAATTCTCAAGTTTATTAAAGATGCCTGGCACCCAGCCCGACAGATTGGAATGCTGGCTAATGGCCCCACGGAGAGGCATACCAGAAGAGTGGATTTTGCCAAGTGAGCAGTGCCACCCAGCGTTATCCTCCCTGTTACAACTTATGGCATTCAAGCCTACCTTGCAGAGCTCGACATTCGATCCAGCATGGGATATGTCACAACTTACGTAGGGTATTCAGGCGCCCTGACCCGACTAGTGCGGAGTCAAGCTAGTGATCCCCAGAGGAATACGCCCGCCTCCAAGTTGAGGTCCTCCTAGTGGTGTTTGTCTTGGCGACAAACGATCCGGAGATATGCCACTGAGACCCAACTGAAGAGGTAACTCTTTGGCGCCTAATCTGATTAGAAAATCAGACCAGCCATTGACCCCAAGAGGTACACCAAGAGCTGAGTTAATTTTTGCCCAGGTGGTGCTTGTCTTAACGGCAAACGATCCGGAGATGTGCCACCGGGACAATTTAAAAGAACTTTTGATGTGCGGTCCAGCTAAAAGCCAAACCAACTACCGTCCCCAAAGGGCACATCAAAAGCCAGGTTGCAATTTTGGGAAGCGCCCACTCCTCAAATTGAAGACTGGCAAAGAGCCCAACAAGGGGCACGCTATTTTCCCGACTGGACTGACTCGAGTGACACCTGTACCCGAGTAAGCCGTGTACAACTTTCGGCCCTTATAGGGCATGTCCTCCGGGATCAGAGCCCAAGTCTTGAAACGACAATTTTAGGGCTTCATTTCCTTCCCGTCTGGCACGGAAACGAAACGTTGCCTGCTTCCTTTTAAGTGAAACACACCGGAGAGTTTGAACCGGTATGCTTACACTGTGCGCCTAAATCGTTCGCCTCCCCGAAATACTCCGCTAGGGTTTTTGCGCTTTCGCAGCCTCCAAGCAACCCTAGCGCCGCTACCGTCGCCAAACTCCAGATCCACCACATTCCAATGGCGGTGGACTAGGCAACCTCAAACACCACCGACGAGCGGTTGCAAGCCCTTGTTGACGTCGGCGTTCTCCCTACGCCAGAGCTCATTGATTGGCACGCCACTGCAGGTGAATCCTCCCCCACTCCTCATCAAGAGGAAATCGAGGTCTTCGAATCTTTCTTCTTCCGTGGGTTTGGACTCCCCGCATCCTCCTTTCTTCGTGGTCTACTTAACCATTATGGGATTGAGCTCTTCCATTTGAATCCCAATTCCATACTTCAACTTTCAATTTTTGTTCATCTTTGTGAGGCTTTTCTGGGGATCGCTCCCCATTTCGCCCTTTTTCACCATCTCTTCTTCTTGAAGGCCTACCCCACCGACAATGCCCCCAAGGCTGTTGGTAGGGCCGGTTTTCAGCTTCGTAGCGGCCTGAAGAAAGGGTATTTTGCCTTGCCGCTTCGGACGTCTTTGAAGGGGTGGAATCAGGATTGGTTCTACTGCTCCAATCCTCCCCCCAGTCTTCCTTGTTTTGATGGGAGAAAGCCCCGAGCTTCCTCCTCTTGGAACTCTCCCCCTCTTTCCTCTGAAATGGATCAGGTGACCGAGTTACTTGGCCTGATTCAACATCTCAAAGACGAGGGGCTGACCGACGTCGCTAGAGCTGTTTCCTTCACAAAGCGCCATATCCAGCCGCTCAAGGAGAGGATCCGGCTCAGGTTCGAGTACACCGGGCCGTCTGATTCTACTCGAGAAACGAATGTCCCGATCTCCAACTCGGACGTCATCAATCGACTCTCCGAGTTCTTCGCTCCCGGAACTATTTTTCAAATTAAGGGAGTCCTAGGAGTTTCTCCCTCAACAATCCACCCCCAGAGGTAGGGATCAAGTATTCTTTCTGCTTGTGTCAGGCAATCCTGTGTTGATGCTTATTTGGTAACGTCGTGCTCCTATGCAGAACCGCCAGGCTTTCGTATCCGTGGCTCCGACTCCTGATACCCCTGCCAACAAAGGCGAGAAGCACCCAGGGGGAGAACCTGAAGAGACCCCGGCCACCAAGAAAGACAAGGGCCCGGCTTCCTCAGCGGGGGAGAATGTCCCGCCATCCGGATGGCGAGGCCCGCGAAGCTCGGGGCCAAAGGTGGGTGAGGCTCTCAAAGAGGGAACAAGTCAACCAACTCCGGCTTCCGGGCGTAGTCAGGGGACCCATCCCCCAAGGACAGGAGGTAGTACAACGCCAAAGGGGGAAAAAAATTCAACCCCTCAAGCTAGGCCGAGAGGCCCGCCCGACGCCTCTTCGAGCAGGACTTCCACTCGAAAGGGCGCCGGTATCAAGATTAAGACTACCAACCGGTAAGCACAACTCCACCGCTGCCTGACAGTCTTCCTTCGCGTTCCCTCTAATCGAAAATTCCCTATTCCAGAAAACCATCGGTAGAGGTTCCATCAAGTCGTCCGACCGAGCCGGCATCACAGCCTGCCGAGCCGAGTCGGGGAGCACCTCCCCCATCAGCCGATGCGGTGACCCCACCAGCAGAGCCGGCGGAAGCCGCGTCGGGAGCCGGGTCGGGGGCGCTTCGCCTGCCACTGACCTCGAGACCGAATCCACCCGAGCCGAGGGCGAAATGGGCCGAGCCAGAGTAGAGAGATCCTCCGCCAGCCCCCGCCTCCCCCAGAGGAGACTGAGCCAAAGCTCTCGGCGGGCTGGAGGGACGAGGCCGGGAACTGGGCCCTTATTGACGACGAGGCCGAAGGTGAAATGAGGAAGGCCTTCTTTGAGTATGCCGCTGAATGTGGCAGAATGGCTCGGGTAAGCCTTTTGACCTGTAGAGCGAATCTTCTTTAGCTTCAGTCAGGACGGTGACTATCCTTCCTGTTTGTAGGAACTTGGCGTTTTTTCCGAGAGAAAAACCAAGTTTTTAAATTACTTCCTCCCCAAGATAGAATGGATCAAATCCATGGAAGGGGAGGTCATCGGGGTCCGGACCGAGGCAGCCAAGGAGCGCCGAGAGCTGCAAGCCAGGATTAAGGAACTGCAGGATGAAAAGTTCGACCTCGCAGGTTCCCTCCGGTGTAAGTACCCTGACCTGAGTCAGAATTGCTCGTTTTGCGCGTGGTCGGACGACGCTATGCCCCGCACCATGTGCAGCGCGCGACGCCACGATCGTCAGGCTTCAAGCAGAGCTAGCTATGTCCCAGGACCAGAAGCTAGCCCTGGAGAAGTCGGAGGCAAAAGCCGTCGCCGAGTTGGAGGGTAAGCCCACAAACCCAACCGACTCTGAACCTCCAGTGATTACACGGTTATGTAATCGTGCATTCCCTGTTCTCTGACAGAACATAGGAGGAAGACGCTAGCGCAGTACGACGTTCTTCAAAAGAACGCCAAGATTGTGCAAGCACGATATGATGAGCTCTTGGTGGCGGTGGAACCCACTCGATGCCAACTCTATGCTGGCGAAGACGAGCCGAGCTCTCGGGGCGAGCTGATCCAGAGGTGGACCGAAGCCCCCAAGCAACTGAAGGTGTGGCTCAGGGAAGTCGGCCTGACGAGTTCCAATCAAGTGCTGGGAATCGCCAAGTCGCACTATCCTCGAATCGAGCTTGACGCTATCAAGGATGGCTTCGCCTGCTCGGAAGAGGAGGCGATGGCACTGCTCGAGGAAGCGAAGCCGACTGCCGAGTGCCTTCTAGACAACTTAGAGTTGGATTTCCTGTAAAAAAATGTAGGGACTCGTAAATTATCCATATAAATGACTTCCATTTTTGACATGGCATATGCTAACCATCCTTTCTCTACTTAAGTCATGCCTCTGGCCCGAATAAACTACTTTCCTTTGTTACCCGGAACGACTTATGCTAGGCTTTGTCATAAACTTAAAGGAGAAAAGATCGATTAGGTATTGATTAGGCGCAGACTGCACCTAATTAGGTGTAGCCCCCGACTTACTAGCTTCAAGGTAGTAAGTCGAGTTAGATGAAAGATTAGGTGCGCGATTGCACACCTAATTAAGTGTAGCCCCCGACTTACTACTTAATTGACATACAAGTAAGTAGCAAGTCAGAAACTGAATTGCATAAGCGTAGAGACAATGTGAGCGAAAACTTATCTTTATTTAATTGTAAACATGGATTACAATGGTTGTCAGGTATAGCACCGACGCGATTGCTTGATGTTCCTTTATCCCGACTAGCCCCCGGGCGTACCGCCGAGTAAGTTAATCACTGAGTGGAAGTGCCTCTTTACTCGTCATCTACTTGGGGAAGAACACCGGGCGCCTCTTTACTTGTCATCTTCGCCATGCTTGATGCCTGACTTAGATGGCTTCTTGTTCGGCAGATCGCCTTCGTCGCGGAGAGTGGTGACCGCCCGCCGGATCTCGTCCAACTCGGCAGCCGCCTCGACCGACTGGGCGAAATCGCAGCTTTCCCTGTCAAGGAGGTGAGAAAACATGACATCTCCACGGACCGTGATCACGCCCCGTGGACTTGGCATCTTCATAACCAGATAGGTGTAGTGCGAGATGGCCATGAACTTGGCCAAGCCCGGCCTTCCCAAGATCGCGTGATACGCAGTCTCGAAATCGGCCACCTCAAAGCTAAGGTTCTCCATCCGATAACTATCCCGAGTGCCAAAGGTGACAGGAAGAGTGATTTTCCCGATTGGCACCGACGAGGTTCCCGAAATTATACCGTGGAACGGCGCGTCTGTCCGCTGGAGCGCCGCCCTTGGGATCTGTATCTCGCACAGAGTCTTGGCGAAAAGAATATTTAATCCACTCCCGCCGTTAACCAAGACCTTACGCAGTCGGACGCCCCGCACCACAGGATCCAAGATGAGTGGATATCTTCCTGGGCAAGGGACGTGATCTGGGTGATCTGAGCGATCGAATATGATCGGAACTTTAGACCACCGGAGATACTTGGGGGTCACCGGAATGGCTACGTTGATTTCCCGATCGGTAAGCTTTTGCTTACGCTTGGACTCATACGCATCCGATCCCCCGAATATGTAGTTCAGCTCCCGCTCGGTTTCTTGGTAAGCGTCTCCCTGGGGAGGGTCACGCTTATCATCTTGCTTGGTATCTCTCGGAGCATCGCTGTTGTGATCCTCAGTGAACTTCTTTAAGATGTTGCAGTTTTTAGCCGCGTGCTTCCCATTTGGGTGGAAGGGACACGGCACCTCCATAACTTTGTTGTAGTCGGCGGGCCGAGGCGGCCTTAGCCGACCCTGATCCGCGGCCGCTACCATCTCTTCACCCTTGCACTTTTTGTCCTTCTTGGAGGACGACTCGGGCCTGTCCTTCTTGCCTTCATGCTTGCTTGGGTGATCTTCTTGACGCTCGGCTAGGGCATCCGAGGCGGTAGCATATCGATCCGCCAAAGCGAACATCTCCTTGACGATGGTCGGGGGTTTCCGAGACATCTTTTTGATTAGATCTGGGTCGCGAACTCCTTTCTGGAAGGCTGCGACAACGACCGCCTCTGAGATCTCCCGGATTGTGTTCTTCTTCTTGGTGAAACGCCGAATGAAATATCTTAACGACTCATCTTTTTTCTGATGAGTCTGATAAAGGTCCCACTGGGTTCCAGGCTTTTCGTAAGTGCCCTGGAAATTGGCAACAAATTGGTCGCAAAGCTCTCCTCAGGAATCGATCGAGTTCTCTGGAAGGCCCGCGAGCCAGTTCTGAGCCGGAGGGGTCAGCATGACGGGCAGATAGTTTGCCATCACGTCGTATCCTCCACCCGCGGCCTTGATTGCCAAAGAGTAAATTTGCAACCAAGCCTCGAGGTCCCGTTCTCCATCAAATTTCACAATGCCTTTAGGGTTAAACCCCTCGGACCAGTTTACCTGACGGAGTCGGGGAGTGAATGCCTTGATCCCGTCGATCAACCCTTCCCCGGGGGAAGGAGATCGTCGGGGGAGATTCCGACGCGGTGGAGTACGACGCCGATCTTCGTCTCGCTCCCTGCGCCGAGCTTCGATGTCGAGGCGGAGGTCGCGGCTTGCACTCCGGCGGGCGTCTTGCCCGCGACTTCGCGTGCGCCGACTGCGCCGAGTACTACTCGTGGCAGTCTGGCTTCTGGCCGAGTTGGCCATTTGATCCCGAGTGCCTTGGACAGCCGCTGCCGTCACCATGGCCTTGATTTGTTCCATGATCAGCGTTGCGGGGTTGTTCTCTCCAAGCAGAGGACCAACATTGTCCAGAGGGTCTTACTGGCGAGGATGTTACTGGCGTGGCGTACGGAAGACCGAGTGATCTCCCATACGGACTTGAAGCAGTTCCTCCCGGACTTCCCGTGCATGACCGCGTAATTGGTCGCGCAAGTCTTCTCCGCCTTCGCGGTTTGGTTTGGCTCCTGCCTCCCCTGCGGGGCGCTGGGCCGATCCGGAGGCTTGGCCGTCCAGCATGTTGACGCCGCGGAAGTCGGGGAACCCATTGACACTCTCTTCCGACTCGGATTCTGAGAAGGAAAGGCTCAACCGATCCCGACTTGTTGGCTCGTCGATGGGAGTGATTATAACTCCCACCTCACGTGCAGGATCTTTGGTCACAAGGAGGTCCGATTGAGTTTCGGCAGAACGAATCTGCTGGAATCTTTCGGCCAAATTGACCAGTCCGAATGGCATAACCACTCGGGAATTTGGCCTAGCTAGAGTTGTCCCCGAGTCTTGACTCAGAAAGCTCGTCCCAGTGTGTCGTGCCCCGCTTCTTAGCCCGGATTGGAAAAGCCGGCATGTTATCCGATGGAAAACAGCGGCTGAGTTTCCAAATCCGAACGGGGCAGATCACGACTAAGGGATTGTGGCCCCCGATTGGATCTGAGAACGATCCTGGCCAGGAGTCAGATCGCCACTCGATGCTCTGTCGATAAGAAATGGCGAAGAAAGCGGTGGATCTGACCGAATCAAGGGAAACCCAGTGAGAGGCCGCTTGGAACCATCATCATCAGATTGGATCTCTTCTAGATCGAAATCCAGGGAAGAGATCCCAAATCGGTGAGGCTCGGTCGGAGTCGCATACCATCTCCCCTGGTAATGCGTGGACCGAACGAAGTTCGGCTCACACAACCGAAGCTCTCCGAAGTCACCGGCGATGAAGCCAAGATCTCCGAAGATGAAGCCTTGGCCAGGAGCGTAGGTGAAGACGAATCCGCCAATGGAAGCCATCGAAGTCGATGTAGTTGATCATGACGCTAGCCCCTACCTGGCGCGCCAACTGTCGACGATTTGCGTCGGCAATGTATTTTAGGGGCCGATGCGAAAGATCACAACTACGATGGTAGCACAGGGAGCCGAATTTATACAGGTTCGGGCCCATGGGGGGAGGTAATACCCTACTCCTGTGCTCGTGGATTGTATTATGGTGGATGATGATGATGATTGTAAGATGCGTGATTGGATCTCAAACTAGGGGCCCCGGACCCCCTTTATATAGTGCAGGGGGTCGGGTTACAGATAGAATCCCCAATCTGCGTATGGAAGATACAGATATAACCGATTCGGCTACGCCTATATCCATGTATTCGAGTAGAAAACGAATTCGTTTCCTTGTAGATCCTCTCTAGTCGCGCCAGCCTCCAAGCCGGCCTTCTGGAAGGCCCAATTAACTCGGCCCAAGGAGGTGGTACGTCTAGAAGTGTATCTTCGGATACCCAGGGCCCATGTTTTCCATACCCACCCCACCCCCAAAACCCTAGTGCGAGCCCACCAAACCCTAGAGCAGAAAGCGACAAGCGAGTCTTGGCGACGAAGAGGGCATACTGCTGGCAGTGCGCCTGGCCCGGCCGCACACTGCCGCGCTGGCGGTGGAGTCGACTTGATGCAGGAGGACGTGCGGATCGGTGGATGGCCGGGGAGTGCCTGAGGTGGCGAGCGGCGGGCCGAGGAGAGCTCTAGGCGGTGAGCGTTGGCCGACGAAGAGCTCCAGGCGACAGGCCAAGGTAGCGGGGAGGATGCCCTAGCTCTGCGTATCTGCCTCCTCTCCTCGTGTAGTCGTGTTCACCATTTCCAGCCCGACCAATCGGCAATGGACTCCAGGAGAACTGGAGAAGCCTAAGGTAACAAAGGATGACAGTAGGCTAGCCGGCTGGGCTTGGCCGGTTGGCCCAAATAAACTGGATATCCGAATAAGAGTTATCCGGATAATCCGTTTTCGTATCCGTATCCGTCGGATATAACTCTCCCGAATTCGAATCCATATACCAGAAAAAATATCCGTATCCGAATCCGTATACAAAACTATCCAAAAAAAATTGGATCCGAGCCTATCCGAATCCGTATCCGACCGAATTGGTCGGGAACTATCCGAACCATTTTCACTCCTAATGAACAGGTATATGGGAAACCACAAGGGGCAAAACGCTAGAAAGGGGAGCCTTAATGCATTTTGAGGACCTCAGGCGTGAAATGGTTAAAATGGAGGGTCTAAACAAGAATCTCGGAAACCTTAGGGGGTAGAAGGCAAAAAGGCCAGTGTGGATGACATGCAGTACTTAATTTTATTCAAGTGTGTCACCATTCACTATTCATCTATAGTGAAGCAGCCTCAGTGTCTTTTTTTTTAGTTTAGATGACACATGTTAAGCCTACATTTTTTTTTGCATAAAGTTCTTTTTAAATACAAATTAAATCGTATATTTCACTTTCTCCATATTTTATAGTATTTTATAAATTATTTGATTTTACCATTTTCTAGTAGTATGAAAAATAAGAAAAAATGCTAACAAAATTTAGAAAATTTGAGAAAAATTTTCCATGTGCTCATGTAATTATATATGAAACACAAATATACATTTTAATTTTACTTCGTTAAACATTTTTATGCAAAAATCTACATCAAATATGTGTCATGCTATTGATTTGGCCAAAGACGAATTGTGAATGGATTTCATAAATTAGGGACGACTTTACATTGAAGGACCAAAAGCACTCATCTGCCACAATTTAGAGAATAAAGTTAATTTTTTTAACCTCCTAAAAGAATCTATGCATAAGAGCATGCAAAATAGGCAAATGATTGAAGTTATTAAATCGTAAATTCCGCACTAGTACCATGGAGGCATGTGGCCATTTTTCCCAGCCAAACATTTTGTTTTATCAAAATCTTAAAACCACTTCTCAAAATTATAGTCAATTTAAACCAAACATACTTGGTTTCTCAAAGGTAAAGTCCACCATTTCTTGCTTTCAATGTAGCCCGGCTCAGGTTGGCCAGTTGGCCATCTTCAAGCTCAATTATAAATTCGGCTCTAATAGCCCATGTAGAGGTTAATGCGTTCGATCTGTGAGTTCTTTCATCATGGACCCGGCTTTGTTTTCGAACCAATGGAACTTCAGTGAGCTTCAGGATATTATCTAAACATCAGGGAGGAGGGAGGAATAAGGCCATCTCTAGCGGTTGCTCTATTTAGGGTGTTCTATCACTGTATCAGTGAAATTCGAGGTACATTGTTGGAGAGGTGAATAGTAAATATAGAGAGTGAAAATAGTGATAAGATTATTGTTAGGAGGTGAATAGTAATAAATAGTGATGGAGCAATGCCTCGACTCTGTAGATGAATAGTGATAGGGTTGAGACAAATGGGGTAACTATTTGAGATGACCTAAAAAGAAATTCTAAACAAAGCAGTACACGCAATACAGGCAAAAGATGAGTCACATACTTGAATGAACAAACTACAAATTTCAATCTGGTAAGCTGCTCCGCAGGAAGTAAAAGATGAGTCAAGATAATCTTGCTCCTTTTTTGCTCAATCTGGTAAGAGAGCCTTGCTCGTGTTGCTCTGCTGCTATGGTTGCTTTTGTTTCAACCATATTGGTCATCAGTGTTCAGTGATAACCCCCTGTTTCTCTCTCGTTACTTCTTCGAGTAAATTGCGCTACCGTTCATCATTAAGCAGGTTGGCAAACTCCTACTCTGCATGTTTTCCCTTAGATCACTAAACATGTATAACTGAGAATCACCGAATTAAGCTTATTAGCAGGCAAACTCGGTTAAAGGTGCATTTGGTTAGTTGAATAAGATGGAATGGGATGATACAATTCATGACTCAATTGTTTGATCGGTGGGATGGGATTAGGAATGGCAGCGGGTGTATTCCCCACCGAGGAGTACCACTATGTCCCCGTCCTCAAGAACCTAAGCCCTGCTCCCTGTCCTCGCACTCGGGGACAGTTTCTCCCTATCCTCGCTTAGGTGAACACAACTTGATGGGTCCGTTACCCCGTTGCCACTCGAGCTACGTTGCTCCACAACACCATCTCTGCTGCTCTAGCTCAAGTGCTCCTTCGTGTCGCCGTCATCATCGCTTCCGCATCGTTGTAGCTCCCAAGTGCAACAGCTCTACTCTAGCTCTCCTAGGCACTAGGGTTGCACCTCCTGTTCTCCCCCACACTGTTGTCGCTCTAGATTCGAGGAGCTCGAGTGCCACTGAGGGAGGAGACCGGACGGTATTGGATGGGAGAGGGGGGAGAGGAGTTGATGCAGCCGTGCAGTGCGCGAGTGGAACGATGCAGGGATAGAAGAGGATGGCGCCGTGTGGGGAAGGAGTAGAGGAGATGGGAAAGGGAGGGGGTGGTGCCAAGAGGACTACTGGACTGAAAGGGGTGAATGGGCGATGTTCTATGTGGTGGGAGGAGAGGAGGCGAGGAGAGGGAGATGGGTGGCTCACTGCTGGTGCTGGGAGAGAGAGCTGAGGGAGGTAGCTCAATGGCTATACTAGGAGAGGGGAACGAGGGAAGGAGAAGGGTGGGATTAGGGTTACAAAGAGTTAGGCTGGACCTTTGAGTAAAGTGGGCTAGGCCTTAGAGTTAAGTGGTTGTGACTAAATATCCAGGCCCCATATTCATCCCTGAGGGAATAAAAAGTCCATGTCCCGTGATTCCCAGCAAGGGTGGATTTCCCTGTTTCCCCGTGAGGAGACAATTTCCCGTCGTCGTCTCAATGGGATGATACGAGCGTCTGGTTGGTAGGATAAGGCAGACTATGAACCCACATGTGAGTCACACAATGAGTGATAAATTCTAGAATGCACATCTTTATAGTGGCAAATCCTGGATTATTTCATTTAATTTAGGAAATATTTCTTATTTTATGTTGTACGTGGTAGTTCCAGTTTTTGGCCAAACGATCTTGTACAACTTTTGTTTCATCGTGTTTCATCCCATTTTGTTTCATTTCGTTTTATTCCACCTCGTACCACCAACCAAACACACACCCTAAGACCTTAACACGTGGTGTCGCTCCTCCCCACAGTTATCTGGCAACTCTCCCACGCATTTGTAAACCATTCAACAGCTACGAGCCTCCTATCGTTCCCCTCCGCGTCACCACGCCTAGATTTGGCGATGAGAAGGTATTTGTGGAAATATTGATTTTTTTTACACCGAATTTTGTGAATTATCGAAAAGTTTTTGAACTGCAAGTATCTCTAACCATTTGAAAGTTTCGAGTCTTTCCAAATCCCCGGCAAAAAGAAGTTTATCCATAGCTTTTCTGGGCTGTGCTGGCGTGGACGTCGGTGGAGGAGACGAGGCTGTGTGAGCTCGTGGAATGGAGGCGGCGGCCCACGCCCCGCTGATCGCACCAGGCCACCAGCGCAGGTAACGAACCGCGCGCACGGGGAACTTTTGGCGCGTTCCTCCCCGAATCCGCTCGTGTTCGTTGTGGCAATCTGCGCTCCAGCCGCGGCAACAACCTCCCCAATCCCCATCTCCTCCCCCTACTTTATCTCCTTAAATCCTCCCGAATCAATCTCAATCTAGATCGCGCCATGGCTTCTTGGAGGTTTAGCTGACACGCGGCTGTGAATTAATCGCTCACTTCTTGGTTCATCCATCCGTGCTGCGCGCGATGGCGGCGGGGGTGGAGCAGGGGCGGAGGTACTGGCGGTGGAGCAAGGCGGACTTTTTCCCAGAGCCATCGTTCCGGAGCTGGGGCGCGTACCTCGGCGCGCTCGCGGCCACCGTACCGCGCCTCCGGGACCGCGTGGGGAGCCGGTCGTCGGAGGCCGTCGAGGCCGGCACGCTGCTCGCCGAGAGCGAGAACCCGCTGCGGCGCTGCCTGTCGTGGGTTGACCTCGCCTTCCTCGGATTCGGCTCCGTCGTTGGCTCCGGCGTCTTCGTGCTCACCGGCCAGGAGGCGCGCTTCGATGCCGGCCCGGCGATCCCGCTCGCGTACGCAGCTGCCGGGTTCTCGGCTCTGCTCTCGTCCTTCTGCTACGCCGAGCTCGCCACGGAGATCCCCTCTGCGGGCGGGTCATTCTCGTACCTCCGCGTCGAGCTCGGCGACATGGCGGCCTTCCTCGCCGCCGGGAATATACTGCTGGAGGCCGTCGTGGGGGCGGCCGGGCTCGGGCGGTCGTGGACGTCCTACTTCGCCGCGCTCATCGGCCGTGACGGCGACGCGCTCCGGATCCACGTCCCCGCGCTCGCCGAGGGGTTCAACCTGCTGGACCCCATCGCCGTCGTCGTCCTGTGCACCACCTCCGCAGTGGCCATGTCCGGCGCGCGCCTCACGTCCAATCTCAACTCGCTGGCGTCCGTGGTTGGCATCGCCACCATCGCCTTCGTCATGGCCGTGGGGTTCTCGCACTTCGACGCGGGCAACCTCTCGCCGTCCTTCTTCCCCTTCGGGGCCGCCGGCGTGTTCCGCGCGGCGGCCGTGGTCTACTGGTCGTACACGGGCTTCGACATGGTGGCCACGATGGCGGAGGAGACCAAAAACCCCGGCCGCGACGTGCCGCTCGGCCTCATCTCGTCCATGTCCGCCATCACCGTGGTGTACTGCGCCATGTCGCTGGCGCTGGTAGGAATGCAGCGATACAGCGAGATCGACGCCAACGCCGCCTTCTCGGTGGCGTTCGCGGCGGCCGGCATGAAGTGGGCACGCTACATCGTGGCGCTGGGCGCGCTCAAGGGCATGACGAGCGGCCTCCTCGTCGGCGCGCTCGGCCAGGCGCGCTACACGACGCAGATCGCGCGCACGCACATGATCCCGCCCTACTTCGCGCTCGTGCACCCCAAGACCGGCACGCCCGTCTACGCCACCATCGCCGTCACGCTCGGCGCCGCCTGCGTGGCGCTTTTCTCCAGCCTCGACGTGCTCGCCTCCGTCTCTTCCATCAGCACGCTCTTCATCTTCGCTCTCGTCGCCGTCGCGCTCCTCGTCCGCCGCTACTACGTCGCCGGGGCGACGCCGGCGTCGAAGCTGCGCACTTTCCTCGCCTTCCTGGCGCTGATCGTCGTCTCGTCCGTCGGCCTCTCGGCGTACTACAACTCGCGCTACGCCGGGCGGTTGCCCGGGTACGTGGCCTTCGGGGCCGGCTGGTTGGCCGGCACGGCGGGGCTGGCGCTGTGCGCGGAGCAGCAGCGCGCGCCCAAGGTGTTCGGCGTGCCGCTCATGCCGTGGCTGCCGGCCGCGTCCGTGGCCACCAACCTCTTTCTGATGGGCTCGCTCGGGTCCATGGCCTACCTGCGCTTCGGCATCTGCACGGCCGCCATGCTCGTCTACTACGTGCTCTTCGGCGTGCACGCCACGTACGACGTCACGCACTCCGGAGAAGCCGCACAAGCGGCGGCCGGCGATTCCGCCGACCGCGTCGAGCAGGGCAAGATTGTGCCGGCGGCGTGACACGAGGTAGTAGGGTGCACAGATTCTCCATCGTTTGCTCTTCTTTTTTCCTCTGCGTCCGGAAAACGAAGTCTCTCATTGTTTTTCTTAACGTGACTGTCGTTTACTGGTCTCTCTCAAATTGTTAGTAGCTTCAATTAATTGGGATTCAACATTCAAATTTGTTTTTCTGGGAGTTCATGCAGCTTGGGATTTATGCGAAAAATGCCACGGTCTTTCGCCTTGTGAATGTTCTGTCTGTCCTCATCAACTTTGTAAAGTATGTATGTTACGCTGCTATCAACTTGTGACTTGTGAGTCTTGAAAATTACAGTAGAAAGAGAAGCAGAGAGTCACACTAGTACAGATGGACACTGGGTTTAAAGGAGAGTAGTACAATAATGGATCATACGCACACAAACACGTCCACGGACGGAAGGAACCTGGTCATGTCTAACCTTATTACTGTAGCAAAATAGGGGTGCACAGTGATAGAGTGAAAGTAGGAGGCAGGAGGAACAATATAAGAAATAGTGTAGAGATTACTATTAGACAGGATTGAGAAATAGGGTGATAAATAGTGATACGAAAGGATTCTAATAGTGGTAGGGTTGAGAAATAAGGTGAAGAGGAAACTGGGCTCGCTGAGACAACCCTGATCGTCATCAATCAATCCTGCCAAGTCAAAGAGAAAAACAAGTGTGTTAGACGGTCTGCAATGAAATGTTTGATTAGCAGGGCATGCTACGTGAAATCCGAATCCTGCTCATTTTCACTAATTTTTTTTTTTTGCAACAGAGGATTTTAATTCACTACTTTTTATCTCTAGGATAGCTTCAGCTCACAAAAGAAGGAGCTGGTTGAACTGAGATTCTTAAATCTGTTTTTCAAAAACTAATCCACTTTATTTATCTTATTTTTAAGAGCTTTTAGAGATCTTCATAATAAAAAATAGACAAAAAGAAAAATTGGTTTTCTAGCCAAATAAGTTTAAGCCACTTTAAACATGGCGTTAATAAATTTGACGGGTCAAAGCTCACATGGTTGGTATATACTACCTCCGTTTCACAATGGTTGTAGTTCTAGCATTCAAAATTTTTATCAAAATGGTTGTAGTTCTCACATTCCAATACAACTTTAGAGCCAATATGATCTTTGTACCCTTCATCAATGCAGTCATCTATTTAAGCTAATCTGTTCAACTACCCTTCATTAAATGAGGGTAGATAAGTCATTTTTCATGTCTCTTTATTTTATATGCATTTAGTTAAAACTACAACCATTATAAAACGGAGGTAGTACAACTTAAACATGGTTCTCGTGGATTAGATTATTGTTTTGCAACGATTTCGTTGATGGGTGGGACACGTGCAGCAAAGAATTGTTAAGCTGCAATTTGCACTTCCCTCCACAATAAATGATTTATTTACTGGATAACTCCAAATGCAGTCCCTCCTCCACTGGAACAGAGGGATAATTGTTTCCATACATACATACATACATTGTATATGTTATGGTAGTTGAGATATGATTTGATCCTATGCATCTCATGTAATCTTTTTCGGCCGTAATATTGTCTGTCTCCGGCAAATTGCAATATCAATGGAATGGCCAGCACAGCCTTTAGGCATGCGGCATTCTTCCCAGGTAGCATGTGAATCATGGGAGTCATAGGTGAAGGCAGGAGATAGCAAAAAGTAAGAGAAGCTTCAAATCCCATGCCAAGCAGTATTCTTTGGCTGAAACGGAATGGCTATTGCAGGCTTTCAGGTAAGTGCTAACGCTAGACGAAATGGAATTAGTATGGTTATTCTAGATTTTCAGGCATACAAGCGAATGGAAATCTAACGGGCAATTAAGAATTTGCCAGTCTCAAACATTGGCAATTAAGAATTTATCACTTATGAGTCAATGACATGTGACTCCATGACCCACATGCATGTCATTGATATGGAGAATGGTAAATCCTTAAATATCAATATTTGCGGTGACAAATAATAAATTATTCCAAAACCGTCTAAATGCATAGGATATACCTTACAGCCAGGTTTTCTGAAGATTTCTGAAGCCTGAACATTACGTGCGACGAGCCGGGATCATATGACAACATTTGTCTATGGTCTTGCTATATTTTCTTTATGGATCAACAATAAATTATTGCATGTGAAAGCAAACAATGTTTATTTAAAAAGCAAATTTGGCAAAAGAGCATTCCTGCCTTCATACATGTTATTGAAATTTCAAAATCAACGAGCAAATCCAAGAGAATCCCTGTTTGGGTATTTTGGGGTTTTCTTAAAAAAAAACTAACTGCAACTGGTTCATATCTTAAAAACAAAAGTGCTAAAAAAAGGTTAGGTCCCTCTAGAGAGTTACTAATTTAGAGTACTCTTCCATTGATTCTATACCTACCTTTCACACAATTATTTAGTTTAATTAGGTGGATATAGCTATGTTTTAGGCCTGCTTGTTGGAGTTAATACTTATGCTAAAACTTATAGGGAGTACCTATATTGACATATATGGCTTTATTTTTAGTAACTCCTCTTGGAGATGCAAGCAATTAATCTAATAAATTTTGTAATCAAATATTAAAAAATTGCGAAAGAATAATGCTATACAGCATTTTTAATGGTGAATCTTTTTTTCCATACATAATGACCACAGGAATTAATTTTAATCCCTGCGTATATGTGCGCCCAACCGACCTCAAGCCTAAATAGGTAAGGCCGCACCACTCGGCTTTTACTAACCGAGCAAAGCTTGATTTGCAATGATGAGCCTAATTATGTTACTTATATGTTTGATCTAAAATTTTATAATAGTATATTCGGCCAAATCTACAATGATTTTACTATACTGATTTTCTATATACATTTTTTGTTACCGAAAAATATTAATCACTTGCAAATTGCAATAAACAACTCTTAGTATCTGGAAGATCTAATGAGTACTGACAGATAATTGTCCTGGCAATTGACATCTCTCGATAGGTCCCAGTATATATATGGCGGATTTGACATTTTGTCACTCTTTAACATTGCAGATTTATTGTCACCCCTTCTCACGACATGTGAAGTCATATATGTCAATGGACATATGAAGTCATATATGTCAATGACAGCGGGCCTAGAATGGCAAAATAGCAAAACCCATGATAACGAGTGGTAAAATGTCAATTTTTTCACAGTATCCCATGTATGGTACCCAACATGCATCTTCTTAGAGACCAATAATGGTTCATTATGTTTGACAGATGCCTTTTAGAACATTATGCGTGTGTGTGTCTATATATATATATATATATATATATATATATATATATATATATATATATATATATATATTGTATGTCTTCGTATTACGGTGTGCTACTTATGAATTATCACTGGTATATATGTACGTGCACTGACACTTACTGGGAGCAGTCGACGTCGGGGGAGATGGTATACGGCAGCGAGAGGCCGCAGTCCGCCGGCAAGGCCTGTGCGGCGGAGTTGTCGACGCCGACCTGGCTGGCGGCCGACTTGAGGCACTCGCACGCTGCCTGCCGGTCGGCCGTGGTGGCCGTGGCCGCCACGAGGCTGGACACGCCGTCGCAGCAGTCGCCGGACGGGTGGTCCTCGTCGCCCTGCACGAAGCCGGCGCACGGCGACACGTCGGTGAGCACGTCGGAGCACGACATGTCGGCCTCGAGCTGCCGGAGCGCGAGCAGGAGCAGGAGGACGACGACGGTGAGGCCGGTCCGTGCAAAGCTCGCGTTCTTGCCCATGCTTGATCCTGTGAGTTACACAGTGAGAGTGAGATCAGCTACTGATAAGAAAGTGTAATTAGCTGATCGATCCTGATCGGTGATGAAGCTGGGATGATTGGCTTTGTGTTCTATATGGTACTTATAGGGGAGAGGGCTTGGAGATTTCGAGTATGCTCATTTAAATTGTAAGAGCATTTTCAGCAGTCCCTCTAAATTGTCTCCTCTAAAACACTATTAGCATCCCCTCTATCTATTTCTCCAAACTTCCTTCACATTTTATACTACACTGTAAAAGATTTCTTCTCTTCAGCAGCTACTCTATTCTAAAATAGTCAGAGCTATAGTGCTTTAGGAGGACTGATAGGGATGCTCTAAGTATTGGCAGTGTTTATTTTTGAATTTGGGGTACAAAGATTCTGATCATTACTGATTAGCTTAGTTCATCTTTTGGCAAAAAGGAACTGACACTCTTTTGCAAGTTCTAGAAAAGACGAGCACTTGGTTACAGTAGGTGAGATGATTCGGCGAGCTATCTTGTTCTGGAGAACACACAGTCTTCGGAAGATACAACGGCAAGGACGATTTGAGGTACGCACGAATTGCTTTGGCTAAGATATCTTAACTTGGCCCAACATACAAGTGAACCCCAAACGCTTTTTCGCAACGCTCTTTCGCGACTCACTTGATAGGGTCACCCAAGTTACACGTTAATGGTCCACTTCTTTCTATGTTGGATTTATGTCCAAGAGACAATCATGGGCCACATAGGAGGCGAGCTTTATGGGTCCCGTGAGATATGGACTTTTTAACTTGATGGGACTCCAGGTTGAGGACTATCGAGAGGCTATATAAAGGATAGAGGTGGAGACCAGATAGAAACATCAATTAGGTTTTTTCCCTCCACCAAAACCTTAGTCGTTGTCTCTCAGACCATACGTGACGATGCTAGCACATCGGCATTCGGATTCTTCTCCCTATACGTGTGAACTATGTAGAGGCGCTACGTTTGTGGCTCTGATCTCTCTCAGACCGTATGTGATGGTGCTAGCATACCGGCGTTCAAATTCTTCTTCCTGTACGTGTGGATTATGTAGAGACGCTGCATTTGTGGCGCTGATCGGAGACGATTTACTGTACATCGGCGTTGGACAATCAACTACTTCCGTAGGACTACACGTAGTTCGTTGAACCGGCTTCATCAACTCTACTTCTGCTGAACTGCGCGTCAATCGATAACTGTCTGTGACCTCCAATTACTTGCAGGTTGTCCTAGATTTTCACCGTAGAATTTGATTCGTGTTAGCGTAGTATATCAGTATTTCTTTCAGTGGTATCAGAGCCATCTAGTTTAGTTTTTTTTATCATGATTCATGGCATATATGATATGCGGGGCAGTAGATTGGATCTATTGCCGTTCTTTGTTTCAGTGGATTCAATCTACCGATTTAGAATCGATGACCGATAAGATCAAAGAATTGATTAGGTCTACCTTGCCATGTGATGTGCGGAGCGCTGTGACTAGTCATCGGCCTTGGTGCAGGCGCGTCGTGTGAATGGGATGGCAGTACCACCGCCGCCTTGTCCACGTGGGCTTGCCTGACCTCGAGCTGTCTACTGCAGAATGTGGGCCTATAAGCCATGCATGATGATGCATGATTTGTGTATTTGTGTATGTGGCTGAACAAGTGGGTCCCATGAGTCCCATATACTCCGTACTTGGCAGCATGCCTTGCATGTTGGGTGACGTGTGTGACAATTATGCATGGGCGGTGCTGGCTTTTAAATCTCAACGTGTGTTTGAAGGCCTTTAACTAACTACTCCTAGTTAATTGGCTAATGTTCCATGTAGCTGAAAATGGCTAATTAGATTAGCCATTGGGATTTGGATCAATTTGATTAATCTAGTCCGTGGGTTGTTGTGCTGGTTGCTATGCGTTTAGGGCATGTACAATGGAGAGTTAAGGGTGTCTCTTAGCACATTCTTCTAAATAAAAAAGACAAGTATGTAAGGACATATACAAAGCTATTTAATAGGGAGTCTCTTAGCGATTTAATGCTGCTCCTCTCTAATTCTGTCTAGGAGTTTGTGAAGAGTCGTCTCTTCACCAAGAGTACGTCGACACTAGCATTTTTTTCACTTTCCCTCTTGCCACATCAGCGAAACATATCTACCTCATCGCTAAGAGACGCCCTATTAAATGGCTTTGTATATGCTCTTATAAGCCATATACATGGGTTTATGAGCCATAGGGACATATTTGGATCAATTTGATTAATCTAGTCCGTGGGTTATTGTGCTGGTTGCTATGCGTTTAAATATGAGCCATACACATGGGTTTATGAGCCATGGGGATTTGGATCAATTTGATTAATCTAGTCCGTGGGTTGTTGTGCTGGTTGCTATGCGTTTATGAGCCATAAATACACATGGGCTTATGAGCCATACAGATGGGTTCGCACATATGGATGTGTAGTGCTCCGTTCTTTCCTGCGGTTTCGCAGCAGTTGCGGTTCGAGGCCGTGGTCTCGCCAAAAATTGGCGTGCCTTACCGCGCCCCGATCCCTAATCCTCCTAGCCCTAACCAAATTCCTCACACCGGTCTCTCCACTCTCTCGCGTCCTGGCACGGCCTCCTTCTAACACCCCGTGCCAGTCCCCCCGCGCGCCCCACAAATCTGTCGCGCTTCATCGCCGGCCCGGCCTTCGCGCCTCCTCGCCGCACCGGCCTTCTCCTCACACCCCGGCCAGTCCCCACCCCCAGAAATCTGTCGCGCCTCATCGCCGGCCCGGCCTTCGCGCCTCCTCGCCGCGCCGGCCTTCTCCTCACACCCCGGCCAGTCCCCCTCCCCCACAAATCTGTCGCGCCTCCTCGTCGGCCCGGCCTTCGTGCCTCCTCGCCGTGCCGGCCTTCTCCTCACACCCCGGCCAGTCCTCTCCCCCCCCCACAGATCTGTCGCACCTCGTCGCCGCGCCACCCTTGTCGTCACACCCCGCGGTCGTCTTCTCCGCTCTCCCCATAGCCAGCAAACATCTCTCGCACCTCCTCGCGTCGCCAGCCTTCTCCTCACACCCCGGCCACTCCCCCCCACAGATCTGGGTCGCCTCCTCGCGGCGCCGGCCTTGTCCTCACACCCCGCGCTCCTCTTGTCCGCTCTCCCCATAGCCGGCACGGTCGGTGAGGAGGCTGGTGCGAGGTGAGGCGGCTGCGTCGAACGATTTGCTGGCGGCGTGGGCGGAAGATTTCGGCGTCAAAGGTGACATGGCAGCCCCTCGAGCGATTCGCAGTCAGAGGTGAAGGCCTTGAGGAGGCCGCGGGAGACGATTTCAGGGCCCGGGCACCGACGCTTTCAGGGGTCAGCGGCGAGTCCATCCTCGCCGCGGTCGTCGCATTCTGAACCCAACACAGGCGCTCCATCCTCTATGGTACGAACTAGAAATTCTTTGTTCATTCTTTCATGTATGTCAGTGCTATAGATCAATAATTTGCTGGGTACCTATGAGATGTTCTTTGTTCATGTAAACCTTGCTGAAATAATTTGATGGGTACCTAATTGATGAGTGTAGCATAGCCTTGCTGAAATAATCTAGAGTACTTAATTGATGAGTATAGCATAGCCTTGCTGAAATAATTTGCTGGGTACCTAGGAGATGTTCTTTGTGCATGTAAACCTTAAGTTGTTGTTCAATTAACCTTTTACTGGTATTGTTTAGCTATGTACAATGCTACACCAAACAAAGCTATACTGGTCGGATGTGCATATATATATAAATGGTGGATTGGTCAATGCTCTTCAGTCGTACATTTCTTTTGCACATTATAGGTTTGTTATCATGTTACAAAACTGATAATACAGTGAGCTTAAATTTGTGCAATGTTACTTTTCCAGCCGTTTGGTTGACGATGTCTCACACAAGCTCCACTCCAAGTTCCCGTGCACGCCCGATGTCCAATACGAGCGGGCTGCCATTGGTGACCTGTCCCCAGTGCAAGTCAGCTCAGGTTGTTGAGCACACGGCCCGGACGACGACGAACTATGGCAAGCGCTTCTTCAAATGTCCGTGCAACCAAACATATGCCAAGGATTGTGATTTCTTCGCGTGGGAAGAGCAGTACGAGCATTTTCTACGTAGACGGCATGAAGGGGGAGGTAGCACTGGGTGCACGACTAAGATGGAAATTTTCATGCAGCAGGACAACTTCATCCAACTGAATCAAAGGCTGGAAAAATTAATGATGCTCGCCAGTTTCATTGTATGCCTCCTAGTTTTATTACTGGTTGTAGTCGTCCTAAAGTAGGGGTTATTCCTCCATGTAAGCCTCGCTTTTTGTGTATTTCTCAGTGCGATCAATGTGTGCATGATGGATGTATGAACAGATGTTTAATATATTAGTAAATGCTAAGTTTTCTGGTCACAAGAAGATGTCCTGCGAATGATCTGCAATGCTGTTCTTATCAGATGCTTTTGCCTATATATACTACTGCTGGAGCATTTCTGTTTGGGAATACTGGACAAGAATCAGCATTTTTGCCTATATATACTGATCTGCAATGCTGTTTATGATTTGTATTGCTGCTAGAAGAAGCTTCATGCTTCTCTCAATGTGAGAACAACATCATTTATTTAACTTGAGCTTCGAATGTAAGCAATAGCAACCAGCAGCAAGCAGCTGGTAGCACCAGAAATGAGCAGTTAGCACCACAACTCAGCTATTATAACCGCACAAGCAGCAGCATGCATCACAAAGATTGTCAGTGAGTTTTTTTTTCATTTGTATCTGTGATTCATAAAAGACTGACATGTAATTGTGATTTGTCCCTGTGAGATTGCCAAAGTTGAAGATATCATTTTCTTCAACACAAGTCCATCTCAGTTTGTTCAACAGAACTTTGCTATACATTCACACAAATATCAGTTCAATACAATCTGCGCAATGCACAATTACATCATTGGAACACATTCTCTGCATTTGACAATTCCATATGTCTAGCCATACATCAGGCCAATCTCTGAATTTGACAATCACAATCACACATTCTCTGAACACATATATCTAGCCAACACACAGAAACCAGGAATTAGGATATCTAAACAGATTCCAACAACAATTAGATAATCCGGTTGCACATCATACATGGAGGGTCTTTGACTCATTACACAGCACACTCATTATACATATTTTATCAACCTGCAGGAATTTAATGAAAGCAATCTGGGTAGTCCTTACAAAGTAATTAAAAACATTTGTTCTCCACAACATAAAAGAGTATCATGAGAAGAATGAGGAGCCCATTCCAGTAGCTAACAGACCACGCATTAGTCCCATGTCTTGCTGGTCATGAATTAGGGGTGACTCCTCATTCAAGTCTGGCAGCCCATCGTCGTCATTCCCTTGTTGGCCCCCTGCGCCATTTTCCCCCGGAGGATCCTCGGAGCTCATTTGGGATATACCTTCTAACCCATATTTGTTGATGAGGATCCGGTGTAGGCGACGAAACTACCTCGGTGTCATCCTCAACACATCGTAGCATCGTTGACCGTCTCGTTGCAAATTATGCACCCATGCACCACCAGCGAGAAGAACTTCACGATGTGGGTTACGTTGCATGGAAACCCAATCATTCCACAAGACCCAGGCAATCCATGCCTCTTTAATCTCTTCATGTTCATCTGATTCATCGTTGTCCAAGTAAACCCAGGGGGTCCATCCTGAAACATAGAACAATAATAGAAAGGAAAAAACAGGATTAAACCAATGTACAGTACATATCTGCTTGGAGGAACCCAAAACCAAAATAGGCTTCAATTAGCAGTGCACAAATATTTATTACAACAGATGGAAGCAAATAGATTGTCTCATACATAGGACAGAAATGGCTCAAAAACAGAACAATAACAAATGTCTCCATAATAAAGGTACAACTCAACGCAACGCATTGCTGAAAATTGGAAATGTAAGGAATAAAGGTACGGAACAGGAAAATACATAGTACATGACCCGCATGCCACATCAACCAAGGCCTACGGGCCCTTCCCGCCAGCCTGCATCCACTCCCACATTTGTTCAATCCACCTCAGTTTCTCTTGCAAATTGTCCAGGATACGATAAGCACCAACACACTTGTAATCTCGCAGGACAATGCTAGCCTTGAAATTCATAGGGTCATATGCATTAACCCCGGCATTCTTCAGCTCTTGCATTAGCTCCTGATACTCCACAAGTTCTAGGTCCCTCTGTGGTGGCTCCCTCTGGGAAGGGACTCCCATCCGCCTCATGGAAGGCCCTTCACCAAGTTCCAGTCGCATCTCTTTATACTTATCCCAGAAAACCTCGGACATGTTGGAGCTAGCTGCACGCTTCCGTTTCCCCGAAGAAGATGATTGTCAACGGTTTTGGTTCCAAGTTGGGGCCTCTAGGACAGCTGGACTAGGCTGTTCATTATCTTCCCCCTCGTCCTCCGAGTCAACCAAGTAAGTAGTGGGGATGCCGGCTCGACCTTCTTCATGGCCCCCCGGTTGGGAAGGCCCAACTGGCACAGGATGAACCTTTTGAAATATTTCGTTCAGCATATCTTCACACTGTAGGATTTCTCCATTCTTGAAGTTAGCTGCGAACTTTTTTGCCTGCAAAAACATGGAGCGACAAGTACATGAGTGCGCAAGAAGATGTGCTGTGGAGATAAGATAACAGGTTTGTTCAGTTGCATACCTTAATCTGTTCATTCCACCATGCTTCTGGCATGTCGATGCCACCGGTATAAGGGTTCAGACCAAGACCGGTCAGTGAATTGAGTTGCTTCCACGCCAACCATTTCTTCCTAAGAGAGTCCCATTTGTTCTTGCATGCCACCTAGTCAAAAGGCAAATGGGTGAAATCAGTCATGCGTTGCACCAAATTTCGTTTGCCCACGGCGTTCATTGATGATTTTGGTCTATTCCCATTGCGGCATTCCTGAAGTACCGCAGCGATGAAAAATTGCTCCATTTGGGGCGTCCATTTCATCAACATGACGGGGATATCCAACTATGCATGATTACCAATTTGCATATCAAGGAAGACGTCCACATGCTGCCAGAATTGGTACTACGGTAACGGGAAAGAACGACATACCTCAGGAGTCTCACGAGTTCGGCTGCGGGTGAATCCGGCCGGGCCTAGCAGAGGGCACTTGAAGCACCTCCACTCCGGTGACAGGGCGACGCCCCCCTTCGGTTGATGCGCAGGTCTACCCGGGAAGCCGCCGCTCTTCTTTGCCGGGTTGCGCGGAAGCAAGGGCTGGATCAGACGAGTCTGGCCAGGAGGGTAGCTCCCACCGGAGATCCCGCCGCCGACCGTGTGCCGCGCCTGCCCGACACCGAACGGTGGCCCAGATCCAGCAGCTCGGCGGCGACTGGGGGCGACGGTGGAAGGCGGCGGCAGGGGAGGGACTGCGGGCTGCAGCTGCCCGACGACGATTCGCTGGCCTGTGGGGGCTGCCGACCTAGTTGGCGCCGTCGTCGGCGTGGGAGCAGAGGGGCCAGTGCAACCCCTCTCCGTCGCCGGGTGAGGAGACAATAGCAAGCCTTTTTTGCCCAGGGAGCCATACAACCAGCTATGGTGACAATAATTGGGGGCCTTCACTATTGATGCAACTGTAGTGAACCGCAACCATGCGCGGGACTGCCAGCCAAACCGTCAAAAGAACGGAACCTGGTCCCATAAAATACACGTATATGGCTGTAGACGTGCATATTGCCGGCATCGGGCCTGCGGCTGTTGTGCGTATTGTGCCATAGCTGAAGCCACCATGCGGGTGGCTAGGACGCTAGGACCTGTGTGCGTCATTGCGGGTGTGCGCGTAGTGCAGCCGCTGAGCGCTCACTGGCTCGGCCTACGCACTCACGCAGCGTTGCCAAGAATTCAATAGTTGTGTAGATTCTGCCGTTTGGACCTCGGTAAATCCTAAAATTGTGCTCCAATGGTTGGATTGCATCCTTTCAGTTTTATTCTTGGAATGTTGCAATTTAACCCTCAAGGAGAAGTGGTATTTATGTTAATATGATTGATTGATTGGGCTAATTAGATCAGTCCAGATTTGGGTTAATTTGATTAATCCAATGGAATTCTCATTATGATTATATGATTATTTTAATAGAATTTTCATGGCAAGACTGTAAATAAGATTCATGTGTTGAAAATTGCCCCATTCAAACCTTGCCCGCTAACTAGCTAGCGGGACCGCCCTACAAGTTTTTTGTAGGCCTTTTATAAGTGTTATAAATTCATATTGCCACATAAAATTGGATTCTATGCATAACTTGTTTTTGTAGGATTAATGTGAATATTATGACCCATGTGTATATGATGCATATATGGGTTATATTATGGCTTACGAATTTACTTAGGATGATTGATGCTCCTATATATTTAATTTCTAGCTATTAAGAGTAATGGCTTGAGAATATCTATATGGCGATATAAAGCAGGTGGCTCGGTGGACAGGAAGCGTGGTAATACAGATTGCCATGTCATAGCCCATACTATTCATAATTTAATGTGATTATCTGTGAATACTTGTTCCTGTCATATTTTTAATCATGTTATTATCATATAAGTTTTAGCATGATTTTTTCTCTAGAGAAATTGTTGCCTTTCTAATAATTTCACCCATATTAATCTAGATCGTCAATTGGTAGGTCTGCCAAAGCAGGGTGCCATTAACTATCTTGATTATATAGGGGACATGTCAGACACGTACATGCGAAAATTATTGGTTGAACTAGAATAGGCTATCAAAAAGGTTTTGGGCCTTAGGACATGTTATTTCTAGAAAAATTAAGAGTTATGCCCTTCCAATTGCAGCACCTATAAGGGTCTTGATCGTTCTTAGTAGGTTTGCCAAAGTAGGATACCATTAGCATTCTTAATCAAATAAGGTGGATGTCGAACATCTGTATGCATAGTGTTGGTTTTACCTGATAAAGCTATCAAAACTGTTTTAGGCTTCGGGATATGGTGTTGGGAGCCAAGGTATTGAATGCCACCCAGCAAACAAGAATCACATAGAGATGTGAGATGTGATTAGCAATGTGTTGCTTACCTGTTTCACTAAGTTTCTAGCGGTGATACCAAAACTCATTATAAATTAGATGAATGTGGATCTTGTCCCGCTATAAGTAATTAAAGGGAAAATGACTTTAGTGGAAGTATCTTTTATGAAATTGTTTAATGAAGGGTACACAATATAAACATGGTGTTCAATATTTGCTAATGTTTTCAACCTCCTGCTATACTTTTTAGGATATATCCTTGAGAAGGAGAGTCTTGACAGTAAGTTTTAATTAATTGGTATAGAAATATGAGAATTGTTCTCAACCTTTACATTAAGAAATATGTTGTAAAGATTATTACCTAGATGAACCAGCGGAGAATGCAATCCGAACTCAAAAGTGTTTATTAGAAATACTGTAATTATTTTTCTTGGTGCTGGTTGTCTCATTCTTGCCACCATGAACTCTGAGTTTTAGAAGAAATATGAGATCATGGATATCTACAATATGATTGTGCATTCTGAGATATGTTTGACAACCAGACAAGAGTTAAAGGTCTTGATCCCCAAACCATTATTTGTGAGCAAGTTAGCACAAGAAATTTGGTCAACCCTCATGTGGTCAATGTGATTGATTATGTTATGTCGTGTACCCCGGTATTTCTACCGGCTTGAGTGACCGAATACTAGTCCCAGAAGATCATAGCTAGTATTGCACTCAAGGACATTTGGAATATCATCGCAAGCATTGAATTAACTAGAAATTAGCAGTTCATATAACATAAATATCATCCAGTTGACATAGACGTTTACATAGTCTTGCACAGGACATAATTCAATAGCATAAAGAAACACAGCAAAAGACTTCAAATGCGACGATACTCCGAGGTTGACCCGGAACGCGTAGCTAATCACCTTGACCCTCCTGGTCACAACTGGCACCGTTGCTGAAATCTTCACCTGAACAAATGATCCGTGGTCCATATGATGAGTACACGGCTACCCAGAAAGCAGTCCTTAATAATGAATGCAGGAACAAGGGGCGGGTATGGTTATTTTGCTAAAAACATCACCTATCTACTTGTTTATTTGTTCTTGATTCTTGAACACATTATGACACATGAGCCTAGCCAAGGGACGGCTAACCTACTCAGCACACGACGAGCGTAGCTATAGAAACGGCTAACCAGCTCAAAAGAGAGGCAATCCCTGCCTACACTACCATCAAGTTATTAATTAAAACACATTGGACTACCTTGAATTAAACTCCTTTCCCCGCCTATAACCGCGGGCACGGCTACCATGATAGTTTTAACTCTGCAGAGTGTGTACACGTTCCCCACAAGCCCTGTCTCATCCCGAGGGAGAAACAAGACAAAACCGTTCCTGTTTCCACTGTCCCAATCTTCAGACTCTTTCTTTTGGTTTCGCGCCCATACGGTACACTTCGACCAGCCGACAATCATGCGCACTCCTTCACCGGACCGATAGCGCACCGCATGAGGTTAGCCCCCATTTAAGCCATTCGGAGCTGGTGATCGCGAATCACGTCCGCCCACTACGAGTACAATGAAACAAGCTTCCACAGCTAATCGGTCGGGGCGGAAGGCACAAGTGGTCATCTGGTTCAGTCCGTATGGTAATACAAGTATTCGGTCCTTATATGACAGAGGAGACCTGCACGTCTCAACCACAAGCCAAAAATCCGCCTCTTCTGGGTCTCCTCAAATCAACACACGCCACGTTGATTTTAGTTGATTAGGTTTACCAAAAACAGCACCACGAAGCCAAGACTCCACAGGTACCAGTTAATAATATGTGAAACCTATCAACTACCAATCCCAGAAGCTAGGCTAAGCATCTACACAAGGATAGGCTAGTAAAACAGTACCAAAGTAGGCTATCAATGGAAGGCTACGTCATATCAGTAGAGTACTAATATGAAATCGGAGCAACTGGCACATAAGATGATAAATTAAGCATGCAATTAAAGTAAACATGAAATAATTGAAATTTAGCAAACTAGGGTTTCAACATGAATCTAGCTTGCCTTCGAAGAAGCTAGGTTCTGGATCTCCTCCTTCGAATTGCTCCGGAACGTCTCCCGGACAGCAGGTACACGTCGGTTCTATGCGTAAAAGAAATAAAATAAAAATAAATAACAAATACAGAGAAAATAGTATGATAAAAATATATAAAATTCTAGGGAATTTTTGTGATTTTTGGGCTCTGGAATCATATAAATCGGAGTTCGGAAACTCCCTAAACAATTCCGGAAAGTTTCTGAAAATCAGAAAATCTCAGAAAAGAATAAACCGCACTGTTCATGTAGAAAACCGGGAAAACCCGGATTAAACCGGTTTAACCGGGGTTTCGTTGTGAACAGTAGGGGACACGTGTCGACCTCTGATTGGTCCACGCGTCGGTTGACGTGGCGTCTGGAGGCGGGTTTCAGGTGACGTGGCGCTGACGCGGCCGCGGGTCCACCGGCTGCGATGGCGGCGGCGGCATGATGGCGTGGAGTCACGCGCGCGGGCGCGAGCGGCGGCGGCAATAAAGCGGCGCGACACGCGGCAAATGAAGAGAGGGCGAGGCGCGCGGGGGGCGCTGGCGCGGGGCAGCGGCGACGACACGCGTCGCGTGACGGTAGGCTACGGACGGCGTGGGAGTCTTGGCCACATGAAAACGCGGCGGCGGTTGCAGCAGCTGCGTCGGCTGGCCGGCGGCGAGATCTCCGGCGAGGACTTCGGCGGGCAATTGCGGGCGCGATTCTCCATGGATTTCGATGATTCAAGATCCTACAGATTTGTCTCGACGAGCTCTAGGCCGTCTAGGTGCTGGATTTGCAAATTGAGGAGAGATCAAAGGGGTTACCTTGGAGAGAGAGAAGATCGGATCCGATTGCGCGAAAACCGAGGGAGTTTGGGGCTTGTGCGTGGGTGGCGGCTGTGGGGGGTGTAGGGGTGCGGTAGACCGGCTTAGGGGGGCAGGGCACGTGCATATATATAGAGGGGGAAGGGATTAGGGTTTAAATATGGGCCAAAAGCCCAATTAGGGTTTGACCAAGGTTGACCACGTGAAAAAGGTTGACCTGGCTAGGAGAAACAAGCTAAGTTGGCTTGGTCAAATTTGGTAGCTTCCTAGGGCACTTATATCACACCAGGGTTTCTAATAGTCTTTATCTGAGCCTTTTACACATAAAATAATAATATAAAATATTTTTTTTAATTTATTTTTGTTTCTTTTTATAAAGGAAGTAACAGACTAATAATTTTATTAGGATGTCACATGTTAGGTGTTCAGAAAATTAAAATTTTTCTTTAGCTAATGGTTGGCTATTGATGTGGTTCTCTTATTGCTCTCTCTGAGCATTGAGCTATACATTTTGATGGATGGCTTGGAGAAGTCACTGACCGAGGTGCATATGATGCATAATTTAGTAAAGGAAAGCATTAATAAAGGTTTTAATCATGTCATGATGGTTAAAGAGACTCAACCTGAGAAGGAGAGTTAGTCATGTGGTAAAAGGGAAAGCGTAAAGTTCAAGATATGATTTTGAGCAACAATTCTAAGCTTGTGAAGCTCAAAATTGACGCTACACCTAATATTGGATAGTTGGACTTTGGAAGGTGCATAGTTAGTCTTTGCATTAGTCCTCCATTTTCTTTCTTAGGGTACACTTTAGAAATAGTTGCGTCCACTTTAAATAGGGTTTAAGGTAGGCACAATATGAGATATGAATCAGAAGGTGTTCCACATTGTCTTTTATCGAAGTTTGGGATGTGAGACATACGTAAGACATTTGATGTCTAATAAGCTTACACTTAAATAAGATAAATGTTTCTTTGTGATATACAAAGTGTTTGCATATTTTTAAAGGGATAAGAACAAAGTGTTTGTTTTTCAGAAATAAAATAAATTATTTCTTACAAAATAGTTAGTGGGGGTATGATGTGACTTGAAAATTTAAAGAATCATCAAAAAGTGTTTCTATTCCAACTAAACTTTTACACGATGTACAAGATGTTATGAAACTTGTGGAAGAAGAATTAGCCCTACATAGGTCTGAAAGCCACGTTAGTCACCTATAAGGTATAGGCATGACACTTGGTGTCGACAATGTTGAACATAAGGCTTATGAAGAAACGTTGATGGGCCCAGACTCTAAGAGACGGCAAGCCATGAGATAAAAAATGAGTCATGCATGACAATTAAGTTCTGAACTTGATTTCTTCGCATTATGGTTTTTTCAAAGAATAGGCATGGATGGAAGTGTTCACATCCATAGAGCATGATTAGCGGCGAGAATTTTCAGATAAGCTCAACATGTTGACTTTGATGAAATTCTCTCTGCCATCGCTTTGCTTATGTCTGTCTAGATCGTTTTAGCTATTGATGCATATTTGATATGCTAAATGAATGTCAAAGCGACTTTCTTGAATGAAAATCTAAGCTAGGGTGTGTACTTGACATAACCGAGAGACTTTGATAATTCAAATAATGCTAGCAAGGTATGCAAGCTTCAGAAATATTTGTATGAATTGAAGCAAGGATATTAAGGTTGAGTTTTTGTTTTGACTGAGAAGTCAAAGGGTTTGACTGATTTATCAGGAGAAGAAAAGATTTTTGTTTCAAACTGGCTAGTGAGAGCGCACTTGGTTTTAGTCTTATATGTAAATGACATATTATTGATTGGAAATGATATTCACATATGTGAATTTGTCAGTTTTTATTAAGAAATAGTTTCTTTATGAAAGACTCGGACAAGATAAATATATTTTGGACATATAGATCTATGTGGATAGGTCTGAATGGCTAATTGGATTAAGCCAACATATACATATTGACAAGTTGTTAAAGTGGTTCAACATACGGGATTCCAAAGGCTCTTGCGCATGTCACATTGCATAAATTTAGCAAGAGTCAGTGTTTTATGACACCTGACGACCTTTGTATATGCCTAAATGGGTTATATGCACTTTTGTTAATAGATATCAATCATATCCTTGTGAATGTCACTGGATAGTTATAAAGAACGTTCTAAAATACTTGAGAAGTAGTAAGGACGTGTCCTTTAGTTTTGGAGGTGAAGAGAGCTGGAAAAGTTTCAGTTTAGACAAGCCTCTCCCATAACCGATATTCTAGGTACACACAAGAGCTATGGGTATGAGATACCTACTTGGTTCACTCTTGGTGCAAGTGGGAGAATTTAAGTGATATGTCTTAAAGGCGGTCATGGAGATGATCGTATCACTTCAATGTTTATATTCTTCTGAATAATATGATTATTTTTTATTCCATGAATAAACATCATTGATATTGATCAACAAGTACGTGACTTGTTCGTGGAACTCTTTATCAAGAATTAATGTTATTCTAAACTATCCCTAATCCAATATCATAGATGGAACAATTATGATTTGTTAATTAGCACATGCTTGATTGATGATCACGTTGACGGATCATGGATATGGAGATATCAAATCAATAATGTGGGTATATGTTAAAAAACATGGTGTTGGATTGACCCGTCATGAGGCACTGCGAGAATTGTTATATTTTTAATTTTTACCGTTGGTCTCATATATAGTGTGTGTGAGATCCTTAGACATGAGATCGCCATGTTTTTCTACATGCGTAATATTTTACTTTGGGGTTACCGAACGTTATTCCGTAATTGGGTAGCTATTAAGTAGCTTTTGGGTTTACTATCACTACAACACGGATAGGGATTGCAGGGCATTTAATTATACCCGGCATTTACCTTAAATGCCACCAAATAATAAATCTACAGCATTTATCTTAATTTGGGGTGCATACTTTACCTAGCAGACACAAAGCGTCGGATTAGGCTTTTGCATGGCACAAAATAAACGTCGGTGTATTGTTAATAAAAAAGGCATGTATAAATGCCGGCTTAGAATTTGGACGGCACTTATTTTCTGCTGCGTGAAAACTAAAAGCACGGCACATAGCATTTGCCGTGGTTGCTCAAGAATGGCGTTTATAAATGCCAAAATCTGCAAATGCTAGGTTACCGAATATTTTAGGCGGGAGTGAATTTTTAGGCAGGAGGACCCAAGACATGCTGAAAACTATAGTGAAAGAAGCTAGAAGTCCAACGGTGCTCTCTCCTCTTTCACATTCTCTCTCCCCCATACACAAAGAAAATCCCGTGCCCTCCGCTTGCTCCACTGCTCATAAGAAAATCCTGAAATCCATCCTTGTTCCATCCCCAACCAATCCTCTGTTCATCAAATCCTTGAACTTCCAACCTCCTACAATGGCTATAGTGATCCCCAGTAAGTATATTTGCTATAGGTTCATCTAAATTTTGGTTGAATCTTCTAGTTTTTGATAATTTCTTGGTGCAATATTATCTAGGTTTGATTTGATCTTCTCTTACGTTGTTGTCATCTCGAATCACAGGGAGTACCTCTACTTCGGTGGATCGCTTTCTTTTGGACAATCAATCGATCCTGTTGTGGCTGCAATTCACATGATCAATCTGGCTGCAGTTCACCGCATCCCTCTTTGGCCAATCTACGAGCAGCTTCCTGTTTGAGGTGAGATACTGCAACCTTTGTCTTATACATGCAAGCATAGTGGCTCATTTTTGGTCAATCCTACAAACACTCCTTACATCCGGAAAACCCTAAATTCTAAACATCCATGGTTGATATAATGAGCTCCAGTGAGTGCATTCTCTAGATATTTTTTGTGGCATGTAATAGGGTATGTTAATAAAGTTTACTTTTCTATAGCTAGAAATTGTTAGTTGAGTTTACTTTTGTTTGGAGGTAGGAAAATACATGAGTCTTTGTCTGATTTTATTGGAAAGAACTCAATTATGAGCTGCACAATTGCATTAATATGGTTCTACAAAAAAAGCCTATCTGTTCCACTCATAATTAAGCACTTTAACTTTGACTTGTTAGTTAGTCTCTGCACAAACTGATCAAAGGTGCTGTCTACCATCCTCTGCCGTTGAATTATCTTTGTATTCAAGAGGTCATTATACTTACATCACTTATTTTTTTACCATCACCAACGATTCTTTGTTAAGACATAGGGTGTGAGGTTTCCTTCTAAATTGGTTATCTAGCTTTCTGTTGAAAATGTTCACACAGTTTTTTGTTCCTTTTGGAATGAGAATGCAGTAATGATTTGTCCACAGAGAATATATTCGTTGTCATGGTAATATTAGTTTACATATATTGTTTTATGGTAATGCAGAGTGATAGTAGCACCATATTTGCAGCTTGAGAGGTTGTTTAAGCAGCATTATATCCAAAGCCTACTCGAAGGGTGCAGTACTACCAACATGTTGATGATTGAAACTAAGGAGAGGTTTGCTATTATGTGTTGCTTTGTAAAGTTGCTTCCTTTCGTCTAGCCATATCAGTAACTTGGTTTTTCTTGTTTGACAAACATGATTTACAACAGGTCCCACAAGATAGGAAAAAGAAGTAAAATTTGGTGATTTGGCTTTGCTTGTTTCCTGTTGCCCCTTGGCATTGAAGCTAAGTAACCACCTTGAGCCTTTGAGCTCTCTCTCTCTCTCTGTAACTAATTTATGCCACTAGGAAAAAATAGTTTGTCTTTGGACTACATCTGAGATAACATGTCTCTTAATTTTGTGCTTTACATGTAGTAATTGGCATAATTAAGGAGCACACTAGGGTGGAGGTCATAGTGAAGGTGCTGGTTGTGATAACCTGTAACTCTCCTATATGGTGGATCTCCCTCCCCTCCGATAGCTCACCCCTCCCTCTCCACCGCGCCCTCCCTCTCCCTCTCTCCACCGCATGTTCCCCTGCCCTCCTCCACAGTACTGCTCTCAATCCCCTTCTCCAGTACACCCTCCCCTTCCACATTTCCCAGATTGCCATCCCCCTCATCCAGTTCCCTCCTTATAGCTCCATTGCTCCACCAAGACCTGCGCCCTACCCCTCCCTCCTCCAGAACGCCCTCCCCTCCCTCTCCCCTTTCTCCAATGCAATAGAGAAATCCCTAATTCCAATCGTGGAAACCCTATTTTGCTTTGTTCTTGGAATCCAAAAATCTTAGCTTGGCAGATTTGTTGTGCTTATCTCTAGTAAGTATATTGGGTCAAGGTTCATTAATTTTTGTTGTTAAAACTTGTATTTTTAAGAATGATTTCTCGATAGAGTCTATTATTGTTTTTTTTGGGCTTATCCTAAGTCTATCCTCAAATTAACAATTAAGATTTTGAAATCCCCCAAACCTGAACATGTAGGCTGTTTTCTGTAATATTAGCTATATGTTCATCTAAGTTTTTGGTTTATATATATTTGTAACCTATGATGAAGCCATGAGGGTATTAATTGAGTGTACCTTTTGTTGTAGCTGTAGCTTGTTAAAAATAATACCTGTCTTTCTTTAAAGTGGTTGTTTTCAGCTAGTCGGAGCAGTAACTATTTTTTTCCTTACTGAACAAACAGGATATCCCACCTAAAAAGAAAAAAGGAATGAAGAATGGTGTTTTTCCATTGCGTGTGAGTTGAAGCTAAGTAATCACCTTGCAGCTTATTAGATCTCTTTTTTTTTTGCTGTGAATTAATTAGCCATGTAAACTACTCATGTTAGGAAAATTTGGTTTCATTGGCATAAGGAGCAAATTGAGCAGAGACTACAGTGAAGGTGTTGGCTGAGATATTGTAACTCCTGTTGTTGCCTTGGTGAGTTAAAATTCAATATGTTTAACCCAAATTGTCTAATTGTTTACATAGTTCTAGTATTATATATGAATTAATTTTTTCGTAATTAAGTTCTGTTGTGCTAGTCTGTTTTCATAAAGCTTGTTATAAGTTTGATGGTTTCGTACACAATAACATGTATTTATTAGAAGCAGAAACATGGACAAGACATGGATACACTTACCTAGGCACACACTCGAATATGAAAACGACGTCAATTTCTTTTTGGAGTTTGCATTTTCCAAGTCAACAAGAGCCGACACAATCCGTTGTCCCTGTAATAGTTGTGCTAATTTGCATTGGTTACATAGGAGTACTATTTATGACCCCTTGATTTGCAATGGTTTTTTAAAAGGATATAGTGAGTGGATGTTCCATGGTGAGGATTTGTCTTCTGAACCTGTTCGTAGCTCAGATTTACAAGGGAAATTGATATTGATGATGAAATAGATGCGATGCTTCGGGAAGGGCTTGGGTTTTTTTGATAACAGTACTAGAGATATATACAACAATGGTGACATGGGAGAGAAAGATACAGACACTAAGACATACTATAGGTTGGCCGATGAAGCTAGCAAAGAGTTGTATCCGGGATGTCAAAGGTTTTGAAAACTTCAATTCATTGTTAGGCTCCTAAACATAAAAAATTTATGGAGAGTAAGTAATGCATGTTTTGATGAACTTATTCTACTTTTAAGGGAAGCACTTCCTAAAGGTGAAAATTTGCCTAAAAACTATCATGAGGCTAGAAAATTTGTCAAAGATGTTGGTCTTGGATATGTCACTATCGATGCATGCATAAATGATTGCATATTATATAGAAAAGAGTATGCCAATGCCTCTCCATGCCCAACATGTGGCACCTCTAGGTGGAAATGTGAAAAGGTTGGTATAGATGGAAAGCGTGTGCATAGATGGCGTACTAATGTTATCTAAGCAGCTACTTTGTAAAACCTATGTGCATGAAATGCAACATGATTTGGAGACACATATATGACCATTGTGACATTAATATCTCAATATTATATAGTGATTACCTATTATCAAGTAATTTTTTTTTGTCCAGCTAGGTTCATAAACCTATCTTTCAATGTGACCAAGGTTCAGATTAGCTTCTAAATGGATGCTAACTTTTACAAATATATTATCATTCAATTTAGGTTGATGGTAAGGAAGTTGCTTTGCGTTCAATAATCGGTTCCAAGATTGTGGCATATGGTAGACTTAGATGCACTAATAAAAAAGCTAAAGGCATGGATGGACTGCCCTTAGGAGAATACTACGAGGTCATAGTTGATGTTGTGCTGGATAAAAATGTCTTATTGCCTCGAGTGCAAGGACAAGCTACTAGGTTGGGTGCAACTATTGGTCGTTGCATAACATGGCCACTTCAAAATGTAAGAATTGCACTTTATCATTCATGAAATTATATTAATTGTGCATACTCCTTATGTATGGTCTCCTTTTCATTCATAAGTTGTTGAAAAAGATGGATCACCCCTAATTATGTCCAAGCGTGCTGTAGGTACTTTATAAATTACATGCACTAAATTAGAGTAAATTTAAGTTTGAAACAAAATTATGTCTTAGTCTTCGTACTTTTTTGTCCATCCTTTTAGATTTCAGCAAGTGATCAAATGGAGCAGCTACAAATCTCTATACAGATGATGGATGCAACTAATCTTTTGCTACAAAAGGTTTATCAAGTGATCATGGTGGCTCATTGGTGCTCTATATATAGATGCAATCTAATTATTTTGTGACAAAATATGTAATGGGTGGCTATTAACATTTTGAGGGCCTACTTAATGATACCAATTAGCAGTAAGGGCTGCAAGAACTATTTTTTGCGCTTTTACTAGCTAGCTTGTTTACTGTGAACTATTGACATATATGATAGTTATATTATATGGCATATATGACTTGTTCATGTCTGGTGGACATCCTATGAACCGAACATTATTTCACTTCTTTGTTCATATGAATGCATGGAGTTGTGCGGGCTGGATTACTTCTCTCTATGTATGTATATGCATGGAGAGCAACCTGCATGCTGAAGTTGCTGAGTATATATGTTCATATTAGTCTGAGAAATGATGTGTGTCCTAGTTTTACTTCTTGTTTTTATATGATTGGGATGGATGGAACATATCAGCAAGCAAATAGTGAAATTAGGAGTGAAAATGGCAACCTGACAGCATTTGATCTTTAATTGTGAAGTGCTATTGAACATGACAGATTCACATATGCCATAGATGGCTAACATGGTGTTTGCTATGTGCCACCACAGCTAATAAGGGCATCTAATGTATGCCATATTAACAAACCTCGGCATTTCTTGTGTGTCACAGCCTCTATAACATGGAATGTGGTATACCCCGTTATAGACAATCGCCGACGTTTATCAATTGCCATTATTAATGTACAGAGGCATATAATATATGCCGTGAATTAGACAATTCTCAGCGTTTGCTATGTGCCGTGTTATAGCTGTAAACAGACATATGTTATATGCCGGCCTAGACAAAGCCCAACGTTTAATAAGTGTCGCGGAAAGGAAACCATGGCGTTTGTCTTGTGTCGTGCTACTAAAAGCCGTGGATAACTTTCCCCCGATGGCATTTTTGTTGACGGCCAATAAACATGTGGAAACCCTTTACGGGGCATTTAAGCACTTAGAGGGGCATATATAGATGCCACATCATGTTGTAGTGTATGAAACATGTAAGGGATGTGAGTGATCAAGATGGAATTTTTTTATCCTTTATAATAGGAGAGATATCTCTGGGCCCCTCGTTGTGGTTGTATGAAGAAAGTGCATGGCCATGCCGAATGTAGCTGAGAGTCAACTGTGATTAAGTAATCCACTACAGACATGAGTGAAGGATCAAGCTATCATGGGATGGCACGTGTCTCACCTTGAGTTCCATCTGGTATCGTGAGGCAAAGGGATCGGTACATTAACACTATATAGGTTTGTCTGATTTGATCTTTATGTATATTCAGGTGTCGATACGTTCTGCTAGGAGCTCACTGTCGACGTGTGAACTAGAAAGGAGTTTCTGAGTCACGCATGAGTATACATGAACCTATAGAGTCACACACTTAAGAGAATGGAATAAGATACTTGCATAATTGTCTATTGTGCAAGTGGGGACAGTTGGATTTATGCCCAAAAGGTAATCATGGGCCGCGTAGGACGTGAGTTTCATGGGTCTCATGAGACATGAGCTTTTTGACTTGATAGGCCTCCAGGTTGAGGACCACTGAGAGGCTATATAAAGGGCAGAGGTGGAGGCCAAATAGAGAGATCAATTATGTTTTCCCTCTCCACCAAAACCCTAGCTGTCGTCTCCCAGACCGTACGTGATGGTGCTAGCACACCGGCGTTTGGATTCTTCTCTCTATACGTGTGGACTATGAGAGGAGTTGAGTTTGTGGCGCTGATCGGAGACAATCTACTACACGTCAGTATTGGACGATCGACTACTTCCAGATGACTACACGCAAATCGTTGAATCGGCTTCATCGACTCTACTTCTGCTGCACTACGCGTCAATCGATAATGATCTATGATCAATTACTTACAGGTTGTCTTGAGTTTTCGTGGTATAATTTGATTTGTGCTAGCATAGCATACACGCATTTCCCTTCATTCTATACTTCAACAACTTGCCATTGAAAGCTTTTGCGATTTTGCAAGGCACCTGATGATATCTGATGTTTGTGTATGCCTGAAGTGCTTGCTCCCAAAGGCAAGAATCATCACAACAAGGCGTCCAGATGCTCTCATATTTTGTATATAGATATCCATGGAAATAAATTGTTGGAACCCACAAAAAGGATTCAGACCACTGCTGTGTTTTTACTGTACTATTCTCTAGATCAGGTAGCTAGTACATAAAAAGTTTGCATGTGATGCAACCCGCTACCCCTCTCTATAGCCCCGCCACCCTTGCTCCTCCGGCCAAATCCACCCGGCCCCCCTTGCCCCCTCATCTCCAGTTTCCTTGTTGAAGGTTGGAGGGTGAGAGGGATCCTTTTCCTCGTCTTGCTCTTATGGTTTAGTAGCTAGATCTAATTTTCTAGGGTTAAGGTTTGATGGTCGTTCCATCTCCGATGGTGGTGTCAATGGCGACGCACCAATGTATGGTAATAAGTTCCCTTCCAAAATTCTCCGGCGTGGTGGTTGGCCTTGGAATCCTCCTCAACAGAGCCTTGAGTAGGGTTGGTACTCTTGGTCCCCAATCTATTCGTGGGCTGGTGGGTTCTTTCTCTCCTACAGTGGGAGTTTTATTTGGGTCCAGGGCCAGTTCTGCCTTTGAGTTAGCGACCCTGGAGCCAAAGGTTGTCACGGTGGTCTTCAAATCGCTGATCAGGAGGCGCATCGAGGCCAGGCAAGGTGGCAGGAGATCTGAGAAGATTCGTGGAGAAGAAGGTTTTAGGTGTTTGTCACTACTATAGAACTGGCCTTTTATACTGTTCAAAATGGCGTTTGTCACTACTATAGAACTGGCCTTTTGTACTATTCAAAAGGGCGTTTAGTACCAGTTTTTGAACCGGTACAGGCCATCCGGGACTAATGCTTAAGGGCATCAGTACCATTTCAACCAACCGGTATTGATGGAGCTTAAAAATGGTTTTGAAATATTGGTAGAAATGAGACTCGAACCCAGGACCTCATGACCTGACTTTTTGTGACTCACACCTCACCCTTCTAACCAACTCACCCACCCACGTGCTCTGATATGAATAAGATATGCATACCTTTTAGCCTTTTCAGAAACGAGGCATCAGTACTAGTTCGTAACTCCAACCGGTACTGATGAGCCCTCGTGCCAGCTGGCCTGTACCTGCCTGCCGGGAGCTCTTTAGTACCGGTTCGTGACACGAACCTGTACTGATGTTAGAGCATCAGTACCGGTTGGTGTCTCCAATCGGTACTGAGTTGCCCCCGTGGCCCAGTAAGCGTTGAATCGGTACTGATGCCACCATCAGTACTGGTTCTAATCTAATCGGTACTGATGGGCCGGTATCAAAGGCCAGTTCTCTAGTAGTGTGTGCATTATCTCTTGCAAGAAAAAAAAACATGCCCCTCATGGAGTGCATAAAATGTCCAGCTAGTATGTGTTTTCTAGTGCAAGCAATGTACCACACACAACAAGTTCTTGATCCGGACAAGAGAAATGCATGATGCTCTTCACTCTACTTCAAGTAGGAGGTGTTAGGTTTATCTGTGGAGTTGCGTTGTAATGGTTTTTCGTTTGGTTATAAGCCTTTAGTCTATGATCTAATGGAAGTCCTACTTTCTAAAAAAAAAAAAGTAACTAGCACATGCTGGTTCACATTTTGCGTCATGACCAACGTAAATGAAAGATTACATAGGTATGACTGCTGTTCATATTTCTATGTTTAATTCCTGTGAATTAATTTCAGATTTAAAACCAAAGAAAGGAATTGTTGCCCATAAGGAAGGAAGTGCCTGGGCTGTACATGGCATGCAAACAAATCTTGATTGGCATGCACATGCACGTGTAGAAAAGGAAGGTGTGCATGCTGCAACATTCATAGAAATAGGAGATTATCTTGATTTAATTTGCATGACAGATAAAAGTGGATATATTGGATTGCATCGGTAGCAAGGAAAGACAGCCACACGCATGAAGGACAATCTCCCTGCGAATGTATCTTTCTCTATGTGACTTGGGGTGGTACCTAGAGACAAAATCAAATCAAAAAATAAATTAGAAGATTGCAAATCAAATAATATTTGAGATGGAAAAAGATATTCCTTGTATTTTTATTTATTCCCAATTTTAGTTTCTATCTTTATTTTGCTTGCCTACGAAGTTGAGCCTGCTATATATAGCTTAGCAGTGTGTCATTGTAAGGGGGTTCAGAATTTGAGTTATAAAATAAACACGTGTGTTTCGGCCATAGGTCGTTAGGGGGTGCGTCCCTATGTATCACTCTAGTGTTTTTCGTCAAAGGTTTGTGTTGGCGTCATAGTTCAAGAACACGTATTCTTGGTCTGCGTGCTGAACCTATACGATTCACCTCTTCTGGATCGTGAGCATAATACACCTTATTCATGGGTCGGAGAATTTATCAAGACCGGAGTTGCATCTGTACTTCAGATTGTAAAGTCAGTTAGCTATCTTTGCTGCTGTTTTGCTGATCCACCGCGAAAGATCAGACAATCCATAGATCTAGCCCCATCTTGAGATTTGATCCTCATCAATAAGTGTATTGTCCATCTTGTGATTTGATCCTCATCAATAAGTGTATTGTCAACATGACACTTATTACAATAAGTTTGACCCGTCTTATAACAACAAAAGACATAAATAACAAATTGAACTCAAATGGCGAAGCCCAATGACGCCACAGAGACATCAACCGGAGGAAGTGTGCTCCTAGACATCAGGGTACTCATCCTGAACGCCTCTGTCGTAGTTGATGAACTAGCTAGTGATTACTATCTTCAGGGTACTGATCTTGGAGGTTTAGGCCGGCTTGTTTGAATAAGTAATCCGTAATAAGTAAGAGTGAGTATACAACATACTTATCAAGTCATAGTTGAATTTTGCATTATGAAGGCTTAATCAAAGTTAATTTTCCAAAAGCCATTTTTATAATATATTACCTATGTTTTTATAATGCAGTGGTAACAATGAGAATCCTTTCAAACTTTTTAACATTTAACTTTTCAAACCCGGCACCAATCGATGCAAATCAAACTCTATAACACACGATATTGGCCGTGGTTATTCTATCAAAAACGTTTCTCAAGGATCCGGCCCATGGCCTATTTTTCAAACCAAAATCGCATGGCAACCACTGTAGTTTTACTTTTAAACCTTCATTTTAAAATTCAATAGAAAAGAGTACCATTGTGACAGTGCCCATCGTCTACCCTTGACTGTGAGCACTACTACTCAAATAGTTTGTTTACACTGCAAAGCTTGCAAGCTTTACCCACGAGAGATATGTCACACTCACTTTGTCATAAGCTTCCTTCAACATACAATCACAAGGCTTTTACCTAGCTAACTCCTAACTTGGATATTTCCACTAAGGTTTCACTGCTACATGGTTCCTCCTGACAACAGAAGCCCCCTAGTGCACCTGTAGGTTCATACGGTAACTTTGCTCTACTCACCATTAGAAATGACCAAGATAGGAGTTTCACAATTTAATTTGTCGGGTTTATACTATAATAGTAACCACGATGGCACTATTGTACTTAGTTTGATCAACCACAAGAAATCCTTTCTTAGGTGATTCAGGTGGTTCCCACAGTAGCTAGAGTTTTGTACTTCTGCACCCTCCTTGCAATCATCCACGTCAATCTTAGTTTAAACACATTTGACAAACCCAGGTAACACCAACTACCATATCCTAGCATATTTTATCCAAAATGGCAGCATCAGCTGCCATTTTCAAAAAGATCATTTTTATCAACAAAATGGCATTTAAGTAATGACAATTGAATAACCAACTAATTACTATTATCAATGATATAAGCATGATCATACAAAAGTAAAATGGGAAGTTAATAACAGTTTAATATACTAGGGCAGCAAATGACAATATTTTTTAATAGATTAATTACTAGGAAAAGTCTAGCGCATAGATCTTGCCAAAAATTGACATGAGGGCCTTTGGTGTCATTCTCCTATGTAGCTAGCTTGGGGGAGAGTCCATCTCTTCATGAAAGCATTGCTTTGATCGAGAGTTACTTTGATTAAACTAATCACCCATTAAGGCTCGCCCATTCCCATAGATGGCGCCAGCTGTCGACAATTGGAGTCTCCCTGATGTCGAACACCAGTGTGTTTGGTTACTGGGGCGAGACAATGCAACTCACTGAACGATGATCCAATAGAAAATTACCGAACTATCACAAAAACTCATGAGATTTACCTTGGTTTGAGCCTCCAAGGTGGAGAACAGTCCTATTCTAACCTTTCTTCAATATGTATCAAAGAGTACAAAATGGATGTATGAAAAATTAGAAGTTGTCTAGACTAAGCCTACAAATCTGTGGGAGAACTTGCTAACTTTGCCCTGCGTCTTGCTCTTTGTTGTGTTTGTGTTGAAGGAGTTGACTTCTCGACCTTCGAAGGAGGGTGATGCCCTTTATATAGCCCTAGATGGCATCTCTATCTCTGGGAAATCCAGATTGCATACGGTGATCAAATCTATAATTGCTATATAGGTAGAAGGCGAGTTCTAATTGGTATCTCCTTCAATATGTGCATGCTAATTAAGTAGAGAAGATTCCATCTTGAGCACCAACGCCTCTCGCCCCATAGGGTGTGACACCGGATGGCTACAAGCTAATGGATGCATGTCGGCCCACTCGCAAGCTAACTCTAGCCCACCTAAAAGCCATCACCACCTCAACTACGAGCTAGCATTGTCCCACCTACGATCCAAGATAGCATCAAGCAACCCAATGTGTGACTTATGACCTAAGTCATTGGCGGGCAGGCCTCTACCCATCGATCCAATTGGCATACTATGAGCTAAGGGAAATCTCTTACATAGAGCCACAACAATAGAGACTAGGAATTATTTAACTGTGAGTTTATATAATAATCCCCAACAAGCCCAACCCATTTAGGCCCGATTACTATGTGAACCGGATCTAATAGGCCAGTGAACCAAGGTCTCAACCCAGACATGGTTCATGGAATGACCTAACTAACCTGATTACTAACGGCGTTTAAGTTGTCAGCTCAGTTTGGCCCAAAAATATTTTTAAAAAGTAAAAAGAATAGGATTAAAAAATATACATTATAAATTAGAGAGATGAATTATATATCATAAAAATAGATACATAATTACATATAATTGATTTATTGGTGTGTTGCAGCATTGGGGCCAAACCATGCCTCTACTATAACCATGCCGGGCTGGCCCGTCGGGCCTAGGTGCCAACAAAAGCACGATTCATTCTATAGAATCATGCTAACATGACTTTTTGTTTTCTGAAACCAGGTCGGGCCGGCTAGGTAAGCAGTACCAGGCCCGTGTTCAACCTGTTGAGCCCAACCCTTTTGGTCACCTCTGATTCCAAACCATGCCTATCCGTTGTGTACCACGCATAAGGCCCAATGGGCTAGAAAAAATCAAGCCTAGGCGATGGGTCCTCTCCTAAGCACGCTGCCGTCCACATTTTAGGTATATATATGGTTTTTTGAATCATTCAATAAAATGTCATAATTTTTTACCCTTAACTCCTGTAGGTGGCTCGTGGAAAGGTAAAGAAAAGTTACTCCAAAATTTAGGTGTGAAAACAACTTACCTTTTGGAGTGATAACGATAAAAAAACAAACTAATAGCATACTATACTATTTATATTTACTTCTCTCAAGTATTGTCTAACTATTCCTCTCAAAAAAATATTATCTAATTATAATAAAGCCTAGAGATGGAAATGAACCATATGACTCAAAGTTATGTACAACATTTTTCAAAAAGTTTTTGGGGTGTCCGGATCCGCCGCTGCTCGAGAGAAGTAATGGATTACATATATTGTATCTACTGTTCTCACTCGCATATTTGTCTCCCGATGTATATATGGATTGATCTGTGATCTGTCCTCTGGCATTTTCGTTGTTGTGCACTGGTTTTAAACTACGTCCATATCGTGGATGACTATTCTGTTCACAATACTGTCCTACTGACATGGATCGATCTTCCCTGCAAGAAAAATCAATTCCACCGTTCAACCAGCATGCTGCATGTTTTAGTTTTTTTCTCTCTCTCTTTCTCAAATTGTCACGTCTCCTCCCTGCAAAAAAAAAAAAAAAAAAAACAAGGGAAAAAGAATTGTCACATCTCTGCAAACAACAAGAGTACTGTGACTTGTGGGAGTTCGTGTGATGTCTGTTATTGCATTGCAGGCTTGCATGCAGCATGCAGGTTGTGCCCCTGAACCAGTTTGTCAGAAGGAGCTTAGTTATGCTACTCTATTCCAGGTATTTGTTCGACCTGATACATGAAACAGATAAACTTTCTGAATTTTTCTCATGTTTGCCATGTCCATGCACTTCCAAAATGGAAGAGCTGGAGATTGCATTGTCAAAGGAGATAACTAACCTTGTATGCAACCTGACACAAAGTCATTCAGCCGGTCGATGTGAGATTTTTCCTTTTTTTCCTTTCCGGCTTGGTTTTCGAAGGCACCGACGTGGATGCATGTTTTTGTTTCTCTGAACAGGACTCTGAATTGCTTTGAATGCGACAGCTTGGTGAGACATGAACTAAGCTGGACTGGAGCATTCACTCCTTTTCTCAGCTTCCAGTTCCCTGAGGCTGCTGTCATAGGCAACAGATGCAGAGATTTATAAAGGTTGTTTGGTTCCAGGCTTGCAACCTATTAGTGCAGTGCCCCGGTCCAACCTGGCACTGCCCTTCCTGGATGCCTGAGCCATGGACAAGTACTGTATGCCAAACTGCCAATGTGTGCTCCTTGGAGTAAAACCCATGCTGTTTTTTCAAGTAGCAAATCAACTGGCAGGTAATGTGTTTGGTTATTCCAGTCGAATGGTTCGCACATCTTGGACTATGTTGTGGAATGCGTCTTGCGCTTTGAAAGCAATTTCTGAAAAACCTTCCTATTTCATTTTTTTTTCTAGATATTCCAAATCGTATAGATGATCAGGATGACATCGCATTGTCCTAGAGCATTAGCTAGGTAGCAAGGTGCTCTCTGACCAAAACTTCCTGCAATCCTTAGCATATATAGCACTAGCTGGCTGGCTTTGTATCGGTGGCAGCCGGTAAAAAGTAATGTAGGTACCTCCTAATAAAGTCAATTAACCACGACATCCAAGAACTTGGGAGCAATTCTGACTGTTGGCTGGAACTTGGAAGTCAAGTTTTCTGCTTGCGTGGACAACACTAGTACTACCTCCATTTTGGCATTAACTTGTTTTACCGCGGGATTCGATGCGTTCGAATTCACTATTTATATCAGAAAACTTCTGACAAAGATATATATAATGATATCAATTTCGTGTTGTGAACCTGAACACTTTTGTATGTAGCAGTGATCAGAAATTCTAAATTTGAATACATATTTTGGAGACACATCTATTTCGAAAATGGACCGTCCCATATACTAGCTAGCGTTCAAATATTTGGCATTGCATGAAGATAATATTAGCCAATCTGCTGACAAAGTTAGATGACAGTATAGACAACTAAAAGTTCATGTGGCGCTGTACTGATCATGATAGAGATCACTCACCGGTTCAAGCATGAGAGCTGCTTTGTTTTAGCGAATAAAACTCTCGTCTTCAAAACATGCATGCCCATCGGTGCTAAGTTTGGTCGTAAGAATACGTAACAACAATTTCTTGTTTAATCTCAGTCTTGATCATGAGCGTGTATGGAACAGCCGTGGCGAAAATTTTAATTCTATGGAAATTAGTTTTTTTTTTTCAGCAAAACTGTTATTCTTTTGACATTAGGAATTTTCCATAGGAATCCTTCCCAACTTGGACAATCTTGTCCGTCCATTTTTTTTTTGACGACTCATTGATTGTTGCAACAAAGTAGTTACATAATTACTACGTTGATTGTTCTTTTTCCTTGCAATCCGGCTGAAATTAGACATTCGATTTCAAATCTAATGATCCAAACATCCGATTGCTTAGGTCGCAGTTATAATATAGACTGCACGCAGAACATATTATAGTCCGTATTATAGTCTCACTGTACTATTGTTTCTTTGCAAGGAAAAAAAACTATTTTCCCGTGAAAATAGACCATTGGGCGGGCTGATCAATGGCTGACGCCACACGTCAAGTTGATGATACAATTAAAGCTGTTAGTGGTGACGCTGTACTTATAGCCTCTAGGCCTACATACGACGATGATACAAAATGACATGACATTCGGTTTGTTAGTCTGTTACTTTGATGGTGTACACCTTTGAGGCTAGCATCACTAGCCCTATTTAGAATGGTTTAATTCGATCCACTTACAATTTAAACTTGGTAAAGGTCGCAAAGACAATTGAATCAAAAGATCCGCTTGAAGTTTTCAAAGCCCATTTGCACCAAATATTGCACCTTCTCGAAGCTGAGTCGTTCAGCCATGGATGTGCAGGCCATAGTCATTGCAAGCAGAGCTATATATATAGTTTGGGCTAATATCTTAATTTAGTAAATGTGATAATACATGCTTTTATGTGTACATGTGCAAATCGATTGTAAAGAATGAGATGATCCAAATATAACGATTTTGTTACCTACCAGTTGACTAAAAGCAGAGAAGGATTTCAGCCAACTGCATAGAAAGTAGCCGCTTTTGCCTAGCCTTTTGCGTTGCCATCACCGGATTAGGGTTCGGGCTAACTAGGTTGGGTTCAGGGTTCACCATGTCCTTCGAGCTTAGAGAGAGGTCAAGCCATTAGGAGTACAGTGGTGGGAGGCGGTGGTGACGATGCAACGAGGTGGCAATGGCACCGCCTTGGCTGTGGGTTTGTCGAAGAATCATAGGCAGTAGCCAGGAAGGAGGGAGGGCATAGCACAACAACGAAAGTTAGGGTGGATGAGATGGATCGGGGAGGACACAATCGGTTGCGGGTGGTGCCTAGCGGGGAAGGGCATGCATGGTGGTGGAGGTGTGCAGAGCTGTGCTGACTAGAGTAAAAGAAAATGTCGTCTAAGAGGAAGAAGTCATGGGAGAGGGAAAAGGAGGCAGCCACGTTGTTGACTAAGCTACCATACGTCTAGCCTGTCCCAAAAATAAATATGTGCAAATCGACATGAGTTATCTATCTCAAATGCAAGGACTCATGATTCTAGGCTTTCTAGCACATTGTTCTTATCCTGTATGACTATCCCCCGAAAATTCATATCCATATGTACATGCGGCCACATATACGTCCACGACCACACGATGTGCTTCAAAATTCGTGCTCCAGCCCAGAGTGTATTTTTGCAAAAACGCCCTTACAACTTTTTTCTTCCTCCAAAAACGTCCTTCTTCTTCCTCCCCTCCTCTCTCTCTCCCTCCACCCGCCCCCTCACCCGACGGCCACGCGCCATGCAACTATCGCTGGCATGCACATGCACGGCTGCGCTGCCCCATCACTTCGCCATGCCCTTATGAACCGAGCCATGGCCGTCTGGCGAAATCCGCCAGCCAGCGCTACCGCTTCGCCGCCATGCCGCGCCGCCACCAGCTTCGCCGCCGCCCAGCGACCACGTCCGGCGCCGCACGAGACCACGCCAAGCCGTGTCGCCGCGCCATTTCGTCGCCGAAACGCGTCGCCCTGCGCCTCAAAACCCGCGCCAAGGCCACGCCACGCTGCCGCGCCGAGGCTCGCCGGCGCCGAGGATGGTCACCGGCGGCGGCAGATGGCGGCCGGCTCAGTGAAGGATGAAGCGCCGAGGGACCGGATTGCTTTTTCTCAAAAGTTTCAGGGTTGTTTTCGCAAAAAAAATCTTTTTGGGGCTGTGTGAGGACAGAACACGAATCTCCACGTGGATCGGGTGGTCGCGGGCGTAGATGTGACCGTATGTACGAGTGGATTTTTTGCTTCCACTATCCCCATATGTGGATTCAATCGAGCCTGAATCTTAGCATCTCTCTGCCCTCCGGCTCGAAGAACCAGGCCGGTCAAAACCAAGGCTCTAGCTTTCCCCCTCAAATATATCCTGGGAGGGTGAGGTTATATAAGAGAGGAGAGGCAGACAACATCCCCCTCCAAACGCGTCTCTCAGCTCCCAGTCCCAGGTTGCTGCACCACCTCGACACCCAGCTCTTCTCTTCGCGCGCGTCCTCCTCGCATGCGCGCGGCGCACGTCCGCGGCCTCCACGCCACGCGCCTTCTCCTCCTCGATCATCGCTGATGGCTTCTTCGTCCGCGGCGCGGCTCCAGCGCATCCTCCGGCTGCTGCTGCTCGTCCTCCTCCTGCTCTCCTCCATCTCCGCCCTCGCGTCCGACCCCGCGGAGGTGCCGCGGCGCGGGCCGGCGTCGCCACGCGCCGTTGCCCACTCCGGGGAAGGACGCCAGGACTTCGACGTCGCGGCGGCGGCGGCAAGGACGGACCAGCCTGGTGCTGGCATGGCCAAGAACGCCTCGTCGAGGCTGCCGATCAGGAGGAGGAGGAGGAGGAGGGTGGGCCGCGACCGCGGTGGAGGGAACGGCGCGTGGGCGTTCTCGGCGATGCTGCCCCGAGGGTTCGTGCCGCCGTCGGGCTCCTCGGCGTGCCACAACGACATGCCAGCCACCGCCGCCAACGCTCAGTTCTTCGCCTGCGGCGGTGCCGGGAGCCCATGACGACGACAACGGCCGTGTTCTTGCCTGCCTGTCTTCTTCGAGCAAGAAGCGCCCAATCCCAAGAACCGTTCTTGGGATCGCACGAAGCCGGAGGATTCTCTTCGCTCTTCTAGTTCTTGAGGGGCTCTTTCAAGTGTAAATTCGGTGAGGCTTTAATCTCTTTTCTCTAGTTGCTCGTGAAACATTTGGGGCTCTGAATCAGATGAATGGACCAGAACGATGCCAGCTTGACTGCTTGAGTTCTTGACGAGTTTAGTTCACGTTTCCATTCATCTCCTCTCCCTGTCCCTGTTCTTGAATGTGTGAAGGCAAAACCTCTTTGTTCAAATGCTCTCTGTTTCTTGCCATTTGGGCTCTGAACCTGTGTGAACTCTGCTCGTACTTTTATCGCTTCTGCCTCCTCTGTTCTTGTTAGTGCAACTTGTGGGGAAAAAAACAGTATTTTTTTGCAAGGGATTTGACAACCCTGAACAGAGGACATAAATCACTGTTCTTGTTCATGAGACCTGATGCTATCAAGCTTCAGATTCGCCCATACATTTCTCATTTCAAGACCTTGGAGGAATGCACAGAAGACAAATATTCTGAAATTACTTAGTGCTTAATCTCATCTTTCCATTCCTAAGTTTCTACCTGTAATTCGCTTCCTGTTCTTGAAACAATTGTGTACCATGGTTGGTCCTGCATGCCCATGGCATCATTAAACTAAGCTTAAACTGCATGTAATGTAAAGCCGGACATCTTGGAGTTTCTTGGAGGCAGGAGCAGCTGCGATACGAGCTTGGCGGCTGATGCTTTCGGATCAGGGAATTACTACGGGGGATTAGAGCGTGCGGATTAAGGGAGGCGGAATAATTAGCATTAATCAATTGGCATGTGGGGTCTGCATGATCTGGAGTGGGATTCGAGCGGCGCGATTGGTGAGTTCCCATGAACCAGACGGAAGAGTAATCTAGGCCTGTTTGAGTAATCCAAGTCTCGTTTCCGTAGCGTCTACTCCATGCAGCGGCAACGCCTTCTAACAACAACGTCGCGCGCGCCGCTGGATCTCTTGGTGTTACCGTCCATGCGAATGATTAAGATTTCCATCTATAGACTGTGTGACAATTCTTATACGTAATCTTATTATGGAAAATAAATTGAACGAGAGTTTTCCTATTTTTGTAGGACAAGTACAACCACTATAGGTGGCCAAATGGGCCCTGCAAAACGGGCCGGCACTAGGCACGGCACGGCCCGTAGTGCCCAGGCACGGCACGGCACGATTGCTATAGTGCCCGTGCTGGCACGGCACAATGCCCCGTGCCGTGCCTAGGCCGCCACCTCGGCCCACTGGGCCGGCACGATCACGGCCCGTTTAACAGGCAACACGATGCGGCCCGCATCCTACGCAGGCCGCAGGCCGCAGCCCACTCGGCCACACTATGACGCGGTCAGGCCCCTCTCGGCCCTCCCCTCAGAAACCCTCGCCCTCGCTCTCATCTCTCTCGATCTCTCCCCTCCTGGCTCCTGCTCCACGCCTCGCCGCCGCTCTCGCTCTCGTCTCTCTCCCCTCCTGCTCCAGGCCTCGCCGCCGGCTCCACGCCTCACCGCTGCTCTCGCTCTCGTCTCTCTCCCCTCCTGCTCCACGCCGCCACGGCGCGACGACGCCAGGCCCAGGGTGCCTCGCCGCCGCTCTCGCTCTTGTCTCTCTCGGTCTCTCCCCTCCTGCTCCACGCCGCCACGACGCAGCGACGCTTGTGGTGCCTCGCCGCCATCGGGCGCCAGCCCTCAGCCACCACGACGCCACTGAGCTCAGATCCATCCCTTTCTGTTCCTTGTGGCGATTCGTCATCTCCTAGTCCTAGATCCGTTCATCCTCGACCTCTACGGCCGATCTGGTGCTCCGGATTCGCGAAATCGCGAGGTAAGCCATAAACCCTTCTCGATTTGATCTCTTCATCGGTTCATCCTCGACCGCTTAGTAGATTCTTGGCTTCTTCTTCTTTGCTTCTTTGCTCTTAGATCCGTTGAGAACCAGACGGCGGATCTGTCTGTCGTTGACCTCACCGGCGACTTGATGCTCGGTTTAGGCCTAACCTAAGCTGTTGAAGGAACCGGAGAGCGGCGATGGACGGCGGCGACAGCGGACACATGGTCAACGATGACCTCCGGATGATGGGGATCTTGTGGAGATGACGAGGAAGACATGGGCGAGGACCGAAGCCTGTTGGGCAGCGAGGTGACCCTATCGAGATTGGCGATGGTGGCGAGGTCGGGCGAGGGTGCCGGGACGGGATCCCGGGCTGCAAGCACTTGCGCCGGTGGTGGTGGCAAGGGGAAGGGGAAAGCTAGGGAGCGACCTTCCACCTCTGATGTGTGGAATGATTTTGAGAAGATCTTCAAGGTAATTGATGGTAAGAAGGTAAGAGTTCAAGCTAAGTGCCTCCTCTGCAAAGCCTTACTTTCTGCTAGGTCAACCGGTGGTACTGGGCATCTGTCATGGCATAGAGTTGCATGCATGAAGAAACATGGTAAATCAACCATGTCTCAGACCCTGCTCCAGTACAATGCTGATGGTACACCAAAATTTTGGGAGTACAATGCTGATGTTGCACGTTCTGAGATGTGTAAGTTGATTGCTAGACTTGATCTTCCCATCTGTTTTGCTGAGCATCCTGCATTTGAGGAGTACATTAAGAAATCCCATAACCCTAGATTTGCTACTATCTCTAGACAAACCACAACTAGAGATATTGCTAAGTATTTCAATGAGCAACGTGCTAAACTTGTGGAAACTTTAAAAACCAATGTTAATTCTGTTGCTATTACATCTGATATCTGGTCTGGCAATGCTAAGAAAGATTACCTTAGTGTGGTAGTTCATTTTGTTAATTGTACATGGGAATTAGAGAAGAGGATCATAGGCTTGAGGCTTCTTGATGTCTCTCACGATTGGTCGAACATTCTTGGCGTGTGCATGGTGTGGTAGATGAGTTTGGTCTAGCTGATAAGACCTTTTCTATCACTTTGGACAATGCATCTTCTAATACAACTGCTATGTCATTACTCGCACCTTTACTGTCTAGTTATGTTGGTGACATGTTCTTGCATCAAAGATGTGCTTGCCATATAATTAACCTTATTGTCAAGTCTGGTTTGAAGAGGCTCAAGCCTTATCTTGAGGCATTTAGAACTGCAATTTCTTTTTTAAACTCTTCTAACCAGTGCATTGCTTTATATAAAAGTTACTGCATTGCTATGTCGGAATGTCCTCGTAAGTTTGGTTTGGATATGGATGTGAGGTGGAACTCTACCTACCTTATGCTTAAGCACCTAGTACCTTATAAGAACACATTTGATGTGTTCATCCAGACACACTACCCCAGGGGTGAAGGTGATAATGCTTTGCTTTTGACCGATGCACATTGGTATGTTGCTGAAAAAATATTGGAATTCCTTGAATTGTTTTATGATTCAACATGTGTACTGTCTAGTGTGTACTATCCAACTTCTCCACTAATGCTGCATCATATCATTCAGATTGCCAAACATCTAAACACTTATGAGAATGATCAAATGCTTAGAACTGTGGTGGTCCCTATGAAAACTAAGTTCCTTAAGTATTGGAGGGACATACCACTTCTTTATTCCTTTGCATTCATTACGGATCCTAGAGCTAAATTGAGGGGTTTCAATAGAGTGCTCTCTATTTTGTCTAATCTTACACAATCTAATTATTCGCATACTTAACTTATGTGAGAGCACGACTTTACGAAATCTTTAACAAATATGACATCAAGTTTGGTGCGATTGCCATTGCAGAGGCCTTCCGATCCACCCAAAACCGGTAAGAAAAGGACTAATTGGGATATGATATATGGTGATGATGATCCTGTTGCTTGAGTTGGTTCTCCTCCATTGCTTCTCTTAATCTTTCTAGAAGAACATCTGCAAGTGCTTTCTTTAAGCGCAAGCAGCAAGCATCGTGCAAATCTCTTGGGGTTGGTTACGAATTGTCATCATACTTGGGCGGTGACCTTTGTCGAAAGTATGATGATGAATTCAATCTTTGACTGGTGGCATGAGCACAAACTTACATACCTGTTCTTTCTATCTTAGTTAAAGATGTTTTGACTCGGCTGTTTCTACTATATCATCGAAAGTGCATTTAGTCTAACTGGCAGGATCATTGAGGAGCGGCGACGTCGTTTGACATCCGATATGGTGGAGATGCTGGCCTGCATCAAGGATTGGGAGCAAGGGGAAGCAAGGGCTCAGCACACCTTGGAGGACAAAGAACTTGAAGATTCTTTCTCTAATCTTTTCTTGATGAACCTCTCGAGGTCGCCTAATGGGTGACAGTGATGCCCCGATTGTAATCTTTTGTAATGGATTTGTATGCTGTATGGACTGTAATGTAACTTGAACATTTGAAGTGGTCAGACTCTTTTCCTATCTAGGGTTTTCTCACGAGGTGTGAGTTTTTACCTAGATAGGTTTTTAATGAGGCAACCATTGCTGTGACTCAACTATTTGTCTATTTTGAAGCTTGAACTATATGTTTTTGGTGCATTTTGGTGGTGCAGTCGGTTTTAGTGAGCTATTTTGAAATTTTAGACATTATATTTGAAATCTGGAATTTCAGACTTGTATTTTGAGATGTTTAAACATTTTAGGTGCCTAAGGTCGGCACGGGCACTATGGGCGGCCAGGTTGCCGTCTTGCAAGACGCAGACGGCTAAGCTCTTGTAGTGCCGTGCAGCAGGCAGCGTGGCGGCACTAGTGTCGTCTTAAGACGCACAGTTAGTTAGTCCGTGCTCGATAGTCTCAGTGCCTAACAAGTGCGTGCGTGCTACTGGCGTGCTGGGCGAAGCGTCTTGCGTCTTGCTTGGCCACCTATGACAACCACAATCGCTAGGGTATACTAGGGCTCTATTGAAAAAACCCTTTTGTGGAAGGATCCAAAAATTTTTTACTAGGAAAAAAGTTTGTGTTTGTGTTTTCCCAAAACTAAAGAAAAAGAGAATGAAAATTTCTTTTTTTCATAATAAAATGAAGGGACCTTATAAAAAAGGGTATGAGACAATTAATGACTCTGAAAATGTGAATAGCCGATAAGAGAAGTTATTATTGAAAAGTAGAAAAGTGGAATAAAACCTAACCTTAGTCAAATATTTCACAGCTAGGAAGGGTAGTTTGCTACAACTTAAAGCTATATTTTAACCTACAGCTATATATTTGTCTTTTTTACAAGCCAAACGTCTTGCCGTTTTATAAACATTTTTTTGGAAATCTTAGTGTTTTTTCCTCTTAAAGCTCTTAAAACCAATGTTTAATAATTTTTCGGTCCCTTGAAGCCTCGTAAGAAAAGTCCATTACTTCTTAGACTATAATTTACAACTGGATTAAAGCTATAGCAAACAAGTTAGTCTCATATATTATGTGAGTGCATGTACTTTGCTATGAATTAAAAAATATTACCCTAATATGCTAGTACTACTTCCCATCGCGTTGTGATTTATGTGATTGACCCTATTTCTTAGCTCCGTTCTATGCCAACTACATCAAACATTCGCATCCATAATAGATAGAGACAATATTGCCTCTAAGGTAGGATCCACGGCTGGCCTCTGAAGTTTAGAGGGCTTTTCGACAGTACTTAGATGCTGCAATAATCTCTAAGACGAGACCCATAACTAAGGTAAAAAAAATATTAACTATTATCTATTTTATTGACAAGTGGGACCATAAAGCTATTTTCTGCCTAGAGGCTGCATAATAGTCAAGAGCCCTTAGAGCTTCTCCAACAATGGCCCTATACAAGATCCTATATTTGAATTTAGGGATTTTACAAAAAAAGAACTCAAACAAGGGGTCCTATATTTTAAAAATATTTTAAAATAGGATAGAGCCTCGAGAAGAGTTCCTAAATATAGGAACTATCTAACCGAGCCCTATAACTGTTTTAGTTATATTTTAGGATAAGGTTCATTGTTAGAGTTCTAAATCCTTAAAAAAGAGATAGACATGTGTACAGGGCCTCTAATTTAGGACTACTGTTGGAGTTGCTAATCATTTTAGAGCCCAATAATTTTTAGAGAGTACCTAAAATGATTTATAGGGCCCATTTTTAGGTCAATTTGTGGATGCTCTTAGCATAGTGATGCAGTCATTAGAACCACAGATCGCATGAATATATGGTACTATGATGGGAAATAATTTGCAATCCTGCCCATTCCAAGGAAGGTTAGTGTGGACAACATGGGTCCCGGATATTCGGAGATATACGATTGGATGTACCATCTCCTTGGACCGAGTCGCATGGATCTTCCAGAAGACGGGCCTGGAGGATGGCGCGGCCCGACTTGCTCTACAAGGGAGCGAATTCATATTCTACTCGAATACATGGAGATAGGCGTAACCAACCCGGTTATATCTCTATCTCCCTTATACGAATTAGGGAACTTATCTGTAACCTGACCCCTTGCACTATATAAAGGGGGTCAGGGGTCCCTAGTTAGATCATCAAATTCTTCATCCACATCATTGTCTGTTCTCGTGCCATCTCGACGGGAACATACATTGTAATCGACACCCCACAATACAATCCATGAGCACAGGAGTAGGGTATTACCTCTTCAGGAGGGCCCGAACCTGTATAAATCCTGCCCCCTGAGCTACCATTGAGTTATGATCTTTCGCATAGCCCTATAAAATACATTGCCAACACAAATCGTCGACAGTTGGCGTGCCAGGTAGGGGCTAGCATCACGATCAACTTCATCGACTTCGATGGCTTCAGTCGGCGGATTCGTCTTCACCTACGCCCCCGGACAAGGCTTTGTCTTCGGAGATCTTGGCTTCCTCGCCGGTGACTTCGGGGAACTTCGGTTATGTGAGCCGAATGACGTTCGGTCCACGTACTACCGGGAGGTCAGACGCGACTCGGTGACCGAAGCCACCGCCTCAGAATCTCTCCTTTGGATTCCGATCCGGAAGAGATCCAATCTGATGATGACAATTTCGACTGGCCCACCACTGGACTTCCCTTCGGTTTCGGCCGGGATCATGCGCCTTTGGCTTTACCAGCTCCTTTTGCTGATGAAGAACCAAGTGGCGATGCTATTCCTAATCTGGATCGCGATCAGATCCAGTTGGGAATCACAACTTCTCAATTGTGGTTCGCCCCGTTCGGATTAGGAAACTCGGCCACTGTTGTCCATGGGATAACACGCCAACTTTTCCGATCCAGCCTAAGGAGCAGAGCACAACAAGCACACACTGGGACGAGTTACTGAGTTCCGGCTCGGGGATAACTCTAACGAGATCGACTTCCCTAGTGGACGACAAGATGCCATTCGGATTGACCAATTCGGCTGCTAGATTTCAGCAGACCTATTCTGCCAAATCTCAGTCGGGCTTACTTCGGACAAGAGATCCGTCACGGGAAGTGGGGGTTATAATCACTCCCATTGACGAACCAACGAATCGGGAACAGTTGAGCCTCCCTTACTCGGAGTTCGAGTCGGAGGAGAGCGTCAACGGGTTCCCCGACTTCCGCGGCATCTATGTGGTGGATGGACAAGCCTCCGGATCGGCTCGGCGTCCCTTAGAGGAGGCAGGAGCCGAACATAACCGCGGAGGTGGAGAAGATCTGCGCGACAAATTGCGCGGTCGTGCACGTGAAGTCCAGGAGGAATTACTTCAAGTCCGTATGGAAGATCACTCGGTCTTCCGTACGCCACAACAGAACATCCTCGCATGTAAGACCCTTTTGGACAATGTTGGTCCCGTACTTGGAGAAAACAGCCCCGCAACACCGATCATGGAGCAGATCAAAGCCATGGTGACGGCAGCGGCAGTCCAAGGCACTCGGGATCAGCAGGGTGACTCGGCCAGAAGTCAGACTGCCACGAGTAACACTCGGCGCAGTCGGCGCACACCCGTTCGCGGGCAAGATGCTCACCGGAGTGCAAGTCGTGACCTCCGCCTCGACATCGAGGCTCGGCGGAGGGAGCGGGCGGAAGACGTGGGACGTCACCAAGATGACGGTGATAGTTTCGGTCGAAACTGTGATCGTCGCGACAACCATGTAGCACGTCGCAACAATCGGCGCCATACTCCACCGCGCCGGATTATTCCACGTCAGTCTCCTCCCCTTGGGGACGGATTGATTGATGGAATCAAGGCGTTCACACCCCGACTCCGTCAGGTAAACTGGCCCGAAGGGTTTAACCCCAAGAAAATAGTGAAATTTGACGGGGAGCAGGACCCAGAAGCTTGGTTGCAGATTTACTCTCTTGCAATCAAGGCCGCGGGGGGAGGATACGACGTGATGACAAATTATCTGCCCGTCATGCTAACTCCTCCGGCTCAGGGTTGGCTCGCAGGCCTTCCAGAGAGCTCAATCGATTCCTGGGGAGAGCTCGACCAATTCGTCGCCAATTTCCAGGGCACTTACGGGAAGCCTGGAACCCAGTGGGACCTTTATCAAGTTCATCAAAAAAAAGATGAATCGTTAAGAGATTTCATTCGGCGCTTCACAAAGAAGAAGAACACTATCCGAGAGATTTCTGAAGTGGTCGTCGTCACGGCCTTTCAAAAGGGAGTTCGTGACCTCGACCTAATCAAGAAGATGTCTCGGAAGCCCCCAAACACCGTCAAGGAGATGTTCGCCCTGGTGGACCGATATGCTGCAGCCTCGGACGCTCTCGCTGAGCGTCAGGAGGACCACCCGAGCAAAAACGAAGGCAAGAAAGACAAGCCCGAGTCATCCTCCAAAAAGGACAAGAAGCGCAAGAAGAATTGGTGGCTGCTGCGGATCATGGGCGACAGAGGCCACCTCGGTCCAATGACTACAATAAAGTGATGGAGGTGCCGTGTCCTTTCCATCCAAATGAAAAGCATGTGGCGAAAAATTGCAATGTCTTGAAGAGGTTTGCTGAGGAGCACAATAAGGATACTCCGAAGGACGCCAAACAAGACGACAAGCGTGACCCTCCTCAGGGTGACGCTTACCAAGAAACCGAGAGCGAGCTCAACTACATATACGGGGGATCGGATGCATACGAATCCAAACGTAAGCAAAAGCTTACCACTCGGGAAGTCAATGCAGCTGTTCCGGTGACCCCCCGAGTACCTTCGGTGGTCCGAGGTTTCGATCAAGTTCGATCGCTCGAATCACCCCTATCACATCCCTTGCCTAGGAAGATATCCACTCATCCTGGATCCTGTGGAACGGGGCGTCTGTCGACGATTTGCGTCGGCAATGTATTTTAGGGGGCGATGGGAAAGATCACAACTACGATGATAGCACAGGGAGCCGAATTTATACAGGTTCGGGCCCTCGGGGGGAGGTAATACCCTACTCCTGTGCTCGTGGATTGTATTATGGTGGATGATGATGATGATTGTGAGATGTGGAATTGGATGCCGAACTAGGATCCCCGGACCCCCTTTATATAGTGTACGGGGTCGGGTTACAGATAGAATCCCTAATCCGTATATGGAAGATACAGATATAACCGATTCAGCTACACATATATCCATGTATTCGAGTAGGAAACAAATCCGTTTTCTTGTAGACCATGCCAGGCCGCACCGTCTTCCAAGCCTGCCTTCCGGAAGGCCCAATTGACTCGGCCCAAGGAGATGGTACGTCCTATTGTATGTCTTCGGACACCCAGGGCCCATGTTTTCCACAGTAGCCCCTGAGTGCTTCGGGACTGGGTTGTCTTGATTCGGGGTTCGGCTCGCAATCCTTCAGATGTTTGCCCGAGTGACGTCACTCGTCGTCTGGCTGATGGAATCTGCTTGCGGAGTAACCTGTTGATCAAACAACACAGTTGCAAAGAACTCGAGAAAAATTCTCAAGTTTATTAAAGATGTCTGGCACCCAGCCCGACGGATCGTAATGCTGGCTAATGGCCCCACGGAGAGGCATACCAGAGAATGGACTTTGCCGAGTATGCGGTGCTACCCAAAATATCCTCCTGTTACAACTTTTGGCATTCAAGCCTGGCTTGCAGAGCTCGACATTCGATCCAGCATGGGATATGCCACAACCTGTGTAGGGTGTTCAGACGCCTTGATCCGACTAATGCGGACACAAGCTAGTAATCCCCAGAGGAATACGCCCGCCTCCAAGTTGAGGTCCTCCTAGTGGTGTTTGTCTTGACGACAAACGATCTGAAAATGTGCCACTGAGACCCAACTGAAGAGGTAACTCTTTGACGCCTAATCCGATTGTAAAATCGGACCAGCCATTGACCCCAAGGGGTACGCCAAGAGCTGGATTGATTTTGCCCAAGTGGTGCTTGTCTTGATGACAAACGATCCGGAGATATGCCATCGGGACAATTTTGAAGAACTTCTGATGCGCGGTTCAGCTAAGAAAGGCCAAACCGACTACCGTCCCCAAGGAGCACATCAAAAGCTGGGTCACGACTTTGGGCAGCGCCCAGTCCTCGAATTGAAGACTGGCAATGAGCCCAACAGAGGGCGCGCTATTTTCCGACTAAGCTGACCCGAGTGACACTCGTACCCGAGTGAATCGTGTACAGCTCACGGCCCTTATAGAGCATGTCCTTAGGGACTTAGATCTGTACCTTAAGTCTTGAAATTATAATTTTAGGGCTTTATTTCCTTCTCGCCTTGCGCGGAAACGAAACGTTGCCCGCTTTCCTTTTAAGTGAAGTCAACCGGGAAGTTTGAACGATGCAGACGCCTTGTCTTGCTCCAAACTGTTCACTTCCCCAAAATCCTCCGCTAGAGTTTTCGTGCTTCCGCCGCCTCCGAGCAATCTTAGCGCCACCGCCATCGCCAAGCTTCAGATCCGCCACATTCCAATGGTGGGGGACTGGGCAACCTCAAACACCACCGACGAGCGGCTGCAGGCCCTTGTTGATGCCGGCGTTCTTCCAACGCCGAGCTCATCGATTGGCCGCCGCCTTGGTGAATCCTCCCACTCCTCATCAAGAGGAGATTGTTGTCTTCGAATCCTTCTTTTCCCGCGGGTTCGGACTCCCCGCATCCTCCTTTCTTCGCGGTTTGCTCCATCATTATGGGATTGAACTTTTCCATTTGAATCCCAATTCCATTCTTCGACTTTCAATTTTTGTTCATCTTTGTGAGGCTTTTACGGGATTGATCCCCATTTAGCCTTTTCCGTCATCTCTTCTTATTGAAGGCCAACCCCACCGACAACGCCCTAAGGCCTGTCGTGGGGCAGATTCCAACTCCTGAGCGGCCTCAAGAAGGAGTATTAGCCTTCGCTTTGGACTTCTTTGAAGGGTGGCATCAGATTGGTTTCTGTTCCAACCCCCCGCCTTCCTTGCTTTGATGGGAGAAAGCCCGAGCTTCCCCCTCTTGGAATTCCCCCCTCTTTCCTCTGAAATGGGTCAGGTGACCGAGTTGCTCGGCCTGATCCGACATCTCAAAGAGGAGGGGTTGACCGGCGTTGCTATTCTTTGTTTCCTTCTGGCGCCGTGTGCAGCCACTCAAGGAGAGGATCAGGCTCGGGTTCGAGTACACCGGGCCATCCGACTCTGCCAGTGAAACGGATATCCCAATCTTCAACTCGGACACCATCGATCAACTCTCCGAGTTCTTTGCTCCTGGAACTATTTTTTCAAACCCTGGGGGTCCCAGGAGCTTCTCTCTTAACCATCCACCTCCTAAGGTAAGATTCGAGTATATATTTTTTTCCTTGCGTTGAACACCAGGCAAACCCGTTGTTGAAGCTTATTTGGGGATGCCACGCTCCTATGTAGGATCGTCAAGCTTTCGTGTCCGCGGCCCCAACTCCTGATGCTCCTGCCAACAAGGGCGAGAAGCGACCAGGGGGAGAACCTGAAGACACTCCGGCTGCCAAGAAAGGCAAGGGCCCGGCTCCCCTAGTAGTGGAAAATGTCCCACCGCCCGGAGGTCGCGGCCCGCGAAGCTCGGGGCCAAAGGTGGGCGAGGCTCCCAAAGATGGAGCGGGCCAACCAACTTCAGCTTCCAGGTGTAGTCAGGGGACTCACCCCCCAAGGACAGGCAACAGTGCGACGCCAAAGGGAGGAAAGAATTCAACCCCCCAAGCTAGGCCGAGAGGCCCACCCGACGCCTCTTCGAGCGGGGCTTCCTCTCGAAAGGGCGTCGGCATCAAGATTAAGACCACCAACTGGTAAGCTCAACTCCGCCACCCTTCGACTATCTTCCTTTGCATTTCCTGTGACCGAAATATTCCCTATTTTAAGAAACCATCGGTGGAGATTCCGTCAAGTTGCCCAACCGAACCGGCGTCATAGCCTGCCAGGCCGAGTCAGGGGGCTCCTCCTCCATCAGCCGATGCGGTGCCCCCACCAGCAAAGCCGGCGGAAGCCGCGTCGAGAACTGGGGTCGAGGGAGGTGCTACCGCCCATGACCTCGACCCGAGTCCGCCCACCGAGGGTGGCGTGGGCCGAGCCGATGGTAGAGAGATCTCCGCCACTTGACCCCCCTCCCCAAAGGAGACTGAGCCAAAGCTCTCAGAGGGCTGGAGGGATGAGGCCGGGAACTGGGCCCTTATTGATGACGAGGCTAAGGAAGAGATGAGGAAAGCCTTCTTCGAGCATGCCGCTGAGTGCGGCCGAATGGCTCGGGTAAACTTTTTGATTTGTGAAGTAAATCTCCTTTTGCTCGAGTTAGGATGGTGACCATCCTTCGTCTTCGCAGGAACTTGGTGAATACTCCGAGAGGAAAACCAAGGAACTTGGTGAATACTCCGAGAGGAAAACCAAGTTCCTTAATTACTTCCTCCCCCAAATAGAACGGATTAAATCCGTGGAAGGGGAGGTCATCGGGTCGAGCATCGAGGCGCCAAGCAAGCACGGAGCCGCAGTCCGGATTAAGGAGCTGCAGGATGAAAAGTTCGACCTTGCGGGCTCCCTCCGTTGTAAGTACCCTGACCTAAGTCAGAATTTGCTTGTCTAGTGTTTGACTGGATGATGTTGTGTCCCGCATCATGTGCAGCACGTGACGCCACAATCGCCAGACTTCAAGCGGAGAAGCTGGCCCTGGAGAAGTCGGAGGCCAAAACCGTCGCCGAGTTGGAGGGTAAGCCCCCAAACCCGACCGGCTCTGAGCCCCCAGTGTTTACACGGTTATGTAATCGTGTACTCCCTGTTTTTTGACAGAGCATAGGAGGAAGACGTTGGCGCAGTATGACGTTCTTCAGGAGAACGCCAAGATTGCGCAAGCGCGATATGATGAGCTTTTGGTGGCGGTGGAACCCACTCGTCGCCAACTTTATGCTGGCGAAGTCGAGCCGAGCTCTCGGGCCAAGCTAATCCAGAGGTGGACCGAAGCCCCCCAGCAGCTGAAGGTGCGGCTCAGGGAAGTCGGCCTGATGAGTTCCCGTCAAGTGCTGGGCATCGTCAAGTCGCACTATCCTCGAATTGATCTTGACGCTGTCAAGGATGGTTTCGCCTGCTCAGAAGAGGGGGCGATGGCGCTGCTCGAGGAAGTGAAGCCGACAGCCGAGTGCCTTTTAGACAACTTAGAGTTAGATTTCCTGTAAAAAATATAGGAACTTGTAAATTATCCATGTATATGACTTCCATTTTCGACATGGCATATGCTAACCATCTTTCCTCTACTTAAGTTATGGCTCTGGCCCGAATAAACTTCTAGGATTCATCATAGACTTAAAAGAGAAAAAAATCGATTAGGTATTGGTTAGGCGCAGACTACACCTAATTAGGTGTAGCCCCGACTTACTAGCTTTAATGTCGAGTTAGATAAAGATTAGGTGCGCGATTGCGCACCTAATTAGGTGTAGCCCCCGACATACTACTTAATTGACATACAAATAAGTAGCAAGTCAGAAACTGAATTGCATAAGCGTTAAGACAATGTGAGCGAAAACTTATCTTTATTTTATTGTAAACATGGATTACAATAGTCGTTTTGGTATAGCACCGACGCAATTGCTCGATGTTCCGTTGCCCAAGCGAGCCCCCGGGCGTATCGCTGAGTGATGTGAGGACGTCCTGATCTACTTGCGGAAGAACGTCGGGCGCCTCTTTACTCATCATCTTTGCCAGGCCTGCTGCCTGACCTAGTTGGCTTCTTGCTTGGTAGAACGCCTTCATCGCGGAGGGTGGTGGCCGCCTGCCGGATCTTGTCCAACTCAGCTACCGCCTCGATAGACTGGGCGAAGTCACAATTTTCCCTATCGAGGAGGTGGGAAAACTTGACGTCTCCACGGATCGTGATCACCCCCGTGGACCTGGCATCTTCATAACCAGATAAGTATAGTGTGGGAAAGCCATGAACTTGGCCAACCCCGGCCTTCCCAAGATCGCGTGATACGCAGTCTCGAAATCGACCACCTCAAAGCTGAGGTTCTCCGTCCAGTAATTATCCCGAGTGCCAAAGGTGACAGGGAGAGCGATCTTCCCGATTAGCACCGATGAGGTTCCCGGAATTATACCATGGAACGCAATGGCGTCTGTCGGAGGAGCGCGCCCTGGGATCTGCATCTTGCCCGAGTTTTAGCGAAAAGGATATTCAATCCACTCCGTCATCAACCAGACCTTGCGCAATCGGACGCCTGTACCCACGTGATCCGTGATGAGTGGATATCTTCCTGGCATGGGACGTGATCTGGGTGATCTGAGCGATCAAATATGATCGGAATTTCAGACCATCGGAGATACCCGGGGGTCACCGGAATAGCTGCATTGATTTTCCGATCGGCAAGCTTTTGCTTACGCTTGGACTCATATGCATCCGATCCCCCGAATATGTAGTTGAGCTCTCGCTCGATTTCTTGATAGGCGTCGCCCTCAGGAGGGTCGCGCTTTTCATCCTGCTTGGCATCTCTTGGAGCGTCGCTGTTGTGGTCCTCGGCGAACTTCTTCAAGATGTTGCAGTTCTTGGCCGCATGCTTCCCGTTTGGATGGAAAGGACACGACGCCTCCATGACTTTATTGTAGTCGGCGGGTCGAGGCAGCCTTAGCCGTCCCTGATCCGCGACCGCCACCATCTCCTCACCCTTGCGCTTCTTGTCCTTCTTGGAGAACGACTCGGGCCTGTCCTTCTTGCTTTCGTGCTTGCTGGGGTGATCCTCTTGACGCTCAGCGAGAGCATCCGAGACGGTAGCATATCGATCCGCCAAGGCGAACATCTCCTTGACGGTAGTCGGAGGCTTCCGGGACATCTTCTTGATTAGATCGGGGTCGCGAACTCCTTTCTGGAAGGCTGCGACGACGACCGCTTCTGAGATCTCTCGGATCGTGTTTTTCCTTTTGGTAAAACGCCGAATGAAATCCCTTAACGACTCATCTTTTTTCTGATGAGTCTGATAAAGGTCCCACTGGATCCCAGACTTTTCGTAAGTGCCTTGAAAATTGGCAACGAACTGGTCGCAGAGCTCTCCCCAGGAGTCGATCGAGTTCTCTGGAAGGCCCGCGAGCCAGTTCTGAGCCGGAGGGGTTAACATGACGGGCAAGTAATTTGCCATCACGTCGTATCCTCCACCCGCGGCCTTGATCGCCAGAGAATAAATCTGCAACCAAGCCTCGGGGTCCCGTTCTCCATCAAATTTCACAATGCCTTTAGGGTTGAACCCCTCGGGCCAGTTTACCTGTCGGAGTCGGGGAGTGAATGCCTTGATCCTGTCGATCAACCCTTCCCCGGGGGAAGGAGATCGTCGGGGGAGATTCCGGCGAGGTGGGGTACGGTGCCGATCTCCGTCTCGCTCCCTGTGTCGGGCTTCGATGTCGAGGCGGAGGTCGCGGCTCGCACTCCGACGGGCGTCTTGCCCGCGACCCCGCATGTGCCGACTGCGCCGAACGCTGCTCGTAGCAGTCTGGCTCCTGGCCGAGTTGGCCGGCTGGTCTCGAGTACCTTGGACAACCGCTGCCGTTATCATGGCCTTGATTTGTTCCATGATTGGCGATGCAGGGTTGTTCTCTCCAAGTAAAGGGTCAGCATTATCCAGGAGGGTCTTACAAGCGAAGATGTTCTGCTGTGGCGTACGGAAGACCGAGTGATCTCCCATACGGACTTGGAACAGTTCCTCCCGGACTTCCCTCGCACGACCGCGTAATTGGTCGCGCAAGTATTCTCCGCCTTCGCGGTTTGGTTCGGCTCCTACCTCCCCTGCAGGGTGCCGGGCTGATCCAGAGGCTTGGCCGCCCAAAGATGTAGACGCCATGAAATCGTGGAACCTATTGACGCTCTCTTCCGACTCAGATTCTGAGAAGGAAAGGCTCAACCGGTCCTGATTCGTTGGCTCGTCGATGGGAGTGATTATGACTCCCACCTCACGTGCGGGATCTCTGGTCATCAAAGGATCCGACTGAGTTTCGGCAGAACGAATCTGCTGGAAACTTTCAGCCGAATTGACCAGTTCGAATGGCATAGCCACTCGGGAATTTGGCCTGGCATGAGTTGTCCCCGAGCCTTGGCTCGGAAAGCTTGCCCAAGTGTGTATGTGTTGTGCCCCGCTCCTTGGCCCGGATTGGAAAAGCCGGCATGTTATCCGATGGAAAACAATGGTGAAGCTTCGAATCGAACGGACGGTCCACGCATCGAGGATTGTAACTCTGATCGATCGAGAACGATCCTGGCCAGGAGTCGGATCGCCACTCGATGCTTCGTCAACATAAGGAGCTAGCGAAGAGAGAAGCGGTGGATCCCGACCGTAACCGAAGGGAAACCCAGCAGTTGGCCAGTCGGAATCATCATCATTAGATCGGATCTCCTCCGGATCGGAATCCAGGGAAGAGATCCCAAAGTGGTAAGACTTCGGTTGAGTCACGCATACCATCTCCCGTGTCGTGGACGAACGGTTAAACTCACACAACCGAAGCTCTCCAAAGTTGCCGGCCATGAAGCCGAGATCTCCGAAGATGAAGCCTTGGCCAGGAGCGTAGGTGAAGATGAATCCGCCAATGGAAGCCATCGAAGTCGACGTAGTTGATCGTGACGCTAGCCCCTACCTGGCGCGCCAACTGTCGACGATTTGCATCGGCAATGTATTTTAGGGGGCGATGCGAAAGATCACAACTACGATGGTAGCACAGGGAGCCGAATTTATACAGGTTCGGGCCCTTGGGGGAGGTAATACCCTACTCCTGTGTTCGTGGATTGTATTATGGTGGATGATGATAATGATTGTAAGATGTGGAATTGGATACCGAACTAGGGTCCCCGGACCCCCTTTATATAGTGCAGGGGGTCGGGTTACAGATAGAATCCCTAATCCGTATATGGAAGGTACAGATATAACCGATTCATCTACACCTATATCTATGTATTCAAGTAGGAAACGAATCCGTTTCCTTGTAGACCATGCCAGGCCGCACCGTCTTCCAAGCCTGCCTTCTGGAAAGCCCAATTGACTCGGCCCAAGGAGGTGGTACGTCCTATTGTATATCTTCGGACACCCAGGGCCCATGTTTTCCACAGCATCCAACTGCGCAAGGTCCTAGTCAACGGCGGGAGCGGATTGAATATCCTTTTCGCCAAGACCTTTGATGAGATGCAGATTTCGAGGACGGCGCTCCAGAAGACGGACGCACCGTTTCACGGCATAATTCCGGGAACATCATCAGTGCCGATCGGGAAATCTCTCTTCCGGCCACTTTTGGCACTCGGGATAACTACCGGACGGAAAACCTCAGCTTTGAGGTAGCCGATTTCGAGACTGCGTATCACGCAATCTTGGGAAGACCGGGCTTGGCCAAACTCATGGCCGTCCCACATTACGCCTATCTGGCTATGAAGATGCCATGTCCGCAGGGCATAATCACGGTCCGCGGAGATGTCAAGTTTTCCCATCTCCTTGATAAGGAAAACTGCGACTTCGTCCAGTCAAATGAAGTAGCTGCCGAGTTGGACAAGATCCGGCTGGGAGCCACCACTCTTCGCGACGAGGGCGACCTGCCGAACAAGAAGCCATATAAATTAGGCATCAAGCCTGACGAAGATGTCAAGCGTATTTCGCTCGACCCGTCCGATTCAGCCAAAACGGCTCTGATCGGGACAGGGCTCGATCCGAAATAGGAAGAGGCGCTCGTCACCTTCCTCCAAGCGAATCGGGGCATGTTCACTTGGAAGCCATCTGACATGTCAGGTGTCCCGAGGGAGGTGATCGAGCACTCCTTGAATATACACAACAAAGCCAAGCCGATCAAGCAGCGGCTGCGTTGGTTCGCGCAAGACCGGAAGGAAGCCATCAAGACGGAGATCACCAAGCTTTTAGCCGCCGACTTTATAAGGGAGGTGCTCCACCCCGATTGGTTGGCAAATCCGGTACTTGTACAAAAGAAGAACGGTACTTGGCGCATGTGTGTTGATTATACCGCATAAATAAAGCATGCCCAAGGATCCGTTCGGACTTCCTCGCATCGACCAGGTGGTTGATTACACTGCCGGTTGCGAGCTTTTGAGCTTTCTGGATGCTTACTCGGGCTGTCATCAGATTAGCTTAAAGGAAGAAGATTGTATTAAGACTTCGTTCATCACTCCGTTCGGGGCTTTGTGCTACTTCACTATGCCCTTCGGGCTGAAGAACGCCGGAGCAACGTACCTGCGTTGCATTCAGCGATGTTTCCACAACTAGCTTGGGCGTAATGTGGAAGCATACGTTGATGACATTGTCATCAAGTCTCGGGTATCCTCTGACTTGGTCACCGACCTGTCGGAGACATTCGAGAGCCTGTCGGCATACAACATCAAGCTGAACCCGGAGAAGTGTCTTCGGGGTCCCTTCGGGAAAGCTACTCGGTTTCATGGTATCTCACCACGGAATTGAGGCTAACCCGGAAAAGATCAGAGCTATCATGGAGATGGCTCCCCCAACATGCCAAAGGGATGTCCAGCGTCTGAATGGGTGCATGGTGGTACTCGGCTGATTCATCTTGCGGCTCGGCGAGTGTGGGTCGCCCTTTTTCAAGCTATTGAAGAAGCAATACGACAAGTTTGTCTGGACACCCGAGGCACAAAAGGCTTTTGAGGATCTCAAATCATTCCTTACGTCGCCACCTGTCTTGGCATCTCCCATGCCACAGGAACTGCTTCTGCTATATATTGCGGCCACCACTCATGTAGTGAGCGCTGCGGTGGTAGTGGAACGGGAAGAACAAGGACGCGTTTACAAGGCTCAATGCCCGGTCTACTTCGTCAGCGAAGTATTGGACGAGTCCAAGGTACGCTATCCACAGGTGCAGAAGCTTTTGTATGCGGTTCTGATCGCCTCTCTGAAGCTGAAGCACTACTTTCAAGAACGTCCAATTTCGGTGATCACTTCTTTCCGTATTGGAGACATCCTCCATAATCGGGAAGCCACCGAGGATCGCTAAGTGGTCGAGAGAACTAGGGCCTTGAGCTCTCGCTCAAGCCACGCAGCGCCATAAAGTCACAAACACTCGCCGACTTCGTTGTCGAGTGGGCGGAGATGCTGAGCTCCCAACCGTCGAAGAGGCCGAGCATCGAACATGTACTTCGGCGGATCTCTCCGACGACGACGGCTGGGCTGGTATTGTCCTCATATCACCAAGGCGAACGACTCAAGTATGTCCTCCAAATTCATTTTTCAGCTTCAAACAACGCAGCCGAGTCGAGGCGCCATCCACGAAGCCAGATACCATATCGCCGGCATCCGCGATTGGTGGTTCATGAGGACTCTCACTCGTGGTGAGCAGTCTGTATGATTGGTTTGTGTCAACAACAATATGACTGCCTACTATCAGGAGGTCAGAAAGTTGGAAGACAAGTTCGATGGGTTGGAGCTTATACATATCCTTCAGCGAGACAACGAGGCAGCGGATGAGCTCGCAAACATGGGCTCTAGTCGGGCAGCAGTCTCGGCTGGGATTTTTGTCCAAGAGCTTCACGCCCCCTCCATCACACCGCAAGAGCAACTACCCCAATTGGATGAACAACTACCCGAGTCAGAAGTGCTTGCCCTTGACTCGGATTGGACGCGACCGTACTTGGAATATCTGCAAGAAGAAAAGCTTCCCAACGATCGGGGGGCTGCTGAACAAATTTAACGCCGGAGTCGTGCATACATGGTGCATGAAGGAATTCTGTACCGCCGAAGCGTCTCTGGCATACTTCAAAAGTGCATATCCGAGTCCGAAGGATGTGCCCTGTTGCGTGAAATTCACTCGGGCATGTGCAGCCATCACGCTGTCTCAGCCACGTTGGTCGGCAAAGCCTTTCGTCAAGGGTTTTACTGGCCAACCGCGGTCTCCGACTCATGGGAGATCGCTCGTAAATGCGAGGGTTGTCAGTTCTTCGCTCGGCAAATCCACGTGCCGGCTCAGGAACTTTAGACGATCCCTATCATCTGGCCGTTTGCCGTCTGGGGCTTGACATTGTTGAACCCTTCAAGAAGGCCCCGGGTGGTTTTGAACATATCTTCTTCGCCATTGACAAATTCACCAAATGGATTGAGGCCAAGCCTGTGACCAAGATTACGGCGGCCAAGGCTACCGATTTCTTCCAGGAGATCATCGGTCGGTTTAGCGTACCCTCTCAGATCATTACGGATAACGACTCTCAGTTCAGAAGTGATGAGTTTCAAAGTTGGTGCGAAGATGTGGGCATAAAGATTTGCTATGCTTCGGTAGCACATCCCCAGAGCAATGGGCGGGTCGAGCGCATGAACGGGATGCTTCTGCAAGACGTCAAGGCGCGCATCTTCGATCGGCTCAGCCCATATGCGACAAAATGGATGAAGGAATTGCCTGCCGTACTCTGGGGGCTTCGCACAAGTCCTAGCCGAGCAACGGGGCAGTCTCCCTTCTTCCTCGTATATGGGTCTGAGGCGGTCCTTCCAACGGAGCTACAATTTGGGTCGTCCCGAGTTCAAAAGTTCAATGAGGGTGAGTCAGAGGCCAGTCGGATTGACGAACTCGACCGATTGGAGGAAGCTCGGGACGCTGCAACAATTCGGTCGGCCAAGTACCTCCAGGGTTTGCGTCGTTATTACAATCGTAATGTACAGGATCGAGCCTTCTCGATTGGAGATTTGGTCCTTCGTGTCAATCAGTCGAGTGGCCATAAACTCTCCCCACGCTGGGAAGGTCCGTATATTATCGACTCGGTGACATGCCCGGGGGCTTACCGACTGAGGCGTGAAGACGGCACTCTCATGGATAACTCGTGGAACATCGAGCAATTAGGTCGGTTCTATACCTGACGATCATTGTACACACATTTACAATTAAATAAAGATAAGTTTTCGTTCACATTGTCTTTACGCTTGTGCAAATTCAGCTTCTAACTTGCTACTTATTTCTGTTTCAATTAAGTAGTAAGTCCGGGGCTACACCTAATTAGGTGCGCAATCGCGCACCCTTCTCTTTTATTGAGATTAATTTGACTTGCTCCCTAGTCGGATTCTGACTAGCCAGTAAGTCGAGAGCTACACCTAATTAGGTGCGCAATCGCGCACCCCTTCTCTTCTATTGAGATTAATTTGGTTTGTTCCCTAGTCGGATTCCGAATAGCCAGTAAGTCGGGGGCTACACCTAATTAGGTGCAGTCTGCACCTATTTGATACCTAATCGATCTTTCTCTTTTCAAGTCCATGTCGAGCCTAAGTGTTAATTGTTCCGAGTAACGAAACTCTTGCTTCCTAGCAACACTCATACTTCCCGACTGCGTTCTTGGAGACAGAGCTCCGCGCCAACTCCTAACGCTAAGGAATTTGTTGCGCTTGGCAGAGTGCTTAGTAAAAGGAACCTAACCTACTCGGGCAAAATGCATGACTCGAGTTAAGAAAAACCGATTAGCATATATTATATCAGAAAAAGGAATCATTTACATATAAATAATTTGATAATTTACAGCAAGTTTCTACATTTATAGGGAATCCAAGTCTAAATTATCTACAAGGGACTCGGCCGCCAGCTTCACTTCCTCAAGCAGCGCCAACGCCCTCTCCTCGGAGCACGCGAAGCCATCCTTGACAGCGTCAAGCTCAACTCGAGGGTAGAGCGACTTGACGATTTCCGGCCCTTGGCTGGTGCTCATCAAGCCGACTTCCCTGAGCCTAGCCTTGAGCTGCTCGGGGGCTTCGGTCCACCTTTGGATTAGCTCGGCCCGACTGCTTGGCTCGGCGTCACCAGCATAGAGCCGTCACCGAGTGGGCTCCACGGCCACCAGGAGCTCCTCATATCACGCTTGCGCGGTTCTGACGTTCTCCTGCAAAATGTCATATTGCGCCAGCGTCTTATTCTTATATTTTGTCAAGAACAGAAAACACACACAGTTATACAATTGTGGACATCGGAGGTTCGAAGTCGGTCGGGTTTGGGGACTTACCCTCCAACTCGGCGATGACTTTGGCCTCCGACTTCTCCAGGGCCAACCTCTGGTCCTGGGACTTGGCCAGCTCCTCCTGCAGGCTGGCGATCATGGCGTCGCGGGCTGCACATGAGCGGAACGCAACGTCATTCGGTCACACACAAGCCAAACAATCCTGACTCAGGTCAGGATACCTGCAGCTCCCGACGCTGCTTGGACGCCTCGGTCCGGGCCTCAACTACTTGCCCCTCCATTGATTTAATCCGTTCTATCTAAGGGAGGAAGTAGTTGAGGAACTTGGTTTTCCTCTCGGAAAACTCACCAAGTTCCTGCAAGAGTGAACAATTAACTACTCTACCTCAAATCAGCCAAACGTACTCGGTTGGTCGGAGGACTTACCCTGATCAGTTTGCCGCATTCAGCGGCGTGCTTAAAGAAGGTCACCCTGGCCTTCTCCTCCATTTGATCGTCGAGGAGAGTCCACTCTCCGGCCTCGTCCTTCCAGGCCGCCAAGAGCTTGGGCTCGAGCTCCTCCTGGGGAGACAGGGGCCGGCGTGGAATTTCCTCCACTGGCTCGGCGTCCTCGCCGCCCTTGTTGATCGGCCTCGCGCTGGGCAGGGCGGTGGCATCATCTTCACGAGCCTTGGCCTCCGACGTGGCCTCGGTCGACCTGGTCGGCGGCGCGGCTGCTTCGGTCGTCGGAGGGGGAGAAGCGGCATAAGTTGGAGGAGGAGAAGATGCCGCCCGACTCGGCTCAGCAGGTTTCGGTGCTGGCTCGGTCAGGCGATCCGTCGGAACTTCCTCTGATGGTTTTCTGAAGTAAGAGGGGAACACTTCAACACAACAGAACAAATTGAAGGCTACCAAGGAGTGACAGAGTCATGCTCACCAATTGGAAGTCTTAATTTTTATTCCGGCGCCCTTTTGAGCGGAAGTCCCGCTAGAGGAGGCGTCGGGTGGTCACTCGGCCTAGGCTGAGGCGCCGAAGGCGCCTGCCTCTTCTTCGGCGACGCCTTGCGACCCACCCGTGGAGGACGAGACGCCTGACTGCTTGGCCCCTGGGCCGGCGTTGGCTGCCTCGCTCCCTCCTTGGGAGCCTCGTTGATCTTCGGCCCGAAGCTTCCGGTTGCGCCCCTCGGGTGGTGGGACGCCCCTCTGAGGAGGCCTGCCCTTGCCTTTTTTGCCGGGGTTTTTAGATTCTCGCCCGGCGCTTCTCGTTTTTTAGGCGGGGCCTCGGGCGGGCGGCGAGGACGAAGGCCCAATGGCCTCAGACAGAGTACGGTCTTCCCGAGTTAGTACCATAATAAAACTACTCGGCAAGATGCGAACATGAAGATTACTCGACCCTTACCTCCGGTGGCGGATTGGTGAGGGAGAAGCTCCTGGGACACCCCTGGTTGGAAAGGGGTGTCCCCGTGGCAAAAAACTCTGAAAGTCGGTCGACGGCGTCAGAGTTGGAGATCGGGGTGCCCGTCTCCCGAGTCGAGTCGATCGGCCTGGAGTACTCGAACCCAAGCCGAATCCTCTCCTTGAGAGGCTGGACGCGGTGCCTCGTGAAAGAGACGGCGATGGCCACGCCAGTCAGCCCCTCTTCTTTGAGATTTTGGATCAGGCCGAGTAACTCAGTGACCTGATCCATTTTGAAGGAAGGGGGAGAGAAGTCCAAGAGGGAGAAGCCCGGGGCTTCCTCCCATCAAAACAAGGAAGACTATGGGGAGGATTGGAGCAGTAGAACCACTCCTGGTTCCATCCCTTCAAGGAGGTCTGGAGTGGAAAGGAGAAGTACTCCTTCTTGAGGCCACTCCGGAGTTGGAATCCCGCCCCGCCAACGGCCTTAGGGGCGTTGTCAGTGGGTAGGCTTTCAAGAAGAAGAGATGGCGAAAAAGGGTGAAGTGGGAGCAATCCCTAGAAAAGCTTCACAAAGCTGAACAAAAACAGAGATCTGGAGAATAGAGTTAGGGTTCAGATGGAAGAGCTCGATTTTGTAATGGTTGAGCAGACAACGAAGGAAGGAAGAAGCAGGGAATCCAAACCCGCGAGAGAAGAAAGACTCAAGGACAACCATCTCCTCTTGGCGAGGAGTGGGGAAAGACTCACCCGCGGCGGCGCGCCACCCGATGATCTCCTGGTCCGGGAGGACGCCGGCGTCAACCAGGGCTTGCAACCGCTCCTCGATGGCGATGGAGGTTGCCCAGTTTTCCACCATTGATGAGAATGTGGTGGGGATGAGGAGTGGTGAGAGTAGATTGGGAGTTTGGTGGCGGCGGTGGTGTTGGGGTTGCTCTGCGGCGGCGGAAGCACAAAACCCTAGCAGGAGCGCAGTGGGGAGATGAACAGACTCGGGCGTACAAATGCGGGCGTGACTGTTCAAATGCCCCGGCATGCTCTGTTTAAAAGAAAATGGGCGACGTTTTAATTCTGCGCTGGGCGTGAAAAAATGAAGCCCTAAAATCATCGCTTCAAGGTTTGGGCCCGGACTTAGGTTCCAGGGAACATGCCCCATGTGGGCCGCAAGCTGTACATGTCATTGCTCGGGTACATGTGTCACTCGGATCAAACCTAGTCGGGAAAAAGGGCGTGCCCCCAGTTAGGCCTCATGCCAGTCATCAATCCCAGAGGACTGGGTGCTTCGCGGATAATTAACTTAGCTTTTGATGTGCCCCCTGAGTCAGTAATCGGTTTGGCTTTCAGTCGGACCGAACATTGAGAGTTACCTCTTCAGTTGGGTCTCGGTGGCATATCTCCGGATCGTTCGTCATCAAGACGAACACCACTCGGGCGACCTCAACTTAGGGGCGGGTGTATTCTTCCGAGAATCACTAGCTTGACTCCGCACTAGTCGGGTCAGGACGCCTGATTGCCTTGCGTTTCGAGTAGCATGCCCTATATGGGCCGTGAGCTGTACACGTCATCACTCGGGTACAGGTGCCACTCGGATCAAACCTAGTCGGGAAAGTTAACGCGCCCCCAGTTGGGCCTTATGCCGGTTGTCAGTCTCTGAGGACTGGGCGCTTCCCAAATTACAACTCAGCTCTTGGTGAACCTCTTGGGGTCAATGGTCGGCCTGACTTTTTGTCAGATCGGGCATCAAAAGTTACCTCTTCAGTCGGGTCTCAGTGGCACATCTCTGGATCGTTCGTCATCAAGACGAACACCACTCAGATGACCTCAACTTGGAGGCGGGCGTATTCTTTCGAGAATCGCTAGCTTGACTACGACTAGTCGGGTCGTATACCAACGCCTACACGAAGTTGTGGCATGTCCCCGCCGATCAATGTCGAGTTCTCGCCAAATGACTAATGTCATAATTTGTAACAGGAAGATAAAGCGTGGTGACACCGATCACTCACCTACATCCACTTTTTGGTATGTCTCTATGGGGCCAATAATCAAGATATCGACTACCGGATTTGATACCAAACATCTTTTTGGAGACTTGAGATTTTCTCTTAGAGTCCTTTACAACTGTGTTGTTTGATCAGCAGGTTACTCGGCAAGCGGAACTTCATCAATCAAACAAAGAGTGACGTCACTCGAGCTACATTTGATGGGTCATGAAGTGAACCCGAGTCAAAACAACTCGATCCACGAAGCACTCGGGGCTATCAGGACAACATGGGCCCGGGTATTCGGAGATATACGATTGGATGTACCATCTCCTTGGGCCGAGTCGCATGTATCTTCCAGAAGACGGCCCTGGAGGATGGCGCGGCCCGACTTGCTCTACAAGGGAGCGAATTCGTATTCTACTCGAATACATGGAGATAGGCGTAACCAACCCGGTTATATCTCTATCTCCCTTATACGGATTAGGGAACTTATCTGTAACCTGACCCCTTGCACTATATAAAGGGGTCAGGGGTCCCTAGTTAGATCATCAAATTCTTCATTCACATCATTATCTGTTCTCATGCCATCTCGACGGGAACATACATTGTAATCGACACCCCACAATACAATCCACGAGCACAGGAGTAGGGTATTACCTTTTCGGGAGAGCCCGAACCTATATAAATCCTATCCCCTGTGCTACCATTGAGTTGTGATCTTTCGCATAGCCCTATAAAATACATTGCCGACACAAATCGTCGACAGTTAGCATCCTCGATTGCATGAATGTGTGGTATTATGATGGGAAATAATTTAGAATCCTACACATGAGACTAACATTTTTTCATATCCCATATTTGGACTAAAATACCAACAGATAGACTTTCTTGCAATGCTCACACCCACTCGCTAGCTTGTTGCCTCCTTACGACCACACGAGCGCACAACATTTCAAACACATCTTGTGTGGCCACATGAAGATTAAAAAGGCTAGAGATTCCTCACCTCCCTCTCCACATTCTCTCTTCGTTGCCTCGTCTCTCTCGCTCTCTCTGGTTTATGGCTAGGAGCTCGGCGACCAGATTGCCACCACCATAATGTGGCTAGGGTTCAACTTATTGACGAATTGTGATTTTCAAGCGTATGGAACAGGCTCAATACGGTAAAACGGTTGATACAAAGCTGAGCCAAATTCATCAAATCCAAATTCATCTTTGAAACAAAAAAAATACTAGTAATGTGTTAGAGCGTTTGTTATGATTTTTTAAGAAACAAATTATTCGTATGATTTTGCCAAATATGCTACTCTCCTATTCGTGAATTTATCGAACACCTTCCGGATTGCAGCGCTGTGTGCTCATGCCTATAGATGGCCAAATGGGCGGCCCGGCCCGAGCCCGCCTAGGCATGGCCCGCGTAAGGCAGGCCCGACACGTCACGATAGACCTATCGACACGGCACGATAGACCTATCGTGCCATGTCGCAGTTGCCCACGTGTTCGGGTCGTGCCTGCACCGCGCACGAGTAGGCTATAATCAGGTCGGCCGCCTAACAGCCCGTGAGCCCGTTGTGCCCATGCCGGCCCGGGGCCCAGCACATAGAGTTGCACCTCCCCAGAGTCCAGATTGGCAGAACACTCAGCCACTCAGGTTTCAAATTTCAGAAATCAAAATTCACAATCACAATTCACAAGTCACAAGAGCACACAAGCACAACATTTCAAAAGTTGAATTTTATTTTGAGCACGCTCAATGTATTCCTCAAAAGCAGCAGATTGACTAAAGCTAAGAGGCAAATCTTCTCTAGCAATCAAGCGACAAAGTTTAGTACGAGCTACAGATCGTCGCGGCCCATGTCATCTTCTCTGGTTTCCCCTAGAAGCCTCAGATCGTGGTCGATGGAGGTCGGATCGAGATCCTCCTCCATCGTCGCCGCCTTGTCAGCTCGGGGCCCAGCTGATCCGGTAACTCAATGGCCACGCTTCGGCATCACCAAGAAACCTACGACAAGACGGGCCACGGGTTAGATCTATACAAGCAAGAGCAAGAACAGAGGAACAAGAATAGAACAGAGGCTGAAGAACAAAAACTTGCATAACCAGAGCCCAAGAACAGCTGATCCACCTAAGCCAAGACGGGCTGACAAGAGAAACCACGACACGGGAACAAAGGGAAGCCAGATCTAGACGAGAAGAAGCCATCAGGGAGGGGGAGGCGGAGAGTAGGAGAGAGGAACGAAGGGCCGGCGAGCCGCTAGGGTTCTTGGCAGTGGGACTGCGAGAGAGTAGGAGGGAGGAAATGGAGAACCGGAGAGGACACACGCGGTGGTGCCTTGGCAGCCGCCGGCCACCGGTGATGCAACGATGCGGTGGATGCCTGGATAGGGTCATGAGCGCGAGAGTCGGAGAGCCGCCACCGGCGCCGCCATGGAAATACCAAATAGGGAAATGGCTACTGGGGAGCGGGGAGAGGGATGGGGCCATGGGGGTTTATATGCCGACGCTGCAGGTGGTCATTGGGCCATGGCTAGAGTTTCACCTTCCAGGGAGCGCCAGAGGCTGGACTGGCAGTTCGACGGCTTACATGGGCCATGCCGTCTTTACCCATGGGCCGAGGCCACTACCAGCATGCCACTCGACATCGGTCGCAGCGACCCAGTTCGCGCCTTCTTCGCCGTGCCATGCCTAGGCCGGGCCAAAATCAGATCGCGTGCTGTGTCAGTCCATTAGGCCCTACCATTGGCCATCTATACTCATGCCTACTCTCATGCTAGATAGAGAGCACTCATGACACTTCGATGCGTGCTCGTGAGCAGTCACATTTTTTATTTCTAACTCCTATGAGGGACTGTCTGCACCAATTAGAGGGTTCATTTTTCGAATGAAGTATATTTGCTTATGGTTGGGTTATTGATAAAGAAAGCAATCCGATTGTGTTTGAACTTGAATTTTACCGAATGAATTTCGGTCGGTTTCGATGAATGAGCGGTTATTCACTTAGAGCATCTCCAGCAAATACTCTAAAATTGGGTCTCTATACACCCCCTCTAAATCATCATTTGTTCTTTATATTTCCATTCTCTCTTGCAGACCCTCTATCCAAAGAAACTATAGAGGCTAACTAAATTTAGAGACTAGGAGAGACAAACTCTAAATATAAAGGCTGAGGTAGAGACTCTACTGAAGAACGAGAGATTCTAAATATAGATAAGATTCTATTTTAGCTCTATGCCGGAGATGCTCTTATCCAGCGACAAGCAGTGAAACAGTAAGGTAAAGGAAAACCTGTGCGCGGCTGCCGGCGGGTGAGCCCGCCCATACGCCCACCAGGTTCCGCCAAAACCCCGAACGCCGTTGCACGCCCGCAATGCAGCCGCGCGCGGCGCTCCGTCGCCTCCTCCCCTCCCACCTCAACCCCATCAGGCGCCGCGCTCCGCCTCCGCCGCCAGTCGACGAGGGTCCCCTCCCCGACCCCTACGCCCTCCTCGTCCACGACCCCATTGGCCTTCTCTCCTCCCTGTGGCGCCGTGCCTTCGCGCACCCGCTCCCCGCCCCCTTCCCCAACCTTTCCGGCTACGCCTCCCGCCTCGACCTCTGGCTCCTTTCCTACCAGCGCGCATGCGCCCACGCCACCGGCTCCTTCCCGCCGCGCCACGCCGTCCCGCTCCCCACCCTCCACTCCCTTCTCCGCCTCCGCGCAGCCGCTTTGCGCCGCCACCCCGCTTTCCCCTGGGGTGCCTCCACCCACCTCCTCCTCCGCTCTCCCGCAGACCCACCCTCCACCGTCCCCGTATCCCGCCGTAAGCTTGCCGACCGCTTCGCCAATGCCCCGCCCCCATTCCAGGACCGCGTCGTCCAGGAGCTCCTTCTCCTCCTCCTCGAGCCCGTCTTCGAGCCCCGCTTCTCCCCCAAGTCACACGCCTTCCGCCCCAGCCGCGGACCCCACACCGCCATCCGCTCTGTTCGCTCTGGCTTCGCGGGCTACCTCTGGTTCGTCACCGCTGACCTCACAGCCGTGGTCGACGCGCTCTCGCCGGGCACCATCCTGTTATTCGTCCAGAAGGCTGTCTCCGACCGCAAGGTGCTGTCTTTGCTCAAGTCGGCGCTCAACACCCCCGTCCGGCCTGGGTCTGTGCCGCCACGGGAGAAGGAGCTCGACGGGCTGACAAAGAAGAGGCTGAAAAGGAAGGTACTCAGGAAGAGCAGGAAGAAGAAGGTGCTTAATGAGAATGAGCCAAAGCCTGACCCGTATTGGCTGAGGCTGTTCTTTGGGTTTGCCCCGGAACAGGCATGTCATGTGCCGAATTATGGACATTGTGGGATACTCAGTCCTTTGCTCGCCAATGTGTGCCTTAACGAGTTGGATTGGTGGATGGAGGAGAGGATTCATGAATACTTCTGCCCGTCGAGGAATGATTCAATTTGGAAGGAGGCAGGTGATGAGGGATGTCATAATCCTGCTTGGCCTGAGTTCGTCCCATCAGGTGAGAAGGAAAAGACAAGGAAGATGGATTTCCTAAGATTTGGCTCACATGTTTTGATTGGGATCAGGGGGCCAAGGGAGGATGCGGTTGAGATAAGGAGGCAACTGGTGGAGTTTTGTGAGAGTACATTTGGTTTGAGACCCGAGAATTCGATGGTGGAGATTGAGCACATCACGAGGGGGATTGAGTTCTTGGATCATGTGATCACCCGTCGGGTTATCTACCCGACCTTCCGGTATACTGCCAGTGGAGGGAACATTGTTAGCGAGAAGGGCATCGGAACTTTGTTGTCTGTAACAGCAAGCTTGCAAAGGTGCATAAGGCATTTCAGGAAGCTTGAGCTTGTAAAGGGCGATAGGGATCCTGAGCCATTGCCTTGTTCACCAATGCTGTACTCAGGCCAGGCGCACACAAATTCTCAGATGAACAAATTTCTCGAAACCATAGCTGATTGGTATAGGTATGCAGACAACAGGAAGAAGATTGTAGGGTTCTGTGCATATGTCATAAGGAGTTCTTTAGCAAAGCTTTATGCAGCAAGGTACAGACTCAAATCTCGAGCTAAGGTCTACAAGATCGCATCACGTGATCTTAGCTGCCCATTAAGAGAGAGCACTAGGAATGATGCACCAGAATATTCTGATCTCTTGAGAATGGGAGTTGTTGATATTATCGAGGGTGTACAATTTGCACGCATGTCACAAATTCCATCATGTGACTACACACCTTTCCCTAGAAATTGGGTACCTCACCATGAACTTGTATTGCGTGAGTATATTAAACTGCAAGATCCAAAGTTCTTTTGTGAAATTCACAAGACAATCAAACGGCAGGAAATAAGTTCACCACAGGATGATGTATCAAGAATGGTGTGGTACTATAAAATTTATGGTGTTTATGATGATAAAAGGTCTGCAAAGAAACTAAGTGTATGGAGGAATAATGCTGAAGCTGTTAATGGGGACAAGCAATTTCTCTTGGATACGTAGTCATAAATTCCAGCACTTACATAAATATGGATGGGTGATATATCAATTACATGTTAAGCAGAGCCTCTGTTGTGAAGGAACTTGTGTTAGACAAATCTTCATTGTCTATTGAGAATACCAATAGTGCTACATTAATGACTTGTCAGCTAAAGGAATGTGCCATCAAACACATGTTTTAATGTGCAGGAGTACAAATTTGAATGTGTGCAACAGTACTTGACCTGATGTCAAGGTAAACACATTTATTCTCGTTTTAGTTTTACTTACCGTGAAAATACTTATCATGATATTCCATGTTATGCCATTTTGTCTGTTCGATGCACTCGCAAACATAATGTTTCTATAGTAGTGGAGTACTATGCTATTAGTAGTAGTTGTGAAATTAGCAGAATTGGGAATGCATCTAACTTTTAAATTGCTTGTCATGTTGCCAAAACTTTTACATGACTAGAACTGCTTTTAGGCTTAAGTATCTCTAATATTAAAAAATCTCTTATGGTGAGTGATGGTGGTGTCACACTTCACTAAAATTAACCACCAATGCCATCCATCGTAACAAACTCATCTACTTCACTAAAATTACCCCATCCATCGTAACAAACTCATTCTATCTGACAACCCCCCAAAATTCTCACAATGGGGTACAACCAAAGTATATCATGCTTTAGCCTCTACTGTCATTCATGCGGTAGTTCATGGCGTGGCACATCGCGCAGTGCATAGCACCAATCATCGATGGCGGAGCCGATTGCATATGACTCACGGGCGGTCGATTATGACATGTCGTGCCGATTCGTGCATAGCATCAATCGTTCACAATTGCTATTGTTAAAAAGTATCTTATGGTGAGTTATGATGGTACACACTTCACTAAAATTACTCACCAATGCCATCCATCATAACAAACTCATCTACTTCACAAAAATTACCCCTCATCTTATCCATCGTAACAAACTCATTCTATCTGACTTAACCTCCCAAAATTCTCACGATGGAGCACAACCAAAGTATATCATGCTTTAGGGTTTGTTCTCTTCAGCTTATATCCTTATCTACTTATCTTTGAATCCAAAAGTCAAACGCTTTGGCTTTTGCAATCTATTTTTTTCTACATCGAAACCATGTCTTAGAGCTCTTAGAAACAAGTCAAACAAAGCTTACTGGACTTTCCAAACTATCTCGAGAAGCTTTCGAAGTTTGGCTTACAAGAAAATAAGAAGATAAGCAAACACAATAAGCTGAAGGGAACAACCCTTTAGCCTCTACTGTCATTCACACGGTAGTTCATGGCATGGTGCATCGTGCAGTGCATAGCACCATCGCTGATGCGAAACCGATTGCATATGACCTGCATGCGGTCGATTGTGACATGTCGCGCCAATTGGTGCATAGCATCAATAGTCCACAACGAAGCCCTGAAGGCGTATGACCCGTTTGCTCATACCTTCGAAGGCCGAATTTGGATTTTCTCGTAGCAAAGCACAGGCGCTTGTTAGTGCTGTTATAAATTTTTAAGAAGTTGCATGACATTTAATCTAGACAGTTATACTAGCATGCTTATTTTCCCTATGCAGTAAAAGTATGAAAATATGGCACATGCTCTATACAGCCTTATGATATCATAAATAGGGGATAAAATGAAAAGCGTCCTTGTTTTGGGATGTTTGGAATGGAGGGAAAATAGATAAACTTTTGAGGGTCTCATTCTTATGCAAAGCTTCCTATGCGGAATGTTCTTTGCAGTTTCTTTGAAACAAGCTTGTTCATAGGATTTTCAAGGAAAGCTAGGAGATGACTAGAAAGGTCAAGCTTAGATATGTATGCAGGTAAACCTAGGGGATGACAAAGTTGTTGGTGACTTTGCTAAATGTTGAATATGCATTTCACAGTCAATAAACCAATGTTATGACATACCATTGCTCATGTTGAGTCTTATCCTTAACTGATGCCATATTTTAACTTTCACTCTTTCACATTACTGTGGATCTGGAGAGAACATAATTGGTGGTCCAATCACTAACCCTTTTATGTTGTGGTCTCTGCTCTTTGTTTCAACTGATTATGTTGGTTAATTTTATGTATTTTGTTTTGATTATGATTCATCACTATTATTGACTGTGTACTATCTGGTACTGGTGCAGAATTTCATGGAGGGTTTGGATCTAGAAATCTGGTCCTGATGGAGGTCCTGTCCGCTGCATCAATTGCAGCGTCCTAGTTGCGATTTGAATTTTGAAGTTTGAACAAGGCATTCCATTCATTACATGATGGTCAGGAACTGGTTCATCACAAGGAATGAGAAAACGGGCAAAAGCAGAGTAATGAATGAACTGTGTGAGCAGACAACAAATCTGATGATAAGTTTGAATTTCGGAGCACAAGAAAGGGGAATGGCTCAAGGTTATTTCACTCGACGGGGAGGATGATGCCAACCCAACAACCGAAGGGTATAGCACTGACTTGATTCCAGGTGAAACTAAAAGGACGGAACTGGTTTATTAGTTAACAGTTTGACTGATCAACATTTTGATGGTAGTAAACTGATTTGAAATGGTAGTATTTTCCTAAACTGAGAGACTGTATATGTTATCAAGCCAATTTTCTCTTGAAATTATCAGTGTGCATCTTTCCAGTAACATGGGCATGAGGTATGGTGGCCATGATTATTTTCTATACTCTTTATTATTATGGGGAATTACTTTTCTTTAGTCAAACCAATTTGCATGTTGAATGACCTAATATACTTGACCAAAAGTATGCCATCCACAAAGGCATCTCATTTTAACTATTAAACCCATTCTGCTTTCCATAGGAGTAAAAGTAAACACAAATAAAAAGGGCAAAAGAAACATCCAACAGATCACTTATGTAGTTTCTTTGCAGCATTAATGCATCCTAAATTCCGAATCAACTATCAGTTTTAACTCCAAATCCACCCACAGATACATACAGAACTAAAAAACAACTACATCGGGTGAAAACCAGACCTGTGATGTCTGAATTTTTAATAATAGCCTAGTGTGGAAGGGAAACGTATTTCATGCTGCTTCAATTATTCATTTCCAACGTTGGAGATTGAGTAACTCTAGGGGTACTCATTGTTTTTACTAGAGAAGTTTGACTGGTTAAATTTTGTAAAAACTATTCAGGTGTTTATGACTGATAGTGATTGGTCCTTGTTTTTGTCATGTTGACCAAATCTTAGTGACATCATTGATGATTTCAGGGTGATTGCGATATTTGGGACCCTTAGCCAACTAGGTTCAATTTATTTGCTTATTCGCTTATTTGCTGAAAAGTAAAACTTCGAGAGTTCCTAAAAAAGGCTTAGAGAAGTTGGCCCACTTTAGTAGACTTTGTAATGAACAACACTTGTATTCATCTGGGGATCAATAAGCCAGTATATATACACGTACAAAAGACATAATAGGAAAAACCCATATAAATAGGAAAGGCCCACATAGGCCCATATACATATATGTCTTAACACCTCCCTCAAACTCATGGTGGATAAACAACACTGAGTTTAGAGAGAAAAACTGTGTTGCTGTCGAGTCTGTGCCTTCGTGAAGAAGTCAGCTAACTAAAGCCCTAAAGGCACATACTGAAGGGCCATAACCTGCTCCTAAACCTGCAACCACATGTAGGATGCATCAACACCAACATGCTTAGTGAGCGGATCACGCACAATGCCAATAGCTCCTGTGCTATCAGACAAAAGAGGGGTCGGTGTAGAAACAAAAACACCAAAATCCTCAAGCAACCAATGCAGCCAAGTAACCTTTGTCGTCAAAAGAGCCATAGCTCGCAACTCAGCCCCGACACACGAACGGGAAACTGCCTTTTGCTTCTTAGTTTCCAAGCAACGAGAGAACCACCAAGAAAAACATAATAGTCAGAAAGAGACCGACGATTTAAGGGATCACCAACCTAGGTAGCATCAAAATAAACATGAAGTTGCAAATGGCTGGAGCGTGGAAAGAAAAGATGAGAGATAGTTCCACTAAGATTCATAGAACACGAAGAAGATGACTACAGTGTAGCTGAGTGGGAGTAGAAATAAACTGACTCAAGATATGAACAACATAAAAGATATCAGCAACATACAATTGTCGGGACCCAAAAAACGGAGTCGAATCCCTGCTGTGCTTTTACCCGTACTAGTCCCTGAATCAAGTAGCTAGTACACAGTAGAACAGGTTGAATCATAACCATCTCACGCTTAAACCAAATACATCCGGCCATTATTACAATAGTTTGGCTCCAAGGCCTTACAAACACCAGCGAAAACTCATAATAACATTGTTTAAACTTCAACAATATAAATCCAACTCTGCAGGCAGAACTGTAGAGATACGCTCCTAGGCTTCGGGGTAGTCTTCATGCTGGATTTCTTCGGCGAAGTCCTCATCCTGTTACATCTCCTCATCGGGTAGGGCGATCTTGATCCAGATCTGCTTTCGTTGGAATGAGCACCCAAGATAAAAGACGAGGGTGAGTATACATTATACTCAACAAGCAAGGCTGACTAAATGCAACTAAGGTTTACAAGGGAAGGATATGGTTCTTTTGCATAAAGCCAGTTTTATAAGTTTCCCTAAGATTTTATAAAATGGTTTGAAAGGTGTTGAGGAAAAACAAATATTTGAATTGTTTTTTTGAAAGTCCGCCTCAACCGGTTTTGCCTAACTCGCTACTCACGGCACCCACCGTGCAACACCCTCATCGCTCACACAACCTCCATCGTGAGGAGAGAACAAAACACACGACTGCGATCGTGGTTTTTCTTTAAAACACCATTTTGAAAACAAATAGATAAGAAATACCATGAGGCAGCTCCCCGTCGTCCGTCCTTGACCGTGGGCACGGCTATCATGATAGTTATACACTCTGCAGAGGTTGCACGCTTTACCCATGCGAGGTAGTTCTTCCTAGGGTGCCCCCAAGGAAAAAGATCACCACAGGGCCTTTCTCCAATATCCTCCTAGTTAAGGCATTCCCGCTAAGGTTTCCACTGCAATGCCCCTCTTGCGCCGATAGAACAACACCGATTGGCTACTCCACCGACTGGAATGCCAAAGTTAGGAGTCCGAAGGATACTCAACTAGGGCCCGCCCATACAGGCACACATGGTCGCATTGTTGTACTTAGCTCGTCTACCTCAAGGAATCGGTCCTTAGGGACCAGGGTGGTTCCCACACTGAGCCCAAGTCGCATGCTTGCTGCACCAACCTTGCAACCATCCACTCCGATCAGGTTTTATAAAACATTTTTACCCGATAGCACCCACTATCTCAACTACACCCATTTGCAAATATGATAGTGCCAGCTGTCCTTTAAAATCCACGTTAAACAAGCATTTGATATTATCATCATATATCCAATTTTAATATGATTGCAACTGGGCATAGCTAATATGATCAAAACCTAATTCAAGGGTGTTGGCATTATTTTAACAATATTATAATAACCTAAGGCAACAAGGAATGATTTTATAACGGTATATTTAATTGGGGGTTTTTAGCTAACCAACTAATCAATTAGCAATTTTTAAGTTTCAACATAGCATGCAATTTAAACATGTAACAAAGTCATTTTATAAACATGGGTACGAGGTTCAGCACTTGCCTTGATCAGCACTCTCTTGAAGGTCTTCCGCAGGGTAGATCACGGGGCTAACGTCGCTAGTCCCTAACAACGAATTAAACCAAAATAAACGCGAATGCTCAAAATAAAATATGGGATGACATGTATGCTCATGCTTATGCTAAATATCACAAAATGGTAAATTTTTATTCTCTGGTCAAAACAATTTTTATTTACAATTTTATCAATACAAAAATTATTTAAACAACCAATTTTAAAGACATATTATCCTTTTATCAATTAAACAGAAATTTAACTATTCACAAATATTTATGAAAATTACAGAATAGAAGAACTCATTTTTATGAACATTCTAAAATTTATTTGGTGATTTTTGGACTTGTCAAATTAAAGTTATGAAATAAACAATTTTAATTGTATAAGAAAAATAGAAACAAAAATAGAGGCGTTGGGCTCGTGCCATGCCCACTCAGCTAGCAGCAATACATACAAGAAGGAGTCGCCCAATGCCTGCCCAATGAGGCAGAATGGCGAGCTGCACCAAGCAATGGCTCAATGCTCGGCTCAGCTCTGCCGGCGGATGTAAGAATGGCAATGCTCGGCTGCCTGCCAGCAGGCAGCAATAAGGCGGCAGCCAACCACGGCAACGCTGGCGGCCCAACATGGCGGCAGCAAGCCCTTCGGCCAGCTGCCACTAGACAAGATCATGCCCAATCTGGACGGCCGACGGTCACATGGCGCGTGGCAGCGCTGCCCGGCGATTCGCCGGCGATAACAAGGCGGGGTTCTAAAACATGCTCCTGACCGAGCATTGCGAAGAACCAATAGGAAAAGGAGGAGCTCACCGAACAAAGGCTAAATTCGAGGAAAGAGGAGCTCCCATGAGGTCTTCAAGACGCGATTCCGAGAGCTACTGGACGCTCGGATCGACGAGTTCCTGGGGAAAATGGAACCGTGAGAGACAAATCTAGGACGTCCCGGAACATTTTTGAAAATGGCGACTTACGGCTGAATCGAAGAAATCGGAAACGAGGGAAGGAGGAACTCGGCTGGGAGATTTTGAGGGAGACAGAGAGATGAGGGGGGTTTGCTCAGTGCCAATTAACACCCCCTGGTGGCAGATCAGGAGTTTCATGGCTGGTTTAAGGCTAAGGGGGTTAGAGAGTGAATGAGAGGGGTTAGGAGTGAATGGGATGGGGGAGTTAGGGAGTTTCTGTGTGCAGCACAGAGAGAGTGAATGAGAGAGGAGTTAGGAGTAAATGGGAGAGTTTTCTGCGTGTGAATGAAACACAGAGAGAGAGAGAGAGAGAGAGAGACAAGTAGGACCAAGGAGGAGAGGAAGGAATTTTAAATTATTTATATTTCAGATTTTCTCTTTTAAATACAAATTCCAATTGAAATTTTATTTTCTCCTTTTGAAACCCAATTACATTACTTTAATTATTTTATAGAATATTTGCAAAACTACTCAATTAATTTGTAAAGTTTTTATTAAACTAGTAACATACTCATTTTATTGGAATTTATTTTATTTAAAAAAGAATTTTAATGCAATGCAATGCATGAAGCACATGAATTTTTGATTTTTGAAAATGAGGATGTTACAACGATATATCTGGACGAGTGACACCAAGGTAGATAAGACTACCAACAAGGTGACGATACCGAGTAGGATCCGCAAGAGGTTCACCATCGGTGGGCCGAAGATGAACATTAAGTTCCATCGTAGTCTCAGCTGTGCGATGATCGGTGAGAGAAGCTCGATCAAGAAGATCCTAAATATACTTCTCTTGAGACTAAAAGAGATCGCTTGTGCTCTCTTGATTGCCTCTTCTGTTCCACCTCATTTTTGGGCTGAGGCTGTTTTTGCTGCTTGCTATCTCATCAATCTTCTGCCTTCTTCCCTTCAGGGTGGTATTCCCGTAGAGCGTCTCCATGGGTAGACACTAGATTAATCTGGTCTTTGTTCTTTTGGGTGTGTGTGCTATGTTCTTGCTCCGCGTGAACACATTGAGCTGATTGCACAATTAGTTGAGTGTGTCTAGCGGTGGCAATCGGGTTAGGTACCTCTAGGTCTAGCCTTCATGGACCTGGACCCGAGACCTGATACATGGACCCGGACTCGAAGTCAGTCATGGGTCCAAACACGGACCCAGACCTAGATCCGACAGGTACCCAAACCCGACCGGATACCAGAGACCTAAAACTAGCATATATAGAAAGCTTATACAGAAAGCGGGCGAGGGTTTCAGGTAGAGTCCAGTACCGATCGCACATCTGGAGAATGTCTACCGGACTATGTCCGGTCGCCACCGGACTGAGTCCGGTGGAGTCTAGTACCGAACGCACATATGGAGGATCTCCACCGGACTGGGTCCGGTCGCCACCGGACTGAGTTCGGTGAGATCCAGTACTACCTTTCGGGTCCGGGTCTGGGTACCCATGGGCCCAATTTAAGACTTAAACTCATACATGAACCTGGACCCTAACCCGTCGGGTCCGGTCCCATGGGTATTTTTGCCATCCCTAAGTATGTCTTTCTAGGATATAGTGCCGAACATAAGGGATATCGGTGTTGGGATCCTGTTGGTCGACGGACGAGGATTTCTCGGGATGTTACTTTTGACGAGTCTTGTCCTTTCTATCCTCGTCCTTCTTCTCCTACTCCAGCTTCTATTATTGATCCTCTCTCCTTTTTGACTTTCCCTGACACTCTTATCTCCACTATACACATTCCACAGCTTATGTCTCCCTCACCTTCTGAGTCTATCGTTCCTACTTCTCACGCAGAGTCTCCCACTACTTCTCCACCAGTTCGAGTTCCTCTTGTTCCTCCTTATCTTTTGTTTTACACCTGTCATCAGCAGCCGGTTGAGGATCCTCCTGCCATCTCATCTCCTTTTGATACCATGTTATGAACAACACTTGTATTCATCTAGAGGCCAATAGGCCAGTATATATACACGTACAAAGGGCATAATAGGAAAAGCCCATATACATAGGAAAGGCCCACATAGGCCCATATACATATATATATATAGAGTTGTGCTCCCGTCAGTCGACGGAGCCTCCCGTTAGTCACGGCGTATTTTGCGAAATCGGTGATCGAATTCGACGATCCAAACCGACCATCTCCTTTGTCTCGCTGAAATCTCACTACCGACAAAATTTCACATTTTTTTGATTTTTTACTTTTTTTGTATTTTTTAAAATCCATGATCTAATTAGTTGTGAACCCTCCAATAATCCCGGATTTCAAAAACACGAAAAAAATAGTTAAAAATTCAAAAAAATATGAAATTTTGTCGATAGTGAGATTTCAGCGAGACGAAGGAAATGGTCGATTCGGATCGTTGAATTCAATCACCAATTTCGCAAAATACGCCGCTGCGACTGACGGGAGCACAACTCTCTCTCTCTCTCTCTCTCTATATATATATATATATATATATATATATATATACTAACAAACTTGTTTTTGAGAACTTTGAGAAGTGGCTTTGAGATATAAAAAAGCTGGCTTGATAAGATAAAGCGTTTGGATTTTCAAAATGGAGGTTCTTGCAATCTTCAGTTTTAGCATTTGTAGCTGATATTGCCCCTTCTAGTTTTATATTGTGGTAAGAGTTAATGATTGACAAGCATGCTTTGAAAATTTAATTTTATAATCAATGTACATAACATGGTTTTGAAAATTAATTTTACCACACTATGCTTTGCGGTGTGTTGTATTAGTAGGCTAATCAGTTTGTTCTATGCATTTCCTGATATATTGATATAAAACTGGCGTGTTTAAAAACTAGTTCATGCCAAATTAAGCTTTAATAAGAGTGTTTACAATAATCAAACTAAATAGCAATACGAATATTGAGTAAAAATCGATATTTGTTGGTAAAGTCCTAGCAACTTGAAGTATCTCAAGTTTTTCGGAAGATAAATGAAAGCCCAGTCAACCAAACTTTAGCAGATTAATTAGATCTTTAAGGCATGAATATGATCAAATACAAAACCTCATACGATACATTCTGAGATATTGCATAATATCCAATATCCAAGTGCAAGAAATGAATCATACGTATCTGGTTTCCCATCGTGTAAAATGTTTGACGGAACATTACTGCTGCTATTCTGTTACATACATCGTATACTCCTTTGTTGGTTTGTATGGCATCTGCAAACCAATGACCATAGATATAGCCCCCCTGTTTCACCCGAGCTAATAAATGTCCTTCCTCGTTGAAAAAAAGCATAGCCTAAGTTCCATTTTGAAACAAACTAGATACACTAACCTGATCTCCTTCAGCCTGGTCCAGGACAAATTTCACTGAAATTGTTGGCCCTGCCTTTCAAGCAATTTTATATAGCATCCTGTTTCCAGTTTCAGCATGCAGGGTTTTGATGGATTTGTGTACATAGTTGGTACTGCAAGCTATACTCAGAGAGGTAGAATGTGCTGTTATTAGCACAATCTTGTATCTATGTTTGTTTTTTTCATGAATGTGTATATCCCCTACTACCTTCATTTTTGGGCCTCAGTGCATTTGTGAATGTTAAGTGTTGGTCAGGACTCAAGAGTCTAGATATGCTTTCATTGTATTAAGCTCCTATAATTTTTTTCCTTAAATGCTTAACTGTAGTGTTATGGATGTAGGGAAGAAAGCATTTCATTTGTTTATATAGTTGAAAACCTTGAGAACCCTTTATGGCTTGATGTAGGGCTTGGTTTGTTTTGTTTCTATTGTCAGCAATGGACCACTCAGCAAATTGATGTTGAACCTCTTTTCATGCTTTACCAGTGCTACATATTTTTCTCAACCGCATAATCCCCTAATGGCCTACATCAACTTGGAGGTGGGGTGGGGTGGGGTGGGGTTTGCTTAACAAGTACCACCAATGGGTCGATTATTTTGGGGGCTATGCCTTTCCTTTAGTGGGCCATTTTGCAATGGACAAAGAGTGGTGAGGACCGTTTTCTTGCTATACAGCGTCAACGTCCTACAACAGCATGGGCAGGAGAGAAGTGGTGCATCTTATGCTACAGTGCTTGCTATTTGGACGAATGCAATTGTTTTTCTGCTGCTGTCACTGTACTACTGTAGATAAGATTATTTTTCAAATACCCTCATTAGGAAACTCTTACTGTAATTTTGAAGGATCATCAATGCTGGAGACCAGGAGTACAATAGTGTGAACTCATAAATCTCCTACATACTTTCTGGTTGTTATAGCAGTGCAGATAGTTGACTTTCAGGCATGGCATGGGCATCCGCAGTCTACTGTTTATTTGCAAATATTCAAGAGGAATATTTTGTCCCATAACCCAAATGCAGTTTAAGAAGTGATGACGATATGAAAAATCTGGTTCTCCATGGTTCCTTTCACACTGACATTTTCTTTCAGGTTGCTATTGCTGTTTTCCTGTCGGATGAAGAAGCTATACAGGATCTTAGTTACAAGTTGAGAAGCATTTTTGGTATGATTGACCATTGTGTCAGGTTTAATATATGCATTTGGCTTCTCTTTGCAATCATTCAGATCAAGCATTTTGTCCCTGCCCAATCTCCCACTCGCCCCGATAACGATTGCACTCGTAAGCTTATTGTGATGATTTTGTTTTTTCATATCTTATGTGACACACTAGGTGGTTGGTTTCTTCTTCCCCCCTTGCATCATGGATTTGTCTCTAAGGGCATCTCCAGGTGAAATTCTAAAATTGGATCTCTATATATTCTCGTTAAATCACTATTCGCTCTCTATATTTCCATTCTCTCCAATAGAGGCTCTATTCAGAAAAACTATAGAGTTTGATATAGAGAGTCTGAAATTTAGAGGCTATAAGAGACTCTAAATTTAAAGGCTGAGATATAGACTCTGCTGGAGAACAAGAGATTCTAAATATAGAGATGATGCTATTTTAGAGACTCTGTTAGAGATGCTCTCGAGTATGCTATCCCTCGTGCTCTGCTATCCCGTTTGCCCAAAAAAAACCCTGTTTGTTGAGCTGCTGCCGCGGTTGAGTCGTTTTCTTTTCTTTTTTTTTTTTGAGCAGGTTCAGTCGTTTTCAAGTGCAATACTGCGAATTGAGTTGCATCTGTTCTGAAGAATATAATTTATTCCCTATGTGAGAAAAGGGCGTCATCTTTTGTCCTTTCGGTCATAGCGCTGGATTCTCCAGTCCGGTCTGTTGGGATAATGACTGTACGCCGCTTCCAGATCGCCAGTGAATCAGAAAAAAAGAACAGAGGTTATCGAGCAGCTTCCTTTTGCCATGCTGGAGAATGGAAAACTATTTTTTTTCTATTTCATTGTCAAACGTTTCTAGTGAGTTGTCGAATTTTCTTCGACTATGATTTCAGGTCAGAGGCTTTGACCAAAAGAAGTCTTGGTTCCTCTCCTGTAGTTTAATATGCTAGACTATAGCTAGAGCTGAAACATCCGTGTCGTTCATTCGATGAGTTTGATTGCTATTGTTTACGCTGATTACATGTGAATTTGTTGCGAGTAAAAAATCATAAGTTCAATCAAAGTCTTGGTAGTTCTTGAACCGGAGAAAAATTGACCAGAATCGACATGCTGGTGATATACACCATGTCCTTTTCCTTTTCGATTGTCTCCTAAGCTGTTGACCCAATTTATTGTACTAAACTAGTACGGATTCATATAGAGAGATAAACGGCCCCGTTGTAATCATATAGGTGTGTCAATCGAAAAAAATAAATAAATTTGTGCGTTTCCGTCTCGTTCACGTTTTGGCGACCAGTTTTATTTTATTCTTTCAAAACTGAAAACGTTCTGGATAAATGGAAAAGGATATTGTCTTTTTGCTCGAGGAAAAGAAAAGATAGATACCAAAATCACTGTATGTATCTTCGTGGATGGGTAATCAACGAATGCTTTGTTTTTCCTTTTTCGCTGTTGAGCTCACGTGCGTCAGCTATGAGCCGTCCGAGACGTTGACAACATAGTGATTTGTTTTTCGCTCGAGTGATACTTTGAATTGGAATTTTTTCTATAATAAAATTTCCTTTAGAACATTGACCGCAGGGTTATAACCATAACAAAAAACTATTACAACTCAACACCTGCCTACAGTAATATTGAGATCAACTTATATTTCTCTTGTCCAGATTAAGCATTTATAGTATGTACGGTATGATGTTTGTGCTAGTAATGCCATAAAATTTTATGCACCTTATGAAAAACATGCTTTTTTTTTGTCAAAGATGATGCACTCACATTCCAATCTAGCTCCTCCACCGTTCTTTTCTGATCCGCCTTCATCGGTCGCATCTGCAGATTGACAAAAACATCTGATGTTGTCGTAGAGAGGAACTCTGCATAATAACCCTACATAAAACTCGCACCATATTGGGAGATAAATTCCAATAGCCCGCGAATGGATCAGAGACCACAAATACCAACGCTACTAAATACGTCGTTGAGGAGATCAAAGACCACATGTACCAGTGCTAACAAAGACATCGTTGAGGGAATCACCGAAGCCAAACATCACAATCAGAGACCATAGGTACCATTTCTACCAAAGACATCATTGAGGAGATCACCAAAGTCAAACATCACACCGTCGACGAGATCACCAAAGCCAAACATTACGTCGGGAAATCTTAGAAGGGAGCTTATTACTATACCAAAGTGCTCTGCCATCGACATCGTCACGGAGGACAGGGTGGACAACAAAACCATAATCTTAGAAAACTAGATTTAGCTAAAAATCTAAAGCTTCAAAATGAGAAGAGAGTCTCCATTACCTGTTCAGCTCCAGTGAGATCGTTGGAGTCCGGGATGAGGGGGCCGACGAGCTTTAGCAGGTGAACGCACTAGTCGCCGTCGAGTCGCTATCCTCGTCTCTTTTTTTCTTTCATGCCCTTCCTTTTCACCCGTTATACCATGCAAGTTTGTAGAACATAGGAATTCCTGAAAAATATAAGAACAGTAGAAACCAGTGTTTAGGAGAGTTATAGGGAAAACATTATTTCTTTATAAATATGAGAAGTAAATAGAATATATAACTTTCGAACCAGTTTGCCCCGTTCCATATTCTTCCTTCTTGCCGCTGTCTTACAGAGTTTCCACGGTATCATTATGAAAAAACACGTCGAACGGATCTCAAAAACCGTAGTTTAATATTTTAGTGGTTTTCACCATTAACCGAGAAACCGAGCGATGAACTGATAAAACCGAACGCTTATTATTTGTTTGTTTAGAGTAAACGAGAACCCTGCCTCTCATATCTAGCCACCTCGAACAGCCGCCGCCTCTTTACCACCGCACTGGGCTCGAGCTTGGGCTGGTACGAGCGAGATCAGCAGGTGGGCACAGTGGTGACTGGGGAACGCGGTAACAACCAATGAGAAGCTCGGTGAGGGTCAAGATCACCGGTAGTTGTGTCCAAATCAGTAGACAAGGAATTCTATCTTGCCACTTCCTCTCTCTCGCGTCTCGCCCCAGCGACTTGCGTCTCGCCAGGTAACTCCCACCGCAGCCGCCAGCCCCCTCCCTCTCCCTCTCCGGCGGCCTCGCCGGGGCTGAGAGAGAGGGGACCCACTCCTCCTTCTCTGCCTCTCCTCCTCCTAGCCCCCCTCTCTCTCTCTCTCTCCCCCTCCCTCTCTTCCCCTCCCCCACCCCGTTTCCTTCCTCCATCCGTGACCCGGTCGGGTGCTCTCTACCCCCATTGGCGGCTTGCCATGGACGTGGTGGTGGGTGCGGCCATTGTCCGGTGGTGGTGGAGGCCGGGTTGGAGTTTGGGTGGTTCGGATTTGGAGGGTAGTAGTTCTAGATCTAGTTTTTAGGCTAGCTGTTTTAGGGTTGTTTTGGTGATTGTTCTTTTGGTGCTCTGCGGTTTTCTCCGGTTGGCGGTGGTGCTAATGCCTAGAGTAGTCGCTGGAGTGGTGCTCTCCTCGCCGTCGGCTTCGTTGTGGGTCAGGGACGATGGATGGTGTTGTGGGGGGGTGGGGAAGAGCTGTCTCCCTTGCCTTGCCATGTTCTGTGTTGCCGGTTCCTATGAAGGAGTTGGCGATGGTGTTGGCGACCCTGTCGATTTGGCGAGGACTTTTGGTCCTTGGTGGCGGATTTGGTGCTAGCGACAGCGCCGTGGTGGCTACCGGAGGTTTGTGCCCTTCACCGGTGTTCGCCTCCGTGGTGATCACGTGGTGGACTTTGATGCTGCAGGTCGAGGACCGTGCGGTGGAGAAGTTGGCTTGGGATCTTCGTGCTTTATCTCTAGTTTGGAAATAGCATGTCCCTTCGATAGTGCAAAAATTTCCTAGTATGATTGTAATTATACTAGTGCAAACACTGTTCCGCACTTGTTATAATTGCTTGTTTCAGACAAGAGTGTGACAAGACAATCTTAATTCTACTTCTAGTAGGAGGAGATGATTTAATTTGTGGAGTGGTATAAGAGTATTTCCTATGGGTGTAACTCTTTGGTCCTTAATCTAATGGAAATACTGTTACTATATAAAAAAAAAAAGATCACCGGTAGCTGGAGATCGGCAGCGTATTTGAAATTTCGTCAACTTTAAAATGACATGTTAGGTTTTTCGAATTTTTTTCCGTAACATTTATCGGAACTCTCGTCTTTGCAGCGTGAAACATATCTAAATTAAAAAAATGCGTTGCATATGGGCACGAGATCTCTTGCAGCCCCGGATTTTAATTATAACCTTTCATTTGGCAGCATCACACGTGATGCCATCTCGCCGAAGCAGCATAGGACGAAACAAACTAGCTAGGATAACCGTTTTTAATCCTTTCCTTTTGTCGTGAAGACTTGTATGCGCACGTGCGAAACACAGCAGAAGGAACCCAATGTAAATAAGCATTCGAGGGTTCGTGAAACATGTAAAAAGCAACGCTACGGGGCTGTTTGACAGAGCTCCGGCTCTACACTCTACCTCGGATCTAGACGGAGCAGTGCCAAACGTCCTAACTCCACGCAACTCTGAAGCAAGCAACTCTATGGAGCAGCCTCCCTCACAGTTTATTTTTTTGGAGCAGCTTGGAAGGTGCTCCGCGAACCACGTTTATCAGGGTAGACGTGGAGTTAGGGGGTAATTACCCACCTTTGCCACTAGACTAATCCCAACCCAGGGTGTCCCCTACCCGAGCACGCCTCTCCCTATCCCGAGCCCGCCTCTCTCCTCTCTCACTTCGCCGCCGCCGCCTCTATCTAGAAAACCTAGCGCCGCCGCCGTCTCTCTTCTCTCCCTTCACCACCAATCCTCTCTCCCTTCGTCGCCGCCGCCTCTCTCCTCTCCATCGCTGCCTATCTCCTCTCCATCTCCACCTCTCTTCTCTCCCTTCGCCGCCGTCGCATCTTTCATCTCCACTGCCACCGCTTCTCTTATCTCCATTTGCCGCCTCTATCCGTGGCTCCTCCCCGCCGGCGCCAGCGTCGTCCCCGTCTCCGGCCTAGCCCGATGCCCCGAGCCCTTCGCCTCCTATCCTCTCCATCGACGGTTCCTCAAGAAACAACTGAGGTTTATGTTTGTCGTTGAGTAGTAGTGAAGTTGTTTTCTTGCAAATTTAAATATTGTTAAGATAAATAGAGATGTAGAACACATACAAGGTGGTAGGAAGAAATGCAGCGCTCCTCATCTCGTGAATTGTTCATATCGTGAATTTGTTTTGAGTTGCTGACTCGTACTGTCCGTAATAGTGTTCTACGTGAATTTTAGGATAGCTGAAGCTCCTGAGGGTCCTTGATGTCGGAATCATGTTAACTTCAATTTTGCTTAGTTTGCCTTTCTTGTAGTCATGATATGTTTGGTGTATGTAATGCTCCCCCATTTCTATATGTTTATTTTGGTATGGTTACATTGCTAGGTGCTAAGTGTGTTGTTTGCACTTTGCAGGCTGGAACCTGGGAGGAAAAGAATCTCAATTCATGGGCTAATCTTATTTCCTGGAAGTTTTTATCTCTGGCCTCTTCTTAAGGTAATTCATTGTTCTTTATGCCCTATCACAGTTCAATTCATAGACATTGATCTACCTTATGGGTGAAGGACAATCTGGCAATCCATTTGCTCACTAAAGAATGTACAAATTTATTATATGCATGTTGGTTTGCCTGTTGTGCATGTTTATGTTCTTCACGTATATCCATGTCTGCAATCATGCACTCATTGTGCAAGATTCTGCACAAATGAAATGTGGTTTGACCTAGCAATGTGTTATAAGTAGTTATAACTGTGATGACAAGGTACCCAACAAATGTCCATCATATATCATTTTGCTATCCTGCGATATGTGTGCTATGTTGTCCATCATACTATTTCTTTGCATGTTTATTGTGTCAGGTCTCTGTGCATTTGTGAGTTGATGGCTCTTGATTGGGATGAAGTAAACACTATCATTTGTGAGTTGTTTGCCGAACAAGTAGAGATTGGGAACTGACCAAATACACGCTTGAACTCTGTAGGATATGTAGAGATTGAGAAAAGGTTTAAAGAGAGGACCGACATAGAACTTAAAAAGGTCCAAATTAAGAATAAGTGGGACACGTTAAAGGTTGATTTTAACATATGGAATAAGTTGTTATTGAGGCAGACAGGCGCAGGTTGGGACAATGAGAAAGGTACTCTGAAGCATGATGATGAATGGTGGGAGAAGGCAAAAAAGGTTATTGTTGTCCAAATTTTGTTCTTACATTGTTCATCATGTTAATTGAACTAATATATGTTTATTTTCAACAAGTCAGGACATTCCAGAATGTGGAAAGTTTAGAAAGAAAGGTCTTCAAAATAAAGACCTTCTCCGGCAGATGTTTTGTGACATCGCTAACGATAGAGGAGACCATTGGAATCCTATGGGGGCCAGCCCCTTAGTACCACCATCTGCAAATAATAATACAGAAAATGGATGTACACAAGAAAGGGAAGGTGATGGTGGGGATGAGGATGTGGTTGCAATGGATTCTCGCACTGGTAGTAGCAAGAAACGAGCTTGGCTATTTCTTGAGAAAGGCAAGAAGTTTAAGTCTAGTACAACACTTGTCATTCAAGAACAGATTACAAGAATAGCTGACTCGGCCTCATCTGTGGCTACAAAAAATGAAGATCGTACAACCATTTCAGGAGTCATGAGCTCGTTTTAGCATGTGGTGCAGGCCATGGAACCAACGAACACTACATTGCTACTGATTTGTTTGTAAAAAAGGAACAACGCGGGATGTTCATGACCTTGCCCACAAATGAGATTAGATTTGATTGTCTTAGGAGGAAATACATGGACAAGTATGGATGGTAGATGTGTTAGAACTAGTTGTTATTTCCTCTTTATGTTGGAAGACTGTTATTTCCTGTTAGAAGAATTATTGTACCTTCTTATTTGTGCTTGAACACTATTATTATGTACACCTTTTAATACATATTGTCTACCTTTTAATACATATTATCTTTGTTGTGGCTGTCCATATTATTATTCTTGTTTACTATTTGTGATGTCTCATGTAATTGTTTATTGTACAGATGTCTGAAAGCGACAGTGATGACTCTAGTGAGGAGACAAGTATTTTTTTAAATGGTTTTGAGTGGTGCTCAAATTGCTTAAATATATTACGATATGTACCTAGAGAAGGCACCACCAAGGACATCTCGAACAAGTGGCATGGAATGGTTGATTTAGACGTTTAAGACTCTAGGAGAATGTCACACCCAGCTGCGTATGAACCAAACTATCTTCATGGATCTGCATGGTATGTTGGTGGATAGGTATGGATTGCAATCATCTACACATATGAGCACTTATGAAATGCTTGCAATTTTCCTATTCATATGTGGTGGCTGTGAGTCAAATAGGAGATGTCAAAATCGGTTCAAGCACTCGGGTGAAACTATTAGTAGGAAGTTTGATGAGGTTCTACACAGCTTGGTTGCTATGACAAAAGATTACCTAAGACCTAAAGATTCTAATTTTCTAACTCTCCGTAAGAGGATTAGAGATGATAAGAGGGCTTATCCGTACTTCAAAGACTGCATTGGCGCTCTTGATGGGACGCATATTCGTGTATCTCTTTCACTTGACGAGCAAGTGAGGTATGTTGAAAAAATGGAATTCCCACTCAAAATGTGTTTGCAGTATGTGACTTCGATATGTGATTCACTTATGTGTCTACTGGTCAACCGGGAGCTATGCATAACACAAGTGTGTTGTACCATTCAATTAGAGTGGATAGAGAGTTCTTTCCACATCCTCCACGAGGTAATGCGCTTATATACACGAATGAAAATTATATAAATAAGTGATGTGCAAATAGTAACTTGTTTTACCTTTTTTTTAGGCAAGTATTATGTTGTCGATGCAGGCTATCCTAACCGTCCTGGGTACCTTGCACCTTATAAGAGTGAAAGATATCATTTACCAGAGTGGCATAAGAGGTATGGAACCAAATACTCCTAAGAAGTTCAGTAGAATACACTCTTCTGTGCGTAATATTATCGAGCGATCATTTGGAGTTTTGAAGATGAAGTGGCAAATCCTGGTCAAGATGCCATGTTATCCGATGCACAAACAAAAAATGATTGTTGCTGCTACTATGGTGCTTCATAACTTCATACGTGAGCATGGGAGTGGAGACTGAGACTTCGCAAAATTCGATTGAGATTCTAACTAATGCCTACTATCCTAGAAAGATATAACAAATATGCATTTCCTGAATAAGCGTATGATGGGTCAACTACTCAACCAAGTATTGTTAATATGGATGCATTTCGAGATGAGACGGCGACCGCTATTTCTCTTTCATGGGATTAGTATGTTTGTAATGGAACCAGTATGTTTATTTTCTTGCAAATTATCTTGCAAATGAGGCTGCCATGTATGCAATTTGACCAAAAATAGTATATTACATTAGTATGTTTAGCTTAACCATTTAATTTAGGAGAATTATAGTGCACATGCTATTTGGATAAAGTAAATTTTTTTATAGAGCAACCAGGAAAGTCTCGATCATAAGGACCATCACGTCGCAGGTCAATGACCTCATCTAAACATACCTACAAAAGCACCAAGGGTAGTATTGACCATTTATCTAAAAAATCTTGCTTATTCCTGGATTTGGAGTCATCCTGCTAGCTAAACACTCACTGACAACTCCAGCTCCACAGTGGATCTGCTCCACAGTAGAGTTGTGGAGCAGAGCTAAAAAATTAGAGCTGGAGCCATGCTAAACACCCCCTATGACTCGGGCGTGGAGCTGTGACTTCATTCCTCCTACTCAGCCACTCCTCTCCTCTCTTCGGTTCTTCCCTATCTCTCTTTCTCGCATTCTCTTTCCTGTGCTCTCTCTCCCCCTATTTTCTCATATCCTTCTCCTCCATCTTGCAGCAGCAACAATGAGCTCTGACCGGATCCAACGACCTCCCCTCGGTTCTGTCTCCCCTGGATTCGGCGGTCTCTCCTCTCTCCTATGTCCTCTCTCTCCCCATCTCTTCCTTTTCCGTCTCCTCCTCCTCCTCCTCTTCCTCCCACCTCTCCCCCTCCACCCCCTCTCTCTCTACCTCTCTCTCTCTCGGTAAGGGGTGGCGAGGAGAGGTGGTGTGCTGTTTGGAAGCCTATCGCCCCCTCCTAGAGCTCGCCGCATGAGGAGACTTGGTACTCCATTTGAAAGAGTAAGGAGTTAGATAGGAAAGATATATAGTAAACTTGGTTTGAAACATCAACCTAATACATATGAAATATATTTTTTGATACGGTAAAACATGGCTTTGTTCTGGTGAAAACACATGTAAAAAAATGTATGACATTTCTAATTTTTGCTTTTGTAAAACATATTTTTATCTGGTGAAACATTACTTTTACTCCGGTGAGACATGTTGTTTACTTTTGTGAAACATTTGTTCGTACAAGCAGGAACATCTTTGAATAAATGTGGGAACATTTCTTTGATGATTTTTTATCAATATTTTATCCATGTTTTTATCGGTACTTCGTTATGTTAATGTTTTATCAGTACTTCACTCATCTTTCATCGGTACCTTGCAAGTTTCATCGGTACTTCGCCATGTTTCATCAATACTTCGTCCGTGTTTTATTAATCTTCGAAATGTTTTGTCAGGAACAATATATGTTTTTGTTGATCAAATAAAGATTGACCTGCCACAATCGAACGGTCCACGCAGGTGTGTGATCAGACATACAATTTGAGGCACATGCCAAAAAGCTAGAACACTGTTAAAAGAGACATTTATACAAGTCTGCAGATTTTCCAATGGAAAAATAATAGTACACAGAGAGCTAAACTCTTGTTTTTATATCACCACATAATTTCAAAACCAAATTCGATTGGATATACGATATTTAATATTATCATATACTGTAAATCTTCTTGAATTTTGAGTTTGATCTAACGTTTCGTGAAGGACTGGATGCCCTATAATTTTTTTTTTTTTGAAACATCGATGCCCTAGGCCCCAGTTTTTACATAAAAATTAGCTGGTTTGTTACTGGGAAAAAACGCTCGCCCTATTTTGCCCCATACATATATGGATGTGTATATATTTCCTTAAAGCATTCCACCAAACACTGTTTATTCGACTTTTTAGGGATAGAAGAACTGCTGAGAAACGAATGTTTTGGAGGATGTAGTGTAAAGTGTGAAAAGATTTTAGAGGATAGACATAATCTTTTAAAGATGTAGTGAATATAGTGTCATAGATGATATAATTATAGAGGAGCTGTCTCTTTAGAGTTTAACCATCAGATCAGATGTTAATTACTTATTTTTATTATTACTAGTAGAGTGCCCGTGCAGAAAATATCAAATAATGTTTTACCATTGTATTAATGTGTTTGGCTCATGTATTCGACTGCTTAAGCTCGATCGCATCACGCTTTCATACCTTCGGTTTTAACTTTTTTCATGAGTAATATTGAAACCTTCCTATAATACAAATACAATAAAATAGAAAATCAAACCAAATAAATAAAAAATATTTTGCTAATAAAAAGTTTCAAAAAATACATTCACTAAAATAAGAAAGCAACGTAAATAAATGGAAATTATTCTTACCATGTATGGACTGATAAATAGAGTGATGGATAGTAGAAATGTAGCGTAGAACATACCAATGACCACCGCTAGACTTTTTTTAATAGTAAAGAAAAATGCATAGTAGTGGTGGTTGCTTGTGACACGCTCGGAACTGTTGTGAAACCAGCAAAATCCCACGAAGGGCCCATTAGTGGGCACTTGTCTAAACCCTAATCAAACACTATATAAAGAGAGGGATATCGGGCCTGTTGCAATAGATCTGATGAAAATAATAAAGCATTGTCCCCCTCTACATCTCTATGTTCATCTTCTTCTGTTCTTGTTTGCAATTATTGAGCACCTCGAGGAACCCAAGGTTCTTCTAGACTACACCTGGCAGTAAGGGTTCCTCAACACATTATCAGCACAAGGGATTCGCGAGTGATGAACATGAAGATGAATGTCAAGGAGATTGGAACCACAAGAAGGGGATCGAAAGTGCAAAGGAGATTGGATGTGCGAGGACAATCCGCAAGGACAAACCACAACAATCATCATGTGGGCACAAAGCTCGAATGATCTACACACACAATCGGAAGGTTATAGATCGGTAATGAATCATCGATCCTATCCCCTCACAACTATGGAAATGACCATTAGTGTTGGTTCTAAACTGGCAATAGTGCTGGTTTTTGAACTGACACTAATGTGCTTGGTCATTTGTGCTGGTTATGAACCGGCACAAATGACCCATTATCTATGTCAGTTTATGGCTAGAACCAGCATAGATATATTTTAAAATACTTTTTTAAAATAGCTAGCCTAGCTAACACCCTGTACACTATAACAGTATAACCTATAGCTATCCTATAGCTACATCCACCAGTAGTCGTCGCCGTCGACATCATAGTCGTAGCTGCCACCTATCGCTTCAGGGTAGTCAAGGCTGGAGAAATCGTCGTCACCAGGAGGGATGGGGTTATCCGAGGGATTGGAGGAGGTGTACCCGTTGTCTGACGGCCATCAGGCCCATCCGAACGCCTTCTTCTCCGACTCCTCGGATGACACAACGGGGGTGAGCTCTTTGTCATCGTCGTCGTCCTCCTTCTTGGATGATGTGGCTAGCTGTCGGTGGTGGCTCCTCATTGTGGGGCTCCTCGCCGGTGGACTCCTCCTTGCGAGGTGTTGGATCCCTAACAAATCATGGTGACCATGGTGAGGCCGACCATGGCTCCTTCTCGTGGGGCGTCGGATCGCCGGCAAGCCATGGTAACCATGGTCTAACCGACTGCGGCAGTGAGGCCGGTGGAAAGGGCAGCAGCTGTCGACGATTTGTGTCGGCAATGTATTTTAGGGGGTGATGCGAAAGATCACAACTACGATGGTAGCACAGGGAGCCGAATTTATACAGGTTCGGGACCTCGGGGGGAGGTAATACCCTATTCCTGTGCTCGTGGATTGTATTATGGTGGATGCTGATGATGATTGTAAGATGTGGGATTGGATCTCGAACTAGGGGCCCCGGACCCCCTTTATATAGTGCAGGGGGTCGGGCTACAGATAAAATCCCTAATCCGTGTATGGAAGATACAGATATAGCCGATTCGGCTACGCCTATATCCATGTATTCGAGTAGGAGACGAGTTCATTTCCTTGTAGATCATCTCAGGCCGCGCTGGCCTCCAAGCCTGCTTTCTGGAAGGCTCAGTTGACTCGGCCCAAGGTGGTGGTACGTCCAGTAGTGTATCTTCGGATATCCAGGGCCCATGTTTTCCACAGTAGCCCCCGAGTGCTTCGGGACTGAGTTGTCTTGATCCGGGGTTCAGCTCGCAGTCCTTCGGATGTTACTCGAGTGACGTCACTCTTCGTCTGGCTGATGAAGTCTGCTCGCTGAGTAACCTGCTGATCAAACAACATAGTTACAAAGAACTCGAGAAAATTCTCAAGTTATTAAAGATGCCTGGCACCCTGCCCGACGGATCGGAATGCTGGCTAATGGCCCCACGGAGAGGCATAGCAGAAAAGTGGATTTTGCCGAGTGAGCAGTGCCACCTAGCGTTATTCTCCCTATTACAACTTAGGCATTCAAGCCTGGCTTGTAGAGCTCGACATTCGATTCAGCATGGGATATGCCACAACTTGCGTAGGGTATTCAGGCACCCTGACCCGACTAGTGCGGAGTCAAGCTAGTGAACCCCAGAGGAATACGCCCGCCTCTAAGTTGAGGTCCTCCTAGTGGTGTTTGTCTTGGCGGCAAACGATCCGGAGATGTGCCACTGAGACCCAACTGAAGAGGTAACTCTTCGGCGTCTAATTTGACTAGAAAATCAGACCAGCCATTGACCCCAGGAGGTACACCAAGAGCTGAGTTAAATTTTGCCCAGGTGGTGCTTGTCTTGACGACAAACGATCCGGAGATATGCCACCGGGACAATTTAGAAGAACTTTTGATGTGCGGTCTGGCTAAAAGCCAAACCGACTACCGTCCCCAAGGGGCACATCAAAAGCCGGGTTGCAATTTTGGGAAGCGCCCACTCCTCAAATTGAAGACTGGCAAAGAGCCCAACAAGGGGCACACTATTTTCCCGACTAGACTGACCCGAGTAACATATGTACCCGAGTAAGTCGTGTACAGCTTTCGGCCCTTATAGGGCATGTCCTCAGGGATTTAAATTAGAGCCCAAGTCTTGAAACGACAATTTTACGGCTTCATTTCCTTCCCGCCTTGCACTGAAATGAAACGTTGCCTGCTTCCTTTTAAGTGAAACACACCGGGGAGTTTGAACCAGTACGCTTACACTGTGCGCCCAAATCGTTCGCCTCCCCAAAATACTCCGCTAGGGTTTTTGCGCTTTCGCCGCCTCCAAGCAACCCTAGCGCCGCCACCGTCGCCAAACTCCAGATCCACCACATTCCAATGGCGGGGGACTGGGCAACCTCAAACACCACCGATGAGCGGTTGCAGGCCCTTGTTGACGCCGGCGTTCTCCCTACGCCAGAGCTTATTGACTGGCGCGCCGCCGCTGGTGAATCCTCCCCCACTCCTCATCAAGAGGAGATCGTTGTCTTCGAATCTTTCTTCTTCCACGGGTTCGGACTCCCCGCATCCTCCTTCCTTCGTGGTTTACTCAACCATTATGGGATTGAGCTTTTCCATTTGAATCCTAATTCCATCCTTCAACTTTCAATTTTCGTTCATCTTTGTGAGGCTTTTCTGGGGATCGCTCCCCATTTCGCCCTTTTTCACCATCTCTTCTTCTTGAAAGCCTACCCACCGACAATGCCCCCAAGGCTGTGGGTGGGGCCGGATTCCAGCTCCGTAGCGGCCTCAAGAAGGAGTATTTTGCCTTGCCGCTTCGAACTTCTTTGAAGGGGTGGAATCATGATTGGTTCTACTGCTCTAATCCTCCCCCAGTCTTCCTTGTTTTGATGGGAGAAAGCCCCGAGCTTCCTCCTCTTGGAACTCTCCCCCTCTTTCCTCTGAAATGGATCAGGTGACCGAGTTACTCGGCCTGATTCAACATCACAAAGACGAGGGGCTGACCGGCGTCGCTATAGCTGTTTCCTTCACGAAGCGCCGTGTCCAGCCACTCAAGGAGAGGATCCGGCTCGGGTTCGAGTACACCGGGCCATCCGATTCTACTCGAGAAACGGATGTCCCGATCTCCAACTCGGACGCCATCGATCGACTCTCCGAGTTCTTCGCTCTCAGAACTATTTTTTCAAATCAAGGGAGTCCCAGGAGCTTCTCCCTTAACAATCCACCTCCAGAGGTAGGGATCGAGTATTCTTTTTGCTTATGTCAGGCAATCCTGTGTTGATGCTTATTTGGTAACGCCGTGCTCCTATGCAGAACCGCCGGGCTTTCGTATTCGTGGCTCCAACTCCTGATGCTCCTGCCAACAAGGGCGAGAAGCGCCTAGGGGGAGAACCCGAAGAAACCCCGGCCGCCAAGAAAGGCAAGGGCCCGGCTTCCTCAGTGGGAGAAAATGTCCCGCCGTCCGGAGGGCGCGGCCCGTGAAGCTCGGGGCCAAAGGTGGGTGAGGCTCCCAAAGAGGGAACGAGTCAACCAACTCCGGCTTCCGGGCGTAGTCAGGGGACCCATCCCCTAAGGACGGGCGGTAGTACGATGCCAAAGGGGGAAAAGAATTCAACCCCTCAGGCTAGGCCGAGAGGCCCACCTGACGCCTCTTCGAGCGGGGCTACCTCTCTAAAGGGCGCCGGTATCAAGATTAAGACCACCAACCGGTAAGCGCAACTCCGTCTGACAGTCTTCCTTTGCATTCTCTCTGACCGAAACATTCCCTGTTCCAGGAAACCATCGGTAGAGATTCCGTCAAGTCGCTCGGCCGAGCCGGCATCACAGCCTGCCGAGCCGAGTCAGGAAGCACCTCCTCCATCAGCCGATGCGGTGACCCCACTAGCGGAGCCGGCGGAAGCCGCGTCGGGAGCCGGGGTCGGGGGAAGCGCTACCGCCGCGGCCTTAGACCCGAATCCGTCCACCGAGGGCGGCGTGGGGGCTGAGCCAATGGTAGAGAAGATCCTCCGCCAGCCCGCACCTCCCCCAGAGGAGACTGAGCCGAAGCTCTTGGCGGGCTGGAGGGACAAGGCTAGGAACTAGGCCCTTGTTGACGACGAGGCCGAAGATGAAATGAGGAAGGCCTTCTTTGAGTATGCCGCTGAATATGGCAGAATGGCTCGGGTAAGCCTTTTGACCTGTAGAGCGAATCTTCTTTAACTTGAGTCAGGATGGTGACTATCCTTCCTCTTTGTAGGAACTTGGTGTTTTTTTCGAGAGAAAAACCAAGTTTTAAAATTACTTCCTCCCCCAAATAGAACGGATTAAATCCGTGGAAGGGGAGGTCATCGGGGTCCGGACCGAGGCAGCCAAGGAGCACCAAGAGCTGCAAGCCCGGATCAAGGAGCTGCAGGATGAAAAGTTCGACCTCGTAGGTTCCCTCCGGTGTAAGTACCCTGACCTAAGTCAGAATTGCTCGTTTTGCATGTGACCGGATGATGTTATGCCCCGCACCATGTGCAGCGCGCGACGCCACGATCGCCAGGCTTCAAGCGGAGCTGGCCAAGTCCCAGGACCAGAAGCTGGCCCTGGAGAAGTCGGAGGCAAAAGCCGTCGCCGAGTTGGAGCGTAAGCCCCCAAACCCAACCGACTCTGAACCTCCAGTGTTTACACGGTTATGTAATCGTGTATTCCCTGTTCTTCGACAGAGCATAGGAGGAAGACGGTAGCGCAGTATGACGTTCTTCAAGAGAACGCCAAGATTGCGCAAGCGCGATATGATGAGCTCTTGGTGGCGGTGGAACCCACTCGACGCCAACTCTATGCTGGCGAAGTTGAGCCGAGCTCTCGGGCCGAGCTGATCCAGAGATGGACCGAAGCCCCCAAGCAACTGAAGGTGCGGCTCAGGGAAGTCGCCCTGACGAGTTCTAGTCAAGTGCTGGGAATCGCCAAGTCGCACTATCCTCGAATCGAGCTTAACGCTACCAAGGATGGCTTCGCCTGCTCGGAAGAGGAGGCGATGGCGCCGCTCGAGGAAGTGAAGCCGACCGCCGAGTGCCTTCTAAACAATTTAGAGTTGGATTTCCTATAAAAATGTAGGAACTCGTAAATTATCCATGTAAATGACTTCCATTTTTAACATGGCATATGCTAACCATCCTTTCTCTAGTTAAGTCATGCCTCTAGCCCGAATAAACTACGTTCCTTTGTTACTCGGAACAACTTATGCCAGGCTTCGTCATAGACTTAAAGGAGAAAAAATCGATTAGGTATTGGTTAGGCGCAGATTGCACCTAATTAGGTGTAGCCCCCGACTTACTAGCTTTAAGGTAGTAAGTCGAGTTAGATAAAAGATTAGGTGTGCGATTGCGCACCTAATTAGGTATAGCCCCGACTTACTACTTAATTGACATATAAATAAATAGTAAGTCAGAAACTGAATTGCATAAGCATAGAGACAATGTGAGCGAAAACTTATCTTTATTTAATTGTAAACATGGATTACAATGGTCGTCAGGTATAGCACCGACGCGATTGCTTGATGTCCCTTTATCCAGGCGAGCCCCCGGGCGTACCGCCGAGTGACGTGAAGACGTCCTGATCTACTTGGGGAAGAACACCGGGCGCCTCTTTACTCGTCATCTTCGCCAGGCTTGATGCCTGACTTAGATGGCTTCTTGTTCGGTAGATCACCCTCATCGCGGAGAGTGGTGACCGCCCGCCGGATCTCGTCCCACTCGGCAGCCGCTTTAATCGACCGGGCGAAGTCGTAGCTTTCCCTGTCGAGGAGGTGGAAAAACTTGACATCTCCACGGACCGTGATTACGCCCCGTGGACCTGGCATCTTCATAACCAGATAGGTGTAGTGTGGGACGGCCATGAACTTGGCCAAGCCCGGCCTTCCTAAGATCGCGTGATACGCAGTCTCGAAATCGGCCACCTCAAAGCTGAGGTTCTCCGTCCGGTAATTATCCCGAGTGCCAAAGGTGACAGGAAGAGTGATTTTCCTGATTAGCACCGATGAGGTTCCCGAAATTATACCATGAAATGGCGCGTCTGTCCCCTGGAGCGCCGCCCTTGGGATCTGCATCTCGCCCAGAGTCTTAGCGAAAAGGATATTTAATCCACTCCCGCCGTCAACCAGGACCTTGCGCAGTCGGACGCCCCGTACCACAGGATCCAGGATTAGTAGATATCTTCCTAGGCAAGGGACGTGATCCGGGTGATCTGAGCGATCAAATATGATCGGAACTTCAGACCACCGGAGATACTCGGGGGTCACCGGAATGGCTGCATTGATTTCCGGATCGGTAAGCTTTTGCTTACGCTTGGACTCATATGCATCCGATCTCCCGAATATGTAGTTGAGCTCTCGCTCGGTTTCTTGGTAAGCGTCGCCCTGGAGAGGGTCACGCTTATCGTCTTGCTTGGCATCTCTCGGAGCGTCGCTGTTGTGATCCTCAGCGAACTTCTTCAAGATGTTGCAGTTTTTAGCCGTGTGCTTCCCATTTGGATGGAAAGGACACGACGCCTCCATGACTTTGTTGTAGTCGGTGGGCCGAGGCGGCCTTAACCGACCCTGATCCGCGACCGCTACCATCTCTTCACCCTTGCGCTTTTTGTCCTTCTTGGAGGACGGATCGGGCCTGTCCTTCTTGCCTTCATGCTTGCTTGGGTGATCCTCTTGACGCTCGGCCAGGGCATCCGAGGCGGTAGCATATCAATCCGCCAAGGCGAATATCTCCTTGACGGTGGTCGGGGGTTTCCGAGACATCTTCTTGATTAGATCGGTGTCGCGAACTCCTTTCTGGAAGGCTGCGACGACGACCACCTCCGAGATCTCCCGGATTGTGTTCTTCTTCTTGGTGAAACGCTGAATGAAATCCATTAACGACTCATCTTTTTTCTGATGAATCTGATAAAGGTCCCACTGGGTCCCAGGCTTTTCGTAAGTGCCCTGAAAATTGGCAACGAATTGGTCGCAAAGCTCTCCCCAGGAATCGATCGAGTTCTCTGGAAGGCCCGCGAGCCAGTTCTGAGCCGGAGAGGCCAACATGACGGGCAAATAGTTTGCCATCACGTCGTATCCTCCACCCGCGGCCTTGATTGCCAAAGAGTAGATTTGTAACCAAGCCTTGGGGTCCCGTTCTCCATCAAATCTCACAATGCCTTTAGGGTTGAACCCCTCGGGCCAGTTTACCTAACAGAGTCGGGGAGTGAATGTCTTGATCCCGTCGATCAACCTTTCCCCGGGAGAAGGAGATCGTCGGGGGAGATTCCGACGTGGTGGAGTACGGTGCCGATCTTCGTCTCGCTCTCTGCGCCGGGTTTCGATGTTGAGGCGGAGGTCGAGGCTTGCACTCCGGCGGGCGTCTTGCCCGCGACTTCGCGTGTGCCGACTGTGCCGAGTACTACTCGTAGCAGTCTAGCTTCTGGCCGAGTTGGCCGGTTGATCCCGAGTGTCTTGGACAGCCGCTGCCGTCACCATGGCCTTGATTTGTTCCATGATCGGCGTTGCGGGGTTGTTCTCTCCAAGCAAAGGACCAACATTGTCCAGGAGGGTCTTACAAGCGAGGATGTTCTGCTGTGGTGTACGGAAGACCGAGTGATCTCCCATACGGACTTGAAACAGTTCCTCCCGGACTTCCCGTGCACGACCGCGTAATTGGTCACGCAAGTCTTCTCCGCCTTCGCGGTTTGGTTTGGCTCCTGCCTCCTCTGCGGGGCGTCGGGCCGATCCGGAGGCTTGGCCGTCCAGCATGTAGACGCCGCGGAAGTCGGGGAACCTATTAACGCTCTCTTCTGACTCGGATTCCGAGAAGGAAAGGCTCAACCGATCCCGATTCGTTGGCTCGTCGATGTGAGTGATTATAACTCCCACCTCACGTGCAGGATCTCTGGTCAGAAGGAGGTCCGATTGAGTTTCGGCAGAACGAATCTGCTGGAATCTTTCGGCCGAATTGACCAATCCGAATGGCATAACCACTCGGGAATTTGTCCTGGCTAGAGTTGTCCCCGAGACTTGACTCAGAAAGCTCGTCCCAGTATGTATGTGTCGTGTCCCGCTCCTTAGCCCGGATTGGAAAAGCCGGCATGCTATCCTATGGAAAACAGCGGCTGAGTTTCCAAACCCGAACGGGGCGGACCACGACTGAGGGATTGTGACCCCCGACTGGATCTGAGAACGATCCTGGCCAGGAGTCAGATCGCCACTCGATGCTTCGTCAGCATAAGGGGCTGGCGAAGAGAGAAGCGGTGGATCCCGACCATAACCGAAGGGAAACCCAACGGTAGGGCAGTCGGAACCATCATCATCAGATTGGATCTCTTCTGGATCGGAATCCAGGGAAGAGATCCCAAAATGGTGAGGCTCGGTTGGAGTCACGTACCATCTCCCCCGGTAATGCATGGACCGAACGAAGTTCGGCTCACACAATCGAAGCTCTCCGAAGTCACCGGCGATGAAGCCGAGATCTCCGAAGATGAAGCCTTGGCCGGGAGCGTAGGCGAAGATGAATCCGCCAATGGAAGCCATCGAAGTAGATGTAGTTGATCGTGACGCTAGCCCCTACCTGGCGCGCCAACTGTCGACGATTTGTGTCGGCAATGTATTTTAGGGGGCGATACGAAAGATCACAACTACGATGGTAGCACAGGGAGCCGAATTTATACAAGTTCGGGCCCTCGGGGGGAGGTAATACCCTACTCCTGTGCTCGTGGATTGTATTATGGTGGATGCAGATGATGATTGTAAGATGTTGGATTGGATCTCGAACTAGGGGCCCCGGACCCCCTTTATATAGTGCAGGGGGTCGGGTTACAGATAGAATCCCTAATCCGCGTATGGAAGATACAGATATAGCCGATTCGGCTACGCCTATATCCATGTATTCGAGTAGGAGACGAGTTCGTTTCCTTGTAGATCATCTCAGGCCGCGCCGGCCTCCAAGCCTGCTTTCTGGAAGGCCCAGTTGACTTGGCCCAAGGAGGTGGTACGTCCAGTAGTGTATCTTCGGATACCCAGGACCCATGTTTTCCACAGCAGCGGCAAGGTGGAGAGGGCATCAGCGACAAGGACGAAGAAGGTGATTTGGCCATCGAGTGGGAAGAGACGGAGATCTAGGAGCAGGAAGTGGTGGAGAGATCGATCGAAATGTGGGGGGATCGATCAGATACAAGATTATATAGATGTGTACGGGAAAGAAATGCCCACAAAACACCTCGGGAGATGAAATGTTATATGTGTTGGTTACGAACCAGCCCATATGAAAACAAAGCGACGCGCGTTTTCAGTTGACAAGGGGGAAAATTTTTATATGTGTCGGTTCTAATTTCCAACTAGCATATATCTACAAATTATATGTTTCGGTTTTCTATACGAACCAGCACATATATAGTTTATATAGTCTATGCTAGTTGGTCATTAGAACCAACATATATAGTCTATAATCTATGCCGATTGGTAATAAGCACTAGCTAGACCTGGTCATAAGCCACGCTGGGCCGGGCTTCATGCTAGGCTTGAAAAAGCCTGGTCACCTGAATACAAGCTCGAGCCTGGCCTGGCCCAATTTTTCCTTACCAACATCAGGCCCGAGCCCGGCCCGGTCAATAGCATTTACTATAAATTGTTGGAAAGCCCGGCTCGAACCTTACTTCAGGCTGGCAAATGGGGCCCAAGCCAAGCCAGTAAGCCAAGAAAAATCAGCCGAAGTCTGGGCGGGCCGCCTGTGATCGCTTCTAGCACCGCACATGAAAGCTTTTGTCACATGACTCGCCAAGAATCGACACTAGTAACCTTATTTGTGTCGGCTCTAATTGAACCGGTATAGATGTATAAGTATATATGGCATGATTTGGTGTAGTGCCTAATTCATGAATAGATTGAATCACATAGAGAATTGAATGTATGAATCTTGCCTAAATCCTAAGAAAACACATAAGATATTTTTCATTGAATTTGGAATGAAACCCGATTATTATATATGAAGATAATGAATCTTGTGTCGTTCTAATAAAAATGTGCTACATTAAGAGTAATTTGACAAAGCTTATTAAACCCCAAATTCTTCTATGTTCATGAAATGCATAAAACTAATGAAATTAATTTAGCACACTTAGTCATGTGAAAATCTCACAAAATTTTTCATTGAATTCAGGGAGAGAAACTTCACACGCTCTAAATTAAATCTTGAACATGAAGTTGAAGTACCCATTATAATATAGAAGATTACAAAGCAAAATTTGGTGGGTTGTACTCTTTTTTCCTTACTTGAGTTTTTATAAAAGTTTCTCACATGAGGTTTTTAACGAGACAATTCTAGCTGCATAACAAGCGTATTCTTTCTCCAAGATTTTTTTCTAGTAGGTTTTTATGGAGTTTTGATGAGGCATATGCATCTCGTGGCTAGGTCAAGGGGAGTGTTGAAAAACCAACTAAAACCCACGAAGGCCTCATTAATGGACACTTGCCTAAATCCTAAGCAAACACTATATAAAGAGAGGGATACCCCATTGTAATAGATCTGATGAGAATAATAAAGCACTGTCTCCATCTACATCTCTGTGTTCATCTTCTTGTGTTCTTGTTTGCAATCACTGAGTGCCTTGGGGAACCCTTGAACTACACCCGGTAACAAGGGTTCATCAACACTAACCAATCCTGACCATTAATCATTAATTCAATGGTCCAAACATCACAATAATACTTACCATTTATTTAGTTTGCTTTCCTTATTTTATTGCGTTGTATTTTAGGAAAGTTCTAGTCAATTCAAGATATATCAAATTATTATATTTATCCAGCTTCCTTATTTTAACACATTATATTTTAGAAAGTTGTTCTTCATCTCAAGATATACCAAATAAAGGGGTGTGGAGCACGACACGGTTGAATGTGAAAACAGAGCTAAGCCAACGGATCCAATCGTGTGAAAACATGATGCATTTGAGTGTGGTAGCAGAGATGAGGTGACGGATCTAAGGGTGTGAAGAATGATTTAGTCAGGTGCGAAAGTGAAAATGAGAACATAGATCAAGATGGGGCGGGTCGGGGCTAGATCATGACTCCACCCAACCTGACTCGACCCTCTATACGCCACACCTGACTTGACTCGACCTGGTGGCATCGAGGGTGGTCGCATGTTGGGAAAGACCAACATCTGCACCGCTGCGTGTGGAGGATATGCCGGTGTCAAGCGCTACTAGGTGCGGAGGAGATGGTGGTGCCGAGGACGACCTCGATCCGAGGAGAGGAAGAGGACCAACTAGTGGGTTGGCCTACGGGGGATTGGGAGGGGGCACTATTGGGGAAGGCTATAGGGGCGGCGCTCGACTAATCGTAGGCCAGAGGGCATAAGTGTGGTGGGGAGTGGAAGTGGTAGTTGTGCCTGTGCTTGAGGAAACCCTAGTATGGTAGGTTAGGTGTTCCATGGTGGCCTGGTAGTAGAGGTAGACCTGGGCTGGGTAGCTGGGCTTTGGCCCTTGAAGAGGGGGACGGGGCAAAATGATTACCAAAGTGGTTGGTTCGGGTATGGGTTGGGATGGGTCAAGCCTTAACCCGAACCCACCCTAGCTGGAACTGGTGCCCCGACCAAGTATGACCCACCAATTAAAAAAAGGAAAAAGTAGGTGGGTGGGAACCAGTGGTTTGGGTCTAAATCGAGAAACTCTAGCTAAGGAGGTGAGCCCAATATCAAATATGATGCAATGCAAATTGATATGATAGTTGTTCTTAGTAAAGCTCGGGTACTCGATGGGTAATCCATAAATTTCAATAATGTAAGCTTATTAACGAGGTCTAGTACGAAATTATTTTTTAAGCGAAGTGCAAAACTAGTGTTTTACTCCATCCAGTTCTTGAAAACACGACGTTTTAGACATATCCTAAGTCAAAGTTTCAAAATTTTATCTATAAAAATCTTTTAAAATAGTTGGATTGGGCACATGAAAATTATACATATAGACTCTCCTTGAAAACACTCCCATAATATCATAATTTTTCTGAATTTTATAAAAAACCGCAATGGTAATTGGTAGTCCAAGTTGTATTTTGAAGACCATACCAATATCCAAAACGTCGAGTTTTTAAGAATGAGAAGGAGTACTTGCATAGCAAGAATGAGAATATACTAGATTGGCTTAACTTTGGCTTATAAATTGAAGCCAGCAAAAATGTTTTTTCTTTAAACACGAGATTATCGGATGTCTAGATTAGTACCAATGAGTTGCGGAACGTCACCAAGGCTCCATCATGAGTTGTTCCTTGTTTCACCTTTACTTAGACTTAAAATCTAAACCTAACTAAATTAAAAAGCTAAACACTTTGGATTTTTAGTTTGACTTTTATTTTTATCATGAAACCACTTATAAAAGCTTTTAAAAATAATATAAATGAGGCGGACTAACTTCGAGAAGTAAATTCAAAATCCTCTCAAAATCTAGCTTAACATTCAGGTCAGGGTTCGCAAACCCGTTGGGAACCCGGAAAAACCGGCGGGTTCTCATTGACCAGTCTTGGGCAAACCGGTATCCATGGGTTTTTGCAGAAATTGAATTTCAAATTTGAATTTGTAAAAATGTGAAAATTCAGAAAAAAAAATTGTAAAAAAACTAGGAGTTTTTTAAAACCACTTGTACAAAGCAAAATTTGAAATCTACATCATTTTCATGCTTAAATTTCAAATCAAATATGATGTGTTTATGTATAATATATGTGTTTCATGGAAACATTGTCTAAATATTTGTATTGTAATATATGTATGTATGAATCATACCGGTTTTGAGACATATATTTCTATGTCTAATGTCTAAATATTTGTATTGCAATATATGTTATGTATAATATGTCATATGTACATATGTTCCAAACATCAATTTTTAGTATAGGTCATGCCAAATTTTTTTTACATTTATATAAATTACCATGACATATATCCTAGGCATATATGATTTTTCATATTTTTCCAAAATTTTTTCCTGCATCTTTTCAATTTTTCCAATTTCTAGTTTTTCTCTCGGTTTCTCGACAAACCCGTCGAAACCGTCAACCCTTCGAACCCGGTCAAACCTGCCTCAACCACTTGGTACGGCCAGTTCATTCGGATTTAAATTTGTCCGGTTTTTTCCTGTTTTGGCCGGTTCCACCGGTTTTACCGGCTCGCCGGTGAGTAGGCGGGTTCGGGACCTAAACCGGGATTTTGAACCCTGATTCAGGTAGAGGCACGATAGGCGCGGGGAGGGCTAGGTCGGATGGAGGCATGACCTCCTGACCTATCCTATCTCTATTTCTAGCTAGGTTCGATGGTCATTGGTGTCACTTGACACCATCGACTCTAGGAAAATGTACTATTTTGTGAAAAAGTACCATTTTGGTATATGAACTATAACACTTGACCCATTCTGGTCTCTAAACTTCAAAACTGGATTAATTCGGTCCTCGAATTATCAAAATCGGATACAAGTGGTCCCTTGACTTAGTCAATGATGGTTATGACTTATCAAAGTTGGTTTGATCAAAATGTTATTTGTATTTTTATCTAAAATTTTTAGCAAAATTCAAATTAAACTATATATTTGAGTTAGTTATAATTACATAATATTGTAGAATTTTTTCACGTATTTTTTCTAAACTTTACATAATTATTAGCATTTCATGCTATTTTTATGACTATTATAAAATGCTAGAAAATTTTAAAAATAGGTACAATCGGATAAAAATATGAAAAAATTTTACGAACTTACAAATAAATAGGTACTCAAATATACAATTTGTTTGGATTTCATGAAATACTTTTATATAAAAATAAAGATAACACTTTGGTCAAAACCATGTTTGACTTGGTGTGTACGGTTTTGACAATTAAAGGACTGAGTTAGGGGTTGTTCTTTTTACATTATCATATTCGCTTATCTTCTTATTTACTTATAAGCTAAACTATGAGAGCTTCTCGAGATAGTTTGAAAAGTCCGATAAGTTTCGTTCAACTTGTTTCTAAGGGTTATGAGACTTTCGAGATAGAAAAAAGACGGACTGCAAAAGCGTTTAACTTTTCGAATAAAAAAGATTAGTAGATAAGATATGAAGATAAATAGAAGAGAACCCTTGACTCGATTTTAAGTTGAGAAATCAAAATGAGGCGTTTCGCACCACCATTTTTAGGCCCTATTTGATTCGGTTTAAAAAGTTGAGGTAGGTTATAATCTGAAAAGTTAAGGGCCCTTAAAAAAGGCATAGAGAGGCTAAAAAATATATTAAAAATAGTTTTGCAATCTTTGAGAAAACCACTAAAAGCCCTGAAAAAATGACTACAAAGTGCTACAGCGTATGACCGTAAAAAATGATAAATTTCAAGCTATAGATTTTTAATATGATTTTAGGCTATAAAAAACCACCATCATTTTTAAGTTTTAAGACAAAGCATTTAACTTTTGGATTCGGAGAGATTATAGATATGATATGATAAAAAATAGAAGAGAACCCTTAATCCCACTTTAAGTTGAGAAATCAAAATGAGGCATTCTGCACCACCATTTTTAGGCCCGTTTGATTCGGCTTAAAAAAGAATAGACTATAATATGAAAAGCTAAAAGCTCTTAAAAAGAGACACGAAGAGACTAAAAATATATTAAAGAATAGTTTTGCAATTTTTGAGTAAAACCACTAAAGTTCTGAAAAAATGACTACAACTTGATACAGCTATGGCTTATAATAAAAAAGATAAATTTGAAACCGTAGATTTTAACGGGATGTTAAATCGAGACAATCGGTCAAGGATGTTACGTGCACTGGCACACCACCGCTGAAGCTGATCGGCTCAGCCCAACCAGACCAAGGCTAGCCGCAGAAGATCTCGCCCCCGGCCTCCGCCCATCCCGATGCCCGCCACGCCATGCCACCTACACACCAGCGAGCGACTCATCCATCCCATCCCAAATCCAACAGAATGAAATAAAATACTAGAATAAAAGAGGAAATAAATAAAAACCATTTATTTTCCGCCAAGAAACATTTCTGCTATTTTATTTATAGCGTGAGGAATAATACAAGGAAAATCACGAGGAGAAAAAAGGAAGGGTGATTCGTCTTGGATTGGGCTCCTATTTATAGCCAACCTCCCGGAAAGCGATCTCGCTCGCCTCCTCTCTCTCTCTCCTCTTTCTTGCCATTTCTCGTCGTCCCCTACCAAGAATAAGCAGTGATCCTCCGGGGAAGAATTTCTCGATCGGCTTCCTCGCGGGCGCTCCCTCCCGATCGGCGGTTCGTCTCGGTTCGGCGGCGGGCGGAGATGGTGGCCGTGGCGGCGGAGGGCCCGATCCGCGCGGACGCCGTGCCGGCGGCGGCGGGGGAGGTGGAGAGGGCGGGCGCCACGGCGGCGGGGAGGGCCGGGGAGGAGGAGTACAGGAGCGACGTGAGGAAGCTGGAGGAGCTGCTCAAGAAGCTGAATCCCTCCGCGGAGGAGTTCGTACCGCAGTCGCGCCGCCGCGGGGACGGCGCCGCCCGGCGGCTGTCGGCGGACGCGCCCGTGTTCTTGTCGCCCGCGATCGACTACTACGCGCGCCACCCCGCCGTCCAGCAGCAGCAGCAGATGCACGTGCTGCAGCTGGTCGGCGTCGGCGGCGGCGGCGGGGGGAGGGACTCCAGCAGCGACGGATCAGCCAGCGGCCAGCCGAATCGACGGGTAATCCCCTAATTGCGGGCTCGGGTTCGGCGCGATTTGTTTCCGTGCTGGGGTTTGGAGTGGGCGGTGGCTTGATCGATCGATCGATCGGATTTGGGGTTTAGGTTGATGGTGATGGATTTGGAGTTTTGGTCTCTCTTACCGTCCTGCGTGATCATATCGAAAGTTGAGTTGTTTTAGGGTTTTAGGTTGTTCGGTTATATATTAACATGATCAATTTGAAGATGACGCCAACGATCTTTTGGTGGATGTAATGTTGTCTAGGATTTTGATATACATTTTGAATGATTATTTATTGATGATTCCTGCTAAACAGCGTTGATCTTTTAGTGGAATAATGTTGTCTTCTCTCTCTTGTCCTTTGGATGATGCTGTTAGATTTTCACAGGAAATTGTTTGTCCATGCTAAATGTGCTTCCTCTTGAATGTATTTAGATAATACACTGAATATTTCTTTTTATGATAATGATAAGCTGCATATCGTGACTTTTGTTGTGGTTACAGAGAAGGAATAGCTTCAACCAGGGGAGGAGGAGGATGGGAGCTCGACCACGGCGAGCTGATAGTGGGGATAGTGTGCGCCGAACCGTCTATGTCTCCGATGTTGATCAGCATGTGAGAATCAAAGACAATGAACTTCTATTTCTGATTTTTTTTAAAATTTTTTTGGTAGATTGACTGACCCTAAATGCCTGATTGATGTGCAGGTCACCGAACAGACACTGGCAGAGGTTTTTTCAAACTGTGGACAAGTATGGCCTAATATTTCTTAATTTTTAATACACTTAATATGAATATTCTTTTTTATGTGACTATATCTTGAAAAGAAGTTAAGTGATTGGAAAAAATTGTTTTGCCTTTTCTGACTCCAATTATTTAAATTACTGCTTGTGAAGAAGACAAATATTTTCTTACTAAGAAACTATGGTAAGTTATATATTTTGTTAGATATTCCCGATCAAGTTAGAGCATCCAGGTGGTTGTACAATATCTGCTGGAGCAACAATAAAACTCATTTTTGTTTGTGCTTTGTAACACCACTTCATCAAAGAACAAGTTTGCATTATAATTCTGATATACAATTAAGATGCAACTTTTGTCAAGAGAAAATTTAGTTGGGTGCGATGTTAAATGTCTGATTGAATTGAATGCCATTCTAAAATAAAGTACAGCTGTTATTTTCCATTTTCGATGAATCCCCCTGTTTTTTGTACGATTTTTTACTTTTTTTTTTTTCTCATTTTTCTTGGGTAGTTTGGCCCTTGCCATGAGATAATTGGTCTAGCCAAACCAACAGAACATGGTCTAACTTTGTTGTTCGATTAGTTAGTACTATTAAGTTTTTATCCGTGAACCAATGGATTTGCGCTACATTGGTACTTGCTGCCATGGAAAGGTAGGCTGTCATTTGTTTATTCAAAATCCAATTAAATTAATCTATCTGAACAATCTCACTCAATGACCACAAGGCTTGTAAATGTTTAGTGCCAACTGCCCCTGGAATGCTAATGGTGAGATCATATTAAGAGCACAGTGGACTTATTCTCAAGGCACACACTCCCTTTAACTAAGCGTGTGTTTGGTTGGTGGGATGTGCAAGGATGGAGCCATCCCATCCTATTTTTTCATGTGTTTGGTTGGTGCAAAAGGAGGGATGGGATGGCTCCCATAGAGGAATATTCCTCAAGATGCTGCACGAGATCATCCCACAAAAATGATGGAACGCAGCCATCCCATTTGGGACGTGAGGATGACAGTGGGCCCATCCTTGAAAACTGGGATGGAACCATCCTATCCTTGAAAACTGGGACGGAGCCATCCCATCCTTAAAAACTGGGACGGAGTCATTCCATCCCACCTTGCTCTCTAACCAAACACAGCCTAAGTGTTTGCACCAGCTCTTAAAGTAATTTCAGTCTACCTCAATCTGTTTCAGCTTGGCCTGGACACAACATATCTGAAATTGCACCCAGCCTACCTTTTCTTGCCCTCTCTCAGACGAGGCACCAGCTCTTAAGATGAAAATGGAAGAAACTGAAAGGAAATGGCAAATGACTAGTTTTAATTTTCTTGTGGTATTTAACTTAATCGAAATTCTACGTTAACAATTTACTGAAATGCAAACTTCAGTGTGCACACACTAGAATAATATTCCCATTTTGTTAATGTAATTCAAATGCAATTGCTATGCTAATATTTTAAGCTCCATTATTTTGGTTCAGTGACATGATGCCACTTACATCATGTGAGTATCTGCATCTCATGTTTAATGTTTTTGCGTATGAAATAGCAAAAACTTATTTCTATGCCAAGAATGGTTGAAATGTCAAAGAAAGTTGAAATGGTTGGGTGATCAAATGTATAGGCATAAAAATGTAACTATTAGCATGAGCTAGAGCTAAACACATGGAACATGAATTTGGGCATGTTTAGTAACATTCTTCTCCACCCAAATTATAGTCATAATACGGTGAATGTAACTGTTGGCATGAGCTAGCACATGGAACATGAATTTGGGCATGTTAAGTAACATTTTTCTCCACCCAAATTATAGTCATAATACAGTGTTGTTTTCCTACCTTCTATAGATGTATTTGATGAAACTAATGATTCAAGTCAAATATGAAGTTGTGAACTCCCTTGAACCATCAAGTTTAATTCCTTTCTAGGAAATGTTTAATACAAGTCCCATTGACGGTAGCACCTAATTCAACTTTCTGTGATTACCTTTAACTTCTATTGAGCTGATCTTTCTGTTCAGTTGATCAGATATCCTGTAGACACTTGAGATAAATTAATAATGTGACAATTTGTTTAGGTTTCTGGAATGTCAATCATAAGCGGTATCATTGGCTATGACTTGTATTTGATAAGCAGGCTGTCATGTCACAGTGTTTTGAAGAATTTGAAAAATGTCTGAAGTTGATTTTAGGAACCATCTGAAATTAGATTAAAACGGTTGGTCTCTGTTGCGATCTACTTTCATCCTTCAGAATGCATTCTGTCAGGAATTGGACACATGAACATATAGAACTAGCCAAAACTTTCATAAGCAACCTTATTGTATTTACCAGAGTTCTTGTTGTAAACCATTTAGGTGCTACTTACTGAATGTTTGATTCTCGATCAATCTTCAATGTTGGCATGTTGCACCTAGTCTAATAAGCGCAATCATCAATGACCAATAATAAGTATTTTTCATGAAACATGAGTAATGCCTATCTGCAGAGTTTAAACTTTAAAGCCACCTGGTGTAAATAAGTCTGGACATATATTTGGCGAGTTAGTGCAATCCCATCTGGGAATTCCTGGATCTGCCAGGATATTACTATATATGGACACCATTTGATGGTTACCTTTTATCTTTTTGTTGATATTATGGTTAATTTCCTTACAAGCATATTCTCACTTGTAGGTAGTAGATTGCCGTATCTGTGGCGACCCAAACTCTGTGCTGCGTTTTGCCTTTATCGAGTTTGCTGATGATGGTAGTAGATTCAACTTACAAATTTTTAGCTGTTACGTGCTGGTGTTGTTGTAAGCTGCAATCCTGAATGAGCTCTGCCTTTTCTGCAGTTGGTGCAAGAGCAGCTCTAACACTTGGTGGAACCATGCTTGGATACTATCCTGTCAGAGTTCTGCCATCTAAGACCGCGATTTTGCCTGTGAACCCTAAATTTCTTCCTCGAGTAAGTAAAGAGATTGAGCACATAATCTTGTGTAAATTTAAGAGTATTGCACTTCTTGATCTCCAAGCTCTAATAATATTAGTTTTGATGTTCTTTTGTGCAGACAGAGGATGAGAAAGAAATGGTATCCAGGACAGTGTATTGTACTAATATCGATAAGAATGTTAGTCTCTCTGTCATTTCCATTATTCTTAATTTCTTATAATTGCACATGTAAATTTAAATCATATCTAACAAGAGGGCCTGAAAAAAAAAGAGTTAAGAGTGTTCTTGTTAAGGTTTTAAATAAACAACTTGAGCTGATAAGATATGTTAACATTGCGTAATCACTACGCAAATTATCTGATCTCATAAGCGTCTGGAACAAAGGGATGGTGTGAATATGATAGTAGCTAGTTAAGAAAGCAGTATCTGTTACAAACAGTACCTTTTTTAGTTTGCATTGAGAAATGATAGTTGAGTTATTCAATCTGCAGTCATAGTGAGCTCAATCCTTTTTTAAATAGGAAAATACATGATCCTCAAAATAAGCTTTAGCAGCTTCCATGATCATATGAATGCATTTTCACCGTCCAGTGCAGCTGTGTTGATGTTCCTTGTATGTGGACCACAGAAGTTATAAAACATTTTGGACTAGCTAACTTTGGGTCTCTGGATTTCTCAGCTAAGACCTGATTTTGTTTAGCTGGAGTTGAAATCCTTGGTTCGAAATTTCTAATTAATGTACACCCAGGTGAGTAGGTGACCAGTTATGCTTGATTCTGTGACGTATTTGTTGAAGAAATCACATGATTTCATCATGCAGATCGAAAAATTAGCGGTACAAAATGGTAGTAAAGTGGACTTCGCCTATCCATCCTAGGATAGTGGGTTGATATGAAATGTTGAAAGGGGATGTTTTCACATGCCATGCTTTTTATAGTAGTTACAACAAAATGGTACTATGCCATGGCATCTAAGTTAACATTTAATTTTATATTCTTTTGTTTTTTTTTCCTAGCTATGTACATTTGAACTGTGATTTAGAATGACAATAAATAGTGAATAAAAAGGATAATTTGAAATGCTAAGGTCCAGATATGTTTTCATGTTTGTGTTTCTTTCTGAATTCTGTTAGGATGATTGTACTGCAACATTCTGCTTTCTTAATTATCTCCTTTTGTCTAACTGTGTAGGTTGGAGAAGATGCTGTAAAGAATTTCTTTGAGGGATTGTGTGGTAAAGTATGTTCAAATGCTTTGACATCTGCACATACTTTTATATGATTAAGACTAAATAATTTCATCAAATTGTTGGTGCTTTTCCTTTTTTATTTAGGTTGCTCGACTGAGGTTACTTGGTGATTATGTGCACTCGACATGCATTGCGTTCGTTGAGTTTGTTGAAGTAAGTGCCGCAGGAAATTTTACTTGGGGTATATATTACAGTTATCAATAATGCATCTTTTTAACATCATAGAAATGCTGCTAGTTGCTTAGGAGTGAACAGTGCAGAAACTTGTCTCTGTTTTTTAATCCAAACTATATAGCTTGCTAACTAGTTGTACATTGAACACAAGCAGTCGCGAGTGGAAAATAAAGCTGAAACAATACTTTGTGTAATTATCTAGTTGCTTTGTAGTCTCTTGCTATAGAAGAATGCTATACAACCTTTTTCATTTGGTTTGCTTCAAACTTTTTTTGCCTTGTTTAGATTACATTTGGCCATCCCTACCCATTTGCCATGTGTCTACTGCACGGCAAACAGCACATGCAGTACTGTAGCAGCATGAACAGTACCCTAGATACTGTATAACGTGCGCGGCTGCTAAGAGATTAGTTGGGGTAAGATTAGGTGGTTGGGGATTTACAGTCTATCTATTAGGAGTCAGCATCTCTATATGAAGTGGGATATGTATATGTATCCATTATCAAGCATGCAAGGAATAAATTAAATTAGTCATGGGCTATCTATCTTTCTGCCCCTAGAGAGTGGTTGCCAGCATCGGCTTAATTGTTCTCCTTGGGCCCAGTGCTGTGTAATTCCAGTTCGTGACACCATGGTCTTTCACTCTTTTGATTATGAAGGATTATACCATTCAATTAAGTCAAAACCTTATATGACATTATAGAGTCGGATAGCCCCTTATATACCATTGCTTAGTCGCCTCTCCCTTACTTGCCATCGCAATTGCTCTAATATTGCGTTGTATGCCATTGTTGATCGTTTTCCGGTAGTCAACCCGTTAAAGAGCTAAGAAAAGACCATTTTGCTCCTGTTGTTTGGAAACCCTTCTGTGCCACTGCTTCTTTTTCCCTTTTTTTTTGCACTACAATGTGGGCACAACCTGTCAGCACCGCCACTGCCGCTGGTGGCCCATGCCGCCGCCGCTAGAATGGGAGGAGGAGGGAGGGAGGAGGGGGGGGGTTGGGGTGGGGTGGAGCGTGGAGAGAAAAAAAGCTGGCTGGTCAGCGGGTCAACAGTCAGCAACTGCTGCTGCTGCTTCTGTCCATGCCGCTGTCGGAGGGGTGGCTATTGTCACGTTTCTGCCACCGCCGCGGTCGTGCTGCTTCTGCTCCTACTGGCTGTGCTGCCGCACTGCTGCTGCCTGGAGGTTTGTCCATGTTCGAGCTCTATCTCATGCTGCTCATGCTCTGCGAGCACGGCTCGTGTCGTGCTTTTCTCTGGCTGCCCGTGCTCGATATGCTGCTGCCAGTCTCAGATCTGCCGCCTCTCGCTTGGAGTCGCCATTGGCACGCTGCTATTCTTTGCTCCAGCCGCCTGGGCTCAATCGCTGCTGCCAGCCTTGGATCCACCACCACCTCGGATTTGCCCCATTGGCAGGTCGCTGCTCTAGCTTGCCTCCTCTCTCTCCCCTTTGGGCGGTGTGAGCTCAGGCTCAAGTTTCGGTGAAGCCATGGTGAGGCAGTGTTGGATGGCGGTCATGGCGCACATCGGCGATGCTGTGGTGAGGCCGAAGCACTGAGGACGAGGAAGGGGAGGGCTGGCTGTGGCCGGACGGGAGGAGTATGGGAGGCCGGGAGGGAGCTGGCCGAAGGAGTGGGGCTTGGTGGGGAAGGAGGGGGTTGTAAATGGAGATTGGAGAGAGAAGAAAAGTGGAAAGAAAAGGGAAGGGAAGGGAGGAGGGGCTGCCATGTGGGCCCCATCCACATGAAAATAAGGGGTATTTTGTGCATTATGGGCGTAGAAGTGGATATATATTGTGTATGCAAAGGTATAGAGACGAAGGGTGACTAACTGATAGCAGATATGGGATTAAGTCTAAATCTAGTGGGATACAAGGTTTTATCCCTTAGATTAAAGGCTGCTACCAATCTGGAGCATCACCAAAGTGTTCGAATTAGCTATATTGTGTTTGAATTACTTCTGGCCTAAGCTTTTACAGTTGCGCATCTCTTTTTCCTTCATCTTCACTCTCATTACGACACTACCTTTAACATCATCTGGATGGTGCAATATTTTTCCCTATTTTATTTGGTTTCTGAATCCTTGGGCTTAACACATGAAATAGTATTATAGTTTACTAATTTTTTTTGAATTTGAAATGATCCTTTTGTTAGAAGTGATTATCATTCTAATAACAAGCTTATAAAGCAGTTTTTAAGTAAATTTACTAATTTTGTTTTGAATTTGAAATGATTCTTTTATTAGAAGTGATTATCATTCTAATAACATGCTTATAAAGCAGTTTTTAAGTAAATACAGGAGATTATCTAAAAGAAAAGAGAAACAGTAGGGTTGACACCTGTACAAAGAGTCTACAAGGTCTGAAAACAAGAAGAGAGTAAAACTTCACAAAGGTAAATACAACCACAGAATGACCAATCATCGGAGGCTTGAAGATAATCAAAAATCGAATTGGCTTATAGCACTCTTAAACCAGAGAGAAGTATCAATCAGATTATCTCGATTTTAATTGAGCCTCTGCAGCTATTTTCTTAAGAAGCAACACTGATTTTTTTTTTTTAAGAACTATCCGTTCAGCAGAGCCATGTAGATCATTTTTTATTCTGTCTCTTGCTGAGGGGAATTTCATCAAACCAGTTTTTCTTTTGTTATTTAACACAACAATTTCTGCTGTCCTCTGCCACTACTTGTTCTTTTTATTTCTCTTTTCAGCATGGAAACCTACCTGTACCTCATTCAAATACAATTTTGGTCCTATATTTATGTTCTTGTTTAGGTTTTGACCTTTTGAGTATTGTTCATGCAGGCAGAGAGTGCAATTCTAGCCCTGAGTCGCAGTGGGGCGCTTCTTGGTTCGCTTCCTGTCAGGTAAATACCTACTGCCTTCCTGCGCATATTCCAAACTTATTGCAACTCCTAGGGCTCATCAATCAATCATAACATACTATTTTCTTACTCTGCAGGGTGAGCCCATCAAAGACACCAGTCCGGCCCCGTTCTCCCCGTACAATGTCTTACTGAATCCAGCTCTCATCTGAAGCCATCGTCCAGGGCAGCACAGCAATGCCGGGCAACAAAGCCCTCTAGTCGTGGCCTTAGAGACCGTCGTGTTGCGAATCAGTAACTGTCCTTGAAGAGAGCACCCCTCTAGTCTAGTAGAAGGCCTGCCCTTGCTCATGTTTCTTGGATCAGATGAGAGACCCATCTTTAGGTTCGTTGGGAGCTCTACTTTTACCTCTTTTTTAATCCTTGCTATCCCTTTTGTTAAGTATGGATGGATGCTGTAGCTGCCTTTGACAGGCATTGGAACAATAATGTCTATGGCTTCGATCTAACACTGATGTTAAATGACGCAAGCATGCAGCACAAGATTGTTGCAGCTGCATGCTATGCTTGACTTGAATCTCATATTGCAGGCCCTCGTCGCGACAGTCTGAATTGACATGGGTACGTGACTCTGCACAGGTTAGTCAACTGAGTTGTGATATGCATTGTTTTAGAAAGTTTGGCGGATAACTGGATGAGTGGAGCTAGCTAGCAGGTCAGATTCTGGTAAGCTTGTTGGCTTCAGCAAAGGCACGTGTGTGCGTGGAAGCTGGCGGTGCACGCTCGTAGCAGGCTGGCACTTCTATACAGGATCCTTTTCAAGGCCACTTTCCAGCTTCTCGAACATTGGTCTAGATTTTGTAGAAGTTTTATTTTTGAAGAAGTCTAATTAATACCTGAACTATTGCGGGCGCTTGTCTACGATACCTCATGAACTAGAAAATCAGACCACCTTAGGGGTCATTTGTGGTGGTTGCGAAAGTTCTAAGGGGTAGAATAACGTGTTCTTCAGTTCAGAGTTTATGGATAGCAGTTTAGAGTCATGGATAGAGTAGGTGAAACATGATTGTTTATGTGTAATGCAGGCTTATTCCAAGTTTTTACCATTACTGTAGTTATCCAGTTTTATTAAGGTCCCCTCTCTTTAGCTTATCTTATCCTACTTATTTGTCTTATCTCGTCACTTCGAGAATTTTTCGAGATAGTCTCGAAAGCCGGTTGGCCTTCAATTTTGGGATTTAGGGAGCTTATAGACACGCTTATAAGATTAAAATAAAACCGACTTAAAAAATAATAATAAAAGTGAGATAAGTCAAATAAGATACGAGATAAGCTGACTTATCCTACTTATCTCGTGTCTTATTTGACTTATCTTACTTTTTTTATTACTTTTTGAGTCGGCTTTTTTTTAATCTCGTAGAGTGATATCATACACATCACTGGCGGTTCCATGTATCAGCCGCCAGTGATGAATGTCCTAGCCCCTACAGCTCATGCCGGCATTTGCTAGCCCATGCAATTCAAACCACAGAATTCATAATTCATATATTATCACATCACAGAAGTCATACATGATCACAGAATCATATTACCACATCACAGAAGTCATACAATTCACATATTATCAACAAATGATATATATTATCACCTTATACATATGTCACAATGTTTACAGACCATGTCACAATGTTACACTAAGCTCTAGAGTTTAGACGCCCATGTGGATCAACAATTTGTGTCATGAAAAAGTTATCTAGCGGTTCTCTAATGTCAGAAAGAAAATTACACTCGATATTGCTCATGTTGAGGTCGAATTCTGTTGCGTTTCATAAACTCATAATCTGTTGCATGTGGCGGGTAACATAAAATCCGCAAGCATGGACTCCAGGCTGCTAGTGGCACTATATAGGTAGAGATACAAGGCAAAATAATTAGTTCGACAGAAACTAGGAATAATTCAATTTGAAGAAGTATTTGCAGGCACGTACCGGTATTTTCTCTCAGTGTCAAAGAACAATGCTCTTATCAACATGATGCTTCCTCCCTTTTTGAACGTACTTCTCGAACGCCAAATTGAGTAGCCTCATCAAATCATTGAACTCATGTGTTGGGCTATCTCTTTTTGAGTCGAGGTAGAAAATCTTGTTCGTTAAGGGACTATGAGCACCAAGATCCAATAAAAATCTTTATTAAATGGCAAGAAGAAATATTCTTTGTCTTGTTGTTTGAGCATTGCATTCTTGATGTAGTTCCTGACTCGATTGATAGCTTTTTTGATATTATCCTGGGTCACAACTCTTGAATCGAGAAAACCGACCAGGGTGTTGCTTTGTTTGGCATTTAACTTTAGGAGGCTGCAAAGATATAAGTGGTTGTTATATATGTCGATGAAACTAGCCAGGAGGTAGAAATATGAAAGAGGATTACAGTCACTTACATTGAAAAGCATTGGAGGAGCGAGACATCTAGCTCCTCAAGACGGTACATGTGCTATAGGTCCGAGAAGTTCACCACAAAATAACTTTCTTCGTCCACGAAATGCTTGGCCTTTAGCTTAGCCGGGATACCGGACTCTTGATCTCTCTCGGGCAGTGGGGACTTCTGCAAGTAATATTCATGTAGGTTGCGGCAGGCAGGACCCATGTTGGCCAATACTTTATCCGTAGCCAACGGTGCTCCAAGCTCAAAGCATTTGTTGCTCGATGGCCAGTGCACTATTTTTTTGGGGGTAGAAGCCGGCATAGAAGCCACCTTGCCCTTGGCTCTGCTCTTCGTAGGTGTGGAATACTTGGACGGGGAGATCACGGCACCCCGGTATTTCTACCGGCTTGAGTAGCCGAATACTAGTCCCAGAAGACCATAACTAGTATTGCACTCAAGGACATTTGGAATATCATCGCAGGCATTGCATTTAACTAGAATTTAACAGTTTACATAACATAATTATCATCCCAGTTGACATAGACAATTACATAGTCTTGCACAGGGCTAAATTCAAGCACATTAAATAAACACAACGGAAGACTGAAGCGATGATATCCCGAGGTTGACCCGGAACGCGCGGCTAATCACCTTAACCCTCCTGGTCACAGCTGGCACTGTTGCTAAATTCTTGACCTGAACAAACATCCGTGGTCCATATAATGAGTACACGGCTACTCAGCGAGCGGTCCTTAATAAATGAATGCAAGGTCAATGGATGGGTATGGTTCTTTTGCTAAAATGTCACCTATCTAGTTGTTTATTTGTTCTTGATTCATTGAACACATGAAGCACACGAGCGTAGCCAAGGGACGGCTAACCAGCTCCAAGAGAGACAATCCCTACCTACACTACCATCAAGTTGATTAATTAAAACACATTGGACTACTCTGTGAAAACTCCTTTCCCCTGCCCATAACCGCGGGCACGGCTACCATGATAGTTTTAACTCTGCAGAGTGTATACACATTCCCCACAAGCCCTGTCTCATCCCGAGGGAGAAACAGTACAAAATCGTTCACTGCTTTCACCTGCCCCTTAATGTACCCTTTCTTTTGGATTCGCGCTCCACACACTACGCTTCGACCAGGCCGATAGTCATGCGCACTCCTTCAGCCGGACCTGATAGCGCATCGTATGAGGTTAGCCCCCATTTAAGCCATTCGGAACCAGTGATTGCGAATCACGTCCGTCCACTACGAGTACATCGGAAGCAAGGTTTCCACAGCTAGTAAATTAGGGCCAGAAGGCACAAGTGGCTGTACGGTTCAGGTTCGGTTTGGTAGTCACAGTACACGGTCCTTATAAGACCGAGGAGACCTGCACATCTCAACCGCAAGCCCAAATTCCACCTCTCCTGGGTCTCCTCAAATCAACACACACCATATTGATTTTAGTTGATTAGGTTTACCAAAAACAGCACCACGAAGCCAAGACTCCACGGGTACCAGTTATTAATATGTGAAACCTATCAACTACCAATCCCAAAAGCTAGGCTAAGCATCTACACAAGGATAGGCTAGTAAAATAGTACCAAAATAGGCTAACAATGGAAGGCTACGTCATATCAGTAGAGTACTAATATGAAATCGGAGCAACTGGCACATATGATGACAAATTAAGCATGCAAATTAAGTAAACATGAAATAATTAAAATTTAGCAAACTAGCATTTCAACATGAATCTAGCTTGCCTTCGAAGAAGCTAGGTTCTGGATCTCCTCCTTCGAACGGCTCTGGAACGTCTCCCAGACAGCAGGTACACGTCGGTTCTACGAGAAAGAGTAAATAAACAACAATAAATATCAAACATACAAAAAACAGTATGGTAAAAATATATAAAATTCTTGGGATTATTTGTGATTTTTAGGCTCTGGAATCATCTCAATTGGAGTTCGGGAACTCCCTAAACAATTCTGGAAAGTTTATGGAAAATCAGAAAAGGCTGAAAAGAATAAACCCGATTAACCGTGGGTTAACCGGATGAAAACCGAGAAGAACGGCCCGGAAAACCGGACGGCGGGTCGGCTCGGCAGCGGGGCACGCGGCGGCCTCTGGTTGGATGGCGGCGCGCGCGGGCACGTGCGGCGCGCGTTGGCGGCGCTGGTCACGCTACGGCCGACGCGGCAAGGGCGGGCGGCGGCAAATAGGGCGAATGCGTGGCGGTGTTGTCGCTCGGGGCGGGCAACCGCGGACATGTGGCGGTGGATGGTTGGTGGCGCGGCGGCGACCCGGCAATGACCGTGGCGGGCGACACGCGGCGGTGTCTTGCGGCGGCGATGCGGCGCGCACGCCAAGACGCGTGGCGGCGGCGGCGGCGAACGCACGCGGCAATGCCGGCGGGTTGGTGGGCGGCGTGGCGCGCGTGGGTGGGGACAGCATGACGGCGTGGCGCGCGTGGTTTTCCACGCCGGCGCAGGTGGCGGGGACGGCGACGGGCTCGCCGGCGGCGATGTCGGCAGTGAAACTCCAGCGATCCTTCGGCATGGAATTTCTCCCTCGTTTCTTGGCCAAATATGGCGATCCATATAGTCAAATTGACCAGCGCGACGAGCTCTACAACGTGTTGGCCTTTTATTTTGTGATTGGGCACTGGAATGGGAGCATTACCTCGGTTTGCTTCGGGTTTTGCACGAAAATCGAGGCGGCGACTAGGGTTTTGAGGATTGGGGTGATGTGGCCGACCAGGAACCCTGGGGGGGTTTATATAGTGCTTGGGTCGGCTAGGGTCAGCCCTAATATGGGTGGAATTTGTGTTGGGCTAGAATTAGGTCTTAATTGGTCAAATAAGAGTCCTAGTGGGTTTAGGCCTAGGTGGATTGGGTTTTGGGCCTAGTTAGGGCCTAAATAGGCTATCCATGCCTGTTAGGACCTTTCTCCTATTATTATTTTATGTTTTTGGCTTTTATTTTCTTTATTGCTAATATGTGACATTATAATTTTATTAGGATGTCACATAGGTTGAGGGGCATCCTCAGGCGTGGGTTCCTGTTCAGGGACAACTGAAGGCTCCGGCTCTGGTTGAGGGGCAGCTGTAGGCACCGCCTCCGGTTGAGGGGTTGTAGACTCCATGTTTGCTGAGATTATTGTCAAATGTAAGATAGGGTGAAAGGTATGAACATGCTTGTGTAACAACGTATGCTTTGGGTGGGAAGAAGATCGGGGAATATAAAGAAATCATATCACTAGTGGTTCCATAGAATAAGCATTCACGCTGCATTTCCCAATTGAATTAGGAAATGAAGAGCAAAACCTCATGCTTATGTAGAATATCTTTTAATTTATCAAGTATTACTCTTAGCTTAATATGTGTCGGGTTGCTAAAATAGCCGTCCAACGACAACAAAATGAGTTGGATCACAGATCAGGCTATGGCAGGTTCAAAGAAGATAAATATGCTGAATAGGACATCTTCAACCTAATTAAATGAACTTAAAAAGATTTTTACTGCCTCCGGTTGAGGGGACCGCTGAGGGACATATAAGATAGCTCACTGAATTAAACAACAACATATTGACAAGAGGATTCATAGATTCAATTTAACTCAATTTAATCAACTACATAGCACATTCAATCACATTCTTAGAACTACCAAGCTGATCTCACACATATAATCATCATCGAGTATAATAAAACAACCCATAGAATGCGCACCGTACCAAATCAAAACGAAACAACCACTTTGCAAATCAAAGGTCCCCAGAATCGTTGTGATTGGCCGCAATGCACAGGAACAGAGTAGGGGGGAGGTTTTAGCTTACCGAGTATTGGGACCCATCAAACAGAGTCCAGATCTTTGGATGATTGCCATTACAGTTCGAACAAATATTACATCAGAGTGCATTACAAGGAGCTAAATCAGAGTACAAAATTCAGGCGCACAGGCCTTACACAGTGAAAGTCTTAAATAACCAAAGTAAATTCCAAGTGAAACTCTAAAACATTCCCACAGGCAAGACTAAAGGAAACGCATCCTAGACGTCTAGGTAGTCCTAATCTTGATCCCCGGCAGCGAAACCTTCATCTTGGTACATCTCCTCCTCGAGATACCATTGCTGATCACAACCTGTTCATTGGAATGAGAAGCCCCGCATAAAAGACGAGGGTGAGTATACTTTATACTCAACAAGCAAGACTAACTAAATGCAACAAAGGCTTCACAAGGGAAGGGTAAGGGTTCTTTTGCATAAAGCCAGTTTTACAAGTTTTTCCTAAAATTTTGCAAAATGATTTGAAATGTGTTGAGAGAAACAAATATTTGAATTAGTTTATTTGAAATTCTGGCCTGTCGGGACCCCCCCTGGCGGAGGTGAGGTCCCACCTGTGCTTTACCTGTGCTAGCTAGCTAGTCCCTGGATCAGTAGCTAGCACACACAGATACAGAATTTGCATCACAACCATAACGATTAATTTACATAAATTTTACATCAGAGTGCGTCTTATGGCGTGGTTACATAGTTTGGCACGCAGGCCTTATGAAAGCGGAAGTTCGTATATTACAACTGAAACTCCAAAAGAAGAAAGCCGAGGCAAATCCCCACAGACAGAGCTGGAGGAACGCAATCCTAGGCGTCGAGGTACTTTTCGTCTTGGATCCTAGCGGCGAATCCTTCGTCGTGGTACATCTCCTCCTCGGGGTTCCATTGTTGTTCGCCTCCTGCTCGTTGGAATGAGCAGCCCCGCATAAAAGGCGAGGGTGAGTATACTTTATACTCAACAAGCAAGGCTGGCTACCATGCATCTAAGGCTTGACAAAGGAGAGTTAGGGGTTCTTTTTGCATAAAGCCAGTTTTGTAAAATTTTACCTAAGGTTTTATAAAATGATTTTAAAACATGTTGAGGAAAAACAAATATTCGAATCATTTTCTTTGAAGTTCCGGCACCCACCGGTTTTTGCCCAACCTGGCTACTCACGGCACCCACCGTGCAAATACCCTCATCGCTCACAGCACCCACTGTGAGGAGAAAAACCAAAACACACGACCGCAATCGTGGTTTTCCTCAGAAACACCGTTTTGAAAACAAATGGGTAAGAAGTACCATTGAGGCAGCTCCCCGTCGTCTGTCCTTGACCGTGGACATGGCTATCATGATAGTTTAACACTCTGCAGAGGTCGCACGCTTTGCCCATGAGAGGTGAGTTTTCCTAGGAATCACCCAAAGGAAAATGATCACCACAAGGTCTTTTACCACAACCTTCCCTTAGCTCGGCATCCCCACTAAGGTTTCCACACCAATACCCCTCTTGTGCCGATAGGTTCCCTCTATGGACACATCTGGATACCCACTCCCAATCCACCAAGAAAGGTTTAACTCTATGGACGTATCCAGATGCCCACTCCCTATTCTACCTGGAATGCCTGACTAAGAGTCCGAAGGGTACTCAACCAGGGCCCGCCCATACAGGCACTCAATGGTCGCATTGTTGTACTTAGCTCGTCTACCTCAAGGAATCGGTCCTTAGGGACCGGGGTGGTTCTCACACTGGGCCCACATCTCGTGCTTACTGCACCCACCTTGCAACCATCCACCTCGATCAGGTTTTGCAAAACATTTTTACCCGATAGCACCCACTATCTCAACTACACCCATGACAGCACCCACTGTCCTTTTTTAAATCAAGCATTTAGACAAGCATTTAATAATTACAGATATTAAGAATGAACGACAATTCAGTACTAAGCATTTCTAAGCATTTGTGCAAAACCTAAATCAAGGGTGATGTTTAGTATTAGCAATTTTAATAACCTAGGGTAGCAAGGAATGTTTTAATAGAATAATTATCAATTGGGCGTTATCTAAGCAGCTAAGTGATTAGCATTTTTAGTTTTAAATATAACATGCATTTTGTAAACTTCTAGAAATTGAGTTTCAAAATCATAGGGCACAAGGTTCAGCACTTGCCTTGCTTAGCAAAATCCTGGTGATCCTCCGGGGGATTGGTCATGAAACTATCGTCGTTATGACCTAATCAAATAAAATAACCAAAATAAACATAATGCCAAAAGTAAATATGGAATGGTATGCATTGCAATGGATATGCATAAATATGATAGAGATGCTTTAATCTGAAAATTGTATAAATTTTATCTGACTTCTTTTTGTAAATTTGGAAATCCTATATGGAATTTAATTAATGTACATATGTAGCAACATATTTCTTTTAATTTCTCAATGAAGAAAATAAACTAATTCCTAGAATAAATGTTTATTTTATTATATTTAACAAGTTTTCAGAAATTGTCAATTTATTTTTATTTATCAAAATTAATTAAGGTTAATTAATTTATGTTTTCACCTTTATAAAACTAAATCGGTATTAATATGCATCAAATTATTTAAATTATATTTTAAATTAAAGTTCATATTTTTATGAGTTTTTAGAAATTTATTTCACTAATTTTGGGTTTATATTTTTAAAGATAAAATTTTACAAATTGTCATTATTTAAATAAGCAAATAATAAAAGAAGGAAAAATCAGGCGGGCACCGGCTCGGCCAAATGGCCCAAATGAGGCGGGCGGCATGGTGGTTCGGCCACGTGGCGCGCGTTCGTGGACGCTGGCGCTGCTGCGGTTCTTGTGAGGCTCGGCTCGCGTCGACGCTGACCTCTGGCAGCGTGGGAGGCGGCGAGGGCAATGGCGCGCCTCTGCTGTGGCGGCCGGCGTCTTGGGAGGTGATAAGCGGGCCGGTCCGTCACCACTCAGCCGCCGACGGGTGGGGCCCACTTATCGGCGTCCTGAGCGAGGAGAGGAGGAGGCGGCTCGGGCGTGGCAGATCCGGCGGCGGGCGGCCGGCGGCGGAGAGTGAGGAAAGTGAGAGGAGGAAGGGAAGCCGGGGTGGGGTCGGCGGCGATGGGGATCTTGGCGACGAGGTTAGCGGCGCTTCGGCGGCGGAGAGGTGGGGTGGCTCGTCGCTGGCCGAACAATGGCGAGCTAAGGGTGGCGGGGTGGCGGCGTCGAGGCGAGGATGCTCGGTGGCGTTGTGGTGGGGCGGGCGTGGCGAGGTGAAATTTGTGGCGTGGCGTGCTTAGGCGGAAGGAGGCGCGTCGCCGCCAAATCCGGCGACAGCGAGGTGGTGGTGGCGGCGGGAAAAACTCGTAGGGGCCTAGGGAAGGACGAGGAGCAACAAGAGGAAGGGATTACCGAGAGAGAAGGACCGACACCGTCGAGGTGGACTCGGGCCGGCGGCGTGGCGATCTCGGCTCGGCGGCGCCGAGCTGAAAAACGGAGCGAGGGAGTGAGAGGAGGAGGGTGTCGGAAGAAAATGGGCTAGGGAGCTCCGCCGGTGGAGAAATTGAGGGAGAGGCAGTGAGTGGGTTTGGGAAGAGAGCTGCTCAGCTCTGCTGATCTGCTCGAGGTGAGGGGGGGTGAGGTGGCAACGGGAGAGAGAGGGAGGTGGAGGAGAGAGAGTGCCCTGTGAGGCCCACTTGTAAGAGAGAGAAAAGGGAGAGAGGGAAAATAGGTAGCTAAATTAGGAAAATTTATTTGTGATTAAACCTATTCAATTTGAAACTTTAGAATCTTATTTGAATCCTGCTCAAATTATTGTTTGCAAAATAAAATTTTGAAACTATAAATTTTCAAATTATAATAGGTTTTTAGTAAGCGTTTTGCAATTGAACTTTATGAAAGCAAAAACTTTTAATTATGGCTTTTATTTTAAAATGATGAACTCAAAATTATTTCCTTTATGGAAAATAAAATATATTTATATTTATTATCTTTGCACCCAATATGTTTTAAAAGTCAGGGGTAAACCCTTAATAAAACCTCACTTTAAACCTCTCCTTTTATTGAGAAAAATAATTTATTTGATCTATAAGCTCAAAAGTTATTGTAACATACTTGTTTTGAAAAGTTTTAGTTTTTAGTGAAATTTATTAGAATGCAATTTCATGATGCACGATGATTTTTAGTTTTTGAAAATGGGGATGTTACATGGCCTCAACCGGTTTTTGCCCAAACCTAGCTACTCACGACACCCACCGTGCAACACCCTCATCGCTCACAGCACCCACTGTAAAGAGAAAAATTAAAACACATGACTGTAATTATGGTTTTCCTTTAAAACGCCATTTTAGAAACAAATAGATAAGAAGTACCAAAGAGGCAGCTCCCCGTCGTACGTCCTTAATCGTGGACATGACTATCATGATAGTTTTACACTCTGCAGAAGTTACACACTTTACCCATGCAATGTGGTTTTTCCTAGAAATACCCAAAAGAAAAATGATCACACAAAGCCTTTCTCCGACATCCTCCTAATTAGGACATTTCCGCTAAGATTTCCACTACAATGCCCCTCTTGTGCCTGCAGAATAACACCAACTATCTGCTCTACCGACTGGATTGCCAAAACTAGGAGTCTGAAGGGTACTCAACCAGAGCTTGCCCATACAAGCACACATCGCTGCACTGTTCTACTTAGCTCACCTACCTCAAGGAATCGAACCATAGGGATCAGGGTGGGTCCCACACTGAACCCGAATCTCGTGCTTAGTGCACCCACCTTGCAACCATCCACCCTACTCAAATTTTGCAAAACATTTTTCCCGATAGCACCCAGTATCAACGAGCCCATTTACAAATAAATGACAACACCAATTGTCCTTTTAAAATCACATGGTTAAATTGATAGTTGATGGTAGCAAGCATATGATTATATAATCTACAATAAGCATTACTAAGCATGAGCAAAACCTTTACCGGGGATGGCGATATTTAACAAAAATTAATAACCTATGATAGCAATGATATTTTATAAAAATTAATTGCTAATGGGAATTTAGCTAGGCAATTAGGTGTTTACCATTTTTATATTAAACATACACGCTAGTGTTCAAATTCTAGAAAAACATGTTTGCAAAACATGGGTTCAAAGGGTTCAACACTTGCTTTGATCAACGAAGAGAGAAGGGTCCTCCGCTGCATTGGAATTGAGACTCTCAGCGATCGAATCTAACGCAACAAGAATTAAATAATAAATGCAATGCAAAAGAAATAACATAAATTGACATGTGGGCAAATGCATATGAAAAATTACAGAACAGTAGGTTTTGATTTTATAAACATTTTAAAATTTATTTCATAATTTTTGGAGCCATAAAATTAAAGATATGAAAATAGCAAATTTCATTGTTTAATAAATTAGGAAAATAATTCTTGGAATGGGCTAGGGGACGAGGCCCACGGCGGCGCAGCGACTCGGCCTGGGGCGGCAGCCTAGGTCGACGCGGGTACGGCCTTTAGCGGTACGGCGCTGCGGCTGGCTTCGACGCAGCCTGACCATTTCAAGGGCAGAATCGTTTAGCGCGCGCTGGCTCGCTTGGCGAGAGTTATCGACACGCTGGTCTGCTGGCGGTGACCTCGCATAGGGGAAGTAGTGGCGGTGGCTCAGGAGAAGGCGGCACCGGCAAGCATTGGAGCGGTAGATCCAGCCAGGTAGGGAAAAGGGAGAGGGGACCACGGCACTCCCATAGGTGGGGTCGGCACCCGGCTCGGCAAGGCTGCGGTGATGGTGGCGCCGCGGGCGGTGGTGCTTTCGGCCACAAGAAGAAGACGACCAACCGTGGCGAGGGAGGGCGGCTGTGGGGTGGAGTATCGCGGCAGCATGGGGATGGTGGGGGTAGTGGTCCCATGGTAGATGGAGGTGTTGTGCGGCCTGGCAGTGTGGTCGGTCACGGTGGAGGGGGAGATGCACGGCAGCGGCGCTCGCCGGCGATGCTCCGACAAAATTGGCCACGGGGGTGAGTCTAAGGACACCTAGGGATGCTCAGGGAAGAGGGAGGAGGGAGAATTACTTCCTGGCGGCGACGAATCGGCGAAGAACGGCGGCTTCGGCAATGAAATCAAGCGAGCTCGGTCGACGATTCCTGCAGTTGAAGGGCAAGATAGGTTCAGGGAACGGAGAGGAAGGATGTCCTCAGAGGGTTCGGCCAAGAGAGCTTACTCGTCAACGAATTTGGAGTAGAGGCAAAGGCGAGGAAGTGGCGGCAGCAGGGGGTTTTATTGGGATTGGGGCAATCTTAGGGAAGAGGGAGGGTGGATTTGGTAGGGGAGGATTCCCCTTGGTTGTGGGAATCTATCCCATTAAGAAAGAGAGGATTTTGGGGGAGAATTCCATAGGAGGGAGAGGAGGAAGGTTCCTCTTGCGTTGGAGAGGGGGAACTAGGGAGGAGTTCGACCAGGGAAGAAAGGAAAGGGAGGAAGGAGGGAGAGGAAAAGGAAAGAGAAAAAGAAAAGAAAAGAAAAGGAAAAAGAAAATAGGTGGGTCCACTAGTAAGAGAGAGATAAACTAGGAAAATAAAGTCAGATAATTTATTTATCTAAACTTCAAAATATAGGCAAATAATTATTCAAAGATTAAAAAGCACAATAGTATTTAACAAATGAAAAATTGGTAAAATAATATTAACACTTCATTTTGCACAAATAAACCTTTTTTGCAAAACTTTAAATATAAATATTTAACTTGCAATTAGATTTTGGAAAATTTTATTTTACCAAGCTTTTAATAAGAAACATACTCATTTTTAAATATTTTTATATTTTCAAAATTTTCATGCTATGCAATGCATATGATTTTGGTTTTGAAAATGAGGATGTTACATCGAGCACCGGATTCAAACCGATGAGAAGAGTATGACAAGTTATGGCAATGTTCTACTAAAATCTATATATGACAAAATAAAGGGGTCTATTCACATAATTGCAAGAAACTACCTTATTCACATTATTCCAAATTAACGAAGCAAAAATTACATTAAGACATCAAGATAACTATCCTTAAAGTGAAAGCTCTCATGTGAGACCCCATCATGCAATCGCTCCATTGTCCTAGTTAATCACCCTATATATGTGTATGCAGCCAATGACAAGGCTACTTGTACTTATTTCATTATTGTGATCATTTCTTGCTAGAGGAATATGTATCATTGATTCATGGTAGCAGACCCACCCATTATGCAAATCCAGCCATACAAGAAATACTTCCAAATGCAGATCATAGAGCACAGAAGAGATGCAGTAATGTGAAGTGACCTAGGGCAGTAATGTGATCAAACCTGGACAGCGGCGACGGGGTCGGGCGCTCAGGGCGGAGACGGTGATGAGGGCGGGCGCTCAGGGCAAAGACGGCGAGGAGGACGGACGCTCGGGGCTCTGGCGACGGCAACTAGGTTGGGCTCTCGGGGCAGAGACGGCGATGAGGGCGGACGCTCGGTGCTCCGGCTCCGGCGACAGGGTCTGCTTTCGGTGTGGAGACGGCGGCGATGGCGAGGCAGAGACAGCAATACCTAGCTCTTGCGGTGGCGGGGGTACGGGACTTAGAAAAATTTTTCGTGCCAAGTCACGCGGGGAATATAAAGAGACGATGTCACTAGCGGCTCTAGAGATGAACCGCTGCTAATACTACCATATCACTAGCGGCTCTCTCTGTGAGCCGCTAGTGATATGAATCCGAGCTTGTCGTAGGCCAGCACTGGACCTATCACTAGCGGTTCACAGAGAGAGAGCTGCTAGTGATACGTGGGCTCTCTCCATGAGCCGCTAGTGATATGAAACCGAGCCCGCTGTAGGCCAGCACTGGACCTGTCACTAGCGGTTCATAGAGAGAGCTGCTACTGGTACCACGTATCACTAACGGCTCTTGATATGAACCGCGGGTGATATAGTATTTTCAAAAAAAAGGGGAGCCGGTGGCGCTCGAACCCGTGACCACACGAGGAGCAGCGCACCTAGCTCGACCCTTTTAACCAGTGTGCCCTTAGGACTTTGCCATCCTATTAGCACGGTGGTTCTTTTATCTTTTGTGACCCTTTATACAACCTTGATTATTATTTTTTACTATTATTATATTATTCTTATTTATTATCTGGCAATTGTAATCGATGGTGCAGATATTTTCTTTTTTCTTTTTTTTAGTATTTCTCCGATTAATGTGGTGCCTTCGTTTTCCCTGTTTTATTTATATTATAGATATATAAACTTACAGTAAGCTTGCGAAATAGCAATTTGGTTTTTTTATATAACATTACTGTCGGCGACTGGGAGGCGAGCCTCCGCGGTGCCAATAAGCAAGGGAAGGGGGTGCGAGGTCCGAAGGCGGCCCTGTCCCCCAGACCGAGGCCCGGCCGCCGCCGGCCGCCGGCGAAAAAGACCTAGTTCGACGCGATCGACGATCGAGACCGGATCGCAGGGGATGATGACACGAGTGTTTTTATCCTGGTTCAGGCCTCCAGTGTGGGATAACAGCCCTACGTCCAGTCTTCGTTTAATGCCGAGCTTAAACGAGTACAAGAGGTGAAGTCCGGGCTTTGGGAAGCCCGGGCCTCGAGTACAATAAGTGCTGAAGGCACTGTGTGTGTGTTCCTACAGTTACCTGAATGCGGAGAACTACCGCCGAAAACTAGAGCTCCTATGAGAGTGCAAGTGCTCCTGTTCTACAGTAGCTATTCTCCAAGCGAGTTGTGTGTATGTGGAAGTGAAAGCCGGTCTCTGTTGTTGTGGCATGTGCGCCCCTTTTATAGGCGCTCTCCGGCCACTGTAGCTTGCGCTGGTCCGTTGAATTAGTCGTTGCTTTTTTGCCATGCCGGTAGCGTACCAAATCCTCCAGGTAATCGAGTACAATCCTCCGGACATCGTGCCGGACCGCTACCGGTCAGCATGTGTCTTTGCCCATGCGGGCGGTTGACGGGACCGGCCGCCAACTCGTCAGAAGCTGCCGCCAGGCGCTCCTCGGTATAGTGCACGCATTTAATTCTCGGCGACTTTGGGGACCCGAAGCGTATCCTGTCCGCGGCGCGGCACGATTTGCTTCGGGTTCTGTTCCTTTGTACCTCAGAAGCCCGGAGTAAGCAAGAGGCCCGAGCTTCCAAGGCGGGGAAGCTCGGGCTCGAGCTTACCAAGCTCGGGCGCGAGCTTGCTGGCCCCGAGCTTGCCTCCTGTGGGGCGACGGGTAGGTAAGTGGGCCGAACCTTCATGGGCTACATACTTTCCCCAACAGCTAGCCCCCGAGCCTCGAGTGGGACGATGACGTGCCGCTTAGAGGTTTATCTGGAAACTGCCTTCGGGCGAAATGCCAGCCCTTTCGCGCGCGGGGGCCCCCACACCTTCGGCGGGAATCCCAAATCGGCGCGGTTACGCGCGCCGCTTCCTTCTCCTTGGTTTCCACGTCTCTCGGCGGACAGGCGACGGTTCGTCTCCTCTTGCCGGTTTATATGAGGCGCTTCCTCTTTTTGCCGTCTCTTCTCACGCCTTCTTGTACTACTTGTGCTACTTGCGTTCTCTCGCCTTCTTCCTTCCTCTGCCTTTCTGCCATCTTTCTTCTCCGATCCTCCTTTTCTCGATGGCGCCCTTCACGCGGAGCCTCCTCACCAAGGACGACCTGAGGGGGTTGGAGACCGCCGGCTTCATCGAGGTCGGCGGATTGAGGGCGGCTGGCCGGGAGGCGGTCTCGGCGCCCGCGGGCAAGGAGTTCGTCTGCTTCGAGCTCTTCGCTGTCCATGGACTCCGGGTTCCGGAGTCCGAGTTTGTCGACGCCGTCTTGGCCCAGTGCGGGATCGAGTTGGTGAACCTCAACCCTAACTCGATCCTGTTCCTGACGATCTTCGCGCACCTCTGCGAAGCGTTCGTCGGGATAGAGCCGTCGGTCAGCCTCTTCCTCCACTTCTACGAGCTGAGCACGACCGGCGGAAATAATGTGGCGGGGTGCGCCTACTTCAAGCTCCGCCGCGACATGAAGGCCTCGTACCCGGTGTTCAAAGCCAAGGAGAACGTTGGGGGGTGGGCGTCGCGGTGGTACTACGCCGAGAAGTCCGACAACTGCCAATTATGGTTTGCCAACGCGAGCCTTGGGATGGTGACGATGCCTCAGCCCACGCTGGAGCCGGCGGAGGTAGCCCTGTGTAACATCCTCATTTTCAAAAGCTAAAACTCATGTGCATCATGTCATTGCATGTCATTAAAAATCACAAAAATTTAAAACTTTTGAAAATGAGTATGTTACTGTTGAAAGACATTTAAATTTTGAAAACCATTTTGGTTTCAATAGTGTTTTGATTGCAAATAAAACGTCTTTGTAAATGCTTGAGTTTTCAAAAGAGGACAACCGCTGTTGGTTATAAAATGAATTGAGTTCAAATGTTGTTTCCTTTCGAATAAGATAAACATAATTTTGTTTTATTAAACTAAATGATTTGAGGGTGGTTTTATAACTTAAAATTATTTGGCTTCATTTTAATATCAAACCCCAAGGATTTCATTTTCATAAAATGATCATTTTAAATAGTGGTTTTCTAAACCAATGATCCTATTTGACTTTCAATATCAATCTTTATAATTTCCATTCTAAGTAATTTGAATTCCAAATAAAAGCAGAGCATTTGTTTTCAAACAAAATGCCTTGCCAAAATATTTATTGTTTTGATTGATTTTCAAAGGAGGAAAAATAATTTCACTTCCTAAATGGTTGCTTTAAAAGATTTGTATTCATAAACTAATAAATGTTTGGTTTGAACTTCAATATCAAAACACTAAGGTTTTAATATAAAGTAATTTGATTTACCAACAAAAGAATTTCATTTTCAATTATCTTAAAAGAATAAGTGGATTTTTAATGAAAAAAAAATTTGTTTTCAACTACCTTTAAAAAAATGGTTTCACTCTAAAAGAAAAGTGTTTGGGTTTTTATTTTCGAAGCTTAAATTAAGCTTTGTTTGGTTTTGGGCCCAAACAATTAAACCTTTAAAGCTATCTTTCCAAAGGAATTTGAAATTCCAAAAGGAGCAATTTTGTTTTTCAATGTTCAATAAGGAAAATATTTAACTCCTTAAAATAATTATTTTAACCCTTGAGCTTTATAAAACCTAAAAGCTTTACCGTATCGTTTTGGATTCAAAATAAACAAACTATATCGTATTTTGTTCAGATTTTGTGTTCAAGCAAATAAAATTAAAAGCCCCGTTTTGTATATTTTGAATTTCAATAAAACCCTTTTCAAAGAGATTTAAATTTCTAAGAGAGCAAATATTTTATAAACAAATGATATTATCCTTTAAGTTTTGGTTTAATAAACACTTTGGTATTGCAACTCTCAAACTCTTTTAAATTCGAAAACAATTGGAAACGATTTACATTTAAATAAATAAGGTTTCAATTGGATTTCCAACCCCAATTTATTGCAAGCCCAAAACCCTTGGTGTGGTATTCGCTTTTGTGCTCGATTAAACAAAACTAAAATATCCTTTTAAACGCGAGTTTGAATTTTAGTTTTATAAAACACTAAACAACTAATTTTAAAAAGTTGTTTGAATCCAAACCTTGAAAAGAATATTTAATTTAAAAGAACAAAGCAAACAAAAAGATTTATGGAAAATAACATTATTGTTGGAAAGTATTTTCAAATATATTTGTTTAGAAATATAAAATCATTTGGAATAGATTCTTTATCCGATTTGGTCCTAGAAATCCTATCTTTCCATTTTCCTTCTCTCTCTTGCGAGTGGGCCCCACCTCCCTCTTCCTTCCCCCTCTCTCTTTCTTTCTTCTCCTGTTTCCTTCTCTCTCAGGCCTTCCATGGCAGCACCCTTGGATGGAATTCTCCCCTCAATCACTCCCTTTATGGCGAAGTTATCATGCGCCGCTTCCTCTTCCACCCTCAATTCCGCAGGAAACGGCTCCCAAACCCCACCAATTCCCCTTAAAACTCCACACCGACGCCCCTCGGGTTCTTTCCTTGTTCTTCAATTCTCGCCGAGGTGAGCTCCTTTCAATCAATTCCTTCAAAGACGTTGTTCGTCTCGTCATCGCTCCATCTCCCATGTACAACTTTCTTTGTTTCATGCCCTAGGATCGCCGGATTTGGGCGCCAAGAGGAGCCCGAGTTCACCGGATTCCACCGCCGCTCCCATTTAAATCCGCCGCCGCTCGGTATGGCTCTCTCTTCCCCCCTTCACCTTCCTCGGTCTGTCACGAACCTTCCGCCGCCGCCGCCGGCCAAGATGCTACGCCGCCGTCCCCGCGCCGCCCTTCTTCCCGCCTCCCGCCACATGCCGCCCGCCGCCTTGGTCGACCTCGACCCAGCCGACCTCACCTCCGCCTCCCCTCGCCCTAGCGCACCTCCCGGCGCCCTTCCCCATCTCCTCCGCACCGGCTTCCTCACAGCCGCGCCATGCATGCACCGCCTCCTGGCCCGCCTCCGCCTCGGCCTCACTGCCAGCCTGAAGCTGCCCCACTCACAGCGCATCTCCCGGCCTCCTTCCCCACCTCTCCGGCCGGCCTTCCCAAGGCCACACAAGGCACACACCGCCGCCTGCCGCCACGCTGCCACCACGCCTCACCTCGCCTCCCATGTGCCACCACTCCACACGCTCCTCTCCCTCTTCCCTACCTCGTGCGGCCGCCGCTGTCGCCGGGCGCCACCGCCGCCCCTGTCCGAGCAGCCCGCCTCCCTGTTTTGTCTCATCGCCATGCGGGCCCCGTCCGTCGATGGCAAATGAGCCACCCTCAAATTCCTTTTTTAGATTTTTACCAAGCTTCAAAATTCATATCTCCTTGTAGAAAATTCCAAAAACCCCAAACCAATTTTGTTAGACTCACAAAATTACAACCTATTTAATTATGTAATTTTTATTTAATGTCATCATTGCAAATTTATTTAAATTATTTAAATACCCTTAATCATTGTTTTAATTGTTTTGGGAGATTTATTTAACCAAAAATTGCCAAACCAATTTTAAAATGTTTGTCATCTAATATCCTTGCATATGTAATTTTTACATAATTTTTTGGTACTGTTTTACTCACTGTTTTAGATATTTTATTTAGTAAACCAATTAACTTAAATGCATAAACCCTTTTATTTAAATTCCAGAAAATTGGTACAAGAGCATATTTAGTTTTAAAACATATTTTCATGCTCTGTACCTTGCACTTTGCCATCGCATACATGTGCATTCATATTATTTCGCATAGCGTTTATTGTTTCCGTTATCGTCATTTTCGCGATTAGGAACGTGCGACTCCGGGATCGTGATCGGCGTCGCGTGGAAGACTTAGGGTTTTCTGCTGGTCAAGGCAAGTGCTGATTCTTGCTTCCATGTTTTTAAATGATTTTAATAGTTATTTAAACTGCATGCTATGTTAAATTTAAAAATGCTAATTGGTTAGATGCTAGCTAAAACCCCAATTAATAACATCGATATATAAAACCTTCCTTGCCACCCTAGGTTAATATTATATTGTTTAATATTGCCTTCACCCCCTTGAACTAGGTTTTAATCATGTTAGTTATGCTTAGTTGCACCACATGGAACTTGGACATGATAATCTCAATGCTTATTTCATCAATGATTTTAAAAGACAGTGGGTGCTGTTGTGTTTGCAAATGGGTGTAGTTGATAGTGGGTGCTATCGGGTAAAATGTTTTATAAAACCCGATCGGGTGGTGGTTGCAATGTTGGTGCGATAAGCACGAGACTTGGGTCCAAGATCTTGAAACCACCTCGGTCCCTAAGGACCGATTCCTTGAGGTAGACGAGCTAAGTTTAACCGTGCGACCATGTGTGCCTGTATGGGCGGGCCCTGGTCTAGTATCCTTCGGACTCCTAGTTAGGGCATTCCAGTCGGTGGAGTAGGCAATCGGTGTTGTCCTGCAGGCGCAAGAGGGGCATTGCAGTGGAAACCTCAGCGGGAATGTCCTAGCTAGGGGAAGGTTGGAGAAAGGCCTTGTGGTGACCATTTTTCTTTGGGGGCACCCGAGGAAGAACCACCTCGCATGGGTAAAGCGTGCAACCTCTGCAGAGTGTACAACTATCATGATAGCCGTGTCCGCGGTCAAGGACGGACGACGGGGAGCTGCCTCATGGTACTTCTTACCCTTTTTGTTTTCAAAAAGTGTTTTAAAGGAAAACCACGATTGGTGTCGTGCGTTTTGTTTTCTCTCCTCACGATGGTGTCTTTGTGCGATGAGGATGTTGCACGGTGGAGTGCTTTGTGAGTAGCAAGGTCTGGGCAAAACCGGTTTAGGCCGGAGAATCCAAAAGAAAATGATTCAAATCTTTGTTTTCTCTTAACTCATTTTAAACCTTTTACAAAATCTAGGTAAAACTTGCAAAACTGGCTTTATGCAAAAGAACCTTAACCTTTCCTTGTAAACCATATGCATTTAGTCAGTCTTGCTTGTTGAGTATGTTGTATACTCACCCTCGCCTTTATCTTGGGCTGCTCATTCCAACGAAAGGTGTTATGCTCAGCAGAACCCTAAGGTGGAGACGTATGAAGATGAAGGCCCCATCACAAGTTTTCAAGATGAGGATCACCCGGACGTCTAGGAGCTCTACTTGCCGTGCTTGTGGAGTTGTTTTGGGTCTTTTTTGAGTTTTGAGACTTTTAGTCTCACCTCGTAAGGCCATGAGCCCTCTGTTGTTTAAACGCCATGCTTGGCGCACTCTGATGTAATTTATACTTTTACGTTCAATGGCAATGATCCAAACTGTTCAACTGTGTGTACTAGCTACTGATCCAGGGACTAGTACAGTTAAAGCACAGAAGGGACTCGACTCCGTTTGACGGGTCCCTACAGAGTTGGTATCAGAGCTTGGCTGTAGGACGAGCCCCTAGATAGATGGAGTAGCTTAAGGTTATTATATTAAAAGTAATCTAACTTCAAAAATGTTGAATCATGCTATTCACTCCTTGTCTATTTATTTCAGTTCTCTTCTGTTGCTTTCGTTCCTTTAATTAAAATTTTGAGTTATTGATCTTTCCTACTACAACTTTTGTAGATGCCGGTCCCCATCCACTCTTTTGGTCAGGGTATGGATGGATTGGTTGGAGAGTTGATCAATCTGACTGAGTACCTGGGGTACCACAAGATTCCGGAGTACACCTGCTTTTTGACTTTGGACTGCGCCGGACAGAGTGTCTGGAGGGTTAACTTGATCTCCCACCCTCTGGACCGCACAGGAGAGTATCACCCTGTGCGCACCTCTGCTGTGCGTTTGGGTCGTTTGGATGCTAAGCACGAGGATGCTATGCAGGAGGCGGCCTACAAAGCCATCCTGCACCTTTCTGCTCGCTACCCGGAGAGGGTAGGACACTCTCCCTATTGCTGGTATCCGTTCAATCTCAATGGATCCCATCCCAACATGTTCAGGGATAATAGTCCTGCCGTCGCCGACCCTCTCCAGCACCACACCAGCCAGGCTATCCGGGGCATGGATAGTCTTCTTGATGCTTGCAAGAAGGAGGTCCTCTTCTACAGGAACAAGCTAGCCCAGGCGCACAAGAACCTAATTCAGTTGAGGGCCACTTTGCCCCCACCTTCACCAGCGGTGGTCACTGTTGATCCTCCACCACCAGCTGCTGTACCAGCAGATGCTCCTGTGGTTTCTCAGTTTCCCTCTCAGGATCTGGCTTCGGGATCCTCTCCTGGCAAGAGGGCTCGTGCTCAGGATCCCTCTTCGCAGCGTGTTCTTCCTCGCCGTGGTGCTGCTAGTCGCCTTGCTACCTCTTCTCAGCAGGAGAGCCCCCAGGTGGTAACAGGGAGGAGCAGCCGTCGGAGGAGGTGACCGTGGAGGACGCCGACACCGATCTTGAGTAGTGGGTTGAGTTGTAGTGACCATGTCGGTTATCGAGTTGAACGGTTATTAATAATGTTTCCCTTGGATTTTGGAGTTAGACTACATCGGCGGTTGTGATGTAGCTACTCGTTTGGATGTTATTGGAGTTCGATGTGTTTGCTTTCTTCGTTGATTGTCTTTGTGCTTATTATTGTGCATGGATGTTATTATCTCCCCATCTCTTAGCGCTATTCCCTCTCACCTATTGCTAAAACCCACCAAAGACAAAGGAAGAATTACCAACCGTGCAAGTTGAAGGGAGCGCAACACCAAGAACAACACAATTGGCGGACCGTTGGAAGTTCCTCCCTACTTCTCTCTAATCCTTCCGTACTTTTCTCCTCTACCCATGCTCCTGTGCTATTCCCTTTTGTCTATGTTCTAGTAACCGGAATGAAGGAGCTTACGGAAGAGAACATGCTTGCGAGGTCACTAAAGATGAAGAACAGCATGGCAAAAAGGCATACCCAATGAACCGTGGAAACACATAGATGATCAACCATTCGACGGATAAATCAAACTCGCCAAGCCAATAAAGTGAACAGCAAAACTGCCAACCTTTCTATCCCTAGTTAGTTCGAATCTCGGGTCGAGATTCCATTTAAGGAGGGGAGGTTTGTAACATCCTCATTTTCAAAAGCTAAAACTCATGTGCATCATGTCATTGCATGTCATTAAAAATCACAAAAATTTAAAACTTTTGAAAATGAGTATGTTACTGTTGAAAGACATTTAAATTTTGAAAACCATTTTGGTTTCAATAGTGTTTTGATTGCAAATAAAACGTCTTTGTAAATGCTTGAGTTTTCAAAAGAGGACAACCGCTGTTGGTTATAAAATGAATTGAGTTCAAATGTTGTTTCCTTTCAAATAAGATAAACATAATTTTATTTTATTAAACTAAATGATTTGAGGGTGGTTTTATAACTTAAAATTATTTGGCTTCATTTTAATATCAAACCCCAAGGATTTCATTTTCATAAAAATGATCATTTTAAATAGTGGTTTTCTAAACCAATGATCCTATTTGACTTTCAATATCAATCTTTATAATTTCCATTCTAAGTAATTTGAATTCCAAATAAAACAGAGCATTTGTTTTCAAACAAAATGCCTTGCCAAAATATTTATTGTTTTGATTGATTTTCAAAGGAGGAAAAATAATTTCACTTCCTAAATGGTTGCTTTAAAAAGATTTGTATTCATAAACTAATAAATGTTTGGTTTGAACTTCAATATCAAAACACTAAGGTTTTAATATAAAGTAATTTGATTTACCAACAAAAGAATTTCATTTTCAATTATCTTAAAAGAATAAGTGGATTTTTAATGAAAACAAAAATTTGTTTTCAACTACCTTTAAAAAAAATGGTTTCAGCTCTAAAAGAAAAGTGTTTGGGTTTTTATTTTCGCGAAGCTTAAATTAAGCTTTGTTTGGTTTTGGGCCCAAACAATTAAATTAAGCTTCGCCGCAGAGCTTTCCCTGACGAAGTCATCTGCGTCCGCGACGGAAGGTCTGCTGAAGACCCACCAGGATACCATGCAGAACCTAGAGGCTGCCAACGAAGCCTTACGGGTCAAAATGCAGACTGCCTGAGCCAGAGAAAAAGAGTTTCTCGATCTCCAGGGCCAACATGATGAGTTGCTGGCCGAGCATCGGAAGCTCCGGTGCCAGCCTAAGCTGTAGGCCTTTTTGCATTTTTTTTCCTTTTTTTGGGCGGTAATCTGGCTTGCCCTTGTAAATACCCTTTATTAATGTAGTTGACTTGTTTTGACTTCTATCCTTCGCCACTTCTTCGGTCCGCCTTCTCCCTGGAATGCCGAACGTCGATTTGACTGTCGCGTCATGTCCCGAGAGACATTCGCGTCGATCTTGAAATTCGCGTCGAACGCTTCCGACGCCATTACTCCTAGGATCGCTACGGCTTCCCGAATCCTGGCTATAAAAAGAAACCAATGTGACGGCCACTTCTCATTCCAAACTTCTTTCTTTCGTACCTCGCCCTCTCGCTCCCATGGCTCGTGATCCAGAGTTGGCGGAGCTTTGGGCGGATTTTGATCTCGCCATGGCCGAGCTCGCGGAGGAGGAGGCGCGCGAGAGACGCCGTTGGTCGCGTTGGTCGGTCGCCCGCGCTCGCGGGCGTTTGATCCGCCAGGAGGCGCTGGTCGAGGCTCGTGTGCGCGCGATCTTTCTGCCGTCGCGGCTTTGACCGAGGCTGCCCCGGCACTTGCCGAGATGGCCGACGTGATTGTCGGGTTTCTGGGGCGGTTCCGCTGGGACTCGGTGTAGCTTGGCTTGTAAGCCGTCCCAGAACCCTTTTAATAAAGTTGTTTGTGGTTATCGCTGCTTCTCTTTTTCCTGTTGTCTTTCCTGCATGCAAACGAACGCTAGTAGTCGTATAGGCAAGAAAGGATTGAAAACGCAGTATAGTCCTACCGATCCTAGCCCCCGAGCCATGTCCGTGCTTCTGAGGAGAAGCCCAGGCGTGGCTTAGAGAAGATCGGAAGTCCTTGCTTGGGTATCTGCTCTTGGAGAATCAACCTTTAAGAAATCGACCGTTCGAAAATTCGACCCTGAAAAAATCGACCCTTCGAAAGAATCGACCCTAGCCCCTGAGCCACGACCGAGCTTCTGGTTCGACAGAAGATCGGTTGTGGTTTAGAGAGGTCAATTTTTGAAAAATTGACCCTAGCCCCCGAGCCACGACCGAGCTTCTGGTTCGACAGAAGGTTGGTGGTGGTTTAGAGAGATCAATTTTTGAAAAATCGACCCTAGCCCCCGAGCCACGACCGAGCTTCTGGTTCGACAGAAGGTCGGTTGTGGTTTAGAGAGATCAATTTTTGAAAAATCGACCCTAGCCCCCGAGCCACGACCGAGCATTTGAGGAGAAGCACGGGTGTGGCTTAGAGACCGTACGCTTTGAACGAAGCTTGTAGCCCTAGCTCCATCTCTTTGCGAGAGGCAGAGTATTGGATTCTAGAGGTATCCCGGGCCTGTAGCAGGTTTATGCGGGCTTATGATATAGGGCCGGAAAGCGTGTGCCAGAGCGGGATCTTGCGTGGTGCGATGGATATCGGCTTACCCGTGTGCAAAGGAATCCCGGGGGTTGGCTTCTGCGTAGCCACTATTCTGCCGATGTATACTGGAATAGCCCGGGCTTTCTCCCAAGCCCGATCATGAGTTTAGGTCGCTGGGGTTAGTTTTGGGGGCCCTCTAGGGAATGGTAGGATGGTCAGAAGGGAGAGAGAGAGAGGGGGAATGGAGACTTACGATATTTTCTCAGGCGTAGAATCTCCGAAGTTGAGCGATGTTCTAGGAGCTGTTGAGGTCTCTCCGTCGGCATTGATTGATCTTCTTACCCCAAGGCAGTGCCGATCGACCAGACGGGCCAAGTATGTCCATTCCCCATGTTGAGAATGGCTAGGTTAGCGGGATAGTCTGCAGCTCGTATGCGGGCTGGTGGGACACCCGGGCATGATATTGGCAGGCTGGGCAACGCTTTACTAGCTCTCTTGCGTCGGTCAACGCAGTGGGCCAGTAGTACCCCATGCGAAAGGCTTTTCCAACTAGGGTTCTAAAAGAGGCATAAGCCCCGCAGATCCCGTCGTGGATGTCTTGGAGGAGAAATTTGTCTTCCTCCCGGATCACGCACTTGCAAAGTTTGCCGTTAGAACCCCTTCGGTACAACAAGCCCCCGAGTAATCGGTAAGGTCGGGCTTATCCTTGGAGCCGGGATTTCTCGCAGTGTCCCATGCATCAAGAACTGGACGAATGGCGTCATCCAGGTGTCGTGCTGCTCTAGGAACGAAACGGTACCGGTCATTTGGGTCGAGGCAACCGTCTTCTCGGGGTCCTCTTCTCCGGAGGGAATAGAGGGCTTTAGTAGGTCCTGCACCAGCACCCCTGCCGGGGCGGTTTCTTGTGAGGAGCTGAGCTTCGCGAGCTTATCGGCCCGGCTATTAACCAGTTTAGGAACGTAACACACTTTGAAGTTCGTGAAGTGCTTCTCCAGCTTTCTCACTTCTTCCAAGTATCGCGCCATTGAGTTGTCGTAACACTGAAACTCCTTATTTACTTGGCAGACGACCAACTTCGAATCCCCTTTCGCTGTTAGTCGCTTTATGCCGAGCGCAGTGCATGCTCATAGGCCGGCTAGGAGGCCTTCGTACTCCGCAGCATTGTTCATTGCGGGAAAATGGAGCTATACTATATGCTGAATTTGTTCTCCTTGGGGGGAGATGAGAACAAACCCTCAACCTGATCGCTCGAATTGGCGCGACCCATTGAAAAACATGGTCCAGTGTGCTTCCTGGCTTGCGAGCTCGGGCGAGCCTCCCGAAGGGTAGGCCGGGCCGGTCCACTCAGCCAAGAAGTCAGCCACGACTTGGGATTTGATCGCTGTTCGGGGAACGAACTTGATGTCAAATTCAGCAAGCTCGACTGCCCACTTTGCGACCCTCCCGTTCGCGTCTAGGTTCCGAATGATATCCTTTATCGGGAAACTCGTTGGGACCGTAATTGGATGGGCTTGGAAATAGTGACGCAACTTTCGTGAGGCCATAAGCAAGGCGTACAAGAGCTTCTGAACCTCAGGGTACCGCTCCTTAGGCCTGTGAAGTACCTCGCTCACGTAGTAGACGGGTTGTTGCTTGCCTTCGCGTTCGACTGCTTGTACAGCACTTACAGCCTGCGGGACAACCGCCAAATAGAAGAGTAGAGCTTCCCCGAGCTTTGGTGTGGCTAGGACGGGAGACGTGGACAGGTAACGCTTTAGCTCGCTGAAAGCGGCCTCGGCTTCTTTCGTCCATTCGAAACCATCATGCTTACGTAGGATTTTACAAAAAGGTGCACTGCGCTCGCCGAGACGAGATATGAATCTGCTGAGAGCTGCCATCCGCCCGGTGAGGGCGTGCACCTCCTTGGTGCAGGTTGGCCACCTCATATTCTCGATGGCCTCGATTTTCTCGGGTTTGCCCCAATGCTCGCCTTTCCTATCACATAGCCAAGCAACATCCCAGACCGAACACCAAAGACACATTTTTTAGGATTCAGCTTAACTCGATGCTTTCTAAGATTAGCAAAAGTTTCCTGAAGGTCGGTCACATGGTCCCGTGGGACTTTGCTTTTTACAACAACATCGTCCACGTAAACCTCTACGTTGCGCCCTATCTGATCAGGGACCATCTTCTGCATTAGTCGCTGGAACGTGGCTCCCGCGTTCTTTAGACCGAAGGACATTGTCGTGTAGCAGAAGGTACCAAAAGGTGTTACGAAGGCAGTCTTCTCTTCGTCTTCCCTTGCCAGCGCGATCTAGTGATAGCCGGAGTAGGCATCCAGGAAGCTCATGAGCGCCGAGTCCGTCGTTGCGTCGACTAGTTGGTCTATGCGCGGAAGGGGGAAATTGTCCTTGGGGCAGGTGGCGTTGAGGTCGCGATGGTCGATGCACATTCGCCACTTCCCGCCCTTCTTCTGGACGACGACCGGATTAGCTAGCCAGTCGGAATGCTCGACTTCTCGGATGAAGCCGGCTTGGAGGAGCTTGCCAAGTTGCTCCTGGATGATATCGGCCTTCCACTTTGGGAAGCGCCGATGGCCTGTCTCGACGAGCTTTTTGTCGGTCAATAGCTAGTCTCAGTGCTCGATGACCTCCTTGGGACTCCGGACATGTCGGACGGTTCCCACGCGAACACGTCTGCGTTAGCGGAGGAAGGTGACGAGCTCGAGTTCCTATTTGACTCGAGGTTGACCCTCGTGGGCGACCTTGGCGGGTCGCCCCTCGGAGGGGATTGCCTTGGTGGGTTCCTCGGTGCAGGCCACCTTGGGCGGATTGGCCGTTCGGCCTTGGCCGCCACGCCGGGAGTTGTCCGACCATGGCCAAGGCGCTCTCGTCACAGGCCATTGCGGCCTTGTGGCTGCCCTTGATCGTGATGACCCCGTGAGGGGCCGACATCTTCAGGCAGTGATACCCGTGGTGGGTGGCTGCCATGAACTTGGGTAGTGCGGGGCGTCCAAGGATGGCGTTGTACGGGAGCTCGGAGTCCACCACCTCGAAGGTGACGTACTCCGTTCGGAAGTTCTGGGGGGTCCCAAACGTCAAGGGCAGCACGATCTGCCCGATTGGTTGTAGGGACGACCCAGGGACAATGCCATGAAAGAGAATGGCAATGTCCTTGATCTTGGGCTCGGGGACTGATCACCGAGGACTGGCGAAAGGCGATGTCGGTGAGCTCCGCCATCTACCAACACGAGATCGACTCGTGTGTTGCTGATGGTGGGACAAAGCACCAGTGGCAAGCGCTGGGGCCTGGTCATTCCGAGCGGACAATCATCCCCGGAGAAAGTGATCGACTGGTGAGACCACCGCAGGGATGCGTCTCCGGGCTTACCCTCCTCGAGGTGGTAAACCTCCCGGGCAGCGGCCTTAAACTCGCGGTGCGAGCTATAGTCAGAAGCGCCGCCGAAGATCACGGCGACGTGTGCGCGAGCCTCCTGGAAGGCGTCGCCGTGGGCGCCCTGAGGTGCCCGGTCGTCCGGCACCCCGTGATCGGGGAGCTCGGGCATGGGCCTGCGCCCGGCGTAGAAGTCCTCCAACCGTGCGGCCCACGCCCCGCGCTTATGCAGTCATGGCCAGATCTTGGCGGAGAAGGCAGAGTGCTTGTTCGGAGGGTTAGCCTCCTGGGCGGTCGAGGTTGAGGCTGGGGAGCTCGCCCCTGCCCCTGGCCCGCACCCCGGTCGTTCCCTCCACCTTCCGGGTGGGCTAGCCGCGGAGGCGGCCGCTCAGGAGGAGCGGGCCTCTCGGGCTCTACCGCTGCGACGTAGGCGGGGGCGGCAGGCTCCTTCTTCTTCTTCTTCTTCTTCTTCTTCTTCTTCTTCTTCTTCTTCTTCTTCTTCTTCTTCTCGGCGTCACCATTCTTGGCATCCGTGCTAGTCCGGGCCGCCGCCTTCTTCTCCGTCCTCCCTCTCTTGCGCTCCACCGCCTCGGAGGCGTTGATGTATGCTTCCGTAGCACGAAACAAATCGGCTGCGGTGTGGACCGGATGGACCTCAAGGTCCTCGGTGAAACGGGTATTCCGCACTCCCTCCTTGAAGGCCTCAACGATGGCCTCGTCGGAGATCGACGGAATGGTATTGCGCACCTGGACGAACCTGCGGACGTAGTCCTGCAGGCCCTCCCCCGCCCTCTGGACCACAAGCTTGAGGTCCTGGGGCTCGCGCGCCCTGGAAGTTCGTCCAGAGCGCCTCCCGTAGCTATTCCCAGCTGAGTATCGAACCTTGGCGCTGGTTGAACAGCTAGGTTCAGGCCTTTCCCTCCAAAACGGTAGGAAAATAGTTGACCATTACGGCCTCGTTACCGCCTGCGGCCAGGATGGCGGTAGTATAAACAGCGAGGCATTCGTCAGGGTTCTTACTCCCGTCGAACTTCTCGATGCTCCCGGGTTTGAACTTGCGAGGCCATGGGGCCTCTCGCCAAGCTCGGGAGAAGGCCGGGCATCCAGAGACGGCCCCGTTGTTTCCAACGGGGGGTCTGCCACCCAGAAGTGGCCCGAGGCAGGAAAAGACTCCGCCGGGGGTGCGCTGAGGGGCGCCGTCCGCTGTGGACGTGGATACTGCCGCGCGATCAACGCTTTTGGTCGCGCCGCCGAGGAGCCAGCGGTGTGTGACTAGGTTGGGCGTGCTCGCCGAGATCCCGGCGAGCTCCTCTAGGCCGTCGACAACCGCGCGCTAGGTCGACCATGGTGAACCTCGCGGGTCCTTCTTCAGTCACGCATGACCGGCATCGCTTAACCCTTTGCCGATCGCGCAAAGACCGGTTGGTAACGGTAGTGGTCGGCAAGTCGCGCGTGTAGCGCGTGGCGGCGTCGGGCAGCGTTCTGTGGACGGATATCCGCCAGGTTCACCCGATCGACCCAAAGAAAGAGGTTCGAGCGACCTCACGCCATCGGTGCTCTCCGCTTGGGTCAAGACGTGGGGTGGTCTTGGTCGCCCGCCGACGCCGCAAATACATGACGTGAGGTAGGTTCCCGCGAAGGAGAGATGTCGGTGTCACCCACGGAGGCGGTGCCATCGGCACCCTCCACTACCATGGGCTCACGCCGGTCCGCTGCCGGCCTTGACGGGCCGGGCGCCCGCTATTCGTCGCAGATCGGTCCTCTCTTCGGACATGGCCGCGAATCGCGCGTCCGTCCGGATCTTGACCGGTGGCGGTGCCTCGATCCTCCATGAGGGTTAGCGGCGTCGGCAAAGCCGGGAGCGAACAGCTACTCCCGATGCGGGTGTTTCTTCCACCTCCATCTCGTCGGACTGAGCTTCGGCGAGGATACCAGCCTACCACTCCTCATACGACTCATCGACGTCGTTGAGATCGTCGCGATCGTCGTAGTTGAGGTCCACGGTATCAATGTCGTCGTAAGACAACAAGGCCATCCTCGACTCGATCGAGGGGAGAAGACCGCAATCGGGCCCCAGGGTGGGCGCCAGCTGTCGACGACTGGGAGGCGAGCCTCCGCAGCGCCAATAAGCAAGGGAAGGGGGTTCGAGGCCCAAAGGCGGCCCTGTCCCCCGGACCGAGGCCCGGCCGCCTGGCTGGACGCTGCCGAAGGAAAAGACCTAGTTCCGACGCGGTCGGACGCGTCGAGACCAGATCACAGGGGATGATGACACGAGTGTTTTTATCCTGGTTCAAGCCTCCACTGTGGGATAACAGCCCTACGTCCAGTCTTCGTTTAATGCCGAGCTTAAACGAGTACAAGGGGTGAAGTCCGGGCTTTGGGAAGCCCGGGCCTCGAGTACAATAAGTGCTTAAGGCACGTGTGTGTGTTCCTCAGATTACTGAATCGCGAGAACTACCGCCGGGAACTAGAGCTCCTACGAGAGTGCAAGTGCTCCTGTTCTACAGTAGCTATTCTCCAAGCGAGTTGTGTGTATGTGGAAGTGAAAGCCGGTCTCTGTTGTTGTGGCATGTGCGCCCCTTTTATAGGCGCTCTCCGGCCACTGTAGCTTGCGCTGGTCCGTTGAATTAGTCGTTGCCTTTTTGCCATACCGGTAGTGTACCAAATCCTCTGTGTAATCGAGTGCAATCCTCCGATCATCGTGCCAGACCGCTACCGGTCAGCCCGTGTCTTTGCCCATGCGGGCGGTTGACGGGACCGGCCGCCAACTCGTCAGAAGCTGCCGCCAGGCGCTCCTCGGTATAGTGCACGCATTTAATTCTCGGCGACTCTGGAGACTCGAAGCGTATCCTGTCATGGCGCGCAGATGGCATGATTTGCTTCGGTTCGTTCTTTGTACCTCGAAGCCGGAGTAAGCAAGAGGCCCGAGCTTCCAAGGCGGGGAAGCTCGGGCTCGAGCTTACCAAGCTCGGGCGCGAGCTTGCTGGCCCCGAGCTTGCCTCCTGTGGGGCGACGGGTAGGTAAGTGGGCCGAACCTTCATGGGCCACGTACTTTTCCCAACAATTACATTGTCATGTCAATATTATACAGCATTACATTGAAGACCAATACACGGTGATTAAGAGTACACACGACTAGTCATATGATTAGCCCTTCTTTATGATCGACACGCACATAGCCTACTGTATTAGCCATTTCCTTTAACCCGAGGTGGATGCCATCTCCGATCGGAGGAATCTCATCGAATTGGTTGTACTCCTCATCCTCCACATTTTCGACTCCAACAATTTGTCATTTTACGCTAAGAACTATGTGCTTCTTCTTATCAGAGGGGTCGGTGACATAGAAGACCTGTAAAGCTTGGTTTGCGAGCATAAAAGGGTCATCTCTATATCCCACACGCTGGAGGTCCACGATGGTCACACCAAAGTCATCACATTGCACACCCCCTGGACTTAACCCATCTGCATCGAAACAGGGGAATTTTAAAAATTATGTAATCCATCTCCCAAATCTCCTCAATGAATCTATAGTACGAGCTCATACTCTGCGTTATCTGACCTTTATTGTGCTCTTCCTGAAATACATCTATACGAATGCTGCTATTCTGTACAGTGCTCCTCCTATCCTGATGTATTGTATAGAATGTTTAACCGTTTATGTCTTATCCTTGCCATGTCGCGACAGTGAATATCGACCCCTTTGCTAACCATAGGAGTAGATCGGCACACGGTGTTCCGGTGAACCGTAGCTTGAACCAATCATTGAAACGACGATTATGCTCTTTTTTTTGATCCAACCCTCAGTTTGCCTTGGATACTGACGGTGTAGAGTTTCCTTGTGCTCATTAATGTAAGGGCTCACCTCGATCAGGTGGTTCAGGACAATAAAGTGGGCTTTATAATACATGTCGATGTCGGGAGTGATTGTTTTCCTACCAAGTGTTCCGGTACCATGTAGCCTGCCCTCATGATGGGATACGGGCACACCAATGAAATCAACTTGAAACTTGTAATCGATGCAAAAGTCGATCACTTCTTCTGTTGCATAAGCTTCGATGATGCTGCCCTCAGGTCGACATCTATTGCGTATGAAGGACTTCAGAATTTCCATGTACTCTCGAATGGATACATATAACGTAGAAATAGCAGGCCACATAAACTTTACCTTTCTAACAAGGTGAACAATGAGATGTACCATAATATCAAAAAATAATAGGGGAAAGTACATCTCAAGTTCACACAAAATTATTACTGTTTCGGCCTGCAGTGGATCAAGAACATCATGATCGATTACCTTTTGAGAGACGCATTAAAGAAATAGCAGAGCCTAGTGATTGTCTATCGAACATTACGAGAAAATATATTCCTTATTGCGACTGGAATCATTTGAGTCATTAGAACATGGTAGTCCTGCGACTTCATCTCGGACAGTTTCAAATCATTCATCGAAACAATCCTCTTCATGTTGGTAGAGTAACCGGACGGGTATTTAACACCATGCAAACACTCATAAAATTCAGTTCTCTCGGCCTTGGAAAGAGTATAGCATGCTGGAGGGAGGGATTTTTGGCCTGTACTAGTCTCGACCGGTGCTAACTCACTTCTTATCTTTATATCAACCAAGTCGAGCCGTGTGTTGAGCCTGTCCTTCGTTTTGTCCTTGATATTCAGGAATAACCCGACCAAACTGTTATAGACATTTAGCTCTACATGCATCACATTAATGCAGTGTTGAACCTCCAAGTCTTGCCAATAAGGTAGGTTTCAAAAAATTGACCTTTTCTTCCATATGCCATTCTGACTAGTTTTCGTGTTCTTTCTCTTCTTACAGCCTTTTTTCCTTTTCCCAAACTCAACATGGAAATCCGTAATCATATCATGAAATTATTTTCCATTTCCTGATCGTGGAGCTGAGCCTTACTCCTTAGTTCCGTTGAACTGCTGATCTTCTTTCGATATGGATGATGAGTGCGAAGAAACCTTTGATGGCACATATACACAGTCTTCCGAGAGTCCATTAGCCACACACTTGCGGTATCCTCCAATGAAGTAGTGAGGACATGCTTTGCAACCTTTCATTGTCATGCCCGATAGGTTTCCAAGTGCGGAGAAATCGTTGATGGTGCAGAACAACATGGCGCATAGTGTGAAAGTCTTCCACCGGTCTCCGTCCCATACCTTCACCCCATTGTTCCACAGTGTTTGAAATTCATCCACTAACGGTGTTAGGTACATATCAATATCATTTTCAGGTTGCTTTAGGCCCTGGATTAGTATACACATCATAATGTACTTTCTCTTCATGCATAGCCAAGGAGGAAGATTATATATGCACAGATTCACAGGCCAAGTGTTGTGCTTGTTGCTCCAGTTACCAAATGAATTCATACTATCCGTGCTCAATCCAAACCTCAAATTTCTAGGGTCTGCACCGAATTCTAGGAACTTATGGTCAATGTTTCTCCATTGGGGACTATTTGCAGGGTGTCTGAGCTTGCCATCTTTCTTACGATCCTCCGAGTGCCACCTGAGCAGTTTAGACTCCTTCTGATTTCCAAACCAACGTATCAATCATGGAGTCGATAGCAAGAACCACATAACCTTAGCTCGAGGTCCTCGATTTATCTCGACGTCCCGATCACCATCATCTTGGCATTTAGCATTTCTTTTGTAGCGGGATGCTCCACAATCCGGGCATGAGTGCAAGTCTACGTACTCTTTACGATACAGTATACAGTCGTTCCGACAGGCGTGGATTCTCTGCACGTCTATTGCTAAGGGACAAATAACCCTTTTTGTGTGGTATGTTATTTCTGGTAACTCATTACCATATGAAAGAAGATCCTTTAGAAATCCTAAGAGCTCCGTAAAACTCTTATCGGACCAGCAATTCCTTTCCTTCAATTGTAGTAGTTCAAGGACAGTCACCAACATAGTGTGTTTTGGCTTGCAACCTCCAAAGATTGGTTTCTTCGACTCTTTAAGCCATTTCTTGAACTTAACAAACTCTTTCGTAGTCCCATAGTCCATTTTTACGTCGCGCATCATCTTATCAAAATTGTCCTCATCGTCAGACTATAATTCGTCAACATCACACTTGACAACCCCCATCATCATTACCGCCTTCGCTGGTGAAATTATCACGCTTTTGTGTAATCTCTTGCTCACTGTGACTCGTCCAACATGAATAACCTTCTTTGAATCCGGGCTTCATGAGATGAAACTCAATCTGATTTAAGTTTCTGAACAAATTCATGTTAGCATAGTCAATACATGGACAACATATCACATCAACTCCTCTCTCATGCATATCCTCCACGGTAGCTTTTATAAACCCTTATACACATTTGACATACTCTTATGTCGCACGATTTTCCGTGTACATCCGTGTTCTATCCATTATCTGCACAAATTTAATATGACAATTTAATTAAGTAAATTCTTCGTGCATAATTTTAGTCAAAAATACAAAAATAGAAATGGATATTAATTAATCTCACCCACCTCATACAAGCTACCATGAAAACAATTCATGGATATTAATTAATTATTTTCATCCACCACAACTATCATATATAAATAAACCATGGATAATAATTAATTATTTTCAACCACCACAAACTAGTATCATAAACAAACCATGGATATTAATTAATTATTTACATTCAACACAAACTAGCTATCATAAAAACCATGGATATTAATTAATTATTTGCATCCACCACAAACTAGCTATCATAAAAAACCATGGATATTAATTAATTATTTTTATCTACCACAAACTAGCTATCATAAACAAACATGGATATTAATTATTTTCAACCACTTCAAACTAGCTAGCTATAATTAAGCACATGCATATCTATGAACAATATAGATATTAATTATTCTCATCCTCCTCAAACTAGCAAGCATTAACCAATCATATGGATATGGATAGTAATAATTTAACACCTAATCTAGATCTAGATTTACACATGCGTATCTCTCATCTACTTCAAACAAGCAACAAGAGAGCAATTAGCAAATAATTGAGGTACCACTAACCTTTAAACAACTAAGGCTGGGTTTTTTTCAGCTTATCTTATCCCACTTATTTGCCTTATCTCGTCACTTCGAAAATTTTTCGAGATAGCCTCGAGAGCCGGTTGGCCTTCAATTTTGGGGTTTAGAGAGCTTATAGACACGCCTACGAGGTAAAAAAAAACCGACTCAAAAAGTAATAAAAAGTAAGATAAGTTAAATAAGAAAGTTCAATATCACGTAAGATAAAAAAAAGTTTATTTCTCACGTCTTCCCATTCCCTTCTCCGAGTCCCCACTCACAGCCTCACAGGCAAACACGGACGCGAGAGCATGTTTCTTTCAGTGTTTGTGTTTGCATTTATTTATAAGCTAGAAATTTGTTATTTTCGTAAAAGCCAAACGCTTTGACGTTTGGTAACCAATTTTTGTAGGTTTTACAATTTCTTTTCAAAACTATCAAAACCATTTTTTCTATTATTTTTTTAACCCTTAGATGTTCTTATCGAGAAACTACACATTTTTAATTTAAAACAAACGCAACCACAGCCGCTCAAAGAAATAGGCTCCTAGTTTTTTTTTTTCTCCCACCCATGCTATAATGCTGTGAGCCGGAGCCCGGAGCTTGTTGGAGTGGCCCCCACCACCAACCGCACTCAATTCCCTTCAGCGATACTGCGCTCGATAAATCCTCGTTCAGTTGTAGCAAGCAACACGGCGACCGGCGATCGATCGATGGCTTCTTCCCTCCGCCACTTCGCCGGCCTCAGCTCCTCCGCGGAGGTCTCCTCGCCGACGCCCAGCTTCCTGCGCCATTACAGCCCCAACTTCTGCACCTTCGCGGCCCTCCGGCCAGGCGTCCCAGCCGCCAGGCGCCCCAGGGCTGAATCCTCCGCCGAGCAGGAGAAGCTTGCCTCTCCCTCCCAGTGCCGTAACCCTGAGGAGGAGCCGACGGTACCGGCGGCGCCGGCGCCGCCGCTGCGCGTCGGGATCATCGGGTTCGGCAACTTCGGGCAGTTCATCGCCAGGGGCATCCAGCGGCAGGGCCACCACGTGCTCGTCACCTCCAGATCCGACTACTACGCCTACTGCGCCCAGCACGGGATTCGCTTCTTCAGGTGAGTCTTGTCACCGATGAATCTACGAAACCATCTTTTATTACGGATGCTTCGCGCGTTTTCTTGATCGATCGATTCATGTGATCGTTGTGTGCGAAATGGTAAAAATAGGAGCTTGGAGGCGCTGTGCGAGCAGCAGCCGGACGTGTTGCTGGTGTGCAGTTCCATCCTCTCCACGGAGAGCGTCGTCCGCGCCATCCCCTTCGGCAAGCTCCGCCCGGACACCATCGTCGCCGACGTGCTCTCCGTCAAGCAGTTCCCCCGCAACCTCCTCCTCGAGGTAAATTACCAAAAAATCAACCAGAGCCTTACCACTGATCACACCAGCCCCCGGTATTTGGTTCAAATTCGCTGCCTCTAATTCAAAAGACACGTCATTGGTCACAATTTTGGACACGTATTGAGGATAGTGATAGCAAACTGCTGGAACTGAGGTAGGTGGCAAGCTCGAATGCCAGAGAATTAGCATTCTCCAGGTCAAGAATCGTAGCTTTCTGCCGTACTTTTGTTGGTGACACCGAGTCATTGTAATTCTGGGCCCCTGCCAAGTACACAGCACCATGACTTTGGCTTAATGTGGGACGTGTACCTGTACTACTAGTACCACTGCATTAGGTTGACTTGATTGTTGTCTGGTGGCACATTGTCAGATCCTCCCGCCGGGGTTTGGGATTGTATGCACACACCCCATGTTCGGGCCAGAGAGCGGCAAACATGGTTGGACATCACTACCCTTTGTCTATGACAAGGTCCGTGTCACAGAGGACGGAGATCAGGCGACCAAGTGTGAACAGTTCTTGAGCATATTCGAGCAGGAGGTAGTTGGATTGAGTGATCATTACTTACTATTGCTGTTTATCACAATTGATAGCTGAAGGAAGTACTATCAGGGAATGCTTTTCTTTCCTGTTGCTTGTAGGGATGTAGGATGGTGGAGATGTCATGTGCAGAGCATGATCTCCACGCCGCAGGAAGTCAGTTTATCACACATACCATTGGGAGGTGATCAACAGATTATCTATCTCAAACAATTTTACCAATTGACCAAATGTGTTATCCATGTGCTTGCTTATCATACCATTAACTAACATGTTAACATGTTAATTATTTCCTTAAAAAAGTGCTAATTATTTCATGACTGATGTAGGATTTTAGCACAGCTAAACCTCAAGTCTACACCAATCAACACGAAGGGTTACGAAACACTTTTGCAACTTGTAAGCATTGTTTAGTGAATGACATAGAAAATGATGTATTGTCCATGCTTAAGTGCTTATGAACTGATCATATTTGCTACCTTTTCCCGTGCAAACCTTGTAGACTCAGAACACCGTGAGTGACAGTTTCGATCTGTACTATGGCCTCTTCATGTATAATGTGAATGCCACAGAGCAGGCAAGTACACTCTCCATGAGTCCATGTGCTGCATTATGCATAATACTTTTACAAAATTATGTATTAGTTACAGTTTTGCGACATTTTATAATCAATAATTCAATATTGTCTGACGAGATATATTGCTGACAACTTGATATGCATACCATTGACTATCATTCAAACTTCAACAATGAAAATATTCGACAAGACAACATGCCGTACTTATTGTGCTGAATTCCCAAAATTTTATGCACAGATTGACAACTTGAACAAGGCATTTGAGAAGGTGAAGCAGATGCTGTATGGTAGGCTCCATGACATACTAAGAAAGCAGATTGTAGAGAGAGTCCCCATGCCGGGGGCCCCTTCAATAGAATCAAAACAAGCCAATACCAACTCGGCTGCTACACCTCTCTTATCTTCTGTGAGCAGAAAGGACAAGAAGAACCTATCCCCCGTTGCTGCTGTACGCTCTCCTTCTCCAACATTTTCCCCAGTGCCTTCCAGCAATGGTAAATGCTAATTCTGTATATCTGGTTAACTGTTGTAATACTGTAAGAGATGCATGTATGCAACGTATATAGGTCTTAATTAGTGTTTTGTAAGTTAACAAAGCATGATGAATAGGATAATCTGTCTGCTTCTTCATTCTTTTTTTTTTCAGGTGGTCTTCGGCCTGCCTGCTAATGCTATTGTATTCCTGTATTCTCTTTTTGCTCTTTCATGAGATCTAGGGTATCTTTTCATTTTTCCAGTAAGCACAGAATTAGGCAGGATTGAAGTGTGGAGTAAATGTATGGAGCCTCAGTATTCATTTTTCTCACAAATATATGTAAATTTCACCTGACATGTATCATCACAATATCTATCTGAATAAACAAAGTTAATTTTTTTTGAACGCAAACAAATTTAAATTCTAAGTGAGAATTTAGGCCAAGTTGTGGATAGGGGCGGATCTAGCATGCAATTAGTGGGGTCAAATGACCCCAATGATTTTGCTAAAATCACATGTAAATCCAATTATATTCTATTAGCATATAAACATATATAAACTATATGTTACTATAATGACTCCAATGACCTATTTTTCTGGATAAGCCCCTGGTTGTGGATGTGTCTTATGGTCAGAACAGAGTACAGAAAACAACCTTACAAAGAACAATATCTTTTTTCTTAGCAGATATTGAATTAACTATGATTTGAACCTTAGAATATTTTGCTTTCTTGACTCATAATATCATGGATCACCACATGTAAATATGTAAATTGCAACTAAAATAGTTGTGAACGACTGAACGTGTGGAATGACTTCAATATAGAATTGGAATGTGAAATACTCAAATAGTACAACTTTAATTTTGTCTCACCACCACCTTTAATTTGGAAAAACACCACCCCAATACCCCATCTTGGCCTGGGTTCCTCCAATGTACCATTTCGCTAGTCCATAGTCCATACAGATGTAGCTCTGTTTTTTCCCTGAAAATATAACAAAATAGTGTTGTTGTTTGCCCATAGGTTCGTCATTATTTACCCTGGTACGTATACTGTCGGTCAGAAGTACATTGATGACATCTGTCTACTTCATGAACGCGCATCAGTAATAAGTTTATGTTACCTTCAATCACAGATAAGCGTCGTTTAGTTTCAAAAGCAAAGTTTTTGCCATCAATTTATATTGGGACATATTAATTTATAGATCTTCATCGCTTTCGAAAAAATTTTTATAGATCTTCATAAGACAATAATATCACAAAATCATTTTTGAGGTAAATCTATTATATATCGTTAATCTTAATATTCACAATGACTGTCCCGTAAAAGATGAACTAGATATATTTTAAAAGAAAAGATTTATTTTTAACTGACCAGCTAGTTTAGTTCCCCTATCAGTTTTCCACGTCATTGTTGTGTGAGGATTTCCATCTGCATTCTGCAGTAACGTCACACGTCCAAGGAAACAAATGATGAAAGGGCAGTCGCCATTATAAAATGCCACTACTTGCTACTCGTAATGGATAGTTGGATACGTTCTATTTAATTTTATCTTGCTCAAGTTGCGACGTGTGATCATCCAGCATGGAGAAGGTTCAAAGGAAAAAGAAACGGATGGAGTTCCTTTCACCACGTCGGAGATGAACTCATGAAACCAAGGAAATGGAAATGTTGCTTGCTTTCGGATGTAAGCTCCACATCACGTCTCAATCCTTTTCTTTTTCCAATTTATATATGTCAAGCTCACACAAAAATAGAAGTAAATGAAATCAATTCTCCTTCTTCATCCCACATAGAGAAATGATAATCATGATTTTTGAAAAATTTTGGTGAACTTCGGCCAAAAAAAAAAGATGTGGATGGGAAATTTGAAATTTTAAGGTGGAAAAAAAAGAAAAAATACTCTGTATGCTACTGATTTGAATTGTAATGTCATTTATGCTATCGCTTAATCATCGTGAGTACATATGTCATTGCACTCATGATTTATTTCCCTTCATGCCGTTGTCATCAACAGCGTCAGCTCCCAGGGTCCAAAAGATTTGTAAATGCCCATGCTACCCCCTCTGACTGTTGGGTCCCGCAAGTGAGAACCCCTTAGTAAAGGCCACTGGCCATCCCAATCGCCCCCAAATAGAGCCCCTCTCGTTCTTCCTCCCCTCTCCTCTCATTCCCCCATTTATCACCCCGGCCCTCGGATTGGAAACAACGAAGTTCGAGTTTAGGATGGCGTGAATCATGGAGCCAGGAGACGCAAGAGGCAAGGAACAAGATGACCGTGAGGAAGATGGAATCGAAGGTTTGGCAGATGGACCCTTCACAAGTGCCTGCTAGGTACGTTGTTCTTGATCTACTGCAATGCATATGTATGGGAGAGGATAATTTAGTCGGGTATGTAGTTTGTTCTTCTATTCATTGACATTTGGTAGCACATGATTTCTAGGGTTTGTGGTTACATTAGTCCATTTCTTGGTTCTATAGCTCATTCATGGTATTAATCGACAGGATGGACTTGTCAAGAACATATAAACTGAAGGTTAGGATTACCTCTTTGTGGTCCATATCAAAGGCTGTCGCAGTGATTAAGTATATTGACTGCGAGGCATTTAGATGCAAGGGTTTTCTGAGTGAAATTGATGAAAAGTATCCATTGGTTTGTAGAGAGCATTGACATAAATTATTTTGATAGTATATACAAGATGTATGTACCTCTCAGAACAAATGAGGATGCTACTGCCATGTTTGTCAAATTCTCCAATTCTAAGTACATAGATATGTCTGTTTCCAATCCTAGGGATGCTAAATCTTGCAACATGTCCAAGACTATGGGTACGTGTTCAGAAATAGTTGACTGTCCAACCCATACACCTCTCAGTTAAAACAACACACCAGTCAGTCCAACCAATACACCTGCAAGCTATCTTGATAATCCACTTTCTGAGTTTGAACATATTGGTGTGGATGAAGAGGGGTTGTATGGGGAGGACGCTTTGACTGAGGAAGATGGTGGAGGTTCTGAGTCTGAACCAGAGGAAGAGAACTCTGATTTTGAGCATGATTTAGATGCTGAGGACCGCGCTGCAAGAGATGACAAGCCTGTTGATGCCCCTAACATTACACATGACCAAGATGATCCACTAATAACTGTTAGATCTATCTACTTCTCAATGTCAGAGTTTAGAGTAGCATTGGCTCAACACTCTATTAAACAAGAATTTGAATTCAATATTGAGAAAAGTGATCCTGAGAGGATGAGAGTCTATTGTTTAGCTAATGGATGCAATTGCAGACCATGCATCTGCAGTGGTAGATAAGTTAACAATTCAAGCAAGTTTTCACAATTGTTATTCCGATCAATCTTTTGCTATATAGCACCATTTGATTAACATGTTTGCATGTGTAGGTAAAGAAGATCCTATTGTTTATACTTTTTCCAGCAGACAGAGAAGTTAGAAGATGAACAATGCTACCAAGTTTTGGGTGTGTGAGTAGGTTCTGGGCTAGGTTAGAGAGAATGGGACTGTTGGTGCCAAGGAGTTGCAGAGAAGGATCTTGGAGAAGTATAATGTGCAGATCCATTTGTTGACACCAAATTTTGGAAAAGCTGATCATCGTGATGAACGTTCCAAAATCAGCTCAGTTGAGCCTAGTATGGTAAGAGTCATTGCGGGCCAAATCTGCCATGATAAGATAAAATCTGTACCGGGCTCTTAGGTAACTTAGGCAGAGTTTTAGATAAATTTTTCTAGTATTGAGTCGGAACTCGTATGAAAAATGAGTTAGAGTCCAAGTTGATTGAGTTGTGAGTCTGTATAAATATGTAGCCGATAGTAGCGTTTAAAGGGGCCAACACCAATCAATCAAATCTACTTGTACCTGTTACTTTCCTTTTTGTCGCATCTAATCTAGTTTCGTCATATTTTGTCTTTGATCGATTTGTCGCACATCGTCTTCTCGATCGGTTTCAGAATACAACCTTAAGTGAGTACTGTCTCGGTCAAGTCTGATCTTCTCGCTTGGTTTATCGAAATATTATGTTAGTTGATATTGTTGCGCATCACCGTTTCAACTAAAGGCTAGGTTTCACCCTGGTTCTATCAGCTAGTTTGACTTTACAATCTAGTGTAAAAGTCACTTACAAAATCTTAAGTTCCTGTATTTCCAATCATTAGTTGAAAAGCCAAGGTATGGATATCGATCGCTTTGCTTGGGTAGCAGACTCTAAACAACTCTCTTGACCATTTTTTGGTGAGGTACACATGGCGTAGTGTACCTCCGAGAAACGGATAATGTTACTCTATTAAAGACATCGGGATCCTCATGCGGAGAATCCCTTGTTTCACTTCTTGCTTCCCATTCAGGTGTTTCACTCCTAGTCCCACTCACTAAAGGCTTCTCGATATTCTGTTTGCCCTCATCCTATTGACATGTAGCTTGCTATTAGCTGATAGTCTTATTACCTTTCGTTCTATTAGTTTGATCAACTTGTTGGCTTAATCAATAGTCTGTTTACCCCTCGCTTTGCTACGTAGTTGATTATATCGGCTTAGTAGTAGACTATATACCATTTAAATCTATTGTTTTAGATCCAATCTTAGCCGATAGATTTGTTATCTTCTAGATTTGTTGACTCTTTTGGTTGTTAAGTATTAATAGGTTCATCCTATTTCAAGATCTAATCGGCTAAATGAAGCTAATTACATCATCTCTTGCTGATTGCATGATTAAATCGGCTGGCACGCTCTAAACCCTAGATGTTGGTGCCAACTGGGATCCTAAACCCTAAGCCCACGTGTGTTTAGCCGATCCAACTTTTGGCGCGAACACCATTATAGAAAGGTTCATGTAGGAAGGAATCTAGTACTAGACAGAGTTTATGGCAAGTGGGAGGACAACTTTGACATACTGTACAGTTGGAAGGCAGAAGTCAAGAATAGAAGCCCTAGTAGTGTAGTCATAATTGAGCACTACATGACAGGGGAGAAGGCACATTTTAGGATGATGTTTGTTGCCCTGAAGTCATGTGTTGATGGATTTCTTAGCTATAGATAGTACCATTCTCACTGGAAGGTTCAGGGTCAGCTAGCAACTGCATGTGCTATTGATGGTCACAAGTAGCTATACCTAGTTGTGTATGCCATCATTGAGACTAAAAATAGTGACAATTGAAAGTGGTTCATGGAGAGGCTGCATGATGTCATTGGTGATCTAGAACCTGATAATATGCACGGATGCAGGGAAGGGCTTAGATGCAGTGAAGCAAATCTTCAAAATAGCTAAGCACAGGGAGTGCATGAGGCACTTGGTCACCAACATCAAAAAAAAGTTTCATGGGAGAGTATATGATGAGAATTTGTGGCCAACATCATATGCATGGCGCCAGGATAAGTTTGCAGAGCTCATGGCTAAAATGGTGGTTGGAAATTTAGCTGTAGGGACATACTTGGCTTAGCACCACCCTAATCTTTGGATAAGAAGCCAATTTCCACTTCTACAAAGGTTGACTATGCCACAAACAACTTGACAGAGAGCTTCAACGAATGGATTAGCAAGATTAAGAGCTTGAATCTTGTTGACCTAGTAGACAAGATCAGGTAGAAGATTATGATGAAGTACACTCAACGTAGGAATATCAGTTTGAATTTGGAAGGTCACATAATGCCACACATTGTGAAGGGGCTTAATGAGAAAAGCAGGAGTCTGAATTACAGTGTTATAAGGAGTGGAGGGGATAAGGCTTAGGTAAACTATGCACCCATGCTATTGCTTTCATCACCTTAGCAAGAGACAACATGGAGCCATATGTAGATGAGTACTACACAGTTCAGAAATTCAGATTTGCTTCCTAAGGAAAAGTACCTGCAATGATTGATAAGAGGCAATGGCCCAAGGTGGACAATGGTTTTATTATTCATATACCTTTGCTGAAAAAAAGTTCTGGCAGACCTAAGAACAAAAGAGCTAAGGGTTCACAAGAGCCAAGTGCTTCTAGGGGAAAAGAGAAGGATGGGGGACCTCACAGAAATGCCTAATATGTAAGAATTTTGGTCATCATTGATAGACCTGCAAATCAGGAGACCCTGAGGCCAAATATGCATTAGCTACCTTGGTAGCACAAAGGTACGTACATATATATATATATATATATATATATATAGGAAAGCAGTTCAAGGCTGGCTCCATGATGCATTAGCACTAGATGTGCTTTGAGATTCGTAATGTTTGATGTGTACATCTTTACATACCTACTAAATAAAATACCTAAGATGCCAAACTCTGAAAAAAAAATTAAATTCATCTTCAGTTTGAACTAGTTTAAAATAGTTTGAACTATATTTATATTAAATTTAAAAGTAGTTTAAACTGGAGTTAAATTTAATTTTTTTGGGAGTTTGACATCTTAAATATTTTTTTACTGGGTATATAAATATACAAATACTAAACATCACAAATCTCAAAGTACATCTAGTGGCAATGAATCATGGAGCCTTATGTAATTTTCCTATATATATATATATATATATATTGCATATTTCAACTACAAATTTGTTGCATATATTTCAATTGCAAATATGTTGCATATCTAACCATTAAGTTACAAATCTATTGCATTTTGAGCAAGAGGGAAAAGAAAAAGCCAACAAAGACTGCAATTGCTACAACACTATCTACCATTTTAGGTGCTTCTGAGTCCACACCTTTTGTGTCCAATGCTCAAGTGCTCCTGTCTGATTCTATCCCTGTCAATAGGTAACAATTCATTCCTAATACTTGCATCTTGTTTGTTCAATTATAGCCTTAGAAATCAATCTCTATATCAGGCATACTTCTGTTTCTGGATCCAATGATCCTCTTGTCTTGGCTATAGTTCCATGTGAGGCAAAACCATCTCCACTGGCCCATGCATCAACTGCATGCAAAGAAGTAGCCAAGAAAATCACCATCACCCCACAAGAAGAAGAACAGCAGCAGCAGGCCTTCTAAACCACCAACTGCATCTACACCTGCCAAGAGAAAGCTAGCCATCCCACCAAACCCTGACAGCCCATCCATGTGGATAAGGAGCAAAAAAAAAAAAAGGCTGCTAGACTGAATTAGATGACTCTAAATTTCTTTTGGTTCAAAAACTCTAGATGTGCTATGAACTACCTGTCCCTTAATCATGTGTTGTTCTAGAACTCCGTACCATGTGATGTGCTATGAACTTGTTGTTCCAGAACTATACTTATGGGTTAATTATGGTTAATTACATGTGGTATTGGTTAATTATGCATATTCCTACATGTCTATGGCCAGACGCAGTGACATGAGGGGGATTACAATTGCTAGGGGCAAATTGGTCTTATCTAACGAAATCTAGTCAGCAATGGCATACAGGACAATAAAAAGTGATTGCAATGGTATATAAGGAACAGTCGACTATGTAGTGGCACATACGGGTCTATCCGACTCTGCAATGGTATAAAAAAAATTTACCTAGAGAAAAATAAAAAAATAACAGCATATGGAGGATTCAAACCCAAGATTAGTGGCATGAATGGTTTAGAGGACATGACGCCATGCCAATTGTATATTTCTATTTACATGGACATGACTATTTTTTATATATGGTAAAATTCAATTCAAATCCAAAAAATTTAAGAGATCAACCAAAAAAGTAGGTCTTGGATTTTTCTGTCGGACGTTGGTGTAACTAGAATAAAAACTGAGATAAATGGTTAGCTAAAAGAGATGAGAGAAAAGTATCGCCTCTTATTTAGGAGACGTAGGCCAGAGCAGCTTCTATGTAGCATGACTTTGCTTAGTCTTCTCAGTCATCGTTATTGTTTCAATGTCATTATTTCGATTTTCTATTATATTTGTATACTTTGTTGTTAATGTCATATACACTCATAATCAGAGACAGGGGACTAGTAGAGGCCACGGCCCATATGCTCCATGTATAAACTCATATATATGTTAGCAAAAAATATTAATTACACATAGATTTACATGTTAAAATGGTGAAAAAGTCCTATTTTTTAAAATTTGCATGGATTTGTATGTTAAAATATTAAAGAAATCCTAAAAAAATTTTGAACGCGCATGGATTTGCATGTAAAAATAGTGAAAAGATTCTAAAAATTGCTTAAATACATATAAATTTGAAGTTTAAAATATTGAAAAAATCTATTTGACCCTCTTGATACAAGGATGTTTTTTATTGACTCCCTCGATATTGTTTTCTAGCTCCATTCCTGGTCCCTGCTCATACTGTACTCATAACTTGTACATATTTGATCTGTATAAGCATCGACACCATAATATAACATCCCCCGTACGCACGTACTATAGCTCATAATTTTTATTCGATCTGAGGACTACTGCCAATAAGCATGTTGACATCATCAGAGTAACATCCCTTTCCTGAAAAAAAAAGAGTATAACATCCTTGCGGGTGTTGTTTGTGTTTTTGGTATTTCTCATTTTGGCGTAGTGTAAATAAGGTCATCCAATTCTGAAAACCATTCAGTAATGATCCTTTAACTTGATCAAAGTGTTACATGTATTTTTTACATAGAAATATTGCACAAAATCCATAGTATGCTATATTTTTGAGTTCTTAATTTATTATTATCTAATCTCATAGAAAAATTTCCCATAATTTTCTATATCTATAAAATTATTTAGCGTTTCCCTTTATTATACAATGCTAGAAAATTTTAATTTAATACATTGGTATAATATATGGGAAAATTTTTGTGATCTAGAAAAATTATTAGAAACTTAAATATACAATTTATTTTAGATTTTGTTAAATATTCTTATATAAAAAACATGTAGCACTTCGGTCAAACCGATTTTGATAGGTAAAAACCTCAATTCACTTGGTTATTGGAACATTGGTGAATGGCTTTCATAGTTGAGAGACCATTTTCACCTCATATTACAGCTTATGGGCCAAAATTAATCAATGGCCATATATATTTTTCAGAGAAAAGACATCCTAATATTAAGCACATTAAGAATACAAAAAAGAAAATAAAAATATAGCTTAGATAAAAAGTTTAACATCATTAAACCACAAAAAAACAACTTATAAACAAAAATTAGTGAACAACTAATTATAAAAAAAATAGTTTAGTCATCTTGAAAGCTACATTTAGTTTATACACTACTAGAGAACTGGTCTTTGATACCGGTCCATCAGTACCGGTTGGATTGGAACAGGTACTGATAGTGGCATCAGTACCGGTTCAACGGTTACTAGGCCACGGGGCAACTCAAGACGGTTGAGGCACCAACCATCTCGATGCTCTAACATCGATGCGGTTTGTGTCATGAACCAGTACTAAGGAGCCCCTGGCGGTAGTACAGCCAGCGGTACACGAGGACTTATCGATGCGGTTCGTATGATGAACCAAGATACTAATGCGAGGGCATCGATGCGGTTGGAGCCACGGCGGTAATCGATGCCGCGTTTCTAAAAAGCCTAAAAGGTATGCAGATCCTATTCATATCAGAGCGCGTGGGTGGGTGAGTTGTTTAGAAGGGTGAGGTGTGAATCACGAGAAGTTATGAGGTCCTGGGTTCAAGTCTCGTTTCTTCCAATATATCAAAACCATTTTTAAGCAAGCCTAAGCCCATCAGTACCGGTTGGTTGAACCGGTACCAATATTGATGTCTTTGAGCATCAGTTCTGGATGGCCTGTACCGGTACTAAAGGCCAATTCTCAACCGGTACTGATGGCCATTTCTCTAGTAGTGATACTTGAAACACACATTTCTCAAATTTCAGAGCATGTTCAGAGTGGCTTTGCTCTTAAAAATAATATAAAAGAAGTGGACCAGTTTTGAGAAACAGATTTAAGAATATCTCGAAATCCAGCTTAAAAATTCAACTCTTCCATTGTATTCGTTCAGCTCTGCAAAATCAAATAATTTTAGTGTCACATAATGAGATAATTTTAACTTAAGGAACACTCTCCGCTACACTAGTTAAACTTACTAGTATGCGATACTAGGTGACTAAATGTGCAACTATAATTGTACTAAAATTGTATATTTATCGGTACTTGAAATTTTATTAGTTTGAACTGCATTTTTCCGGTGATTGTGCTTTTACGAAATGTCAGACTAGAGATGGCAATGGGGACCCGTTCCCCGTTTCCTCGTGGGGAATTCACCCATTAGGGGACGGGGATGGGGAGGTTTTGTTCCCCGCGGGGATGGATATGGGAAAAATCCATTCCCCGTCAGGGATGCGGGGACGGGGATGGTGATGGGGTTTTCCCGCGGGGATCTGTATATGGACCCGAAATGTATATTTGTCACAATATAATGTGTTGAAACTATTTTTGTATATTCATTGGTGATGTGTTAAACTATTTCATATGTTGTATGTAAGAATATTCATATGTTTTTAGCTTAGAACTTGGAGAATTATTTTTTAACCCATTCATTTGTTAACATCAATTTAGAACAGTGTAATTTAACGAAGACTAAACGGATATATTTCCTCGCGGGTCCCCGTATACCTAAACGGGGATGGGGACGGGGAAATTTTCCTCTGGTGTGCGGAAATGGGGATAACCGCGGAAGATTTTTACCTTCGCGGAGATAGGGATGGGGAGACGATCCCCGGTAGGGATAGCCCCGTTGCCATCTCTATGTCAGACGGTCAAAGTTAGCAAAACCTTTATTTTATTATAGCTAGGTAAGGGTGGTGCTCTGGTGAAGCACTGCAGGCTCTTTTGTCTCGCTGGTTCTGGCCTGTGCTTCGGTGACAGCTCTCGTTTTGAAATGAAAAAATAAACAGAGAACCAGCCGAAAAATTTCCTGAAACACGCAGCACAACTTCTGAAACTTTACACATCAACAAACGCAAAAACTGCACATCAGAAACAGGGAGACACTGTACACGCAGTTTCCACGGCGCCGATGGATCGGCCTGTCTGTCAGACATCCGAGCGACCACCGCTCACATGATAGAGCAGGCGTGGGGGTTGTCGTCGCTGAAGTAGCTCCGTGCGGCGTCCGGGACGAGGTTGGGGAGCGCCTGCTCGTGATGGTAGTAGCCATGCAAGTCCGAATCGTAGTAGCCGTGGACGTGGTAGTTGTACGAGCTGGCCTTGCGCTGCTGCTGCGGCGGTGCCGGCCTGTGCGCCACCAGCGCGCCGCCGCCGCCCCCGTTCTTGCCGTGAGGAACGCTGCTGTAGTGGTGGTAGTAGCGCTGAGAGTGCGCGGCCGCGACGGCGGCGTGGGGCTTGGACTGGTAGTAGGCCGCCGGCTGCGCGTAGGCGTGGTACTCGGGGTTGTACGTCGACGGCCACAGCACGGCGAGCCTCCCCGTCCGCCGCGCCGCGCGCAGCACCTTCTTCTGGTTCACCGACCCCGTCACCGTCACCTTGTCCCGCAGCCTGTCCACCTCCACGTTGTGCACGCCTGAACAAGACAGAGCACAGTCACTAACTCACTGACACTATATATACATGTGAACAAGACAGAGTATATGTCAATTGGTGTCGATCATCAATAGATGGATGGTAATTAAGATCGATCGTGTTACATACCTGGAAGCCTCAGAAGGGCTTTCCTCACGTTGTCCTCGCAGCCGTCGCAGTCGATGTTCATCTGCATCTCCACGATCTGCATATATACATGAAAGGAACATAGCACGAAAATCTTGCAGATTGAACTAAAGAGAGAGAGAGAAGAAAGAAGAACTATACCGTCATGGCTGTTTGCCTTGGGATATGCCGACTAAACTATGGTGTTCTCTGAATCAGTGATCTAAATCCAATGTTCAGTTCCATTGGACAGTGCTTTGCTTGGACAGTGCGTGTTTATGGGTGCATATATATATACACATGATCAAACCAATGGGGATGCAGTAGGAGAGAAGCAAACAAGAGGAGGCCAATAGAGGGATTTTGTAAGTCATGGCAGCACTGATCAGCTGAGCGATGAAGATGTTTACTGACAAGACGCCATGCAACTTGTGCAGATAATTTAATGCTTGAATTGCCAGCTAATTTCGGCGTACCTGTTGCCCTCCGCCTCAGAGAAAGCGATCGCGAAACGAACCGCTGATCAGCTTGACCTGGCGTCGCCTTGACGATCGATGCTGCGCAGTGCGCTAGCTATGGATGATCCGAGTGCTTTCCCAACGAATGGCACGGAAGTTGCGTGCCAATATTGGGATGCTGTTCTTCCGTCATGAACAGCGACGGTGAAGTTAATTAAGTTGACTTGACGTAGTGCTATACGCAGGACAAAAATCTGCAGGTTATACATACAAATAGGTCGTTAGGAGTTAATATCTCCCTTGATTTTTTTAAAAAACAAATTTCAGAACGATGGGATGCACTTCCTTTTCTTCTCAAACAGTGGGATGATTTCTTCTGCACCTATTTTAGAAATATTATAGAAAGAGCTCTTTCAGGCACATAATGGAATGTAGTGTTTCATAGCAACAGGTTTAGATTCAACCTTTCAATTAGAAGGATTATACTATCCATAGAATTCAGTTGTAGTATATCTAAATTGTAAGTGTTCTGAACCATTGAATCGAGAGGAATTAACATTGAATTCAGTGTAACATCTAAAATCTTGCATCTCTAACATTTAAAATGTTGCATCTCTATCACTCATTAACGGAAATTGTCTGATGATTGGGAAATCGTTTCCCCGCCGACTTTACTTCTTAAATGAGGTAACAATCCAACCTCTTTTTGTAAAGGTTTAGCTTTGAAGATGCGGAAGAACCCTTAGCACTCGAGGTACACAACGAATTCGGTTTATCCTGGTTCTGGCCTCTCACGGCGGAGATAATAGCCCTACTCTAGTGTGTGTGTGTTAACTTGTGTAAAATTTACAGAGGAAGCTCTCTCTCCCCTTTGGATAAAGATAATATTATAGGATAATCACGACCCACATACTAACTCCGATAATCACTCCTTTGGTTTATAGATATTAATGGCAATAACTATGCCCTAAATCCTCGTTAAGGACCGCATTAGACATAGTGGGTGCTTTTGTCGAAGTGGCGGTTTCACCCGAGCAGGGACCTTCGGGCAGCCATGTTTGGTCGTGCCAGCTAGGGCATGCTCGTGACCCGAGCATGAATGCTTGGATGGGCTCACAAGCCCGTGCCACGAGTGGTAACATTCACTCGAGCATCGTTTTATGGGGCTATCATGAGCTTCTCCTCGGGCACGACTTCCAAGGGAAATCTAAAGGTGCCACGAGCTATCCGCTGGGGGGTAAATACATAATTAGACATTTTAGTCAATCCCCGACGGCTGGTCCCCGAGGCTCAAATGAAAAACTGCTCGGCCAGGCCTTCTCCTTGAGTCTCTCAACTCATCGGAGGGATTGGTAACTTGCGGTGGATTTCTGCCACTGCATCTGAGCATAACATGCTCGGGAACGAGCTTGTTCCTTCCCACATGAGCACCATCTGCTAGTAGGACCATGTATTGGCTCTGTGCAGTTAATCTTCAACGGTTACTTTGGGAAAATCCATCCGTTATCGCGACGCATCACGATAGTACGTTTTGATTAGATGGTTTTTGGAAACTGTGTCGACACACGTTGACTTGCAAACAGACGGAAGCGGTTCTAGGCCCTATCCAGCCGCATCTCTTTGGTTTCTTTTTACTATCTATATAAGGGACTCCGCCGCAGGGTATACTACATACTTGTTCTTGCGCCCAAGTCCTAGAAACACTTAGCACTCAATCTCCTCAAACCCCCAAACCACTCCTGCTCTCTCGTTTATTCCAAGTTAGCGCTGGATCTCATGGCGAAATTCAGAGTGACCAAGACTAGCGAGGCATGCCTCAAGGCTCTGGAGGTGCTATGGCTTCTTGACCCCAATTCGTGGCGAGTTCCCAGTGATGAGGAGATTCCGCAACCTACGGACGACAAGATCATCTCCTACGAGCTCTTCTCCATCCATGAGCTCCGCTTGCCCGAAAGCAAATTTTTGAAGGTCGTTCTCTTGCAGTGTGAGTACGAGATCATCAACCTTAACCCCAACTCCATCCTAATCTTGGTGATCTTCTTGCATCTGTGAGTGGGGTACCTCGGCGTCATGCCCACAGTAAGCCTATTTCTGGACTTCTACTCCCTCTTCCGCACTGGCGAGGCTTCTCCTATTGGCTACGTCTACCTGTGCCTCCGGACCACCCACCCCTATGACTATCCGAGCCTCCCACTCAAGGATTTGGTCTCCAAGTGGGCCATATTTGAAGAGAGCGACGGGAAGCATGCTCTGTTACAGTAGGTTGTACCCTCAAGAGAAGGAATTCCCCCGACCGTCTGTGCAATTGGAGGAAGAGAGACTATTGAACATCATCAATGAGCTCATGAGCATGCGGCTCACCGAGCGAGCAATCGCCCAGGATTATCTGTGTAACAAGGTGAGCCCGCCGCGGAGGTGGAAGCACCCTTTCTACAAGATCACGGGGTGGCATGACATCACCCGTGAGAGCAGTATCAGTAAGCTCGCACCCTTGCTTCTCTTCTCTGGATTGTTATCCCATTGTTCTTGCATTGACCCTCTCTTGCCATAACTGCAGCTCTGAGCAAGGATTGGGTCGATGACCGCGTGGTATAGCTATTTGCCACTCCAAAGGTTAAGGAGCTAGAAACTTCAACTCAGTGCCGGTGCAACGTACTGGATCACAAGAAGTCGATAAGGTTTTTTTTCCCATGGCGGCAATCGCATCACAGTCCATATGGGTCTTGCCCGTGTAAACTTCTTGTGCTACTATTTATCAAGAAAGAGAGGCTTTAGCTTTGGCGCTCAAGGTCGTTTTGCTGCTAAAGCGTGATGAAGACGGCAATGAGATCAAGCCCAAAGCAAAGATGGGTAAGAGGAGTTCTCACAAGTGTCGGGCTTCGGTAGCCTTGCCTACGCCATCACCCCCGCCAGCTCGGCGCTCATCAAGGCAACCCGCGATGAGGTCGATTCAAGCTATGCCGCCGAGGCAACACTCTCCGAGGCCGCATCTGGAGGATGCTGATAGGGTGGAGGTAATTCAATTGCGAGAGTGGCTTAAGAACTTTACTGTTGAAAATCCGGGCTTACGGTTGTGCCTCTATCAGTTGGCGGAGCAAAGGAAGCGTCTCTGACTGGCGGCCGAGGAGAATGGCAAACTAAAGAAGGAGCTAGCCATAGCGGAGGAGAATGCCGAGTTGAGGGCCAGACTTGCCCGCCTTACATCGGGCTCAAGTCCTTCCACCCCCATGGAAGAGGAGGAAGATGAAGAAGACTTCGAGCTGTTGGTCCTCAGGCGGCGCCGCAGGTCTACGAGCAGCGGTGCTCTACGGTTCCAGTTCTCACCGACCATAAAAGCCGGCAGATATGGAGGACATGGCACTACTACAGAATGTGTGATATAAGACGCACATTTTAAGACAGTTTTGCCGTGCTTAGTTTAGAATCGTCTCTTATGCGGCGACACAAAGAAAGAGACGGTTTCAAAAGAAATGTCTTATATGTTACATGCTTTAAAGACGGTTTGCAAAGAAGTGTCTTATATGTTACATGTTTTGAAGACGGTTTGCGAACAATAAATGTCTCCAATAAGACTAGGCAATAAGAGTCATTTCTTTGCTAGGGAGTGACTGTTATTAGGTGTATGATATAAGTCGGTTATCAATTAAAATCTGTCTGTTATGATGACTCATGAATTAGGCGCTTTGCTCGTAGCAACCGTCTTATATGAAATTATTTTATGGGACAGTCTTGTTATGTGAACCGTCTCTTAAGAGTGTATGTTCAAATGTGACAGCTCGTCTCCAAAACCGTCTTAAACAATTTGTTGAAGAGAGTAGGGTGCACGTGCATTGCGACGGGTCCTAAAGAAAAAAGTGACATCAATTTATTTTGTAATATTAGAGAGTAGAATGATGCATAGCTCTTGTTTTAAATTGGGCCTACTCGATGGTTTTATATGAATTAGCGATTTGTAAATTTCGCAATCCTGTATAAAATCCAATATATAGTCAAAAGTATGTCCATAGTTTCTTTCATTGCTAGTTTACGACGAAGATATGAAAACACATTGTGATTTGTTGTTGTGTTGATTCTGTTTTTTAGTGCTAAAATGATTTATCTATTTTTTAATTGTAAAATAAGTAGTCCAAATAGTAGGGCGAAATCAAGTTTACAGTCTTAGTCCAAATAATAGCATATAACATACTAATTGGGTGTCCATGCGTTGCAATGAAAAACTAAAAAAAGATGAAGTTGACCTATTGTCAGCTATAACTGGACAGCACACCGCAGTTTAAACCCTCAGCCATTAGATTTGGTCGTCATAACTGGCCGATTCGCTGCTTCGTCCCGCACAACATCAACCAGCACCGCCAAGCAAGGGGCTTCATGCCGCCTTCGTCCTCGCTGCTCTCAGCCGGTTGGAGGTCCTCAGAGCCACGAATCCCTTTTCAAGGAGGGAGGTAGATCAAAGTTTATTCTTGGTATTTTTATAATTGTTTTATTTAAAGTTTGAAATTTAATTTGTTAGCTTTATTCTTTGTGTTACAGCTATCGAATTCAACTCATGAGAAATGCAATAAAATTAAAATGTTGGTTTCAAAAAACATTTGAGAAATAAATAAAAAAGTGACACTTTCTAAAACCTTTTTTATTTCAAGTTCAAAATTTAAAAATTTGACTTGTTCGTTGCAACGGGCAGATACTTGGCTAGTAAGCTGAATAGAACCAAGCCCAAAAAAGTTCAAATTCATTGGATAACAATTCACGTGTTGGCTCACGGGTACTGTAAAGTTTATCCCACACATCACAAGGAGATGACACACTTTGTTTGTAAAATATTCTAATATTTTTATACTGAGATGCCCTCCGATCATGACCATCTATCCGACCATGACCATCTATCATCATTCTAAACATTTAAATGCCAGGGAAAAGCAATAAGTTCAGTTGTTCTTACGCCTAAAATAAGAACATCTCCAATTATACTTCACGTATACTCTACATTTACACCCTTGCTTTATCTAAAAAAGAAAAAAAAAACTGCACAGGAAGTTTTGCAGCTCGGTAGTACACTGAGCTATCTGCATTGACTCGACAATGCAGAGTTTACGTATGTATGCCAAGGTATGGATATGATCAGATGGAAGAATTGGGCGTGGTTGGTAATGAAAAGGTTATACCTCCTCAGGCTATGAACATATTTTTCTACAAATAATCTGCATGCTTGACAAGAGCATCCTGGGTATAATCCTTGCCGACAGTTCTAATGGCAACTATATTAAGAAAGTTTTCTAATGAGCTTGTTTTTTAGTAGTTTCATTGTAGCCTTGCAACCAAAACCAGGAGTGAAATGCTGGATTCTAGGAACACCATCAGTTTCATCATCAATGTAGCACCCTGTGCAGCATAACATATGATTATCAGTTGACATATATACCAAACTCTGATACTAAAACGCAATGTCACTGTACAATTGCATACTAATATGGGGTTTTATCGGAATTTTGCAAAGAAAAGAACCAAATATTGATCAAAGCATGTTCTACCAACTTAGTAATATGGAAAATCTTAACAAAACGGTATTGAAAAAAGATGGTACAACAGTAATTCAATAACAAACTATTGAAATCTGGTAGCACTGATAGAAATATGATGGTAACACAAGGCAATCAGATATCACAGGTAGAAATGCGTAAGGTATGGCCTGTGCAACATCAAGTTCCTACACAAAAGTACACCTGTTGGCTTACCAGCTAGCTTGAATCTTTTCATCACAAAATAGGGTCATGCATCCATATAGATGGCTGATCAAATTCAGGAGATTTTCTTCGCAATGTCCTTGATGACCTCATCCATATCGAGCTTCTTCATTGCTGTGAAGGGGCGTGGCATACGCTGCATGTCATTTGGTGTGTTACATAAATACAATCCAAAATCATAGTGCATCCTAAATAATGCAGTAAAGTTATAGTGGCATTCCAAAGAAACAGTGTAAAGAAATAAGCATATAAACCTCCATCCTCATTCAGTAGTAGGCATAATTTTGAATTCAAGGCAGGTAGTACTGTATTACTCTACACAAAAACAAAAAAAAAAGCCTAAAGACTTCCACACCATTTTTCACTAAAAAAACAATTCGATTTTTACCTGTAGTAAATAATGGCCGCATCCACCTAACAAAAAACTCTTACTGTCCTACAGTAGTAATCATAAGAAAATATAACTCTCCAAGACACTCCAACACCTAAGAAGTCCATTGATCTGAGAAACAGTAAAGAGCATATTTTGCTTCCCTTTTGTTGAATTACGAAAACAGAGATGAAGGTTGTCTACCTCCCTTTTTTCAGAAAGAATTTGTTCTCTATTGAAATTAGCGATTTACTTGCATAGAAGACAACCTACAAAAACTCCTGGATGAACAGCCCTCCAAGGAGGGGAAATTTTAGAACCAGAGAAGGAAATCGCCTGTTCTTTTTTAGAAACCATCTATTCAAATAGTTAACAAATCTTAAGAGATTGAGAATGCATGTGACCCTCCAAGCCAACTTGATGAATATCTGGGCTATAATACAGTCAGGTTATCCAACAGAGGTGAAGGCGGTAAATGCTAGAGTGAATGTTGAATTATAAAAACAGAAATGAAGGTTCTCTACCTCTCTTGTCCCCCTAAAAGAATTTTTCATCTATTGAAGCAATGTGCTTGCATAAAAGATAACCTAAAAAAACTCCACAATGAGAAGCATTTCAAGGAGAGTACTTTTCAGAACCATATATTCTTTAGAAACTATTAAAAAATTTAACAAGTATTGAGAAGACTGATGATTCAACAAGCAAGTTTAATAAACATCTAGGTTCTGATCGGACAGAAGAAACTACATAATTTACAGATGGGCTATTACAGTTTGGACAGTATTCTTTTATTTATAGAAGTAACTTCTAATTTCTAAGGTAATTACAGATTGAAAAGGTAATTACATTCAACATGGCTAGAACAGTTCCCTCTCATTGCTCGCAGAAGCAATTAAAATCACAAGAGATCAAATATTTATTAGTTTCCGTGCCACAAACAATCCCTAAGCTCAAGCAAGCCTAAACTGTAAAGAGTTTTGCTAACTATCGCAGTCACTTGATTTCTCCCCAAAGTTTCCACCTTTTCATCCCATCTAGTTCCCAAATTAACATGGAAAATCTACGCTCTCTTCCACAACCTCGCCAAAAATGACCCACTAAATCCCAAACTTTCACTACAAATCATTTTGGATCATCCGAGATCCAGAAAAAAAAAAACTCACCCGCACACACTCACCAAGCCTCGAAGACGACACGCTTCCCGTCGCTGGCCGCAGCGCCGCCATTCTCCTCCACCTCTGCTGCCATCTTGGCCCTCTTTCTCCCTTTCTGCTCGGCCACCGGTTTGGAGAAGTAAAAGTAAAGCTGTGATAATATAGCACTGGGCCGGCGAAGCTATACTGTTCAGAAGGTCCGATGGGCGAAGGAAGATGAGTTGGCACTAAGTGAGGGCAAGCCTATACCATTCCAAGACATGGTGGATAGTCGTCACAAGGACTGGGCTAGGGCAAGGAACCCTACTGGCGATACGATGATAACCGAGGCGCATCCAATTATTAAGAAAATTGTATTGCCACTTTCTAATTATTATCTTGTTGATATTATTTTATTTTGCAAAACCTTCACACTCATTTCCTGTTAATTGTAGGTGGATTTGAATTCTCAATCTTTGGAGGGTACCTTCACACCAACTCAGGATATGGACATACTTGCAACAGTCATAGGTAGTAATCATTCGGGAAGGACAACAGGTGTGAGCTCTTATATAGGATTAGGGATGGGTCTTTCCCAAGACGGTGCCCCTCCCAAGAAGAAACGACGTAGTTCAAAAGATGATATAATGAGGCTAGACATGGAGTACAAGGCCAAGTTCGAGCAACTGATGAATGAGATGGAACAAATGCGTCGACGTTTGGATGGTGCTGAAAGTTCTGCATCATCAAAAGTAGATCATGTGGAATATACAACGCCACCACAACACCATGTCGACTTAATACAAGTAACTTGTGAGCTAATTCTATGTTCTGCTACATTGCTTTCATAGTCCTGATGCCATATTTGTGCTAGAATCATGTTAGGTTATTTGTATAGTTGCAATACTACCTTCTATGTAGTATGATATTAATTAGTACCTTGATTTATGTTTCATGACACTTATGCAATGCTGCAATTATTTTCATGGTATTGGTACCATGTATTATGTTTACTAAGCTTTGCTGGAATTAATATGAAGTATTTCTTAAGTTATTGCATTGTTTCCTACAATCCGTTAGTAACCTGCTAAAAATGAATTTTTCCCATTTTTGCTAACATGTTTAACATTCCAGGAGGTCACCAAATGCAAGCTTTTGGTGCCTGTAGGCACGCAAACTGTTGTGGTAGGTAGAGGCCAGGCTTTTCCCCCTAAGGATGTGCAAACTGTCCATGGGGTCGAGCGACAGAATGATTACACGAGGGTGCAGATTGACTTTGTGTTTGACAACTTCATAGAATACCCACTCCCAGTACCAATTAATGATGATGACAAATTTACTCTTGGCTCTGTGAAGAATTCTTTTGTGTTATGGCCCAAGTCAGGCATACACATTGGTGAGGTATAGTTTGATAAACTTCAACCAGTTCAATCTTTACATTACTAACATTTTTTAATAGTTTCATAATGGCGACTCAATTTGGTGACTTTTTTCATAGGAGCCAAAAGTGCTTACACCCCCTCAGCAATCTCTACAAGATACTCCTGCTGATTTGTCTACACTCGGTTCGGCTTCAACACAGGTAGACAATATTCTTAGGCCACCAATGGGTGCCGACCACGAGGATGTACCACATAGTGGCTTCAATGGCAAAAAAAAGACGAAAAAACATTGGCACAAGAAAGACAAGAGAGAGAAAGAGAAGCATACATCTTCAAAGGGGAAATCTACAAAAGATAATGATGATGATGATGGTCTAGATCCTCTTTGGCTCCTCCACATTGGCAATCACCTACACCTACTCCTGCTTATAGGGAATTTATGCTAGGACAACCTTTGCAACATGTTGCTGAGCTAAAGAAAATGGGTGCTCACAGTCAGTCTTTTCACAAGTGGTAAATGGCCATGTCAATAACTAGGACGTCTCGAAGGCAGCAGGCAACACACTTCATGGTAGGGTTCGGAGAGCATGACTTCCATACTAAGCCTGGAATCTTTGCAGTTGAATTTAGTGATGTTTTTCACCTTTACAATGATCAAGCGCTTGTCATATCTTTACATCGGAGTTGGATTCTGTGAGTGAAACATGCAACATTTACTACAAAGTATTTCTATTATTTCTATTGCTTTTCCGACACTAACTATATTTTTTCATAGCTATATAAGGAAGCAGGACAATTATAGATCTCTAGTTGGCTTTTTAGACCCAGAGATGGTGGTTGAAAGCAGGATCAATGAGAAGGCCGACGCTGTTGCATCATACATTGTCAAAGCATTGCTTGCTCAACAGGATAAAGAGTGCATATTTGTTGTTTGCTAAGAAGGGTTAGTTTCTAAACTAACAGTAACTCTTTATAGTTTAGATTTGTTGACATGATCTGTATTGCATTCCAGTTATCATTGGGTCCTCTTGGCTATATTTCCAAAGTGGAACACAGTATACACTATTGACTCCAAAGCCCGGCCATTGGGAATCAGTTACAGTTTTAGTTCGTTGTTCGAAAGGTTTTCTATTTCTACTCATTTATTTCACCTTATTAAAATCTATTGGAAAATTTAATTCATTGCATTAAAGTCTTCTTCAATATTGTAGGGCTTTCTTGACTTATGTTGAGCAAAAAGGGCGGCACAATGTTGCTCTTGGTGGTGTCATCTCATGGAATCGCTTTCAGGTAATTATGGAATAATCGTAAATCAAACCTTGTTCTCAAATGTGAAAATAGATCATATAGAGAGCGATTTTCACTTTCATTCTAGGTCTAATTAATCACTTTTTCTAGGTGCACACTCAGCCAATTGGTCGTATGCTCTGTGGTCAGTACGTCATGCGCCACATGCTTTCCTTCACAGAGCAACTTAGTTTGAATCCTGATCAATATCCTAAGGTATGTTCTGATTAACTCTTAGATTTAGTTTCATATACTTGCACAATAATTTGATGAAATTCATAAACTTTATTCCATTTGAATTTTCCAAGGGTCGTGTTGGGTTCGCGAGCAGTCCGTTTTTGCCTGAGGAGATAGCGAGCGTGCGAGAGCGACTACTTCAATTCTTCATGACGGAGGTCATAGACATTGGCGGATCGTACAGGGTCGAGGGAGCCGCATATAACTAGATTGAGCATGGTACATATTAGTCTTCCATTGACTTCTCTTTAAGAAATTTATTCTAAAAAAGAATTTGATTTTCTTACATGTCTGCTTTTTTGTGTGTGCTAGAGTAATTAATTTTGTAACATTTAGTGCTAAGCTAGTAATTACTATGTAAGGATCAATATGTCTTTCAATTCCTTGATCACTTTTTTTTACAAATTAGTCATTTATTGTTTGGAGACAGAGGTAGTAGACAAAACTGCAGATTGCAGAAACTGGCACTCTTTTTTTTTGCAAGTGAAACAAAGCAGATTGCAGGTTATTTTTCCTGAATCTGTATTCACTTGATATGCAGGAATACGTGGTGGAAGCTCTCCACTAGGTCATCATCACCGTCTTTTACTAAGTTCTTGTGAGATAATTAGCTTATTTGTAATAAGTGACTTTTGTCATATATACTCTGCAGTTACGTACCTTCTGTTAATTAAGCAACTAGTGATGACCTGTTCTATTTAATTACATTGTTGGTATACTAGCACCGATCTGGGACTAGTTTATTAACAAAGAAGGTTCAAGTTGTCTAAACTGGTCTCAACGTATATGTTGGTAATCTTTTTTAGACGGTCTTATTTCCTTTCTATTACTTTGTTGGTGTGCCAAACTTACAGGCAATAAGATTTGCATGCATGCAGTATTAATTGTTAGGTGGTTAACTAATTTGACGAGGTACTATGCACCAGTGTTTTAAGTAAAGGTTGATGGAATTCATAAATGTGCAAAGTGCCTTTGGAGTAAGTTTTTTTCGTTGTTCTTGTACTAAGATGTCTATACTTTTATATAGTAATGTGAGTACATCGCCGTCACGTTGGAGTTGGAATTTGTTTAGTCACATGTTGATGCCACACCTAGAAATGGACCATGGCAATATCACCAACAATCGACTTCTGTTTTGCCTAGGAGAAACATCATGCATGCATGCTAATGATTGATGTTCAGTACGAGTTATTTTTTCTGAATCTGTATTCACTTGATATGCAGGAATACGCGGTGGAAGCTCTCCACTAGCAAAAATGGTGTGTGGAGCAGAGGAGCGGTTGAAGATGTTGAAGTTCCTGTGGCCTCCATGCTAACAAATGAGCAAACCTAGAACATTGTAAATCCTGCCAATATCTATCACTGTGTGCAGTCTGTCTAGTCATATCATTTTTAGCTTCTCATTACTGTTTGTTGCAACTACTACTGAATATTCTCCATCAATTTGTGTATACAGAGGATGATATTTCATATTTATTTGGGCTAAATGAAAGTGCTTATATGTCAATTGCAAAATTACGAATTTTTAAAACGTTCTCTAGCGTGGTCCTCAATTTGTGGTATTTTTTTATATTTAAAAAAATCATTGCCGACGGTTCTGAGATGACCATGTCTTATATAATACATCATAATAGACGGTTTTAAACTTCATGTACGATGGTTGTATATACATATGAGACGGTTTACGAGCGTGCAATCACACATATGAAACGGTTTATAAGTGTGCAAGTGTCTTCTACGGTGTGACATATACGACGGCTTCTTATACGACTGTCTTATATGCTCACACATATAAGACGGTTCGTTTGTGTCAGAGCGTCTCCTATGGTACCACATATACGACGGTTGGCACTACCAACCGTCCTTTATACTTATTTAATTGAGACGGTTCAAAACCGTCTTAAATGAATGAGGTCTTTTATGACTGCACGTACATAAGTCACTCCCAAAACCATCTTAAATACCTAAAAATAACCGTCTCAAAAATGATATTCTGTAGTAGTGTGGACCGGCCATGCCTCTCGCCAACGAGAAGGCTGAAGATTGGTCCCGGCCTCCCGGGACATGGCTGCCAACTCGGCGCCCCTAGAGGACAATACGGGCTTCCCTCTCGCCTTGCCTGAGAATATGGACCATCGAGCTCCTCTCGCGAGGACATCATGCGTGCGTGACGGCGAGACACCATGGCCCAAGCAAGTACGAGAAAGTAAGTCTTTTCTCTCCTTTGCTCATTCTTAGTCCAATAGTGACCTTAAGTAGACTTTTTAGTCCCTCTGCTCTGAGTAGAACTCGGAGATGAAACTGAAGTGGCGGGCCACACCTGTTACGACGAGTGGACACACTTCACAGAGTACAGTGAACGCATAAGCGACCTCGATTACCTGGACCACCGAAAGATGGGTGACAAAATTTTGTTGTCTATAGACTATAGTCGTTCGTACGCTCGACGAGATCGATCGTTAACAAGATCATGGCCGAGCCAATCTCGCCAGGGCCTTCTCACGACCAAGACGTCGTGAAGAAGAGGCTCGATATATGCCCTCTAGGAGGATGCGCCCCCAAGCTCAATGTCCGCGGTGATGGGCAATAGGCCGATATGAACGCATATCCTCTAAGCTTTGGCGAAGCTCGGAGGGAGGAGGAGAAGATCCGGGGAGGAAACTCTTCCCAGGACAACGCGGTCATGGAGGAAAGAGCTCCCCATGACACGCCAACAGGCGAGGAGGAGGCACTGGGGAACCAACTCCTAGGGCGATGTGGTCATGGAGGAAATAGCTCCCCATGACTCACAGGCAGCGCTGCCTGGGTTGAGCGGTGAAGCCGACCAAGACCTTATTGTGTTGGGACAGGGGCAACGCCAGCCCCTGGGCACATCACCTGCCCAGGAGAAAGTCCCGACGAGCCCGGGAGTAATCATCCCCTAGGCTGACGAAAATGCAGCCAAGAGGCACGGCAAGTACGTGCAAGCCCTGGCGGAGGAGTACTAAGCGCTCTAGGAGGGGACACCATTGACCAAATCAAAGCCCGGCTATTAGCTCTATGCAACAAGGTAAGATTGTTCAATTAGAAAATCAAACGAGTTTGAATCAGGAGGCTAACACCCCATTATGCAGATGATCGAGGATATTCTCCGCGATGTCGCCACGACCGTCGTGTTCGACGATGAGTTTCTCCAGTGGGACGCCGAGAAGGAGGCCAAGCTTAAGGAGCTCGAGTGGAGATTTGGCGACTTCAAAGCCAGAACCAAGGAGAGCAACACTTGACTCGTGCATCAGCTAAGGATGCCATCGTCGAGTGCGAGGAGAAAACTAAGGACGTTGAAGCGACCAAACTCAAGATCGAGCAGGAGTGTCAGTGAGCCAAGGCGTTACAGAAGAAGGTTGAATTGCTGAGCCAGGCAGCTCGGGAAGCCTCCGAACGTCTATGGATGTAACATGCATGCTTCTGGCTGTAATAAATATTCTCGTGATCCTCTAGAACTTCCATGATTCCTTTTTCCTTGCGATTTCCCTACAAGCAAAACACAAGCAAATGAGCAAGAAAAAGAACAGAAAGAAAGGTGAATGAGTAAAAGAACACATTTTAAGAAACACGGTAGCTCATTACCTACACAGCCCCCGCTGTACTTATGTCCCACGCACCAAGTTGCGAGCGCGGGCTTGGGCATAGGACACGAGAAAAAACGAGTGACCTCAGCCCCAATGTCTCATGCCCCAAGTTTGCGAGAATGGGCTAGGTCATAGAGACAAAACGTGTACGGCCTTACTCCCCTAGTGACTTGATCATGCACCTGACTTGCAAGCATGGTATTGGCTATGGCTAGGCGACGTATGGTTGGAAGAGTGCACACTGCATAGGCTCTGAGACTAGCCACGGGTGTCTAATTGCAATGAGATTCGGCTTACGTAGATGGAACCCTAATGGTGGTGAGCTTAGTGAACTGCGCTTGCCCTATCCTTGCTCCCCTGTCATAACCACGCATGTCGGTAAAAATTATGAAAGACCGAAGCAAGAGCCCCTGGCTATCCAAAACACATTTCGATATCAAGAACATGTGAGAATTGGGTGCCCTTGTGTGAAGGAAGATCAGCTTACTAAAGGGTAGAGCCTTTGAACGTTCAGAAATTCATAGGAGAGAGACTACATGGGGGCACAGTTGCCGAAAGTTCTACACAAATTCTTGGTCCATGCTATCGAGCAGATTGATTCTTGAGGAGCCCAGGGTAGCCTCAGTGGGAAAAACATCCTCTGCACTATATACGAGCTGAAATGAAGTTTTCCCCAATGCTCGGCTTGTTGTGGTGCGTACTGACCATAGGATGGAAAGAAGCTTGTCTACCCATGCCTGCTAGTGCCATTTCAAATGTGTGAAGAAAAGCTTTTTGATGCCTTGTGTTATTTGCCCGTATGCCCTCTCTACTGCTCCATTACTTTGTGGATGAGCCATAGATGCAAAGCAGATTTTGGTGTCTATGTCCTCGCAATACTGCCAAAAAAGCTCACTAGTGGACTGTGTTCCGTTCTCCGTGATCAAGTGGCTTGGCACGCCAAACCAGGTGACCACGTTATTGCAGAAAAACCACTTGGCCGCCTAGGCAGTTATAGAGGATATGGGCTCGGCCTCAATCCACTTAGTAAAAGTATCAATAGCCACAAGTAAATGCGTACAACCTTTTTGGCGCTGGGGGAAGGGATCTAAAATGTCAACTCCCTAGGTCAAAATGGTCATAAATGAGGAATCGTTTGTAGAGCACATACAGATTGATGGTTTTGTGAGCGTGAAACTAGCACACCTTGCAAGTTACAACAATTGCCCTTGCATCATCTAATGTCATAGGCCAATAGTATCCTATTCTGAAGGCCATGCCTACCTAGTCCGGAAGGACGAATGAGCCCTACACATCCCCACATGGATGTTGTAGAGCAGGGACTCCCTATCATCTTAAGAGATGCACTTGGAGAGGACTCCTAACGCCCCCTGCAGTACAAGGATCCCTTGATCAATTCGTACGGCGGGGATTGCCTTATCAGCCGGGAACGCTCGACCGCATTCTTGGGCAGTGTCCCCTGTGCAATATATTGGACGAATGGTATTGTCCAATCCGCACTCTGCTCCAGAAAGTAGAAGCTACCAACCATCTCTATTGCATCCATGATGGAGGGCTTTTCTAAGTGCTCTACGAGCACTCCTACCGAGGCGCATGTCTGTGAGGAACCAAGCTTAAAACACTGGTTGGCTAGGGCATTGTCCTTCCTGGAGATGTAGAGTACTTCAAAATTTCTAAAATACTTCTCTATCTATCACTTCAGCCAGGTGAAGAGCCATTGAGTTATCTAAGCACTGAAACTCCTAGTTAACTGGTTGATGACCAACTATAAGTCCCCTTTTCATAGTAAGTCGCTGGATGCTGAGCGCTTTGCATGCCCGAAGCCCGGCCAAGAGGCCCTTATACTCCGCTGTGTTGCTAGTCGCAGTGAAGTGTGACTGAATCACCTACTGAAGCCATTCTCCTCGGAGGGAGACGAGAACTACCCCAGCCCCGAGCGTTCAAAGGAACATGAGCCGTCGAAGTACATGATCCAACCTTTCCTCTCTGGTCCATCGAGCTCAATGGAAGGATGGATGGAAATCTGCCAAGACCTAGAATTTGATCGGCGTGGGGGCAATGAAATGGATGTCAAACTCAGCTAGCTCCATTGCCCATTTTGCAATGTGACTGCTAGCGTCTTGGTTTCTTAGGATCTCCCCAAGTGCAAATTCGTCGGGACCATGACCTTATGGGCTTGGAAATAGTGCTGGAGTTTTCTGAAGGCCATGAAGTTTTTGGACCTTATGGTAATGCTCCTTTGGTCCATGGCTCGCTGACATAGTAGATCGGTCGCTAGATGCGATCTCGTGCTACTGTCAAGACAACGCTTACAGCTTAGGGGGTAGCCGCCAAGTACAAGAGTAGATTCTCTCCAACCCTTGCCGTAGTTAGGATTGGTGGATTGAACAAATATTGCTTCAGCTCCTAAAAGGAGTATTCCGCCTCATCTGTCCAGACAAAAGCATCATGTTTACACAGGGCTTTGAAGAAAGGCAACCCGCACTCACCCCACCGAGAAATAAAACGATTCGAGGCTGTCATTCATCTGGTGAGAGCCTGCACCTCCTTCACATTTGTCGGTGAGTGCATTCTTTTGATGACTTTTTTTTTTTTTTGAGTTTTCCCCGACTGCTTCAAACTGATCATATATCCTAGAACTTTGCCCGCCCGAACACCAAAGACACTTTTTTCAGGGTTTAGTTTTATTCGATGCCTCTTGAGGTTACCAAAGATTTCCTCAAGATCGGATACATGATGAGAATTGAGCTTGCTCTTGACTACAATATCATCCACATAAACCTTGAGATTACGGCCTATCTGATTTGAGAAGGTTTTTTGCATAAGGCGCTGGAATGTGGCTCTAACATTCGTAAGACCAAAAGACATGGTCGTGTAGCAGAATGTACCAAACAAGGTTATAAAGGTAGTGTTCTCTTCATCTTCAGATGATATGCTGACCTGGTGGTAGCCTAAATAGGTGTCCAAGAATCTCATCAACTGGGACTCCGTCGTCGCATGGACGAGCTCGTCTATCCTTGGTAGCCGGAAATTGTCTTTGGAGCATGCAGGATTTAAGCCCGTATGATCGACACATATGCACTGTTTGCCACCTTTTTTCTTGACAATGACTGGGTTTGTCAGCCACTCCGAATGCTCGACTTCACGAATGAACCGACCTTGGGGAGCTTTTCTAGCTATTCCCTATGATGGCTTGCTTCTCTGGAGAAAAGCGTCTGAGCTTTTGCCATACGGGATTCTTTTTTTAGGTTGTACCGCTAGCTTGTGCTTAATTACCTCCCATGGGGCCCCTGGCATGTCAGACGGTTCCCATGCTAACAAGTCGGCATTTACCCGGAGGAATGTAATGGGCTCGAGTTCCTATCTAGGGTCTAAAGAGGTCCCCGAATACATGACCCATGACGGGTCCTCTACGGATAGGGATAATGCCTAGGTTTCTCCACTTGGTTGGAGGGTAACTTTTGGCTAGGAAGATTTTGGCTCTTTGTCGGGCCTTGTCTAGAACAGTTGCCCGACCATATCCTGTGCCCTTTCATTACAACTTAGAGCAGCTTTGTGGCTACCTCTAACCATGATGACCCCTTGTGGCTCGGGGACTTTTAGGCACTGATACCTGTGGTGCGCTGCTACCATGAATTTAGCTAAGGGCAGCCTGTGCAAAATGGTGTTGTAGGTCGACTCAAAGTCCACCAACTTAAAGGTCATGAGTTCTGTCCGAAAGTTGCTCAGACCACCGAGCGTGACACGCAACATGACTTGGCTTAAGGGCTTGGTCGACATGACTAGGATGATCCTGTAAAAGGGGACTGCCATGTCTTTATCTGGAAGCGAGGCACTTGCATCTCATCTAGAACTTTTGTCGAGATCAAATCCAAAGAGCTTCCCTCATCTACCAGTACCCTACCCTCTGTATTGTTGCTGATCGTCAGATTGATAACTAGTGGGAGCCTCTAAGGCTTTGTTATTCCAAGGGGACAATTATCCTTGGAGAAGGTGATAGGCAGCTCGGACCACATAAGCTGCTCTAACATAGCTTTATCTTGAGGGATGTGGTGCACCTCCCGGGCTGCCTCCTTGAGATCCCAATGAGATGTGTGCGTTGAGGTGCTCCTAAAGATTACCGCTATGTGATTACAGGGCTCCTAGAACTCCACATTTTCATCTTCGTCAGTAGGCTCTTTCCCTTTACTGCTCCCCCCACACTAAGGAATGGTCAGCATTAGACCTTTGCCATCGTAGAATTGCTCCATGTGAGCAGTCCACACGTGACAGTTGCAAAGGTCTTGGCCATAAGCCTGATGGAGCAAGCAGTATCGATTACTGGGTTGCCCCCCTTGTTTGCCAGTGCCTTGGTCATTTTCTTGACACTATTGAGCTCATCCTCTATTCCCTCCTCCATTGTACGCACGCTACCTTTGCCCGGCTGTCCGATGCCGGGGCTACGACGTCTGTTGCTAGGCAAGAAAAAGTTGTGCTAGGGGCGGCTGTTGCTCCATGGCCGCAACCAGATTGGGCGGAGAGGTCTTCTTCTTCTTATTTTTGATCTTCTTGTCCATCGGGGGTGTCTTTTTCTTCCAAGTGAATTCCAAGCCTGGCTAAGATGGAAGCTTGCCTTCGTCCAACATCTTTTTGAAAGTGACCACTTCGTCTTCATTTGCGTAGCAGTCAGCTATGCGGAAAAGCTCACCGGTCGTCATGCCCAGGTTAAGCTCCTAGTCTTGCATGAACCGGACATCTCTCACTCCAAACATGAATGAGTTGATCACAACCTCGTCTAAGATCTTAGGGATGGAGTTACGGACTCGAATAAACCTCTAGATGAATTGCCGCAAAAAATTCATCCTCGGTCTGGATTAAACGCTCAAGTTCTACCTCCCTGTCCGAGCAAGTGTAACAGCTCTGGAAATTGTTTTCAAAGAGCGTTACCGAGCTGCGCCCAATGTCGGATAAAACCCTCCCCCTAGTTGAAGAGCCAAGTTTGGGCTATTCCGTCGAGCACTATGGGAAGGTAGTTGGCCATCACGCCCTCATCCCTTCCTGCCATTTCGATGACGGTCGTATAAATGTTAGGAACTCATGGGGAGTCTGGGTACCATTGTACCGCTTAATATGCCTGGGCTTAAATTTGTTCGGCTATGCACCCATAGAGGGCACCTCCTTGTTGTTACCTGTGGCCCGCACCGTCGCGTCGAACATAATAACGGGGTTCCCGAGCCCGAGGTTCGAGCCGAGAGAAAACTTTTATATGCTGGTGTGGAGGCGACCTATCGGAAGAGGAATGTTGTGTCTGGGATTGGCCATGGAGGTCGCCTGAACTTCCCTGAGAATAACTCCAAGAATCTCCTTGATCCTAATCCCACCGAGCACGATCATCCCTAGCAACACTTTGGAACTCCTCGTGCCATGATGCAGTGCCAGCTCGCCTTCGGTTATGTCGGGAAGGACTCCAAGCTCTACCCTCTCCTGGTAATGTTTGACGGCTGAGGTCGGTAGCGGGCTGCTCCAAATCCTCAGCAATGACATGCCCTAGGGCTTGTGCATCTAGCTGATCATGATTATTTCGGAATTCATGCACAACCGCTACTAACGCTCGCAGCCTTTCCCTGCTATGTACGATAGGGGGGCTGCGGTGTACGCATCATCCTATTAAGGGATTCATCCAGATGACTCTGAGCGGTGACGTTGAGCTGCTGCTGATGTCTCAGGTAGCGGGTTGGCATTGTCTCTCTCGGCCATGTTAACGACCCGACCCTACGAAGGGCAAGACAGTGTCAATATCATTTTGCCACATGAAGCCGATTCATGCTCAGACTACACACGGTTAGGGATATCTATACTATCATAGAGACTTGCATCATTGTAACACCCTAATTTAAAATAAGCAAAAGATAATAATAAATATAATATAAAAGAAATAAACACAATAAAATACTCAAGGAAATATACAAATAAAAGTGTTTAAATTTGAATAAAAGAAACTAAATTAAGCAGGTCCGTGCAAAAATTTTCAATTAGAAAAATCTATTCAGTAAATAAAAATTTATAATTTGAAGAAGGGATATTTTACAAAAAAAAAAATTCTAAATAAGGATATAGGAAAAATAAAGATAAAAATTACTAGTAAAAAGTTTTCCTAATAAGGTTTTAAGAGAGAATTTAATATTGTGAAAATTTGATAATTTTGAAAATTCAAAACTTTGCCTCAGCCCAAGCCGAGCTGGCCCAGCTAAGCCCACCCCGGCACCCCCTTCCCCTTTCTTCCTCCTATGCATCGTTCTCCCCACCGGCATCACCCGACCTAACCGATTCGGCGCCGCCCGGCCAGACCCATGCTGATGAGTCAGCACAGGAGGAGCTGCCACGCCGCGCCGCCTCACCCCACCGCCATCATGACGGAACACACGGTGGCAAGCCCCGTTTTGCCGCTGTAACAAGAGGTCACCTCGGGTAACTTCCCCGGCCAAATCCACCTATGTTCGGTGCAATTCCGACTCGACCCTCGTCGCGCGAATACCCGGACTACCCCTTGTCGTGCTATAGACCCTATAAAAGGGAGCTTGGCACCCCAATTTTCCCGTTTCCCCCACTCGGCCGATTTCACCCCCTTTTCAAATTCCGGCCAACCGTTGCCACCCAGGCTTGCTCCTTTGGCCTGAAGCATCTCCGGAGCATCGCCAAGCTTATCCCGGGGCGTATTTGAACTAATAGCTACCGAGGAAGGCCACCAACGATGCCCTGCTTGCCTTGCTTTCAGCCTCACCGCCGCCAGCCTGACCCGGACCACTTCGACCCTAACCAATCATCGGGTAAGGATCCTTGTAACCTCCCGAAGTTTCCCTACCCAAAATCCAAGCTTAAACATGCGCAAATCGCCTTAGCACCATCTTGCCGTAGCCTCCCTCCGCCCCGACCATGGCGCCGCCATCTACACTCGCTGCAGGCCAAATCCCCGGCGGGACGACCTATGCCTAGGAGCACTAAGCCTGTAGGCATCATAAACCAGCCGAGCCATGCCCTGTAGCGCCCTAGGATCGACGCCGGAGCTCGGCCAAGGGGAGACGGCAGGCTAACATCGCGCCGACATCCCTCCCCCTCTCACTGCTAGGCGGGACCCAGCGCCACAGTGCGCGGATTTAAAAATTCCCGTGACCCCACTCACCCATGGTTGACAGGTGGGCCCAAGGACCCACCCATCAGTTTAAGTGGCCACGCCCCTTTGCCAGAGCCGCCTCCCAATACGGAAGGCGTACAGGAGAAGTACACCTTCCCCCGAGCTGCGCTCGATCTCCGATCCGTGGGTCCTCTTGGCCTATCGTCGGCCACACACCCACCAACCGGGGACGGCACTGTTAGCCGGCTCACGTCTTGAGCAAGACGCGCCAAGCATGGGCCGTCTCGGTCTTGAGCCGTCCTCATCCCCGTGGGCCGAGCCAAAGAAAGAACGGGCTGAGCCCGTTACTGTTCTAAAATAAATTTTTAACCCGTTTAATAATTAGAGAATTCCAGATAATGATTTTAACTTCTAAAAATACTATGTGGCCTCCAAAAATTCTGTAAAAATTCTATAAAATACTACAAGACCCAAGAAACCTAATAAAAATAATTACCTTTAAAATTTAAACCTAGGTAATATGAGCAAATATAAACTATATAGGAAATACCTAAAATAATATTACCTATAAAGAAAACATGTTAAATAAGGAATTAACCCAAAAGATAAAAATTTGTACTTATAAAATTATTTAAACATATTTATTAAGTATAAATTATTAGGTAAAAGCCATATTATCGCCTACACACTCCTCGCCCTAAAACTTATTTTAATAGAAAAACAAGTTACATAAATATTCAAGGAGAAAAAATCTGCGCGAGACCTTAAGTAGCCCCCTTATTCGACAACGCTCATCCACCTTTTGCAAAATATTTACTTTGTGATTGCGCAATACTCTATAAAATGAGACGACAGACGACCTACCGGACGAGGATCAGATACAAGACCCGGATTACGAAGAAACAGGGGAGCCAAAATCTCTTGATCATTCCCCTTTACCTAATATTGCCTGAATTATGTTGATTTCAAATGATAGATTGCATGCAAATGTGAATTTTTCAAGTATTATATGTTGGTATTAAAAGTTAATAGAGCAAGTCTAGTTATTCCATTTTATAAGCAATGTTAATAAACACAAATCTCTCCTTGACATTTTTCTATCCTGTCCATTGATAACCTAAGGTTTAGAAATTAAATTCTTTGACTAATAAGTCCTTGAATATGGCTTAGACCCGCTTAAGTTTAGAGTCCATGGGTTAATTCATAGCTGTCAACGATACAGTTCTATGATGACGAGCCAGTTTATGTAACGGCATAGCCTGCTATCAACGGTGTAAAAGCAGCGGTTTAGCACACTATCAACGATACAACTTGACCCCGATAAACACCGTATGCGAGGCAGGTACCTCTATGGTACGGTCCCATCATCTCCATGATGTGTATCATGACGGAGCCAAGATTCCTCTGAACAAGACTACAGTGTTGGACAGTCTAATCATTGAGAATATCTCTAGTACATAATAATGGAAATGTGTTATGCCCCGTTCCCGAGTATTCCTCGCACTCGACAGGCTAAAGAAATATTCCACACACTCGGGTACCTATTAAACGTGAGTGTGAATAAAGTCAATAAATCTGAGATTCTGTTGATTAGGATCTGTGGATCCTGGCCTTAATTGAGCTCAAGGGGATCACGCCTCTTGTTGAAGAGGGTGAGTCTACCGCCACTGCCTGGGAAATGTGCGCCAATTGTAGTATGGGCACGGGTTCGCTAGAAGATGAGAATCGTGCGCCAGTTGTAGTATGGGCACGAATTCGCCATACCATCGGGGATAGCTTGCCATGGCGATGGAAGCTAGTCCGCCGTTTGTGAGGACCATGACCATGGCGATGGTATGGATCTACCATGTAAGACACGTAATCCTTGGCTATGGTTACGCTGTCGCCACCAAGATACCATCATATCTGAAGTAATTGGCATACATATATGGCCCATTACGTCTTTGATTTCGAAAAGCCATACCCATAGGTTTTAATTCAAAAATCTTCAGCTTTGATTTTAAGAAATTAAACGAACCCAGCTTCCACCAAAAAGCTTCGCATTACTGATTTGCATTAGACAAGATTTTGGTTCGATAGCACGGTTGATTGCGCGCTTACACTCGCACCCACTCATATTTTAGGTGAAGAAGACGATGGCGAAGACCCGTATGATTGTTTTAGCGGAGAAGACGAGCTAGAGGACGATGACCCGGGCGATGAATAAAGGATGACTTCAGCCACATGCCTGTTGCAGCCCTTCTACTTCGCCAAACCATTCGTCGGTAGTTTTAAGTTTTGGTTTGTAATAACAGGCCCTCCTTGGCCCCCCGCACTCTGAATGTTTTTTAAAAAACGCTTTGGACCTTTGTATAATTAACCGGTATATGATGACAAGTTTGATTCCAGCTTATTGTAATAATTTGTGCTGTGTTAGCATGATCCTGGTCTAACAATATGTGCACGAAATGGGTCCGTTTTGACCTACGGAGCCGGGGCCCACAATCATCCCCATCCATCATGGGGTATCCTGTTCCGGTATTTCTAGGAACTGGTCCAAGAGCAACTCAGGAACAACTCCAAACCTATGTGCTCTAGCTGAGAGTGAAGGTGGCACTCGCACGCCACAGCTACTAGGGAAGGGCTCCTAGGTACGGTGTGATCCTCCGAGTCGGTGACCTGGGCCACCTCTCTATCGGTGTAGTACATATCGTCGTCATCCACGTCGTTGAAGACATAGAGGTCCCAAGTGTCTTGAAAACTCAGCATTGTCAAAGAATTCCGCGACGAAGGATCAAATCTGGTCCCTATGAACAGCGCCAGCTATTGACGATTGGAAAATTGGTTCCCCACCGAGCTTACTTCTTGAATGAGGGATCAGTTCGGCCCCTTTCACAGAGGTTTTACTTTGGAGATGTGGGAGAGCCCTTAGCACTCGGGGTGGACAACAAACTCGATTTCCAATTTGTCGAGAGGTTTTTTTGCAAATATCTATGAGAAAGGAGTGGGGTGTGCACGAATCTCGAAGCACGATCTAATGGCGAGGAAGGTTTCTGGAACCGTAGCTACAAATGGAAAATCCGTTCCTGGATAATGAGGTAAAGTTTCCTAATTATTTTGTATCAATAACAACAAATCGGTCCAAGATCATACCATCCTACATATTCACCGCACACGACATGCGTGCCTACACGATGACTGCCTAAGACAGCAGAATGCACGGTATCAGTTGCATGTATACGAGAGTTTCTCGTTTCTGTGCCATTAGCCATATACATTATTCAGACAGTGCTTGTGTAGCCAAGAAGTTCCACTTCACATCTACATCAAGATGAAGCACGCATCCAGAAGGCGCAAAGCCCGAGGATAGAACTGAAGAAATCAGAGCAGGTGTCTTCAGCCCAACACACTCCAAGTCTGCAGAGCCAGACACAGTGTCAGTGAGCTGAAGCAGCCTAGCTACCCCGTGTTCTGCATGCCGGCGGCGATGCCCTTCATGGTCAGGATGAGCGTGTCCTCCAGCCCTGGCGCGTACTCGCTCGCCGGGTTCAGCTTCACCAGGGAGGCCGGCTGGTTCTCGTCGGCGAACTCCTTGGACAGCGGCCGCTGCGCCGCCACCTGGAAGCCGGGGTCCCGTATCCGCTTCAGCGTGTAGGCCTGGCAGACGTTCAAGGTTGTGATGTAGGGGTCGCGCAGCCGCAGCCGCTGCTTCAGGTAGGGATCGCCCTCAAGAAGATCCTTATGTTAAGCAACCTGCCACAGATGGTTACCAGTTTAATATCAGATGAAGTGACTTTCAGGGAAAAAATCGCTTCTAAATTTTATGGGAACGTAGCCATACAACAAAAAACTAGATAACCGCAAATTTGTATCGGTCGAGACTGCCGAAATTTTGGACCATCGGCAAAATTTTGGAAGATATTTTTGCAAATTCAAAAAAATGATTTACAAATGCTCAGAAGGGCTTGCAAGCCTAGGCAACGCGTGGTAACACTCGTGCGAGCATCGCTTTATAGGCTATTGCAAGCTTATCCTTGGGCACGACTTCCAAGAAAAATCTAATGGTGTCACGAGCTATCCGTCGGAGGTACATACGTAATTAGGCATTTTAGTAAATCCCTGACAGAAATGTAAATCCACATGTGGCTACAGTTCAAGGCACGTTCATTGCCATTAGATCTAGCTCCAAGATCCGTGCACTACCTTCACCCCTCTCTCATGCTTTCTTGCAAAAACCCCCTCAAAATTTCAAAACAACATCATCGGGTCCTTCTTCCTCCTATTCCTCCTCCTCTCCTCTCTCCCCTCCCCCTCTACTAGGGGTGAAAACAGGTCGGATAATATCCGACCGGATCCGGATCCAGATCCGGATTTTAGTGATTTGGAGCCCATTTTCCTATCCGAGCGGATACGGATACTGATACGCATAATTATCCGGATTTTTTGATGGATACGGATACAGATACGGGTTGGGGGGTATCCAGCGGATAGTGCTATCCAGATACGGATATGGATAATTATCCGGATATCAGAATTGGGATATTACATGTATGTGAGTATGTTCACTTATGTCCGACACTTATTATTAGATTTTATGAATTTATGTTTAGTACTTATTATCGGGTTGTTTGAATTATTCCACTTTATTTTCTAGTAGCATAGATTATTATACTCATAGCTTGTATGTCTTTCAAATTGTATTTAATTTTATACTACGTGTTCTGCTTTTGTGGATGACTAACAATGAATGTAGGTTATGTCGATTTTTTTTCCGTTGAGATATTATGGTAAAACCCGGTTTCGTATTCATATCCGACCCATATCCAATCCGTAACCGTATCCGACTAAATCCATATTCGAATCCGTATCCAACACTATCCGTCTCTGAATCCGTATCTGATATAAAATACGGATACGGATATGGGTTGACCCAATCTGACCGTATCTGACCCGTTTTCACCCCTACCCTCTAGTGGCCAGGACTGGTGGCGCTACCCTCCCCCATGGGCCATAGCGGACCATAGCAAGGCTGGCCCCGACCACCATCCCATGGATTAGGTCGTGCGCCCCCGCCTTGACCATTCGCTTCTCCTTCCCCTCCTTAGGTGGCCGGGCGTCGCACCATTGCAGGCCATGCGTTGCCGCCTGCACAACAACGGCGCAAGCTTAACCATGGGAGAGGGAGGAGAGAGAGAGACAGAGGAAGAAGGAGCTCACACAGGATTTCCAATTTGTCGAGAGGTTTTTTTGCAAATGTGTATGAGAAAGAAGTGGGGTGTGCACGAATCTCGAAGCATGATCAAATGGCAAGGAAGGTTTCTGGAACCGTAGCTAAAAATGGAAAATCCGTTCCTGAATAATGAGGTAAAGTTTCCTAATTATTTTGTATCAATAACAACAAATCGGTCCAAGATCATACCAACCTACATATTCACCGCACACGACATGCGTGCCTACACGATGACTGCCTAAGATAGCAGAATGCACGGTATCAGTTGCATGTATACGAGAGTTTCTCGTTTCTGTTCCATTAGCCATATACATTATTCAGACAGTGCTTGTGCAGCCAAGAAGTTCCACTTCACATCTACATCAAGATGAAGCACGCATCCAGAAGGCGCAAAGTCCGAGGATAGAACTGAAGAAATCAGAGCAGGAGGTGTCTTCAGCCCAACACACTGCAAGTCTGCAGAGCCAGACACAGTGTCAGTGAGCTGAAGCAGCCTAGCTACCCCGTGTTCTGCATGCCGGCGGCGATGCCCTTCATGGTCAGGATGAGCGTGTCCTCCAGCCCTGGCGCGTACTCGCTCGCCGGGTTCAGCTTCACCAGCGAGGCCGGCTGGTTCTCGTCGGCGAACTCCTTGGACAGCGGCCGCTGCGCCGCCACCTGGAAGCCGGGGTCCCGTATCCGCTTCAGCGTGTAGGCCTGGCAGACGTTCAGGGTTGTGATGTAGGGGTCGCGCAGCCGCAGCCGCTGCTTCAGGTAGGGATCGCCCTCAAGAAGATCCTTATGTTCAGCAACCTGCCACAGATGGTTACCAGTTTGGTATCAGATGAAGTGACTTCAGGGAAAAAATCGCTTCTAAATTTTTGGGGAGGGTAGCGATACAACAAAAAAAACCAGATAACCGCAAATTTGTGTAGACTCCCCGGAATTTTGGTCTGTCGGCAAAATTTTGGAAGATATTTTTCCAAATTAAAAAAATGATATTTTTTAATCGGACCCTACCAATAACACCAATAATCAGCGAAATTCTGGCTACACAATTTTCCATGAGTAAAGTATGTGCTGAAATCCTTGAAATTTCCGTGTTATGGGATATTTCGGGTTATTCGGACAAAAATTTTCAAATTCAAATGCATCAAACTTTTTAAAACAGTATAATTTTTTTTACTAGACCCCACCGATAATGGACAATAACCAGTGAAATTTCGGCGATACAATTTTCCGCGAGTGAAGTATCCTCTCGTTCAATCGGCGAAAAGAACAGAGGAAAAACCGCAAAATGCAGGCAAAACTTTGGTACCAGCTTTACCTGAAGGAGGAGCCTCTGCGTGTCCTGGTAGTCGCTCCTGAGGTGCTCCCCGAAGGGCTTGAGGTCGTCGGCGACGAGCAGCTTGTCGTAGAGGGCGGCGATCCCGGGGTCCCCCTTGGTGAAGACCATCTCGAGCAGGTCCAGGGTGACCCTGAAGAAGGGCCACTCGTTGTACATCTCCCTGAGCGTCTGGACGTTCCTGATGTCCTGCTGCATGGCGTGCCTCAAGGCGGCGTCTGCGTCCAGGAGGTGGAACCTCGTCTGCGTCCAGGCGAAGATCCAAGGGATCGCGTGGAGCGACTCGATGCCACCGCTGGGCTTTCTCTTCGACGGCCGGCTCCCGATGTTCATCCTGCCATATTCAGTTTCAGGCGTCGCCTGAAAAGAGGAAACAAAATGGCTACATCAAGAATTAAGATCTTTCTATGTAATCATGAATTTTGAACAAGCTCAACTTCCCAGTTTCATACTACTAATTGTAGTTTTGTAGGTCGACATGGTGGTTGAAATACAACTTTGACCAATAGTATCTACGGTAATATATTTATATTACTAATAAAATTGTAGCCAAAGCACTATTCAGGTTTAATCTAGAACTATGACATTCATATGTCTTATTTAAATATATATAAACAAATTTATAGCTAAAACTTTACAAGTTTGACTTTGGCCAACAATTTCTATCATAATATATTTATATAAATATTTAGCGTTACGAAGCACTATTCAGTTTTAATCAAGAACTATGATTTTCATATATCTTACTTAGATATATAAAAATACATAGCTAAAACTTTCCAAGTTTGACATAGGCATGTAACTAAAATCAGTAATATGTATGGACTTGCACAAGGAGGTGCTTGTGCTACCAGAACCATATAAATAGCTTTAAGATGTGTGTGCTAAGTTTGCAAATTATCCCTCCCAAGTCTCCTCCCCTCCCCCCTCCTTCTTCCTCTCTTACTCTTCTCTCTCCTTAGCCTAAGCATGGCTCTGATGACCACGCCACTCGAGCCCCAGCCATGGCACGATGGCCAACCCTGGCTTCCTGCCATGCCCGACCACGCCGCTCCATCATTGGTGTTTCCGTTGTCACTGAGGTTTTTGTCCACCAATGACGTACATCTCGATGGAAACTTCATTGGCAGACATAAACCTCACCAATGACGATTAGGGCTTCCATCACTGTGGCGAGCGCAAGGGCATAGGCGCAGCTGAAGGCATAGTGCGGAGGCTAGGTCGGGCAGTGTGATTGCCGCAGCCAAGCTCCAAAGAGAGAGCAGGAGAGAGAGGAAAAAGAAGATGGAGTAGAGGGGAGAAGGAAAAGGAGGAGGGCTTTTGTTTGGATTTTGCTTCAAGATTGGTGCACAATGGAGGGTATAGAGAGTGCAAGCAACTCTATGTGCAAGAACTCATCTAGAACCGACAAGATATTCATGCAACTTTGAAACAACCATGAATTGGTAGTAGATTGTCGGGACCCGCAAAACAGAGTCGAGTCCTTTCTGTGCTTTACCTGTACTAGTCCCTGGATCAAGTAGCTAGTACACACAGATTCCAGATCTTTGGATCATTGCCATTATAGTTCAAACAAATATTACATCAGAGTGTGAAATAAAGATACATCAGAGTATAAAGTTTATGCACGCAGGTCTTACGCAGCGAAAGTCTAACATGCAGCGAAAGTCTTAACAGTCATCCATAACTCCAAATGGAAGAAGCAAAATACAACAATCAATTCCACAGGCGAGCTGTAGTAGCGTCCTAGGCGTCAGAGGAATCTTTATCTTGAACTCCAACAGTAAAACCTTCATCTTGGTACATCTCCTACTCGGGATACCATTGCTGACAACCTGCTCGTTGGAATGAGCAGCCCCGCATAAAAGGCGAGGGTGAGTATACTTTATACTCAACAAGCAAGGCTGACTAAATGCGACTAAGGCTAACAAAGAAAGGGTAAGGGTTTATTTTGTATAAAGCCAGTTTTACAATTTTCCTAAGATTTTGCAAAATGATTTGAAATGTGTTTGAGGAAAACAAATATTTGAATTATTTTCTTTGAAACTCCGGCCTTAACCAGTTTTGCCCAATCCTGCCTACTCACGGCACCCACCGTGCAATTACCCTCATCGCTCATAGCACCCACTATGAGGAGAAAAATCAAAACACACGACACCGATCGTGATTTTCCTTTAAAACACCATTTAGAAAACAAGAGTTAAGAAGTACCAACGAGGCAGCTCCCCGTCGTCCGTCCTTGACCGTGGACACGGTTATCATGATAGTTTTACACTCTGCAGAGGTTGCACGCTTTACCCACGAGAGGTGATTTTCCCTAGGAATCACCCAAAGGAAAAGAACACCACAAGGTCTTTAACCAACATTCTCCTAGCCTGGCACTCCCTCTAAGGATTCCACCGCAGCGTTAGTTACTCTAGTTGACTGAAGCCCCCTCTTGAGCCTGCAGAACAACACCAATTGCCTACTCCACCGACTGGAATGCCAAAACTAGAAGTCCGAAGGGTACTCAACCAGGGCTTGCCCATACAAGCACTCAATGGTGGCACTGTTGTACTTAGCTCGTCTACTTCAAGGAATCGGTCCTTAGAGATCAGGGTGGGTCCCGCATTAGGCCCGAATCTCGTGCATGCTGCACCATCCTTACAACCATCCACCCCAATCAGATTTTGCAAAACAATTTTTCCCGATAGCATCCACTATCAACTAGCCCATTTACAAACAAATGACAACACCAATTGTCCTTTTAAAATCATATGGTAATTTGGTAATCATTGGTAACAAGCAAATAATCAAGTGATCTACTATGAGCATTACTAAGCAGATGCAAAACCTATTCAGGGGTATGGCGATAATTAATCAAAATTAATAACCTAAGTAGTAAGGATATTTTATAAGAATTAATTATCAATGGGGATTTAGCTAAGCAATTTAGATATTTAGCATTTTATGTTAAACATACATGCTAGTGTTAAATTCTAGTAAAACCTGTTTGCAAAGCATGGGATCAAAGGGTTCAGCACTTGCCTTGGTTAACACAGTGGGAAGGGTCCTTCGCCGTGTCGGCAACATCACTCTAGTCGCCCGAGTCTAGCGCACTAGAAAATACGACAATAAATACAATGCGGAAAATATAATGTGTGCCAATGCAAATGAAAAATCATAGAACAGTAGGTTTTGATTTTATAAACATTTGAAAATTGAAAATTGATTTCATAATTTTTGAAGTTGTAGATTTAGAGATATGAAAATATAAGGATTAACTCCTACCTAAAAATAACAGAAAATAAAATTAATTCCAAAAATTACGAAAATTGGCAGAGGGGAAGATATGGATCTAATAAGGCTAGGAAAATTTGTTTGAATTGATTTGGATGAAAAATAAATTTTTGGTGTTTATTGGAAGTTTGTCATCAACATGCACGTCATGTACTGACTTGGTATTGCATGCGCCCGTTGAGATGAACAGACAGCAGGTAGCCGCGGCTTGCTGGGATAGCTGCCAGTGACCTGCGGTGCGGCTAGGTAGAAGAAAGGCACGAATGGAATCCTGACGACGCAAGGGACTCGCCGATGGCGGCGGCTCGGCCAGAGACGAGGCGGCGCGCAGTGACAGTACAAGCGGATCGGAGGCACGGTAGCACCTGGAGATGGCGCTCCGTTGTGAGGGAAGGGGCAGCGAGGGCTTAGGGAAGGAAGAGGAGGACTCGGGGATTCCAGAGAAGGGGGCAATGTCGAGGTCTCACCACAAAGAAACGACGATTCGATGAAGAGGGGCCGCGGACAAAATCCGGCGAGGTCTTCGGCGGTCAGATTCGTCGCGCTCGAGTGACCATTATCTGAGAGGTTGGTGGGGGTGGATTCATGTCAAAGATGCACAGGACGTGATTGAAGGACATGGGCCAATTCACGCCGAGCCAGCATGGGCGCGGGGAGGAAGAGAGACGGCTTGAGATCGAGAGATGCTACTTCGGCGATTTATGTAGGACGCCTCGGAAGGTTCTAGGATCTCAAATTTGGTAAGGTCGGAGAGGATAAGAATACGAAGGACGTGTTTTCTCAGATTTATGATCGCCTTGGCCGATTTTGCGCAGTAAGAAAGAGAGGAGGCGGCGTTGAGATCTGGACGGCGGCGGTGACCCAAAACAGCACACCGGTGGCGGCAAGGGAGACGGCGGGGTCTAGGAGCACCGTGAGGCCAAGGAGAACCTAGAGGAGGCACTCCCATGGAAGGAAACAGAATGCAATGGCGGCGCGACGTCGTGGCCAGCCATGGAGGAGAAGATGGCGCGCGGCGGTGGTGCTCCGGCCAAATTGGCCGCGGGGTTAAGTCCTAGAACACCTAGGGATGAAGAGGAGGACATGGGGATGGCACGGGAGGTGGCGGGGTTGAGTCTTACCATCTGAAAACGACGGATTCGACGAACTAGCGCAGCAGCAGATTCCGGCGAGGCCTTCGGCGATCCAATTCATCGAGCTCGGTCGAAGATTCTTCGAGCGCTTTATTGGGTTGGATTCGCAATGAAGATATCCAGGACGTCCTCGAACGGTTTTACGAAATTCGCATCGAGGCGGTGCTGAGGCGAGGAAGAGTAGAGACGGCCAAGAATCGGGCGGCTGACCTTCAGCCTTAGATTGCCAGAGCTACGGACCTCGGATCTGTGAGTTCCTAGGCAAACGGAACCGTGAGGAAGAAATCTAGGACGTTCTCAGACAGTTTGGATAGAGGAGTCTTACCCAGGTTGCAGCAGAAGAAAACGCAGAGAGGAAGGGTTAGCTTGCGAGGAGGGGTTATATAGAGATTGAAAGATGAATATTTGGAAGGGACAAACGGAATTGGACAGGAGGTGATCTCCTTGATCGTGGGAATTATTCTCATGAAGAAAGGGGAGGATTTTGGGGAGAGATTTCCATAGTTGCAGGGAGGAAGCTTCCTCCGTCTATTTGACAGAGAAGGCTGAGAGCAGATCGATCAGGGAAGAAGAAGGAAGGAGGGGAAGGGAGGAAAAAGGAAAGAGGAAAAAGAAAAGGAAAGAAAAAGAAAATTAGGTGGGGTCCACTTACAAGAGAGGAGTTGAATAGATAAATTAAATCAATTTATTTATCTGAGATTCAAATTATAGGTAAATAATTACTTTAGAGATTAAAATGCAAAATAATATTTAATAAATATAAAATTAGCAAAATTGATGTTAACACTTTTATTTTGCACAAATAAACCTTTTTGCAAAATTTTAAATAAATATTACACTTGCAATTAGATTTTAGAAAATTTTATTCTACAAAGCCTTTTAATAAGGAACATACTCATTTTCAAATATTTTTATATTTTTAAATTTTCATGCCATGCAATACATATGATTTTAGTTTTTGAAAATGAGGATGTTACATAGATGCATATCATTAGTAGGGTGGAATCAAGCTGAGCTTGAGCGAGCTAGGCCTAGCTTAGCTCGAGTTTGTTTAGGAAACGAGGTCGAGCTAAGCTAGGGTCAACTCGCCTGGATGACCAAGCTAGAACCTAGCTTAGGTCGGGCTTAGATGAGGCCCGTAAGGGCTTGTGTCACTCCGCTGTCGTTCTGCAAGCGCATGCCGCCTATGCAACACTCCGATCGAAACTTGGCATCGCCAATGAAAAGGAGAGGGCATGTCTTGCTCCAATCGAAGATCGTTGTTGCTGGTGAAAAGAAGAGGGAACCATGTTGGACAAGAGGAAGAAGGGTTTCACAGCAAGATCTGTTGTCTCCCAATCCCAATGCTCATTATCATCGGCCGCTGCAATTCATGCTGTCCAGAACCAAGCTCGCCGTTAGAGAAGGCACAACGATCTGCCATGAGCAGGAGGAGGGAGGTCATGGATGCGACTATGAGGAGGAGGAGAAATGGGGGCGGCCATGCCTATGGCTATGGGCGAAGAGGAGGAATGGAGCAGCGATGCCTGGTTGCTTGTGGCTGTGGAGTGGTCTGGGGTCTTGGTTGGGAGAAGATGACATATAGTTTGGTTTGGGAAGATGTTGGGTATAGGCCTAGGGAGGATTGTTGATATTGTGCTATGACTTATTGATTGATGGGAATGCGGTGGCTGGGCCGGCCTAGCTAAAATGAGCCCTCATGAGCCCAGGTGAGCGAGCTCGGCTTGGACTTATTTTCTCTTATGAGGTAGAAACCATGCTCCACTCGGGCTCGACAAATGAGCCCAACCCGAGCCAAATACCGAGCCGAGTCTGAACTACTCACGAGCTACGAGCTAAATTTCTAACCCTAGTCATGAGATTCTAAAAAAATTTACACAGAGACTGGACTACATACCGATCTGAAGTACTCGACGAATCGCGGTTCTTTGAACACAATGGATCGATACTCCTTGGTGGCCACCACGGCCATATCGTCCATGAGAGCGCGCCACTCAGGCTTGGGGGACACCGGCGGGTGCATGCCGTGCTCGAGCGTGGCCGCCGTGAAGCGCTGCAGGGTCCTGAAGCAGAGGTGCTCCTCCCCAAACGAGTGCTCGATGACCTCGCCCTGCACCGTCACGCGCAGCGACCCGTGGATGGTGTCCGGCGGCTGCGACAGGATGGCGAGGTGGGACGGCCCTCCGCCCCGGCCGACCGTCCCGCCCCGGCCGTGGAACATGGTGAGCTTCACGCCGTGGTGCTTCGCCACCTTCACGAGCTCCTCCTGCGCCTTGTACAGCTGCCACGCCGCCGAGAGGCGGCCGGCGTCCTTGCCGGAGTCCGAGTACCCGATCATGACCTCCTGCTTCCCGCCGATCCTGCTCACGTACCAGTCCACGGAGAAGAGCCGCGCGACAGCGGCCGGAGCCGCCTCCAGGTCCGCGAGCCTCTCGAACAGCGGGACGACCCGCAGCGGGCGCTTGACGTGGCACTCCCGCTGCAGGAGCTCGACGGCGAGCACGTCCGACGGCGCCGTCGCCATGGAGATGATGTACGCGCCGAAGCTGTCCGCGGGGAGCTCCCCAAGGACGCGGAACGTGCCGAGGACGTCGGCGACCTCGTCGCTCTGCGGCAGGTCGGGCCCGAACAGCGGCCGCTTGCCCCTCAGCTCGGACAGCAGCCACTCCTGCCGCCTCTACTCCGGCCACTCACGGTACGACCCGATGCCAAGGTACGTGGTGATCGCGTCGAGGGCGTCCGTGTGCCGCTCGGACTCCTGCCTGATGTCGAGCTTCACGAGGGAGAGCTCGAACGTGGACACCTGGCGCAGGAAGTCGAGCAGGCTCCCGTCAGCGACGGTCTTGTCGCCGCAGGCACACAGTGCTCGGTAGCACAGCTGAAGTGGCTCCAGAAACTGACATGATCATTGATCAAGAACACTCAATATTCAGAGGAAATTGGGGATGGAGGATGGACAGATCGCATCGATCGTGGCGTACTGCTGGTTTACCTGTTCGACATTGGTAAAGGTTGAGTCCTCTGGGATGTCAGAAAATCCAGTAGTCAGCAGATGCCGTGAACGTTCGCGTGTATAGTATAGTTTGTCCCTTACATAGCCGAGGATCACACGGTAGGGCTCATTTGGTGGGATTTGCATGCAGAACTCTGCATCAGCAAACTCATGTTCTTTTTTTTCATAAGGGTACTACGACCCAATTCCATTGCATTGAAACACAACGGAATTACAAAGAAACCGTCAACAGGAGAGACAACATAGTTAACCAGTTACAAAAGAGATATAGCACCTAGACAGTAAGGTTAACCAGATAAGCGGCGTCCAATGTATCAACAAAACAGGAAACTTAAGGCAAGAGACAAAAGGCCTGATACAACCATATTCTAATCCAAGTACTATCAAAACCCCAAACTTTAGACACAGCCGGACTCCGAAGCACAGCAATCTACTCGCGTCCATCTGGGCCTAATAGGTAATTAGTCTTCTTCTGCTCCAATCCAACCGTCAGGATATCATCCTGACCATTTGGTTCACCCTTTCATTCAATACATACTGATCATCCTCACCATAAAGACCTGCCCAGATTTTTACAAACGAACATACATTGTGCAAAATAGTAAGAAGAGATGACAGCTTCCAGTTTTCAAAACAGCAACGATTTCTAGCCAACCAAATTGCCTAGCAAACAGCAAAGATGCACACTCCAACTAAGTGCTCCCCTTTCGGCCAAATTTTTTCAAACCAGTTAATAGCTGAAATCAAAGAAGTAGGTCTCGAATTTGAATTGAATTTCCAAGCTATCATACTCCAAATCACTCTAGTAACAGGGCAAGTAAGGAATAAATGGTTGCAGTTCTCCAATTGATTACAGAAACAACAAACCGGACTACCCACCCAATTCTTTTTTTCAGGACATCTCTAGTTAAAATCGCTCTCAATTCTATGAGCCAACCAAACATCTTGATTTTCAAAGGTAGTTTATATTTCCAAATCTTACAAAGGGTCCTCGAAACAGGATGAATGGGAATAATTAGCATCTTATACATGTTAGACACAGAAAAATTTTCATTCTTGCCTTTAGGCCAACACACAGAATCTGGTTCATTTGAGAAATTAAAAGCCATACATTTCCCAATACATTCTTCCCAAGACAACTATTCCAAATCCGAAAACCATCTCCTAACACGCAGTTGCTAGTTTGTCCTTCTGGCATCTCCCACAGAAATAGATTGATCTTCGCAGATATGAAACAAATCTAGGTAAACAGTTTTTAAAGGAACACTAACCAACCAAGGATCCCCCCAAAAATCAGATTGGAAACCCCCATGAACTTTAATTTTCCTGCCCCTAAGATAGTGAGCTCTCACATATAAAATGTTTTTCCAAATGGATGAATCTGTGGAAGATGCCCTAATATGAGAAATAGGTCTATCTTTCACATACTTTTTCTGAACAAAATAATGCCATAACCCTCCTTTCTTTTCAATAATCCACCACCATTTGACAATCAAACTAATATTCATTTCTCTTAATCTCCTAACATTTAATCCCCCTCTATTTTTGGGACCACACACCCTATCCCAATTTACTAAATGATATCTTTTTTTTCGCAGATCCTCCTTGCCACAGAAATCTTCTTCTAATCATATCTATCTTTTTAATCACCACCAGGGGTAAAAGGAACATGGACATTACATAAATAGGCAGATTAGACAAACAAGCTTGCAACAAGATCAGTTTACCCCAAGGATAAATTTGAACTTTTCCAACCCGCTAATCTCTTCTCAAACTTTTGAATAAGGAAATCCCAATCTCTAACCCTAATTTTCCTTGTGTTAATAGGAACACCTAAATATTTAATAGGGAAATGACCAACCTTACGGGTGAAGATTTCAGCATAATCCAAATCAGTATCATCATCATAATTAATACTCACCACCTCACTTTTAGAAAATTTATTTTCAAACCGGACAGTTGTTCATATAAAGAAAGAATTAATTTCATATGCATAGCATAATACCTATCATGTTTCAGACAAATGATGGTATCGTCTGCGTATTGAAGGTTCACCAAACCTGATTCAAAAATATTGTCTGCCAAGCCCACTAACAACCTGTTTTGCTGAGCTAATTGAATCATTCTATTCAAGCAATCAGCCACTATATTAAATAAAAAAGGGGACAAAAGGTCACCTTGTCTTACACCCTTGTGACTAGTGAAATAAGAACTAATTCTTCCATTCACTTCCACACATAAGGTACCATTTCTGACCACTTTTTTAATCCATTCACAGAAAATAGGATGAAAACCTTTCAGAGCTAAGCAATCAAAAATGAAAGACCATCTAATTTTATCATAAGCCTTTTCAAAGTCTAACTTGACAATCACCCCTTTTCCATTTCTCCTAGTATCATGAATTAACTCCTGTAATAGTAAAACACCTTCCATAATGTTTCTTCCCTTCATAAAACCACTCTGATTCTTAGAAATAATCTGTCCCATGATAGTTTCTATTCTTAAAGTGAGAACTTTAGTAAAAAGTTTAAAAATGGTGTTTAGAAGACAAATAGGTCTAAACAAAAAGATCTTATCAGCTCCATCAACCTTAGGAATCAAAATTATTTTCCCATAGTTAAATCTATCCAAATCAGCCAAATTGTGATGAAAGTCTTGAAAAATTTTCAAAATATCATATTTGACAATGTACCAACATTTCAGATAGAATTCCACGGGGATTCCATCTAGCCTGGAGCTTTGTTCCTCCCCATGCTGAAAAGCGCAATCCTAATTTCTTCCTCAAAAAAAGGGGCAATCAAATTTTCATTCTCTTCCCTAGTAACCAGATCATCCCCTAACCAAAAGTTATTATGCAAAGAAAAACCACTCTCGACTGAAGCCCCAAACAAATCCTTATAGTATCTAGTGGCATATTCTAATAAGTTATCCTCCCCCTCAACTATATTGTCCTCATCTACAAAGAAATAATAGTTTTTTTTTCTCTTCTTGCCATTGGCAATTTTATGAAAATAGCTAGTATTATTATCCCCTTTTAACAGCCAACGAGCTTGAGCTCTAGAATTCCATTTAACTTCCTCATCTTCATAAATTTTCTGTAATTTACTCAAATATTCCACTTTTTTCACGATCTGTTCTTGACTTAATAAATTGTGCTCTTCCAACTTCTCAAATAAAGCCACTTGATCTTGCATAAATCTTTTTCTTTTCACTTGATGTCCGAAAGCACTTGCTCCCAACCTTTTAGAACACTTTTTAATTTTTTAATTTTGTAATGGAAAGTCGAAATACTATCACAGTCCCCATATCTAGAATCCCAAATTTTCTCCACCAAATCTACAAAGCCATCTTTCTCAAGCCACGTCATATCAAACCGAAATATATTACTTTTAACATTTGTGAATCTCCCAACCGTAAGGAACAAAGGACTGTGATCCGACATGCAACGAGGCAACTTTTGCACAATCACCGAAGAAAAAAGGTCTTCCCAACTAGAACTTATAAGCACTCTATCAAGTTTTTCAAGAAGAGGTATCGAATGTAAATTAGACCAAGTACATTTTCCTCCTAACATAGTAATTTCTGTGAGGCCATGCACATTAATAATAGAATTAAACAAATCACTCTCTCTGGAACTCCTGCCAACCTTATTTTTATCAGATAGAAATCTAAGAATATTGAAGTCACCCCTAATTAGGTAAGGACAATTAATATCAGATCAAAAGGAAGTCAATTCACTAAGGAAGGCCTCTTTCATATTAAGATGAGCAGCACCATAAATCACCAATAAATCCTATTTTTCTTAAGAGTAATATCCCACAAACTAAACTGCAAAATGAACTGACCCTTTCTAACACTCAACACATCAAGATAAGTACATGCAATACCACATAAAATCCCTCCCGATCTCCCTTTAGATTCTAATCAATACTAGTTAAAATTCCTGCCCGGGTCTATTTTTCTAAGAAACTCATCAGAATACTTACTCTTTTTTGTTTCCAACAAACCGATGAAATGTAATTTGTATTTAAAAATAAAGTCTCTAATAACACCATTCATACCTCTTTTGTGAATACCCCTACAATTCCAAAAAATGCCAGAGAGACTATTCATTATATTAAGGTTTTTTTCTTTTCTCTCAAAAGAATAGGACTTCTCCTTTTACCCTCATATCTTTTCTTATTTTGCCCCCATTTCCTACCCTTACTTCTACAATCTTTTTTGTCCAAAGGGTTCAAATCAAAATCTTCTTCTACCCAATCACTTATTCTAACAGAACTCAAACCCTTACTAACAAACTCTATCCCTTTGTGAATATTAACCTCTTTGTTATTTTAATAGATTTATCCAAATGATTTTGACACCCTTTGCGGTATAATTGGTGTCTAGCTATCTCTATATCCTTCAAAACATCAATTCTCTCCAAAATAGATTTATCACAAAGAATTCCCACCGAATTAGCAAATTTACAAATTGCATCAGAACAGCAAAAGAATTAGAAGTTTTAGAATTACCTTCCAGATTCCTTTTCCTTGCTACGACATCAACCTTGGACAGAATATGGCAGTGATCTCCTAGCAAACTCATGTTCTGAAATCGAGAACTTACTGAAAATGAGTTCATGACAACAGCACTGAAATAAGAAGAGGAGAACTCGCAAAAGCTCTTTCCACCGCAAAGATGTGCAACCAAAACTATGGTGTAAAATACTAATTTCGATGGCGAGGCAAAACAAACAGAAATAGCGATTCAGGTTCACTCTTGGATCAACACACAAACTCAGGGATAAACAAGTTATTTTGCTGTAGTTACCTATATAATGCTTGGTAGCAATCCTCGATGCACGGTGTAGTTCGTCAGGGATAAACAAGTTCGTCATTGCAACGCCACATAGAGAGCTAGAAATATATAAAGATGATGGCATCGTTTGAAACATACAACGAAAAGCAGCCGAAACAGGGAGAAACAAGATATGAATGATGAAGATATAAGTGAATAGATTTATGCAATACCTCAAACATCAGATCTTCTATCTGAGAGAAGTACAAGTTTGCAGCCATCATTCTGGCCAACAGGCATACATCCCTTGTCACCTCTGGTGTAACTCTGGAATTCCCTATATATCCAGGGACATCATTTCAGAAAGGTTCAAGAAAAACGAAAAAAATAATAAAACTAATAGCTCATACCACATTCATATTACAATTTTATGGAGAAAAACAGAGTCGGCCTCAAGCAAAAAATAACGAAGAGAAAAAAAAAACAACTAATTAGCAGTAGTGTAAAGAGAAGTGTTAATTACAATGCTATTCAGAAATTCAAATGCACCAATTTCCATCGAAAGTGCCATTGATACGCGAGAAATTTTATTGACTTGGTGCTTACTCTCTAGTAATACGAAGTAACCGCTCTTTGAAAAGATCACTGAAGCAGTGCATAATAGAGCAGCATGAGTATAGGGAAGTTTACCATCACGGTCACCACCCATCCATGAAGAGAACTGAATAAGAGGAGCATTGTAGGGGAGACGCTCATCGATCCCGATATTCTTGAGAGCTGTGTCCACATGACGCAAGAACTTTGGTACACCCTTTCATATGGTCTCATGGAAGTAGCTCATCCTGGCACGCATTTCATCCTGTGGAGTGGTCTGTGTTCTCTTGAATCTGCGAGAAAACAAGAGTTAGACCTAAATTTACCAAAATATGATAGTTAAAAAAGCAAGACAAAAAAGCAGATTAATACAGCCCTCTCCAACCTTTTCGAAAGGCTGAGCATAATATAACGAATAGAAAAATGGTGCTAGATTTTTTGCAGATTTGTAGTAAAAAAATAGCACTCAAATATTACCAAACTTAGCGACAAAGCAATATTTCTTTACAAAAAAGTCGTCACAAATTATTTTTTATCAGCATCCTAACCCAACCACTTTACTAGATACGAAGTGGTAAATCTTGATCGTGGTGGCAGTCCCAATGCATCCTAGTCAGTCATCTCTATAAGTGCCAACTAGAATAAAAACTGAGATAAATAGTTAGTTAAAGAGATGAGAGAAAAGTATCGCGTCTTATTTAGGAGACGGTATCCATCCGGTTTTTGAAAGCCAAAAAATGGTGAAAATTAGCATCGTGAGGAGATCACTATTTATTAATTTGTGGGATCAAGTGTGGCTGCCTTTTGTTTCTTGGCCATATATGTGTTTCCTCGTTGGATGCCTACTAGGATGGTCATTTCTAAATAGGCATTTATTAATTTCACTCACCTCTTAGAAACAACTAAAAAGACGTGCATTGGGAGTGAAGATGGTAAGTGAAGTCATGAGTCCAGCAGATTACCAAATCAATTACTTACAAATTTTTTTTCAGGGCAATTGCCTGCAAATACTTAGGGCACTATCAACGCATAGTTTCAACTAGTCGTTTCTTAACACGCCACACCATATAGAGATAGCTATAGATACAATTCTCCCAATGCACCGTATCTAGTAATTAATTTATCTTTGTCTTTTCTGTTCATGTATGAGTCTTCTAGAAGCAACTTTATGCTCTCAGTGATTTCTTCTCATTTCTTTTCCTTGTTTTTAGGATAGAGACCATCTCTTATACAAGAAATGAGTCTCTCTTCATTTATTACCCTCCACCTCAGCAATTCGTCCTACGTGGTAATTATAGAAACAACTGATGTTATTGCATTGTGAGTGCCCTTATAATCACACGATGTAGGCTGATCCTCTTGTCCTCTTCAAAAATGAGGAAAAAAGAATCTCTGTTTTGTTAAGTACAGAACCTAGTGAGGTCAACCAAGGGATCTCAAACAAGAACCACAGTGTTTGCAATTCATGCAAATGCAGACTCATTCTTTAGTGGAAAACCAAACTCAAGATGGACTTGAACTCTTCTATATTCTAGGGATTCAATAATTTTATGTTACTTACTTACACGTGTCATGCTCGATGTCTCTAGCCTATTCTATCAGTAGGAACTTGTTACAGCCACTACTAGAAAACTGACTTTTGATACTGGCTCATCAGTACCAGTTGGATTGAAACCGGTACTGATAGTGGTATCAGTACTGGTACATTGGCTACAGAGCCGTAGTGGGCTTTTAGTACCAGTTGGAACCACGAACCGGTACTGATGCCATCGCATTAGTACCGGTTCGTGATACGAACCTGTACTACCTCGTTTCAGGAAAGTTTAAAAGGAATATATATTCTATCTAAATCAGTACGCAATGGTGGGTGAGTTGGATAGAAGGGTGAGGCTGGAGTCACGAGGTTGTGGGTTTGAGTCCCGCTTCTTCCATACATCCTCAACATTATTAAACATTTCCTAATACTATCAGTACCGGGTGAGGGAACCGGTACTGATGCCCTTGAGCATCAGTCCCGGATAGCCTGTATGGGTTCAAAAACCGGTACTAAAGTCAGTTCCCAACCGGTATTAAAGCACAGTTCTATAGTAGTGAGCCTAAAGAGACCGGTTCAAAAACCGGTACTAAAGTTAGTTCCCAACCGGTATTAAAGCACAGTTCTATAGTAGTGAGCCAAAAGAGACTACTTCTCAGTTGTCAGGATATGGCGAAATCTTAGCATATACTACGTTTGTCAAGAGACGACAGAGGAGCAGAAACATTCAGATAATGTTGCGAGCACTTCTACAGTGCAGCTATATTATTGAATTAAACATACACTACTACAAAATACCACATCAGTGCCGGTTCGGAACTGGCATTAGTGCCGGTTTTTGAACCGGCACTGCGTAAGCGGCAATGATAACCCAGGTTATCACTGCCGGTTTTGAAACCGACAATGATAGCCTTATCACTGCCGGTTCTCGAGTAAAAACCGGCAGTGATAGTCCCTGCCAAACTGTATAAAAAATAGAAAAAATATTTTTTTATGCCGGGAATCTATACACTAATCATCTACCACCTATTATAGGTTATTAGGCCACATTTCGCGCAAAATACAAATGTTGCGTTACCTAGGACTCGAACCTGCAACCTCTCCACTCTACCCTCACCCTTCTAACCATCCCACCCACTCTCGCATTCTTACTTATATAGGATATGTATACCTTTTAACCTTTACTTATCAGTACCGGTTTTTGACAAGAACCGGCACTGATAATGAGTTATCACTGCCGGTGCCGGCAGTGATAGTTTGAAAATTGGGGGCGGGAACTCATTATCAGTGCCGGTTCTTGACAAGAACCGGCAGTGATAAGTTTTTTCACTGCCAGTTTGAAAATTGGGGCGGAACTCATTATCGCTGCGGTTCTTGACAAGAACCGGCGGTGATAAGTTCTTTCACTACGGTTGAAAATTGGGCGAGAGGCCTAAAGAACCGCATCGATAATGACTTATCACTGCGGTTCTTTTCTCAAACCGTAGTGATATTTCCTTTGTCGGTTTTGAGCAACGAACCGACAATGATAAGTCTTATCACTGCCGGTTCTCAAGCGCACAAGCCTCTGAGGCTTACGAACCGGCAGTGATAAGTTATCACTGCCGGTTTTGGTCTAACCGGCAGTGATTGGGGGCACGGATGACCATTTTTGTAGTAGTGATACACGACATATATGTACCCAACGTCTTACCTCCTAGAAGGTTAGAGTATATCATTAGACGAAGCAAAATAAATGATCTAAAATAGTCTAAATACATCTTTAAAATATCTGTTGTTATATCTGACGTGTTGCCTCTGGAGGAGTGGCACTGCCACCTAGCTTCAATAACAAAATAGCAACAACAGTAATGACAGTTTTGATATGTTTGCAACAATATAGAGGATATTTTCGGGACTTGCTATGTGTACGGGGCAATGAGAACCCCTCGAGATGGTAGTAAATAAAATTCTAATTAATCTACTCCCTCAATCCAGAATTCGTCAATTTCACCTTGACCATCAAGTTAATTTTATCATAATTTTAATTCAAAAGTTATAGAAAGTACAATATTGCAAATGTGTTTTTCTTGACAAATTTACTACCAACTACATAGGTAATACCTTTGGTCAAGAAAGAGATTATTTTAACATATTCTACAGTGGCATGTAACGAGTATAGTGACTACGTGACCAGTGAAACGTACACACCTCGCTCTGAAGAGCCTTGTCGAGCTCCTGCTTGTCGTCGGCCGTGATGTCCTTGGCGTACAGCTGCCTCATGCAATTCCGAATCCTGCACAGCGCAGACAAGAACAAGACCAAAAATAAACATATATACATAAACACTAATTTCATTGCATAAAAAAGGCACCAATTTCAAATTCAATTTGGTAGCAGTAGAATGCAAATTTCAATCATGAAGTAGTTGGCAGATCGATCGACTCGACCTTGCGTGCTTCTAGAGGAGTGACCTCCGGATGGACTGCGTGGGGTGCGCGGTGAAGACGAGGTCGACGGTCTGGTTCTTAAGCGCGTCGAACACCTCCTCCCGGGACTTGCCGAGGTCGGAGACGAGCCTCTTGAGGGTCTCCTCGATGTCGGACTCGGTGGTGGCGGAGGCCTCATCGGCGAAGTCCCACCGCTTGAGCTTGTTCCGGCAGCGGTGCGCGATCTGCACCTCCTCGGCGAGCGCCAGCCCCGTGAGCCTGCCCCCGAGCTCGTCCAGCCGCGTCGCGTCCCGGTCGCCCTCGTACTCCGCCGACAGCTCGTAGCAGTCCTGCACCTGCGGCGGCAGCCATGCATGCTGTCGAGCGCCGGCTGGTGAAAACCGGAACCCGCGAGCCGGAGCTTCTTTCTTGCGAAAAAGAAGATGCATGGTTACGAATTCGCAGAGGAGCGGGCCGTGGAGGTCCTGGAGGATGTCGAGGAAGCAGTAGACCGAAAAGGACATCGTACTTGATAAGCTTGTCGTCCCTAGAGAATGTCGAGGGAGTGGTCGACTGAGAAGGACGTCATACTCGACGAGCTTGTCATCTCTACTCGAGTAGGGACGACAAGCTCGTCGAGTAAGACGCCCTCCTCGGTCGATCGCTTCCTCGACATCCTACAGGACCTCTACGGCCCTAGGGACGACAAGCTCATCGAGTACGACGCCCTCCTCGGTCGACCGCTTCCTCGACATCCTCCAGGACCTCCACGGCCCGGGCTCCTCCGCGAATTCGTAGCCAGGCATCTTTTTCGCAAAAAAGAAGCTCCGGCTCGCGGGTTCCTATTTTGACCAGTCGAGCGCCCCCGGCAAGGTCTCCGACCTCAGCAAGTCCCGGGAGGAGGTGTTCGACGCGCTTAAGAACCAGACCGTCGACCTCGTCTTCACCGGGGACGCAGTCCATCCGGAGGTCACTCCTCCAGAAGCACGCAAGGTCGAGTCGATCTGCCAACTACTTCATGATTGAAATTTGTATTCTACTGCTACCAAATTGAATTTGAAATTGGTGCCTTTTTTATGCAATGAAATTAGTGTTTACGTATGTTTATTTTCGGTCTTGTTCTTGTCTGCGCTGCGCCGGCCGGATTCGGAATTGCCTGAGGCAGTTGTACGCCAAGGACATCACGGCCGACGACAAGCAGGAGCTCGACGAGGCTCTTCAGAGGGAGGTGCGTACGTTTCTCTCGATCGTCATGTAGTCAACTATATATACTCATTACTATGCCACTGTAGCACTACTACAGATCTGGCCGTCAGTACCGGTTCACAATGGCCATCAGTACCGGTTTATGGTTTTTAAACCGGTACAGGCCATCCGGGACTGATGCTCCATGGCATCAGTCCCGGTTCTCTCACCCGGTGCTGATATAGTATCAGTAAAGGTTGGAGGCCACACATGGCTTTAGCCCGTGCCTCGCCGAAGCCCCGTCGATCAAGGTTGGAAGCACCAATCGGTACTAATAACTTATTGTTCAGTCGGTTGATTCCTCCAACGCATCGAAAGCAGCACACGTAACTTTAGCCGTGCCTCGCCAACCCAGATCGACGGTTGGAGGCCCCAATCTGGTCTTGATAAGTCATTATTGATCCCTGTTGGTTCCTCGACCGCATCTTGAGCGAGCACCACTGAGCTATATATAATATATATATATATATATATATATATATATATATATATATATATATATATATATATATATATGCGTGTGAGGTAATATATATTATATATGTGTCTGTGTGTGTTAAGTCTAATATTATTTTATATATATATATATATATGTGTGTGCTAAGTCATAATTAATTAAAGCACATATAATCAATCATGCATAATTAACTGATAATTAAATCACAGAACTTTTATTAATAACTTTAATTACAACTATTAGGTATCACAATGAATCAATCATGCCTATATATAGTACACATACAGTTCACATAACATTCATTACAACTTTAATTACAGAACGTTCATCGTGATCTTTTATGTGCATCGCTCTTGGTAGCCGTAGATGTCGACCCCGACAGTTCACCGGTCTTTATCGAAGGGCCCTGCCTATTTGCCGCTGGAACGTGAAACTCGCCTCTTGGATTGACGACCTTATCGAAAATCCAGCCGACGAGTTGTTCTTGGATCGCTCTCACGGTCGCCGGCGAGAAATCGGACACACATTGCAAGTCGCTAGCACCTCCGGCCAGGATGTGCATAATATGGTACACATAGTAGCCGCATAAATTGGTGCCCGACGGCTGACGCCAGATTTGTGGTGAAAAAAGCTAACAGCGTGAAATGGATGCATGGAAATGAAGTTAACTAACTTGAAAGCTACCCTCATGGCATACATACTCGAGAGGCAAGTGTAATATCGAATTCCTCGTTGAATTCGCCCATGGTTTCAGTACGGAACCGTGCGAATGCACTACACACGTGATTACAAATTGAACATGATTAGAATTTGTTTAAAACGGAGTAGAACGAGCACAATAATGGAAAGAACAAGAATACCGGTTGAGAATGTCAATCAAGTTTTGGTACTTTTCAACTGGTCTCTTGAGCGAGTCTATAACTGTGATCATGCTATGATCTAGCTTGATAATGAGAAGAATCCTGTGAAAGTTGTACATATATATGGCAACGTAGGTAAGTAATTAGTTCTAACATCGTGTTGTGGAAAAAGATTAAAACGAGGCGGTACGAAAACACTTACTCAAAGTTGTAGGGTAAAAGTATCTTTGAATGATATTTTTGAACTATTAGCCCGTTGTATATGTTGGTCTCTGTATCGCCAGGGGATAATTGAACATTTGTCTCATTGATAACTAAAGGGTCAAGGAAGCCTGTGTTGAGAGTAGAAACACTTTTCCATCTTTCTATCTCCATTCTATATAAGAAGAAATTAGTTAGGCTTGCAAGTTAGTATAGTGCAAGGGCCCGCACGGTGGATTTTTGTAATTAAATAAGACACTTACAGAGTCCAGCAACTCAACATGGACACGTCGATGGCGTCTGACTGGTATAGCTCGTACATTACTGGCCATTGGACATAAAATTCACTGTCGCCGTGAAAAAAATGTTCTTCCTTGTACTTGACGGCAAATGACGGTAGGCCATGCTTGAACGCATCCAGGTATCATTCATAGAATTGGCACATCCTTGTTGGTAGCTGGCCAATCTCCTCACGCCTGACCAAGGAAGCGCCTGGTGTAAATTGCCATCTGCCTTCTACAGCTTCAATCTGCATGTTGCCTAATATTTGCTCTGGGTGAAGGCCAGTTTCTTCGATGAATTTTTGCATCTCCTTGGCCTTCTGATCAACTGATGACGTCGTCTTCTTTGACGTCTTTTTCTTGGACCTTTCCTTGACCAATGTGCGCCGTAGTCGATACACGAGGTTTTTCCTTTTGTCCTTCAAATTTTTCACTTGTCCTCAAGCCTTTTAGAAATTCTTCCGCATCAGTGAACCTTCTTCTCTGGTGACTTGGGTTTAAAAATTTAGTGACCTCGGCTCGACTACTTTCTCGGTCTCCGCCTCCGTCATATCGTCGCCCGCTTTGCAAGTGCAGCCCGACTTCTTGGGTTGGGTGGACCTCGTCCTCTTCTTGAGTCTTTGGCGAAATGGGGCTTGCTTGTCTTGGGCGGCGATGTTGGAGTTGGAGTTTAGCGTCTTGAGGCTTGGTGCAGAGACGAGCTTCTTCAGGAGGCATCTCCTTTGGTGACGATGGAGGTGATGACGGACCGCTTATGTGTGCCGGAGGTGATGAAGGTGTTGGAGAGGACACGTCCATGTGATCTTAAAAAATAATGTACTTCTTCCGCCATTGGATGAAATTGTGGATCGCCTCTCCTAACCCGTAGTCCGTCACCTCCGGAATTTCGAGGTCCAGTCCTTGCACCCTGGGCATACCTCCTCCACCGAGACCCTGGTGTAGCCCGGCATTATTTGTTGGCCATGGATGACCAGCCCTGGCTCCACCGGGTCAGCCATGCCGTGAGCCACCTTGAAAGAGATGTTCCTCACTTGGACGTGCAGCTCACAAGGTGTCCGCTGCGTAATGTCGTCCACGGGCCAATGGCCCAAGTCCACTTCGGGCAACCCACCGGAAGCACAGCTGCTTCGCCGCCTTGAGGGACTAACGAGGTCCGGATTAGCAGGAGGTTCCTGGCCCGCATCTAGCCGTTGGCTCAAGGCTAACTGTACCTGTCTTTGGATCTCTTCTTTCATGCTCCGTTGTGTTTGATTCAGGCGTTCTTCAAGCATTAGGAGCTGTTGTGTCTGTCGGGACTTGCTTCTCACCCGACTCCTATAGGTATCGGCGTCCTTAGCGAACCCAATCTTCCACGGAACGACGTCAATGCCTCGTGTACGTCCAGGGTGCTCCGGGTTTTGTAGGGCCCTTGTAAGCTCGTCGTTCTCCCTGTTTGGCACGAAGGTGCCCCGGGAAGATTCCTCGATCGACTTTACAAGTCTTCTGGCCACATCTGTCAGCACATTCCCGAACACCGTGTTTCCATCATCGTCAAGGCCACCGCCGTGAGTATAGAACCAGCTCTTCGCTCTGTCTGGCCATTCCATTGTCGCGGGTGCGACACCCTTCGCTAGCAGTTCCTGTTCCCTCTTCTCCCATCTGTGCATCGCCTGGCGGTAACCAGCAGGGCCGAGGTGGTGGTGGTATTGCTTCTTCTGAGTATTCTGGCTGTTCCTTTCGGTCAGACTTTGACCTTCATTCGAATTCTTGTAGTTCACGAACGCATCCCAGTGATTCTGCAACTTTGGGTACTTGTTGAAGTCAGGAATTCGGTTCTTCTTGACGTACTCCGTGTTCAACTTCTTTTTATATGTTTGGAATGCGATGACCATCTTCTTCAACGTGTAACTCTTCACCTTCTCTTTGGTCCCTTGGGGGAAGGTGAATGTCTCCTTCAGGTCGGTCCAGATCATGTTCTTCGTATCTTCAGGGACATTATCCCATCTCACGATGCTAATTGGCACATGGTCCCTGACGTGGACGCCGCATGCCGAATTGAACGGCCCAAGCGCCCCTAGGGGTGCAAGAGGTTGGCCGTTATCGCCGACTTCGGTGATAACATGTCTTGCCTTCGACTTCTTATTTGAACCTCGCTGACGTGATTGGCTACTCGATTGAGTGATATGAAAATATGGTACAATAATGTCTACGTGTTAGAATGTTGGCTTAGCAAGATGGTGGAACCGGCATATACACATTCGATCTAATTACCATGGTCGTCTCAGCGGCCTCGGGAGCCTCATCGGTCTCGACGAGCCTTAAGTCCACGACAGGCCTTGCGGCCTCGATGGAATCATCGAGCTCGTAACCATCTTCTCCCGAAATCAAACTTCTCATGAACTCGTCTCAATCAAACCCTTCTCCCGCCATCGTAATTTCGTAGTCTATAAGAAGGCATTGAAAATTAACGAAAAAAGATTAACAAAAGTATTCTTGCATATTTCACATATACTTATATATTTCACGTATACTTGTACATAAACGGGTGACAACGAGGAGGGCGGTGGGGAAGATGAGGACGGCGACAGCGACGAGGACGGTACATACATTACATTTCACAATTAATTGACATACATCTCAGAATTCAAATTTGCTATAAAATTGGCATATACATATACATCTCAAAATTCATATAAATAAGATACAGAGGTCAGAATGTCTTCCATTATCTAAAAACTAGTACATACAAATAAGATACAAGATACACTATTCGATCACATTTATTGAACGGGATATCTTCTCCAAGGTTACCGATGATGTTAAAATAGAGCGTTTCCAAATGATGAAGACCCTAAAATAATATTATAAGGTACTATTTCCATCATTCCATGCTCATTTTATTCATGCTATGTTTTATTTTTTTCATGTAAGAATTTATATCTTCGACCAATTATTTGGCAATTTAACTACTTTACTCCCGCTTCAAATCTGGCTCCGCCATCGCGTGAGGTTTGGGCATTTAAATCGAACACTCTGGGCGCACCGTGATTGTGCTCTGTTGGCCGCGCCAGCCTCTGCCGGTCGTGCCGCTGTGTGTCACGCCTCCGTCATGCTTGCCCGAGCCCGCACTCATCGTCCCATGCTCGCTGGCCTGCACCTTGCCGAGGAGCGAGGAAGGGAAGGAGAGAGAGCACAAGGAGCACCTTACTAGGGGGTCGTCGGAGGCGAGGAAGACGGCAGTATGCGGGGTCGTCGGTGACGGGGAGGACGGCGGCGCTGGGTCGTCGGAGGAGAGGAGGACGGCGGCGCGTGGGTCGTCGACGGCGGGGGCTGAAGGCGGCGTCGGCGAGAGAGGTTGGAGACAATAAAACAGTTATGCCTCCAACCTCTCTCGCTTTAGAATTTATATGATGGTGGCATCAGTCCCGGTTGGTATCATCCACCAGATCGACCACACATCGATCCCGTTGGTTACACCAACCGACCAACGCCACATCGGTGGGTGCCCTAGGAACCAACAATCCCGATTGGTATCACAAACCGGGATGGAATGCTCCCTTAGTCCCGGTTGAGGAGATCAACCGGGACGGAATCTCCCTTAGTCCCGCTTAATTACACCAACCGGGACTGATTTGCCAAAAAAGGCGCGAAGCCGGGAGCCCGCTCAGCAAGACGCCGCTAGCAACCTCACCGACTTGTGGGCCCATCTCGTAGGTCCCACTGTCGTTGGTACTAATTTGCTATTAATATCTCGAAAATTATAGAAAACTGTAAGAAGGCTTGAAATTTCTCTTTAATTTTTCAAATTTTAGTATAAATTTTCACTTTTCATATAAATTCAATTATTGCTTCATTGCTTACTAAAAAATAATAAATCATACTTATTCCACACTAAACTGATTTCAAAAAATAAAATAAATTAATAATTCACATATTCTTTACAATTTAATTTTCCAACCATCTTAATACAGATTTTCACCTTTTTATATAAATTCAATTATTGCTTCCTTTCTTAATAAAAAATCATAATTCATACACAGGTTTAATTGCTAACATACTTTGTAATTTATGGCAAATTACTACCACTGACATGTGGGAACCATAAGTCCGTGATCTCCATTTTGGGGATGTAATCCCGGTTGGTGTCTCCAACCGGGACTACGTAAATCCCGGTTGGTGTCTCTAACCGGGACTATGTGGGAATTCGAAACGACGCAATGTTGGCGCGAACCGGGGAGCCGCCTCTGCCTCATCCTCTGCCTCTTCCTCTGCCTCTGCCAAGAGGCCTCTTTTATAAAACCGACGATCTTCCTCTGCCTAATTAACCGTCTTCCTCTGCCGCGCGCCTCTGCCTCTTCGATCAATGGCGTCTTCCTCTGCCTCTTCCTGTTCCTCTAACTCCACCCCACCACCATCACCGATGCCTGCGGGTCTGCCTCCACCGCCGCCGCCGTCTTTCGAGGACGAGAGTCCCCCTCGGAAGCGCATTCGTCGCAACCGGCCGAGGAAGGAGTCCTTCTTCTGCCCGGCGGAGTTGTCGATGTCGGACGAGTTGTCCGATGACGACGAGGACGAGTAGGAGGAGGACGACGAGCCGGAGAAGGAGGAGGAGGAGGACGACGACGACAACGACGCCTCCGACGATGGCGCCGACGCCGACGACGAGGAGGAGGAGGACGACGAAGACAACGATTAGTTATTAATAATAGAAATTAATTATTAGTTAATTAGTATATTATTAGAAATGAGCTTTTAGCATCTTTTGTGGTAACCTGTGGGACATTGTACAGGGTACCATTATTTGTAAATTATTATAATGGTTTAATATATGTACATTTCCTATAATATATGTTGTTTTTGGACTCATAAGATTTGTCCTCACATTTTTTGAACCTATTACTCTTTTTCTACAAATTTTTATATATTTATTCACAAATACATTCATGTACCATAAATTAAAAATCAAAAGTATAAAACATTCTGTATAAACTATAAATTCTGATACTAAAGAAAATCACATTGGAAGTTCTTTGTAATACACCGACTTCTCCTTTCAATTTATATGATGAGGAATCGATCCGTTTGGTGTCATACACCGGGACTAACATCACATCAGTCCCGGTTGGTGTATTACACCGGGACTGCTTGTTCATATCAATCCCGGTTGGTGTAACAAACCGGGACTGAATGCTCACTTGGTCCGACAGATTACACCAAAAATAAAGGAATACAACGGCGCGAGCCGGGCTCGAACCCGTGATCGCACCGGGGAGCCCACGCTCAAGCGCACGCTGCTAGCCAGGGGAGAGGAGGGGGTTTTGATCGGTTCTTCTCGGCACGAATCTTGTTTGTACCCTTCTTAGGAGATAGGGATCAGCTCACTGACATGTGGGCCTATCTCTGGTGGGTCCCACATGTCATTGGTACTAATTTGCCATTAATTTCTCGAAAATTATAGAAAATTGTTGGGAGCCTTAAAATCTCTTTAATTTTTCAAATTTTATTATAAATTTTCACCTTTTATATAAATTCAATTATTGATTCATTGCTTACTAAAAAATAATAACTCATACTTATTCCACACTAAAATGATTTTCAAAAATAAAATAAAATAAAAATTCATATATTCTTTACATTATTATTTTCCAACAAATCATACTTATTAATCTGATTTTCACCTTGTTATATAAATTCAATTGTTGCTTCCTTGCTTAATAAAAAATCATAATTTATACACGGGTTTATATAACACGTTCGACTTATTTGCTAACATACTTTGTTTTTACAAGTGATCCTTCATTATGATCGTGTCGTACATAGGGGGATTCCTCTATATCATTCAAGATAGTAATGTCTACAGCCACCATAAAAGGAGGTAGCTCGTCGAACTGATTATACTCTTCTTCATCTGTGACTCCCTCAACTCCGACGATCCTTCTTTTACCTGGAAGAACCACGTGGCGCCTTGGCTGATCGCTAGTCTTCTACTTCTGCTTGTTATCTTCGGTAGGCTTGTCCTTCTGCTTCTTGCTTTTAGTAGGCCTGTCCTTCTGCTTTTTCGGTCTGCTGTTCATGTCCATCACGTAGAATACCTGTGTCACATCATTTGCGAGCACGAACGGTTCATCCCTATAGGCCACTTGCTTGAGGTCCACGGTTGTCATACCGTACTCGTCGATCTCAACGGCTGTCAGTTTGACCCATTGGCACCGAAATAGAAGGATTTTTAAAGGTCCATACTCAAACTCCCAGATATCTTCTATGTAACCATAGTAGGAGTCCATCTTTCCATTTTTGTCCAAGGTATCTATACGGACGCCACTGTTTTGGTTGGTGCTCTTGCTATCCTGGGCAGTCGTGTAAAATATGTACCCATTTATCTCATACCCATGGAATGATACGATTGTCATGGATGGTCCCCGAGCCAAGAGTTTCAACTGTTCATTGTCTGTCCGAGAGCCCATCAGTTTCTTTTGTAACCAACCACCGAAACGATCCATTTGCTCTAGTGCGATCCACTTTTCTGACTTCTCTGGGTACTGGTCGCGTAGAATCATCTTATGTTCATGGATAAACTGAGCCACTACAGTTGCTTGTTTCAAGACTGTGAAATATGCTTGTTTAAATAAAAGTAGATCGTCGCTAAAGAATTCTCTTCTCCCTAAAGTTCCTTTTCCCCGTAGCCTCCCCTCATGGCGTGAAACAGGGACGCCAATCGGATTTAGCTCATCAATGTAGTCGACACAGAACTCAATCACCTCCTCTGTGCCAACACCCTGTGTAATGTAGCCTTCTGAACGAGACCGGTTCCGAACATATTTCTTTAGGACACCCATATACCTCTCGAAAGGGAACATACTATGCAGGAACACGGGTCCGAGAATTTCTATCTCTTTGACAATGTGGACCATGAGATGGACCATAATATCAAAAAAGGACGGAGGGAAGATCATCTCAAGGCTGACCAGACTATCGACCATATCATCCTGCAGCTTAGATAAGTTCCGTGGTTCGATGACCTTCTGTGACACCGCGTTGAAGAACGAGCACAGCTTTACGATTGTCCCTCGTACCCAGTCCGGCAGAATACCTCTCAGCGCCACTGGGAGCAACTGTGTCATCAACATGTGACAGTCATGTGATTTCAGGTGTACTATCTTATTCTCTTCGTGTTGATGAGTCTCCTTATGTTGAAGAGTATCCGAAGGACCTTCACACTGTTCAAGAACTTAATCATGTTTTTTTCTCTTCCTTGCTCAAAGTGTAGCTTGCAGGGTGGAGGTAATGTTGTCCTTTCGCTCTCTTTTCTGGATGTAGGTCGTTCCTGAGTCCCAAGAGATGTAGGTCCTTCGTGCAGAAGTGTATCTTTTGATTTACCGTACATATCTAGGAAGCCTAGCGAGTTCACGCAGACATTCTTTGTGATATGCATGAAGTCCAGTGAGTGGCGGACCTCTAAGTCTTTCCAGTAAGGTAAATCCCAAAATATTGACTTCTTCCAAATGGGTTTCGTATGACCTTGTTCAGTCGGGACAGATTTTCTACCAGGACCCTTTCCAAATACTACTTTCAGATCCTTTACCAGAGAAAATACAAGTGTCCCACTGCGATGCAGGGGCTTTTTACGTTTCTCTTACGTCCCATCGAAATTCTCACCCTTCCGTCAGAACGGTGCTTCAAATAGAGGAACCTCGGTGGCCCATGTACACGACCTTTCGGGAGTTTTTCAGATACTTGCTGTCCGTATCCTCTAAGCCTTTGGATGCGAGCTTTATATCCTTTGATAGATAGGCTGACGACAGTTACCAAAATACAGCCGGTCGTTGATGGTTCTGAATAGCAATGCACGTAGGGTGAAGTGCTCTCTTTTGTACTCATCCCATACACGTACACCATCGGTCCACAGCGTTAGCAGATCTTCTAACAACGGTTTGAGGTACACGTCGATGTCGTTTCCAGGTTGCTTCGGCCCTTGGATAAGCAACGGCATCATAATGTACTTTCGCTTCATACACAGCCGAGGAGGAAGGTTGTAGATACATAGAGTCACGGGCCAAGTGCTGTGACTGCTGCTCATCTCGCCGAATGGGTTCATCCCATCCGTACTCAACCCAAACCTTATGTTTCTTGCATCCTCAGTAAAGTCCGGGTATTTTCTATCGACTTTCCTCCGTTGGGAGCCATCAGCGGGGTGCCTTAGCCTTCCGTCGTCCTTACGATCTTCTTTGTGCCAGCGCATCATCTAGGCATGCGCTTTGCTCGCAAATAAACACTTCAACCGGGGGATTATAGGGAAATACCAGACCACCTTAACGGGGGGTCTCTTCTTCTGACGCTGCCCCTCTTCCTCGCCTCGGTCATCATGCCTAGTTTTATACCTCGAAGTTCTGCACACCGGACAAGCTTCCAAATCCTCGTACTCATTGCGATACATGATACAATCGTTCCGGCATGTATGTATCTTTTGTACCTTCAACCCCAAAGGCAGACAACTTGCCTGGCCTCGTACGTAGTTTCAGGCAGCGTGTTACCCTCTGAAACCAACTTCTTTATGAGGCATAACAACCCGTCGAATCCCTTATCAGACAATCCAGTGGTCGCCTTCCACTACATGAGTTCTAGCGTGGTACGCAATTTTTTGTGGCCCTGTCGGCAGTTTGGGTACAATAGTGTTCTATGGTCCTCCCATAGGTGCTGGAACTTTTCGTAATGTCTTTCATCGATGTATTCTCCCTCTCCATCAAGCAGCATCTGTTCTAGGTCATCATCGCCAAACTACCCAATTTATTTTCGAAAGAACCGTGTTGGCCAGCATCGGGGATATTGTTGTCCCCCTGCTCTTCTTCTTCTTCAACATCTTCTCGTATAGTCTCTTCTTCATCATGCTTGGTCCAACAGGTATAGTTTGGCATGAAACCTCTTGAGAGCAAATGGAAGTGAAGGTGGCTGGATTTTGGCCACTCCTTCTCATTCTTGCAGTCTATGCATGGACAACATATGTAGCCTGACTTCGTGTATGCATCGGTTGCACGAAGAAAAGCTTGCAAACCCTGCAAGAACTCCAGGGTGCATCGGTCCATGTACAACCATTGCCGGTTCATCTACATTATGTTACATCAAGGCAGCTATTAGCTCATTTTCCAATAATGAATTTTTTAACATTTCGCAAATTTCAAATTAAACCAATATTAAATTTATTTAAAAATTCTTCATCGATCGATGGAACCAAAACCTAAATTTGAGCTAGATCCACACATTCAACGCGAGCTACATCTAATCCAAGCAAATTCCAAACTTACACAACAAGTTATTGCAACCTACATGAAAAGATCGAGCTAGCTTTCTACATTCATAATCTTTCATCAATCATGAGAAAAACTCAAATTTTCTTCACATTTCAAGCAAAGAAGAAGCTCCATTTTACACCAAATGTAGTGAGAAACGATGTTACTAACCTTGGTTAACTTGGCTGGGAGTAAAATGACCAAAATTTTGGCAAAGACCTCCCTTTCTTGAAGCTCTTGGTCAAGGCCAGACTTGTTCTTGATCGATCATGAGAAAAGATCAAATTTTCTTCACATTTCAAGCAAAGAAGAAGCTCCATTTTACACCAAATGTATTGAGAAACGATGTTACTAACCTTGGTTAACTTGGCTAGGAGTAAAATGACCAAATTTTGGCAGCACCTCCCCCTTTCTTGAAGCTCTTGGCCGGCGCTGCACTGTTCTTGATCGATCATGAGAAAAGATCAAATTTTCTTCACATTTCAAGAAAAGAAGAAGCTGCATTTTACACCAAATGTAGTGAGGAACTATGTTACTAACCTTAGTTAACTTAGCTGGGAGTAAAATGACCAAATTTTGGCAGCACCTCCCCCTTTCTTGAAGCTCTTGGCCGACGCTGCACTGTTCTTGATCGATCATAAGAAAAGATCAAATTTTCTTCACATTTCAAGCAAAGAAGAATCTCCATTTTACACCAAATATAGTGAGGAACCATTACTAACCTTGGTTAACTTGGCTGGGAATAAAATGACCAAAATTTTGGCAGCACCCCTCCCCCTTTCTTGAAGCTCTTGGCCGGCGATGTTCTTGATCTGGCAGTGTGTGGGGAGGAGGCGGGGAAGAGGAGTGTTCAAATAAGGCTGCTTAGTACCGGTTTAAGATAGCAGCCTGTACTGATGCTGTAACATCGGTCACGGTTCTTATAACCAACCGGTATTAAGCAGGCCGAGTTCCGGTTGGTGTAACCAATCGGTACTAATGTTGGAGAATCAGTACCGGTTGGTTTCTTCAGCCGGTCCATGTTATGGAAGGCCTGTACTGATTCTCTAACATCGGTCCCGGTTCTTGTAACCAACTGGTATTAAGCAGGCTGAGTTCCGGTTGGTGTAACCAACCGGTACTGATGTTAGCGAATCTGTACCGGTTAGTTTCTTCAGCCGGTCTATTTCAATGCAAATCGGCATTTGCACATATATATCACCAATTCTTTGCAAAAATCACAATTTCAAATTGAAGAAAAAGACTTAACACCGAACCATAACTCATTTGATGAACATTTGCATAGGTCACCAATTCATTGCACAGATCACCATCTCACATATTCATACTTGTACTCACTTATTGATGAACATTTTTGCACATATCAACAATTCATTGCACATATCACCATTTCATCATAACTCATTTCATTGCACAGATCCCATTTCTCAGATTCATACTTGTACTCATTGATTCACAGATTCACAGATTCATACTTATACTCATTGATTCACAGATTCATCACATACATACATAATTAAACACTGATCTCATTGATTCCATCACAAAATAGTTCATCACATACTACATAACTAAACTACATACATACATAATAACTAAACTACATACATAATTAAACTAAGCATCAACTATATTTTAGTCATCCTCCTCCGTCATCAGCGCCTCCCAGTCGATTTCGTCATCGTCGACCAGAGGACGAGGAGCAGGGGGGAGGACGAGGCGGTGTACGCGGCGTGGGATCCTCACCTCCATGTGCATCTGATCCTGGAAGCTTGGTGGTGGCAACAGCGGCGGCAGCAGCGAGCCCAGTTCCTCCCAGCTGCGAGGTTGATATGGTGGCACCCAGTAGATGGGGCGCCGGTGGCGAAGCCCTCCATGCCTCCTCCAGTTGGTGCTGCGCGCCGAGGGTGCGGGCGGAGGTGGCGGGCGGCGACGAGGTTGCGGCGGCGGAGGTGGGTGGGCGGCGCGGCGGTTGCGGCGGAGGAGGTGGATCGCCTGCTCTGGCGGTGGAGGTGGATGGGCTGCTTGTTGGCGGCGGATGTTGCAATGGAGGATGGGGATTGCAAGTCGCCCTGCAGGTCTTGAGGCGGCGAACCATGGTGGAGGGAAAGTGGGCGGTTGCGGCAGAGGAGAGAAGATCGAAATGGTGCGGTACTGTTCTCCATGTGGATGGAGGGGAAAAATATAGGGGAGGGAAAGATAGATGGTCAGATCCATTAAACACACGGCAAATTCCAATGCCGCAGTCAAATGTGATCGATTAAACACACAAAGCAAATTTCAATGCAGAACTGCAAAATCCAATGCGAAATCAATAAAAACAAGTTATAATGAACCGAAGGAAAACCAAGGAACTGCAAAAGTTTAGGAACTGAAGAAAACCAGGGATGAACTGAAGCCGAGGTGGGAGCTAGGAAGAAGAAGAGTGGGGCTAGCCGCTAGCCGAGTAGGCGGGGTTCAAATTAATACCGGTTGGTTGCACCAATCTGTACTGATGTTACAGGTTGGTGCAACCAACCGGTACTAAGCAGACCCCGGGCTAGCTAGCCTGCTTAGTACCGGTTGTTTACACCAACCTGTATTCATGTTTAGAGCATCAGTACAGGTTGGTGTAAGCAACCGGTACTAAGCAGACCCCGGGCCAGCTAGCCTGCTTAGTACCGGTTGGTTACACCAACCGGCATGGATGTTAGAACATTAGTACCGGTTGGTGTTTTCAGCCCATACTGATGTTCCCCTCAGACCAGTAGACCGTTGAACCGGGATTGATATAACTGTCAGTCCCGGTTCATGCATAACCGGTACTGATGTGCCGGTATGAAAGGTCATTTTTGTAGCAGTGTAGAATATGACAAAATCATCTCTTTCATGACCAAAGGTATTACCTATGTAGTTGGTATACGAAATAGTACAAGTTAAATTTGTCAAGAGAAACACATTTGCAATACTGTACTTTTTATAACTTTTGAATTAAAATTATGATAAAATTAACTTGATGGTCAAGGTGGAATTGACGAATTCTGGCTGGAGGGAGTAGATTAATTAGAATTGTTATTTACTACCATCTCAGGGGGTTCTCATTGCCCCGTAAACCTAGCGAGTTCCGAAAATATCCTCTATATTATTGCAAACATATCAAAACTGTTATTACTGTTGTTGCTATTTTGTTATTGAAGCTATGTGGTAGTGCCGCTCCTCCAGGGGCAACCCGTCAGATATAACAGTAGATATTTTAACGGAATTGCTCTCTTGCAGTTGCCTAAAAATAAGAGAAATCTCAGTCGATATGTTTTACACTAATAAATAGGCAGTGTATCCTGTGCACACAGGAGGCCCCGTGTACACATACACACTGCGCAGCAGGGCCCTCCGATCCAGATCGAACGGGATGCTGAAATTTTGCATTTGCACCCCCACCTTCCTCCCCGAAGTCCCGAACTGAGCTCTTGCGCAGCGGCCGAATCCCCCAAATCCCCAATCCTGTGCTCTCTTGGTACCCTTTTTTTCTAGGGTTTTGCCTGCCGGCCGCTGCCCCACCGACCGCTACGACGCTGCCATCTTCGCTTCGGCCGGCTCCTCCGGAGTTTCCTCCACCGGCCGCTGGTTCGTCGAATGAATTGAATTTTTGTATGAAATGTACAGATCTGTAGCAGCATGAGAAGTGTTTCACTGTTTTGTATTTAGTCTAGAAATTGCATCTTGTGATTTGTGTTTAAAATCAATGAACAGCAGAAGCGGCTGTGTTTTGGTGGGATTCAAGCAGTGAATATTGTTGCTTTGTTCAGTTTAACGCAGGCAATGACTAATTAATTGACTGTGGTGCTACCAGTGTCAGTATGTGCGGTTACCCTAAAAGAAAAATACCAATTGACTTGGATCATCTCGACGAAGCAAATGCTAGCTGATTCCAGAAATTTTGAGTTGGTTCTATTATTCACTAATTTGCATATTCACACGCTAAAATGGATGATAATATGGACAGGAGCTGATTCCAGTTCTCAATTTAAGTTTTCTTGTACTTGCATTTTGTCTAGCTCTCTGCACTGAATCAATAGACTTTTTCTCCCTGTTGCTTGAAGTGGAATGATATCTGAAATCATGACACTAGTCTTTCACCGGATGATGCGGCCAGTGGAGGAGAAGCGGCCGGCGGAGACAGCGGCATCATCCACCGGAGGAGCGAGCGGCCGGCGGAGAAACCCTAGAAAAGATTGGGTTGGAGGAGGTGGCTGGGGATTTTGGCCTCGCGCAATACACATCACTAATCACAGGAGCTTTGGAGACATATATGTATACCTCAAAATTGCAATTTATATAGCATTTGGGAGCTCAGCCATAGCATATACATATTCAATCACACAGTCAAATTGCATTTTGGAGCTCAATCACAGCATATGCATCCCAAATTGCAATTCAAGCAGCCTTCTGGAGCTCAGTACATTCTCAGTAAACAAAATACACATTCTCAACACAAAATACACATATGAAATATCAAGTGAAGCAATTCTGAGCACACAGCAGTACCGCACACATCAATCCAACTGAAGGGTCTCTAGCACGCAGCTTCATATCCAGAGCGTGTCAATCCGTAGCTACCGGAGCGGCACCTCACCATGGGTAGTGGTGACGCGTCTGAAGTGGCAGCGGTGGCCGGTTGATAACGCCATAGCTGGCCAGAGGAGGAGCAGCGTTGACAGCGGCAGCGGTGGACGACTAGAGGAACAACATCGATGACAGCATCAATGACCGGCGAAGGAGACGCCTCGTCGATGAACCAGCAGCCGGTGGAAGAAACCCCGGAGGAGCCGGGCGAAACGAAGGTGGCGGCATCGTAGGGGTCGGTAGAGCAGCGCCGATGGGCAAAACCCTAGAAACAAAGGCGCCAAGAGAGCACGGGATTGGGGATTTAGGGGATTCGGCCGCTACGTAGGAGCTCAGTTCGGGATTTCAGGGAGGAAGGCGGGGGTGCAAATGCAAAATTTTGGTGCCCCTTTGATCCGGATCGGAGGGCCTTACTGCGCCGTGTGCATGCGTGTACACAGGATACGCTGCCTAGTAAATAACTAAATTTACATATAATTGGATGTATAAAAAGTGCATAATTGACTGTAAAAAAGTTTATGTCTTATTTTGGCATATACCTTCAGTTTTATAAGTAGCCTCTTGTGTACCTTTTTTTTGTTTTGAATGAATTTGCAACAACTAAAAAATGCCATCTAGTCAATTGATGCACTTTTTTTACAACATCAAACCATATATAAATTTAGTTATTTAATAGTGTAAAACACGTTAATTGAGATTTCATCTATTCTCAGGCGATCGATGAGGAGTCGCGTCCATATTTTAAAGATGTATTTTAGACTATTTTAGATCATTTATTTTGCTTTGTCTAATGCTGTACTCTAACCTCCTAGACTATTTTAACCAATCTTGAGTTTGGTTTTCCACTGAAGGATGAGTCTGCATTTGCATGAATTGCAAACGCTGTGGTTCTTGTTTGAGATCCCTTGGTTGATCTCACTAGGTTCTTGTATTTAACAAAACAGAGATTCTTTTTTCCTCATATTTGAAATAAGAGGACAAGTGGAGCAGCCTAAATTGTGTGATTATAAGGGCACTCACAATGCAATGACATCAGATGTTTCTATAACGGCCGCGTAGGACGAATTGCTGAGGTGAAAGATAATTAATGAGAAGAGAGAGGGTGGTCGTTTCTTATATAAGAGATGGTTTCTATCCTATAAACGAGGGAAAGAAACGAGAAGAAATCCCCACTGAGAGCATAAAGTCGCTTTTATAAGACTTATATATAGAAAGAAAAGACAAACATAAATTAATTACTTGATACGATGCATTGGAAGAGTTGTATCTATAATTGTCTCTGTACGATGTGGCATGTCAAGAAACGACTTGTTGAAACTATGCATTGAGAGTGCCCTTAATATTTGTAGGCAACATGCCTTGAAAAAAATTTCTAAGTAATTGATTTGGTAATCTGCTAGACTCACGACTTCAGTTATCGTCTTCACTCCCAATGCACCGTTTTTAGTTGTTTCTAAGAGGTGAGAGAAAATTATTAAATGCCTATTTAAAGATGACCACCCCAGTAGGTTGTAATAGCCCAAATGTGGGAATTTTCAAAAACTTTGTAATGATAATTATTGAGCGAATTTTTGGGGCTTTCTATGGTGTGCAAATTAAAAATCACCAAATAAATTAAATCAAAATTCCCCGTGTAATCCAAATTTTCATACTAGTCTAGGATATTTTCCAAGTCAAAGTGATCAGGATCATAATAAATTCAAATAGTTCATGTATAACTCAATGATCAAGATTTTTATTTGTTGGAACTCAAATTTTTATAATAACTACTATGCTCGGGTCTACCGCCGCCAGCACTCCACCGTGCACCCCAGAGTCTCCGCGTGCTTGGTGAGTCTTTCCCTAGACCCTTTCTTTTTCATGCCCCTTTTGCCCTCTTCAAATCACCGACGATTGCCGGTATTTTGCGTCGCCATGGCCCCGATGGCCGCTCTGCTTGTAGCGCACTCTGGCTCGCCGCCGGCGAGAACCTGTCCTACACGTCCTAGGTCATAAGTCCCTGAGCCCGTTTTGCCATGTTTTGCAAACAATGGCGGCCCGTATCGCCGTCTTGCCGTCGCCGTAGGACTCCGGCGGTGGGTGCGGGTCGGCCGCGCTAGAGCCCGACACTGGTGTCGTTGACATGCGGCCAGACCACGATTTTAAACCTGCGTGGTTAAACGTTAATGACCGGATGACTAGTGGGCCCACGGTCCCACTGACATGGTTAATGGTAGCGTCCCGCGTGTAGTGCGCATGCACCTAGTGATAGCGTAGAGTAGAAAATACGCCTTCCATCTATTAAACGTCCACTATTTGGTTGGCGCCTTTTCAAAATTACGTCTCCCTCCATGGCACCTTCGAGGTTTGTTGGCGTCTTCCATAAATACGCCTTCAGCGCAACGCTCGCGGGCTGTGTCACATTGGGCCGGCCCGTTACTGTTCTTAGGAGATTTCAGCCTTTTCTTCATTAAAATAAAACCAAAACTCGTGTAGAGTTTCTAAAAATAGTTTGACACTTCCAAAATTTCCCAAAAAGCATGATAAATACTAGATCACTGAGAGGATTTTACAAAAATATAATATGACCTAGATAGTTATATTTATCCACTAGAATATTTCCAGAAGCTACTCTAGGATGTTTTCTATATAAAAGAAATTCCAGAAACTGTCTTTGAATTATTAAAAATAGAAAATCATTTAGGAAAAATCTGAGAATATTCTAGAAAATACATAAAACCTATCAGGATCTAAGAAAATATCAGATTGTTAACTTGTGGGTTAATCAATCATAAGCCCATATTTAGTCTTGATTAATCCATTGTCACATGTTAACAAATGGCAACCCATTTTTATTAAAAATTTCTAATAATCATCTCTGGTCCAAAACTGGATAAGATATTATTCAACCAACACCGTATACTATTAAATTCTTTAAGCTTGTATTTGAAGGAAATACTTTTGACGAAAGTAAATTAAAACTATTAACTTTTCAAAACCATGGGTAGTTATATATTTACATATAAATATATTGTAAGCAATCATGGGCATATCATCATACCCTTCAATGAGTAGTTTTTTCATACCTTAGGAGGATCACGGAACTTCCTAGACAAGTAGGCCGACGATTAGGCGATCGGCCATCTCTCTTTGGACAACTGCATTCATGCATCATATTTCCCGCATTTTGATTGTTCATTATGGTTATTTATCGAATAGAGCTAGGAGGAGCTGAAGATCAGTGCGAGGACCCCGACAACCACAGGACAACTTTGAAGAGGATCAAGGTGAGTTAACATTCATTAGATCATATTGATCCCAGTTTTTATTAAATTATTTCCTTTTAAGTATCAAATTGCATGCTTTTCAATTATGAGTACCTATCTTGTTAATCATGATATATCATGCCTGCTATTTTGAATTTTCGATACCCATAATGATTGTGTTGATAATCATTACTTGTTGGATCACACCCTGATCGACTTGACAATCAATCCTTGATTAACCTGGTTTAGGAACACTACAATTACTAGACTCCTCAGTGTATGATTTAAAACTTGTTAGACTCCTAAGTCTGGTTAAAATTTTCTTAGACATTGCTCAGGTCCAATTATTAATTTTAGGCTTAGTTGCCTCAGAATGGTGAACCGACATTCACCGGACATGATAACACAATGAACTTGGTTAACTAGATATTGGGCCTGGCATGCCAGTGTGTGTGTTTGGTTGTGGTTGTGGTTTTGTACGGACAGGGTCTGGTATAGTGGAGTAGCAAGGGCTACGAGTATAGGCTATCGTTCACATACAGTGCGTTGAGGAGCACGGAGTCATACGCGTAGCGCGGGGGAGGGGGGCGCTGCCACTTACCTGAGGGGGTGGTTCCGACACATCGTGTGCCGAGGCACACGGAGGAACGATGGCAGGAGCAGGAAGTTTTGAACAAATGGGCAGGGTGGACCCAGTGATAGGGTGGACTACGGGCTCGCCCTAGCAAGAGCACGGAGTCATACGCGTAGCGGGGGGGGGGGTGCTGCCACTAGCCTGAGGGGGTGGTTCTGACACAACGTGTGGCCATCGTGCGGTAGTTAGAGATGAGGGTCACATGTGGTGGTTTACGGAACCAGCCCTTGGACAGAAAACCTCACTCTAAGAAGGTCTGGCTTGGGACGTCACCTAAGGGTGATTTAATCACACTTGCTGAACTAGCAAATATAGTAGAGTTGTGATTCACAACGGGTCGCCAACCAGGAAGATGATGGCGGGAGTAAGGAGATGTTTGGCAGAGTGCATGGAAACTGCCAATGGGATGGGATTTGGCTTATAATATGGAACTAAAACTCTGAAATGACTCATTGAAAGTAGAACTTTGGTTAAAACTACTAAGCTATAGGCTTTGATTTAAAACACTGGCTTTCTATAAAGAAACAAACCTCGACCTTTCCTTGAAAACCTCTATCACTAAATGCATTAGGTTAGGTGTTAACTCGCCAGTATTTGGATGACACTGACCTCGCCTACATCACCTCTTAGTCATTACTGAAGATGGAGGAATTGACGCCTACGAGTGCCACGAGGAAGGAGATCCTCGGTATCAGGATCAAGAATAGGTTGTTGGTACGGCTTAGGTCGTTCCACCAGTTGTGCGCTGTTGCATAGCCGCTGGTGTGATTTTGTTTAAAGTCTTCCGCATACTCTGATGTTATCTTTTGGAACTTGGTTTGTAACTAAGGCTATGGCCGTTTGTCTAACTAATCAGCCTGTTGGCTGTGTGTTGTAATAAAGACATCTCGAATGTATTAAATGATCCAACTATGTAACGTGTGGCACTAGATTATTGGTCCAAGGACTAGTGCGGTGCTAACCACCCCAAATTGGTGGTCCACATAGGTATCCGACAAGGAAACACATACGTGGTCAAGAAACAAAAGGCAGCGACATCCGACCTCGCAAATTAATAAATAGTGATCTCTTCACAATGCTAATTTCCACCATTTTTTTGGCTTTGAAAAACCGGACGGAGACCGTCTCCTAAATAAGAGGCGATACTTTTCTCTCATCTTTAACGAGCAATTCATCTCATTTTTTATTCTAGTTGACACTTATAGAAACGAATGACTAGGATGCATTGGGAGTGCCATCATTATCAAGATTTACCATTTCCTATCTAGTAAAGTGGTTAGGTTAGTATGCTGATAAAAAAATAATTTGTGACGACTTTTTTTAAAAGAAATATTGCTTTGTCACTAAGCTTGGTAATATTTGAGTGCTATTTTTTTTTACTACAAATCTGCAAAAACCTGGTACCATTTTTTTTATTCCTTATATTATGCTCAGTCTTTCGAAAAGGTTGGAGAGGGCTGCATTAATCTGCTTTTTTGTCTTGCTTTTGTGACTATGCTGCTATGTACTGATGAACATCTGAAATGTAATATGTATCTGTGCTGCTATGTACTGAGGAATATTTGTGTGATTTGTTGATTTGTGAATTTTTCATGAATATAAATCCGACTAAAACATGGCACTCATCTATGACAAAATTCTCAACACAAAACAAGGGGTCCACATGTTTTTTAGCTGGCCAAACATGTTTTTATGACGACATGCTGACTATGCATGATGTTTTACGTTCATTTTATGACGACGATATTTCGTCATAGAAGTGCATCTTTCACCGATGGAAATGTAATTCGTCACGAAATAGCGCTTGTTCTATGATGAAAATTGTTGTTTCATCATAAAGAGTCATCTATGACGTGACATCCATAACGATTTTGATTTCGTCATAGTTTCGTCAAAAAAATATATTTACGATGATTTTCTTTTTGTGACATATCTATACTGTCATTGATAAGCACTTTCTCTATAGTGCACGTTGGCATTTGCTTAGAGGAAGGTAACGAGCTTTAGTTTCTATGTGAGGTCCAAAGAGGTTTCTAAATGCACGACCCTTGACGGGTACTCTGCAGACAAGGATAACGCCTAGGTTTCTCCTCCTGGTTGGAGGGTAACTTTTGGTCAGGAAGATTTTGGCTCTTGGTCGGGCCTACTCTAGGGCAGTTGCTTGACCATATCCAATGCCCTTTCATTATAGCTTAGAGCGGCCTTGTGGCTACCTCTGCCCATGATGACCCCATGCGACCCGGGGACCTTTAGGCACTGATACACATGGTGCATTGCTGCCATGAATTTAGCCAAGGCTAGCCTGCCCAAAATGGCGTTGTAGGCCGACTCAAAGTCCACCACCTCAAAGGCAACAAGTTCGGTCCAAAAGTTGCTCAAACCACCGAATGTGACCGGCAACACGACTTGCCCGAAGGGCTTGGTCGATGTGACCGAGATGATCCTATAAAAGGGGACCATCACGTCTTTTATCTAGGAGTGAGGCACTTGTATCTCATCCAGAACTTTGGTGAAGATCAAATCCAAAGAGCTCCCCCTATCCACCAGTACCCTACCCACCGTAGTATTGCTGATGGTCAAATTGACAACTAGTGGGAGCCTGTAGGGCATTGTCATTTCAAAGGGACAATCATCCTTAGAGAAGGTGATAAGCAGCTCATGTAACACCCCAACCCCTCCAAAGCTCGGAATGCTACTAACACCCTAAAAATTTCAAAATTTTAGCAGAACCTCTTCTAAAATTCTGACATCCACTCAACAGACAAAAGCAACATAAGCACGTATATCACAATAATATAACCATTCAAGCCTCCATAGGCTAACCCACTGGCTCCACCTCAGCGGGGCCCCCAACACAACCATCTCTTACTTCACTTACCGTTAGCGTCGACGGAATCCCATATGTCTTTAGCCAAATCACATAACAGGAACATAATAAGAACAAAACCTAACAAATCCACCATTCCAATCTACTATCAAACCTGAGTCAAATTACAAAAGTGTTTAAATTAAACTAAGTAGGCCTAACTACGTGATAGTTGTTTAGTGTTCTAGTGCCAAAAGGAAAAACTACTCTAACCCCATGCATGTCGCTGTCAACAGTCACAAGGAAGATAATAAGATAACCATTATAAACATAACATATCATAACTATCACTTTACTGTTTTACTGTCTATCACTGTTAAAGATTAATGCAATGTAGTATGCATCTGTTTACTGTGAGCTCATACCGGTATAGCTAGAGTGTCACCCGTCGATACACACTCTTGCCCATCCTGAATCAGGAGGGGACCAATTCCTCCACTCCCGTGGAGTGCCTACCGAAGTAGGACTTATCCTCCCACATCTGTGAGATGTCTACTCAAAGTAGGTCCTGTCATATCCATGCAATGCAATGATGCACAATTCTGTCCTCTTATTTACCATGTGTGTAATAAACAAGTAACTTGCGTATCTTTAATCACAAACTCACTATAAAAATAAGTATGCAACACCTGTCACACTTGAATAACATATACTTGCCTTTCTACTTGCGGGATCTAGTAGGATTTGTGGTCGACGCTGAACCCACAGCTCCTCCTACAGAAGATGACACATCTCAATTCGACGCTTCTAAAAGAACTCAAACAAAAAAGATTTCTCGAACCTATTTGCACCCCTTCCCACAACACCAACCAAATTCCCCCTCCATCACCATCAACAACTCTGGAAGAAATAATTTAAGTTTTTGGACAGCAGTACTGAAACAGTGATATGTCTCTAACCAGGTGTCCGTTTTTTGTGTTCTTTTACTCAAAACGAAGCTAACGACGATACGCACCAATCCCAGAATAGGACCAAGGGCTAATTCGTGATCTATATAGATGACAACCCCTGTAGAATCTGCTGGACAGCAAGCTTATCTACAAAAGCTTCACATTCAACCACTAATCTTCATCGATTCACATGATTCACCTCTAAACAGGGGCAATAACGATGAGTAATTCATCAATTTCACCAAGTATATCTTAATTAGCAAGAAAAATCAAGATGAACCTAACCCTAGTTCAATTACCTTTCCCTACCTTCTTCTTCCTTTCTTCCCCTTCCTCCCTTGTCTTCCTCTTCTCCATGTGCAGGAGCCCTGCTTCTTCTCGAATGCGCAGCCAAGCTGGAGGCCGGCAGCAGCGGCAGCGGCAGCGGCAGCGGCTAAGCGGTTGGCAGCGGCGGCTAGTGTTGGGTGCGAGCTGAGATGGCTAGGAGACGAGGCAAGGCGATCGGCGGCAACGGCGAGGCGAGGCGACTAGCGTGCCCGAGAGGACAACGGCGTCGAGGCAGCTACGAGGCTGCTGCGAGGTGGTTAGGGCTCGGGGAAAGGCTGGGGCATGGGCCCCTCCTCCCTCGACTGTCCTTAAATAGACGGCTCTAGGCTGAGCCGGGCCAGGCCGGGTTTCAGGTATTGCAGCTCGGACCACTTAAGCTGCTCTAACGGAGCTTTGTCTTGAGTGATGTGGTGCACCTCCTGAGCTGCCTACTTGAGATCCCGACGAGATGTGTGTGCTGAGGAGCACCCAAAGATTACTGCTATGTAATTGCAGGGCTTCTGGAACTCCACATTTGCATCTTCGTCAGTAGGCCCTTTCCCTTTACTGCTTTCCTCTCACTAAGGAATGGTCAACATTAGACCTTTTTCATCGTAGAATTGCTTCATGCGAGCAGTCCACACGTGACAGTTACGAAGGTCTTGGCCATAGGCCAGTTGGAGCAAGCATTATCGATTACTGGACTGCCCCCCTTGTTTGCCAATGCCTTGGTTGTTTTTCCCGACACTATTGAGGTTGTCCTCTACTCCCTCCTCCATTGTATGCACACTATCTTTGCCCAGTTGTCTGATGCCGCGGCTATGGCGTCTGTTGCAGGGCAAGAGCAGGTTGTGCCAGGGTCGGCTGTAGCTCCATGGCAGCAACCAGATTGGGGGGAGAGGTCTTCTTATTTTTGATCTTCTTGTCCACTAGGGTGTCTTTTTCTTCCTGGTCGGATTCCAAGCTCGGTTGAGGCAGAAGCTTGCCTTCGTCCAACATCTTTTTGAATGTAACCACTTTGTCTGCATTTGCGTAGCGGTTGGCTATATGAAAAAGCTTGCTTGCCATCATACTCGAGTTAAGCTCCTGGTCTTAGGTGAAGTGGATATCTCTCACTCCGAACTTAAATGCCTTGATTACCGCCTCGTCTAAGACGTTACGGATCGAGTTATGGACTCGAATAAACCTCTGGATGAATTACTGCAGAGATTCATCCTTGGTTTGGATTAGACACTCAAGATCCGCCTCCTTGTCCGGGCAAGTGTAACAACTCTAGAAATTGTTTCGAAGAGCATTACTGTGTTGCGCCCAGCTTCGGATCGAACCCTCGCACTAGTTGAAGGGCCATGTTTGGGCTGCTCTATCGAGCATTGTGGGCAGGTAGTTGGCCATCACATCCTCGTCCCCTCCTGCCGCCTAGATGGCGGTCGTGTAAATGGATAGGGACTCATCCAGGCTCTGGGTAGCATTGTATTGCTCAATATGCCTGGGCTTAAATTTTTTTGGCTATGCACCCATAGAGGGCAACTCCTCATTGTTCCTTGGGGCCCGCACGATCGTGTCAACCATAAAAACGGCATTCCCCAGCCCGAGGTTCGAGCCAAGGGAAAACCTCTCTACGTCGGCGTGGCGGCGACCTATCGGAAGGGATATGTTGTGTCCAGGATCATCCATGGAGGTCGCCTAAAATTCCCTAGGAATAACTTCAGGATTCTCTTTGATCCTGATCCCACTGAGCACGGTCATCCCTGGCAACACTTTGGGACTCCTCACGCTGTGATGCCGTGCTAGCTCACCTCTGATTATCTCGCGAAGGACTCCAAGCTCTACCCTCTCCCAGTAACGCTCGATGGTTGAGGTCGGTAGCGAGCTACTCCAAATCCTCAATGACGACATGCCCCAAGGCTTGTGGATCAAAATGATCAGGATTATTCTAGAATTCTTGCACAACCACTGCTAACGCTCGCAGCCTTTCCATGCTATGCATGACGGGGGGGGGGGGCTGCGGCATATGTACATCCTACGGGGTACGGAGCCAGTGCGAGTCCTCACGAGTGGATGGACTAGCTCGTGCATTTGGCCAAGCGTCACCTCTGGCTTGCTAGAAGAGATTCCGGACTAGCTCGTCCAGATGACTCCAGGTGGCCTCATAGCGGTGATGCTGAGCCACTATTGAAGTCTAAGGTAGCTAGTTGGCATTGTCTCCCTCGGCCATGTTAACGTCCCGACCCTGCAAGGGGCAAGATGGTGTCATCATCGTGTTGCCACATGAAGCTAATTCATGCTCGGACTCTACACAGTCAGGTATATCTACACCATCATAGAGACTTGCATCATCCCAGTCCATCATGCGGGTATCCTGTTCTGGTATTTCTTGGAACTAGTCCAAGAGCAGCTCAAGCACGTACTCTAAACTTGTGCTCTCTAGCTAAGACGCTTACGCGCCGCAGCTATTGGGGAAGGTCTCCTAGGTACGGTGTGATCCTCTGGGTCAATGATCCAGGCCACCTCCCTATTGGTGTAGTATATGTCATCATCATCCATGTCGCTGAAGACACAGAGGTCTCGAGTGTCTTGAGAACTCAGCATCGTCAAGAAATTCCCCAATGAAGGATCAAATCAGGTCCCCACAAATGGTGCTAGCTGTCAACGATTGGAAAATCAGTTCCCCACTGAAGTTTGGCCCTGTTCTTTTGGGCTTATCTAATCTGACTTATCTGTCTTATCTCGAACTTCGAGAATTTTTCAAGGTGGCCTCGAGAGTCGGATGGCCTTGAAATTTAGGATTTAGGGAGCTTTTAGACTCACCTATGAGATAAAAATAAAACGGATTCAAAAAGTAATAAAAAAGTCACATGAGTCAATATTAGTCAGATAAGTCACGAAATTTTTGTGACTTATCTGACTAATATTGACTCATCTGACTTTTTTTTATTACTTTTTGAATACGATTTATTTTTATCTCTTAGGCGAGTCTAAAAGCTCCCTAAATCCTAAATTTCAAGGCCATCTGACTCTCGAGGTGTCGCGCCCCTTCTCGGCTTACCTTGCGAGAACGGTCGGACCTACACTAGGCCCTGAATCAGAAGGCTAGTGCAAGGGTTAAACAGGTGGAATCATTTCATACATCGGTTGTCCAAAATATTACATAACCGTGATCATCAGATCGCATTAGTAGCAAGCGGCATTTAAGCCTTAGATACAGACCAAAGTTCATCAGAGTAGCGGAAATCTCCCAAAAAGGCAACTTGCAAGTTCAAAAGAACAACAAAATCACACCAAAGAATGTGTAACCACACACGGTCGTGGAACGACTAAACCCTATCTTAAGCAACTACTCACGGTTACAGTCGAGGATCTCCTTCCTCATGACAATCGTAGGCATCTTCCTCGACGGGCTCCTCCATGTCTAAAGATAGATATTTATGCGAGGTCAGTGTCATCCAAACACTGGCGAGCTAACACCCAACCCAATGCATTTAGTGATAGAGGTTTCAAAGGAAAGGCTAGGTTTATTTGTTTGCATGAAAGCCAGTTTTGGAAATGGAAGCCTATGACTTAGCAGTTTAACCAAATTCCCTGTCAAATTGGTTATTTATCATATCTTTTTTTTTCAATGCACAACCAATCCCATGGCAGTTTCCAAGCACTCTGCCAAACGTTCTCATCCCACTCCGCCATCATCTTCCGAGTGTGGCGCACTCGGTGTGGATCACATTCCCCAGCAAAGTACCCGGTCTCGTCCTAGCTGGGTTTGCCGACCCACGCTAGACTCACGGCTCTCTGTAAGAATGGACCTAGATCATCCTCGGATGACGACATGAAACTGTCTTCACCTCAAGCATGGCGGCAGAGTGAATGCGCCCGCAGTCATAACTACCCTGAATCCCCACTACTTGCACTACCGCGATGGCCGTGCGTTGTGGTGTTAGGAACAATCTCCATGCAGCGAGATAGTCGATGGCGTCTGCTGTGCATCCTCGATGCACCCGTCTGAAATTCTTGATTCAGCCCACCATCCACGAAGGGCCTCACCCTTATGCACTTCCTTCTTGGCTAACTTCGCACCCGTGTGAATCACACGATGTGGCGGAACCCTCCTTTGGGGCAGCGCCGCGGCATTACGCGGATCTCGCCGCTCTCTTCCATGCACTACGTATGTGGGCGATTAGCTCCTCAAATCACGTAGCCCGCTACTTCATCTCTTACCCAATGCTAGACCCGTGCATTGCGATACATCACAACCATACACACCTTGGCATGCCAGCCCAATTTCAATTAACCATATTCATTGTGTGATCATGTCCGGTGAATGTCGGTTCACCGTTAAAGGCAATTCTAAGCCTAAAATTAATAGTTGGACTGAGCAATGTCTAAGCAAGATTTTAACCAAGACTTAGGAGTCTAAATCAGTTTATTTAAATTAACCAGGCTACCAAGGGTGATCATCAAAGCGATCAATAGCAAAGCCAAATGATAGATGATTAATTCAAGGCAACATCATCATGGTAAATTGATAGCAAGTAAGTAAATGGCATGATATATCATGATTGAACAAATAGGCATAAGTACTTAAAAGGGCATGCAGTTTAATACTGTAAAATAAATATTTTAGAAATCTGGGATTCAATATGATATTATTGGATGTTAACTCGCACTAGGGAAAGCACATACTCTCCCTAATAAAAGCAACTTCCTATAGGAGAAGTGTTAACTCGCCTTAGGAATTGAAGTCCGAGATCTGTCTGGAGTCCTCGAGCGGTGCTTCCGGATCTGTCGTCTAATCGGAGAATCAATAATTCATCATAAACACAATGCGGCGAGAAAAGAATGATGCATGAAATGCAATCGAGATCGCTTCGATTCGTTCATTTACGATTTACGTGTTTAACTATCTATATGAATCTATATATATCAAGAAAGTTCCATGATCCTCCGAGTAATGAATTTTAACGTAATGGCATGAAGTGCTTGCGAGATGATGCATATGATATATGTACAAATATATATATATATATATGAGTTATATATATATATATGAGTTATATATATATATATATATATATATATATATGAGTAATAGTGGAATTTCTACCCTATTTTAACCCAATAGGAGAAAATATGGTTTTATCGTGTTTAAAGTACATTAAATGACTAGAATATGTAAATTCATATTTTGTTTGACGTATTTTCTTCATCAACTTATTTAATCCTTATTATCTTAGTAGAGTAGAAATTTAAGTGGTGTGTGGGTGATTATGGTCATATATGCTATATATATATATATATATAATCATGATGTTGCATGTTGTGAGATTGAATTGAAACAACAGATTTACTATTCTAACATGTTGTGTAATAGCTTAATTGAATAGGTTCATAGACTAGGTAGGTTAAGCTAATTATTCATGTTTCCTAATTATACCAATATTGAGTTAACATGTAATTAGGAAACATACCATAGGTTATATTATATTTTCCTAGGTCCAGAAAGTCATTTATCGACAACCATGATTTTCTTATGTTTAACTTTGGTGTTCATCCATTTTTAATACATACAATCTATTTTTTTACTTATTTCTATATGAATTAATACCCTAAAATAAGCTTAATGGATTTAATCTAGGAACCGTGTTCGGCTACTGTGTGAGGTACTATTTTTATTAAATCCATCACAAGTCCTAGTATTTACCCTAATTTTTCCAGAATTTTTAAAGATCTCTACCTATTTTAAATAAATCATTTCTAATTACTGTCTTTATTTTATTGACAAAATCTAGATAAATCGGTGAAACGATCTTGGGCGCCCGCTAACTTCATGGCGAGCCACCACGTCGAAGACGTGCCGAGGCGTAACCCATGGCGAAGGCGCCCGAGACGGAGAGCGCCTCCACTTATCCTGACATGTGGGTCCAGAGGCCCACATGTCAATGGCTCTGAAGCGAACTCGCGCGCGATTTAAAAATCTACACAGTGATGTGCGTGCATCTTGGCGAGCATCCGACGGCCGAGACGTCGTCTTCTTCCCCCGACAGGAGCGGCGGGGGTGACGTCATGAAACCGGCGAACATTCGGCGGTTCATCGGCGGCGCTACAGTGCATCTTATGGGGTGTTCTTGGGCGCGTAGGGTTCGACGTGAGTAGCCCAAGAACGTACCGACGTGGTATTTGTCGGCGGAGGCTAGCAATGGTGGCTAGCCGCGCGGTGGCGGAGAACTTCCTCGGGAAAGTTGGGCTACGGATCTACGAAGCTTCTCAAGCTAAACTAATGTATGCGTGAGTGAGAGGGACTCGAGAAGGCTCACCGAGCTATGAGTCAATGTAGAGGCGTGGATTATCTTTGGCGGCGGGAAGCCGAATCTGGCGGAGCAGAGCCTACGCCGCCAGGGAGCTCCGGTGATCCTTGGGTCCGATTAACTGGGGCGAAAGAGGCGAGTGGGTGAGGTGATGCTATGTGCACGAGCAATCGACGAGGACTCACCGAGACGGAGAATTTGGGAAGAGCGCTTCGAGTCGGTGGCGGTGAGAAAAGCTCAACCGATGACGCAGGGCTCTAGGGTCGATTCCTTAGGCGAGAGCAAGGTGGAGGTGGGCGGCGGATATGCACACGAGCCAGTGCGGTGAGTGTGGGAATGGGGCGGCGAGGAGGCGAAAAAAGAAAGGGGCGGTCTTGGTGCGACCATATTAAGCTCGGTGGAGCACACACATGGTCCGGGGTCCGTGAGGAGGTCCGCCGGTCTAAGGATGTCTCAGCGCCGATTGGCGGGTTTGGGCGATGAGGAGGTCACGCTGCGCGGCGTGGCGCCGCGACGGTGAACTCGGCGTGCACCGGCGACCAAGTCAGCCCGGACTGCAGCTAGAGCCAGGACCATCAATGGTGTGTCCAGGGCACCCATTGGGCAAGCCTGGCAGTGCCTAGGGACGGCGCGAGCGCGCGGGCCGACAATGTGGCTTGATCAATGGCGGGCAGACTGCGGCGGCGAAGCAGTGGCGGGGCGTCACATCGGAGCCGGAGCGCGGTCCACCATACCATAACGACGCACGCAAGCTGCCAAGGAAGTATCAATTGCAGGGATTTTGGGCAGGGCTGTCGGGATTGAGCCGGGGCGAGGAGGACGGCTTGCGTCGGCCGGCTATTCGGTGAATTGCCCACAAGGGCAGAAAAATAGTGAGACTGCCAAGTGGGTCCTACCAGGGTTCCAATTGGTCAACAACCGGGTCAAACTTTCAATTAGGGTCCAAGCTAATATATAGAATTTTCCTGGGATTTTTAGAGCAATTTATCATATTTAAGCTTATGTGAATATGTGTGTACACACATATATATATATATATGTGTGTGTGTGTGTGTGTATGGATGTTTTATGAATATGTAAATATATTCCCAATTCAAGGTTTATTAGAATTTTATATATATCAACAATTTCGCAAATAGTGCTATAATTTATAAATTCCTATGCAAGGTTTATTAATTAACTATTTGGTGATTTATTCAATTAAAATCATCAATTTCCAATGGCTTTTGAAATCTAGAAATTTGTGTTTGTCACATAGAAATTTAACGGGAATTGTCATAATAGTACGCATTATTGCAAACGTGTTTAAAGATAACAAAAGTACAACTTTGGGCTGTTACAAATCCCTCCCCCCTAAAAATAAATCTCGCCCTCGAGATTTGATAAATCTATGAAGCGAATAGGTAGGGGGAATTCTTGACGCATCTTCTCTTCTGGTTCCCATGAAAGTTGTCCTCCGGATTGATTGCTCCATTGCATCTTGCAAAGCCGAAAGGTCTTGTTCTTGAGCTTCTTTTCCTGAGTCTCTAGTATTTGAATAGGCTCAACTTGATACCCCAAGTTGGGTCGCAGGGTGTCGCCAGGCAGCTGAACTACTTCTCCTTCAGGTTTTCTCAAACACTTTTTGAGTTGGGACACGTGAAACACGTTGTGCACTTCTCCCAGTTCCTTGGGAAGGTCAAGTTCGTAAGCGACCACACCCTTACGAGACAAGACTGGATAAGGTCCCACAAACCTTGGGGCCAATTTTCCATTGACTTGAAATCTGCGAGTTCCCTTGAATGGTGAGACCTTAAGATACACATAGTCTCCAACCTCGAAAGATAGGTCCCTCCGGCGATGGTCAGCATAACTCTTTTGTCGGGATTGAGCAGCCAGCAATTGCTTCCTAATTATTTTGACCTTTGCTTCGGCTTCCTGCAGGGTGTTCCTTCCAAATACCTGCCCTTCTCCAGACTCAGACCAATAGAGAGGGGTCCTACATTTCCTTCCGTATAAAGCTTCGAAAGGAGACATTTGTAGACTGCCTTGATAACTGTTGTTGTAAGCAAATTCCGCATAAGGCAGCCATTTTTCCCATTCCGTAGGGAACTCCAAAGCACAAGCTCGAAGCATGTCTTCTAGAGTTTGGATAGTCCTTTCCGTTTGTCCGTCCGTTTGAGGGTGGTATGCTGTGCTAAATGACAAATTGGTGCTCTAGGCGCTATGGAGTTCTTCCCAAAACTTTGAGGTAAACTGTGATCCACGATCAGATATAATTCTCTTGGGAACTCCATGAAGGCTCACTATCCGGGAGATGAATAGTTCTGCTAGCTTGCTACCCTTGTGAGTGGTTTTGACTGGGATGAAATGAGCTACCTTGGTCAGCCGGTCTACTATTACCCATATAGAGTCATGGCCACTTCGAGACTGGGGAAGTCCTATAATAAAGTCCATGGTCACTTCATCCCACTTCCATTCTGGCACTTTGATTGGTTGCAGTAACCCTGCTGGACGTTGGTGTTCTGCCTTAACTAAACAGCAGGTATTACATCTGGCCACATACTCTGCTACATCTCGTTTCATTCGGGGCCACCAGAAGATTGCCTTCAGATCTTGGTACATTTTTGTACATCCTGGGTGCATGGAAAAAGGTGACTCATGTGCTTCCTTTAAGATCTCTTCCTTTAATTCCGAGTCGTGAGGCACAAAGATCATCTTCTCCATCCAGAGAATTCCTTGTTCATCCTTAACAATTTTTGTTCCGAAACCCCTATTCATCATTCCTTCGAGCCTAAGGGTACTTGGATGGTCCTGTTGCTTATCCTTGATACGGTTGATCAGATCTGGCTGAACCGTGATGTTGGCTAATTCTCCAGATTTTACGAGATTCAGGCATAGCTTATTCAATTCTTCCAATAGCTGCTCTGAGGAGGTATCTTCCTGGGTATTCCTATATTCTCCTGGGATCACCATCAGGAAGTTGCACTGGTTCTTCCTGCTTAGAGCATCTGCAACCACGTTGGCCTTGCCAGGGTGGTATAATATATTTAGGTTGTAATCCTTAATCAACTCTAACCACCTTCTTTGCCTCATATTGAGGTTGGCTTGTGTGAAAACATATTTTAGGCTTTTGTGATTTATGTAGATGTCACATTGTTTTCCCATCAGAAAATGTCTCCATAGCTTGAGTGCATGAACTACGGCAGCAAGTTCTAGGTCATGGGTTGGGTAATTGTCCTCATGCTTGCGCAACTGCCGTGATGCGTACGCCACAACCTTGCCATCTTGCATCAATACACATCCTAATCCTTGTCGGGAAGCGTCACAGTATACTTCAAACTTCTTGGCTATATTAGGTGTGGCCAAAAGCAGAGTGGTGGTCGAAGGGTTTTGAGCTTCGAGGCCGAGTTCACATTCTTCGGTCCATTCAAATTTCCTTTCCTTTTTCAATAGCCGGGTCGATGGTCGGATATTTTTGAGAATCCTTCGATGAACCGCCGATAATATCTGCGGACCTAGAAAATGCAATTTCCTTTACATGGCGGGTGTTTTCCAATTCATGACCGTGTCAATCTTAGAGGGTCCACTTTAATTCCTTCAATGATATAATATGTCCCAAGAAACTGACATCACTAATCCAAATTTCGCATTTGCTATATTTTGCATATAGCTTATGCTCTCTGAGTTTATCCAACACCGCTCTCAGGTGCCTTTCATGCTCTTCGTCCGACTTGGAGTACACAAGGATATCGTCAATGAAGACGACAACAAACTTGTCAAGGTATTCCATTAGGATTAAATTCATGAGGTTCATGAAATAGGCCGGTGCATTGGTTAACCCAAAAGACATGACCAAATATTCAAACAGGCCATACCGAGTGGTAAAGGCTGTTTTGGGTATATCTTCCTTCCGCACCTTTACTTGATGGTATCCAGATCGAAGGTCGATCTTGGAAAAACGTGTAGCTCCTTGGAGTTGGTCAAACAGGTCATCGATCCCGGCGAGGATACTTATTTTTAATAGTGACGGCGTTTAACGCCCTATAGTCCACCACTAGTCTTCGTCCACCATCCTTCTTATCCACGAACATGGCGGGGGATCCCCAAGCGGATGAGCTTGGCCAGATCAAACCCTTGCTCAATAAGTCGTCCAGTTGTTTCTTGAGTTCTTCTAATTCTTCCGAGTTCATCTTGAAATATGTTTTGTAGATTAGGGCTGTACCAGGTGTTAACTCTATAACAAACTCTACCTCTCGGTCAGGCGGTAGTCCAGGTAAGTCATCCGGGAATACGTCCAAATATTCTTGGACTACCTTCACCTTACTCGGGTTGTCTTCCTTGAGGTACCAGATGGCTCTGCCCCATCTGTAGGGTTCATCTACCTTCCATACTCTTTCAAACACACCATCCTTTACAAGCCTGACTTCTCGCTTGGCACAATCTAATACTCCCTTATAGAGTCTTAGCCAATCCATGCCGATTATGACATCAACTCCTAATCCAGATATGACCATTAGGTCAAAATAGAAACCTACTCTTTCCTTTCTTATTTCTACCCATTTGCAGGACCTATAGGCCTTAAGTATCCCACCGGGAGATCTAATGGTGAAGGGCTTATTAAGAGGAAAGGTTTGTAGCTGGTGCTTATCTACGTTTTCTTGTGAAATAAATGAATGTGATGCACCAGAATCAAATAAAACTTGTACTGGGGAGTCGTGAAGTCCAAACATACCCACAAGTACTCCTTCATCCTCCTGTGCTGCTTCTGCAGTGATATTATTGAGTCTTCCACGTCCCATATCTTGAGCTTGATTCTGCGATGGGCGACCTCTGCCACAACCCTGCACAATATTCCCTTGAGGTCTTGTGCGATTCTGGCTAGGGCAGTTGGCAGCATAGTGTCCAGGCTGGTGGCATAGGTAGCAGTTGCCTGACATCCTATTTTGGGTGCTTTGTGCATTGCGGGGAGCAGTTGGTGCTTGAGTACGAAAACCAGGGGTTCCAGCACCGCGCCCACCCCTCATAGCATATCCACGGTTGATCATGGAAGATTCTTGTCGGCTCTCGAGGAGGTTGAGGTTTGAATTGTCCCAGACGGCTTGATCCGTGACGTGCGTTCACCATCTTGCGCTTACGCGAGAGATCCTCGCCCTTCAAGTCTCTTTCTAACACTAAGGCCTTGTTGACGAGTTGGTGGAAGTTTTGGTACTCCAAAATCCTAAGGCGGGATTTATACCGGAAATCCATCCCTTCCAGGAACCAATCTATCTTTTCAGCTTCATTCTGGATGTCTTGAGAGGCATACCTTGCAAGCTCATTGAACTTAGTGAGATATTCAGAAATTGTCATCGTCCCCTGAGAGAGTCTGCGAAACTCATACTTCTTCATCCTTGTGATTCCTATGGGTATGTGAAAATTTAAAGCAAAGACAAATTCTCCCCATGGAATAAACCCTTGGTGGGGAACATAAAGCGCACTTCAAAGATTATCGGCTTGTTGAGCTTCATCGGCATCTCCATCTTCAGCGAGGTTCATTTTCTTCTATTTCTTTATCATCCACACCGATCGGGTGGCGACATAATTATCCCACCACACACTGCGGGTCCTACTAGCGGTGGGAGGCCATAGCGACTTTCTCCATTTCGGACATCGATCAACTCGGGTTCTTGGTCACAGTCGTAACCGGTCTTCTGCTTCCGCGGGTCGGTAGCTTGAGCGAAGGTAGGGGATTGGTCCGCATAAAGGCAGCATGTTTGGATCCCTCATTTCGATTCCTGTCTGCCTGCTGGTTGAACAGCACTTGACCCAACATCTGTGCTTGATAAGCTAAGACCTGGGCCATTGTTGGGTCTCCTGCCCGAGGAGGAGGTAAATCACCTCGGCCTCGACCGCGGCCACGGCCTCTAGCTACGCCGGCACCACGGGCTTGGCCAGCTCCTTGGCCTCGAGCGGCACCACGGCCTAGATCTGCCCCTTGGCCACAGGCAGCTCCACGACCACGTACCATCTGCACGACGATGATCCTTAACATTATAGCTAAATATGCATGCATGAGGCCAATATCAAACAAATCCAATAAATACAGCAACGAAACACTTGTCATTAGAGATACCCAAAAGCGGCAACAGCCAATCAATTTTACATCATACCACAAAAGTACAATTATCCTGACAAGGATACAAGTCGCCAATCATCTACTATGGCGAAACAAAAGACACATATCCGATCTAGGTCAGTCTGCCAAGCTAACTAGCTACTCAAGGCGGGGGCGACAGTGTAAACTACCACCGGTCTCCCACCGGGTAGCGGTGGAAGTAGCCAGAAGTCCTCTAGCGACGTGAGAGAAGGCACAAGAACAACAACAGAAAGGGCCAAGCGGGGAGCAGTAGGTCCACGGAGGTCTCCGAGTCGAAGAGTACTCTGCGGCGACAAAGAGGTCGATGGGGAAGTGTCGTGACGAGAATCCCCACCAAGGCACTATGAGGGAGACCCGTTTTGCATGGTAGTGTGGCGGTTAGGGTACTCGTGGAGGAAACCGAGACCCGGAGAAAAAGGAAGGTCCCTCGCTGTTTGTCGCGCCAACTGGGCAAGTGCGGAGTCCCTCTGGCGTCTGCACATCGTCAGACTGCTGACGTAGTGGTGAAGGCGCCGTCCAACCACCCGCAGGCGGTTATCTGCTGTACGAAGAGAGTAGCGGAGGAAGCTGATCTCCTCGAGAGCGCTGTCACGGTCTGTCTCCGCGCCCTGGAGAAGGCGCGCAACCCTCTCCAAGTGGTCCCTCAGTGAAGGCGGGGCACTGGTAAAGCCTGGGAGCAGTGCGAAGTGCTGAAGGGAAGGTCGGGCGAAAGAAGTGCCCTCCAAGTCGTCGTGGTACTCCTCTTGTCGCGCCCCTTCTCGGCTTACCTTGCGAGAACGGTCGGACCTGCACTAGGCCCTGGATCAGTAGGCTAGTGCAAGGGTTACACAGCTGGAATCATTTCATACATCGGTTGTCCAAAATATTACATAACCGCGATCATCAGATCGCATTAGTAGCAAGCGGCATTTAAACCTTAGTTACAGACCAAAGTTCATCAGAGTAGCGGAAATCTCCCAAAAAGGCAACTTGCAAGTTCAAAAGAACAACAAAATCACACAGGCAGCTGTGTAACTACACACGACTGGTGGAATGCACTAAACCCTATCTTAAGCAACTACTCCTGGTCCTGGTACTGAGGATCTCCTTCCTCATGACAATCGTAGGCATCTTCCTCGACGGGCTCCTCCATGTCTAAAGATAGATATTTATGCGAGGTCAGTGTCATCCAAACACTGGCGAGCTAACACCCAACCCAATGCATTTAGTGATAGAGGTTTCAAAGGAAAGGCTGGGTTTATTTGTTTGCATGAAAGCCAGTTTTGGAAATGGAAGCCTATGACTTAGCAGTTTAACCAAATTCCCTGTCAAATTGGTTATTTATCATATCTTTTTTTTTCAATGCACAACTAATCCCATGGCAGTTTCCAAGCACTCGCCAAACGTTCTCATCCCTCTCGCCATCATCTTCCGAGTGTGGCGCTTTCGTGTGGATCACATTCCCCGACAAAGTGCGGTCTCGTCCTAGCCGGGTTTGCCGACCCACACTAGACTCACGGCTCTCTGTAGAATGGATCTAGATCATCCTCGGATAGCGACATGAAACCGCTATCTTCACCTCAAGCATGGCGGCAGCAGTGCGCCCACAGTCATAACTACCCTGAATCCCACTACTTGCACTACCGCGATGGCCGCGCGTTGTGGTGTTAGGAACAATCTCCATGACGGATAGTCGATGGCGTCTGCTGTGCATCCTCGATGCACCCGTCAGGGAATCCTTGATTCAGCCCGGCTAGTCCACGATGGGCCTCACCCTTATGCAATTCCTTCTTGGCTTAACTCGCACTTCGTGTGAATCACACGATGTGGCGGAACCCTCCTTTGGGGCAGCGCCGCGCATTACGCGGATCTCGCCGCTCCTCTTCCATGCACTACGTATGTGGGCGATTAGCTCCTCAAATCACGTAGCCCGGCTACTTCATCTCTTACCCAATGCGGACCCGTGCATTGCGATACATCACAACCATACACACCTTGGCATGCGGGCCCAATTTCAATTAACCATATTCATTGTGTGATCATGTCCGGTGAATGTCGGTTCATCGTTCCGAGGCAATTCTAAGCCTAAAATTAATAGTTGGACCTGAGCAATGTCTAAGCAAGATTTTAACCAAGACTTAGGAGTCTAAATCAGTTTATTTAAATTAACCAGGCTACTAAGGGTGATCATCAAAGCGATCAATAGCAAAACCAAATGATAGATGATTAATTCAAGGCAACATCATCATGGTAAATTGATAGCAAGTAAGTAAATGGCATGATATATCATGATTGAACAAATAGGCATAAGTACTTAAAAGGGCATATAGTTTAATACTGTAAAATAAATATTTTAGAAATCTGGGATTCAATATGATATTATTGGATGTTAACTCGCACTAGGGAAAGCGCATACTCTCCCTAGTAAAAGTAACTTCCTATAGGAGAAGTGTTAACTCGCCTTGGGAATTGAAGTCCAGGTCCTGTGCGGAGTCCTCGAACGGTGCTTCCGGATCCTCTACGTCTAATCGGAGAATCAATAATTCATCATAAACACAATGCGGCGAGAAAAGAATGATGCATGAAATGCAATCAAGATCGCTCGTATTCGTTCATTTACGATTTCTGTGTTTAACTATCTATATGAATCTATATATATCAAGAAAGTTCCATGATCCCTCTGAGTAATGAATTTTAACGTAATGGCCGCGAAGTGCTTGCGAGATGATGCATATGATATATGTACAAATATATATATATATATATATATATATATATATATATATATATATATGAGTAATAGTGGAATTTCTACCCTATTTTAACCCAATAGGAGAAAATATGGTTTTATCGTGTTTAAAGTACATTAAATGACTAGAATATGTAAATTCATATTTTGTTTGACGTATTTTCTTCATTAACTTATTTAATCCTTATTATCTTAGTAGAGTAGAAATTTAAGTGGTGTGTGGGTGATTATGGTCATATATGCTATATATATATATATGTAAATATATATATAATCATGATGTTGCATGTTGTGAGATTGAATTGAAACAACAGATTTACTATTCTAACATGTTGTGTAATAGCTTAATTGAATAGGTTCATAGACTAGGTAGGTTAAGCTAGTTATTCATGTTTCCTAATTATACCAATATTGAGTTAACATGCAATTAGGAAACATACCATAGGTTATATTATATTTTCCTAGGTCCAGAAAGTCATTTATCGACAACCATGATTTTCTTATGTTTAACTTTGGTGTTCATCCATTTTTAATACACACAATCTATTTTTTTTGCTTATTTCTATATGAATTAATACCCTAAAATAAGCTTAATGGATTTAATCTAGGAACCGTGTTCGGTTACTGTGTGAGGTACTATTTTTATTAAATCCATCGCAAGTCCTAGTATTTACCCTAATTTTTCCAGAATTTTTAAAGATCTCTACCTATTTTAAATAAATCGTTTCTAATTACTGTCTTTATTTTATTGACCAAATCTGGATAAATCGGTGAACGATCTTGGGCGGCCCGCTAACTTCATGGCCGAGCCACCACGTCGAAGCGTGCCGAGGCGTAACCCTCGAGCGAAGGCGCCCGAGACGGAGAGCGCCTCCACTTATCCTGACATGTGGGTCCGGAGGCCCACATGTCAGTGGCTCTGAAAAGAACTCGCGCGCGATTTAAAAATCTACACAGTGATGTGCGCGCATCTTGGCGAGCATCCGACGGCCGAGACGTCGTCTTCTTCCCCCGACCGGAGCGGCGGGGATGACGTCCTGAAACCGGCGAACATTTGGCGGTTCATCGGCGGCGCTACAGTGCATCTTATGGGGTGTTCTTGGGCGTAGGGTTCTCGTGAGTAGCCCAAAACGTCTTAAGCGTGGTATTTGTCGTGAGGCTAGCAATGGTGGCTAGCCGTGCAGTAGCGAGAACTTCCTCGGGAAATTTGGGCTACGGATCTACGAAGCTTCTCAAGCTAAACTAATGTATGCGTGAGTGAGAGAGGGACTCGAGGAGGCTCACCGAGCTATGAGTCAATGTAGAGGAGGCGTGGATTATGCTGGCGACGGGGAAGTCGAATGCAGGCGGAACAGAGCCCACGCCGCCAGGAGCTCCGTGATCCTTGGGTCCGATTAACTCAGGGCGAAAAGGCGAGTAGGTGAGGTGATGCTATGTGCACGAGCAATCGACGAGGACTCACCGAGACGGAGAATTTGGGAAGGGGTGCTTAGAGTCGGCGGTGAGAAAAGCTCAACCGATGACGCAGGGGCTCTAGGGTCGATTCCTTAGGCAGAGAGCAAGGTGGAGGTGAGGCGAAGCGGATACGCACACGAGCCAGGTGCGGTGAGTGTGGGAATGGGCTGGCGACGAGGAGGGGGCGAAAGGAAGAAAGGGGCCGGTGCGGCGCGGCCATATTTAAGCTCGGCTGGAGCACACACATGGTCCCGGGGTCCGTGAGGAGGTCCGGCCGGTCACAAGGATGTCTCAGCGCCGATTGGCGGGTTTGGGCGGTGAGGAGGTCACGCGCGGCGAGCGTGAGCGCGCGACGGTGAACTCAGCGTGCACCGGCGACCAAGTCAGCCCGGACTGCAGCTAGAGCCAGGACCATCAATGGTGTGTCCATGGCACCCATTGGGCAAGCCTGGCGGTGCCTAGGGACGGCGCGAGCGCGCGGGCCGACAATGTGGCTTGATCACCATGGCGAAGCGATCAAGCGGCGAAGCGATGGCGGGCATCACATCGGGCCGGGCGGGGTCCACCATACCATAACGACGCGCGCAGTGCCAAGGAAGTATCAATTGCAGGATTTTGGGCGGTTGTCGGGATTGAGCCGAGGCGAGGAGGACGGCTTCGTCGGCACGGTATTCGTGAATTGCCCACAAGGGCGAAAAATAGTGAGACGCCAAGTGGGTCCTACCAGGTTCCAATTGGTCAACAACCGGTCAAACTTTCAATTAGGGTCCAAGCTAATATATAGAATTTTCTGGGATTTTTAGAGCAATTTATCATATTTAAGCTTATGTGAATATGTGTGTACACACACACACACACATATATATATATATATATATATATATATATATATATATATATATATATATATCAACAATTTCCCAAATAGTGCTATAATTTAGAAATTCCTATGCAAGGTTTATTAATTAACTATTTGGTGATTTATTCAATTAAAATCATCAATTTCCAATGGCTTTTGAAATCTAGAAATTTGTGTTTGTCATATAGAAATTTAACGGGAATTGTCATAATAGTACGCATTATTGCAAACGTGTTTAAAGATAACAAAAGTACAACTTTGGGCTGTTACACGAGGCCACCTCGGGAAATTCTCGAAGTTAGAGATAAGACAGATATGTCAGAGCTCATAAGCCCAAAAGAACACCCCCTTACTTCTTCAATGAGGGATCAATCCGGCCCCTTTTCGTAGAGGTTTTGCTTTGGAGATAGAGGAGAGCCCTTAGCACTCGGGGTAGACAATGAACACGGTTTATCCTAGTTCAGATCTCTCATGACGAAGATAATTGCCCTACTCCAGTGTGTGTTAACTTGTGTAAAATTTGTTACAGAGGATGCTCTCTCTCCCCCTTGGATAATGAAGGGGTACTTATACTATTATAGGATAATCACGACCCACGCACTAACTTCGATAATCAGTCCATCGGTTACAGATATTAATGGCAATAACAACACCCTAAATCCTCGTTAAGGACCACGTTAAAGCTACATCATGGCCAACGATCTAGAAATCATGGACATAGTAAGTGCTTTTGTGAAATTGGTGGTTTCGCTAGAGCAAGGATCTCTAGGCAGCCATGTTTGGTCGTGTCAGCTAGGGCATGCTCGTGATCCGAGCATGTATGCTCGTGAGCCGAGCACAAATGCTTAGAAGGGCTCGCAAGCCTAGGCAACGCGTGGTAACACTCATGCGAGCATCGCTTTATAGGCTATTGCAAGCTTATCCTTGGGCACGACTTCCAAGAAAAATCTAATGGTGTCACGAGCTATCCGTCGGAGGTACATACGTAATTAGGCATTTTAGTAAATCCCTGACAGAAATGTAAATCCACATGTGGCTACAGTTCAAGGCACGTTCATTGCCATTAGATCTAGCTCCAAGATCCGTGCACTACCTTCACCCCTCTCTCATGCTTTCTTGCAAAAACCCTCTCAAAATTTCAAAACAACATCATCGGGTCCTTCTTCCTCCTATTCCTCCTCCTCTCCTCTCTCCCCTCCCCCTCTAGTAGGGGTGAAAACAGGTTGGATAATATCCGACCGGATCCAGATCCGGATCTTAGTGATTTGGAACCCATTTTCCTATCCGAGCGGATACGGATACTGATACGGATAATTATCCGGATTTTTTGATGGATACGGATACAGATATGGGTTGGGGGGTATCCAGCGGATAGTGCTATCCAGATACGGACACGGATAATTATCCGGATATCAGAATTTGGATATTACATGCATGTGAGTATGTTCACTTACGTCCGACACTTATTATTAGATTTTATGAATTTATGTTTAGTACTTATTATCGGGTTGTTTGAATTATTCCACTTTATTTTCTAGTAGCATAGATTATTATACTCATAGCTTGTATGTCTTTCAGATTGTATTTAATTTTATACTATGTGTCCTGCTTTTGTGGATGACTAACAATGAATGTAGGTTATGTCGATTTTTTTTTTCCGTTGAGATATTATGGTCAAACCCGGTTTCGTATTCATATCCGACCCATATCCAATCCGTAACCGTATCCGACTAAATCCATATTCGAATCCGTATCCGACACTATTTGTCTCTGAATCCGTATCTGGTATAAAATACGGATACGGATATGGGTTGACCCTATCTGACCGTATGTGACCTGTTTTCACCCCTACCCTCTGGTGGCCAGGACTGGTGGCGCTGCCCTCCCCCATGGGCCACAGCGGACCATAGCAAGGCTGGCCCGACCACCATCCCATGGATTAGGTCGTGCGCCCCCGCCTTGACCATTCGCTTCTCCTTCTCTCTCTCCCCCTTCCCCTCCTCAGGTGGCCGAGCGTCGCACCATTGTAGGCCATGCGTTGCCGCCTGCACAACAACGGCGCAAGCTTAACCATGGGAGAGGGAGGAGAGAGAGAGACAGAGGAAGAAAGAGCTCACACAGGATTTCCAATTTGTCAAGAGGTTTTTTTGCAAATGTGTATGAGAAAGAAGTGGGATGTGCATGAATCTCGAAGCACGATCAAATGGCAAGGAAGGTTTCTGGAATCGTAGCTAAAAATGGAAAATCCGTTCCTGAATAATGAGGTAAAGTTTCCTAATTATTTTGTATCAATAACAACAAATCGGTCCAAGATCATACCAACCTACGTATTCACCGCACACGACATGCGTGCCTACACGATGACTGCCTAAGATAGCAGAATGCACGGTATCAGTTGCATGTATACGAGAGTTTCTCGTTTCTGTGCCATTAGCCATATACATTATTCAGACAGTGCTTGTGCAGCCAAGAAGTTCCACTTCACATCTACATCAAGATGAACCAGAAGGCGCAAAGCCCGAGGATAGAACTGAAGAAATCAGAGCAGGAGGTGTCTTCAGCCCAACGCACTCCAAGTCTGCAGAGGCAGACACAGTGTCAGTGAGCTGAAGCAGCCTAGCTAGCCCGTGTTCTGCATGCCGGCGGCGATGCCCTTCATGGTCAGGATGAGCGTGTCCTCCAGCCCTGGCGCGTACTCGCTCGCCGGGTTCAGCTTCACCAGCGAGGCCGGCTGGTTCTCGTCGGCGAACTCCTTGGACAGCGGCCGCTGCGCCGCCACTTGGAAGCCGGGGTCCCGTATCCGCTTCAGCGTGTAGGCCTGGCAGACGTTCAGGGTTGTGATGTAGGGGTCACGCAGCCGCAGCCGCTGCTTCAGGTAGGGATCGCCCTCAAGAAGATCCTTATGCTCAGCAACCTGCCACAGAGGGTTACCAGTTAGGTATCAGATGAAGTGACTTTCAGGGGAAAAAATCGCTTCTAAATTTTAAGGGAAGGTAGCCATACAACAAAAAACCAGATAACCGCAAATTTGTATCGGTCGAGACTCCTGAAATTTTGGACTATCGGCAAAATTTTGGAAGATATTTTTCCAAATTCAAAAAATTATATTTTTTAACTGGACCCTACCGATAACACCAATAATCAGCTAAATTCTGGCTACACAATTTTCCATGAGTGAAGTATATGCTGAAATGCCAAAAATTTCGGTGTTATGGGATATTTTGATCATTCGGACAAAAAATTTTCAAATTCAAATGCATCAAATTTTTTAAACGGTATAATTTTTTGTACTAGACCCCATACAATTCTCCGCGAGTGAAGTATCCTCTTTTCAATCGGCGAAAACAAGGGAGGAAAAACCGCAAAATGCAGGCAAAACTTTGGTACGAGCTTCACCTGAAGGAGGAGCCTCTGCGTGTCCTGGTAGTCGCTCCTGAGCTGCTCCCCGAAGGGCTTGACGTCGTCGGCGACGAGCAGCTTGTCGTAGAGGGCGGCGATCCCGGGGTCCCCCTTGGCGAAGACCATCTCGAGCAGGTCCAGGGTGACCCTGAAGAAGGGCCACTCGTTGTACATCTCCCTGAGCGTCTGGACGTTCCTGATGTCCTGCTGCATGGCGTGCCTCAAGGCGGCGCCGAATCCCAGCCACACGGGGAGGTGGAACCTCGTCTGCGTCCAGGCGAAGATCCAAGGGATCGCGCGGAGCGACTCGATGCCACCGCTAGGCTTTCTCTTCGACGGCCGGCTCCCGATGTTCATCCTGCCATATTCAGTTTCAGGCGTCGCCTGAAAAGAGGAAACAAAATGGCTACATCAAGAATTAAGATCTTTCTATGTAACCATGGATTTTGAACAAGCTCAACTTCCTACTTTCATACTACTAATTGTAGTTTTGTAGGTCGACGTGGTGGTTGAAATACAACTTTGATCAATAATATCTACCGTAATATATTAATATTACTAATAAAATTGTAGCCAAAGCACTATTCAGGTTTAATCTAGAACTATGACATTCATATGTCTTATTTAAATATATATAAACAAATTTATAGCTAAAACTTTACAAGTTTGACTTTGGCCAACAATTTCTATCATAATATATTTATATAAATATTTAGCGTTACGAAGCACTATTCAGTTTTAATCAAGAACTATGATTTTCATATATCTTACTTAGATATATAAAAATACATAGCTAAAACTTTCCAAGTTTGACATAGGCATGTAACTAAAACCAGTAATATGTATGGACTTGCACAAGGAGGTGCTTGTGCTACCAGAACCATATAAATAGCTTTAAGATGTGTGTGCTAAGTTTGCAAATTATCCCTCCCAAGTCTCCTCCCCTCCCCCCTCCTTCTTCCTCTCTTACTCTTCTCTCTGCTTAGCCTGAGCATGGCTCTCATGACCACGCCACTCCAGCCCTAGCCATGGCACGATGCCAATCCCTAGCTCCCTGCCATGCTCGACCATGTAGCTCCATTGTTGGTGATGGAAACCCAGAGGTTTCCATTGTCACTGAAGTTTCTATCGACCGGAGACATACACCTCGACGGAAACCTTGTCGGCAGACATAAACCTCGCTGATGATGGTTGGGGTTTCCATCACTGTGGCGAGCTAGGCATGGCTCAAGGGCATAGGCGCAGCTAAAGGCATGGTGCGGAGGCTAGGTCGGGCGGTGTGATTGTTGGAGCCAAGCTCCAAAAAGAGAGCAGGAGAGAGAGGAAGAAGAAGATGGAGTGGAGGGGAGAAGGAAAAGAAGGATGGCTTTTGTTTGGATTTTGCTTCAAGATTGGTGCACAATGGAGGGTATAGAGAGTGCAAGCAACTCTATGTGCAAGAACTCATCTAGAACCGACAAGATATTCATGCAACTTTGAAACAACCATGAATTAGTAGTGCACGCATATCATCAGTAGGGGTGGAACTGAGCCAAGCTTGAGCGAGCTAGGCCTAGCTTAGCTCGGCCTCATTTAGGAAACGAGCTGGCGTGGCTCGGCTCACCTCGATGACCAAGCTAGAACCTAGCTCAGGTCAGGCTCAGATGAAGCTCGCAAGGGCTCGCGAGGGCTCATGCCACTTAGCTGTCGTTCTGCAAGCGCGCGCCGCCTATGCAACACTCCGATCGAAACTTGGCGTCGTAGTTGAAAAGGAGAGGGCATGTCCTGCTCCGATTGAAGATCGGTATTGCCAGTGAAAAGAAAAGGAAACCATGTCAGACAAGAGGAAGAGGGGCTTCACAATAAGATCTGTTGTCCCCCAAGCACAATGCTCGCTATCATCGGCTGCTGCGATTCATGCTGTCCAGAACCAAGCTCGCCGTTGGAGGAGGCACAACAATCTGCCATGAGCAGGAGGGAGGCCATGCATGCGACTATGAGGAGGAGGAATGGGGGCGGCTGTGCCTATGGCTGTGGGGAAAGAGGAGGAATGGAGTGGTCCAGGGTCTAGGTTGGGAGAAGATGACATATGGTTTCATTTGGGAAGATGTTGGGTATGGACCTAGGGGAGGAGCGGTGAAATTGGGTTATGACTTATTGATTGACAGGCATGCATAGGTGGGTTGGCCTAGCTAGCTAGAGCAGCCGTAGAAAACGAGCCCTCATGAGCCCAATTGAGTGAGCTTGGTTTGAACTTGTTTTCTCTCATGAGGTAGAAACCATGCTCTGCTCGTGCTCGGCAAATGAGCCCAAACCGAGCAAAATACCGAGCTGAGTCCGAGCTGCTCATGAGCTATGAGTTAAAATTCGAGCCCTACCCATGAGATTCTAGAAAAAAATTACACAGAGACTGGACCACATACCGATCTGAAGTACTCGACGAATCGCGGTTCTTTGAACACAATGGATCGATACTCCTTGGTGGCCACCACGGCCATATCGTCCATAAGAGCGCGCCACTCAGGCTTGGGGGACACCGGCGGGTGCATGCCGTGCTCGAGCGTGGCCGCCGTGAAGCGCTGCAGGGTCCTGAAGCAGAGGTGCTCCTCCCCAAACGAGTGCTCGATGACCTCACCCTGCACCGTCACGCGCAGCGACCCGTGGATGGTGTCCGGCGGCTGGGACAGGATGGCGAGGTGGGTCGGCCCTCCACCCCGGCCGACCGTCCCGCCCCGGCCGTGGAACATGGTGAGCTTCACGCCGTGGTGCTTCGCCACCTTCACGAGCTCCTCCTGCGCCTTGTACAGCTGCCACGCCGCCGAGAGGCGGCCGGCGTCCTTCCCGGAGTCCGAGTACCCGATCATGACCTCCTGCTTCCCGCCGATCCTGCTCACGTACCAGTCCACGGAGAAGAGCCGCGCGACGGCGGCCGGAGCCGCCTCCAGGTCCGCGAGCCTCTCGAACAGCGGGACGACCCGCAGCGGGCGCTCGACGTGGCACTCCCGCTGCAGGAGCTCGACGGCGAGCACGTCCGACGGCGCCGTCGCCATGGAGATGATGTACGCGCCGAAGCTGTCCGCGGGGAGCTCCCCGAGGACGCGGAACGTGCCGAGGACGTCGGCGACCTCGTCGCTCTGCGGCAGGTCGGGCCCGAACAGCGGCCGCTTGCCCCTCAGCTCGGACAGCAGCCACTCTTGCCGCCTCTCCTCCGGCCACTCACGGTACGACCCGATGCCAAGGTACGTGGTGATCGCGTCGAGGGCGTCCGTGTGCCGCTCGGACTCCTGCCTGATGTCCAGCTTCACGAGGGAGAGCCCGAACGTGGACACCTGGCGCAGGAAGTCGAGCAGGCTCCCGTCGGCGACGGTCTTGTCGCCGCAGGCACACAGTGATCGGTAGCACAGCTGAAGTGGCTCCAGAAACTGACATGATCATTGATCAAGAACACTCAATATTCAGAGGAAATTGGGGATGGAGGATGGACAGATCGCATCGATCGTGGCGTACTGCTGGTTTACCTGTTCGACATTGGTGAAGGTTGAGTCCTCTGGGATGTCAGAAAATCCAGTAGTCAGCAGATGCCGTGAACGTTCGCGTGTATAGTATAGTTTGTCCCTTACATAGCCGAGGATCACACGGTAGGGCTCATTTGGTGGGATTTGCATCCAGAACTCTGCATGATCAGCAACCTCATGTTCAGAAATCAACGAACTAACTGATCATGTGTTCATGACAACAGCACTGAAATAAGAAGGGGAGAACTCGCAAAAGCTCTTTCCACCGCAAACATGTGTAATCGAAACTATGGTGTAAAATACTAATTTCGATGACTTGGCAAAACAAGCAGAAATATCAATTCAGGTTCATTCTTGGATCAACACACAAACTCAGGGATAAACAAGTTATTTTGCTGTAGTTACCTATATAATGCTTGGCAGCAATCCTCGATGCACGGTGTAGTTCGTCAGCTCGGACTCGAAGTTCGTCATTGCAACGCCACATAGAGAGCTAGAAATATATAAAGATGATGGCATCGTTTGAAACATAGAACGAAAAGCAGCCGAAACAGGGAGAAACAAGATATGAATGATGAAGATATAAGTGAATAGATTAATGCAATACCTCAAACATCAGATCTTCTATCTGAGAGAAGTACAAGTTTGCAGCCATCATTCTGGCCAACAGGCATACATCCCTTGTCACCTCTGGTGTAACTCTGGGATTCCCTATATATCCAGGGACATCATTTCAGAAAAGGTCAACAAAAACGAAAAAAAATAATATAACTAATAGCTCATACCACATTCATATTACAATTTTATGGAGAAAAACAGAGTCGGCCTCAAGCAAAAAATAACGAAGAGAAAAAAAAACTAATTAGCAGTAGTCTAAAGAGAAGTGTAACAATGCTATTCAGGAATTCAAATGCACCAATTTCCATCGAAAGTGCCATTAATACGCAAGAAATTTCATTGACATGGTGCTTACTCTCTAGTAATGCGAAGTAATCTCTCTTTGAAAAGATCACTGAAGCAGTGCATAATGGAGCAGCACAAGTAGAGGGAAGTTTACCATCACGATCACCACCCATCCATGAAGAGAACTGAATAAGAGGAGCATTGTAGGGGAGACGCTCATCGATCCCGATATTCTTGAGAGCTGTGTCCACACGACGCAAGAACTTTGGTACACCCTTCCATATGGTCTCATGGAAGTAGCTCATTCCAGCACGCATTTCATCCTGTGGAGTGGGCTGTGTTCTCCGTATTTCATCAGTTCTAAAAGCGGCTTGAATCTGCGAGAAAATAAGTCAGACCTAAATTTACCAAATATGATAGTTACAAAAGCAGATTAATGCAGCCCTCTCCAACGTTTTCGAAAGGCTGAGCATAATATAAGGAATAAAAAAATGGTGCCAGATTTTTGCAGATTTGTAGGTAAAAAAAATAGCACTCAAATATTACCAAGCTTTGCGACAAAGCAATATTTCTTTACAAAAAAGTCGTCACAAATTATTTTTTTTATCAGCACACTAACCCAACCACTTTATTAGATACGAAATGGTAAATCTTGATCGTGATGGCACTCCCAATGCATCCTAGTCAGTTGTCTCTATAAGTACCAACTAGAATAAAAACTGAGATAAATGGTTAGTTAAAGAGATGAGAGAAAAGTATCGCCTCTTATTTAGGAGACGGTCTCCTCCATCTGGTTTTCAAAGCCAAAAAATGGTGAAAATTAGCACTGTGAGGAGATCACTATTTATTAATTTGTGGGATCGGGTGTGGCTGCCTTTTGTTTCTTGGCCATATATGTGTTTCCTTGTCGGATGCCTACTGGGATGGTCATCTCTAAATAGGCATTTAATAATTTCTCTCACCTCTTAGAAACAACTAAAAAGACGTATATTGGGAGTGAAGATGATAAGTGAAGTCATGAGTCTAGCAGATTACCAAATCAATTACTTAGAAATTTCTTTTCAGGGCATGTTGCCTGCAAATACTTAGGGCACTCTCAACACATAGTTTCAACGAGTTGTTTCTTAAAACACCACATCGTACAGGGCTAGCTATAGATACAACTCTCCCGATGCACCATATCTAGTAATTAATTTAACTTTGTCTTTTCTTTTCATTTATGAGTCTTATAGAAGCGCCTTTATGCTCTCAGTACGGATTTCTTCTAGTTTCTTTTACTTATTTTTAGGATAGAGATAGTCTTTTATACAAGAAATGAGTCTTTCCTCATTTATTACCCTCCACCTCAGCAATTCGTCATACGTGGCAGTTACAGAAACGTCTAATGTCATTGCATTGTGAGTACCCTTATAATCACACAATTTAGGCTGCTCCTCTTGTCCTCTTCAAAAATGAGGAAAAAAGGATCTCTGTTTTGTTAAATACAAGAACCTACTGAGGTCAACCAAGGGATCTCAAACAAGAACCACAGCGTTTGCAATTCATGCAAATGCAGACTCATTCTTTAGTGGAAAACCAAACTGATCAAGATGGACTTGAACCCTTCTAATACTCTAGAGATTCAATCATTTTCTGTTACTTACTTACACGTGTCATGCTCGATGTCTCGAGCCTATTCTATCAGTAGGAACTTGTCACAGCCAAAAGAAACTATAGATGTGTTTGGTTCGCGATCCTCGATAGCCATGCCAATGAATTGGTCATGACCAATTGAGGGCATGACCAATTCATTGGTAAAATTTTGTTGTTTGGATCAAAGCCAATTGAGATTTGCCAAATATTGGTAGGGTAGGTGATATGTTTGGTTTGTTACCAATTGAATATGCCAATTGTTCTCATAATTCAAATAAAATATTTATAAATTTCAATAAGATACAAAAAAAATTGAGAACTGCGCAGGCAAACCATGGAACACAGTGCAACAAAAAAATTGAAAACTGTGCATGCAGTGCATCTTTTCTGCGGTCACCATTGCACCGGGTCCCACACTGCATGCAGCCAATCATGGAGCCATGCAATGGGGGTCCCACTGCAATTTTTCTGCAGTAATTGTGCAGCGTGGCCGTTCCCGCGCGTGGGCGGCCAAATTCCACGCCCGCGCCCGTGGCATCGTCGCAGTAGTAAAAATTTGGCACGCCAAATTTTTGTGTTGGCAAGCCAATCGTTGGCTATAATCTAAATGGCGGCCAATTCATAAAGACGGCCAATTCATGAAGGCACGACCATGTTTTGGTAGAGTAGCTGAGAGTCGCAATCCAAACACACCCTACTTCTCAATAGTCAAGATATGGCGAAATCTCAGCATATACTACGTCTGGCAAGAGACAACCGAGGAACAGAAACATTCATATAATGTTGCGAGCACTTCTACAGTGCAGCTATATTATTGAATTAAACATACATGACATATATGTACCCATCGTCTTACCTCCTAGAAGGTTAGAGTATATCATTAGACGAAGCAAAATAAATAATCTAAAATAGTCTAATACATCTTTAAAATATCTACTGTTATATCTGAAGGGTTGCCCCTCGAGGAGTGGCACTACCACCTATCTTCAATAACAAAATACTAGCAACAACAGTAATAACAGTTTTGATATGTTTGCAACAATATAGGGGATATTTTCGGAACTCGCTAGGTGTATGGGGCAACGAGAACCCCGCGAGATGGTAGTAAATAAAATTCTAATTAATCTACTCCCTCTAGCCAGAATTCGTCAATCCCACCTAGACCATCACACTACTAGAAAACTGACCTTTCATACCGGCCCATCAGTACTGGTTCATTGGCTACAGGGCAGTAGTGGGCTTTCAGTACCGGTTGGAGCCATAAACTAGTATTGATGCCCTCGCATTAGACCTCATTCGTGATACGAACCAGTACCAAAGGCACGGGGTAAATTAGTACCGGTTCGTAACACGAACTGGTACTGATGCCTCGTTTCAGAAAAGTTCAAAAGGAATGCATATTCTATTTATATTAGTACGTAATAGTGGGTGGGTTGGTTAGAAGGGTGAGGCTAGAGTCACGAGGTTGTGGGTTCGAGTCCCGCTTCTCCCATACATTCTTGATATTTTTAAACATTTTTCTGGCCTATACCGGTTCAAAAACCGGTAGTAAAGCCAGTTTCTAACTGGTACTAAAGGTGAGTTCCCTAGTAGTGTCAAGTTAATTTTATCATAATTTTAATTCAAAAGTTATAAAAAATACAATATTGCAAATGTGTTTTTCTTGACAAACTTACTTGTACTATTTCGTATACCAACTACGTAGGTAATACCTTTGGTCAAGAAAGAGATGATTTTGACGTATTCTACAGTGGCATTGTAATGAGTATGGTGACTACGTGACCAGTGAATTAACGAACGCACCTCCCTCTGAAGAGCCTCGTCGAGCTCCTGCTTGTCGTCGGCCGTGATGTCCTTGGCGTACAGCTGCCTCAGGCAATTCCGAATCCTGCGCAGCGTAGACAAGAACAAGATCAAAAATAAACATAAGTGAACACTAATTTCATTGCATAAAAAAGGCACCAATTTGATCAAATTCAATTTGCTAGCAGTAGAATGCAAATTTCAATCATGAAGTAGTTGGCAGATCGACTCGACCTTGCGTGCTTCTGGAGGAGTGACCTCCGGATGGACTGCGTGGGGTGCGCGGTGAAGACGAGGTCGACGGTCTGGTTCTTGAGCGCGTCGAACACCTCCTCCCGGGACTTGCCGAGGTCGGAGACGAGCCTCTTGAGGGTCTCTTCGATGTCGGACTCGGTGGTGGCGGAGGCCTCGTCGGCGAAGTCCCCCCGCTTGAGCTTGTTCCGGCGGCGGTGCGCGATCTGCACCTCCTCGGCGAGGTTGGCGAGGTTAAGCATGTGGGAGAAGGAGCTCGCGACGACGATGGCGTCGGCGGGCGCCAGCCCCGTGAGCTTGCCCCCGAGCTCGTCCAGCCGCACCGCGTCCCGGTCGCCCTCGTACTCCGCCGACAGCTCGTAGCAGTCCTGCACCTGCGGTGGCAGCCATGCATGCCGTCCAGCGCCGGCTGGTCAAAATCGGAACCCGCGAGCCGGAGCTGGGAAGGTTTCTTGCGAAAAAGAAGATGCGTGGTTACGAATTCGCGGAGGAGCGGGCCGTGGAGGTCCTGGAGGATGTCGAGGAAGCGGTCGACGAGGAGGGCGTCGTACTCGACGAGCTTGTCGTCGTCGGAGACCTTGCCGGGGGCGAGGAGACGGAGCTGAGCGTCGATGGATTGGTGCCTCTCCATCGCCGCCGCCGCGGGGGGCTTGGAGCCAGAGTTGGAGAAGGCCATGTCGCGGGAGGAGAGGTTTGAGGAGGCGGCGGAACGAGACGCGAGGGCGGGTGCTCGCGCGCTCTGTGTGGTGGGATAGCTAGAAATATGGATGGGAATGGGATGGGGGTGCCACGCGTAGCTAGCTGTAGTGTGCACGAGAAAGTACGGCCTTTGGCAGTTGGAAAGGCGGCTCCGCGGTTCATGTCATCTCGTGAATTCAGTGCATTGTTTTGCTTTGGTACAGTTGAAATCTGTAAACAACCATAGCGACGACGGATTAATTAAATTTTATACTTTTTTATCATAATTAGAAACTAACATCGACTTTCACAAAATTAAAAAACAAATCAATTTTACTTATAATTGGATGTTCAATTAGATCGGACACCGTCTCCCGATTCCAACTTTTGCTAGCCTCCTTATCCCTCCCACACTTCCTCAGTTCCTCTCCATCTCAGCCCATCCTGCTACTCTCTCTCTTCCTCCTCTGTACCTCGCTCACCTTGTCATCCTCCCAAGAACTCGTCCCGCACGTTGCATCTCTGCCTCGTGCACGCGCAGGCAACCACAACGGAAATATCTCTACTTCACCGAGCACGACGGCGAGATCTTCTCCAAGGAGCCAGATTCGATGAGCGCCGATGAGCTTCGAATGAGCTCTGATCCGGTGGCTTCTTCCGCTCCAGGCTCCGAGCACCTCCCTGGTTGCGAGTAAGATGAGCTCGTCACCGTTCATCTCTATCGAACCCTTCTACCTTCATAACGGGATCTGATGCGGCAACTCTCTCTCGGCGGGGTGCGACAACAAAATCGAGCTCGGTCGCAACAACCACGGGTTGAAAAACTCCGGCGACTATGACCAAGGCCACTCCCTACATCTGCTCCGCTGCCAGAGAGGAGGCGGAGGCCATCGGAGTTTGGAGAAGAGATGATCAAAGAAGATGCATCGTCGAGTTATGCTCTAAAACATTACCTATGTATCATTAATAAACATATGAAACATTTTGTTTGCTTCTATGAAACACCAACAAAAAATATCTAAATATTTTGTTTACTCTTTTGAAACAATTTGTTTGCACTTGTGGAACATCCTAAAAAAGTTTAAAACATTAATTTTGTTTACTCATATGAAACATTGCTTCTATAGATTGAGACACATTCGAATAACTATCGAAACATTTTGCATAATAGGAATATGTTGACACCAAAATTTGGCAAAAGCTGCTGAGCTGAAAGTCGGCTTGGGCTTTGAAGGAAACGGGCCAAAACAAAGTACTACGATGGCCTAAATCGGCTAGCAGGTATACATGAAAGGATCCAAATTGGGTAAGAATTGGCTAGAGATATGGGAGAGACCGGATCGGCTATGAAGATATATGACTGGTTCGGATCGAGGTAAATAAGGAAGTTTGGATTCGAGTCGGTTGAGACTAGTATATTAGGAAAAATTAGTTAAATATAGAAGATAGAGATGAGTTTATATCGGATACGAGTTAAGAGTCCTAGTTATAGTCGAGTCTAAAGGTCTGTATAAATAGTTTACCCTCAAGGACGTGTAAGCCATCCACACATCAATCAAATACATCTACTTTTACCTGTTCTTTACTTTTCAACGCATTAGCTTAGTTTAGAGTAGTTTCTTAGATTTTGATTGACTTGTTGTGCATCGCCTTTCAATCGGCTTCGAGAAACAACCCGGGAGTTTTTGCAAGTAAGTACTGTCTCGATTAAGTTTGATCTAGAGGCTTACATCGGCTTTCGGTTGAAATACTATCTTGGTTGATATTGCTGTGCATCGCCGTTTCAACCAAGGGTTAGGTTTCATCCCTCTTTCTACCGATCAACACATTCGTTGGCAGTAGATTGTTCACTCCTCGTTCTATCGGCTTACTGCCTGCTATTTATCGATAGTCTATTTACCCTTCCGTTCTATCATCTAGATGATATCATCGGATATTTGATATTCTGTTTACCCTCTTTCTACTGCTTGGTTGATTTCATCGGCTAAGCAGTAGACTGTTTACCTTTGAAACTGTTGGTTTGGATATGATCTAAGCCGATAGTTTCGTTATCCATTACTTTCCTCGAATCTGTTTCCAAGTGTTACAGATTCAACATATTACAGATTTAATTGGCTAGGCGAAAGCTGATTAATTCCTCTTGTGATTACAGGATCAAATCAGCTGACACGTCTTGGACCTAGCTCTCGGTACTGACGGGAATCCTATTTCCTAAACCCATGTGTGTTGACGTAAGACCCGCTTATTGGGCCAACAGAATACTAGGGGCCGGTATACTGTCCGTAGCCAAACGAACAGCATACGAAATCGACAAAACACACTTCTCTCCGCTTCGCGTGCTTTTTCCTTCCCACGCTCGCACTCCCATTTCTTGTGCTACGCTCTAGCACACTGTGCTTCCCATGCTTGCATCCCATGCTTCACCTCCCCACACAAGCACTGTGATTGCTTAGGGGCTGGGCGGTCAACTACTAGCGCAATCCATGGAGGAGACCAGGAGTGAGTTAGATGTGAGATTGTGCAGTTCATGTCATCCTTTACTAGGTCACCAAAATTCATTTTTCAGCTAATTGCATTGAAACGAATTTCTAGCATCAATATATAGCTAAACCTAGCTCTCATTAAATTTTCATTATTTTGTGAAATTATTTTATTTTCTGTAATTTTCTATGCAAATATGAGTGTTCAAATTTTATTTAAACTTCCTATGGTATCCAAATTTAGTGAATCAAAAACCAAAATCTTACACAATTGAGATCAAGCTACCGGTAAAATTTCATAATTTTTAGAGTTTGTAAAATTTTCTGTTATTTTATTAATTCATTTCACGAGCATTAATTCTAGGCGAGAACGTGGGGTGAAGTTTGAATTTCATAATTTTATGAATTAATTTTATTTTTTGTTTTTATTCATTTTTTTTATACTCAACACAATACTAGACTACGCGATACTCGACAATACATCTAATACTCGATGATACTCTTGATACTCAATGATACCCTTGATACTCGACCCATTTTCTTTACTCGATACCACAATGCTCAATGATACCCCCCTACTCAACCCGATACATGACGGTACCCCTGATACTCAATGATTGTCGGGACCTGATTTTACTAAACTGAACCCTCTATGTTAACAGTTGAGTCCTAAAGGTCAGTGCACATACCCACAGTACAACAAAGATAAAGTATCAATACCAACACTGCATTAACTAATAAAATAAATTAGATTGATGTGAAGCCATTTATTACAATAGTTCATAACATCAAGTCCTAACTAATGCAAATAAAAAAAATAAAGATAGTGTCCCATCATGGCCATAGGTACACACTGAATGGGAAGCAACTAGTAGTCCGGGACACCCTCCAAAAAATGAGCAACATACTCTTGCCCGTAATCATACTCATGTCCTGCTTATGGAATAAACTGCCTTGAATGAAAGCCCGGATTAGTATGCGAATGGTAGCAAGTTTTTCCTGGGAAGGGCCAGGTTAGGGCTCATCATAGGAAAGATAATGGTTTATTTGCATAAAAGCTTTTTACTAACATATAAAAGCATTTAAGAAAACATAAGTAAATATAAACAGTTCTCATGATTAATCTTAATAGTAACATTAACATGGTATAATTTCCAATCTCGATGTCTTATGTCTCAAATTCACATTGTCTCATTTCATAGTCTCAATATAGTTCTCATCTCGTTCTCATTCATCATAGATAATCTAGTAGTGGTACGCGGTCGAAAAACCTTACCCAAGTCAAATTAATTAAGAGGTGTAGCTACGATGTGAAAAACCACCAAAATGCTCATAACCGGGAGCACGACCATTCGAATGGGTTTACACTCTATAGAGACTGTATGCTTTTTCCGCAAGATATGATACCCTCCCGTCAAAAAGCATCATAAAAAACCTACTAGAATACTAACCCTGAGCTTGTCATGGTCATACCTGATATATTCACACAAGTACTCTAGAACTCTTTCCAGGCAATACACCAGTGATGATGCATCCCTCTGGACCCCACCTACGATGCAAGCACGGTGACAATCCCGACATTATTCTCTCTACAGATTAAGCCACGTCTTATACCGGCCTTGCGGTTACACGATTAATTCTCAGTTAAATCCATCACGATCATCGGTCCTTAGGGACTAGAGCGTTGACTTGGGTCACCCACTTTGAGTCAAATATTAGTTGGTCAAATTTTAATTAAAAAGTGAAAAACCCATCATAAACCCCAAGTTCTCTATTCTCATATTCAGTTATCTCATAATTGCGAGTGGATCACTCCTTAAAACTATCTAAGCAATGCTAAGCCATCTAATTCATGAAAAAAGTAGCAAATTATATAATAATATTATCCTAAGGCATTTCATGACAATGGATGCATACCATATAAATAGATGACATGCACTAGGAATTTCTATGGCAATATAAGCATAATTAAAATAAATAGTAGTTTTGGAAAAATCTAGAAATTAGGATTCTAGGGAAAGGCTAGCCTTCCCTAATCTTTTGGAACCTGCTGGACATTGGTGACATCGAGGTACTCTCCTTCGACGCCCACATGATCTGATACAAGCAAAATGAGAAATAATGAACAATAGAAAACAAAAAATAAATTGAAAAATTGCATAAAAATTACAATAAATAGATATGAATTTTCTGGTTTTTTAGAAACTTGAATCGTCGGATTTGGAGCTAGGATGAATTCACAATGAAATATCAAAGGAACACTATTCACTAAAAATTCTGAAAATCAGAAAAGTACTGTAGAAGTAGGATGCTACTGTAGCTCATGGGCCGGTTGTGCAATGGATAAGAAAGGGAGAGGGATCGATGGGGGAGAGAGAGCAGATGGAGAGAGGGAGAGACACAGATCGGGAGAGCGGCGGCGATGACGAAGTCCGGCCCGACAGTGAGGTGCGACGGTGACGCAATGGCTCGGAGAGCGGTGGCAGCGCTAGGGCTGGCAATGTTGCTAGGGTTCTGGCTAGCGATGGGGCTAGGGGTGGTATGGTGGTGGCTAGCGGGAGATAGCAGCACCATGCTGGAGGGGCAACACCGGCAGCGGCAGTGGCACGGCACGGGCAGCACCGATGACGACGCCTAGGGTGAGGCCCGGCTGCAGCGGTGCAGGCCAGCGGCATTCGGCTAGAGGCGAGCAGGGTCAGGCTCGGTGTCAGCGAGGATGTTGGAGCGGCATGGAGGCGCAGAGGTAGAGAGGCAAATAGCGCGGGCTCAACTTTCCTGGCGACTGTGGTGGAGGTGGTGCTGGGCGTCAGGCATAGAGGCTGCGGTAGAGTGACAATAGGACTGCACATGATTGTAAGCAGCGGCAGCAGCTCAGAGGTGATGACTACCTCTGCTTCGAGATACTCCGGCGATGATGAGATGACAACAGCAATGGCCCCTCCTTGGCGATAGTGGCTCCATAATAGTAGATCGGTTTGGAGCTAGTAGATGGGTTTGGATTTAACAGATTGGTTGGGAAAATTGGGGATATTTGTAGGTTTTATATAGTGGTGAGTTGGAGATGGGTTTGGATTAGGCTAAACATGATAGAGGAGGGGTCGAATTAGGCTGGGCCAAGTCACGGACTAGAGTTTTAGGAGTCGAACAACTAATTGCTTTTGAATTCGAAATCCTGCGAGCCTATTGGGCCAGTGCCCCGGTGCGTAGGGCTAGACCCATCGATCGAGCATAACGTGAATGGATCGAGGTGCAATCCACAATGTACTTCAGGATCATTTGTTCGAAGCAAAAGCTGCATGTGCGTGCAGGATAGTAGCCTAGTGGCTGAGCCTGTGTATAAGCGGGCCTACTCTGCAGCTATCTCGTGGCTATGTGTCAGCATCTGCTGAGTGCTAGGCTGAGTTAGTTGCTACTGCATGCATGCATATGACGTGTGTGTATGCAGCGTGTCCTTCGGGCTTGCAAGTGTTGCCTTGTATGCGGCTGGAAAAAATCCAGCACATGGTTTCCATGGGACCCAAAAGTGTGAGCTGCGCCGTGTGCACAAGGCGGCCTTGTGTGCTAGGTGCGCATGCGTTACAAAACAAACACATATGGATGTTGTGGGTCTTGCGGTTTGCATGCATGCATGTATGTTGTGAGAGGCTAAATCAATGCTTGGTGCCTTGTCTTACGCTTGGCTATTTAGATTAGCATGCTGATTGGTTAATTAAATTGGGCTAATGAGATTAGTCCAATTTTGGGTTAATGTGATTAATCCAAGAATTTTTCATAGGGGGACAACATGAACAAAATTCATGTGACAGAAAAAGTTTCTGCCCGCACCCACGAGGGGTGTTGTCCCTTTGAACCTTGCCCGCAAATCGACTAGTGGGGCCACCTTGCAAGTTATTTGTAGGACTTTTATAAATGTTATATGTTTATACTGCCCGGTAGAATTGGATTCTATGTATAACTTGTGTTTTGTATGGTGTATATGAATAGTATGGCCCTTATGTATAGGATGCATATGTCGGTTTTATTATAGCTTACTTATTTACATGTGATGCTTGATTTTCTCACATATATTTAATTGTTAGTTGTTAAGTGTAATGGCTTAGAATATCTATTTGATGATATCAAGTAGTTGGCTCGGTTGACAGGAAGCATGGTAATAGAGATTGCCATATGGCGGGCCATACTATTCATAGTTTAATGTGATTATCTATAAATACTTGTTCATGTTATATTTTTAAGCATGTTATCATGATATAAGTTTTAGCATAATTTTCTCTCAGAAATTGCCACCTTTCTGATAATTGCACCCATCTTAATCTAGATCATCAATTGTTGGATCTACCAAAATAGGGTGCCATTGATTATCTTTATTATATAGGGTATGTGTTGGACACTTGTATGCAAAAGTTATTAGTTAAATTAAAATAGGTTATCAAAAAGGTTTTGGGCCTTAGGGCATGTTATTTCTAAAAAAATTAAGAGTTATGCCTATCCAATTGTTGTGCCTATAAGTGTGTCTTGGTCGTTTTTGATATGTCTGCCAAAGCAGGGTGCCATTAGTGTTCTTAATCAAATAAGATGTATGTCGGACATCCGCATGCATAGTGTTTGTTTTACTTACGAAGCTATCAAAATAGTTTTGGGATTTGTGACATGGTGTTGAAGTCGAGCATTAGATGCCACCCAACAAACAAGAATCACATAGAGATATGATTAGTAAGGAGTTGCTTACCTATTGCACTAACTTTTAGAAGTGATGCCAAAACTCACTAGAACTTAGATGAATGTGGATCTTGTCCCGCTACAAATCAATAGAGGAAAAGTCACTTTAGTGGGAGTATCTTTTATTAAACTGGTTAACGAAGGGTAGACGATAGAACATAGTGTTTAATATTTGTTGATGTCTGGAACCTCTAGATTTACTATTTAAGATATATGATTTATTGGAGAATCTTGATAGTGCATATTGATTGATATTGAAATATGAGAATTGTTCTTAGAGTAGAAAAAGGAATATATGTTCTAAAGAGTAGTACCTATATGAACCAGCTTGGAATGCAATCTGAACCGAAAACCCTTGTTTATTGGAAACACTTTAATGATTTTCTTTGTATTTACTGTCTCATACTTGCCACCATAAACTATGAACTTTATAAATAATATGAGATCATGGATGTCTACAATATAGTTGTGGATTTTGAAGGCATGTTTGGGAACAAATAAGGGCTAAAGGATTTGATTCCTAAGTCATTGTTAGTCTGCATGTTAGCACAAGAAAATTCGGTCCCTCATGTGGTCAATGTGATTGATTACATTGTGTGTTCGAAAAATTTGATTTTCTGTTTAGCTAATAGTTGACTATTGATGTGATTCTTTGGTGCTCTCTTCGAGCACTAAACTAGACATTTTGATGAATGGCTTGGAAGAATCATTGATCGAGATGCATAGGATGCATATTAATAGCAGAAAGTATTAAGAAAATCTTTAATCATGTGATGATGGTTTAATAAAAGCTTCCATTATTCCTTTGTGGGTACACTAAAGAAATAATTGCGCTCATTTAAATAGGGTTCCATCAAGTCATACCATATGAGATGGATCGGAAGATGTTCCGTACTATCTTTTACCTAAATTTGAAATATGAGGCATATGTAGGGTGTTTGAGGTTTGAGATAAATGTTTCTTTGTGAGGTAAAAATTGTTTGTACCTTTCATAAAGGGTGAGAATTACAAAATATTTGTTGCTCAGAATGGTTTATTTTGGAGAAAACGTTTCTTAAAAATAGTTAGTGGGAGCACGATGTGACTAGAAGTAATTTGGAAATCATTAGAAAAGGTTTTTCCTCCTAATAAACTTTAAAATAATGTACAAGATGTTGTTCATTTCATAGAAACAGAACCAACCCTATATAGTTCTGAAGGCCACATCAGTCGCCTATATGGTATAAGTGTGACACTTGTTATTGAAAAATGATGAGTTTGAGACTTATAAAGAAGCAATGATGGGCCTAGACTTTGAGAATGATGGGCCTAGACTTTGAGAGATGGTTTAAAACCATGAGGTCTAAAAGAGAGCCATGAGTAACAATTAAGTTTTGAACATAATTGGTCCGCTCGATGGTTTTTTTTAAAAGATAGACTTGGATAAATTGTTCAAATCCATATAGCATGATTAGTGACCAGTGCTTTCAAATTAGTTCAAAATGTTGAATTTTATGAAATTTTCTTGTTCGTCACTATGTGTAACTGGATCTATCTAGCTTTTGTTACATATTTTGATACATAATATGGATGTCAAAACGATTTTCTTATATAGAGAACTAAGTGGGGTTGACGGTATAGTATCCGCTAGTAGCACCCTTTGCATAGCTATTTGGAACATTGTTTGAGTAAATATTTCTAACATATTGAAAAATGTTTCGGTGGCACTTTAACGATGTTTTAGTCTCGTGCAAGGGGCATACCCCCAGCGGATCCTCACAGGAGCCGCATTGCCACTATCGACGGAGAAGGACGGGGAAACCACTAGAAGGAAGGAGAGGGGCGAGAAGGCCACTGCTACGTCACCTAGCTTGGCTTCCTCTGATGCTACAGTTCACTTCTTTGTTAAGAAACGCCTAATTTTTTTTCAAACCATGTGATGTTTCATGGATAACAACTCCCAAAAAATATAACATGTAACCCATGGTTGGACAATAGGATTAAATCCCTAATTGGACAATTTTTTCCCTTTCTCCCAACTAACCAGGGATAGCTCATGTGGCAACAGGAATGGTTAGTGTCAAACGATTGGAAAATCAATCCTTACTAAGCTTGTTAATTGAGGGACCAAACAACCCCTTGTACCGAAAGATTTTCGTTGCAAATGTACGGATTCGGACACAAAGGTTTATCCTAGTTTGGGCCTCTCATGAGGAGATAATAACCCTACTCCTGTAGCATAGGTGCGTTTGTGTTATTTCGATGAGGTTGTGGGATGCGGGAATACCTTCCCCCTCCCATTAGGAAGGTATTTATAGTACAAGGTATACACAGTCCAGGTCCTATACAACCTGAAAAATCTATTCGGATAAGCTAGAATCCTACCAGATTTACAGGTATATCCTAAAAACATGTTAACTTGCGCCGCATAAAACATCCATATCTGGAAAGCTACGGAGTCTGGACGAGGAAGAATTCCTGAGACAGCAGGCAGCCTCTCAAGATCTTCCATGACGGCGATGCCTATGGCTGTCTAGTCTTCTTGCCTAGGCTTGTGTGCGAGCTCCTGCATGACCATGCTCGAGTAGTATTGTTTGTCATGCTCACATCTTTCTGTAGCTTTGCAGCCCCAAGCATCCACTAGGTTGAAGCTCGGATGATCGTGCTGCTTGGTGCTCAAAGGGAACAGGGATGCTCTTCCTCTGCGCTGCTCGTGAAGAACATCTCGGAGAGCTCCGAAGAGGTACTCAATCCTAACTACCTCTCCTTTCCATGCTCGGGAAGTTTTAACTCACACTCGATGCGGTGTGCCTGCAGGAGAAACAACACTTGGGGTGTGTGATTGCCGTCCTATCGTGGAAGGTGCAGGCATGCAAAAGCTACTAACAAAAGGTTCCCACCAAGAAGTGCAAAACTCTGGCTCCCCAAGTTGCTCTAGTGAAGTGATCGACCAAGGCCAAGCCATCCTTAAGCCCCCTACAATGGAGTGCCCCAAAAACTCACCTGGAGTACGCCGACAAGGTCAAGGTGCGTGAGCCACGGCTCTGGGTGAAAAACTTCACCACAGAAAATTATGAGCTCATGAAGCGTCTTTCCCAGCTTGCCGAGAAGCGTATGTGAGAATTTTTGTAGGAGGAGAACGCTTGGCTGCTAGCCATGCTTGCAGCGTCGACAGGAGCGGACTCGAGCTTGACGCTTCCCACCATCCAAGGGAAAGAAAGAATGAGACGGCGATGATGGCAAGCCCCTGATTTTGAAGGTTCGTCGCAATACTGCCGGGATCACTACCTCGAAATCCTCCAAATTGAGGTCGTAGTAGTGGAGGACAAGCAACTATCTCCCCTTCACGGAACAGAGGTGGAAATCTCCCTTCCTATCACAGAAGATCGAGGCCTTGCAGGTATATACACACAAGGAACATCTACCGCTCATTTGATGCATCTTACTTTTATTTTCCTTTCATCATACACCGTCAAGGCCACAATCCTGACCTCACCACTATGGCTACTCAAATTATTACTTTAGCTATTGACCGTGAGCTCAAGCTCATTGTAGATCAGATCATGGTGGAGGACGACACGGAGGGAGCAAAGGAAGACCCCCGTCCTTCGCCGAAGCCCCTAGATCAAGGGAGGAGAAAGCCCCGAGCATGGAGTATGCTCGGGATGAAGTCGGGGAACCCTTGTAAGAAACGCCTTCCCCGGGAGTTCTTGACTCTGTCGCTTCTAAGGGTGCTGAGCAGCCCCCAATCATTCAAGATGCTCGAGAGGAGGACACATGACCTCCTGAGGTGACTCCTACTTAGAAAGAGCCTCCCACTCAAATTCCCGTGGCCCACGGGCAGCCCCCGAGGTTGCTGGACACCCTTGCTGCCACCACTGAAGTCCTAGGTGTCACCTGCCAAGCTACTCTCCTTGCCCTTCCTTGGAAGGATTCGGTGGCAACGGACAACCTCGAGCACAAAGCCACGGAGGAGGAACCTTTCGGCTCGCTACACGCAGAGAACATCCTTGCCCAGTTTCCAAGCAACCTATTTTTCTCGGTGCTCCCAGGTAACATCTTGCGACTTTGTATAGCTTCGTACTTCATGATTGTTCAGGTCAGTTACCTCTATCTTTATCTCCCACAGCCGGTAGAAGACACCTGCACTGACTTCTAGGCGGGCACAATAGCTCCCGAAGAGGTTGCCAAGGCCCACACTGAGCAAGAGGCCCTGATTGTGCACTTGGAGCAACAACTCTCTACGTCTCAAGCCTATTTTGAAGTCAAGCTTTGGCATCTTGAAGCCCAGGTAGGGGTAGTCACGGCGAAGAACTAGGGGGTCACCACCTCACTGGAGCATGAGCGTGCCCGCTCCCGATCCCTAGAGGCAAAGCTAGAATAACTACTAATTTTGCTTGGGAAGCTTTCGGACTGAGCAAAGGAGGGCCCGGAAGTGGCGAGGCGCCTATGACTAGAGGTCCAAGAGGGCTGCCAGGCGTAGATCTGAGTTTTGACTCTCCAAATAGAACTTGACAAGCTGATGGAGAGATTGGACCGGGATCTAGTGACCTCCCGTAACACCCTCGCTTTCAAAACCAAAATCATATGCATTTCATGGCATGAAAATTTTGAAAATAAAAAAATATTTGAAAATGAGTATGTTCCTCATTAAAAAGCTTCGTAAAATAAAATTTTTCAATATCTAATTGCAAGTGTAATATTTATATTTAAAGTTTGCAAAAAGGTTTATTTGTGCAAAATAAGATGTTAATATTAATTTTACAAATCCTACATTTGTTAAAAGCTAATTTGCATTTCAATCTTTAAAGAATTGTTTATCTATATATTTTGAAGCCTAGATAAATTAATTACTTAATTCTTTTTCTCCCTCTTCTTTTCTTTCCTTCCTCCTCTCTGCCGATTCCCTCTCCAGCTGCTGCTTCCTTGCTCCTGCGCAACAAGACAGGGAGGAAGTTTCCTCTCCCTACTTCTTTTGGAAACTCCCCAAAATCTCTCAAATTCTTAATGGGATTGATTCCCATGATCAAGGGGGTTCTCTTTTTCCCTGTGATTCGATCAGAGATCGGCACAACCCCTATATAACCCCTCTTCCAGAGCTAACTCTTCCTCTTTTCGTTTTTCTTCTGCTATGACCCGAGTAAGACTCTATCCTCCAAACCCTCTGAGGACCCTAGAGTTCTTTCCCACGGTTCTATTTTGCCCAGGAACTCGCAGATCTGAGGTCCGTAGCTTCAGCAATCGAACGCCGAAGCTCGACCACCCAATTCTTCGCCGCCTCTACTCTTCCTCGCCTCAGCACTGCCTCGCTACGAATTTTGTCAAACCATCCGAGGACGTCCTTATCATCTTCATCGTGAATCCATCCCAACAAAGAGCTCAAAGAATCATCAACCGAGCACAACGAATTGGATCGCTGAAGACCTCGCTGGAACATGCCACAACGCCTGTTCGTTGAAAACGTCGGTTTCGAATGGTGAGCCTCATGTTCGTTGTCTCCCCTACCATTCTCGTGTCTTCCTTTTCATTCCTAGGTGTCCTAGAACATACCCCCCATGGCCAATGTGGCCAGAGCACCGGTGAGGACCGCCGCCGCCGTGCATCCTCTTCTCCTCCACGGCCGATGACGTCGCTGCCCCGCGCCACCCCTCCATCCGCCACGGGACAGCCAACCCCGGCTTCCCCATGACGCCGCCTCGGTCACGCAACTCGCCACCGCCTCCTCTTGCCGCCGACATCCTCGCGCGCCGCGTCGCTGCTCCGCCGCCGCCTCGGCGCCAGCCCGCCGCCGCTGCCGTCGTTGGGCGATGGGCGACCCCCCACCTACAGCCCACCGTGGCCCCTCTCCTTTTCCTCCACAAGGGCAGAACCGCCGCCCGCCGTTCACGCATTGCCCCCTCCTACGCCGCCGCCGCTAGTTCCCTGCTACTGGTCGCCGCCAGCGGGACCAAGTGTCAAGAGCCTCTGCGCCACACTGGGCCATTTCCGCACCGTCTTGGGCCGCTTTCCTCGAATGGGCCGTGTCCCGCCTCGCGCCTCATGGGCCACGCCGCGCCGACTGAGATGCCGCGCACAGTGCCCACTTGCGCCAAGCCAAAATTGCGCCCGCTGCCCTCCCGCCCGCTAGGCCAAGCTAGGCCACCACTGCGCGCCCGCGCGTGCACGCCAGGCCATGTTGCGCCTAGGCCGGCCCCTCTGGCCCGGTCCATGAAATTAGTTTTCTAATTCTTTTAACAGTGTAACTTGTTTATTTAATATCTTTAATTATATGCCTCAAAAAATTATGAAATAAATTTTAAAATGTTTATAAAATCAATACCTACTGTTCTGTAAATTTTTCATATGTATTTGCACACATTATTTTCTGCATTGTATTTATTATTTAATTCTCGTTGCGTTAGATTTGACCGCTGAGGGTCTCAATTCTGATGCAGCGGAGGATTTTCCCTACTATGTTAATCAAGGCAAGTGCTAAACCCTGTGAACCTATGTTTTGCCAACATGTTTTACTAGAATTTGACAACTAGCATGTATGGTAAGTATAAAACATTAATTATCTAGTTGCTTAGCTAAATTCCCATCAATAAATGATTCTTATAAAATATTCCTTGCTGCCTTAGTTATTAATTAAATTATGTAATGCCACACCTTTGAATTGGTTTTGCTCATGCTTAGTAATGCTCATAGTAGATCACATGATAATTTGCTTGTTACCATTGATTACCAATTTACCATGTGATTTTAAAAAGATAATTGGTGTTGTCATTTGTTTGTAAATGGGCTAGTTGATAGTGGGTGCTATCGGAAAAAATGTTTTGCAAAACCTGATTAGGGTGGATGGTTGCAAGGATGGTACAGCAAGCACGAGATTCGGGCCCAGTGTGGGAACCACCCTAATCCCTAAGGACCAATTCCTTGAGATAGATGAGCTAAGTACAACAGTGCGACCATGTGTGGTTGTATGGGCAGGTCTTAGTTGAGTACCCTTCGGACTCCTAGTTTTGGCATTCTAGTCGGTGGAGTAGACAGTTGGTGCTGGTTCTATCGGCGCAAGAGGGGCATTGCAGTGAAAACCTTAGCGGGAATGCCCTAACTAGGAGGATGTTGGAGAAAGGTTTTGTGGTGATCATTTTTCTTTTGGGTGCACCCTCGGAAAAACCCACTTCACATGGGTAAAGCGTGCAACCTCTGCAGAGTATAAAACTATCATGATAGCCATGTCCACGGTCAAGGACAGACGACGGGGAGCTGTCTCATTGGTACTTCTTACCTTTTGTTTTAAAAATGATGTTTTAGAGGAAAACTACAATTACAGTTGTGTGTTTTAGTTTTTCTCCTCATAGTAGGGGCTGTGGGCGATGAGGGTGTTTGCACGGTGGGTGCCGTGAGTAGCTAGGTTTGGGCAAAACCGGTTGAAGCCGGAATTTCAAAGAAAATGATTCAAATATTTGTTTTCCTCAACTCATTTCAAATCATTTTGTAAAATCTTAGGAAAAACTTGCAAAACTGGCTTTATGCAAAATAAACCCTTACCCTTCTCTTGTTAAGCCTTAGATGCATTTAGTCAGCCTTGCTTGTTGAGTATAAAGTATACTCACCCTCGCCTTTCATGCGGGGATGTTCATTCCAACGAGTAGGTTGTGATCAGCAATGGTATCATGAGGAGGAGATGTACCGAGATGAAGGTTTTGCTGCCAAAGTTCAAGATGAAGATTACCTCGACGCCTAGGACGCTACTATAGCTCGCCTGTGGGATTGATTGTTGTATTTTGCCTCTTCCATTTGGAGTTATGGAAGACTGTTAAGACTTCCGCTGTACGTTAGACTTCCGCTATGTAAGGCCTGCGTGCCTGAACTTTGTACTCTAATATATCTTTATTTCATACTTTGATGTAATATTTGTTCGAACTATAATGGCAATGATCTAAAGATCTAGAATCTGTGTGTACTAGCTACTTGATCTAGGGGCTAGTACAGGTAAAGCACAGAAGGGACTCGACTCTGTTTTGCGGGTCCCGACACCTCCCGTTATAGGAGTTTTATAGTTTCTTTTATAACCTTGCCAATCAATAAATAAAACTCAATTTTATGAGATAGTAGACATTACCTAAGTTTTACCTTAGTAGTTTTTGAATCGACGTTATCTTCCTTTATCCTGCAAAAAGGAGCAAGAAAAATATAGATTGCACAGAAGTTAGAACAGCATGATCCTAACCCTACCGCCCACTGTAATTATGACTCATGCACCTAATCTGCGAGCATGGATTTAGTCGCAGGAGAGGTAACAGTCTGCCCTTCAAATATCCAATGACCATGCCCCTAAGTTGTGAGCATGGGCAGGGGCACTCAAAGAGAAGAATAACAGATCGTGCTTAGGCCTATCCCCCTAGTGTCCTAGCCCATGCACCTAGCTTGCGAGCATAGGCTTGGTAGGTAGGGCAGGTTATTCACGACTGTGAGACGTTCGAATCGCAGGACAATCACGCTCTTAACCAAGCTAGGTTCTTGAACCGACCAGTAAGGGGGCCTATATGCGATGAGAATTGACTTATTTAGGCGCATACCCATTGGTGGCGAATGCAAGGCTGAAATATGCGTGACATTCCCTATCTTCGCATCTCATGATCCAGGTTTGACCGGAACTAAGAAAAACCACTCACTCAATTCTAGTGCTACCTTGACGCCGGGGCCCTCTCGCACGAGTCGTTGCTCGGTCGAGCAGGGTCACCCCGAGCATCCCTGATATCCAAAATTGAGCGAAAAGACAGACAATACTTAAAATAAAAAACTAATAATTGAAAGGAAAGGTTACACGTAGAACTTTCAAACCTGGTCTATATTCCATGTACTGGAGAGTTCGCGTCCGTCTTCCATTGCTAGACATACAGCCCCTAGGCATACTATTGGGACAACCATGTAAGGACCCTCCAAGCGAGGGGATAGCTTGTCGGTGTTCGAAAGGTCTTGAATCCATTGTAAAACTAGATCATCAACTTCCAAGGTCCTTGGTTGTACCACTTTTGCCGCATGCTTGTTAAGAGCTTGCAAGTAAAAGGTCGAGCGTAGCAGAGCTCGGTTACATGTAGCCTCCAAGATGTCGAGGTCAAGGAGGTGTTCTTCCTCCTAGCTGACGTTGTCAACGGCATTGAGCCTTGGAAATCCCAGCAGAATTTTGGAGAGCAGGACGGCCTCCGCACCATAAACAAACTAGAACAAGGTTTCCCGATTGCTCGACTGGTCGTGGTGCATACCGACCATAGGACAGAAGGGAGCTTGTCCACCAATGCTTGCCAATGACGGTTGAGATGCTCGAAGACTGCCTCCTTCAAGCCCTGCATTTCTTGTCCGTTGGCATGATCGACTATGCCGTTGCTCTATGTACAGAGGCAAAGAAGATCTTTCACCTGATTTGCTCGCAATACTCCTGGAACAACCCATTGGTGAATTGAGTCCCATTATCTGTGATTAGACGGTTTGGGACCCTAAACCTGGAGACCACGTTGCCACAAAAGAACTTCGTTGTAGCCTGTCCATGATGGCCGAGACGGGCTCGACTTCAATCTAATTGGTGAAGGTATTGATGGCCACATGCAAATACTTAAAGCCCTTCTAGTCTAGAGCGAACGATCCTAGGAGCTCGAATCTCCATGTCGAGAACGGCCAGACTAACGGGATTGTTTGCAAGGCATAAGCTGGTTGATGGACCTTGCGAGCGTGAAATTGGCATGCCTTGCAAGTAGTCATGATCGCACGAGCATCGGCGAGGACAGTTGTCCAATATTGTCCTATCCTGAAGGCCATCCCTACTAGGTCCGAAAGTACGAGTGTGCTCCATAAGTGCCTTCATGGATTTCTCTAAACAGGTATAAGGCTTCTTCGACTAGCCTATACGGCATGATTGTCTGAGTAGCCGGGAACGCTCGGTCGACTCTTTCGGCAGGACCCTGTATGCCAAATACCAAATAAACAATGTCCTCTAGTCTTCTCCATGCTCGATGAATGTGATAATGTCACTTACCTAAGTTGGCTCCTTCTCGATGGGTATGGAAGCCTTGCACAAGTGCTCAATAAGCATCCCCGACGGTGCCGCCTCCTCGAATAAATAACATGCCATTGATTCGTCGGAGCACTAGAACTCCTTGTTGATCTGGTTGATGACCAACTATGTGTCCCCCTTCATGGTTAGCAGTTGCACATCGAGTAATTTGTAGGGTCACCGTGAAGTGCAGCTGCACAGCATACTATAGATGCTCCCAATGAGGTGGCACGAGCACGACTCTAGCCACTGAATGGTCGTAGGTGCGAGACCCATTGAAGAACATTGTCCATTTCACGACAGTCCGCCAGCACCTGATATTTGATCACAGAGTGAGGCATGAAGCGGATATCAAACTCGGAGAGCTCCATGGCTGTGGGGGCCCTGCTGGGGGGGTCCACCTGAATGATTTCTGCACCAGTCCCTAGATTGGTATGCTAGTGCACACCATTACATAGCAGGATCAATCAAGAATAAAACGATAAGGTAAATGGGATAAAAGCGAAAGTAACTCCTTATGGCGAATAGTTTTAGAACACAGCCATCTTGGCCAAAAGTCATTACAGTCCCTTATGGGAAATCCAGAGTACAAGCGGAAGTCTTCAAAAGTTTAATCCATGGGCTATGCATCACTACAAGAGGCTGGGAGGAACACCCTAAGCTTCGTCTTCAAACCCATCCTCCTCACCTTCAAAGCAAGCATACGGGTCTTTTAGGGAATCTCTATCTAAAGAGTGAGTGAGTACGACGGTAAGTACACAATCAAACTGCACTTACGAGTTAACACCCTCCTAATGCATTTAATGATAAAGGCTTACAAAGGAAGGCTAAGATTTGTTTATTTGCATAATTCCATTTGGTAAAAAATATAGTAATAAACCTATGACTTGGCCACTTTTGTTGGGAAAGAGAGTGTTATAGAAGTGTTGAATTTCCAAACTATCAATCTTGTCTAAACCCGATACCATCCCATCGTATGACTAGACCAACTCAACTCTGCTAGAACCACTATTCCTATTGTTCCTCTGAACACCCGCCATCTTATTTCAGGATTTGAGAATCTTGTTGTGGATCATCATTCCTAGATTGTTGGTCTAGCGAACGCATGAGCTAGACCACCCTCGGGTGGTGCCACCCTGCCACGCTTACCTTAGGTTGGAGCTTCAGCCAGAGCCTCTGCAGAGCACTCTGCAAGGCCTCCACACCCGCACTACCGTGTGATGGCCACGCGTTGTGTCGGACGCATCCAACACTAGCTCAAAACAAGAGGCCTCTTTTGGTCCTGCTACACATGGCCCGAGAGCCGAAGGTCCAACCTTCGCTCACTGTCTCAACTCAACAGGTCCACAACCTTCCCGTGTAGATCCACTCTAGACAATAACTGAGCCTCGGGTCTCAACCCGCAACTCAGCCACTGGCTTACATCTCAAGACCATCTGACACAACCTATACTCATGCCAAACCGTACCATAGCCAGTTCAGGGAATAAATAATTGTATTTGTAGTAGTGAGCTAGTGTTCACCACTATGGGGTGTTGTATCCCAAAAATAAGCAATCAGACCTAAGCATGTCTAAGAAAGTTTTACCCAAGGTCGGAGTCCAATTGTCTTATTTGTTTTTAACACTACTACAAAATGGCTCATCCCCGAGCCCTCATCACTGGCAGCTATTTTTGTCACCGCCCGTGATGAGGGTCACAGGACCCCTGCGCGGCTTGGGACAAAACACCGACCGCCAGTGATGAGGTTGTACCGCTAACCGCCAGTGACGGTTACATATCACTGGCAGTTCACATTAAAAACAGCCAGAGATAGTTGTGTACAGACAACTAGAGGGAGTTGGCGGGAAACGAAAACTTTCACTGGCGGTTCGTGTTTAGAACCGCTAGTGATATGAAACTATCACTGGCGGTTCTAAAGAGAACCACCAGGGTTATTAGCATATCACTGGTGATTCCGAAGATAACCGCTAGTGATAGTTTTCACAACATAGTGCCGACCCTACCTCCATTATTGGTGCTCTGCTCACTCTGTCTTCTTCATGTTCGACAGTAGCGGCAGCGGCAGCTGTTGCTAGAGTTGATTCAATTCCAAGTGTTTTTTTGAAGATCCAAGTGGTTTTTGAAGATCCAAGTTGTTTTCTGAAGATCCAAGTGCTAGAGGTTAGTGATGCTTTTTATTTTTCTTTGTACATCTGGTTTTTGAAGATCAAAGATCGTACTCTAGATTAAGTGCTTTGAGATCTAGATATATTAATATTTGTAGGTTTGTGATGTATATGGAGAGTAGGATAATTAATATCTTTGGCTTGTGATGTGTTTTGCATGTGTAGAATGCGAGATAATGTAATTAATGGGATAAGCAATAATTAATATGTTCATGAGTTTGTAGTCACAATTAATGGGATAAGCAACAATTAATTTGTAGTCATATATAGGAGAAATTAATTATTTTAGCTAGTTTTGACCCAAATGGTCGTCCAAACAGTGGACGCCTGTAGTTGACTATAACAGACATATTGTATGAAGTACATGCATGTCCTGTAATAACTTTGTTATATGAATATATGATATGTTCCTTCATGTCTGTGCGTGTGTGAACAATGGATGGCTTGTGCAATTTTCTTGTAGTTTGTGGATCAGGAAAAGAGAAAAGGATCATCCAAAAAGGGTATGTGATAGTAGGTCGCTAATTTGTCTCCCTTTTGATTTCAGTTTATGATTATCGCAGCTTTGCAAAAAGAAGCTTTATTGTCCAAAATGGTACACAAAGATGACATACTCTAAGGCCAGGCTTACAGATATTTGAATTCTTCCTATTTCAAAAAATATATAGAAGGATAAAACTTATTAATGTTATATAGACCAATTACATTATCCAAGACTTTGGTAAATAATAGTGCTGCAGTGCTGATCAAAGCAAGACTTTGGTAAATAATTGAGCTCAACCACGCTTTGTTCATTTGAAATTGGCTTTGTTCATTTGAAACTGGCTTTTTACTGTATCCATTTGAAATTGGCTTTGTTCATTGTGTCATATACACCTCATGTTTCTTATGATTTTTTATTTGAAATTGGCTTTGTTCATTGTGTCATATACGCCTCATGTTTCTTATGATTTTTTATTCATAATTCTTTGCTGCAGGTATTGAATTTGATGTTGTTCTCATTTGGCAACAAAGAGCATCAAATGTATGTATGTAACCACATATTTACTATCTTTGTGTTCTAATAGTTCTACATGGATGAATTTTGCATGTGTATGGATGAATTCTGGATATGTACGAGTCTGGATGTTTTGTGGATCAATTCTGGATGTATATGGATGAAATCTGGATGTTTATTGATGAATCTGTTTATGGATGAATTCTAGATGTCTATGGATGAAATATGGGGCGAGCTAATTATTTTTTTGACCCTGAAAAAGATATCACTAGCGGTTCCAAATAAAAACCGCCGGTGAAGGTCAACATATCACCGACGGTAAGGGACCCCCAGGCGCCGAGCTTACTTGTTGAATGTGAGGATCAACCGACCTCTTTCCTGCGGCCTCGGGGGCTTTCGAGAAGGCGAGCTTCGATCAAGCAACCATCAACAGCAAGCACACATGATTTAGGCTGGTTCGGGCCCCTCGCGTGGAGGTAATAACCCTACGTCCAGTGGTGTCTATAGGAGATATGAGAAGGATTACAGGGGAGATGAGTTTTCTACAGTGGGAAGATGAGCTTCGGTCTGAGGTGGTAGTAGCCGAAGCTCCTATGGTCTCTTTCTGCTTCCTAGCAACTTACTCTTACATGTGCAGCAGCACAATCTATTTATACATAGGTGTAATCGGTGTTCCAGTGGTGGTGACGCCCTATTATCCAGCGGTATGGAGAAGACGCCCTGTTGTCCGGCGGTCCGAAGCTTGTCTTTGCCTTACGTCATTGCCATCATTCGTTCTTACGGGAAAACGGTATAGGAACAGTACAACAAGACGTGAGTTGGTGGCCGCAGTCCTGTGTTCAACGGGACGTAGTGGCCTTTGAAGACGTCAGAGCATTTAATGCCGCGGATGGGAAGGCTCAGGCTCGCCGAGGAAGGAGCAACCGGACTCGCCCGCAAGGTCAGCGATGTCGAGCGAGCGAGAACTTCCTTGCTCGGGGGAGGCCGGAATTTTCGCGCTGAGTGATAATCCAAACGTTCCTCCCGGTCCCCGTCATCCAGCCCCCGAGCCTCGAGTGGGGAATTCAGCCGATCCTCGAGGTTCGAATCAGGCGCTGAAAACCGGGTCGGACGTTTGGACGGGACCGAGGCATTGCCCGATCAGCCAAGCAAGGGCCATTCGGGCAGGGCTTCGGGTCGGTCAGGCAAGGGCTACCTGAGCAAAACTTCAGGTTGGCCGAGCAAAAAAGCCGCCCGAGCAAAAGACCACCAGAGCAAATCTTCGGGTCGGGCGAGCCAGGGCTGCCCGAGCAGAACTTCGGGTCGGCCGAGCAAGGGCCGTCCGAACATAATTCCAAATATCGGTCTACCAACGGTTACTTGTGAGTGGCTCGGCGGTTTTAAGGCGACGCGACAGGCGTACGTGCGCTAGTTCCCGAGATTCCTGGGGCGGTTTCTTTAGTAGGAAAAGATAAAAACCGCCGTTCTTTTCTCACCCGATACACGTCCTTCTTCCTTTCCTTCGTCTTCTTCCGCCGCCGCCTTCTTCCATCTTCTTTTTTGTCTTCTTCCTTTTCTGCCGCCGCCTTCTTCCGTCTTCCCCGCCCAATGGCGAAGTTTGTTCCTTCGCGAACTACTGCTGCGTGCCTGGAAGACCTCGTGGCGTAGGGCCACCTGGACCCTAGGTCCTGGCGTGTCCCCGACGATGAGGTCCTCCCGGCGCCGGCAGAAGGTGAGTTCGTGAGTTGCGAACTCTACGCCATCAACGGGCTTCGTGCCCCGGAGTCAGAGTTCATGGCCGCAGTCCTTGCCCATTGCGGCCTGGAAGTCACGAACCTCCACCCAAATTCCATCCTTACCCTGAATCTTTTCTCCCATCTTTGCGAGGGCTTCGTCGGCGTACCACTGACGGTAAGTCTGTTCCTCCACTTCTATATGCTCCATCGTACCGGGGGGTCGTCCGCGGGGGGGTGCGTGTATTTTCGGCTGCGGAGCTCGCAGCCGTACGCGTACCCTGCGTTCGCGTTGAAGGCCTCTATTGCTGGCTGGACGGAGCGGTGGTTCTACGCGAAGAAGGGGGGGACTGCGGACTCCACTTCCGGAATGCGCCACCGGAGAAGAAGGACCTCCCCCGACCGCGTGTGGAGCCAGAGAAGGAGAAGATCCTCGACACCATCCAAGTGTTGAGTGATAGCAACTGACCGGCGAGCTATTGCCCGACTTCTCAGAACCGGTCTCTCGCGCGCCGGAGCACCCTTTCTTCGAGATCGCCGGCTGGAGCGATATTACTTGCGAGGCGGACACCGGTAGGTTTTCTTGCTCGGATTTGTTGCTTTGTCGGGTTCTTTCCTAATTTTGTCTCTCTTTGAAGCTCCGGACGACCGTTGGGTCGACGAGCGGGTGGCGGAGCTCTTCGCCTTGGGGAAGAAGGAGAACCCGGACCTAGGCCGGCGAGGGCCAAAGAACGTCCTTGACCACTCGGAGCAGGTTCGTTCCTCGTTGATCTTCACGCTTTCGGCGGAATGTCCCTCGCTCGACGACCTTCGCCTCGCAGACCGGCTGCCTCAGAGGTGTGGCTTTGGCGGCGACCATCCGGCCGAGACGGAAGGGAAGCGGCCTCCAACGAAGAAAGTCGCCTCGAAGAAGAGGAGAGGGTGTTGCGGGTGTCCGATGATGACGGGGAACCGCGGCCGAAGCGACCGCAGCGCGGGGCCTTTTTCGGCGGCTCGCAGACGCTGCGTCCGCCGCCCGGATCTGCGTCTCGCCGAGGCACAACCCGCCGCTGCCTCACTGGAGTACGCAGACTGTGCATGTGAATTGTCCGCTGGTTTGTGCAATACTTAGGGATTATCCCACCACACCGCTCGTTATCGCAGATCGCGCCGACGCCGAGCCGAGCGGGCGGCTCACGGAGAAGGACACCGGAGGAGGAGCCCGGGCGGATCCGGACCGACTGGGGCGGCGTTGTCTTCGTGGCTCAAGGGCCCGAGGGACGCCACTTCGGGCGGCTTCGTGGAAGAACTCAGGGGCTTCCTTCAGTGGTCGAAGGAGCACCGTGCGGAGTGGCTCGAAGAGGCGAGCCTTGCCCGGACGGGTGCTGGCCCGAGCAGAGCGGGGGAGGCTGTCCCTCCACCGTCGGGGAGGACGGAGAGCCCCTCGAACCAAGTAGGGGCGCACGGAGAACCCCAAGCGGAGGATACCGACGGCGGGCAAGGTCTGCGGGACGCCGAAGAAGAAGGTAAGTTTCCCTGAGTCCGACCTTTTTCTCATCCGATCGTGTGTTACCGCGGTCTCAATTTTCTTTTTTCGAATATAGTCAGGGGCCCGTGGGGGAGAAGACCCCCTGAGCCTTTGACAGAGGCAAGGGCCAGGGTCCTGATTACGGAAACATTTCAAATCGCAACGTCCCGAATCATTGCAGATCTGGCGGCGACGATCGTGACGGAGCCGATCGCGGGGGAGGGCCCGGCCGAGCGAGACAGCGGGGAGGAGTCCGAACAAGACTTGGAGGACTCCGCTCCATTGGTGCCCAGGCGTCGAAGAGAGTTGGCGCTGAGTGACGACGTGGTCGATCCCCCGGGGGACGAAGAGCGTATTCCGAGCAGCCCTCCTGCCCATGCCGCGGCGCACAAGGTCGCAGCCAGCCTCCGGCTTGAGGTGGCGGGACGCCTCGACCCCGCTCCTGAGGGCTCCGGGCAAGGGGTGCCGAGGGCGAAATGGCTTTGGTGGTCCGTGCCCCGAGTGCGGGGCGAGAGGTGGCTGGGGAAGCTCAGCCCCCAGGTTTGGAGGATGTCCGGGCTGGTCTTGTGGAGGCAGGAAAGGCTGGGGCGGTCCGGACTCCGAGCACGGAGGGCGCTGCTTCTTCAAGCTCGGGGAACATCCGCGTCGGCCCCCGACCCAAGCTGAGGGTGCTGCTCGAGCGTCACCGTCATGAGGTAATTTCTTGCTATGAGTAACTTTTGCTTGTATCTTTGCTGGTGGCTTTTTGCTTGCGCTTGTCTGCTGAGATGGATGATCGGGCATGAGCATAGAAGCTCGGTGCCAGCCAAGGTGGCGGTGCGCTCGAGTTAGGGAGGCCCAAACGGAGCTCGCCTGGGTCCGAACGAACTTGAGCATGCTTTGGAGTATGCTCGGGTCCGAGAGGAACTCTCGGTCCAGAGGAGCTCGAGCGGGTCCAAAAGAGCTCGAGGAGGAGCGGCAAGCCCGAGTGAGGCCGAGAGGGTGGCGGCCGTGAAGAGATCCGCAGGCGCGTGAGGCCCAGATCGAGGTTCTTCAACTTCGAAGTCGTCTTGAGGATGCGGAGGCGGAGCTTCAGGCCCTGAAGAGTAAATCTAGGGGGTAGTGTGCGTGGTGTTACATGTGTTCGCAACAGACACCTTTACTTAATTACAAGATGTTTTTTCTTTCTCTCTTGTGCATGCTTACATAGTTTTGAGGAAAAATATTTATGCTACTACTTGCTGCCACATACCCACCCAGCCCCCTCGTGGGATCGGGCCTTTAGTCGTGACTTACGAACAAAAGACCGTGCACACGAAGCAACCGGGTAGGTAGGAGCACGCGAAAGAGGGGCGATGCATAAAAAAGGCGATGTCCAGCCCCATCGTGTGGCCGAGTCTATGCCCCTGGTTGCGAGCAAGAGACCGGGCACACGAAGTAGCCGGGCAGCCGAGGATGCTCGAAAAAGGCGATGTCCAAATTCGTGTGGCCGAAGTCTTTGCCCCTGTTATGAAAGCAAGAGACCGGCACACGGCGAGTAGCCGGGCAGCCGAGGATGCGCGAAAAGGCGATGTTCAGCCCCCTCGTGTGGCCGAGTCTTTGCCTCTGGTTGCGAGCAAGAGACCGGACACACGAAGGAGCCAGGCAGCCGAGGATGCGCGAAAAAGGCGATGTCCAGCCCCCTCATGTGGCCGTCTTTGCCCCTGGTTGCGAGCAAGAGACCAGGCACACGAAGTAGCCGGGCAGCCGAGGATGCGCGAAAAGGGCGATATCCAGCCCCCTCGTGTGGCCGTCTCTGCCAAGGTAGTCAGAGTCGGGATCCTAAGTTGGATCGATTTTCCCTAGAAAGAATCGAATCGTAGTATCCAATTGTAAAATCGAGGATTCTATCTAATTTGTAAAATAAATATATATTTTGTTCTCCACTATACTTTTATATTATATATATATATAGTTGAGCTCCGGTGCTTTGCAAAGCACCGAAGACACCATGCTTTGCGTCTAGTTTATAAAATCTGAGACTCAAAATGGACAATCCGAACTATCCATCTTGATCTTCTCGTTGAAATCTCTTACATGACCAAATTTCGTATTTTTGAATTTTTTTGCTATTTGTGTTGTATTTTTGAAAACCAGAAAATTTGGACACTCCATAACTAATTAGATCGGTGATGTTCAAAATACAAAACAAATAGCAAAAAATTCAAAAAATTACGAAATTTGGTCATGTAAGAGATTTCAATGAGAAGATCAAGATGGATTTATCATGATTCGATTGAATCACACACTAATTAACATTATAGTTGCTGTCAATTATCAAAAATAGCTTCTAAACCTTATCTGGAGTAGGATCGCGATTCTACACGATTCTACACGATTCTACGATTTGGATCGCGATCCTACTCCGATCCTATATGATCCCGATTCACTAAGCGACTCGGATCGACATGCTTCCATAGGATCGTAGAATCGCACGACTCTACGAGTAGGATCGCGACTTTAACTACCTTGGTCTCTGCCCCTAGTTGCGAGCAAGAGACCGGGCACACGAAGTAGCCGGGCAGCCGAGGATGCGTGAAAAAGGCGATGTCCAGCCCCCTCGTGTGGCCGTCTTTGCCCCTGGTTGCGAGCAAGAGACCAGGCACACGAAGTAGTCGCAAGTTCGAGTCACTAACTCCGGATTTCAATTGGGCTTCGGGATCGAAGTCTGCGGGGCACCGCCGAGAACTTGCCGGGGCGATGTGCTATCGGCTTATCCGAGCAATGAAATTCAAGGCAGGGCGCATTTTTCAGATCCGTCGGCCGTTTTTAGAAATCGGTGAGAAACAGAAACTCGCGCTTGGGGGGGACAGGAAGAAAAAACCAAAGAACTTTAGGTGGAGAGAAGTTGGATTGCCACTCCTCTTTATTTAATAGACTCGGGAATCTCGAGAAGTCATTCGAAGATTCCTTAGTTAAATAAGGGGATGGGCCGAAAGGAGGGGAAGGTTACACGGAACTCCGCGTGGTGGGCGATATTCCACGAGTTGCTGAGAATTCGTCCGTCGGGGAAGGCGAGGCGGACAGCCCCCGGGCGTGAAGACGAGACGACCGTGAAAGGACCCTCCCACCTTGGGGTTAGCTTGTTGGCGCGCGACAGGTCTTGGACGCGTCGCAGAAGAAAGTCGCCGTTTTGCAGTGTCCTTGGTAGGATAGATCGGGCGGCGTGCCTGCGTAGAGCTTGCAGGTAAGCCGCTGATCGGATGAGCGCTTGCTCGCGCTTTTCTTCGGATAGGTCGAGATCGAGCAACCTGCCCTGGTGATCGTCGGCCTCTTCCGCGAGGTCCACGCGAGGCGACCTTAGAGTTATTTCAGTCGGAAGCATGGCCTCGGTGCCATATATGAGCCGGAAGGCGCTTGCGGCAACCTTCTGGGTGGTGCGGACAGCCCACAAGACGGAAGCGAGCTCGTCGACCCAAATTTTGCCGCAGCTTAGAAAGCGGTCGAAGACCCGCTTGATTCCTTGGAGGATCTCGCCTGTTGGCTCGCTCGACAGCCCGTTGTTCGTGGATGAGCCACAGAGGCGAAGCAAATTTTGGTGCCAACGTCTTCGCAATATTCTTGGAATAGTTCGCTGGTGAACTGGGTTCCGTTGTCTGTGATCAGTCAGCTGGGAACACCAAACCGCGTGACCACGTTATTGCGGAAGAATTTCCTGGCCGCCTAGGCTGTAATGCCAGAAACCGGTTCAGCCTCTATCCATTTGGTGAACATGTCAATGGCAATGAAGAGGTATGCGTATCCCTTCGCAACTCTGAGGAATGGGCCTAGGATGTCTAGACCCCAGGTAGAGAACGGCTAGGTGAGGGGAATAGTTTGGAGGGCGTAGGCTGGTTGGTGCACCTGCCAGGCATGGAATTGGCATGCCCGGCAGGTGATGACGATCTCCTGAGCGTCACCCAACGCCGTGGACCAATAGTAGCCCATCCTGAAGGCCTTGCCGACGAGCTGCTTAGAGGAGGAGGTGAGCCCCACAGATACCCTCGTGCAAGTCCTTCAAAGAGAATTTCCCTCTTCCCGAGACGACTTGGAGAGGACTCGAACGCGCCTCTGCAGTGCAGGTACCTCCACTAACTCAGATAGTGGACCTCTCCCGATAAGCCGGATTTCTCGGCTTCACCCTGCACGTCCTGTCGCCAAGAACTGGATGAATGGAGTCATCCAGATGGCGCTTTTGCTCGAGGAGGAGACGCTGCCGTGCCTCATTTGCCTCTTCTCCGGAGGGAATAGAGGATTTAGCGAGTGCTCCACGAGCACCCGTCGGAGACGGGTTCTTGTGAGGTGCCCAACTTGGCAAGTTGGTCGGCCAGTATTTGCTCTCCGGCACGTAAAGGACTTCAAGTTCCCAAGTTCCTTTCCAACTTCCTCACCTCGACTAGGTAATGCGCCATTGAGTCATCGAGCAATCAAACTCCTTGTTAACACGGTTTACGACCAACAAGTGAATCCCTTTCACGGTTAGTCGTCGGTCCCCTAGCGCAGAGCATGCTCGGAGCCCGGCCAAGAGGCCTTCATACTCTGCTGCGTTGTTGGTTGCAGCGAAGTGTAATTGTATGACGTACTGGAGTTGCTCTCCTTGAGAAGAGATCAGCACAACTCCAGCCCCCGAGCGCTCAAAGGAGCGCGAGCCATCGAAGACCATTGTCCAATGGGGTTCCTCGGCGCCCGGCCACTTGCTTTCGACCGGGGGGATTCGTCCACTCCGCCACGAAGTCCGCCAGTATCTGAGACTTGATCGCCGTCCGGGCAACGAACTTGAGGTCGAATTCCCCGAGTTCTATTGCCCATTTGGCGATGCGCTCGAAAGCGTCGGGATTCCTGAGGACTTTCCTCAGTGGAAAACTGGTCGGGACCGTGATTGGGTGAGTCAAGAAGTAGTGGCGAAGCTTCTTAGAAGCCATGAGGAGGGCATATAGAAGCTTCTGGACTTCAAGGTAATGCTCCTTAGGTCCATGAAGCACCTCACTCACGTAGTATATGGGCCGATGATTTCCCTCCCGCTCGGCCACGAGCACGACACTTACTGCCTGGGGGGAGGCCGCTAGGTAGAGCAGCAGAGGTTCCTGCTCCTTCAGAGTGACCAGGACGGGCGGGCTCGACAGGTACTTCTTAAGTTCCTTAAAGGCGTTGTCGGCTTCCTCGGTCCAGACGAAACCGTCGTGTTTGCGCAAGGCCTTGAAGAAAGGTAGTCCGCGCTCACCGAGTCGGGAGATGACGCGGCTGAGGGCCGCCATCCGACCAGTGAGCGATTGGACTTCCTTTACACCCGAAGGAGCCTGCATCCTCTCGACGGCTTCGATTTTTTTCGGGTTTGCGCCAATGCCGGACGATCCAATGACATACCCGAGCACCATGCCCGTGTGCACACCGAAAACATACTTCTCCGGATTCATATTTATCCGATGTTTTCTTAAATTACAAAAGGTTTCCTCGAGGTCCCGGATATGGGCCTCGGCTAGAATACTTTTGACGACTATGTCGTCTACATAGACTTCTAAGTTCCGCCCGATTTGGTCGGGAAGATCTTCTGATCAAACGCTGGAAAGTGGCCCCGCATTTTCGAGACCGGCGACATGGTCGATAGCGTAAAGGTGCGAAGGGGGTGATGAAGGCGCTTCTCTTCATCCTCCCGCGACAGTCGATCCGGTGGTACCCGAGTACGCGGCCCGTAAAACTCATCGGCTATGCTTCGCTGTCGCGTCGACCAACCGGTCTATGCGGGAGAGGAAGTTGTCCTTCGGACACGAGCCGCTGATGTTGGTGTGATCAACGACATCCGCCACTTTCCGCTTCTTCTTTCTAACTACGACCGGATTTGCCAACCACCGGAGTGCTCAACTTCACGAATGAAGCCGGCCTTCAACAATTTTGTCCACCGCTCCTTGATGACATCGGCCTTCCATTGCGGGAATCTCCTCGGCGCTTAGACGCCTTTTTTTCGGTCGAATCGCCGGCCGTGCTCGATCACCTCCTTGGGACCCCGGCATATCGGACGGCTCCCATGCGAAGACGCCGGTGTTTGCCCGGAGGAAGGTGACGAGCTCGCTTTTCCTATTTCGGATCCAAAGCGCCCCGATGTAGACCACCTTGGACGGGTCCTCCTCCGAGACCGGATGTGTTTGGTCTCGCTCTCCCGGGCCGAGGACCACTTTGGGCCGAGCGGATTTGTGAGAATCTTGCTCGGGCCGCTCTCGAGATGGCCGACCAGGCCGCCGCTTATCTCGTCGCACTCAGGCGGCCTTGTGGTTGCCCTTGACGGTGATCACCCCTTTTGGTCCTGGGAGCTTGAGGCAGTGGTACGCATGATGCATGGCTGCCATGAACTTGGCGAGAGCCGGCCTGCCGAGGATGGCATTGTAGGCCGACTCAAAGTCGACTACCTCGAAGGTGACCAACTCAGTCCGGAAGTTGCTCGGGCCGTCGAAGGTCACGGGTAGGACGATCTACCCCAGCGGGGTCATGGACGTGCCCGGGATAATGCCATGAAAGGGCATAGCAATATCCTTGATCTTGGATCGGGGGATTTGCATCTCGTCCAAGACCCGGGCAGATATCAAGTCCAGAGCGCTCCCTCCGTCGATAAGCACCCGCACGACCCTCGTGTTACTGATGGTCGGGCAGAGCATGAGGGGGAGCTTCTGAGGCTTTATCATTCCCGAGGGACAATCTTCTCGGGAGAAAGAGACGGTCGTTTCCGACCATCGGAGGTGTTCAGGGGCCGAGCCGCCTCGGTCTACGCGGCAGACCTCGCGCGCCGCGGCCTTCAACTCCGTCCGGGAGGAGTAGGTCATGACCCCAAGATCACCGCGATGTGGTGACTCGGCTCGTGGTATTCTTCGCTCTCCTGGCCCTGTGGGTCAGAACGTGGCTCGGATTTTCGGTCGGAGCCACCCTTCCCGGCATCCGGAAGAACGGGCATGGGCCCCCGGCCGTTGTAAAAATCCTCGAGCCGAGCAACCCAGTCGCGGCAGCTTCGCGAGATCGTGTCTGCACTTGGTGCAATGGACAGAAACGGCTGCTCGAAGGTCCTTGAGGCCCACGTTTCTGCTCGGAGTTGCCCGGCCGTTGTCCACCCACTTTGCCCGGGGAAGGGCGAGGCTTCTTTGGCCTCGGTGTTTGGGGCGGAGACGACTGCTCTGGAATGGCGGCCACCATTTTGGCCGCTCTCTTTTTCTTCTTCTTGGCCTTCTTGTCGGACTTCTTCTTGTCTGAAGAATCCATGCCCGGCTGCGGAGGCGCCTGGCCGGATCCAAGAAGGCGCTTTCGTTCCACGGCCTCCTCGGCGTTGATGTAGCGTTCCGCCGCTTGGAAGAGTTCGTTGGCCGAGGAGCCGGAGTATAGCTCGTGATCCAGGGTGAAGCGGGCGTTTTGGCGCCGGTGAAGGCCGACGATCGCTTCATCCGGATGCTCGAATCGTGCTCCGTGCTAATGAACCTCTGGACATAGTCTCGAGGTTTCGCCCTCCATCTGGACCACTCGCTTGAGGTCCTGCGCCCTCCCGGGAAGCGGACAGCACCCCCGAAATTGGCCAAGAAGGCCTCGCATACAGTGCCCGGTATGGATGGAACCTTTCCGCTGGTTGAAGAGCCAAGTGCGGGCTGGCCCTTCCAACACGGCGGGAAAATAGTTCACCATCACTCCTTCATCACCGCCCACGGCCGTGACGGTGGTAGCGTACACCGAGAGGAACTCGTTCAGGTTTTGAGTCCCGTCGAATCGCTCGATGTGGCCCGGTTTGAACTTGGGCGGCCATGCCGCGCTTCGGAGGGCGCGGGAAAAGGCGGGGCATCCATGACTCGCCCGAGCATCGTGCCCGCGAGCATCGCGTCCTTCGTGTCCTTGAAGAGGGCCGAGGCGTGAGAAGACACCGCCGCGCCGAGTGTCCGGGGTGCCTGGCTAGGTTCCAGCCTGGTCGGCGCGAGGACGATGCTCACCGCGAGCGCCTCTTGCCCCGGATCCGGAATGGTCCGGTTCCCGGGCGGAGTCGTGGGTCGAGCCGCTATAATGGCGACGCTCGCCTCGCCGACCATCGATCGAAGGGCGACCACTGTGTCGGCGTGAGGCCCTGTCGTTCCTTCACCGGTCAAGGTCCCGGCGAAGGTCGTGACGAGAGTAGCTACCCCTTGGGGTTCGGCTCTCCCGGGAAGTACTCCGGGAGTCGGCGGTGCGAGGAAGATCGCCGGCCAACTGCTCCAGCCTTTCGGCCACGGCGACGCCTAGCTCGGCGGCCTGGTTGAAATCTGGCTGGAGGTCGCGCACCACATGTGCCAAAGCCCGAAGGCGCAGGCGGCTCCTGTCGATCGGATCGGATGAGCGGGACGGGGGCGGGGACCCCGGACGTGGCGAACGGGGAGTCGGCCGGGTACTCGGGCTCGGGTCGTCGCGACGAGTGGCCAAGGCTCGGTCAATCGATCTGGCCAACTAGTCCCGCGCGGCTTCCAGGCGGCGACGCGACTCGACCTCCTGAGCTGCGGGAGTGGGCGCGTCGCCGGTGTCCGCCATTTCGACTTCCCGCGGGAACACCGGGCATGAAGGCGTCATGATCGTGTCGCCGTGGGAAGCGGTCTCGTGCTCGGAGTCATACGGAATGTCGGGGATGTCGACCCTCAGATGAACCGACGCCAGACGCGTTATGGGTGTCTCTGTTCGGTAACTCTCGGACTGGAGGGCTCGAACGTACTCCGAGCCCAACTCACCCGCGGGGCGGCAGACATCCATGGGGAAGGGAGACTCCGCCACGGTGTGTCCTTCCGGATCGATGATCCGGGCGACCTCGATATCGCACCAATACTCGCCCAGTCGCCGAGGTCGTCGGCGAATATCTTGGTTGTCCCGGAGTTCGCCATTTTCATGGACCTTGCCCGCAGAAGCTAATCGACGATCCCCACGGACGGCGCCAGCTGTCGGCGGTTGGGAGTACGGGACCCCCAGGCGCCGAGCTTACTTGTTGAATGTGAGGATCAACCGACCTCTTTCCTGCGGCCTCGGGGGCTTTCGAGAAGGCGAAGCCGATCAAGCAACCATCAACAAAGAAGCACACATGATTTAGGCTGGTTCGGGCCCCTCGCGTGGAGGTAATAACTCTACATCCAGTGGTGTCTATAGGAGATATGAGAAGGATTACAGGGGAGATGAGTTTTCTACAGTGGGAAGATGAGCTTCGGTCTGAGGTGGTAGTAGCCGAAGCTCCTATGGTCTCTTTTTGTTTCCTAGCAGCTTACTCTTACATGTGCAGCAGCACAATCTATTTATACATGGGTGTAATCGATGTTCCAGTGGTGGTGACGCCCTATTATCCAGTGGTATGGAGAAGACGCCCTGTTGTCCGGCGGTCCGAAGCTTGTCTTTGCCTTGCGTCATTGCCATCATTCGTTCTTACGGGAAAACGGTATGGGAACAGTACAACAAGACGTGAGTTGGTGGCCGCAGTCCTGTGTTCGACGGGACGTAGTGGCCTTTGAAGACGTCAGAGCATTTAATGCCGCGGATGGGAAGGCCTGTGCCCGGCCGAGGAAGGAGCAACCCGGACTCCGGCCCGGGCAAGGTCAGGCGTGTCCGAGCCCGAGCGAGAACTTCCTTGCTCGGGGGGAGGCCGGAATTTTTGCGCGGAGTGATAATCCAAACGTTCCTCCCGGTCCCCGTCAAATTTTAATGGAATGAAATGCATGATGCAAACGAGTTTTTGATTTTTGAAAATGAGGATGTTACAAACCTCTCCCCCCCAAGAGGAATCTCGACCTTGAGATTCAAAAAAGCTTGAAAAAGGTTTTGGAATCTCTGCCCTCAAATCCTCGTCACGCTCCCAAGTCACCTCCTTCTCAGAATGATTGCTCCACTAAACTTTGCACAACTTGATCACTCGGTTCCGCGTCTGGCGAGTGGCTTCATCCAAAATCTTAATCGGGTACTGTTGGTAAGACAGATCTGGTTACAACTCTAGCTGCTCCAATGGTATCTGCTCCTCTGGCACCCTTAAACACTTTCTCAGCTGAGAGACGTGGAAGACATCATGGACGCTTGACAGCTGCGACGGCAGTTACAACTAGTAAGCCACCTCTTCTCTTTTGGCCAAAACCTTGAAAGGTCCAATGTAACGAGGTGCCAACTTTCCAATGACTTGGAAACATCACATGCCCTCCATTGACGAAACCTTCAAGTACACAAAATCTCTTTCTTTGAAAGTTAGATCCCTGTGGCGATGATCAGCATAGCTCTTTTGCCGCGATTGGGCTGTCTTTAGGCTCTATCGAATGATCCGAACTTGTTCATCAGCTTCCTTTAAGAGATCTGGCCCAAAAACCATACTTTCACCAGTCTCGTTCCAATAGAGAGGTGTTCTGCACTTCCTACCATACAGAGCCTCAAAAGGTGACTTATGCAGGTTAGCTTGATAGCTGTTGTTGTACGAAAATTCTACATACGGCAAATGCATGTACCAATTTTTAGCGTTGGCTAGAGCACAAGTTCGAAGCATGTCTTCTAGAATTTGGTTAACTCTTTCGGTTTGGCCGTCCGTTTGCGGATGATATGCCAAAACTGAAGTTCAAATTTGTTCCCATTAAATTGTGCACCTTTTCCTAAACTTTGAGGTAAACTAGGTTCCTCTATCGGACACAATCCTTTTTGGAACTCCGTGGAGACAAACTATCTTTGCCAAATATAACTCTGCCAACTTGTCACATGAATAAGTTGTTTTCACTGGAATGAAGTGTGCTGAATTAGTCAATCTGTCCACAATCACCTAAATAGCATCGTGGCCCGATTGCGTTCCTGGCAAACTAACAATGAAATCCATTCCAATTTCCTCCCATTTCCATTTAGGAACTTTCAATGGTTGCAGCGGTCCTGCGGGTCTCTGATGCTCTGCTTTAACTCACTCGCAAGTATCGCATAGGGCTACAAATTTCACAATATTGTGCTTCATGCCGGTCCACCAATAAGATCATTTGAGATCCGAGTACATCTTGGTACTGATGTGCTCCAAGTGCTGCCCGATCTTCTGGTGAGCTATGGTGTTCGATTTGACAGAGTGGGGACTTTGACGAATCGGCTACCTGCCACACAAGGACAGGACCCGACAATCACTAAACCAACAATCCTACTCGTTATCGACCACGCCAAGAACGTGATTGACCTCACCACGAAGGTCTATTCCTGCTAGCAATCGAAGAAACAAGTAAGAACAAGTAAAGGCAATCTAAAATTACAAATAGGATTAAGTTCACAGCGCTAGAGTTGAGGTTTCGTAGCTCGATCCGATTGGCTATCCAGCACAAGGGGATGGAGTTGTGTTCTTATAAGGAGAAGCACCAAATGAACAAAACCTGGCCAAAATAGGGGCGGATGCTGCCACAAATAGTGGGTGTGGCGGCCAGCTACAATACAGGGGAAACCCTAACTAGGGAAGGGGTGGGGAATACATGGGCCAAGCCCAAAACTGCTGTCCAAGGCCCAAACTGTTTTGCGCGAGTACTTTTTTATGATTTCTGGAGCTACAGAGCGAATTTGGAGGTAAGGTTGGATCCATTGGAAAGCTTACGTTCTGAGCATATCCAAACTGTGGTCAAACACCTCAAACGGACTCCGGACGACCGAGATATGCTTGTTTTATTTCAGACTGCTCTTGGATGGCCGAGAGGGGTTCATCTCGGGTTTGCGTTGTATTGCAACATGTCTTGATAATGAAATGAGTCCTCACTAATCCTTTCCATGGTTCCTAAGTAGAAGAACATCATTAGATAGCCATCTATTCTCCATATCATGGGAAAAGACCCTAGGAGCAAATTCACCTGTTGATTTAACTGTCGAGCACGTGCCCTTGTGAAAGGACCTTCCAAAGGAGGTGATGGTGATGATGTCAAGTGCCCTTCCATAGACGGTGATGGTGGTGATGTTGAGTGTGTATCCGTTATGGTGATGTCCTCATCAGGTAAATCATGAGTGTATGGACAGCTTGGTGTCATAAGCTTCTTTCAAATTGATTTTCTTCAAATCTTTTGTATTCGGGACAAAGATCCTCTTTCCAAACCAGAGAACTCCTTTGTGATCTACTAAAAATCTAGGAGCTTTTTCCTTGCTTATCCTCTCCTTTATCTCTAAGACATCTTTGTCTTCCTGCTGAGCTTCTTGAATTTGACTAGACAAGGTAGACATGTTGATACAACCTTGCTCTACCAACTCCAAATTCAATTTCTCAAACTCCTTATATAGGGCTGGCTGACTCTCCAACAACAACCGACTGTTGTAGTAACTCTTCTGACTTAAAACATCAGCTACAACATTTGCCTTTCCCGGGTGATAATATATTCCAACATCATAGTCCTTTATCAGTTCCAACCACATTCTTTGCTTCATATTCAAATCTGGCTCAGTGAATATTTACTTTAAACTCTTATGATCGGTGTAAATCTCTGTTCTATTTCCGATCAAATAATGCCTCCAAATATTCAAACCAAAGGTTTCCTCGAGATTAGAGACATGGCTGGACTCGAGCACGCTTTTGACCATGATATCATCAAGCTAGCGATCGTCCAATGTTGTCACATTGATGCATCTGCCAATAGAAGGGTATGAGGTGGTCATCATCGAGCTTCCGCACGACGCAACTCAGTCTTCGAGTTCTATGCCATCCGGGATGTCCAGCCCAACATAGAACTCATCGTCATCCCCATCGAACACGGGGAAAGTTGTTCCGACCAAGCTCAGAACAGGATCGGCTCAGGAACATACTCCGAGTCCGCTCCTTCGTGCCGACCATCGTACCACCCCACGGGAGCACAATGATCAGGCGAGCGATTGGCGTCCAACATCTCCAGGATCTCTTCGGCAAAGGATCTGTTGGTCTCCACGGACAGCTCCAACTGTCGATGATTAGGAAATTGATTCCCCGCTGAGGTTACTTGTTGATTGAGGGACCAAATAACCCCTTCCTACCGAAGGGTTTTCGTCGTAGATATACGGATTCACCGATATAGAGAGTAGATCAAACATAGAGATTTATCCTGGTTTGGCCCTCTCAGAAGTAGATAATAACCCTATTCCAGTCGCACAGGTGCGTTTATGTTGTTGCGATGAGGTTGTGGGATGCGAGAATACCCTCACCTCCCATGAGGAAGGTATTTATAGTATAGGGTATACATAATTCTGGTCCTATACGACCTGGAAAACTTATTTGGATAAGTTAGAATCCCACCGGATTTATAGGTATATCATAAAAATATGCTAACCTGCGTAAAAAAATCATCCATATCTAAAAAGCTTCGATGTTTGGACTTGGAAGAATTCCCAAAACAGTGGGAACATTAAGCTGACCTTCCAAATGCACCTCTTCGGGGTCCATGACGTTAAGTTCAATGGCCCACAAGTAAAAAAAAAGCCCACTTTTGAGCTTATCATGCTCGCCACATTCTCCCTAGGCACATGCTTCCAAGGTCATATTTCACGTGGAACCTAGTTACCAAGATATCTTATCCAATCCCCGGCAGTTATTTTTTAAATTATGATAGAAAAAATAAATATTTTTAAAAAAAGTCTAGGAACGAGGATGCTCGCATCCGACCAATGGACCCAGCCTAGCTAGAAATCTAAATGGGTCAGTCAGATGGTCAGCCCAAATTACTGTTGAGGCCGAAACACAGCCCAAATTATCATTGGGTCGTGGTCTGCGTCTAATCTCATCAGCGGTTCACAACTTCATGTCATCTCGTGAATTCGGTCTTTCCTTGTTGGATTTAGTTTAATATAAATATGTAAAGTAGTGTAGGACCAAGATCCAGACTGACCAGCCCAGCCCAGCCTTTCTTAGCCCAGCTAAAAAAGCACAAGGGCCTAAACAGTGTTGAGGCCGAAAATTTTCTTTCCCTACACCGGATGGTCCGGACACCCGTAGTGCCGCGTCGGACGCGACGCCCATCGGACGAGCTCCCGTCCAATGCCTTCCGCTGGCCCATTCAACGGCCAGCGATAAATCTAGATGAAAATTTTGTTATTTTTGTTTTAATTATGAAAAAATTCTTAAAAATCTGTAAAAAAATGTAAATATTAGCTAATCCATGCCAGGTTCAACATATATTATTTTCATCTTTTTATTTTCAATATTCATTTTCATAAATGTACTAAAGCATAACTAGATCTAAAAACTTTAATATAAATATATACTAAAAATATATGTTGAACCTGACACGGATTAGTTAATATTTACAATTTTTATAAATTTTTAAGAATTTTTTATAGCTAAAACAAAAATAACAAAGTTTTCATCTAGATCTATCGCTGGCCAGCGGAGGCCATCGGACGGGAGCTCGTCCGATGGGCGTCGAATGGCCCCCGCGACCTAGTGCCGCACCCTCGCTGCCAGGTAATGGCCACTTCTGTGCGACTCAGAAGTCGCAGAAATTGATTTGGCAGACACACTTCTAGGAACACTCTCAATGCTGCGAGACCCTACATATACTATATAGAAGAGAAGAATGATATGGACAATAATTAATATAGAGAGTGTGAGCGTTCCATAAACAAGGAACGATCTCTACGACAATTTCTAGCCGAGAGAATGCTCAAGAAACTCATGCTGGGGACTTTTTTTTCTTTCCATCGGATCCACCTCGCCGCATCCAACCGTGGCACTCGCTCGGGAGCTCGCCACTCCCGCCATGTGCGCTCCCCTAGGAGTTCGGTGTCGACCATTGTGCCGGCCACGTCCTCAGCGCGCTAGCCATCGAGCAGCTCGTCGTGCTGCCATCACCCTCGCCGCACTCGCCCTTGCCGAGGACCTCATGTCGCCAGCTGTCAAGCCGCCCATCGCGCTCGCCGTGTCGACCTCGCCCACTCGGGTGCTCGCTGTGTCAGCTGCCACGCTAGCTTGTGCCACCCACGTGGTTGCGATTCTAGCTCACTATGCATGAAGTCATGGAGGTGGGACTTGGGAGCAATCACGACCAACCACAAGCACGGGCATTGGGGGTGGAGGTTGGCCGGAGAGAACCGAACATATTTAATGACGCGACCCACAGAAAGGAATATAATTTCTTTTGACGTGGAACATGGTAGAAACAATAGGAAGAAACGTTGGGTTGGAATTGCAAGATTAAATTTTCCTACAACTAGATGAAGAACTAATAAAGAGCAAGCAATCAAGAGCTCAAACAAAACACAAGAAGTAAATTGCGGAAACGTAGATGCAAGAAGTAAAGGAGATAAGGGATAGAGAATTTTTTCTAAGGTTTGAAAAAACTTTTCCTTTCCCTACTCCTCGTTAGAGCACTCTTCACGAAGAGGAATATGGGTCCAATTTTACTCGGGGTAGTCCTTCACCGCTCTGATAGATAGACTTCGACCTTCACAGCTACTCGAAGTCTCCCACAAGCTCCTTCTTGAGAGATCACCGAGCACCAACTCTAAAAATATGAAACTTGAGTAACAAACTTGAGATGATTTGATCTTGCAGGATCAAGTCTTCCATGAAAGCACACAAAGAGACATGATACTGAAGCTCTCATGAACTCACTCTAAGATAGAACATCTAGTTTTTTTTTGCTCTCACTCAAATGGACTCTACAATTAATGGGACTTCAAGTGAATCAACACAAAACAAATGGGTACCCTAAGATTAGATCGTCTATCTGATAGAACGAAAGATAAACATATATCGACTAGATTAATAAGTCAATCAAACCAATAGAACGAGGGTAAAAAAACTATGGGCTAAATAGCAAGTTACAAGCCCATAGAACGAGGGTAGAACCTAACTGTCAACGATTGGGAACCGAATTTTTCGTTGAGCTTATTTCTCGATTGAGGGATCAGAAAGCCCCTTTCTAGCAAAGATCAACTTCAACAATGCCATAGATGACGTGAGACTAAGACAAAGAAAGACACAAGTGTTTATCCTAGTTCGGGCCTCCTGAGGACGAGGATAAGAGCCCTACTCCCGCGTGTTGTAGATACGTGTAAAGATGTGTGTACAAGACGGCCTCCCCCTTTGCCGTATAATACAAGGGGTATTTATACTATCATATCCAACCCCACGACGCAACGCACTACACCCATCATTAAGGGACGGTTACAGATAATTAAGGACATAATAGGGCAATAATACGCCGTTAAGCAGCTGCGGCTGACCCGCATCATGCTCAACGGTCGCGGAGTCATGGGCATTGTGGATATTGTGGGCGTCATGGGTAGATTCTCCGGAGCAGCAGTTACTCCAGAATATGGCTAGTGTCTCCATGCCCGCAGCCAGGCATGAGGGATCTCCGTGCCCGGGTGTATGGCACACCCGTGCTCGAGGGTGATGGATGCCCATGTCCGGGCATATCGTGTGCCCGTGTCTACACGGTAACACTCGCATGGGCACAACCCGGCTATAGTTACGTGTTCATCCCCTGGTACGACTTTTAGGGCTCCGTAAGGACATATGTATTCCTCCTTGTACATGAAGAAACCGGCAATGAGCTGCACGTGAGTCCGTTGCTCGCCTCACACTAATCGTGGGCAACGGCCTCCACATCATGGGAAACGTGGCCACATGGCACGTTCTAGCGTGCCAATCTGTTAAGCCGGTACCCGGGAAAGTAAGACCCTCGGGCATTATGACGTTGCCCAACCCTAGCATGTTGTGACGTGTGAGAGCCGAAAATAAAATTAATTAAAATAAAATTTACAAAAGAAATCAAAAAAACTTCTTTATCTTTATCCCAACCAAATTCTCAATCCCAATTCTATCTCTAATTCCCCTCTATATATACCTGCAATAATCCCCAATTAACCCTCCTAAACCAATCTGTTAGTACTCCCAAAACCGATCTATTAACCCTGCTCGCCGTTGCGCCAACCCCGTCGTCCTCGCCGGTGGTCGTCGACTCAGACGTAGTAGTGCCTCGGCCTCTCACTCCTTGCACCTCCTCCTGTTGTGTTGCTGCCACAAGCCACACCACGCCTCCACACCGCGCTGCCGCCGCGACGCATCATGCCGCTGGCCACGACTCTATGCTGCTCCACTGCCGGGGCAGGCTGCCTTGCCACCCCAGTGCCGCCAGCCAATCTGCCGCACCAGCACGCCACCCGAGCCATCGCCGGGCTTGCATTGCCGCAGTGCAAGCCGGGCGCCTTTTCGCTGCTGTTGCCGCCGCGATCGTGCGGCCAGCCAGCGCCGCTCGCCGCTTCGCAGCTTTGCCTCGCCCCGCTCTGCCGGAGCTAATGCCACCGCGGCGCCGATGTTCCTCGCCGCTTTGCTGCAATAGCTTCCCGCATGCCGCACATCCGCCGCCCGCCACGCTGCCCCACAAGATTCTCACCGCCGCTTAGCTGCCTCGTGGCGCCGCCCGCGACCTCGACGCCACGCCACGCTCCCAAGATCGCCGACCATCGCGCCTTATGGTCGAAACCGCTGCCGCTGCTGCTGGGCCGCCAAGCTAAGCCGCCGCGTCGCCGCTGCTCCTCGTGCGTCACCGTTGCCGAGCCACTCCGCCGCCGTCCACCGCCCCTCTTCTTTCCCTTCTTCCTCCTTCCTCTTCTCTCTCTTTCTCTTTTCCTGTCTCTCTCTAACTCCCACTCTCTCTCTCTATCTGAGCTTCTTAGCCAGCCATAGCCAGCAGACCAGCCTTATCCTTTTGCGCGTGGGCTGATCTGCTACAGTATAGACCACTAGCTACAGTAAATTTCCCATTTCCCGAATTACAGTGAATATTATTCCTTCACTATTTCTCTGTGAATTCATCCAAATTCCAGATCCGGTGATTTCAGTTTCTAAAAATCCAGTAAATTCATATCTACCTACTGTAATTTTTATATAATTTTTCGATTCATTTACTGTTTATATTATTTATTATTGTTTTTCTCGTTTTGCGTGTGATAGATCACGTGGGTGACGAAGGATAGTTCGTTGACGCCGCCAATGTTCCACAAGTTTAAGAAGAACACGAAGGCAAGTCTTTCACCTAGAATCCCAATTTCTAATTTTGCCAAAATCGTATTTAATTAAATAATGCATATTTGCTATAGTGATTCCTAGTCCATGTCGTTATTTACATGGTATGCACCCACGATCATGACAAACCTTAGGATGATAATATTATACAATTTGCTACTGTTTTTAATTATTAGTTGGCTTAGCATTGCTTGGATAGTCACCAAGGAGTGATTCCCACTCATATAATCATTTTTACGCACTTTAATATGAGAATCTGGAGTATCTGAGTATGAGACATGAGATCTTGTGTTTTATAGAGGGATTATTCACTCATTAATTAAAATTTTGACCAATAAATAATTTGACTCAGAGTGAGCGACTTGAGTCAACGCTCTAGTCCCTAAGGACCGATGATCGTGATGGATGGATTTAACTGAGAATTTCCCATGCGACCGCAAGCCTGGTATGGGATGGGCCTGATCTAGAGGGAGAGTAACGTTGGGGTGGTCACCATCCTTGCACCGTGGAAGAGATCCCAAGGGATGCGTCGTCGCCGGTGTATAGCCCGGGAGAGGGAACTTCGGGGTAATTGTGTGTAATATCAGGTATGGTCGATGCCCCCGGGATACTTGTGTGTAATATCAGGTATGACCGTGACAAACTTAGAAGTATCGTATCTTGCGGGAAAAGCGTATAATCTCTGCATAGTGTAAACCCATTCAAATGGCCAAGCTCCCGGTTATGAGCGTCTTGGTGGTTTTTCACATCGTAGCTACACCTTAATTAATTTGACTTGGGTAAGGTTTTTCCGGTAGTGCCGTTGCTAGATGATTCATGGCGAATGAGAACGAGCATGAGAACTATATTGAGATGATGATTTGAGATAATAAGAATCTGAGATATGAGACATGGAGTTTGAGAATTATGCCATGTTTATCTTATTGTTGAGATTAATCATGAGAACTGCTATTTATTTACTTATGTTTTGTAAAATGCTTTTATACTTTTAAGTTAAATGCTTTTATGCAAATGAGCAATTATCTTTCCTAGAATAAGCCTAGCCTGGCCCTTCCTAGGAAAGACTTGCTAGTTTTCGCGTGCTAACCCCGGCTTTCATTCGGGGCTGCTTATTCCACGAGCAGATCAGTACCGTGAGGATACGCAGGAACATTGGATTTTTTCCGGAAGGTGATCCGGTATACTAGAAGCTTCTCCAGTCAGTTTGCCTGTGGCTGATGATGGGTCTACTTCAGTTGTTTTTATTTGATTCTTCTGATGTTATAATCTATGGTAATAATTTTTTCGCCGTACTCTGATTTATTTTATTAGTTAATGCAGTGTTGGTGTTGATACTTTATTTCTGTTTTACTGTAGATATGAGCACTGATCCTTGGGACTCATACTGTTAACACAAAGGGGTTCGGTTTAGTAAAACCGGGTCCCGACATGACGCTGATGTCAGGGCGAGCCGGGCAACCCCCGACCGGGCAGCACCTAGTTTCACCCCGGGCAAGGCCACTCCGGGCAAAGGCTCTATATGAACTGGGCAGTCTTAGGAACCGCCTACAAGGCACTTGTTGATTAACGGAGCTGCTAGGATCAGCCAAGGCCTATGGGCCGTAAACCAATCCCCGACACATTGGTATTTTTGGTACATTCTTCTTTTGTATCGAAGATGCGTCACAAAGTCTAAAAAGTCAAACAAAGTGTGCTGAACTCTCCAAGCCGCTTCAGGAAGATCTTGAAGTTCAGTAAGCAGATCAGCAGATAAGTCGAAAAGAATAGCAAATCAGATAAGTCGAAAGTTATCCATCTTTGTCTTCTATTGTTTAGAAAAAAGCATGATTCGGTAGCACAATCCCCATTACTACTCCTTTTTATGTCTCGTTCTAGAGAGTATTAGTGGACAGGAGGAGTTTTTTTTTTGGCAACATTTAGTCAATCGGTTAACCTGGATAAGGATATATGTGTTGATAATGATAATTATTTTTGGAACCGCCTAAAAATGGTCATATTTTACAATCGACCTATCAAAAAATGGCTAATTAGTCAGGATGCATCTTATTGGAACAAATTCTTGCGGAAGTCAAAAATTTTCTTTGATACTTAAGTCGAGGGTTAATTTTGACCGAAGATAATCTTGCAAAGAGGAATTGAAGGGAGAGTCAGAAGTGTTTTTTTTAGTAATAATGAAACATTTCAATATCTATTCTTTCATTGTCACATGGCTAGAACAGTTTGGCAGGTAGTTCGAGTACGTTGTACTTATATGATTGGGGTATTTCTAGACAAAAACAACAACATTTGGTTGATGTGGTAGTTTTAATAGACGATTCTGGATCATGTAAGATAAACCGTCTTAAAATGTTCGTCTTATATTAATTTGTCAAAATAAATATGCATAATTTGGTTTTGTCAAAATGATATTGTTTTTAACAAATACAAAGATATCTTTTTAAATTTGTATAGGTATATATTTAGAGGAGCCCGATGTTTGCATCAATAGCTAGGCTTTGCAGCAAAAGGAGATATGAGAGGGAAGATATCTGCAAAACATGTCATTCCATGGAAGTGGTTGTCATGTCTTGTTTGCAGACCAGGTATAAAGATGTCGTCATAGGATTTGTGCTACTTAAGATACTCTTATGTTCATTCAGTTTTCTTTGTAATTGCCATTAATTATAAGGGAGACTTTGTTGGATTGCTTGAAGTTTAGGCTCTATACATCACATTACGTAGAAGTCGGGATATTATTTTCGTTGTTTAACAAATATACACAACAATCATAAATATACGTGTTTGTGATCGATCGACGTGCATGTGTGTCCATGTCATATCATATGATGCCCGGCCCGGCGAGGATATCGATCGATAGATGGAATAAATTCCTCTGGTCTAGATCTGGCCTGCATGGTTGGGGAGCTGGCGAGCGGATGTTGCGGATGTCGCGCAGCCACCTAACACGTGACCATCCCGTCGCACGCCAGTAGCTACCCAAGTGTACGCGAGTGACACGAACACATGATCGAATGTACACACGAAACTTGATCGAATGTTTGCTTGCGTGTGTGCTGATACTACATGCATGTACACACTGTTTAATATTTTAGAAACGAGATATATATGCGTACGTGTGTACAATATAATGGTACGTATATGTATTTGGCTCCCAACTTAACACCATGAGATAACGACCTTCTATTGGGGAAACTCTGACGCTTGTCAGGAAGATAAGCCGGACCGAGTGTCCAATAGCTAGGGCTGTAAATTGAAAACGTCGATTTGTTGTTAAACCTACGAGGTTTTATACAGTCCTTTGGTATACGAGTTTGGGCTGGCGGCGCCTGCACCGGTGGCGAGTGGCCACTGCCAAGCAATCAAGCAGCGATGGCGCGCTCTAGGATAGAGGGTGATACTAGGAGGATCTCTCAAGGATCGTTTGATCTAACCAGATGGATAGCTTAGTTTTAAGAAACCTCTACATACAATGAGTATAATGAACCTACTGTATAATAAAAGTTTTAGACTTAGTTCTCTCTTCCATGTCAAGGCCACGGACACCTATGGATGTATGTGTCTTGAAGGTCTTGCCGGTAGCAGTCCATCCCTCGTTGGAGAAGGTAGGATTTTCGCCGGTGAGGGGCGGCGCTGCTTCGGTACGTGCCTTATCCCAAGTTACGCAGGACTTGGATGGTGAGGAGTGCTCCACGTCCCGTTTTCTGTCTCGGTCCTTGTATTAGAGTGGTGCACTGGACCGGACTCATGTTAGGTTTCAGTGGAACGGCGGTGGTGAGGATATCCATGGCAGATTGGGCCATAGATTCCACAATAGCACGCACACTAGACTTTTTGCTCGGTTTTGGAGAGCGCGTGGTTGTGGTGCGTCTAGGGTTCCATACTCTGAGGGAGTTCGATGGAGAGGGACATAGGAGGAGATCTGAGATCCTTCGCCGAGGTGGTGGCCTCTCCGATGTCGACGAAGCAAGGTGGTGGTGGATCTATGCGTGGCAGCAACATGCCGCGTGGTGGCGGCAGGTATGTGGGCATGGGGGGAGGGGTAGATCTGGGGGTTCGGAGGAGGGAAGAGGCTGGCCGGAATCAGGTAGAGGAGGTGGATGGCGGTGGTTTTGCGCAAAGGGGTGGATGGAGAGGGGGTTTCATGGCAGATTGCTTTGGGCGTGGAGATGGTAGAGGTGGTGGAGGAAGAAGTTCTTCTTGGACTTATATCAGAAATAGTGATTGGGGGGGGGGGGCAATGGAGATGGCTCCCGAGGACATCCTTCTTCTAGGGTTTCTGGTTCTTCTTAGGGGGATGATTCTCAGGATGGAATCAACAAGGGGAAGGTGGCTGTGAATTCAAACTGGGTTCCGAAATCTCAAAACGAATCGGGTGTTGGTCGTTTTATGGGGTTTGAATCTATGATTGGGAAAAAAGAGGATAAGGAAATTGGCCCTTGTTTCAGATGTGGAAGGAAGGGACATTTGCTTGCTGATTGTTTACAACCTTTGAGATGTCTTAGGTGTGGTCAAGAAGGGCATATGGCTAAGAGATGTTCTGATAGACATCCTTGGGTGTTCGTCACTCCTTGCTGTGGTTTTCAATGTGAATAACTTGGATTTTTCCTTATTGAGGATGTGTCGGTTGAAGATTTTGATAAAGCTAATGAATGTTCGGTGATTATTACAGTGGAGAAGGGGGATACTTCTAAGGAGAAGTTGGTAGCGGAGTTTAAGGATTTTTTTGGTACTATTTGGGATAGGGGTGTGAAACGGCTGAAAGGGAACCAATTTTTAATTCAATTTCCCAATATTAAAGAGGTGGAGAAGATTTCTATATTCCCAAATATGAGGATGTCTTACTCCAATGCTGAATTGAAGTTTTCTCCTTAGAAGGAGGAGGATGAGGCAATTGGATTTTTGCAAGAGGTTTGGTTGAGGGTTAGGAACGTGCCTAGAAGGAAGAGAACTTATCAAGTTGCTTGTTATATTGGTTCCTTGGTGGGGGTTACTAGAGAAGTGGATAAAAGTAGTTTGAGTAATTTGGATTACATTAGGATTAAGGTGGCAGTGAGAGATGCATCCTTTATCCCTAAGAAAGCAGAGGTAGTGATTGGAATAGCTATTTATGAATTTATTTTTGAGATAGAGGAGGAAGTGGAAATGGACCAACTGCAGGAAGGTAATATTGATATTACTGTTGGGAGTAGTGCCAAAGGTAAGGAGGCTGCTTCTGCTGCAAAGAGACAAAAACTGTTTGAGGACAGTGGGGAGAAAACTTAGAATAGTGTTCAGGTTTCTAGCTTTGGAAAAGGGACTCAAGTTTCTGGAAAAACTGTGGGGACTCTCAAATTTCTGGGTGTGGGAATGTGGACACTGGTAGTATGTATCTTGCTATGACGCTGGGAAAGGTTAATCAGGTGGATAGGCTCTCTAAGTCTAAGATTACGGGTAATATGAGATATGCTTTCCATGATTGTAATGTACAAAATGATGATTCGGTGTATGGAAAGGGTTGGAGCCTGGTTGGGGGAGCTGATAAGGAAAAAGATGAGAACAAGTTTCAGTACAGGAAATTATGGGGATCAAGGCAAAGCACTGAGCATGAATTCATGGGGTTGTTGGACATGGATAATTGGCTTAATAAGATGAATCTTCACCATTCTATGAATGTGGGTTTACTGGGTTTTCAGGTACAATCTGCTTTGGTATCAAAGTTTATTTGCAATAATAATTTGCTTGGGAAGGATAGGTGGTTTGGGTTAGTGGAGAGGTCAAATGAGAGAGAGGTCTCTCAAGTTCACACTAAGAGATGTAGAATTGAGGAAGTGGCTAATAATTCTGGAAGTGAGGAAGTGGTTAATGAGTCTGTCAGTACAATGATGGGGAATATGGTGGAGCCGGCGTGTGGAAAGGGTATGGATGGTCTTGATGGGATTAGAACTGAGGGAGTTGTTAATGTTGTTGGCAATGATAGTGAAGGGGGTATGGCAGTGTGCACTATGACAGCTCTGAAGGGAATCAGAAAGATAATGATAATTTGAAAGAGAGGATGGACCGGAATTGTAGTGCAGTGCCAATAAGGAGGAGTAAGAGGTTGCAGGGGCGATCTACTCCTATCCTCCATAAAGCTTCTAAGTTGGCTCAGAAGAGGGATACTCAAGGTACTTACTCTAATCCCAATACTTTCTCTGTTCTTGGCAATGAGCATTTACTTTCAATAGCTAGAAGATGTGGAGTGGATATTTCTGAATCTGAGCTAGAGAACATTGATATTTTAAAAGATCTTGAAATGGCTAGAGTAGAGTTATATAAAAAAGAATTAATACCAAAAACAGGGATAAAGAGGGTGCTTTATCAGGTATACAGCTCATATCTTGGGAAGATAGTGCTTCATCCTTGGAGGAGGATAATTGTGAGGATGATAGTTTTGTTAGAGTAACCAAGAGAAGTAACAAGAAAAAAGGTAAAAAGAAAAATGTTAGGGTTCATAGGAAAAAAATAGTTATGATTGAGGTTTCTAATAATGAGAGCATGCTTCCTATTGGACGTGTTAAAAATGATAAGGTGGGGTTCGCTAGCACTAGAGTGCAGAGCGCTGCACTTCCAGCCGGTAAATCAAAGAAACCCAGATATTCATGATGCATGACAATGTTATAAATGGTCTGTTTTCGAATGTAAGGGGGTTGGGTAAGAAAGGCATTGTAGTTTTATTTCTGAGGAGATCAGAAAGAACAATATTGGATTTATAGGTTGGTTGAAACCAAGAAAAAGTGTTATGATGCTAATTTCTTTAGGAAAATCGATAAGAATCAGGAGTTTCACTGGAATTGGATTTATTCAATTGGTAATTCTGGATGTATCTTAGGAGGTGTAAAAGTAGAATTTTTTGATGTGCTTGGGGTAAAAAAAGGAAGGTATATTCTTCATTTACAGCTTTGGGATAAAAAACATAATTGTCAATGGAGTTTATTAATAGTTTTATGGAGCTGCTCATAATGATAATAAAAGGAAATTCCTTGAGGAGCTGGCGTCCTTTTGCTCTTTTGATAATTGGCCGTTCATAATAGGGGGATTTTAATCTGATGAGATTCTCACAAGATAAAAACAAGGGTTGTTTTGATTTTAATATTGCTGCGCTTTTTAATGGTGTCATTAATACCCATGATCTGATTGATTTAAATTTGAATGGTGATCATTACACTTGGTCTAACTGTCATAATCAACCCACGCTGGAAAGATTAGATAGGGTCTTGATAAATAAGAGATGAGAAGATTTGTTTCCTTTAGTGAATCTTCGTAAACTTCCTAGGTTCTTATCAGATCATAACCCCTTGTTAGTTAGTACTTATAATGGTAGACTTGATAACAAAAGAAATTTTAGATTCAATTTGAGCTGGTTGCACAATGAAGAATTTATGGAGATCATTAGGAAAATTTGGGAAGTCCCTGTTCATGCCGATACCAAGCTGAGTGCGTTTTTGATTAAGATAAAAAAGATGAAAAAATATTTAAAAGGTTGGGGAGCCAACTTATATGGGTAGGAGAAAAGAATGAAAGATTTTGTGAGAAACAGACTGAAAGAACTAGAGGAAAAGGAAGAGGATGGGATATTGGACAGTAGAGAAATTTCAGATAAAATTAGTTTATTGGCTAAGATGCAATTAATTTATGAGGAGGAAGAGATATATTGGTCTAGTAGATCTCATCAGAACTGGCTTTTGAAAGGAGACTCAAACACTTCTTACTTTCATAGGGTTGCAAATGGTACAAAGAGGAAAAAGACTATTTTTAAATTTTAGTATAATGATGTCCAAATAGTGGACGATGCGGGTATAGTGGGTTTAGCAACTGATTTTTACAAAAAACCTTTTTGCTGTTACTTCGGATGAGAATTGTTCTATTCATTTTAATGGTCAGTGGACTAAGGAGGAATTGGTTAATGAGGAGGAAAAATTAATGCTAACATAACCTTTTCTTGAAGAGGAAGTGAAAAATGTGATTTTCAGTATGAGTCCTAATAAAGCAGTAGGTCCAGATGGTATACCTGTAGAATTTTATCAAAAATGTTGGATGATTGTGAAGGATGATATTATGGGACTGTTTCAAGAGTTCTACGAATACAACTTCAATATGAGTACAATTAATTATGGCACAGTTATTTTACTTCCTAAAAAGGTCGAAGCTATTCATGTTCAACATTTCAGGCCTATTTTTTTGCTGAACTGCATCTATAAAATCTTTACAAAAGTTCTGACCTTGAGATTTGAGAAAGTATTAAATAGGATGATATTGGTTTTTCAAAATGCTTTTCTGAAACAACAGTTGATCTCTGAGGGGGTCTAGATTCTTCATGAGGTGATGCATGATATTAAAAAGAAGGGTGAATGTGGCATTTTTCTCAAACTAGATTTTGAGAAGGCTTATGACAAAGTTAGATGGGACTTTCTGTTCTCCTGTCTAGAGAAAAGGGGCTTCCCTGTTAAATGGTGGAATTGGACTAAAGCTGTGGTAAAAAATGGAACTCTAAACGTAAGAATAAATGGTAAAGAAGGACATTATTTTCAAAGTTGCAAGGGGGTGCAGCAAGGGGATCCCTTGTCGCCTTTGCTTTTTAATTTGGTTGCTGATTGTCTCACCAAAATGATTATTTTGGCTCAGCATCAGGGTATGATTTAAGGCTTAGTGCCTCATTTGATTGATAGAGGGCTGTCAATTCTTCCATATGCTAATGATACCATCTTGTGCTTACAAAATGATATGACACAAGCTAAGATTTTAAAGTTTATTTTATACTTGTATGAAAGGATGGCTGGTTTGAAAATAAACTTTTAGAAGAGTGAAGTGTTCGTGCTAAATGGAGATCCAGAAATAGAATATTGTTTTTCAGAGCTTTTTAATTGTCCCATTGGAACTTTGCCTATCAATTATCTGGGGATGCCTGTTAGTGGTAGCAAACTAAATAATAGCAATTGGGAGAAACTAGTTGACAAAATTAGGAAAAAGTTAGGTAATTCGAGGGGGAGCTCTCTCTCTAAAGGAGGAAGATTGGTGTTAATTAATGCTTATTTGTCTTCCATTCCTGCCTATAGCATGTCAATTTTTCTGTTACCTAAAATGATCATTTGTGAAATAGATAAAATCAGACGGGTGTTTCTATGGAGAGGCAATAGCCACATTAGAAAATCACATCTGGTGAATTAGGGGAAAGTTTGTACACCTAGAGAGAAAGGTGGTTTGGGTGTTAAAAACTTGCACAATTTTAATATTTGTATGATGGTCAAATGGTGGTGGAGATTAGAGGGTAGGCAAGGGCTATGGCAGTCTATTATTAGGAAAAAATACTTATGAAATTGTACTGTCCAATGTGCGAGATTCAGACAAGGGGACTCTCCTTGTTGGCGTGACTTGATTAAAATCAAAGAGTGGTATATTAAAAATAGGAAATGGAGAGTAGGTGATGGGGAGAACATAGACTTCTGGAAAGATCATTGGATAGGTGAGAGTTCTTTGGCTGAAAGTATGCCTGGGGTTTTTCAAATTTGTAATGAACAGAACATTACCTTGGCAGGGGCTAAGGGCAAAAGCTGGGTTATTTCTTTTAGAAGGTGGTTAAGTGAAGATGACAGGAGGATTTGGCAGGAATGGATGCATAAAGTCAGAGAGTGTAGTTTTGGGGAGGAGGATAGACCTGTTTGGAAGTTAGATAGGAAGGGCATGTTCTCAGTTAACACAATGTATAAATATATGTATGGTCACTAGAATAATTGTAAATATAAAATGTGGAAAGCTAAAATAACCCTTAAGATAAAAATCTTCATGTGGTTGATTGAAAATGATGCTGTAATGACAAAATTCCAGCTTAGAAGGAGAAACTGGGGAGGGGATCCGACTTGCTGTTTCTGTGGAAATATAGAAACTACCAATCATTTGTTTTTTGGATATGTGGTAGCGAAATATGTGTGGAATACAGTAGCTATGGCTTTGAAGTCGAAAGTGAGACCTACCAACCGACTCCAATATATGTCGTGGATCCAAAAAATTTGGCCTAAAGGATCCAAGCTTTATATTGTTTGTTTGGCAGCAGTCTTTTGGACAATCTGGTTATATAGAAACAAAGCGTGCTTCGAAAAAATTGTCTTGAAATCACCTCTTGTAATTGTACACTCGTTATGTGTTTTGTTATTGTATTGGGTAGGGGCTCAGAATGATAATGTGGCTAGCATGTTAAAGATGGGGGCCAGGGAGTTAGAGAAGATCACAAACAAACTCTACGACATGAGGAGGCGGTCGGGGAATTAACTTCCTGGAGCTTCTCATAGAGGCAGTGGATGAAGAATAGGGCACTAAGGAGTCCAAGAGGTTTCTCTGAGATGTAGTAGCTGAAAGAGTTTTTGGTATGATTTGGTATTTTGGGAATTCTGTCAATCTTGGACGGTGCTATAAGATGGGTGTTTTCGGTCGGTGCTGTTAGAGATAAGTCTTTGCCTGATGTCTGTAATAGATAACGTCTGGAGTACTTGTTCGTTAGTCTAGTTGGTGTCAGTACTTTTGTCTCGAACATGTGTGGATGTATGTTTCCGTTTTATCTTTGAAATGGAAGCAGGGGGTAACTCCCTTATGGAAAAAAGTTTTAGACCTATTGATTATTGGATGCATGCATTTCTCATGGTCTTAACATTTATCTTTTCGCTATATTTTCCTTGTTGTTATGCACATTGCCTCGCTATTACCTTCCGATAGAACTTGTGGTGAGTGACACCCTCATAGACTCGTTGCCCCAAGTTCTTCCACTCAAAGAGACACTTCTCCCACTCCACCCCTACCAAGAAGCAGTCCTTTCCTTGCTCCATGTTTTCTCATGCTGCTCTAGATTTTGCTGTATATGCTCAACTCTAGAAATTGATCCATTTAGTGCATCTTCAAGCAAGAATCTAGGAGTTAAAGCTATGATAAACGGGCGTGTTCAGTGATCCACCTAACCGTTGCCACTGTCCACAACTCTATATGCATGCACCACTTCTCTGCTAGCTTTAGATCAAACTCAGAGACGGATCCAACATGTAATTGATAGGGTCCAATGACCCCAATGACTTAGAGAACATTATATATAAATCATTCTCTTAATATATCAGTATATAAACCACTTATTACGAGGTATAATATAGTGCAGTGACCTCAACACCTATTTTTTTATCCTTCACTGACCGAGCAGGCTAGTAAGTCGTATCAGCAAATATGTAGTGTATATAGTGATACCGCGCCAAACTCCGAGGTCAAGCGTGGGGCAGGCTGTTGGCGAAACGGTCCGACGTCGCGGGCGCTGTGGCGGCCGCTGCGCGGTGTCGCTTCATTGCAATTTTTGGCGCCGGCCGCGCGGTTTGGACACAATCCCATCGTCTCCCTGCAGACATAAGCCGGCCGGAGCCCGGAGCGGAGAAAATTTTCACCAGCCACATGCAAGCTAGCCAGCTAGTGTGCCCTGCACCGGCCAGAAGGGCCAAGTGATCGATCGGCAGGCAGTGACATGACCACAACATTCTGTTGCTCACTGCATCGCTGCATGGCCTGCAATGTATTGGTCAGAGGGCTGTCATCTCGCTGCCTCTCCGGTGGTTAATGCTTTCTTGTCCTCATCAACCTCTCCGGAATTCAACTCTCGCAAGCATGCGGCAGCTAGTATAGAAGCCTACACAAATGTATAAAAAGTTCAGGCTAGTATAGAAGCCTACACAAATGGATAAAAAGTTCAGGCTAGTATAGAAGCCTACACAAATGGATAAAAAGTTCAGGTGCTGGACCGAGCACGCCAGTGTTACATTCATATAACGTTACATGGTTGCATGTATATGTATTTCTTTCTTCCAATAGTGCCTCTCCTGATTGCTAACAGTGTGACACTGACAGGTCAGTGGTGAGGGGAATACTGCAGCATGAGCTGGAATTAAGGGAAGAGGGTAGGCACGTACGTACGTACTCCCAACGAAATTGGAAATTGGCACTTGCAAGCTATTGATCTACGCAGTTTCAGGTAGGGTTCAAGTTGCAATTAATATGCATGTGCATGCATGTATATATAGCCTAAGCTTAAGCTTATGTTAGAATCAAGGCTAGACGACATCCAGCATTCCAGATAAGAGGGTACGAATGAAACATTGGCACAGAGTTAAGACAGCACTTAGAATTCTCTCGCAAAATTGAAAAAGACCACAGAGAAATTAACAAAGGGTACATAGTACTACTACATAGTGTGATAAATGCATATATATATGAGGCACATACGGCCCTTTACAATTGAACATCTTGTGCATTTCTTGCCCTAAACATAATGCATTTCTTGATATTCTCGAATGTTACCAAGCTTGCCTAATAGCTAGAAAATGTTAAGCCTGATTGGCCAGGAAAAATTACATTTTCATGTTCAGTTTATTGGCACAATCATATCCACTAGAAATATATTGAACATATGCATGTATATATAAACCTTATATACATATAATCGTGATAATTCAGTTAGCGTTCCTTTTCTTTACAAATATCAGTCCTGAGTTCCAACTGAACACTTGAACCACTACTAGAGAATATGCCTTTAATACCGGCACATCAGTCCCGGTTAGACACGAACCGGTATTGATAGTGACATCAGTCCTAGTTCGTGCCTCCAAAGCTTCAATCCCGGTTGGGCTCTGACATCAGTCCCGGTTCGTGATATGAACCGGTACTAGTAAGTCCTTTGGCAGACGGGTACAAAACAGCTGGCATGGGTGCTCATCAGTCCCGGTTCGTAACACAAACCGAGACTACGAACCTCGACTGATGCCTCGTTTTAGGAAAGGTCAAAAGGAATGCATATCCTAATTATATCAGAGCGCGTGGAGAGGTGGGTTGGCTAGAAGGGTGAGTGAGTGGTCTTGAGGTCTTGGGTTCGAGTTCCACTACTCCCATGTATCCGCGAGTTATTTTTAAATATTTGTAACATATTAGTCCCGGCTGGTTGGAACCGGGACTGATGTCTCTTGGGCATCAGTCCCGCATGGGCTGTCCCGGTTCAGGAACCGGGAGTGAAGCCGGGTTCCCAACTGGGACTGATGGCCCGTTCTCTAGTAGTGAACCCACGGAAAAAAATTAAAATGATCTGCCAACGTTCATAGAACATCACATACTATTAGCCTAGCTAGTCATTTTTAATTTGATGTCAATGTTCTAACTAGGCGTCCGTATCTTTATCTGATTTGAAGGTATTGTCACTACCAGGGAACAGGCCTTCCATACCGGCCCATCAATCTCGGTTAGCCACCAACCGACTCAGCAAGAATAAGATCCCTGTTGAACAGCTAACTCGGGCGCGTGGGGACCATTTAGTCCCGGTTGGTGTTACCAACCGGGACGGGTATCACCTCAAAAAAGGCAGGTGGCAGCGTGGGATATCCGTCCCGGTTGGTAATACCAACCGGGACTAAATTGGAATTTCAGTCCCGGCTGGTAACACCAGTCGGGACGGGGTGGGGATATCAATCCCGATTGGTAACACCAACCGGGATTGGTTAGCATATTTAACCTTCCTTCCTCCCCGAGCTACCGTAACCTTCCCAGCCACTGTAACCCGACAGGAGGAGCTCGGCCGCCATTACAGGATTTGAGGGGAGGTGCTGCTCAAATTTTTTGTAATTTGATCATTTCACTTCAATCTAAGCTAGTTAACCAAGGTTAGTAACTTCATTTCTCACTACTTGTATGTGAAATGTAGTTCTATATTTGCTTTAAATTTAATATGAAAAAATTTGGTCTCTATTCCCCATCTTTGATGAAATGTTATAAATTGGTAGATATAGCTCGATCTTTTGAAAGGGTTGGCGAAAACTTGTTGTGTAATCTTAGATTTTGCTTGGATTAAGACGTAGTTCGTTTTGAATTTGTAGTTGTAGCTAATTAAATTTAGATGATGGTTTCATGGATCTATGATTTTGAATCTTAACTTTCGTGGACCAAATTTTGAAGTGGATTGTAAAATCTTGTTGCATTAGCTTAGAATTTACTTGGATTGTGATGTAGCACACATTGAATGTGTGGAGGTGACTCAAATTTAGAATTTTTGTTTCATCGATTCATGGAGAAATTTTGGGAGTAGAGTTTAAAGTAGATTTTGCATAGATTTTGATTGTTTAAAAATTAACATTATCTATTAATTAATATGTGATAAAATATTATAACTTCATTGATCTCTACTCACTTCATTGATGTAAAATTATAAGTTGGTAGATCTAGATATATCATTTTAAGTGGGTTGCCAAATACTTTGTTGCATTACCTTAGAATTTGATTCGATTGTGATAAAATATGTGATAAAATATTATCAGCTTAAAAATAATTCTTTTAAAAAGGTATTTAACCTAAAATTTAAGTATTGACCTAAAAATTAAATAAATGTATAATAAATTAAGCAAGATACTTTAATTTTGGTTTTAGAAATTAATTCATTATTGGAAAATGAACTAACAACTACCTTGATGTAACTTAATGTAGATGAATCGGCGATGGATGTACATGGACCGCCGCTCCTCACAGTTTGTAGAGGGTTTGGAAACTTTTATGCGTCAGGCAAGTGCCTGCACAAGATCAGGCTACATATGTTGTCCATGCATAGTCTGCAAGAATCACAAGGAGTGGTCAAACTCTGAGCAAATTCACTTCCATTTGATCTCAAGAGATTTCGTGGAAAACTATACATGTTGGACTAAACACGGTGAAGAAGAGATTATACGAGAAGACGGTGAAGAAGAAGATGGTGACGAAGAAGATGTGGCGGATTATATGGCCGATGTTGGCCAACACGGTTCTATTGAACATATACTAGGGGAGTTTGACGACGATGATCTAGAACAGATGTTGCATGATGGAGAGGAGAATACACCGATGAAAGACATTACGAAAAGTTTCAAATACCACGGAGGACCAAGGAACATTGTTGTATCCAAACTGTAAGCGAGCCACAAAAGTTGCGTACATCACAATCGAATTGATGCAATGGAAGGCTACTAATGGAGTATCGATAAGGGATTTGATGAATTGTTAGGCCTCATGAAGAAGTTGCTTCCAGAGGGTAACACGCTGCCTGAAACTACGTATGAAGCCAAGCAAGTTCTCTGCCCTTTAGGGTTGGAGGTACAGAAGATACATGCATGTTCAAACGATTGTATCCTCTATCGTAATGAGTACAAGGATTTGGAAGAATGTCCGGTGTACAAAACATCACGGTATAAGACCAAGCGTGATGACCCATGTGAGGTAGAGGGGGGCGTAAGAAGAAGAGAGCCCCTGCTAAGGTGGTGTGGTACTTCCCCATAATCCCTCGGTTGAAGCGTTTGTTTGCGAACAAAAAGTATGCGAAGATGATGCGTTGGCATAAAGATGATCGTAAAGTCGACGGAAAGCTAAGGCACCCAGCAGATGGCTCGCAGTGGAGGAAACTCGATAGAAAATATCTGGACTTCGTGAACGATGCGAGGAACATAAGGTTTGCATTGAGTACGGATGGGATGAACCCGTTCGGTGACATGAGCAGCAGTCACAGCACTTGGCCCGTTACTCTATGTATCTACAACCTTCCTCCTTGGCTATGTCAGAAGCGAAAATACATTACGATGCCATTGCTTATCCAAGGCCCTAAGCAACCTGGTAACGACATCGACGTGTATCTCAAACCATTGGTTGAAGATCTGCTAACGCTATGGAATGATGGTGTACGTGTATGGGATGAGTACAAAAGAGAGTATTTCAGCTTACGTGCATTGCTATTTGTAACCATCAACGACTGGCCTGCACTTGGTAACTTGTCGGGCCTATCTATAAAGGGTATTAAGTCTTGCATCCAGTGCTTGGATGATACGGAAGACAAGTACCTAACAAACTCTCGGAAGGTTGTTTACATGGGCCATCGTAGGTTCCTCAATTTGAAGCACCCGTTACGGAGTAACCTTGTTAATTTTGATGGGACCGAAGAGAAACGTAAGAAGCCCAAACATCGCAGTGGGGCAGAAGTATTTTCTATGGTAAAGGATCTAGACGTAGTATTTGGAAAGGGTCCTGGTAGCAAACCCGTCCCGCCACTCCCGGCTGAAGAATCTAGGAAGAAGCCTAGCTGGAAGAAGAAGTCAATATTTTGGGACTTGCCTTACTGGTAATACTTAGAGGTCCGTCACTCCCTGGACTTCATGCATATCACAAAGAATGTATGCGTGAGCCTGCTAGGCTTCATAGATATGTACGGCAAATCAAAAGATACATTTCAAGTACGAAAGGACCTACAATTGTTAGGTCTCAGGGAAGAACTACATCCACAAGAGAGAGACAAAGGGCATTACCTCTGTCCCGCGAGCTACACACCAAGCAAAGAAGAGAAAAAAAGCATGATTCAGTTGTTGAACAGTGTTAAGGTTCCTTCTGGGTACTCGTCGAACATAAGAAGACTCATAAACACAAAAGAGAATAAAATAGTAAACTTGAAATCCAATGATTGTTATGTGTTGATGACCCAGTTGCTCCCAGTGATGGTGCGAGGTATTCTACCGCATATGGTACGAGGTACAATCATAAAGGTGTGTTCGTTCTTCAACGCGATATCACAAAAGGTCATAGATCCGGATAAGTTATCTAAGCTGCAGGATAACATTGTCGCTAGTATGGTCAACCTTGAGATGATCTTCCCTCCATCCTTCTTTGATATGATGGTTCATCTCATGGTTCACATGGTCAAACAGATAGAAATTCTCGGACCGCCTCTTCTTGCACAAGATGTTCGCCGAGAGGTACATGGATGTCCTAAAGAAGTATGTTCGTAACCATTCTCGTCCAGAAGGTTGCATTGCCCAGGGTGTTGGCACAGAGGAGGTGATTGAGTTTTGTGTCGACTACATTGATGATCTGAATCCGATTGGCGTCCCTGTGTCACGCTATGAGGGGAGGCTACGGGGAAAAGGGACCCTAGGGAGAAAAAAATCCTCCTGTGACGATCTACTCTCATTTAAAGAAGCACATTTCACAGTACTGAAACAAGCATCTTCAGTGGCTCCGTATGTACTTGATCACGAGAGGATATTACGAGACCAATACCCAGATAAGTTAGATAAGTGGATCGCGAACAAGCAAGTGGAGAGCTTTGGTGGTTGGCTACAAAAGCATCTCATAGGCAAGGAGGAGTCCATGAACAGCTTGCAGCTCTTAGCTCGGGGACCATCCATAACAATCGTATCATGGCAAGGGTATGAGATAAATGGGTACACATTTTACACGACAGCTCAGGATAGGAAGAGCACCAACCAAAACAGCGGCGTCCGTATAGATGCCTTGGACAAAAATAGAAATATGGACACCTACTATGGTTTCATAGAGGAGATCTGGGAGCTCGAGTATGGACCTTTGAAAGTCTCTCTGTTTAGGTGCCAATGGGTGAAACTGACAGCCGTGGAGATCGATGACTATGGTATGACAATCGTGGACCTCAAGCAAGTGGCCTACAGGGATGAACCATTCATGCTCGCCAATGATGTGACACAGATATTCTATGTGATGGATATGGACAACAAACCAAAAGTTCATAAGGGTAAAACTATAAAAAGACAGAAGAACAAGACTACCAGTAGTGATCAAGCAAGGCACCACGTGGTTCTTTCTGGTAAAAGAAGGATTGTTGGAGTTGAGGGCGTCACAGACGAAGAAGGTCAAAATACAAATTCCCGCGGACACTTTAGTCCTCCAATCTTCCCACCAGTTGCCACACCGTGCCCTCCTCGCTGCTCCAACCCTAGATCGTCGCTGCCCGTGCCGCCGTGGACTTCCCGCCGTGCACCTCCTCGCCGTGGACCTCCTCGCCGTCGCCGCCCATGACGACGCCACTCCCCTCCTCGCCGCCGTGCACCTCCTCGCCGTCACCGCCCGTGACGCCGCCAATCCTCCTCCTCGCCTCCACGCCGCCATCCAGTGAGCCCCAATCTGCAATGTCAAGTATATATGGATGTACTAGTCTTTCTTTTGCTTGGATGAGAAGCATCTTCCGTGCACCTCCCCGCCGTGCACCTCCTCGCCGTGGACCTTCCTAGATCCTGCAGTTCCACAGTAGCATATAAGCCTTTTCTTGATAATTAATCATATAAACCCATCACACAGAGTTCCCTAGGACACTAGTTTTCTTACACCTCCGATTGGTTCTTTCCGAGATGTTCCTGTCTCTGATTCTTGAGCCCTGAGGTCACTGGAGTCCCAATCTTGCAAGGTTGGGTTGATTTCTTAGGTTGGCTAGTTGATTTGGTGGATTTGGGCGCTGTCCACTTTGGCTTGCTCCCTTGGTTGAGGGCTTGGGCCCTAGGATCTTATGCTGTGTGTGCTGCGCTTCGGGGTCTTGGTGCTGTGATCTTTGGTTGCTGCACTGAGGCCAACGACATTATATCTCCGAGACATTTTTCCACTGCTTGCTCTATAGCGACGACAATATTGTTTTCTGGGACAGCGTCTTTGAGATGTGCCTTGTCTGTCTTCACACTGGTTTGAATCCAGTGCACCATAAGTTCATCAAATTCCCCATATTGATCTGTGCATAGGGCTGATTTAGGCATATTTGGGGACCTGGCAACTTGCGGAGGGGCTAATTGCCTCAATTTAGGGATTGGATTGTGCACTGGTTTTGGGTGTGGCTTCGAGTTAAGCTCGATGATGATAATTATATTTAGATTGGCTATGAGATTGGCTATGACTATTCTTTGATTATATGCATGTTGTATAGTTGTCTAAGTTTCATTTAATTATGAGAATTATATTGCTGGTTTGTATTGTTCAGTTCAATTTATTTGGGACAGCCTGATAGTATTACTGTTATGTTCAGTAATTTATTTATTGATTGAGCATCAGTCTTATACTGCTGCTGTATACTGCTGTTTGGTTATGCACTATTGCTGAATTCTGAGTTAAAATTGTGATTGCAGAAGTAATTCACCTTTGAATTGGATTATACATTAATTATTCAGCAATGATTTAGTCACTGAATCTGTCATACCTTCATCTATAATATATATATATATATATATATATAGGAATAATACATAAGGCTCCATGATTCGTTACCACTAGATGTGCTTTGAGATTCGTGTTGTTTGATATTTGTACTTTTATATACGCACTAAAAAAAATATTTGAGACATCAAACTCCGAAAAAAGTTAAGTTGAACTTCAGTTGGAACTACTTTTGAAATGTACTTCAAACTAGTTCAAACTATACTTCAAACTAGTTTAAACTAAGTTTGAAATTAATTTTTTTCTGAGTTTGATATCTCAAATATTTTTTTAGAGAGTATGTAAAGATATGCACGTCAAACATCACGAATCTAAATAGACATCATAGGTATTTGAATCATGGAGCCTAGGCTCCATGGAGCCCCAAATCAAGCTTCCTATATATATATATATATATATATATATATATATATATATATATATATATATATATATATATATGGTGTATGTCAGTGGAAGGCTATTTTTAGCAACCCAACATATTAAATTTGAGAGCAATTTATAACAAACTAAACTGAGTTCTGTTGTTGTTTAATTGTTATAAATTACAACATGTTATCATGTCATTTTCCTTGCTATTTAGTTGTTTTAATATCTGTGTGGCCTATATGAATCTTTCATCTATCTGCTTTTTTACCTTCTACAGGGAATTCCAGTGCGCAGGGAATTCCAGTGCGCTCGAGGTTGTTTTCCAATATAATAATTTCTACTAATATGCATTGATAGATCGAAGTCCAAAGGAAGATGAAGTAATGCCTGCTTGTGTATTTAGATGGTGAAACGTGAGGCTAGCTAGGGAAAAACGTTGAAAACATCGTTGTGTAGGAGATGACTGCAAGTCTATGTGCTCTAATTATCAACACTTGTGAAATGATTTTTTTCCTAAGTGGTCCTGTAATCAAGTTCTATTGTGCATATGTATGCTATTCTTATCTGCACATTATGTGAAATGTATGTGTAATCATATCTTATTTAGAGAAAAAGTTCCATGTTACTATTCAATTCTTCATAGAAAATAACTTATACAAAAATAACGTTACATGATACTATTCAATTCTACTTGAAATCCTAATTGAATGTTTCTATTCAATTCTATGCAGTCGAATGGATTTTCTTGGTGACGACGAGTTTTTGAGCGAGATGTTCGGACAAGAGGCGGCCCACGCTACCCAAGTACCAGAGACGGCCGTAGCCACCCAAATCGGTGAGGCCGTCGAAGCCACCCAAGCCAGTGAGGCCGTCGAAGCCACTGAGACCGGTCAAACGAGTAGCCAGTCACGTCAGCGAGGTCAAAGCAAGAAGCCGAGGGCAAGACACATATTCACTGAAGTCAGTGAGGAAGGCGAGCCTCTAAAGCCAGAAAATGCGATTGGGCCGTTCAGATCGACGTTCGGCGTGATCGTCAGGGACCACGTGCCTATTAGTTTTGCGAAATGGGACGAGGTACCTGCAGAACTGATGAACACCCTATGGACTGATATGAAGGAAACGTTCACCGTCCCCGAAGGGACCGAAGATAAGGTGAAAAGGTACACATTAAAGAAGGTCAGAACTTGGCTGAAAGGAACAAGCAGAATGCAGCGAAGAAGCAATACCACCATCGTCTCAGACCTGGTGGTTACCGCAAGGCCCTACCCAAATGGGAGAAGAGGGAACGTGACTTGCTGGTTAAGGGTGTCCATCCCGCCACATTGGATTGGTCCAACAGATTGAGAAATTGGTTCTTCGGTCATAACGGCAGCCTTGACGATGACGGCAGGGCGGTGTTTGGTGATACGATGAGAGAAGTCGTCAGCAGGCTTCAGGAGGCGCACACCCAGTCGGCCCAAGGCACCTTCGTGCCAAACAGGGAGGACGACGAGCTAATAAGGGCTCTATAGAACCCGGAGCACCCTGGACGTACACGGGGCGTTGGCGTCGTCCTGTGGAAGGTCGGTTTCGCCCATGATGCGGAGACCTACAGGAGTCGGTCGAGATCCAAGGGTCAACACGCACAACATATCAAGGACCTTCAAGACGAACTGAGAGCAACAAAGGCCAGCATACCAGATTTGGTCTGAAAAGAGCTGCAACTAGCCTTAAGCCAACATCGGGAGACAAGTCGCCAGCACCTCCCGAAATCCGGACATCATCGGTCCCTCGACGCGCGGAGTAGCCGCTCTTCCGATGGGCTGGCTGAAGTGACTTGGGCCCCTATGCAAGGGATTTACATCACGCAATCGACACCATGTGAGTTGCGTGCAAGCACGGAACCTCTCATTAAAGGCGGCTGAAGGCATGGCTTTCCCGGTGGAGCCAGGGTAGCTCATCCATGGTCTTGCCATACCGCTGGGCTACGCGAAGGTCTCGGTGGATGAGGTATGCCCATAGTACGGTGGATGAGGTATGCCCATAGTACGAGGATCTTGACCTCGACATTGAAGGAGGTGACGGGAGCACGAAACTATTAGATGCTGTACACAGTTTCATCGTGTGGCGCAAGCGGTTCATAATTTTTAAAGACAACGTGCGCATTTCCTCTCCACGGTCTCCAGCGTCACCTCCACAACCTTCTGCACTGAATAAGACGCCCCCCAGAAGAAGCCCATATCCTCAGCTAAGCCCTGCACCAGAAACTCCAACTCCCACATCGGCCAAGGTAGGCCCCCCCAATCAGCAAACAGCTCCAAGTAATGTACCAACTAGGTCGGATAGGGGCCCAAGACTTCTCAAAAAGACACGGTCCACGTCCACGTCAACAAAATCCAAAAGGAAATCACCTCCGAAGTTGGCGTACGATATGACTGATGAGGAGACCTCGCGGTTTGTAAGAGACGAGGTCACCTCATTCTTCGCGAAGAAGCCATCTCCACCGAGGGTCCAGCCCGGTACGGACGAATAGCACAAAGCTAGGAGGGCTATCCTATCGTTGAAGGACATCATAGATAAACCAGAAAGGCCGCCCGTGTCAGACTACGAGCGCGTCTTGAGTAAGACGCAGACAAGGAGACGCCACCGGAGCGGACGGCGGAAGAGGTTGCACAGGGGTTGAACAGTTTCTACGATGATACTGGCCTTGATGCAGATCAGGTATTGGGCCTCAAGGACATCCTGGTTGCGGAGATAGCATGGAAATTTGTACATGGTGCGTCATTTGTGAGACGTGAGGAGCTCCCCCAGCTAACAACGAAGATGCGGCAACTCCATGAATGGTATTTGGCCACGGCCAACCATGGTTTAGATGCGATTGCCGTCAGGTTCAAGGAAACTCATTACTTCCGTGGGGACAACGAGTTTCTCATCGAATGGGAACCTCTATTTGATCTATACCAGGGTAGGGCCCTGGACGTGAGCATGTTGAGTTGCTGGACTCTGTAAGTGTCTTATTCATAAATTTTGTCGTGCACGCCCATATGCTGTAACAATCCCCAAACCTAACTGATTTCTTGTTGTGTAGAATGGAGCTAAAACGATGCCATACCGAGCGAATTAATTATGACTTTGGCTTTCTCGACCCAGTAGTGATCAATGAGAAACTGGTTAGAGATAAACCAGAAGAGACAGAGCAGCACATATACAACGAGCTCATGGGACAAAGATACAAGTCAAAGATACTTCTAGCTTATGATTTTGAGTATGTGTTTTCTTACCGTCTCGTTATAATTTTTTTCTTACCATGATGTTAAAAGTACTAACTACTACGCTGACATATATATGTGCAGCTTTCACTTTGCCCTTTTTATTAACGAGGTAGATTGTAGCACAGTCACGGTTATGGACTCAAGAAGAAAACCCCCTGCAAAATACAAAGACTTCTTGGCCATGCTCAACCGGTACATTGTCGTTCCTTTCATTATCACACTTGTTTTCTTTCTCTCGGTTTGAAGCCAACTCTAATCAGATAACTCATAATCACTTGTGTAGTGCCTTCGCAAGATTCCAAAAGGAAAACGTTGGAGAATTTAAGAAAAATTTGAGTTGCACCTCGCTAAATATGTAAGTATATCGTAATGCTAGCTTTGTAGTTAGTTCACTAAATTTCTATGCGCTTATTTCACGTTCTACAACTTTTTCACCACAGGTCTTGCATCAAGCACCGGAAACAATTTGTGCGGCTACTATGTATGCGAGATGATGCATCACTTCATCGGAGGCTCTGCTACCTCTACGAGAAAGGAGAACCTTTTGGGGTGAGTACTTATAATTTCTACTTTAATAATGCCTAACTATTCCGGACACCTCTATAGATCCAAGGATTGATTAGTTAATTCCTAATTAATGACAGATCCTCTAAAATTGGCGAAGAAAGGTTTGGAACAAGGTCCGAACTCTCGGCGGTGCGGGTGAAAGCAATACAAGAGCAACTCGCGGCTTTATATTAGATGAGGTCGTGGCTCCAATGGGCGAGCATCATCACCCTTTTTTCAATAAGATTCGAGCCCGACCGCTCGAGAGGAACCGATCAACCGTCGGGTCAACATCTAGGTCTACCAAGAGCAATCCACGAGATGATCCCGATGAACAAAAACATGTGTACTTGTAATTATGTGTACAACAATGTGTACTTGTGATACTTGTATATATAGCCCAGTTAGTTAGCAATTGTAGTACTTATTAATTACTTATAATTAAATCAGCTGTAGTTAAATTTTAATGAATGTCCTTTCATTTAATAACGAATTAACTGTGTATGAATAATTATATGAGTTTCAATTAATTGTGATTTAACACAAATATATACATATACTTAAGTTTCAATTAATTACATGAGTTTCAATTAAATGTCATCCAGCCGGCAAAAAAAAAATGACAACACCTTCTAGTCTCGATTGGTAGAACCAACCGGGACTGATAAGTCATCCAGCGGGCAAATAAAAAATATTAAAACACCTTCTAGTCCCGGTTGGTAGAACCAACCGGGACTGATAAGTCGGCCTCCAGTCCCGGTTGGTAGTTCCAACCGGGACGGATAAGCTGCCTCGGGCGCCCCCAGCTCCCAGGCTTTTCAGGGGCCTTCGGTCCCGGTTGGTGGCTAACCGGGACTGCAGGCCCCCGCCATCGATCCCTGGATTATCCGGTTTGGAAACCGGGACCGTAGCCCGTTCCCAACCGGGATAAAATCCCTGTTCCCTGGTAGTGTGTGATAAAGGTATGCAAATGCCGATGACATAAAATTGTTGTGCAACCCACTATATCATTAATGTGCGTTGGCGCAAACAGTAATGCTATTTTCCGTTATCTTTGAAATAACAGTATGCCGTGCTAGTAATCATATTAATTCATCTAAATGCTTGTGTACTACATACATATGAGTAAACTTACTAGCGTTGTAGATGTTAAAAACACTAGCTACTTAAATATTTTAACAGTTTAGTACGTACGTAGTTGATGTAGGCCACAATGATCATCGATCATATCATACATATTACATGAAAACAAACAATTGTTTTATCTCTGAATGTAGGATTATCATAGCTATTTTTTCAAACTATACATTAAATAAACATCACATGTTTATCTACTGTACTTAATATTGGACAGCTTATTTTCAAACACGAACTGGATTTGATCTATATATATACGATACGCTTTGGACAGGGTGATTTTCAAAAAATTATATGTTAAATTTCATTATATGTGAAGAATTAGATATCAAGTACAACGTACCTTCCCATGCATGGAAATGTATGTAATACAGTACAGATACCCTAACCATGTTTTGAGAGTACCCTGGCAGCATTTGTGTGCAGGTTAATTAATTCAGCAGTTAGTTGCAAAGTAATAATATTAGGCCTGATCAATAATAACATTCATGCTATCACAAAACCTAAATAAGACATGGCAATTGTAAGCAGTATAAGGCATGTTTTTTTAGAGAGAAACTATATAGATTGAGCAACGTCAGCAAAAAAAGGTTTAGATATGTCTTATATTTATTAATTGTGTTCTTACTTATATTCGTTGTATACAGTTTGTATCATTGTAATTTCTTAAAATTGCTTATTAAACATAGAGCTAAAAGATTATTTTAAAATAATTCTGTTAATTCAATTTAGTGGGTTATATTTTAATTAAAAATAATCATCTGCCTTAAGTACAGGTTACATACATATACGTACACTGAACCAAGATAAATGTTTAAGTAGAAGTACTTAGGGCATCTAGTTGTACATAATTAGAAATTAAATGGTAAATTCAATTTGAAGCTACTTCATATTATATTATGTCTAAATTATTATATATTCTTATCATATATATACACACCTTTTATTCTTCTTGTCTTTGTTGGCAGCGACGAACAGAAGAAATTCATGCATAAAAGGTATATATAGCACCCAGGCTATATGGAACTATGCTGAATACCAATATATATATTCAGTAACGAAAAACTATTAGGCAGGAAATTGCAAGGTTAATCAATGGATGAATTAATGGGGGTATATGATTTCAGAAACGAAAAACTATTGATTTTTAACATTTGATATATGATTTCATCACCTTCCCAAGGATACCGTGGCAAAAAACAGAACTGATCGATCATGCATGCATGTGGCCATATATATAGAGAAACAGTCCTCCTAGCAACTACATGTCACTCAACATAAGATACGTATTTATATATAACCTGGAAGCATGGTTAAATTAAATTAACAATCTTATTAATTAATCTCACGGTGCAGTGTGCAAGTTTTGGAAGGCCTTGGGACAAGTACTTGAAAGATCTCACTCCAATGCCTTAATCGACATGGTCAGATCCAAAGTACTCAGCCCCAGAGCGGCCTTCTTGCTGCTGCTACCTGTCGCTGCCTCAAACCTCCCAGCATCCTGGCCGCCCTCGCCGCCACCCCGGAGTGACAGAGCGAGCGAGACGGCCGGAATCTTATCGCTGCCCACCTCCTGCTGATCACTTAACGCAATGCTCTTCCTTTTCTTGGCCCTGTCAGTGTCTGCAGCTCCCACGTTGGGGCTCAGGCTTAGCTGCAAGTCTGGTGCCCAGCCGTTCTCCACCGACACCTTCGTCGCCTTCGCCTCGGTCTCGATTGGTTTGGTCAGAGCCCTTGGTTCTTGGTGTTTCTGCAACTGCACAGTGAGTGATCAGTGACACGTGCATTGTTCTGACGAAGTTACGAGTGAAACATATCAAGCTAGATTTAGACAACGATGCATACCTCGATCCGGGAACCTAGGGCTTCATTTGAAACCATGGGATCCGACGACGACGTGTTAGCGTTGCCGTTGCTGCCGGCGGAGCCTCGCCACCTGAACGGGAGACACTGATCGGCCAGCGTAAAACTAGTGTTGGCCGCCGCTGACATTGTCCTCGAGAGCGGCCGGGAGCTGCTGCCGATCCAATCAGTGCTGCCGACGTTCCCGCCGTCCAGTCGGTGGGCGGCGACGCCCGTGGTTGCCGACGACGTCCGGTTGGAGGCGATGGCTTCCCTCACGTCGAACAGATGTGACGTCGGCTTGCCATCCTTCCTGAAGATCATCTCGTGGATGAGCCCTTTCGCCGGACCATTATCATTTACTGGGCCTGTCCTCGCCGCCGCGGCGTGCTGGTTGAATGCCCATTCATGGTTCCTAGCCGCATGAATAAGAGAGATTGGTTAGGGTTTCGACATGATTAGAACTCAATCGTTTCGAAGCAGATCTCCTGCATGCTGCTTTGCTTACCTAAAGCTACTGTAGTTCTTGAAGTCCAAGGTTTGCATGGGAAGCTGCCGGCGTTGGAGGAGGCTGTAAATCCGGCTCGCCTCTGGCAAGCCGGTTTTTCTGGGCGCGAAGAACCCACCGCTCTCGTGCAGCCTGGCGGAAAGCGCCGAGCCGGCAGCTCGGTGGAAGAACATGTCGTGGAACCGATGGTCCCCTCTCCTCATGTGGAACTCCATGGGCGAAAACACTGCCAAAATTGAGCACAAAAAAAATCAGGGAAATGAACAGCTCCATGGCGTTTTCGATGCATGCTGGTGTGTGTGTGTGGGAGGGGGTTGGGCAGAAAAAAAAATGGAGTGAATCGAGGCAAGAACCTGTGGATATGGCTGCCCTCTCGTGGCTGGACTCGTGGTCAAGCTTTTTGCTTCTGTACATCTGGGAAGTCGAAACGGATGAACAAGGAAAGCATCAGTTCCAACACTAGTTGTGTGAAGAAAAGAAGTAGCTAGCTCAGCTTCTAAAAGTCATATGAGTCATGAGAAGTAGGCCTGTTCCTAATCTGCTTTTACCTGCAAGTGACTTTTTACATGAGCAATGCTGAGCCCCCTCACATTCATCATCTGAAGCACCAGCTTTGGGGTTGCTCCTATAACCAAATTAACCAAAAAAAAACAATTAGAACACCAATGATCAAAGCAAAATCAATTGTGAGATCCCCTTAATTTGCCTTGTTTTGAGAAGCGGGGATAAAGATGTTGTTTTGTGAAGAAACAACTGCAAAACAAGAACAATTAACTACCCCTCGGAATGGATCACTTACTCTCTTGGCCGCCCAGCCTCTCGACTGCGTGGACGAACGCCATGTGGAGGTCGGGCGTCCACCGGAGCCGGGGGAGCTTAGACCGGTTGTACTGCCGCACCATCGGCACCCTCTCACCGCTGCCCTCGGCCTTGCTGCTGCTGTCAATGTCCTGGTCCTTGTTGCTCTCCGAATTGTGGTTGGTGCTGCTGTTGTTGCTGGAACTCCTGCCTCCTGCAACTTCACTTGTGCTACCTCCATCGTCGTCGCCGTCGTCCTCCTCCTCCTCCTCACTGACTTCCCCTTCCTCGCTGCCCTCACAGAGCCCCTCGTTGAGGTCCAGCGCCGCCGGTGGTTCCGAAGATCTCTTCCTATCATCGTCAAGAATCTCCACCATGGCCTTCTCCTTCACCTCCCCCATAGCCTACAGCTCTCTTGAGAATTCTTCTCCTTCTGTGTCTCTCCTTACACCAACATGATAGGATTGGAATGGTTGGGGTACAGGAGTTGGAACGGGGAAGGAAGAAGAGGGGAATGCGATGTGAATAATAGTATCAAGGGGAAGATGCATAAGCAAACTAATGATGTAGGATTAAAATAAGGGGCAGGGAAATGGACAAGTATTCCACTACATTAACTAGTTTTCAAGACTGATATTCCATTTCATCTCTTTTTCTATAGGGGAAGGGAATTGGGGACTCTACTATTTTGTGAGGGGTGGTGGGTATGTTGGCTAGGGGGTATATATAATGGATGTGGGGAGGGGGACTGATTAGATCAATTAGTAACCTGGTGTGGGAAAGGAAAGCAAAATTAAGGAGTGTACGTTGACACTTGCGTCTAGTGACAACAATTGCTGGTCTCCAGGTTTTATCATATTAATTGCTAGTGTGATTAATTCATGTTGGGTGTAAGAGCATCTCCAATAGTAGAGTCAACTACTAAATATTATAAGCAATATCCATGTCATTTATAGATAGCATGTAGACAAACTTTCAATGAGCTAGCTATAACATACTCTTAAAATTAAATATGGGTCCATACGTAATAGTCTTCATTTGTCTTAAAAAACATTATAGATTGACTATTATTTGAGAGCTAGCTTTTGTCGCTCTTCTTCTCCTCTCTCCTCTACATAAGAAAAATGCTGAGTTAAAAACTTTATAGCTAGCTAAGGTGGCCTTATTGGAGATGCTCTAAGAGCTGATCTATGATCTCTATGACTTGTAAATATTCACTCATTTAAATTTTAGAATATTGTGACAATAACATGAAACAGAACAAACACATTTTGATAGTTTTAAAGAAATTTAAATGCTAAAAAATAATCAATTTAAATAAAGCATCGTAAGAGGAAACATGAAATAACAACAAATGCAACAATTAATTTCATCTTCATTAGGAACACGTCGTTACAATTTTTTAAATAATATCTAGATATTCATGAAAAACACATTATTTTATTTATATAACTAATTAAGAGCTACATACTACCTTTATTGATATAATATTTTCTTAGCCAAGAGTCTAAGCTTTGTTATGAACAAATATCATGTTACTTTCTACTACATCATATGCAACATGTTTGGCTCACCCTCATCCTTGCTTCCGCATTTGATTGTGTCATGATTTTGCACATTCAGCTTTGTAGCCTCAGCTATTGTTTTCTATAATATTACTTTTCATTACATTATATTCCTCATATTTGGCTCACTCCCTCATCTTCTCTCACACTCTTGTGACGTCATGTTGTACTTTTGCACTCTTAGCTTTATAGCCTCAGCTCCGCTGCACTCGATTGTGTTGTGCTTCTACACTCTCTAATTTGGCATATCTCTTGTTTTGATTGAAAGCTTCGTAAAATATAATACTAAAATAAGAAAGATATATGCATAAGGTGATTTGGTATATCTTCAGTAGATCTAAGGCTTTCCAAAATATGGCACACAAAAATAAAGAGACATGCTGAATTAGCAGAAAGCATTTTTACATGGATTAAGAGATTGAGTATCGAAATAGATGACAACAAAAAATCACCACTACTCACTGCTAGACATTTTTTAACAATAGAGAAATTCAAAATTTAAAATCTTGGCCATTTCCAAATAATTAATATTATTGTACTGTTAATTTCGTGGAAACATTTTTAGTAAGTGTAATTATTTCTTTTGAAAAAGTGTGCCTTACTAGTTTTGCATGTGCAAGATCGGTAAGTAAGAATATTCCTTTTGTACACATGCATTTGGTTTTTGTATACGCTTGACTAGCTCGTAACACTACTAGAGAAATGGGTTTTAGTCCCGGTTTGAAACGGGCTTTAGTCCCGGTCCCCGAATCGGGACACGCCATCCTGGACTAAAGGTGATGTACCTTTAGTCCCGGTTCCCTAACCGATACTAAAGCGTAGAAAATATCTAAAAAAATAAGAGAAACCCAAGACTCGAACCTGTGACCTCATGCCACCACGTGACTCCACTACCAGGGAACCGGCTACTACAACCGGTTCGAAACAGGTTTTAGAACCGGTTTTGGAACCGGTTGTAGGCAACCGCGAGTGATACCCTCCGGGTAACACTCGCGGTTCCCCCAACCGGTTGTGGTACGACACCACAAGCGGTTCGGAACGCTCCCTGGCAGGCTGGTGGAGGCGCCACATGGGTGCTCTCTACAAGCGGTTCGTATTACGAACCGCTTGTGGAGACCCTCTCAGCCAGCGAGGGGAGGCGCCACGTGTGCCATCTCCACAAGCGGTTGGACTTACGAACCGCTTGTGGAGAGCCTCGTAGGCGCATCCCCTCGCCACGTGTGCCCTCTCCACAAGCGGTTGGACATACGAACCGCCAGGAGAGCCTCAGAGGCGCAAGGAGAGCGCCACGTGTGGCCTCTCCTGGCGGTTGGAGTTACCAATCGCTTGTGGAGAGGCCGAGCGTAAATTATATTCAATATAGAATATGTTCTGAGGGGGGGTTTTCAATATGACGTTTGACAATAAAATTAAATACAACTACAATATTTTTTCACAATTAAAAATATAATATGATGTGTACTCGATCATTCACACAACCACAATTAAGTTCATTTACACAATAATACGAATGAATTAAAAATATGTACATACATGAAATAAGGAGCACATGCACTGATCAAAGCAATGTTTATACATTTCAAGAGTACAAGGGTGAATCTTGAGGTCATTTGTTGCCTGCATCGCTATGTGTGGCCTTCGATGATTCCGATATTTCACCTGTCCTTAGAGAAGGACAATCTCTCCATCCCTTTGTGTGGAACTCGCCTTTGGTTGATATAATCTCGTCGACAATGAAGCCGATAAGTTGTTCTTGAATTGCTGCAACCCGGTGAGGCGGGATCACACCTTGCACATCGAGGTAAGGCTGCCAAAATAGGAAATAAATAAATCTATGAACACGTAAATTGTAAGTACTAAGAAATTGAGATGCATCATTACTTTGGTATTTTTGACATACACGCACCTCGTCGTCTATTTTGGGCACATCACCGTGGCAAAGATTTTGCATGTAGTGGCACACATAATAGCCACATAAGTTGTTTCCAGCCGTTTGTTGTATAACCTATGATGAAATTTAAAAAGAATACAACTATTGAGATGAAAAACTATCAATAAAGAATATGAATTAATTAGTATGCTTTATTACGTACTCGAGTGCTTAATTGGACTATGAATTCGTTCTTGAAAGCTCCTTTATGCTTCTTTCGGAACTTTGCGAATGCCCTGTGATGCGTTAATACATGAATAGTAATTATTAGAGTTTGAATTAATTAAATAGCTAGGCATTTCAATAGAATAAGGAAACCATCTTATAAAATAATATATACCATACCGATTTAGCGCGTCAATGATATATTGATATTTTTCCTGTGGTTTCCTTTTTGAGTCTTGAACAATGATCTTGCTATTATCAAGCATGATAACAAGAAGGACCCAGTGAAACCTATTAATATATTCAACATATATATGTAATTAGTCATATTATGTATGCTTTAAAAAGCTAGGAATGAGAGGTTGTGAGGAACGGATATATACGTACTCGAAGTTGAAGGGCAAAAGTATGTATGGTTTGTAGTGCTGTGCTAAGAGTGCATCCAGAATGTACTCGTCAACAACCTTTGGGCTGTATCCGATGACAGCCTCGTTGACAATCTCTGGGTCTATGAAGCCGATGTTGAAGTCACCCAGTCTTCTCAATCGTTGTATCTCCATTCTACATAGAAATGGAAAAACTATTAGAGTTGCAACTTTCTGTTCGAGGAAGCACATGGTAAACTTATTAGCCTGACACTTACAGACACCAGCAGCTTCATGAGAGACACGTTGACAGCGTCTTGATGGTAAAACTGGTAGAAGTCTTGAATTCTAGCCATATTTGGTTGTCCCCGCGATAGAAATGTTCGTTTGTGATACGGAGGGGGAACATATTTCTTTCTTGAGCGGACTCTACCATGTACCATTCATGAAATTGCCGCATCTTGGTTGGTAAATCCTTTATGGTTTTAGGGTTAACCAACTCCCGGCCCAACTTATATTGCCATCTCACTTCTGCCATTGGGATATCATCTGTTAATCCAAGAGCTTCAGCTGCAGAACCGAGGTTTGCCTCTTTCATGAATTGTTCAAGCTGTTCTTGCTCTTTCTTCTTCTTTGCTGCCTCTGCCTTAGCCCGTTTAGACTTCTGTGTAGCCTTTACTATTGTCCGGTCGTGGTCTGACGTCGTAGGCAGTGGCGCTGCATGGGATGTCGCGAAGTGTTTTGAAGCTTTTCGGTCAATTGCTTGCTTCGGCGCACCTTAGGTGCGAAGTGTGCAATAACTTCTGCAGCAACAACTTTGCTTGTCTCCTCGTCCGTCATATCATATGCCCTTTTTGAAGGTTCCTTTGACCTTGTTGATCGGCTGGACTGGCCCTTCTGGGGAGGAGGATGGCTCCTTCTTATTTGAAGCTTCTTTCGCGGAGGAGATGGTGGAGGCGTGCTTTTCCTTGGGGGGTTCGTTTTTGTTGGAGGTGCTGGTGGAGTTGGGCTTCTGCGTGGAGCAGGTGGTGGAGCAGGAGTACTCTGTATTGGCGGCGAGGCATTGCGTGGAGGTGACATTGGAGGAGGCATGGTTTGTCGTTGTGGAGGAGGCGAGCTTCCTCCAGCCGGCTCCAATTGCTCGATGTCTCGCGGTGGAGATGACACCTCCACGCCATCTGCAAACATGATGTACCGTTTTCGCCAGAGGATGATACCGTGGAGGGCCTGTCCAAGCTTGGCCACCTCATCGCCTCCAGCAATATCGAGCATAAGATCTTCAAATCCGCTTAACACCTCCTCCACGGCGACTTTCGAGTAACCGGGGGGTATCTCGTTGCAATGAAATGTCTGGCCCGGCTCTACTGGGAACGCCATGCCGTAAGCCACCTTTATGGAGAGGTTTCGCGCCTGGACATGTAGCTCACACTGGCGGCGAACCTTGATGTCGTCCACTGGAAAATGGCCGAGGTCATCCCCATCAGGTGCCGCGGTGGACGACACAATTGCTCCGCCATGAGGCTGCTGGTGATCATGGCATCTGGCAGATTGCTCGGACCTGTTCCCTGAAGCTTGCTGAGGGCTATCTGCACTTGTTGAGCAACTATGTCGCCGATGCTAGCCTGGGTAGCTCTTAGCTCCCTTTCCAATTGGCTGTATTTGTATAACTCTCTGGTTTTGCTTCTTGCTCGGCTCCTGTACGTTTGGGAATCCTTTCCGAATCCGTGCTTCCATGGCGCCGACGAACCAATACCTCTTGTCCGTCCCGGTGCTCCGGGTTTTGGAGGGCATGTGTCACCGTCATTCTCCTATCTCGTCACTAAGGAACTGACCGAGATTGTTGAACGGCTTGTACAATCCTTTGCCCAACATCCTGCACTCCCGGTGCCATCACCAAGCTGCCATCATCTGCAAGGGCCCCCCCGTGAGCCATGAACCAATTTCGCAGGCGAAATTCGATCAGCGATGGCAGTGGTGCATCCTTGGCCAATAATTCTTCCTCCGCTTCTCCCATTTCGGTATAGCCTTGATGTAACCACCGGTGCCGAGATGGTGGTGGTACTTCTTCTTCTGTGCATTTATCTTGTTCTTTTGGCTCGCGGCTTGGCCTTGAGCTGACAGCTTGTATTCCTCAAACGCTTCCCAGTGATCAGCCAACTTAGGAAATAGATTGAAGTCAGGCCTTTCACCTTTCTGCACATACTTAGCATTTAGAGACGTCTTCCAAGACTGAAATACAGTTGCCATCTTTTTCAAAGTGTATTTCTTTACTTTGTCTTGAACCCTTCAGTGAATTTGAAATTGTCCTTAATATCTCGTCCACATAGCTCCTTGGTAGCTTGAGGACTTCACCCATTCTGGATGCTAATTGGGACGTGGTCCTTACATGGAAACCACAAGCGTTGTTGAATGGCCCAATTGCTGAAAGAGGGCAATCGGCATCCGTCGGAATTAACATCGGTAAATACATGCTTTGCCGACGGCTTCTTGTTAGGTCTTCGCTCGATTGGTTGCTCGATGTACCTGCTTAAATTACGAAAAATATGAGTGTGTTTAGATTGCTCGAAAGGCGGCGTGTACCGGGGCATTATTGTGGCATTACCTCGCTGGCCCGGTGTCCACGGCATCACCGAACACAAGGTAGTAGCATTACCGTCGCCTTGGTTCACAACCTCATCAGCGCGGCGGCGTTAGCGTCACCTTCATCGTATTCTCGATGCTACCCTCGTGATTGAGTCGAGGATGAACTGATTCTCATCGAAAATATCGTTGGCATTGCCTGGTTGCTCCATCTATATATCATAATTGCGAAACAATGTTAAGAACTGATCGCAACTTGTGCACATGATAAAAAGAAAGCATAGACAGATGAACTGATCGCAACTTGTGCGAGATGAACTGATCGCAACTTTGCGGATCGGGCCACTAATCTCTCATCCAAGCCATGCCGTATTCGTGTGAAATTTGATGGTTTTTTTCGTTGTGACATACTACCTGCGGTTCTTAAAACTTACGTGATGTCTATTGACACGGTTTTTGAAATACAACTTTGATCACTAATTATATTTGTACTTTTTGGATAAACGGCATAAAATATGATATTATAGAAGTGCTTCTCGAAACAAATCTATATGTATGGTCCAAAGTGCTCCCTATCTCTCTCTAGCTCCCTCTCTATCTCTCCCTCTCTCTCTAGGTCTCTCCCTATCTCTCTCTAGCTCCCTCCCTATCTCTCCCTATCTCTCTCTAGCTCTCTCTCTCTAGCTCCCTCTCTATCTCTCCCTCTCTCTCTAGGTCTCTCCTCATCTCTCTAGCTCCCTCCCTATCTCTCTCTAGCTCTCTCTCTCTAGCTCCCTCCCTATCTCTCCCTAGCTCCCTCCCTATCTCTCCCTAGCTCTCTCTCTCTAGCTCCCTCCCTATCTCTCTCTAGCTCTCTCTCTCTAGCTCCCTCCCTATCTCTCCCTAGCTCTCTCTCTCTAGCTCCCTCCCTATCTCTCCCTAGCTCTCTCTCTCTAGCTCCCTCCCTATCTCTCTAGCTCTCTCTCTAGCTCCCTCCCTATCTCTCCCTAGCTCTCTCTCTAGCTCCCTCCCTATCTCTCCCTAGCTCTCTCTCTCTAGCTCCCTCCCTATCTCTCTAGCTCTCTCTCTAGCTCCCTCCCTATCTCTCCCTAGCTCTCTCTCTCTCTAGCTCCCTCCCTATCTCTCCCTAGCTCTCTCTCTCTAGCTCCCTCCCTATCTCTCCCTATCTCTCTCGGTTCCCGTTGGGACGATTCATCGAACACCTGTGTGCACACATGAAACAGAGGCAGAGCGTCGTGGGCGTGGGCAACCTAGGTCCTCCGGGGATTGGGGCGCGGGCCTGTCGAGAGAGGTCGACGGCGCAGATAGAGGTCCGACGGTGAGGCGACGACGCCTGGCACAGCACGGCGGTGGCGGCGAGGCGTCGGCGAGAGCGCGTGCACGGCGGTGAAGAGCGGCGAAGCGACGTGGGATCTCGACGGAGAGATGCGGCGACGAGGCGCGCAAGACGGTGGAGGAGGCGTCGAGCGCGCGGGGCTCGGCGGAGATACTGGCGGAGCGACAGAGCGAAGGCAACAGGGACGGCTCGGGACTTAGAAAAATTTTGGGGAGATGTAAGCGAGAGAAGACGAGCTGAAATATATAGGATAGACCCTCTAGAAGCGGTTAAGAAACGAACCCTTGTAAGGGCCCTCTACAAGCGGTTTGTAGTCCGAACCCTTTGTAGAGGTCACTTCTACAGGGGTTCGTAATATCTGGCTTTGTAAAGGCTATCCGGATTGTCCCGCGTGCCCCTGTTTGGTGGCCTTCTACAAGGGGTTCGTATTACGAACCGCTTGTAGAGGGGTGGAGAATGTCTTGCGCGCTCCTGTTTGGTCGCCTTCTACAAGGGGTTCAGATATTAAACCGCTTGAGAGATTCCTTCTACAGGGTTAAGTAATACAAACCGCTTGTAGAGGTTACCTTCTGCAAGGGGTTTGTATTACGAACCGCTTCTAGAGGGGCTTTTCTCCTTTTTTATTTAACTGACTATTGAGATGTTTAAAATTTCAAGATTGCATTTCATATTTCAAAGATAATGTTTAAATTTTCGGTACTTGTGTTTCATATTTTTTACAAATGTTTAAAATTTCAAGAATTGTGTTTCATATTTTTAAAAATGTTTAAAATTTCAAGAATTGAGTTTCATATTTTTAAAAATGTTTAAAATTTCAAGAATTGTGTTTCATATTTTTGTAAAAATGTTTAAAATTTCAATAATTGTGTTTCATATTTTTAAAAATGTTTAAAATTTCAAGAATTGTGTTTCATATTTTTTAAAATGTTTAAAATTTCAAGAATTGTGTTTCATATTTTTTAAAAATGTTTAAAATTTCAGTGCTTGTGTTTCATATTTCATTATAATGTATAAAATTTCAGGGCTTAATTTCTATATATATGCTTCAAATATACAAGTTTCATACAGGAGCACATCTTAACTAGTAACATACTTTGTCTTTACAAGTGTGCCTTCGTTATGATCATGGCGTATATACGGAGCATCGACATCTGTGTCATTCAGGACACTTATGTCGACATCCACCGCAAAAGGAGGGAGCTCGTCGAACTGACTATACTCTTCCTCGTCTGTGACGTCCTCAACTCCGACAATCCTTCGTTTGCCTTGAAGTACCACGTGTCGCTTTGGCTTATCCTTCTGCTTCTTAGGTTTGGTTGACATGTCCATTACGTAGAAGACTTGTCTGACATCATTGGCGAGAACGAATGGTTCGCGCCTATAGCCTACTTGTGTGAGGTCTACGGTTGTCATGCCATATTTGTCGATCTTCACGCCGCTTGAACTCGGTTTAACCCATTGGCACTTGAATAGAGGACCTTCAAAGGTCCATAGTCAAGCTCCCATATCTCTTCTATGAAACCATAATATGTGTCCACCTTGCGGTGTTGTCCGCGGGCGTCTATACGACGACGCCATTGTTCGTTCGTGCTCATCTTATCCTCGATTTCGTGTAAAATGTGTAACCATTTATCTCGCACCCTTTGAATGTCACGATTTCACTAGATGGTCCCCGAGCCAGCGCTGTAACCTGCTCATTGTCGACCCCTTCGAAAGGATGTAGTTTTGTAACCAAGTGCGAATGAATCCATGTGCCTCGGTGTTATCCAATCCTCAGACCTTCCTGGGAATTCGCGGCATAGAATACTCTTGTGCTGAAGGACATAAGGGGCCACTACAGTAGATTGTTTCAGAACAGTGAAATGTGCTTGTTTAAAAGTAAGAAGATCTTTGTATGCAAGTGCTTTCCGACCTAGTGTCCCTTTCCCCCGGAGCCTCCCCTCATGGCGTGATATAGGGACACCAATCGGATTTAGATCATTAATGTAATCCACACAGAACTCAATCACCTCCTCTGTGCCATACCCCTCGGCTATGCATCCTTCCGGACGAGATCGGTTACGGACATACCTCTTTAGGACACTCATGTACCTCTCGAAAGGAAACATGTTGTGTAGAAACACGGTCCGAGAATACCTATCTCCTTGACAATGTGAACAAAGTGAGATGAACCATAATATCAAAGAATGCAGGAGGAAAGATCATCTCAAGGCTAACCACACTTTGTACCACGTCATCCTGTAGCTTACTTAGTTTATCCGGATCAATAACCTTTTCTAAACCGCATTGAAAAAGGAACACAGCTTTGTGATTGTCCCCCGGACCCACTCGGGCAAAATACCTCTCACAGCCACTGGGAGCAACTGTGTCATCAACACAAGACAGTCATGGGATTTCAGGTGGACGATTTTATTCTCTTTCATGTTTATGAGTCTCTTTACATTCGAGGAGTATCCGGAAGGACCTTCACACTGCTCAAGCACTCTATCATGCTTTTTTCTCTTCTTTGCTTAGAGTGTAGCTCGCAGGATGTAGATAATGTTGTCCTTTGCCTGCCTTTTACGGATGTAGATCGTTCCTCGCCCAAATGTTTTAGATCCCTCCGACCTTGCAAGTGTATCTTTCGATTTGCCGTACATATCTAAGTATCCTAACAGGTTCACGCAAACATTCTTCGTGATGTGCATGAAGTCAAGTGAGTGACGGACCTCCAAAACTTCCCAATAAGGCAAGTCCCAAAATATTGACTTCTTCTTCCACATGGGTGCTTGACCTTCCTCATTCGGTATAGATTTTCTCCCGTGACCCTTTCCAAAAACTACTTTTAGATCCTTGACCATAGCAAACACACGCGCCCACTTCGATGCTCAGGCTTAGCACGAAGGTCTGGTTTCCCGTTGAAATTCCTGCCTCTCTTCCGCAACGGATGCCTTGTAGGAAGAAACCTACGGTGGCCCATGTACACAACCTTCCGAGAGTTTTTGAGGTACATATCGTCCGTTTCATCTAAGCATTGCACGCAGCTCTATATCCTTTATAGTTAGGCGGACAGTTACCAAGCGCAGCCGGTCATTGATGGTAACAAACAACAATGCACGAGGGTGAAATATTGTCTTTTGTGCTCATCCCATACCCGTACACCATCTTCCCACAATGTTACGAGATCTTCAACCAATGGTTTCAGATAGACATCGATGTCGCTCCCGGTTGCTTGGGCCCTTGGATCAACAACGGCATCAATATGTACTTCCGCTTCATGCACAACCAAGGAGGAATGTTATAGATACATAGTGTAACAGGCCAAGTGCTATGGCTCTTGCTCAACTCGCCGAACGGATTCATACCATCCGTACTCAACCCAAACCTTATGTTTCTCGCCTCATCGCAAAGTGCGGGTATGTTCGATCGACTTTCCTCCACTGGAGCCATCGCGGATGTCTAAGCATCCCGTCGTCCTTACGCTCTTCTTTGTGCCAACGCATCATCGGGCATGCGCTTTGTTAGCAAACGACGCTTCAATCGGGGATGACAGGAAATACCACACCACCTTAGCGGAGGTCTCTTCTTCATACGCTCCCCATCTATTTCACAGGTCGCCACGCTTCATCTTGTAACGCGATTCTTTGCACATCGGACAAACATCAAAATCCTCGTACTCATTGCGTCTGAGATACAATCGTTAGGACATGCGTGTATCTTCAGACTTCTAATCCCAAAGGACATACGACTTGCTTGGCTTCATATGTAGATTCAGCAGAGTGTTATCTTCCGGAAGCAACTTCTTTATGAGTGATAACAACTCATCGAATCCCTTATCCGAGACACCATTCGTGGCCTTCCATTGCATTAGTTCCAGCAGGTGCGCAGTTTTTGTGGCCCCGCCTACGCTTTGGGTACAAAGGAGTCCTGTGGTCCTCTAACATGCGCTGGAACTTGTCGAATTGTCTTTCATCCGTAGTCTCCTCTCCGTCACGCAAAGATCTGGTCCAACTCATCATCACCAAACTCTCCGAGTGTATCTTCCACGTAACAGATTTGCTCGGCGTCCGGGATACTGCTCAATCCTCTTCTTCTTCCTCGTCGTCTTCATCATCTACCCGCTAATCCCTCAACTTCGCCATGGTTGGTCCAACAGGTATAGTTTGGCATGAATCCTCTCATGATCAAATGGTTCATAACCTGCCATCGGTGGGAGTGCTCCTTCTCATTCCTGCAGTCTACACACGGACAACATATGTAGTCACTGCAGAGCAGAAGGCAACGGCGCATCCGAAAACCCCTGACGCCATCAATGAACTCTCTGGAGCGACGGTCCGCATTGTACATCCATTGCCGGTTCATCTACACCAAGTTATATTTTATTAAAAAAATTTAGTTACATTTCAAAATATAAAGCTCACAAGCACTGAGATCTACCTTTCTAATTACTTTTTGTTCTTCTTCGGTCTATAATTAAAGACAATATTTTTTGTCGCAACAAAAAATCCACCTACACTAATTCTTTTTGTCCTTCTACATTTATTGAACTAAAACTAACTAATTGTTACATTTTTAAAATTATTTCTTCTCCTTCTACAATTTTGAACCTATTTATTTTTCCCTTTCTACCTTTGTAATTTTTTTTATCTTTATACATTTTTAACTAAACCTAACTAAAATTTTTTACCCTTCACATTTATTGCACAAATAAATAACTAATTGTTACATTTTTAATTATTTTTAATCCTTCTATAATTTTTAACTAAATCTAACGAATTATTTTTCCCTTTCTACCTTTTTATTTTTTTCCTTCTAATTTTTGCCATATTTATTTCATACTCCAATAATTAGTTCCTAAAATTAGGGTGATCAAGCTAGCTAGAAAATTTATCGTTAAATTTTGGATCCTAAAGCAAACAACTTCATTTTGAGATCAACTCCCTAAAATTAGATGATCAAGCTAGCTCGCAAACAAGTTAGGTAGCTAGTAAACAAGCAAAGAAACTTTTCACTGGTGAAGCTAGCTAGCAAACAAATACACACTTTTCAACAAAGAACAAATCAACATTTCTCCACATCCAATGCAAAAAAAACAACAATACTTAGGTGAGAAGGATGTTAACATGACGTTACTAACCTTGAACCACTTAATTTGCAGCTAAATCACCTCAATTGAAAAATTGGGCAGCACCTCCCCTTGAACAGTACCTCGGCCCTTCCTGTTAACACTTCCCGTTCACCTGGTCTGCGCCCTCGGGGAGGAAGAAGATGTTTTAAATGCGCTGGGCGGGATGGTTCTACAACCGGTTTGAGAGACAAACCGCTTCTAGAGCTTGCCTTTTACAACCGGTTTGTGTCTCAAACCGGTTCTGGAAACCCACAACCGGTTTGGGACACAAACCGGTTGTAGAGGTGGGACTTTACACGCGGTTCTTGTTTCAAACCGCTTCTGGAAGCCCTCTCCCGCCCGTTGCCCACGAACCGGTTCTAGTACGAAGATTACAACGGGTTCGCACCAAACCGCTTCTGATGGACCGGTTGTGATGCCCAATTCTGTAGTAGTGCTCCCCACTCACTTTTCTAACCAACCCACCCACCCACGCGTATTTAATAGACTAGGATACACATTCCTTTTGAAGTATGCTGGAATGAGCCTTTAATACCGGTTCGTAAGATGAATCAGGACTAATGTGTGCCTGTGCCAGCTAGTATGTACCCCTTTTTCAAAGCTACCTATAGTACCAGTTCGTGTTACGAACCGGTACTAATGTGAGCAAAAAATCGTGCTTTTAGCCCTGTAGCCATGAACCGGGACTATTGCCACATCAGTTCCGGTTTGTGGCCAATCGGTACTGATGTGTGGTATGAAAGGCCATTTCTATAGTAGTGTGAGCCAAGAATTTCATTGGCAGTAGTATGAAACTGTATAACTAAGAGGAGTTGGTGGCACTGAAGAATCAAAGCATTTTCTGCTTGTTGAAGCTAGCTAACTAGTGTGCCGACCTGGACCCCGGTAGAGACATGAAATCAAGAAAAACAAAAGCAGATATATAAGCAGCTATCTTTTAGCTGCTATTAAACTTTTAAAGTATGAAAATAAACTAATACGTGCAAAAAAGTTGAACGCACATGAGCACATACGTATTTTAGTTAGAACCCTGCCTTTCATTTTACAAATTGTGGGCACGGGCATTCAAAAAGTCAATGCCCACCTTCACACGCATTCTTGCGTTACATGAAAAGTAATTTATTTGGGACCGATTCAGCAAGAAGATCTCGACCGATCAACTCGAATGAAACGGGGGTTGACTGAGGTCTGCAGAAATTACAGGGTCAAAGAAACGCCTTGATAAATATCCGATTGCTTGGATTACCCGATGATGTTGAGCTGCTGACGGATTTGCTGATTAATTGATGTCGAAGGTTGCAAATTTTCTACACGCACTTTGTCTCTCTGTCATTTGTGGGACTCGTCAGACTTGAGTGTTAGTGGATTGTGCTGGCGTGTGTGATTCCATTAGTTAATCGTTAACAAAACCCTATAATTGTTCTCTTTCACTAGCTAGAATGTTTATACCGTTTTATTTGATTAATTGCATCATCAATTCCGTTGTGGATTTGATATGTAATAGCTATTCAGATCTATACCTTTGGGGCATGCATTAAATTTTGATCGCAGGAGAAATCTACTGATCATTAATATCATTCGCACGCAGCCATATATTATAAGTATTTTTATTTTGGGATGTATCAAGTGTTAAGCATTGTGTTTGTTACATAAATTTAATAGCTATAATGTATGCATAGAGCTTCTCTTTTTTGTCTTGATTATGGAAATAATTTCTCGATATATGTGATTAATCTGCAATGTTGTAATGTTGTTAATTTTTAGATATACAGATATAGATTAATTTGACTGCAATCTTGATTTATTAAGCTCGTTTTCGAACGTATGACATACTACTAATATTACTTGATCCATGCAACGTCACAATAAAAAGGACAGAAAATAGATTAGCCTTATATATATTATCACGAAACACACAATTAATAGTATTTATTTATTTCTGTTCTCACGCTTGCATCTGTACTGTCAATAATCTACTTTGCTAGATTCCTTTGTCAAGCACGAGCGATCGATGAACAACATGCAATGCAGTTCGAGTTTGGTGTCATGAGTCCATCTCTGCAAGAATCCAATTCATTTATATCTAGCACACTACCATATGGATGCAAAAAATGTTGTTTGGTTAACCACTTTGAAATTTCGTCATACCATCAAATAATGAATTGGTAGGCAAATTAAGTACGAATAAAGGCAGTACTCACATATGCTTCGTTATATATATATGCATCGTCCTCATTAGTCGACGATGACTGTATTTGGTAATGTGTTCCTCACCTGAAATTGTACGAGATATCAATTACTTTTTCTAGATATAAAACACAACAGTGCATGCATTGATCTTGCCATATTTAGTTGAGCTATTTTGGGGAAAATATTATGACGGTGGCCCGCAAATGGTACACTAGTCTGGTGATCCATGAAGCACATCAGTACTCCTTGCAATAGAGAATAGCCACCTATCTGTACGTAAGTGAATATGGTAGAAATCTAAGTAACATACTGATGTACTACCAAAACATCAGTAATAATTTACGCAAAGGATTAAGAAAGTAGATTCACTGCAAAATTCAAGCTGGCTTGACCAAGACAAGTTGACAAAGAAATTATTGCCCATGTACATTTCTTTGTTTAGAGCCTGAGAAGAATACACAAAAAAAATTGCGCAAGTAATAGTGTGATATTGAAGAATCGTACAAAATTCTTTGTAACAAAGATGTTTATATATATGTTGTTGTAAAATTAATCAACAAGATGATTTGGCGTGCAGTTCATTCATCTACAGGCTTGCGAAGTTCATGTTTTACTGAAACAAAATGTAACGCCTTTTTCACATATAAACGTACTATATATATAGGTAGATATCCGTACCCTCTACCACTGTATTAGAAACTGGTGACTAAACTGGTGTGGGGACAATATGTATCACAAAAGATCATGTTGTTTTTTCTGCCACGTACTGTCCACATATAGAAAGCTATGTGTGATACGCACACCCTTCAGCCCACCAATGTTTGAACCAAGAACTATAACCTAGCTAATTGCCCTAAATTGTTGCTTAATCCTCATGGCTTATGAGGGTGCGTAGATTAATTAGTTCATTGTAAACTACATAGCTAATTAATGGTAATGAACCAAGAACCATTGCCAGCCAGAGCTAGTACAACCTGGTGGGAGATGCATGGTTGATGGTTCTGCTCGACCAAAAATTTTTTTAACCCTTTATAAATAATTATTTTAATATTAACCCTCACGAAAAAATATTTTTACATCTAACCCTTTTGGCTGCGCCACTGCGGTTGGCGTGGCTAATGTCCACTCACGCGCCAGTGACACGCTGCCACCGAGGAACGCGGTTCATATGGCTGCCACATGGGGCCAACCCTGCCGCGCCAGGCTGCCTGGCGCGGCAACTTGATCCTGCCGCGCCAACCGCAGTGGCGCGGCCAAAAGGGTTAGATGTGAAAATATTTTTTCGCGAGGGTTAATATTAAAATAATTATTTACAAAGGGTTAAAAAAAAATTTTCCCGCTCTGCTCACGGGCCAGTTTCGCCTTCCGGACCACCCACCACTCAGGTAACGTAGACAGTAAGACAAATTTAAACCAGACTAGCTAGCTCATATCGACCATGTAACCTGGACTTGATTCATCTGGCAAAAAGAGAGATAGAGATAACTGATGCAAGTATTTTGTTCCGTTCTTTGCAAAATCTATATGAATGTACCGGTGTTGTTTACAGTTTTCGCTTGCTAACACTAGCACATAAATGGTCGCTGGTTCTAAACCGGCAATGCTGCCGGTTTTTGAACCAACATTAATTTTCATGCACATATGATAAAAAAAAATATCAGTTGTGGATTTCAGAACATGCACTAATGATATTGAAAACATTAACAAAATGTTTGGAGTGACTGAGCTGAATGAATAAGCCGGCTCAGCTAAATATTAAGCTAAATTTCAAGAGGTTCTTGAATTTGCTTCTCGAAACTGGTCCACTTCGTCTATGTTGCTTTTTAAGAGCTTTTAGAGGTGGCTTCATAATAAAAAAGAGTTGAACTAAAAAAGACAAAGTGTTTAGCTATTCAATTTAGCTAGGTTTAAGTTTTAAGCCTAAGCCAAGCTAAAATGAACATGCTTCAAATAAAGCATTGGGTTTTGAGCCTGCACTGCATGCTACCAGCCTGTCATTGGGCCTTGAGCCACACCGTGCCAACACCACGCTGCGACGGGCGGTGCCCGCGCTCACGCCACGCTGTGTTCAAAGAGCAAACGGGAGAGAGGGGAGGTGCCAGGCCATGCTGTATCAGCGACGAGTTGTACCGTACAGTGCCCCCGAAGAGTAGAGGGGAGAGGGGGAGGTGCCAACAATGAGCTACGTCGTGCCCGCGCCATGCTGCCACGCACCTTGTTGGATCGCGCCACCCTACGCTCGCCGGGCCGGGCTCGTGCCGTGCCACCTCGCGCCACTCCTAAAGAGCAGAGGGGAGAGAGGGAGGTGCCAGCGATGAGCTGTGTCACGCCTGCGCCATCCCGCGACTACGCCATGTTTCCGCATGTCTTGTAGGGTCGCCCTATGTCGTCCTGCCTCACCTTGTGTCGTGTCGCCCTGCAATCATGTTGTGCCGCCAGTGCCAGAAGGGCCACGGGCAGAGGGGAAGGGGGAGGCACGGGATCCTAGTTGAGTGGGAGATGAAGGGGGAGGAGATGAGAGAGATGAGGGGTCGATGGAGGGCAAGAAGAATCAGCATGAGAGGATAAGGGGGAGAGATGAGGAAGAAATATGTAAGGAGGGGAGAAACATCAGAGGGGCGCACCTCACTTTTCTAACTTGCAGACGTGTACATTTGCTTTTCCACCTCCCATCTTTTTTGGTTTTTGTCCCTATCTTATTTAACAACTGGCATAAATATGTAGATTATATGTGTCTATATTTTATAATAAATGACACCGATGTACATATGCCGGTTCTAATTAATAACGAACACATATAGTTGATTATATGTGCCCTTTTTTTAAGGGTTCTCCCTCCCGCTAATTTAAAAACCGACACAAATGAGGTTATCTGTGCCGGTTATACCATTATATATGACTTGTTTTGGTATAGGGCAAGCCCCTATATATGTATTTACCCAACCTCTTTTATCAACTTGGATCATTGATACAATGTTTTGGACATTTCAAACCCATGTCCTGACTCAAAATTGCTTGCCTCAAGTCAAGCACTGTCCATTGAGATCATGCCAAGGATGTTAGTGCTTGTCCTGACCTGGAGTTCTAAGCTGCTCAAATCAAATATAGCTCCTAACAAGCTTTTAATTACTAGTTTATCTGCGAGCTACAAGCCTACAAGCAACTTTTAGTTACACATATATCTGATGACCTTTCATATGTGTGAGGTCTTGCCTCTAAAATAGATGTACATAGCACAAGGCCGATAGTGTATAAATTAACGTAAGCAGTACTAAGGCCCATCCTAATTCCGATCAACAAGGAAGGAGATAACAAAGGCGGGGCGGCGGTGCCATGAGCCTATGGAAGTTTTTTTTTGCGGCGGCAGAGGGGGACGGAGAACTGAGGCTAAGAGTTGGGCAATTTGGCTAGGCAGCGAGCCATCGGGGCGCTGATGGGAGTTTTTTTTGTGGCGGCAGTTGCATGGACAGCCAAATCCGGAGGTGAGCTGGCTTGAGCTACACGTGCGCCATCGTCGGGGGCATTATGGTGGACGAATCCGGCGTGGAGGACCTCGAGGCGGCGCTGGGCCAGCCCCAACAGTGATGGTGATCGCTGCAGTCCGTGGGAAAGCAGATCCGAACAAGGAGGGGGGGAGGGGGGCGCAGATCCGCACGTACGTATTGAGCTCGTGGTGATTGGATCCAGTATGGGAACCCCGAGGCGGCTCCGGCCATAGGCCGGGTGATCACTGCTCCGGCGGCGGCAGCGGCCAAGGAAGAGGTGACGGACAAGGGAATTAAGTCTGTGGCTGGCGGGCCCGAGCTCGGCTGCGGCGAATCTGGCACGGAGTCGGCAAGGGAACTGGGACACTGGGCATGAAGGTCGGAGCTTGCTGGTGGTGCTGCTGCTGCTCTGCTACACTGGCACTACTGCTGCTTCGGTAGAGGAAGAAGAGCAGTGGAGCCAAGAAACTTGTTGCTTCTGGTGGAGCATGGGTGACCTGCATCCGGTGGCCCGACGTTGAGATGCGCGGTGTCCCGTCGTTGAGGAAGCGACTTATTTGACAGGGTTGACTATGGTGGCGGCTGACGTCTCGGCCAAGCATCCCACGCAGCAGTGTTGGCTAGCATTTAGGTTGAACATTGTATGCCCTACGACTCAGTCGGTAGTGGTGGCGTATGGCGTCTTGGCCAAGCATCCCGTGCAGCGGTGGCGGCTGACGTCTAGACCAAGCATCGTGTACCCTGTTACACGTTCTGTAGGTGATGACTGGTGTCTCGGCCGAGCATCCCGCAATGCTGGGTGCTGATGTTTAGACCATGCATTGCATGCCCTATGGCACAATAGCAACAGTGGCGGCTAACGTCTATGGCGTCTTTACCGAGCATTCCATGCGGCGGTGACGACTGATGTCTAGATCGAGCATCGCGTGCCCCGCAACACGATAGATAACGGTGCAGGCGGTTGGCATTTCGGTCGAGCATCTCGTGTGGTAATGACAGCTTACTTCTAGACTGTGCATCACACGCCCTACAGCATAGTCTGCGGTGGTAGCGGCGAATTGCGTGCCCTGCGGGCGTAGTGGCAGCAGATGTCTTGGTCGTGGATCGTATACAGCAGTGGCGGCTGATGTCTCGGCTACGTGCCTAGTTGTGTGGTCAATAGTGGTGGCGGACGACAGGATATGAGTGGTAGACTTTCGGTCACCATAGGTTGCTTGACGGAATTCTGTTGAGGACTTATCAGTTGGTTGGGACGTGTTCTACTCCTCCCTCCTCTCCCTCTCTTTATGTATAATGTACAGTTCAATCTTTTCTTCTTAAATGGAATGACTGCACGTTGTGTTAAAAAAGTAAATTAAAGTGAGCAAAAATTTACTAATTAAACCCTTAGGAAGTAACGGATGATCACTAACTTTTAGTGGCTAGATCATGTCATGAGGTGAATGTGCAATGTAGTACTTTACACAGCACGAAGATCCTTTTTATAGGCTGCATGCACGAGATGGTGTTTATGCTAGCTAGCAAGCAGCTCATGTGACCCAACGCCGGCCAATCTAGCTCGAATCCAAAAGCCATTTGTTTTTCTATGCTGTTTCAATTGGCTAGCTGACCCCCCTTGTCGTCTGGATCTGAGCGTCCTCTCCGTGACAGGATGATAAAACAAACCTTTGTTAGTTGACCTCTGCCTGCAGCCCGCAGATATGGTCCCTTTCTTTAATAAAAAAATCCTTTCTTTTAATCAGTCCTCAGAAATACAAGAAAAAAGTAAGTAAATTTGGGTTGTTCACTTCATGAACATGCATGTCCAAATTTTTATTGTGTAAAAAATCCATGTCTACATCTTTCGCACATATTCTCTGTGCTTGTAGAGAATGAGTCTTGCAAAATTATGAGGATTTCAACAAGCTAGAAAGACCTAGCTAGGTAAGGTAAAGTCTCGTGCTTGGAACGATTCGTCGTTTGCTAGTCTAAATTTTTCTCCATGGTAGCAGGTTCAGTCTAGAATTTTGTGATACAACCGATTACGACATTCTGTTTATGTGCAAATTAAAGACTAGCTTTTACATCTAATATGTTATGTTATTTGGAAGTTGTACTAATTAACATGGAGGTTTGATTTTTGAGTATTGAATGTTATATAACATACTAGTTAGCTTGCATGTGTAAAGCACATCACCACTAACAAACCAATCTATGCACAAGGTAAACTGATAAGTTTCGTTCTAGGATTTTAAAGTTGAAAAACTCAATGGATAAAACTCAATTTGATCCATTTTTAACTTTCATCGAGTGATATCGATTGCTCATCGACAACCCGACCAATCAATTTTCGTGGATCCAAATTTTTTGAAACAAAACTTGATCAATTTTTACTACTGATTATTGAGCAATTATTGATATTTGATATTGTGAACCATTCTTTATGGTTGGAAATATATGCAATCATCTTGCACTATTCCATGTGAAGCTATCAGAGAATTAATTTTCAAAGAGCACTTTCAGTACATAGTATATATGTATTGTGCTAAACTATAGACAATTGTACACACAGTATGTATATTTCATTGGACCATTCAGGTCACTGCACTTAAAATAACGAGAATCAAGTGCAGTGACCATATTGTACATATACATATATATTAACAAAAGGTCATAACTTATAGTATTGGTTATAGTGTTGCTTTTGATAGTCTTATAAAAAATCCACTTCTCAGGTTTGAACTCAGGAATCATTTTGTTTTTCAAATATATACTTCAAAATCGTTCAAATTTGAATCTCGAACTTACAAAACCATAAGTGTGTCCACTTTACCCCCGTCACCCAAAGCAAGTGCTGTGGATAGAGAATGACGACGTGTCTAGGCCTCTCGGGCTAGGTAAGAAACAGTAAAACTGGCTGGCAAGGTCCCTAGAATGAGAGATAAAATGCTAGCAATGTTGTGGATATGGTACTGGCCGGTGGTGGATTCCTTGTTAGTGAAGGTAGAATTAATATATGTGGATTGATGTGGATGACACATCTCGGCTTAGATCGAGGGTGTAGAGTTGACATTTTTACTAAGTAAAGTTTCGTTCTAACGCTTCCGTAACTGATCAGGATCGAAAAGCGAAAATTTTATGCGAAAAGGTGCAATTTTCCGATTCTCATATGACATTGAGATCTCAGACCAAATACTTGTTTACATTAGTGATAAAGGGTGTACATACGTGCGTCCAACAACCAGCGAAATTAACTATACTGACAGGATTGATATCCCAGGTAATAACAACGAGACCATCGTCTTACACGACAAGAGAAATGAAGTTGGAATACGGTTCCTGTGGTCTGGTTTGGGACGGTATAAAAGGGAAGAAAAATTGTATGTAGGTCTCGGGTCTCATGATCAGCGCTGCTTCCGAAAAGGGAGGCGCTCACACGAATGCTGGCCCATGGCTAGCTGCTGCATCCTCACGACCTCCCCAACTACACGGTGGCCGGATCGCTGGAAAGCCGAAACTAAAGGAATTAACCGGCCAGCCACCCGTGCGTGCGTGTGCATGAGCGTGACAATGACGAGCTATAGTCGCCAATTAATACGGCTGCGCCCTGTCTTGTGAGCTCAACCAGATAAAGCTGCCAAGATATCATATCGACGTGGTTAGCTGCACTACTGTTATATATATATATATATATATATATATATATATATATATATATATATATATATAAAGACTATAGAACACCTAGGTGTTACACCCACGTTTATAGGCTACCACGTGTCCACCCTAGCCTCCCTCCACTACTTTCCCGTGCACAGGTTCCGGCAGACGCGGTTATAGTAAAGATGAGTATTAGATATAGTAAACTTTCTAAAAAATTATAGTAAACACGAAATAAATCTGAATCAGCTTGCTCCCCAAGTCTATCCACTTGCCACGTGGTGGAGGATGACGTGAGCATTTTTACCAAATTTCATTTGGTATTTTCGCAATAACTTTTGACTGAAAAATCCAATTTATAAATCATTTTCATATTTATGTTCGTTACATTTTTTCGAACAAAACTAGACCGGTCTTGCCATATATAATTTTTATAGTAAAGTGGTTTACTATATTTTATAACAACATTTACTAGAGTCCAAACATTGTAAAATTGCAATATTAGTTACGTTCCAAATTCTAGTAAGCTTCTTATTAAGATATAGTGTATGATATAGTAAATTTGTCCTGAAAAAATAGTAAACTACTTTACTATTAGAATATACACGCATGATTGGTCTTGTTTTATTGAAAAAAATATCAAGAATATATATGTGAAAACGGTTTGTTAATCGGAGCTCTTAGTCAGCGGCAAAAGTGAAAAAAATAAAAATAATCACGTCATTAATGCACCTGTGCATGCACATGAATTAGTTTTGCCTAATTTTTGTTCGTTAATATTTTACTATTTTCTGTGTGCAACTTTACTTCAACAGATACACAAATTTACTGTATCGGCCTTGCTCGAGAGGCTGCACACATGGGAGAGGTGGGGAAGGGTGGGGGACACGTGGCGCAATATAAAAGTGGGTGTCCTTTAGCTTCACTATATATATATATATATATAGCCCTTAAAATGGGCACCAATCAAGCCTTCCGCGTCGGTTGGAATTCTTCGGCCATCCAATCGCGGGCTTAGCACAATCCAGCCGTCCAGCGCTAACGGTTTTGTAAAAAAACCCTCGGAGTTGTTTTAATCAACCCGCGGTCCATAGGCGCTTACAGTGGAAGTGCCCTCCAACAGCCGTCCGATCGTGCCCGCTGGCTTGATCCGGCGGTCCATTCAAACCTCATATATAAAAAGATTTCTTGCGCAACCACAACGACAAGGCGGAGCGTTCATCCGAGTGGTCCTTGGCGCTAGGTCTCAGGCCAGCGACCCCGGTTCGAAGCCTACCCGTCCTAGTTTTCCAAGATTTTTGCCTTTTCCACTCCCTTCTCTTTCCTCTTCTATTTTTATATTTCTAGCCTGCTTAGTGTAGCTCGCGCAAGGTGGTGCGCTGGTGCGCTACCGCATCCATCAATGCGAGGTCGCGTTTTTGATTCCCAGCCGCGCTCTTATTCTCCCTTTTCTTTCCACTTTTTTATCCTGTTAAAAAATTGAAAATAAATTCTTTCCACCTTTTTAGCGCGTTTAAAAATTATTTCTTCCCTCTTTTTTACCCACTTTTTTTGGCTGTTTAAAAAAATCTATTTCTTTCCCATTTTTTATCCCTAAAAAATCAAAAATAAATTATTTCAAAGCTTTGATTTTATTGCTTACGATAGTGACAAAATCTATATATGTTACATGGTTTGTCAACCATATGGTTCTTTTACCTTTTCAGTTTTCTTTTAGAGAAATAACTCACAATGTCATATAGTCCGCACAAAACCCTTTCCACATTTTTAGCCCGTTTAAAAATTATTTCTTCCCTCTTTCTTTACCCACTTTTTTTGGCTGTTTAAAAAAAATCTATTTCTTCCCATTTTTTATCCCTAAAAAAATCAAAATAAATTATTTCAAAGCTTCGATTTTGTTGCTTACGATAGTAAAAAAATCTATGTATGTTACATGGTTTGTCAACCGTATGGTTCTTTTATCTTTTTTAGTTTTCTTTTAGAGAAATAACTCACAGTGTTATATAGTCCGCACAAAAACTAAGAAATCGAATTGAACAATTTTTTTAATAGACCAAATTTTATGCCACGAGTTTTACAGACATAAGAGGCAAAGCGCCAAGGGCGCGTTTAACATTTCTAGTCTCTTATACAAATTGCGTAGCAAAGACGTCCTGTCCTGCCGCCATGTCACCTCAAAAATGCTGGCCGTCCGATCGTTCGGTTTAATGGAATCTGACCGTCCATTTGAACAATACGTATAAAAGAAAATCGTCCACAGGCAAAAACCGAGGCGGGCACCTTGCTCGGTTGGTGCTGTGCTCGTGAGTTGAAGCCACTGGCCTAGGTTCGAATCCCAGGCTCCTCCTTTTTTCTCCCCTAGAGCCTCTTTTTTCCCATCGATTTTCTTTTTTTTTCAGATCGGTTAAAAATTCCAAAAAAATCAACACATCAAAAAAAGGAACCATGGTTGCATGGAGATAGAGCCTCTTTTTCCCCTTCGATTTTCTTTTTTTCCGACCGGTTAAAAATTCCAAAAACTTCAAAACATCAAAAAATGAAACCATGGTTGCATGGAGATATATAGCCCATAAAAAAGTTTGGTTCTTTTAAAAATTTTTTTGAAATTTTAAAAAAATATATTCATTTACAAATTCGAAAGAATTCAAAACTTGCAAAGTACAAACATGGTTGAACGGAAGAGGTCCATAAAAAGTTTGATTTTTTTGATGAAATTAGGAAACCATTGAAATTTTAAAAAGTTTGGTTTTTTGGATGAAATTAGAAAACCATTGAAATTTAAAACCGTCTATTTTTGGACAATTTTGAAAATTCAACAAAACATTAAATTTAAGAGGAGCACATAAAAGGTATTTATCCTGCGAAATTTTCTAAGTTCCACAAAAATTGAAAATTCAACAAAACATTGAATTTAAGAGGAGCACATAAAAATTATTTTTCTTGCAAAATTTTCTAAGTTCCACAAAAATTTAAACTTTAAAAGGCACGAATTTAAGAGGAGCACAAAAAAGGTATTTTTCCTGCAAAATTTTCTAAGTTCCACAAAATTTTGAACTTTAAAAGGCATGAGTTTTTTTAAAAAAAGTCTTAAAAAACACAAAACCAAGAATAATTTTTTTGATTTTTTTAAAAATACAAAAAAAATTTGAATTTACAAATATGATTTTTAAAAAATTGGCAAGAAAAATTTTAGAATATCAAAAAACTTTGAATTTCAAAAGGGTTGATAAGAAATTTAGGTGTTACATCTTTTGTTTCAAGAAAATTTTTCCAGGGTTTTCATGTGATCAAACGAATGTTTCAAGCTTTTTTTTTCCAAATTTTTCATTTAAACCATGTTCCTTTGACCAGGTTATCTGGTTGTTAAAGTGGAATTAGAACCAATATAACACATACAAACTATCACCCACCAAAAATTGCCCATAATGATTTATATATGCTCACGGAGCATGACAAACATAGGACTCGCTAAAATAGCCCAATAAGATCCACACATTAACGACCAATGCACATCAAAAGGTGGACGGGCAGTCGCCCGTTGTCCCTTCTAGTATGAATAATAACAGTAGTGCAGACACTACCAGCGAAACAGCAACCACAACCGGTTCAAAACAGGTTTCAGAACCGGTTTTGGAACCGACTATAGGCAACCACGACTAATGCTCGCGGGAGCATCAGAAGCGGTTCTACGAACCGCTTCTAGTGGTGTCTAAAAAGGTAAAGAATATTGGGGTATGTGGGATTTGATCCCAGGACCTCACCCTCCTCGTGACCCACGCCTCACCCAGCTAGCCAACCCACCCACGCGTGTTCTTTGATGAGATAAGGCAAGCTTTCCTTTTAACAATTCGAAAAATGGGTCTCTAGCAGCAGTTCGTAATACGAACCCCTTCTAAAGCCCCCTCTAGAAGCGGTTCGTAATACGAACCCCTTCTGTTGCTTGGGTTTTAGAAGGGGTTCGTGTCCCCAACCGCTGCTAGCGGTGCTTGGGGCTTTAGAAAGGGTTCGTGAAACGAACCCCTTCTGTTGCTTGGGCTTTAGAAGGGTTCGTATTACGAACCGCTTGTAGAGAGGGTTTTCTGGCATGAACTATTGAACCGCTTGTGTTGCAACTATTAGAAGCGGTGCGTATTGAACCACTTGTGATGTACCGTTTGTGATGTCCTGTTCTCTAGTAGTGAGATATGCTCTCCGGAAAAAAGGTAATGAAATGTTGTTGTGGCAAACGTGGCATACACATTTTTTTTTTTGCATATAGGATGACCGCATGAATTAATTTTAATCCCTGCGTATATGCTCGTCCAGCTGGCCTCAAGCATGGGTGGATAAGGCCGCACCACTCGGTCTTTACTAACCGAGCAAAACTTACCACACGTCGGCCTTTACCAACGTGGCATACACATAATTCTGGGTTAATTTCTCTTTTTATCTCTGCCGGTTCTGAAGTTGCCTATATGATATTTCATCTCTGAATTCTTAAAAACAACAGTGCAGCAATTTATTGAACTTGACATTATAGAAATTGGGTGTACGTAATATCGGGGTTAGCCAATAAATTAAATTAGGTCTTGCCTATTGACAAGATGAGTGAAATGTTCATAAGCATAGGAGTCACGTTATTATCCATAATATCTCACATGAATCTTTGGACTAAATACGATGGTCACAAAGATTGCCCTAGACATACGAATGACAAGGCAATGCAAGTGGAAAGCAAGATATGCATGACACCCAATGGTACATAATTTGTACAAAAAATAGAGAGAACTATTACCAAGGTATGTTTACTTTCTTTTAGCATATGAAAAATTAGAACATGGACCAGCTACACCATCGCTCCTAACGTCTTCCCGACCTCCCACCACAAGAACTACACCATAGAGAATTTGGAGGCGAGAGCTCCACCCCTCCCACTAGGGCCTTCCCGACCTTGGCAGTGGTGACCTCGCCTTCTCTGCCCTCGTCCTCTCGGGCCAGGGCGGCCACTCCCCCTGCCGCAGCCACAGCCATAGCCCCCGTCAGCTCCTCTGCTCCGTCCTCGTCCTCGCCACGCACCTCCACCCCGTCAGCACTTGCCACCTCCCCTGGCGCATGCAGCTCGACCTTCAAGCTCGTGGATTGGGGCAGCATTGATGGTGATGCCAACCAGGCGTCCTCCCCTTCCGCCTGCCCTCCGGATTAAGCCCTGTCCACACATTTATCTCCGCCGCCCTTTAACTCCTCTGCTTCACCCCTGGCCTCGCCATGCGCTGTCTTGCCGCTTACAGCCACCTCTGCCCCTCCCCCATTTCCCCTTTCGCCGAGCATTGATGGTGCCTCCTCCTCTGAAAGTGCATCTAGGCACATAAGTGATTTTGGTGATTAATGACAAACACATATAATAACAATTATTAGTAAATGTATAAATGCTTGAGTTAGTGCTTGCCTAATATCAAACCTTTAGTATGTATTTATTTGTATTATGAGACTAACAAGTTTGTTGCTAAGATTATTTTAGTCTCATTCAAATGAAAGAATTTTTTAGGTCAAGTGAATAAGCAAAGATAAGGCATGCAATCTTGATATCCCTTCTCTACTTATTATTGCGTTGCTCTTTTGCAAATGCATAGTGAGCTCTAAGTAACATATTGCCTATATACACATTGGTTTATTTCACATCTATTTGTACATATATACTCACTTGAGTTCAATATGTGTCTTTTTTCTAATATGCATGTCTTAATTAGAGTTAAACTTCACATTGCTATAAATTGACTTAGTGCATGCTTGCCTTGTTTGTATATCTTCTCATGCATTTTCTTTAGTGAAGTTTAATCTAGAGTTGAATCACATATTTGCTCATGCTCTAAATGTTAAATGTACATGTGTAATTCTTGTATATTTTATCATGTGCTCTTTTAGTAAAGATTGTGATCCTTGTCATGGTTTAATAGTTTCACCATATTGGCAATCGTCTCTCTAGTGCATCTAGCTCCATAACATATTCATCATGATGCACTTAGTAAAGAATCTTTCTCTTGTCAAGTGTTTCCATTTAATATTGTGTCTCTTTATATGAAACACTTGTGGTACTTAATTGCTCACAAACATGAACTTATTCATATCCATTGAGATTTTGGGACTAATACCTTTCATGAGTGGTTTGGAAAGATTTAGGTCCCGTGAGTATGTGTGATGACCAAGGTATGTTAAAGGATGACGGTTAAACCAAGGTCAATAAGACAACGGTGTCACCAAGAGTTGAGGACTAAGTCAAGATCGACTTGGCGTGAAGATCGTCGAAGAGGATGATCAAGTCAAGATTGATGGGACGAGAGTTTCTTGAGGTGAATCGAGTCAAGTTGGATAAGGCGAAGGCTTCATCAATCCTTTGGTGAAGGTCATCATGCAAAATGAAGAAAGAAGACGGCAAGTGATTATCCTAGACTTGTATTATCTTTGATTTAATTTTAATCTGAGGACTGCCGTACTATTAAGAGGGATGCATTGGAGAATGACTTCTAGATGTGTCAAGTGCTTAAGTGATCCATCCTAGTGAAACCTAGAGAGAGTGGTGTTGGTGGTGTCGGAAAGTGAGAGTTGTAGGTCTTTCTTGCCTTCTTTGTGATTTCTGCATTTATCCCTTGGGATTTAAGGTATGAGACCTTGTTGGTTGTGTAGCTCTCGTTCTTAGCTTTCCGTAGAGTCTAAGATCACCCAAAACGGAGTCCGGAGTCCGGAGTCAAAAGTTATGCCCGTTTTCGTCGAGGTGTGCAGTGACTATTTTCAGCCCTCGGATTGTCCGAGGTTCTCTCGGAGTATCCGAATGTCTCGGACTATCTGAATATTAACTCGGACTGTCCGAATATACACAGAATTGTCTATAACGGTCAGATCCGTGGAAGCCTCTATTTAAACCCCTCTCTCTCCCCATTTGCAAATAGCAGTTGCACCACCATTCCTTGAGCTATCCATGAGTTCTTGAGCCCCTTAGAACCCCTCTACTCTTAGATCTTTGTGATCCCCTTTGGAGAAGGGTTTGGAAGAGTTGGAAGGAGGGATTGAGAAAGAATTGGGAGAAAGGTTGGGAGGTAATTCCTTTGTGGAATTAGTGTGTTCTTGAGCCCTAGTGACCCCTTCACTCTTCGATCTAGGTGATCCCCTTGGGAAGAAGGGTTGGGAAGAGTTGGGAGGAGGTGTGAGTGTGGATTGAGCAAGAGTTGATCTTTGAGCACTTGTGGTCATTTCCAAGTTCATTCTTTGTGGGCATTTGTTACTCTTAGAGGTTGAGGACTCCTAGACGGCTAGGAGTTGGTCACGAGCCACCGAGCTTTGTGTGGTGCGCCGTGACAAGTTTGTGAAGGCTCGATTTCGCCTCCGCAAGAGAAGAAATCAAAGGAGTGAAGCCGACGAGTGCATTGTACAACACCGGTAAGGGAAGGGTTGAAAAAGACCCGGCTTAAGTGTGGCCGAGCCGCCTCAACGGAGACGTAGGATCCTCTCAAGGATCCGAACTACAGGAACAAACATCTTCGCGTCTCCATCTTCATTTCGGTTTTATCCCTTTCACTCTCAAGTTTGATTTACTTGCTTATTTTACAATTGAATTGAGTATCTTGTCTTGTGTGATACTACTACACCTATACTTGCTTGTGAACTATCTTTGGTGCAGGTGGTATCCTTGAATATGTGATATTTGAGTTGAATTCGAAGTCACTCTGTATCATTCAGACTATCCGAAGTACTCGGACAGTCCGAGGTGAACTCGGACAGTCCGAACCCTTTGTTTCCGCTGTGTTTAATTTAGTGTTTAAATTTTAAAATCGCTTATTCACCCCCTCTAGGCGACATCCCAGTCCTTTCATCCTCTCGTCCTCCGCCCTGCACTACCCCAACCGGGCTCGTTTGGCATGCCATTTGCTCCGTCATTATTGGTCCTGCCCGTGTGCCATCCCCTCCCGTGCTTCTGCGGCAGCGTGCACCTCCTGCTCTTGCTCCACCCGAGCGCTGAGCCCAAGACCATTCATCATGGCAACTCGTCCGTCCACGCTTTTCATGGCGACGCTGCACCCTCGAACTCCGGCCAATCCTTCTACTAGCAGCAGTGGAGTTATGGCGCTTGGGTGGCGTGCTTTGCTTCGCGGACGTTGCTACCGATGTCTGGCCAAGGATCACTAGGTTGCTGCTTGGCGCAGCCCTATATGTTGTGTGCACTACCGTTGTTTTGGTCACACCGCCGCGGTCTGCCACACCCCTCCCCTAGCTCCATCTCCTACTCACCCGGCTCCGCCTCCACCTCGCCAAGCTCTCCCGCCCCTACTCCCTCTCCCCACCCACCACTCGCTCCCACCGCCACCATGCCTCGCACCCAACCAGGGGTGGCTACCAACCGCCCGCCTTTCACCCGAGTCATCGTGGACATCGACCGTGATATGTGGAACGCTGCAACCTGCCTCAGCGAGTTTGCCGGGCTCGTTGCTGTCTCTGGAGGACCACATCCCGATTGTGACTGGGTGGCATGTGCAATTGACACCTTCACCGACATCCCGTGGGCCAACATCCACGTCCCCGAGCTCACGGCGCACTGCTTCTTGGCCCGCTTCACCTACTCCAGCCGGCCCACCATGTGGCATCGCGCTCCTTCCGCTATGAGGCGCGGGAGATCTCCATCGCCGCCTACCCAAGCGAGCTCTACTCCGCCCGCAACAATGGTGCCTTGCGCTTCCGCGTCCACGTGCTATTGGAGGGTCTCCCCTTCCACACGTGGTCTCCGGCCGTCGCCGACCGCATCCTCGCCGGTTGTGGCTGCGTTGACATCATCGACGAAGAGTCCCATCTTTGGTCCGACACGACGGTCTTCCGTCTCTAGGCATGGACCCATGACCCCACCGCCATTCCTCTGCACGTGGAACTCACCGTGGTGGAGCCGAGTCCCTTCGCCGATGCAGCGGCGTGCTCTCGCCTACCAGCTGCCAAGCGCCCAGTTCCTCCTCTCTCCTCCAATTTCTTCATCTTGGTGCACCTCGACAAGGTCAAGGATTACTCTTCGGTGGCGGCCCGTCTCCAAGGTGGGTGCCCGATGATTTCCCGCCTACCATGGAGATTTGGGGTCCCCGACACCATGCCTGCGCCGCCGCCTCCACCGCCTAACCCATCCCGTAAAGCCATTGACAAGATCCGTAAAGCATGGCTGTGGAATGGAACCGAAGAGACGACTAATGGGAAGTGTAGACTTAACTAGGACCTTGTTTGTTCGCCGAAATCCCTAGGAGGCTTGGGTGTCCTGAAACTGTATAAGTTCGCTAGGGCCTTGAGGTTGCATTGGCTTTGGCTCGCAAAGTCATCCACTTCAAGATTAGCAACAGGTTCATCCAACCCATGCCCACCTACGGACGTCGCCTTTTTTCCAAGCAGCTACAGAAATCACGGTCCATAGTGTCAACAGCACCGACTTCTGGCATGACAACTGGCTTGACAGCCGCCGCCCAATGGACCTGGCTCCTAATATCTTTGCAATCTCCTCGCGAAAATCCAGGACAATCTCTAACGCGCTGCTGAACAGCAACTGCATCTATGACCTTCGCAGAAATTTCACTCCTAGCTTGGTTCCTGAGCTGGTGGCCCTCTGTGTACAGATATCTCGGCAGACCTTCAGAACTCGGATAAGGGCGATTGCTTCACCTAGCACTTCTCGGATAATGGTGTCGTCTTGGTTAGGTCGGCTTACAACCTGCAGTTCCTTGGAAGAGTTCAGTCCAATTTTTGAGAGCTCGCTTGGAAGCAATGGGCACCTTCCAAATGCAAATTTTTTGAGTGGCTACTCCTCCACGGTAGCGTGCTCACTGCAGACACCCTCCAGCATCGGGGAATTCAGGACAATTACTTTTGCCCTTTGCCAGCGAAACCTGGAAACACTGTCACATCTCTTCTTGGATTGCCCTTACAGAAAATAAGTATGGACTTCCCTTGCACAACCGCTAAACCTAGTTAGCTGAACCCAACGAGCTGGACCCATGCTCACTCAATCATCAAGTGGTGGGTTGATTTATTGAAGAACTCTACTGCAATCAAGGGGTAAATTCGGTAATCCAGGCAACTCTTTGGTGCCTTTGGTTAGAGCATAATAACAAGATTTTCCGCTCCGTGGATCTCCCTCCTTCAACCCTTTCTTCTTGCCTTTTGATGAATTGCGCCTCTAGTCCATCGCTGGGGCTCGCTTTGTAATAAATTAATGTATTAGGTCCTCGGAGGGTGGCCAATCCCCCTAACTTGTAAACTCTTTCTTTTTAATCAATGGAAGGCAATCCTCCTGCCATTCACTCAAAAAAAAAAGAACTACACCATAGCCAATGCCCTCTCCAATCATTCTTGGATCTCTGACCTTTGACACTTCACCCCGCATTCCCACAACCAGGGGCAGATTTTCCAATATGGCAAGATATGGCGCCTGCCATACCTAGCCTATACCGAGCACTCCTGTATATATACCGTATTCAGACCGTAAACGTTGAGTTCCAGCCAACACGGCGGCACCGATGCGACGAGTCTAGCCAGCGTCTCTGCGTCTGATATATGGATAGGCCACAAGGCCCATTAGGCCAGCAGGCAGCAGGCCACAAGGGACAAGGCCCAGCTAACAGACGCCTAATACTGGGATATACCGTATACCGTATATGGAGTACATAGCACACGATCGCTGCTGCGCTACGTGCCTACGACGGTTCAGTTTCTTGATCAAATATTCACCGAATCTGCGAATCGCCGCTAGGGCGTTGGCGCCTTACCGTTGTGCCATGCAGCGCCAGACCGACGGCGTCTTGGCGGCGTCTTGGCGTGGAAATCCTCCTGACCACGGACCGCGGACTCTGGTCTCCGGCCAGCCAATGACCCGGCCGTCGATTGCCCAAATGCCCAATTCAATTCTTGCTTGTGAGTTATGACTTGTAAAATTATAAGTATGCTATAATCTCATAGACTTAGATTATAAGTATGCTTGAAAAGCATATTGTATTTCCATTGGTTTATCGTCTTATCCAGTTGGCATTACTCCTACTAGTGGCTACAGCATCAGTTGAAAGAGTCTTCTCAGCTATAAAGATTATCAAAACTGATTTGCGTAATAAGATATCCGATGATTGGCTTAATGACTTAATGGTGTGTTACATCGAGAGAGACATATTCAAAGGACTTCATCTTGGTGAAATTAAGAAGCATTTTCAAAAGATGAAAACTCGTCAAATACAGTTGGCAAGGTCTCCTAGACGCAATTAATACTTTACTGGTACACATTTTATCTTCTTCCTTATCTATTATGCTTTATAATATGATTTTCATTCCATGAAATGATATATACTCATATTAGCATATGGGTTACTTTGATTTTATATTCTACTATTACTATATATGCTATAAAGTTTGCCATACCAAATTTTTAGTTCGTTCTCCGCCACTGCCCACAACTGCTGCCTAAACTTACGAGTGCATCTGGCACCTATCCCTGGATGGTCAATTCTCGATCAACGATCAGCTTACAAACCTTCAATTTCTTGGGTCGTTTCCTATCCTTTCAAGTCCTTAATCTATCTCTCTTGAGCGCCTTGTCAATGCAAATTCTTCGTCTCGACGGTGCAACTGGATAGGGTACTCACGACAAACATTCTGCTCTGAAGTGCCTGTCAAAACAACTACGTACTTCTGCCCCATCTGTGTCAGATACCTGGAAACCATAGACCACCTCCTCTTCTTCATTGCACATACGCTGCCTTGACCTGGATTAAACTCGTGGATTGGCTCAACTTAACCACTTTGTGGCCGCACAACTGGCATCGCTCGAACAATCTACTGCTTTGGTGTTTGGAAGACATTCTTGCTAAACAACCCACCGCTGAGCAGCAGTCCGGTGCTAACACTCATCATGCCAGCATTCTGGAAGATCTGGATCGAGTGGAACACCGCCTCTTCAAGGACGTAGCTTCATCTAGTCACGTCATCTCGGCGGAAATCAAATGCGCCATCAGGCTATGGTTTGTTGGGAATAGTCCCACATTGGTTGTGGGGAGGGTCTGAGCATGGTTTATAAGGGTGAGGGAGCATCTCTCATTGAGCTAGCTTTTTGAGGGGGAGATGGCCCAAAAGACCTTCGACCCGTTGCTCAGCGTTGGGCCTGCGAGTGCACTGCAGCCCAACAGCCTGGGGTCCGGGTGTGAGACCCGGCTAACATGGTTAACTCCTGAGAATTATCCCCTAGCTTAACTCGTTTTCTTTATTTCTGTAACTGTCTACTTTATAATCTTTTTTAGTACTTTTTACCCTACTAATGAATATATACCAGGCAGTAGTTCTCCTGTCTCGTTAAAAAAAAATGTTCTAGATCTGCTGGTGGAACTCTATGTGTGATGCTGATACATATATCGATCACCTACAATAATGAACAATGGAAATATCTGAATTGTTTGGTAAAATATATGGTTTGTTATAGATGATAACTAAGATGAAAGTTCAAAAAAAAAGGATATGATCGTTGTCTTCACAAAAAAAAAAGATGTTTTACAAGTGTGTAGATCTGTATTTTTCGTTAGAATTTCGCATGCTTACAAGAGATGCCCATACCGGTAGGAAGTATCTCATTCTTACATCATGGAACTTTAAGAACATACAAAATTTTTGATCTAGTACAGATTCTTCGTACAGAAATCAGAGAACATAATCCTAAGAATTCTTTAATTAGTCAGCAGATTCAGTGGTAGGTGTAGCAACCTAACCCTATGATATCCTTGGTGATAGACATAATAAAGAAATCTGTGGGGTGATCATAATACTCATCTACCTCTTGGACAAATTAAAGCAACCACTTGTTCATAGTTGTTCCTTCAGCACATCCCAGGTTAGTCTAATTGATCCTACAACAAATTTAATCTCTGGCATTTGCAGTACACTGAGATCTCACTGCATCTGTAGGTTACAATCTTCTCTGTTTTAGAAACTAAAATTTTAAAAAATTGAACTATGTGTCATTTCTTTTTAACATTTTGATATATGTATTGTGAAACAAACCTCAACTAATTGATGCACAGTCAATTGCCCAAAAGACCAGTGTCAACTAAAGTCATCATTCAGGTACCATAATTAGCATCAGTGTTGAAACGAGTACATATGCATGAAGAAGCTTTGTTCCTGAAGCAATCACCTTGCTAGCTAGTGGATAAATATTTATAATGATGCACAAAACCTAACCAGTTTACTAACTTTCTCTTCCACAGATCATATTCTCTTTCAGTATTCAAATCATGCATACAGTGACTGCATGTGTTTGTGTATTGTTAAGTAGTCATCCATCTCCAAATCATTCCACCGTAATCAAATTAGCATGTTGCAGTCCTCTTAAGGTCGTAAATGGATCAGGAAGGGAGAATGGCAGGTGTTAGTTGAGAGCGCACGAGTAGTTTATTCAGCAAACGTACCGTTTAGTTCAGAGTTGGAATAATTCCGAAAGAATCCTAGTGAGCTCCAACTCATTCCAAGTTGAGCATGGATCCACCCTCGAGTCCTCAACCCAAGTGCTATATTGCTTAAGCCTCCTTCTAAGATCAATTTCAGGGCAGATGATGCTTGTCATACATTATCAAACATTCTAATTAAATTAACGACCCTTTATTTCATTTTTGACAAAGAGCACGATCAATCGACTGTAAGATCTGTTAGGAAATTGCACAATAAAACACAGCTACATGTAGTTAGCGGTACTCAATTGTGTCGACACTCGACACAGACAACCCAGTGGCCAGCTACATCTCTTTTAATCTCAAACGTGCATAGTGTCCCGTGCATTTGTACGATTAAATTTGTTTTAAAAATTAAAAGACCTTTTGTAGATTTTTTTTAGATAATGAAATATAAATTCCAACCTCTACATCATGAGATATACACAGCCAAAAGACCTTTTGCATATTTAAGCTCTAATATAATTCATGTCCAATAAGAAGAATATTTTTTTTCTAATATGTAGACATATAGATCTTGGTTATCTCTAATATAGTCTAAATCTAATAGAAAAGATATATTAATGGTTCAAATCTTCGTAGATGTACATCATTATATTTGGATAACTGTTGTAGTTATCTTGATCTCTAACTTCTCATTGGTCTCCGTGTCGTCTTTGTTTGTGCTAGCGTGACTCATCTTGCCAGCCACACCTCTAGCGCTAAGTTTTTGTCCTTTAGCTTGCATATTGGCGACTTCGTTATATCCTATTTAGTTATATAATAGACAGATACATAGATAGATAGATATGTTACTATTTTTATATTTATTTCTTTTTTATAGTTAATATAGGCTCATTCTTTATCCTTTTTATTTTAATTTCAGTAGCCTTTAATTTAGTTGACATAGGATCTTTTCCAATGTCGTAGTTGATATATACTTTTTTTGTTATTTTTTATTTTAATATAGTAGATATGGACCCTTTTTTTTGTTTTGTAGTTGATATAGACTCTTTTTCTATTTTTTATTCTAAATTCATATTTTTATTATAGTTGATACATATATATCAACTCTTTTCTAGTTTGCTAGTTGAAATGGACTCTTTTTTCTATTATTTGTTTGTTCCGTTTGTGTTATTTTTATTTTGAATTGTAGTTGATATGGTTATGGACTCTTTCTTTCAATCTAAAATGTTATAATCTGGGCCACTGTAGGTGAAGATTTTTTTTCTTATTTACATCAGAATTTCTCCCATTAATATAGTGCCTCCGTTTGCCTTTGCTTTATATATATAATAGGTATATTACTCCATTGTTGCTGCTGTGTTAAGCTGAAAACTATCATAAACTGAAATTATAGTTAAACTGATAAATTAATTTATATCTATTAGTCTCTATGTTTGAAATTCCTCCAATTTCAAAGGCATGAGCATGGCATGCATGCACATCATTTTCATTTCATACTACTACTACTACACATTCATACTTTGTACAAGTATGAACCAAAGAGTGAGAAGTATACTACCACATGATAGACCAGAAAATATATTCTTCAAATGATTTGGCCCAGGGAAAGGGAAAATTTTGTCTCTAGCCACATATATATGAAGGCTCAAGTGTCGATATCCCTCCATGCATCCCTTTCCCACAGTCCAAGCCATTGCTTTCCGGAACCTCGATCTAGCTGCGAGTTACATTTGCTCAAAGGCGAAAGGGAATTTTGGACGGTATGTCCCAGCCGTGGCGTGGGACAAGATGACAACCAACAATTTGCACTTTCGAGGCATCAACGATGCATTTGTTTAAGGGCACGCATCTAGGGCACCGAGTTGTATGCAATTTGTGTGATGACATGAACTAATCAGCTGGACTTGTTTCTTAATTAAATTATTAGAGATAAGATGGATAGCCTAGGGAGTAGAGAAGGTCAACCGTATGATGTGGGAATCGTTCACAGGATGTCAGGATTAGGTGACAGACTAATGTGAGCCTCCTTTGGACAGGTTTGGGGACTCGGAACTGACGAAGTTTTTTCTTTTACATCCGGCAAAATTCCGACCTTGTCGGCAAGGCAATGTTGGCCAAGCATGCTGATATAACTATAGCACTTCTATGCATACATACTAGATCTAGCGGGCTAATTATACTTTTAGGAAAATATTACAAGAAACGATGTTATTTCTGTAAGACTGGTATCATTCCCACGCTCCAAGAGTGGCCCTAGTTGAATACAGTACAAATCTAGGATGATACTGTGTATGAGATATTATTAATGTTGAGATGATCATATGTACCTATATATTTCTGCTTGTACAAAGGTTAATCGTCCTTTTTGAATCGTGAAGTAGACAACCGATTGATGCGTAGTTAGAAGTAACTCAGGCGATCGATGCATAGTTAGAAGTAACTCCCATAAGCCATAATAACTAATTAAGTCCAAATGAGAAATAGATCAACCCCAGAGCCAAAAAGAAAAACAAAAGAGAGAAAAACTATTTTTGCAAAATAAAAACACATGCCGACGACAAGCATGCCCACGACATGGGTTTAGGGATTCCAAGTGTACGTAGTAGATGACAGATATATATTCCAGGGCTATCACAAGTAAAATAGTACATTCCCCTGTTGCACTAAGATTACTATTACAAGCTACTAAAATTTCTAGCGGTTCGTGTTTCCCGAGTAATCAACTGGGTGGTTAATCAAATCCAAGAAACTTCACAGGTACGGCCGGGTTCTGCGCTAGCTAGCTGTTTGCCTGTGGGGAAGCTGAAGGATCGAGTTGGCAAACTATATACCATGTGTAGTACTAGCTACTATTTTATGGTAGTCTAGTCCTTGGTACACACGGGTAAATGCTAGCTATAAGGGTAATCTTTCAGATGTGTCACTATGTCACTGCACATAAATTAGCTGATTTTGATTTCAATTTTGATTGTTTCTCTTCTAGGGAAAGCAATTTTATTGATCAGTAGGAGAATCACAATTGATCAGCATGTAACTAAGCATGCTCTCAAGAATGTATGCACGTCATTCAGTCCCATGCGTATCCTTTGCATTAAGGCATGCACACAAAGGTGTCATTCCTAATATTTGGACTGTTCAGAAAAAAAATCAGACATGCCCCTCCGAGCTTGGCAATCTCCGGGATGGTGAGGACGACAATACAGGGGCGGCACCAAGAACTCAGCAACAATTTTGGTGTAGTTTTGAGGAGAGGATTGGACTTGGGTGGAGCTGGACCAGGGCAAAACTGTCCGCATTTGTTGGCCAAGACTGGAAAGTTGCATCAAAATTCGCACAATGATATTTGTACAATTTTTGAACTTTTGTAGTAGCATTTATACAATACCATGCATTTTATAATGGTATTTCTCTATATCCACAACTGCGCATGGAGTCTATCTAATAAACCCAATATAAAAAGTGTTTTTTCTAATAATTTACTTCAAATATATCCAGCTTCATCCTAGAGATCGATATATATATATATATATATATATATATATATATATATATATATATATATATATATATCATGTATCGGTGAAATGTTTTAAAGAAAAAAATCCTAAAAAACTAGGACTTGGTATCATGGAAAATATAGGATCTTTCGTTCCTAAGTATTTGATCATTTCCACCAAATTGATTTTGCAGGAATGGATTGAAGAAAAAAATTGAGGAAGTTTTTCCGCATGATCCATTTTATAGGTTAAACATCTTTTTCAAACACCCAGAATTCTACCTATGGGTCTATTTCAAGTATTTATGTAAATGGAAATTCAGTTTTAACCAGCTAACTTTCGTCTAGACCATCCAACTGAATTTAGTACACCCATCAGTGCTCATTACAACCGGCAACACATTTTGCTACATATTAATTGGCACAATGGCACATTAATAACGCCCCTGCTGAATCAAATATCTGCTCTGACAAAAAAATAGAGGCAAAAATAAAAGCTATAGCAAAATAGAGTAGGTGGAACAGACATGCTCTTAGAATACAGAGGACAAATAATTAAGTAGTAAACTAATAAGGTTTAAGCCCACATTGGAATAAATAAAGTTGATGGAGTCAGAGATCTAGCTCAGAGACCCTTGTCCCTACCTTGATTGATTAATTAAGCTCTGCTCAGTGCTGGCAGCCTCTTGCTCAGCTCTAGTAGTTTCCTTTGGACTCATGGGTTGTACTTTCTCTAATTTTTTCTGGTCTGTACATAATCACTGTTTAGCTGAAGACCCGCCGCAAACGCAGGCAACATATTCGTTAGATGCAGATCTTCTGCGCTGAAGACATCGCTGCCTCGCTGGTGCCTCGTACCAGCAAAATGATTAGCCATGTATTCAGTCTTACATGAGTGAAAGATCCAATGGAACTGTAATTTCTACCACATGAATTCACTGTGTCGTGAACCATACACTATTTAAAACAGCAGCAGCAGCAGCAGCTGCTTTATTTATGAGATATGCTTGTAACAAAAATAGCTAGTAATAATAAACTACTGATAGGTGTAATATGTTTTAGAGCACATCTAGAGTAGTCTCTCTAAACTACCTTCTCTATCTCTCTTTCTTAGAGACAATCTCTAATTATTGCTGATGCTTTCAGAATCACTTTAAGACAACCTTTAAATAAATTAAGCATTAAACGGTGTCTATGACAGGTCTAGTGGACTCAAACTTAAAAACAATATTACATCTAATAACAAATTGATGTTCCTTTGGGCATTGATACTGGTTTCCAAAATAAGTTCTATTACAATATGTATGTAAAATCATTTTTCATGTATTTTGTCTAATCCAACACTGTTGAGAACTCAGGTAAGACGATGAGCATATCTAAACCGTATATATTTGATCCAATGGTAAGAAAACTTTTATCCCCTAATCCACCGTAGAAGTGCCCTTAACTGGATACATCTAGGATTACCCTACTTTCAATTTATCCTGAACGTCAATTAATAAATTGTTAACATATATAGCGCATGCTTCCAACTGATAAACGATTTTAAACCTTGCTACGAATGTTGGAAGGCATGGGATTTTGTGGAGGAACATGTTAGATTCCTTCAAAACTTTCGTGAAATTATTGCGCTTTAATACATTGTAATTGTTCACTTCATTCTCTGCCACATCTCGTGCATAGACACGCAGCAGATAATCTCACCTCTCACTGGTAGATGCATCAACTGTGGAGAACAGCTGCTACGTGTACTGACCATTTTTTGTTGTACGATTCCATCCTCATGTAATCAAATCAACTGCGGTTATGACAAAGGGGAGGCTTGTACTTATGTGCAGCCTAATTTGTTGCTTCCCTAGCTTGTTTCCTAGCGTGTTGAATACTAATATCATTCATCTCAAAAAATTCCCTCTTGAAACTCGATAGTCTCGGCCGGGGTATCTTTCTTCGTTTAAATATATCTGAAAGACGGAATTGGTCCAAAAAAAAATCTGTACTTTCGGAAAAAATTTCAGATTTCCCTTTTTTATTAGTATAAATGAGAAGCTTATTAGCCGCTAGCTCCCAAACTGATCAAGTGTTTCACGGCGATCATGGGCTAGCAATGTTGGGCTGGCTAAACTGCCGGCCCAGCATTTAAGCTAGTCCACACGACGACTGAATATCGATCCTATGTAAGTGGCTGGTTAGCCGGCGGCAGCCTGACCAGGGGGCCGGCGCCGGCGACAAGGACGACACGATCGAGCTACGGTTTTGGTTTCCCCTCCTACGTGCAATGGATATTGGCTTGTTTCTCTGATATTTTGGTCCTTTTTCTTACTACCATGATCTTGCTTGGTGCTAGTTTACACTATGGCATAGCACGTCATCAGTTTCGGTTTATAAACTAGCACAAAATAACAGGCACTGCGATGCCGAGTCATTTGTGCAGGTTTGGGACCGATATAGATGGCCTATTTTCTATGCTGGTTTACATTTTAAAATACTTTTTTAGCTAGGCCGCTAACTACTAGCTATTGTACACTACCCTAGCTATCTATATGAAGGCCTTGTAGTCTTCATTGTCCTCGTTGCCTGGCGCCTCGTGGTCAGAGGAACCGCCATCGTCGTCGTCATCGGAGGGCTAGGCGGGGCTGTCCAAGGGTTCGGTAGAGGTGTCCCCGTCGTCCGACCCATGTATCCATCTGCCCGCCTCCTCTAACGATGACTCCTCCACCTTCAACATGGGATGGACTTGTCGTTGTCGTCCTGCGGCTCCTCCGCCGACGACTCCTTCGCCAGCTTATTGGTAGCGGGGCCGCACACCGAAGGATCCAAGGATGGATCAAACGATGTGGCCGGCTGGCACCACTGCCTGGGCGTCGACTCCTCCTCCTCGCCGGTCGCGTCCTCCTCGTTGGCCACCTCCTCCATGTCGGGCTCCTCTTCTCCAGGCTCCTCGCTGCTTGGATCCTAGCCGGCGGGTTCCTCCTTTCGGGGCTCCTGATCATCGGCCAGCCATGGTGACCATGGCGAGGCCAACTGTGGTGAAGTGGGTAGAGAGGGCAATGGCGCCGGAGACAATGACCACAAAACGCTTCTGCGAGTTCAGAATGCAACTCTTTTTTGTGTCAAGTTTCTCTCTGTATGTAATTAAATGAAGTCTACCTTTCCTGGTTTTTGCCTAGTTTTGAACCTTCTTTGTTCAACGTGAAAATATCAGAATTTTGGTGTCATCTTTCTAGATCTACTATCTTGTGGCCATTTGATAATGGGATCAAAAGTTACATGGGTTTTTCATTTTTGAAATAAAATAGGGTTGAAAGAGTGGTAGTATCGCCAGATGGTACGTACCTAGTACTAGGCCTTCCTAGTATTGGGTAGTCACATTGGCTCGCCGTCACTGCGTACTAGGCCTTCTTAGGTCTTGGAAGGTGGTGGCACCCTTCTAGAAGAATCATTCTCTATTTGGTAGGTACCCCACAGACTCAGGAGAAATCGAACCCTTCTGCATGTAGGTCATTCAAAGACTGAGCACTGCCTACATGTCATAAACGTGGGCAGCTAATAGCTATTATACACAGGCGAAACCCGAGTTGAGTTTTGCCAACTCATCCATTAGACCGAACGTACGTCCAGGGCATGGGCATCCTCCGAGCACCCTCGACAAAGGTGTAGAAGCCTAGTAGGCTCCTCACACCAACATAGGTCATGTTGGGATCCAAGTCTATTCAATGAAAGAAAGGGGTCATGGGGATTCGGGTTCAAGAAGGAAAAAGAATCAATGGAGGCCTTACCACTGGCATAGAGCTACAGAACTGCCAGCAAAAACCTCGTGATCTCAACAGCAGTACAAACGGATAGGTTTGCATCCCAACCTTTGGAATGCGAAGCTGCATGCACCCATGTGTGCCTTCCATGCCTCCCCGCGAGAAAATATGGAAGTGCAGAAAAAGAGGAACTGTGGGGCGCCTCCCACACTACTACAAAAATGGTCATCCTTGCCTACCAATCACTACCGATTAGACCAAAACCGGTAGTGATAACTTATCACTGCCGGTTCGTAAGCCTCAGCAGGTTGTGCACTTAAGAACCGGCAGTGATAAGACTTATCACTGTCGGTTCGTTGCTCAAAACCGACAGTGAAGTATCACTGCCGGTTTGAGAAAAGAACCGGCAGTGATATGTCCTATCACTGCCGGTTCTTTAGGCCTCCCGCCCCCAATTTTCAACCGGTAGTGAAAATACTTATCACTATCAGTTCTTATCAAAAACTAACACTGATAACTCATTATCACTGCCGGTTCTAGCCAATAACCGGCAATGATAAGTTCTATCACTTCCGCCTCCAATTTTCAAACTGGTAGTGAAAAAACTTATCACTGCCGGTTCTTAGTTAGAACTGGCAGTGATAACTCATTATCAGTGCCGGTTCTTGACAAGAACTGGCAGTGATTTGTTATCACTGCCGGTTTTTAACACTGATAAGTAAATGTTAAAAGGTATGCATATCCTTTGTAAGTAAGAACGTGAGATTTGGTGGGATAGTTAGAAGGGTGAGGGTAGAGTGGAGAGGCCCTAGGTTCAAGTCCTGGGTAACACAACATTTGTATTTCGCGTGAAAATATGTCCTAATAACCTATAGTAGGTGGTACATGATTAGTGCATAGATTCCGGGCATAAAAAATTATTTTTTCTATTTTTTACACAGTTCGGCTAGGATTATCACTGCCGGTTTTTACTCGAGAACCGGCAGTGATAAGGCTATCATTGCCGGTTCCAAAACCGAGGTTATCACTGCCGCTTACGCAGTGCCGGTTAAAAAACCGGCACTAATGCCAATTCCGAACCGGCACTGATGTGATGTTTTGTAGTAGCGCCAACAAAGGCCTCGCAAAGGTGTACAAACACCGATGCGAGGATGATGGAGCCGATGTTGATGTGGTGCAAGTCCACCATGATGGCAGCTAGAAGTGTTAGAAAAAGGAGCTCGCTAGCCAATTGAAGCTAGCAAAGAGGTGATCCCTGGGCAGGACCACCTAGGCTCTGTTTGTTTTGGAGGTTTCTGGCGGTTGGCGGTTGGCGGTTTTACTGTAGCAAATTTATAAGTTTTTGGAAAATTTTTTAAATAATTCTAAAAATAATGAAAAAAAACTTTTTTACTGTAGCAAACCGCCGGCCGCCGACCACCGGCGGTTTGCTAAAAGAAACGGTGCGCTAATGTTCCCTCGGCTGTGGCACCGCAAGGCTCTCCCCCACATGCAAAGGAACGACTAAGCGTTGGAGGAAAAACTCTCGGTCCTCTGATCCCTTAGGGCTCCCTCATTATGAGTGTTGCCCTCTAGCCTAGCTATAATCAGAAATTTTCAATTTATGAGTTACTAAAAAATTTTAGTAAAATAAAATTTGAGAAAATTTAAACTTTATTTGAAGCAAGATTATGTAAAAACAAAATAATTTTTGGATTAATTATGATCAAAATTTGAGAAAACAATTTATTATTTTGAAAAGATTACAAGTTAAGTAAATATTTTCTCGAAAAGTGATTTTGGGAAATTTCAATTTTGTAGAAAAGTGTATTGATCAAATCTGATTTGTGCAATCAATTATATTTGGAAGGACAAGGTTTGGGTTTCAGTAAAAGCAAATAAAATATTTTATACTATCAAAGACAGGAGAATACTATATTTCAAAAGGAAAAATTGATTTGGGCAATGTTTTGTTACCCTTTTTTCCATTCCATCCATCTCTCTCCTAACCTCCAATCACCGCCATGGGTCACCGCCCGACAGCACTACCTGCACCGCTGAGTAGGGTCCGTAAGGGCGGACGCGTAGCGAGCCCTCTCCTCCACTAGGACAGAAGTGGAAGGAATGACAAAAAGGGTAACAACACATTCTTTCATTGGTATTAAAGTGTATTGTTTAGTTTCAATGGTAGAAAGCAAAACATGTTCTTTGGGTGTCACCAAATCAGTTTTCCCATTTCAAAAATATCAGAATTTCTAAATCCTCTAATTCCTAGATTCTTTATTTTCCTATTTATACCTTCCCTTTCCCTCTTCCTTCTTTCTTATTGTAGCACAACATTTCCCTCTCCTCCTAGGCCGAGCTAGCCAAACCGAGCCACACCCTTCATTCCTTTCTTCTCATTGACACGTCGACACCACAGGTTAGCCACTCCCTTTCCCGTTCTTTTCATTCTTCTTCCTTCACTTCCTTCTTTACGAACCACCACTGCTGCCACTCCCTTTCATATCGGGTACGTCAACACAAAAGATGGAAACGCCGAATTGATCTTGTCATGTCCTATCACTCTCATCAATCTCGCTACTCCCAAAATCTCCGTGCCTAGAACCTTCCTCTTTGCCCTATATAAGAAGTCAAATACCCCCTCCTTATTCCCAGCCGCCTCTATCTCCTCTCGGTGCAAACCATGCCTCAGTGAGAATTGGCTCGGAGCCATCAGGAGATGTTCTGCTATTGTTCTTCCTGAAGTCATCCCGACCAACCGCTTGTAGAATCTTTGTCGGAGCAAGATGAATTTCAAAGCCGAAAACTTCGCCGGAGTTGGTCATTGCCCCTCTATATTTAATCACGAGTTTGTGTGTTGAGCCGCCAATTTGTTGCCTGCCCTAGCATGCCCAAGTTGTCCTCTTTATCCCTAGATCCTAGATGTCCCTTCCCCTCGCTAGAGCACTGTCACCGCCATGGAGCAACGCCAAAACTGTTGCCATAGCCACTGGACTCACCGTTGTTCTTCGTTGGCTGAGCCGAGTTTATGGATGAGCTCCTCTCGCCATCCTGGACCTGCCACCATCACCTCCTTGGCCAGTCGAGCATTGGCGAGCTTTGCAGCCTGGAGCCACTTGCCACTGTTGCTGCCTCATTGGTCGCTGCATGCAACCTTGTGCCACGTGGCTGCCGTCATCGACCTCGCTGAAGCACTGACAACGGTCACTGGAACCCAAGGCCGCCTTCCCCAAACCCTTTGCTAAAGCCACCCTCCAGAGCTGTTAGAGTTTGTGTCAAATATGTGTACAAGTTAGGTTACAGTTGGACTTTGAGTTGTAATGGGCAAGATCAGATAGAGTTTGAGTCGGACTCTATATTCTAGACACTATATAAAGAGCCACCACTGTTGTAAATTATGACGACAAAAGTAGTGGCATAAGCGCGCATGGGGTCATGGACGACATGTGGTCGTGACCCTGGGCAGCCGATATGTGGTGGTCTTGGGAAGAAACACCCATTATCATGCCCCGCATGGAATGGGAGTGCCAAACTATGTTACCAAATAATGTGCCTTTGGTGTCGTTCCTAGATCACATCTCGCTAAATGCTAACAAGTGTTATCGGAGCAATGTTGGTGATAGGGATGATCTTGGTTGAGGTGCTAGGATGATGCATACACGTGGTGCCAGTGAAAATGCACAATTCGGCGGAAGGTGGAGCATGGCAGCAATCGGTGAATCGATAGGTGGTGTTGAATACACTAGGCAAGTGGCTTGGACCATTCGATAGGCTATAGTTTGCATAGATCAATCAGACGTGGTGATGGAGCCAACAACGTGGCCGCTGAACACAACATGGGGCGGCGGCGGCTTCGGTGCTCGCGATCAGAACGGCTACCAAATGTGGTGAGCGGCCGGATAGATCCAGGAGCGATGGAAGCATCATAGCGTTGACGATGCTACCGAATGTTTCCTCAGGGCGGTATCACCATGTGTGCGATTACCGTGCTAGAGATGCATGGCCAAATGTGCAACATGATCATGTACGGATGTGTGTGCAGTAGCGCGTAGAGAGCACGCAGAAGAGCTCAAGGTTAGATCTGAAGATGAAGTTGTGTACGAGACAAGGCGACATAGGAAGCATAAGAGATCTTGCACCTGCGGTGATCTGGAAGATGTGCTCGGTGGCGAGATGCGCCGCGCTAGAGCTAGTAGCAGATCAACATGTGCTGCGGTTTGAGCCCATGGCTATGGGTTGCACGGCACCTAGAGGGGTGGGCCCACGACGGGGCATGCATACGGCTGCAAGGCAATTTCCATGGCGCTGCTTGCACGGGAGGCCCCACGGCTAGGCGGCTGCATGCAGGTGGGTCCTGCAGGGTCCCACGGCTGGAGGTACCAAGGCTGGCGCTGGGCTGCTGTGCAGCGCTAGGGGCGGACCCGCGGCAGGCACTGCACGCACGCACGCTGTTGCCTGTGTGTGTAGCATGGCAGGGTGGCCTCTAGTGACAAGCCGAGCCATGCGGGAAGGGCCAGGTGAGGAGCAGCCGTGCGGTTGGCGGGTCCCAGGGGCAGCCGGGTCTCGCGTGTGGCAGATAGCACGTGTGGGAGCAGAGTCGTGCCGTTGCAGCAGGCAAGCCGACCGGACAAACCGGGAAGGCGAGCCGGGCGTTGTGTGCAGCAAGAGGCAAAGACAAGGATGGATTTGTTCACGAAAACCAAGGCCAGCAAGACTCGAGATTTCATGCCCATGAGTCAAAAGTGGGGAAAAATTCGGAAAGGAAGGGAATTCCGAGATAACTCAGGATCATCGTTTGGAACAGGTGTGCGGAATTTGAAGGGAAGATGCTTTTAAAGGCTAGTAACAAAAAAAATAAGAGGGTTCGGGAGAACTCGGATCAGAATTCTACGACAGCTGTTAGGAGCGTGAATTTTTGGAATAAGGCGGATGTGCGGGTTTTGAAGGAGAAGTGCTCCTGAAGACGAGAACTGTCTGGGGGAAATTTTCAAAGCAAAGCTAATGTGCAGATTTTGAATGAGAGGTTTTCCTAGAGGCTGAAGATGGTTTAAAGGGAAAAGTGAGACTGGCCGACAACGAAGTCGGTAGTGATATTCCTAGGAGGTGAACGGTTCTAGTGGTTAAATTAAGCATCTGTTCAAGAAGGCGAACAAATTAGGCGGTGTGACTCGGGATTTGTTCTATATGGCGAATGGATTAGGTGGTATAAACCGCGAGTTAATAGAATGATGCTGACAGGTGCAAGTAGTAATGTGTGAATGATTAAAGGTGATTTGGATAGCAATGGTAAGTGTTGTAGTGACAGCCACCCCATCTCCGGGAAAGGTAGATGTCCACGAAGATGCTGTAAAGATCCTTCAAGAAGATTTTTACCCGAAGGGGTAAGTGACGAGGCCTATCCAAGGGACCTCAAGACGGACCGTGAGTGGAAGACCTAGACATACGTGAAGGGTCGAGAGAAGGACGCGAAGGGTCAGGTGCTCCGAATGCATCTCAAGCAAGGAGAATCCTCGGGACTTATACCGAAGGGTGGCGGAGGATGTCTCATCGAGGGATTCACGAAGACCCTTCGGAAAGACCGAGAGTGATCTTTGACAAGTTTAGGGTCAGAAGACGAAGACCCCACGACAGCCTCTGACAAGAACGAATCAAATCAAATCAACAATTTTGTCAGAGTATGCCCCCCAAGGGCATGTTAGGGAGCAGCATAAGGTGGATTGTAAGAAAGCTAGTCTAGTCGTTGATCGTAGGATCAACGATCCAGGGATCAGGGCAATCTGGGTATTCCCCATGGGCCAGGGTACTTTAGGTATTTCCCATGCATGTAAACCCTGATCCTAAAGTTGTATAAATTAATAAGCTCATTAATGAAAGAGGGCAAGCATTCTGATCATACATATTAGCACTAGTTTATTCACTGAGCGCTATGCTCTCTCACCACCACTTCTCTCGGCGTCCTCTCCAGCACCGGGGAGGGGCGCCGATTCTCACCGTCGGCGGGATTTCCCGGCGACAGTTGGCGCCGTCCGTGGGGATAGAGGCGAGCGTTAGCGGTGATGGCTAGACCAAGGAGGAGTGTCGCAGCGGCCGGAGGCGAGCCACCAGAGTCCGGGCATGACGGAGCATACGCGAGGCAGGAGCGGCAAGTCCAGACCGAACAAGATATCACTGGCGAGACGATGGAGGGAGCGGCCCAAAGGACGATCGCCACCGCGCCAACGACCAAACGGCGGCGGGAGAACGTGGCGGTGCAAGGACCCGGCGGAAACATCCCAAGAGCCCCTGGCATCAACCTGCAGGGCTGGAGGAACCAGAGCCAAGATACCCTGGATGTGGGCGGTGGTAGATTCGACGAGTCAGGACCCAGCAGAGTTGTTAGAGAGGAGATGCAAAAACCCACCCACCCATCCCATGCAAGGACGTCAACACGAGGACCCTACATCTGCTGAAGGCATCCTTCGAGATAGAAGAAGACTGTTGGAGGAACAAATCGACCTACTCTGAAGGGAGCTCGTGATAATGCAACCCCAACAATACTATGTGCCCTGAAGGATCCCATACCCGGAGGAAAACCATGAGCAACATCGGCAAAATGTAATGGTGGCACAGCTGAGGAAGGCTACCGAAGGACCTCTGAGCACACACCTTCGTGGTAAAAAATGGCCCGAAGGATTCAAGATGCCAAGTGTATTCAAATTCTCTAGAGACACCGACCCAAATGAATTCATCGATGTGTATGACATGGCGGTTGAAGCAGCGGGTAGAGATGATGACATCAAGGCGAAGAGTTTGTTGTTAACGCTGAAGGGAACTGCACTCTCGTGATACACTTCACTGCCACAGGTATCCATACACTCATGGAGTCAACTAAAAGATGCATTCGCCAACAACTTTCAAGGAAATTATGTCCAAAGAATGGTGGAAGGGGACCTCTTTGCCTTGAAACAGGGCAAGAAGGAAAGCACAAGAGATTACTATAAAAGATTTGCTGCTGTACGATGCCAGATAAGGGATGTATCTGACTCTTCGGTAATCAATGCATTCTGAAGAGGGCTTCAACCTGGACCCCTTCTACACAAGCTGACTCAGGACCCCCCACAAACAGTTGCGCTTCTTTACGATGAGGTTGAATGGTATGCAAAGGGAGAAGATGAGAATTTGAGGAGACAATGCCAGCTGAATACAAACAAGGATCGTGATGGCCACAAAGAGAGCAATTCAGAGAAGAACAAAAGACATCACAATTCTAACAAAAGGATAAGCAACATTGAACCTAAGCAAACTGACGAGCGAAGAGCCATTGACAACAACAAGAGAGGGGATTATCCCCGAAGAGATTATAATTCCCGAAGGGATGAGTACAACAATCAAAAAGATAATACGAGAAGAGATGATCGAAGGAATGACAATTACCGGAGGGAGAATTATCACAGGAACGACAAGTTCCGAGGAGGCAATCAGGAGAAGGAAAAGAGATACTACGCGGTGCATGGTGACAACTATTCGCATACAACCGAGGAATGCAGGGATGTTAAAACACAACGCGAGAACTACCAAAACCAGAAATGACAGCGAAGGCAAGACCAGCGTCCGAGGGATCAATACCGCAAATCCCTCGAGAGGGTTCACAATGTGGAAGAGCCAAACCGAAGGGTTATTCATGTCATCACCGGAGGATCCTCGTTGAATCTCCCATCGAACAAAAAGAGAAAGGAATTCATCCATGAGGTGTCGCACGTTTCGGTGACAAGTAAACCAACTCCGGCTCCGCCGATAACCTTTGATACAACTGACGCCAAGGGCGTGAAGTTTCCACACCAAGACCCCTTCGTGATCACCGCTGAAATCGCAGAATATGACATCCAAAGGACGCTGGTGGATGGAGGAAGCTCAGCAGATATCATCTTCCCCAGTGCGTTCAAACAACTCAATATACCAGAAGATAGGCTAACACCATCGAACATGCCACTCATAGGATTCGGAGGGGAACCTGTGGCTGCCATCGGCCAGATATCTCTACCTGTCACTTTTCGTGAAGGCAAGAAGAAGATAACAAAGAGCATCTGCTTTGATGTCGTTGACATGGAGTACCGCTACAATGCCATCTTGGGAAGAGGAATCATTAATGCCTTCGGAGCAATCATACATCACAGCTACCTCTGCATGAAAATGCCTGCCGAAGGGGGTGTCATTACTGTTCGAGGATGTCAACAATCGGCGAGGAAAAATAAGCTCCAAGGCATACCAAACTCAAGCCAGTCCAAACTACCGAGAGGGTCGACTCTCAATACAGACCAAAGGGTTATAAGCCCCAGGTTAGGCCAAAGAGCGAAACGAACAAGATTCGATTATTCCCGAAAAATGAAGAGAGAATAGTATCCATTGGAACTGCCCTCTCCGAAGAAGAAGAAGAATGAGTCATCAACTTGCTTCGGCAAAATAGTGACATCTTCGCCTGGGCGCCAGGAGAGTCTAAGGGGTCCCCAGAGAGACAATCGAACACTCGCTGAATGTGAAAATGGATGCAAAACCAATCAAACAAAAGCTTAGGAAAATGGGGCCGACAGATAGGAAGCAGCGAAGATGGAAGTGGAAAAATTGCGTCAAGCTCAAGTTATCCGGGAAGTTGCGTACCCGGAGTGGCTTGCAAATGTTGTGATGGTGAAGAAGTCAAACGGCAGCTGGAGATTGTGCGTTGACTTCACAAATCTTAACAAGGCATGCCCAAAAGATGATTTTCCCCTACCATAGATTGACCAACTGGTCGACGCGACAGCGGGTTGTGAACTGATGAGCTTCCTGGACACCTACTCAGGCTATCATCAGGTGTATATTAGAAAGGAAGATGAAGACAAGACGGCATTCATAACACCCTTCGGCACATACTGCTTCCGAAGAATACCTTTCGGTCTAAGGAATGCAGGCGCAACATTCGCAAGACTCATTACGAAGGTACTTTGCAAAACAGATGGGAAGAAACATGGAAGCATATGTCAACGACATTGTCGTCAAGAGCAAGCGGAGAAGGGATCACTGCGAGGACATTCAAGAGACCTTCGCCAGCCTGAGAGCGGAAGGCATAAAATTAAACCCGACTAAATGTGCCTTCGTGGTGGAAACAGGAAAGTTGCTGGGATTCCTTGTATCACACCGAGGGATAGAGGCTAACAAGGAGAAGATAGATGCAATCCAATGCATGAAGGATCCAGAAAACAAGAAGCAAGCACAGAGCCTCCTGGAAAAGTTGGCGGCCTTAAGAAAATTTCTCCCGAAGGCCGTAGAAAAACACAAACACTTATTCAACACAATTAAGGGGACAGCACCCTTGAGTGGGGACCACAATGCAAAGACGCCTTCTCAAGGCTGAAAGATCATCTTCAACAATTGTCAAGACTCGCCAGCCCGAACGGGGCAACATATCTAACCTTGTATCTAGCTGCAAGCCACTTCACGATCGTATGATCCTCGTCAAGGATGAAGTCGAAGGGGGACAAATGCCGGTATATTATGTATCGGAATTATTGCAAGGAGCAAGAAGAAACTATATTGAGATAGAAAAAATAGCTTATGCATTACTTATGGCATCAAGAAAATTACGGCACTACTTTCAAGAATTCAAGAAAAAAGTGCCCACAGCATACCCTCTCAGGTCTATCTTTGAAAACAATGACGCTACGACAAGAATAGCGAAATAGGCCGCGGAATTAGCACCCTTCGACATCACCTTTGAGCCGAGGACAGCCATAAAAGCTCAGGCACTCGCCGACTTCATCTCTGAGTAGTCAGCTGAAGTTTTAGAAGAAGGACCAGCACTACCCCCCTTGTGGAGTATAAAATCCGATGGTTCTTTCACAGCAAAAGGGGCAGGAGCATCGGCAATTGTAATTGACCCGAAGGACAAAGTACAGAGTATTCACTCAGGTTAAACTTCAAGACAACAAACAACGCGGCTGAATACGAAGGACTGTTGCTGGGTCTTCGGAAAGCAAAATCCCTCGGAGCAAAAAGAGTCGTCATCCACACTGACTCAAAGCTGATAGAAGGACATACAAGAAAGGACTTTCAAGCCAAAGACACCGAGATGGCAAAATATCTTGAAGCAGTAAGAACAATGGAGAAGCATTTCGTGGGGATCTCTGTGAAAACAATACCAAGGGGGGAAAATATGAGAGCGATTTAAGCAGCCAAGGCAAAGTGACATACTTTACAAGAATACCTGATGGGGTGTTTTATGAAGCAATATCACGAGCGTCTATATGTCCCGAAGTGCAGCTTATAGCAAGATCCTTGAAAGAAGACTGGCGAACGATCATCGTCAAATATCTTCGTGATGGTGAATTACCCGAGGATAACAAGAAGACGTACACAACGAAACAACGTGCAAGAACATACATCATGATAGATGGCCTCCTTTACAAGTCGGGAATCGGCACGCCGTGGATGAGATGTGTTTCAAGAGAGGAGGGAAAGGAGGCGCTGGCGGAAACGCACGCACGAGTTTGTGGTTCACATCAAAGCCCAAGGGCTCTAGTAGCTAAGGTGTTGCGTATGGGAATATATTGGCCAACGGCCAACAGCGACGCAGAGGACTTCGTGAAAAGATGCCGAGGGTGTCAATGGATAACAAACCAGCCGAAGGCTCCGCCAACAAACCTGCAGCCCTCACCCCAGTGTGGCCTTTCGCAAGGTGGGGGATCGATATCGTGGGGGAACTCAAGCAGGCTTCAGGAGGATTTAAATGGATTATTGTTGCAATCGACTACTTACCAAATAGGTTGAAGCAGAGCCATTGACGAACATCTCAGTTGTGAAGACCCAGCATTTCTTTTGGAAAAATGTGATATGCAGATTTGGCATACCCCAAGAGGTAGTGGTTGATAATGGATCACAATTTATCTCATCAAAATTCAAGTCATTCTGTGAAGACCTCGGCATCAAAATATGCTATGCCTCTGTGGGACACCCATAAGCGAACGGTGCAGTTGAACGAGCAAATAAAAACATCATGAAATCACTGAAAAGAACATTAGTGGATGAATCAAAAGGAAAATGGCCAGAAGAATTGGAGAAGACACTCTGGGCAATTCGCACAACACCCACGAGACCAACAGGATATTCACCCTTCAGGCTGGTGTATGGCGAAGAGGCAGTGACGCCGGCTGAAATCCAAGCTAAGACCCTTCGAATCATAACAGGTGGAGCCAATATCAATGATCAACCACCAACTGACACTGTCGAGGAAGACAGACTTAAAGCAAAACAGGCCTTAGAGAAGTATAATGAGCTAATGAGCAAAACCTACAATAAGCGTGTAAAACCACGGGAGATCCAAGAAGGGGATATGGTCCTTCGAAAAATGCCACAACGACCATCCAAATTAGAGCCCACATGGGATGGACCCTTCATTGTTAACAAACAAACAAGGCAAGGATCGTTCCACCTCTCCAACCTTGACGGCTCTTCGGTCCCGAACACTTGGAACGCGAAGAGCCTGATCAAATATTACCCATAAGACAATGTAGAAGCGCTGAGTACTCTTTTCTCTGACTCGGTTTTTCCCTACCGTTTTTTACGAGCGAAGTTTTTAACGAGGCTCGATGCATAAAAACGTCATGACCGAAAAATCCTGAGGAATGTAATTGCCAAAATGTAATTCCAAATGAAATGAAGAAAAGGAGCATTCCCGTGCAAACACTTCAAACTGACTAAGGGGCTGGCGTGAGGCCAAGAGCACTCGCACCAAGCACCCGAAACAAAACCTTCGCGGGCTATGAGCCTTCGTGAACTTGTAACGCGCAAAAGCGCCAAGGGGCTAGTGCGAGGCCAAGAGCGCTCGCGCCAAACACCCAAAATGCCACCTTCGCTGGTCATGAGCCTTCGCAAAAGTGTAATAATCTAAAACGCCAAGGGGCTGGTGCGAGGCTAAGAGCGCTCGCACCGAGCACCCGAAACCTTTGCGGGCCACAAGCCTTCGCGAATACTGACTACGCTAACGATATTACGCGTAGGGAATGCAATAAGACGAAGAAGCAATAAGCTCATGCCAAATGAAAGCAAAACATCACATAGATAAACAAGTTCACTTACAAATGCGCTACAACTTAGAAACAGAAGATCATATATTACATTAGCAAAAATATTACAATCTTAAAACTACCACTATTCTACTCCACTGGTTTCTTGCCCTTCGGATCTGAAGGATCTTTGGGATCCTGAGGAACAGGAACCGTTGGAAGACCTTCGCTTGACACCTAGAGCCCCGCTGTCCTCAGAGGTGGAGCTGAAGAGGTCTGCTTCCTCGCATGCGCCATGAAAGCGCGGCAGAAAGCAGGCCCCCCGGATCGCCAGAAATTGATAAGAAATTCCTGAACAACTTGGCGGGAGCTGTGATTGAACGAGCTGGCGGTGAAAGCCAAAGGGTAAGACGCGCTTGGAGATGAACCGCCTAAAAAGTGTGTGCACCCAGTGCTCTTCAGCATTGTTGAAAATGCGAAGACAGAACTGATGGCGCAGTCCGATCCGTAGCGCAAGGAACCCTCCACGAAGGTCCCGATTGCCTCCTTCAAATATTTGAGGGCCAACGCCGGATTCTTCGGAGGAGCGCTCGCAGCAACTGTTCTGAGCCTAGCGATCTCCTTAGCGAAGGCCTGACTCAAAGAAAGAAGCTCTCCTTGCAGCGCCTCCTGTTGCTGTTTGAACTTCGCCGCCGAGCTTCGAAGAGCCCCAAGCTCCACAGCTCCATTTCTCACTTCGTCGCGTAGGCCATTGCATTCCTTGTGCGACGACTCCAGCTCGGCCCGTTGGGCCTTGAACTCAGCATGAAGTGCAGCCAGGGCCTCCTCGGCGGTCTTCGCACGCTGCTCTGTCTGCTCCTTTTCGGACCTGAGGAGGGCCACCAGCTCCTTCTCCTTCGTGCTCACTTCCCGAAGGGTATGGTTCTCTCGGTCGAGTGTAGGGACGCGACCCACGAGAACAGCACACCTCTCCGAGAGATCCACCACTTGTGCCGATGCGGCACGATTCGAAACCAAGCTCTGCCAAATGGGGTACAGACATAAATAACACGAAGACCTTCAAGAAAAATGTAATAAATAAATAAAAGAAACATATACATTACCGAAGCAAGGCTGAGCTCGACGTTGCGCATGTTCACCAATAAAGGGAACGCCTCACAACGATCGAGGACTGATGAAGGCACCCCCCGAGGATAGAATCCACATGTTCATCATGGAGGATGGTGGTGGGCTCAACAAAGAAGTCGCCGGAAGCAGGAGCCACAGTGGGCACGGGTGTAGAACGCGAAGCCCCACCCTCTACAGTTGTCGCCGCTGCCGAAGATGTAGCGCCGAGTGCGGGAATGGCCGGCAAATCTGAACCACCAACACCAGGAGCAAACGGGGCAGAAGTCGAAGGCCCCCTCTCTGTGACGGTGGTCGCCACCAATGCCAGAATGGCATCAGCTGAAGTACCGGCACCAACGGTCCCAGAGATGGGCGCCGAAGGTGGCACCTGGTTGGCCTTTTCTAAAAAAAACATAAGGAAAAAGCTAACAAAGCAAAAAACATACCGAAGGTTAGTAACAAACCTTCGGCAGAAGGAGAATCTGCCAGCCAGAATTCCGTGTCAACAACGAAACCGGCGGTGTAGTCCTCGGCCTCCGCCTGGAAATCCGCGGAGCCTCCTTCAGGAGTCACGGGGCCTCGTCCCGAAGGAAGAGACCCGACTCCATGGCTGTCCTGGAGCTCGTTGGAACCATGTCCGGGATCTAATGGTCCCGAAGAGGTCTTGCTGACTAGGACATCCAGTGGATCGTCACCACCACTGGCGGCACTTTGCGCGTCCGGTGATGTGTGATTGTCCTCGGCCAGGCGGCCCTCTTACTCAACCTCCTCTTCGTCCTCCTCCTCGTCTTCAGCGTTGGTGGCTTCTGATTAGAAAAAACAAAAGTCAAGGACGATAGACCGAAGATATATGGCAGTGAGGAGAATACTCACCACGAGGCCTCTTTGACGGGCCCGCGGTGGCGCCATCTGCAGCTTTCCTCTTCCCGTCCCTCTTCGGCACGGGTTCCACCCAGGGGGTAACCACCCCAACGATGCAGTTAACGCGTGCGCCCACCCTAGCTTCGCGGGCTCGCGCGACCTCGTCTGGACGAAGTGGCCCGAACATCCCCTAGGCCCTCTCCACGGCCGATTCCAGCTTTCGGGGACGATGACTCTCGTTGCGAAGAGTGAGGATGTCGCCTCCCTCACCAACGATAACGAAGTCCTCCCAGCTACGCATAAGCGGCCCCACCTTGGCCGCGTAGAACTCCTCGGTAAGGCAGTGCATAGAGAACCGTTTGCTGATCCTTTGGAGGAGCAGCCGCTGCGCCTCGTCGGAGCTAGACAACTTATCCATAGGAAATTTGATGCAATCCGCCACCCCCGGGGTATATTTCAATGAAGCGTCCGCTGCATCTAATCTCTGGTAAAACCAGTACAGCTTGCAGCTCAGCCCAGCTCCTCCATCCCACTTCTTCTTTGTAGCTAGGGAAGGGAACTCCACAGAGTGCGCCGACTTCAAGACAAAGTTCAGGCATCCGAAGGGGCTGCTGCTGGTCTTCCCTCGCCACCGAAGCCAGTGAAGAAACCCAAGACTCAGCGCTGGGTTGTGCTCCATGGCCGGGCGCCCACTCAAACATCGCAAGCAGCGCCACGGCGTTCGGGAGAGGTGTACGAGCCGCGCCTGTCTGAGCTCGAGGACCTCTCGACGAGGCGAGTGCATGGAATCAAGACCGCCTTCACTGCGAGTGGAAGACGACGGCCTCATCGGCATTCACCGAGGAGTCGTCTCTTGCCCCGCGACTGAAGTCCGCCTCGTCGGCAAAGGAGCCGTCCGACACCTTCGCGAGCATATCCGGGGTCATCCTAGACTGCCCCAACTCCCAAGACTGCCGTGCAAGGTCCGCCAGGCTCAGGATTTTCTTCGGAACCATCGAAGATTTCAGGGACTGCACAAGTAATTGGAAATCAGTACTTCCAAGAAGCAGCCCTTCGGGAACATAGATAAAAAAAAAGAAAAAAGAAAGAAGACAAACGAGCGCAACCACCATGAATATTGAACCGCAAAAACTTGGTAAAATGCAGTACTACTTTTCAGACAGAAGGACGGGGATCGGTATATGAACGGCATCGCAAATGATGCAAGAATCTCGCCGGCAAGTTTGCCGGCGTCGAGCCCACCAAACATCGAAAGCCCCATACCCCAAATCGAACAAAAACGCAGGCAAGTAGCATACCTGTAAACTCCGATGACGACGAGGAAAGGCGGTGAACCCGCAGAGAGGATCTACTAGTGCTGGAGGAAGGGACGATCAAGGACGAGGGAACTGCCGGCGGCGGAAGAAGCGCGCAAGGGCGAGAGAACTGCCGGCGGTGGAGGAAGTGCGCAAGAGCAAGAGAATCGGCGGCGGCGGACGGAGTGCACAGGAGTGAAAGCAACGGGACGGTGGGAGGTTGAGTTTGAAGAGCGTGAGTGTGGAAGAAGAACAGTGACGCGGCCCCTTATATAGAAGCCAACAAGACACGGATGAACGCCGCGTGTTCGCATCAACGGCGACGATGCGCCGCGAAGAAACCGAACAGGCACAGCAAAAAAATATACATATATAGAAAAAATTCCAACGGGCGCCTACAGATCTGATGACACGTGTGACGATTAACGGCCAGGATCAACGCGTCGACTTCGAGGCCACTGACAATGTCAGAACGTCAAGTCCAAGTCACATCAACGGACGAAGATATCGTCGGAAACAAAACAGAAAGAGCATCTTCGGGAACACCACCTCGACGTGGAGAAGGGGGAGCTGGGTATTTTAGCTAGACACCACGGCGAGGTGGCGACGTGACCGTAAGGGGCTTCTGTTCTAGGGACAGCCACCCCATCTCCGGGAAAGGTAGATGTCCACGAAGATGCTGTAAAGATCCTTCAAGAAGATTTTTACCTGAAGGGGTAAGTGACGAGGCCTGCCCAAGGGGACCTCAAGACGGACCATGAGTGGAAGACTTGGACATACGCGAAGGGTCGAGAGAAGGACGCGAAGGGTCAGGTGCTTCGAATGCATCTCAAGCAAGGAGAATCCTCGGGACTTATACCGAAGGGTGGCGGAGGATGTCTCATCGAGGGATTCACGAAGACCCTTCGGAAAGACCGAGAGTGATCTTTGACAAGTTTAGGGCCAGAAGACGAAGACCCCACGACAGCCTATGACAAGAACGAATCAAATCAAATTAAATCAAATCAACAACTTTGTCAGAGTATGCCCCCCAAGGGCATGTTAGGGAGCAGCATAACGTAGATTGTAAGAAAGCTAGTCTAGCCGTTAATCGTAGGATCAACGATCCAGAGATCAGGGCAATCTGGGTATTCCCCATAGGCCAGGGTACTTTGGGTATTTCCCATGCATGTAAACCCTGATCCTAAAGTTGTATAAATTAATAAGCTCATCAATGAAAGAGGGCAAGCATTCTGATCATACACATTAGCACTAGTTTATTCACTGAGCGCTCTGCTCTCTCACCACCACTTCTCTCGGCGTCCTCTCTAGCACCGGGGAGGGGCGCTGATCCTCACCGTCGGCGGGATTTCCCGGTGACAGTAAGATTGTCTTAGTATCAAATATGCAATTAATTAGAGTGTAAATATTGGATTCGGGTAGTCTCATTCATGTGACACACAAAAGAAAGAAAGTGATTCGCTTCGTACAGGGTGATGATTTTCGATCGGTCTACTTGGGAAGTGTCAAGACCCCAGATTTAGACAATTTGGTGTTCCACATGTTACACTGGTCCAGAATGAATTCAAGTGCACATAAGTGACTTCATCAATATATATCATTACAATGCTTCGAAAAGAACAACAATAATTATTGAATAAACCTTACAAAGAAGATCCGATGCCATGTAGGGCTCAATAAATAAATCTATCAAAGTACTTATTGCAGCATAGTAAAATAATAATACTAGTAGGGATAAACGAAGAGATGTCTCATCATGAGCCATAGGCTTGTGACTGGTAAGCATGTCGATCTACTCACCATTTTGAATGAACTTCTCGAATAGCGGTGAGGATTCTTCAGTTTCTTATCCTGCTCGTTAGATTAAGCAGCCCACAAATAGAGTTTGCATGAATGAGTATAATGGAATACTCAGCAAATCAAATGTAACAACCCATTTTGGTTTGCAAATAACATGAATGAGTTTGCCACCAGTTCCTCGGCGAAGGTTTGCTGGAGTTCGGCCGAATAACCAGACAAACCTGTCGTCTAGCTGATGTCACCCCAACGCCAGCCATGAGACAGAGTCGCTGACATGTGGGACCCATGCTAACAATGTTTAGCATTTAAATCTCCCATGCTTATCCCTAATAGTAACTAACATGAGGGCCCATGACCCCACCTGTCACTATTAGTGGAGCCGTATTTCTAGTTTACGCCTTTTGTCTATGGGCCTTGGTCTAGCCGTTTGCCCTCACGGATCGAACTGCCCCTAGGTCACACAGTGTTAGATTCAGCTCATTCCTGTTTAGAAATTTCCAGCCTTTTCCTATTTTAATAATTCTAGAAAGTATAAATAATTTTCTAAAAATAGTAAAACAAAAATATTGAAAAATTTATGATAAATACTAGACACCAGGCTAGATTTAATAAAATTATAACCTTGCCCAGTAACCTATTTCTTGCCCCTGTAAAATAACAGTAACTCTAGTTTAGCTTTTTTTGAAAAATATAATATAATCCTTTTAGTTTAACTAAATTAATATATGGTTTCCAAAAATCGTGATAAAATTCCATAAAATACTAGATGTAGTACTGGACCTAGCAAATTTCTTTTAGCATTTTTAAATAAATTTTTGTGCTTTGGATATTTAATAGAGGATGTTTAGACCTTTTGCCTTGAGTATTATTATTGCTAGAAATCTGTTTGGTTTATTTAAAATACTTATTGAACTCTGAAAATTTCAAAATTTTCATATAAACTTTTTTGACACAAGAACAACTTGAGAAAAATGTTTAACCTAATTAACCTCTTGTAAAATTTAGCAAAATAAAAGAAAACCCCTAAAGGCTTTATGGAATTAATATTTTGATACATTAATAATTTTCAAAAATTATTTTTCAGTAAGGGTATATGTACTTAAGGGTATTTAAAACATGGTCATAGTATCATGCGTTGACATGTAGGATCTATATATCAATATTAGTATTTATTTCGTGCTTCCATGCACCATTTCTTTTTGTATATGTTTATGCATCGTGCTTATTTTTCCCGATTAGACATTGAGGATCCAGAAGGAAGATTTGAAGACACAGAAGAAGTGTACCACGCCTCAGGACAAAGCAAGTTAACATCTTTAGTTCATATCTTACCCAGTTTTACTTAAATTATTTTGATTCAACCTAGAAAATTGCATTCTCTATGATTTGTGGAAATACCTAACTCTTAGTCATGTTATACACATGCTATGACCCTTGACAAGTTTAATTACCTTCTATGATTGCCTTGAATATCATGCTATGACTGTCTTGATAATCATATCCCTTATTTGCCACCAATAAATAAGCAAAACTGTTGGACTCATAGCTCATAGTACTTGGGTAAAAACTTGCTTATACATGCTTATATCTAATCAATGATTTGTTTCAGGGTGTAACTACCCCCGAATGGTGAATAATAGCTCACCACTATAACTACTCTTACTATATATATATATATTATGAATTGGCATATAAGCTGGTATGGGATAAAGGTTTGTGTCGGGTGGTCTTAAAATGTAAACCAGTTGAGCTATGGTGCACACACGGGTGGAGACCCGATGATTATGCTGGTTGTCTAGAGTGGATCTAGACTTCAAGGTTGAGGACATGTTGAGATTGAGGCAGGGAGCGGAGTGTAGGATCTCCTACTCTCTGGCCATGAGAAGCGGCACTAGAAGGGGTCCCTTGTTTATGAATTAGTGTTGGATGCATCTGACACAATGCGTGGCCATTACATGGTAGTGCGGGTGTGGAGTCTAGTGGCATGCTTCGAAGAGACCCTGGATGATACTCTAGCCTAAGTTGTAGGTAGAAGGGCAAGGTGATCTAGATCATGCACTCGCTGGATAGGCAATCTATAAGCGATGGTCCACAACGGGATTGCCAAATCCTGAAATATGATGATGGGTGAAAGGAGAAAGAACAGGAAATGAGGTTCCAGCTTATTGTAGCGTTTGGTCTAGTCGTACTAGGGGATGGTACATGGGTAGTCAGGATGGGATAAATGGGTTTCTAGAGAACACAACTCTTTTGAACCATGATTTAAAATTGGCTAAGTCATACGTTTGTCCAACTGGCTTTATGCAAATAAACGAACCGTAGCCTTCCCTTGGAGCCATTATCATTACTTGCATTAGGAGGGTGTTAATTCATAAGTGTGGTTTGATTGCACACTTACTCTCGCACTTACTCACTCTTTAGATGAAAAGCATCCTAAAGACCCCTATGCATGCCTTGAAGATGAAGATTCAGGTTACGATGGCCAAGAAGGAGTTTAGGACATTCCCTCCAGTCACTCGCAAGATTGCATAGCCGTTGGATAACCTTTTGCTATTTCTAAGACTTCCGCATTTTACTCTGAACCATCTTTTGTACTATATTAAATATTTGACCTGGTTAGCCACTACTGTAAAACAATTCATCGAAAGACATTATTTTCGCTAATTATCCATTTCAGTCTATATGATTTTATACTTTATGATCCAACTATGTAATGGTGTGCACTAGCCTACCGATCCAAAGACTAGTGCAGGAATCCTTCGTGAACCTCAAAACTAAGGGCTAGCAAAGCTTGTACCAGAGCATATGGCTGTAGGAACCGTCGACTTTGGCTCTTAGTCAGAGACCACATATTTGAAACTTAAAACTGAGTTTTTAGCATCAATTCTAAGGCAAAAATTATATGATTCTTACTCGCCCTCTATTTTTGACAATTTTGTCACTTACCTCTTTTCCTCAAAATTTTGTTTTGTAGATGGCACATCCCAGGTTTTCTGACGAGCGCTCGACTTTCGGCTTCATTGAAGGAGCCAGGGGAGAGTATGTTCGAGACCTTCGTCAGCTTGCTCGGCACCTTGGGTTCAATGAACTTCCTCGCTACTTCTGGAGGATGGTCCGGACTCTTCCTCGTCCCGCCTTCATCGTTGAGGTCCGCATCTATTTCGAGCCCTACTGGACAATCGCCTATAGCATCAGGATAAAGACTGTCGGGACCCGCAAAACGGAGTCGAGTCCCTTCTGTGCTTTACCTGTACTAGTCCCTAGATCAAGTAGCTAATGCACACAGATTCTAGATCTTTGGATCATTGCCATTACAGTTTGAACAAATGTTACATTAGAGTGCGTTACAAGGCCCTAAATCAGAGTACAAAAATTCAGGCACGTAGGCCTTACACTGCGGAAGTCTTAAATAACCAAAGTAAACTCTAAGTGAAACTCCAAAACATTCCCACAGGCAAGACTGAAGGAAATGCATCCTAGACGTCAGAGTGATCTTCGTCTTGAACTTCGGCAGTAAAACCTTCACCTTGGTACATCTCCTCCTCGGGATACCATTGCTGATCACAACCTGCTCGTTGGAATGAGCAGCCCCGCATAAAAGGCGAGGGTGAGTATACTTTATACTCAACAAGCAAGGCTCACTATATGCAAGTAAGACTTAACAAAGGAAGGGTAAGAGTTTATCTTGCATAAAGCCAGTTTTGCATGTTTTTCCTAATATTTTACAAAATAATTTGAAATATGTTCAAAGAAACAAATATTTGAATCAGTCCTTTCAAAATTCTGGCCTCAACTAGTTTTGCCCAAACCTGGGTATTCACGGCACCCACCGTGCGCACACCCTCATCGTTCACAGCACCTACTGTGAGGGGGAAAACCAAAATACACGACTGCAATCGTGGTTTTCCTTTAAAACATCGTTTTGAAAACAAATAGATAAGAAATACCAATGATGTAGGTCTCCATCGTCCGTCCTTGACCGTGGACACGGCTATCATGATAGTTTTACACTCTGCAGAGGTTGCACGCTTTACCCATAAGACATGACTCTCTCCCGTCAGAGATCATCACTATAAGGCCTTTGACCAACTAGCTCTTAGCTTGGCATCCCCTTTAAGGATTCCACCGCAGCGCTGCTAACCTCAGTTGGCTAAAGCCCCCTCTTGAGCCAATAGGTTGAAGATGCGGTAACCCTGCCTTACTCCACCACACGGAGTGTCCAATCTAAAAGTTCGAAGGTTACTCAGCCAGGACTCGCCTATACAGGCACTTATGGTCGCACTGTTGTACTTAGCTCATCTACCTCAAGGAATCGGTCCTTAGGGATCAGGGTTTGCAACCATCCACCTCAATCAGGTTTGCAAAATATTTTTTCCGATAGCACCTACTATCAACTAGCCCATTTACAAATAAATGACAACACCAATTGTCCTTTTAAAATCACATGGTTAAATTGACAATTGATGGTATCAAGCATATGATTATATGGTCTACAACGAGCATTACTAAGCACGAGCAAAACCTATACAAAGGTATGGCGATACATAGTAAAATTAATAACCTATGGCAGCAAGGATATTTTGTTAGAATTAATTGTTAATGGGAATTTAGCTAAGCAACTAGGTAATTAGCATTTTTTATTTTAAACATACATGCTTGTGTTCAAACTCTACAAAAACATGTTTGCAAAACATGGGTTTAGAGGGTTCAGTACTTGCTTTGATCAACACAGTGGGAAAGGTCCTCCGCTGCATTGGAATTGAGACCTTCAGCGTTCAGATCTAACGCAATGAAAATAAAATAATAAATACAATGCAAAAGAAATAACAGAAATTACATGTGTGTAAATGCATATGAAAAATTACAGAACAGTAGGTTTTAATTTTCTATACATTCTAAAATTTATTTCATAATTTTAGGAGCTATATAATTAAAGATATGAAAAATAACAAATTACACTGTTTAATAAATTAGGAAACTAATTTTTGGAATGAGCCATAGGACAAGGCCCACGGTGGCGCAACCAGCTCGGCTGGTTCAAGACGCAGCTTGGGCACGCCCAATCTGGCAAAGACGACCGCAGGGCGGACGCCCAAGGCGCGGAGGCGGGCCGGGCGTGGATCGCACGAGGCACGGCCCAATGGTGTGGCCTGGCTCGAGGCTGACAAGTGGGGCCCACATGTCGGCGACCCAAAACAGGGGAACACGGCGGCGGCGACGGTGCTCCAACGGGGTTCAATGGTGGGGAAGCAGCAGCGAAGGGAAAGGGAGATGCGGCGGTCCCGCCGGTAGGGTCAGCTGTGACACCCAAAGGAATAAATAAATATATAAATAAATAAATAAACAAATTTTGCTTATATCTCAACAAACAAAATATATTTTTAGTTTTATTTAAGAAACAACTATAATATTTCATGGACAAGTAAATTCAATCCTAAAAATAACTTTATTAATTTACATTCTAAAATTACTTGCTTAAACCTAAAATTACATTTACTTAAAATTTTAATCTTTCCTAAAATTAATATTAGAAGAAAGAGTATACTTTTCTTCCTTTCTTCCGTTCTCATCCATTTAGTATATTAAAAAGAAACAACTTAATTCCAAATTACAGATATTTACATATTCACCTTCACATAAAATAATAAATACAAGAAAAATTCCAACTTTCTTCCTTTCCTTCCGTTCTTATCCTCTTCATGATTGATTTCCGTCCGTTCTTATCCTCTTCATCATTCCTATTCATGATTCTTCATGATTAGCCCCGCCCTACGTGGCCTGCTTGCACGCAGCCTCACAGCCACCTACACGTACGGAGCAGTGTGAACCTGCAAAACCAAGCCTCAATTTCCCCAAAATCAATCGAGACAGCCCCAAAACCCCAGCTATCTCCAATCCCCAATTTCTCTTCCTCATCAGCATCCACAAACCACACCTCGCAATTCCTCTCGTTGGCAACAACACAGAGAAGGACTGGAGTGTCCTCGTCGCCGTTCCATCGAGGTAACCACCGCAGCTTTGTGCCGCCTCCTCCTAGGCCACCTGCGCCGTCGCCGTTGGCGCTGCCTTGTACCCTGTAGCCGCGCCGTCGCCGTTGGCCACCCCTTTGCTGCAGTGGCGGATCTAGAATTTTAAGTTAAGGTATGCCGAACAGCGGAGTTAATACTATAATATACAATTCGGTAAAATCCAATGAACAATTCGGTAAGCAACTATAAATGTTGTCGAGAAATTCAGTATACTAGTATAAAATAACTAGAAACATGATAACATAAGTATAAATTACAATATAAATAGTTCGAACATTTTAAGTATGAACTATGCATAAAAGAAGCTTACGCACCTACAATAGTTCAAAGAATATATTATTACTTCTTGTCCTTCTCCGTTCCTCTTCAAAGAATACAATATTACGCACCATCGGGTCGTCGGGAGACGGGAGTGAGTCGATGGCCGAGTTAGGTGCGCGCCGGTGAGGCAGTGATCCGCACCGTCGAGAGACGCCGAGACGGGAGCGAGTCGATCTGTCGATGGCCGAGTAGCCGACGACGGCGCGGGCTATGTGATCGGCGGACCGCGGACGGCGCGGGCAGCGGGCTACATGAGTATACGTGTACATGATCGGCGGACCACGGACGGCGCGGGCTACGTGTATGTGATCGGTGGACGGGCAGGATGGCTGCTCTGGGCTACGTGATCGGCGGACGGCGCGTCGGCCGCGACGACACGCAAATACAACCGAAACGTGGCGCCGGTCGTGTATATGGATTGTATTGCCATTTGGGCCGTATACGACAGTGTATTTGTATACGGGCTGCAGGGTATACCATGGCCCACCCGGCATACCCTATAGATCCGCCCCTGCCTCGCTGGACGCGTTGCCTCCTAGTGCCGTGAGCTGCCTCGTTGACTGCTGCTGAAGCTACATCCCCGCCGGCCTAGTGTCGCCGACCAAGCCGCCGGTCCCTTGGCCCAAACAGTGCGCCGCCGTGTTGCCGCCGGAGCCTCCTCCTCCCTTGCGTCGCGCCGCCAGCCCCAGCCAGCGCCACCGAGCCGTCGCCGCTTGCCAGTAGCCGGCCACCGAGCCGCCACCGCCGCCGCTCCCCACATCGCACCACTGCCGCCGCCTTGACGCAGCCTCCCAGCGCCCTAGGCCCAAGATCGCCACGCACCGCTGGCCCGAGCCGACCCCGCCAGGGCCAAGATCGCTGCTCACAGCGTGCCGCCTGTCGCCAGCGCCTCGCCGCCAGACCCACCGCCTAGTTCCTCCTCCCGCCCCCATGCAGCAGCCAAGAGCCCGCCAGAGCAGCCGCCGCTTGCCAGCCGGTCATCCTCGCCGAGTCAAGCGCCAGTTTGCCGCCGAGCCCTACCCCCCGGCCAACCCCTCCTTCCTCCCTCCTCCCTCCTCTCCATTTCCTCTCTATCTTCCTTTCTTACTCCTCCTTTCGAAAACCTCTCTAAATTTTTCCCCACACTTATTCTTATCCGGTGGAGATAAACCAGGATTGGGTCAGCTAGACTGTGCAGTGGGCCCCAGCTACAGTAACTTTCTCAATTTCCCCATTTTCAGCAAATAACAATCCTTCTCAACTTCGCTCCGGATTCGTCCGATCTCCGATTCCAGCGATTCAAATTTCCAAAAATCCAAAAAAATCGTATCTATCTTCTGTAATTTTTGTATAATTTTTAAAATTATATTGCTATATATGTTATTTATTGGTTGTATTTTCTTGTTTTGCGTGTGATAGATCGTTTGGACGCCGAAGGGGAATTTCTTGACATCGCCGACGCACCGCCGGAGTCCGACTACTTCGAAGGCAAGTCTTTCCTCTAGAATCCTAATTTTGTAGATTTATCCAAAATTGCTATATGGATTAAAAGCGCGTATGTTGGATAGCGTCACTTAGTGCATGTACCGTCCGATATATGCAACCACCGACACACCTTTGACCCTAGTATAATGTATGGTAGTAATACTCACTCTTTTTATATACTAGATGCTTAGAGATGCTCAGATAGGTTATCGGGGATCCGATTCCACACAATACACATACGATAATAGAGTTGATATTTTGGTTTATGGTGGGATTTGGTTTATTCACCATTAATTAAAATTTGACCAACTAATGAATGGGATCGGGAGCAGATGGATTGTAAGGTGGGTGCATGTGAGCACGAGTATTGGGTTTGTGTTAGTTGCCGCTCCGAGACTAAGGACCGATGATTGTGACACACTTAACTGAGATAAACCCGTGCGACCGCAAGCCTGGTATGGGACGGGCCTAATCTAAAGGAAAAGAAATGTTAGGATTACTCACTGTCCTTGCACGGTGGATGAATTGAGAAGTACAGAGTTGAGAATTGAGATTTGAGAATTGAGAAACATCACCGGGGTATTGCCAGAGACTTGTGTCAAGATTTCTCTGGTACTGTGGTGAAGCGTGCACGACCGCAGTTAAGCCCGAGGTTAATTTTCTGGAGGGTTTTGTTATAATATCCTTCGACGGGAGGATATCGTATCTTGCGGGTAAAGCGTACAACCTCTGCAGAGTAAACCCATTTAAATGGCGAGCTCCCGGTTAAAGAGCGTCTCAGCAGTCTTTCGCAACGTAGCATCACCATTCTTAATATGACATGGGTAAGGTTATTCCGACGTGTGTGCCGTTGCTAGATGAGAATTATAAATTTGCTATAGGAGAATTGAGAATTGAGAGATAAGAAATGAGCTTATGAGCTGACATATGAGAATTGAGATTGAGATTTGAGTATTGAGAACTTGAGATCTGAGGATGGAAATTTTATGATGTTATTGTTGATTATGAGAATTTATACTTATTTGTATATTTTTCCTAAATGCTTTTACAATTCTAGGTAAAGTGTTTTTATGCAAATTAACCATCAGCTTTCTAGGATGAGCCTTAACCTGGCATTTTCTAGAAAGGACTTGCTAGCAGTAATATGCTAACCCTGCTTGTTATGCGGGGCTGCTCATTCCAACGAGCAGATTCTGATCCCTAGTGTACTACCCGGAAAGCGGAGAACTTGAAAACGATGACTATACCAACGCCTAGGACACTACTGCAGCTTGCTTGTGGGTTGATTGTTGTATTTTGTCTCATCCATTTGGAGTTATGGAAGACTGTAAAGACTTCCACTGCATGTTAGAATTCCGCTGTTTAAGGCCTTCGTGCTAGTTAGCATACTCTGATGTAATTATTATTCGAATTTGTAACGGCAATGATCCAAAACTCTGGAATCTGTGTGTACTAGCTACTGATCCAAGGACTAGTACAGGTAATGCACAGAAGGGGCCCGACTCCGTTTGGGAGGGTCCCGACATCAGCCCACCAGCCCGGTGACGGCAATGATGGCAGCGTCAGTCGTGGAGGCAGAACGTGGTGGCGTGCAGCGGCGTGGCCAACCGGTGGCGAGGGAAGGACGGCCACGGGGTGGGGGAGACAGGTGATGGTACGGGGAAGCCTAGGGTGGTAGTCCTGAGGGGTGGCAATGGGTAGCGTGGCCTGGTGGCGTTGCCGGCCATTGTGGCGACTCTCCGGTGAATGGACGGCTCGGCCGAGGCATGGGGAAGGAGCAGTGGAACCTATGGAGTAAGAGGGAGACATGGGGATGGTAGGGGAGGAGACAAACTTGAGTCTTACCGCTCGAAACCGATGATTTTGACGAACATGCGCAGTGGTAGATTCCAGTGAGATCTTCGGCGATCCAATTAATCGCGCTCAGTCGACGATTCTCTGAGCTCTTTATTAGGATGGATTCACGACGAAGATAGCAAGGAAGTCCTTGGACGGCTTGATGAAATTCACAACGAGGCAGCGCTGAGACGAGGTGAAGTAGATGCGGCCAAGAATTGAGATGCAGTAGTTCGGGGTTCGATTCCCAGAGCTCCGATCATCGGATTTGGGAGTTCCTAGGCAAAATAGAATCGTGAGGAAGAACTATAGTCGTTTCTAGAGGGTTTTTGGAATGGATGCTTACCCTGGTCGTAGCTGAAGAAAACGAAAAGAGGAAGAGAGTGCTCGGGAGGAGGGGTTTTATATGGGGTTGGTCGATCAGGGATCGAAATTCTAGGGAAGAGGAATCCCCCTTGAACATGGGGATCAATTCCATTAAGGAGGTGAATGATTTGGGGAGGATTCCATAAGGAGGAGGGGAGGAAGGTTCCCCCTGCGCCTGGACAAGAGGAACTCGAGGGGAATTCGGCGAGGGAAGAAAGGAAAGGAAGAAAGGAGGGAGAGGAAGAGGAAAGAGAAAAAGAAAAGGAAAAAAAAATAAAAGGTGGGGTCCACTAGTAAGGGAGAGATAAAATAGAAAAATAAAATCAAATAATTTATTACCTAAACTTCAAAATATAGATAAATAATTATTTAAATATTAAAATGCAAAATAGTATTTAACAAGTGTAAAATTGATAAAATTAATATTAACACTTTATTTTGCATATTACACCTTTTTGCAATATTTAAATATAATATTACACTGGCAATTAGATTTCAGAAAATTTTATTTTACAAAGCTTTTTAATAAGGAACATACTCATTTTTAAATATTTTATATTTTCAAAATTTTTATGCCATGCAGTGCTTATGAATTTAGTTTTGAAAATGAGTATATTACAAACATTCCGCGAGTATGCGATCAGCAACGCTGCCATGACAACACTTCGCTAGCTCCGCTACCACTACAATGATGACCTCATCAAGGAGCCTTTCTAGTACGCCCCGGATGGACTTCATCGCAAGCTCCCATCTTTGGAGGACCTCACCCTAGGAGCAGATCCCTGGCTAGTCTACATGGCCCATCTCGGTGAGGGAGGCGAGCATAGCAGCCAAGAAACCTTGGAGGAGATCATCATCCTCCAATCTTCGCTTCACGATGCCGACAATAACCTGAGGAGATCCCATCGCCGAGCTTTCCACCTTTGGACCAGTCTGGGTGCCTGCCACTTCCTTCTGGGGACAACCTTTTTGTAGCTGACGTATCCTCCCTCTTTCTGGAGGACTATCTCAACACCCCCAGTAGGTTTTATGAGGGATTTCCACCCTTCCACTACTCCCATCACCCTCGATAGTCTTCTTAGTGGTGCCTGACTGTTGCCCGAGGACTTTGTAGTGTCCTGTGGGCACGAGCCCCAGAGATTTGTATCCCATAACCTGGAATGGTGATTTATAACCTATGTATTGTTGCTATCACCTCAGACGAGATTTCAAGAATTTCTTGAGATTAGTATTAACTTGTGCTGCTTCTGAGTTTTTGACTCTTGCTTCTTATTGGATTTGGTTGTTTCTTGCATGCATGCATTCTAGTGGTGAGGTTAATATCCTTTCCTTTGTCGATCAACTTGTAGATGATTAGTGGTCGGGGTACTGGCCGTAGCCAAGGTGCTGGCGCTAGCCCTGATCGCCGAGGCCGAGGCCACGGAAATTTGCCCCCACCACTTGTAAGCAACCCCATGCTAGCCCAAGTTCGGGTGTACCAAGCTCAGTTGCTTGGTGCAATCCTAACCTACCAGTAGCAAGCCAGCAACCGTCAAAGTTCCATGTTGGGAGAGTTTCCTCGGGCCAAGCCGCTTACTTTCTCTCATGCAGCAGAGCCTATAGACGCAGAAGACTGGCTTAGGCTCATCAAGAGAAAACTTGAGCTAGTACGATGCCTAGAGTCAGACAAGGTCCTCTTCACAACCCATTAGCTAGAAGGTGCTGCCACCGATTGGTGGGAGACTTATGTCGCCACTAGATCAAAAAGTGTGCAAGAACTAAGTCAGGAAGAGTCATATCATGACGACGATCAAGAAGATCAAGATAGGACTCCTGAACCGCAAGATTAGGCAGCCGCCAATGTTGTCAATGAACATTTGGCTGAAGAAGAAACCCCAGGTCAGAATATCCCCTGGGAGGAATTTGAAGCAGTCTTCAGAGCCAACTATATCCCATGAGGGATAATAAGAATTAAGAAGAACGAGTTCCATAACCCCAAGCAAGGGTCCATGACGGTCAACGAGTACCTCACTCTCTTCAACCAGTTGGCCCGGAATCCTACCGAAGATATAGGGGACGAAGCGAAAAAGATTGACCAGTTTCTAGAAGGAATGCTACCCAGCTTCCAGTCCCAACTCATTCGCCACGACTTCATGGATTTTCAACACATGGTCAACAAGGCCTTGATCCTAGAGAATGAGGTGAAAGAGTTTGAAGTCAGCCGAAATAGGAAGCTAGCAACCCAAGGTGGATCAGGTGCTAGTCGTGTCAGTAACTTCCAGCCTGCCAATCAACGACAACCCTTGTCCAACCACCAGACGTGTTTCCAGGCTTCCTCGAATCAATAGGATGGAAGCCAAAATACCACCTTCCACTCTAGGGGACCCTCACTACCTCAAGCAGGTACTCAAAGGACCATCCCTAGGAGCAACGGCAGGACATCAGTGTAGGGGAACAGGTCGATTACGCTAGCTCAATTTCAACAATTTTCTACCGCGATCACCCAAGATAACATGCAAGTAGCGGATCACATATCGTTACCTTTGATGTGCAAATGCAGTGGAAGGAAAGTTGGGGAAGCTGATCCCAACTTAGCACGTGTCGTGGTACTAGAAGTAGCCAATCGTTCCAAGCCGATGGCGTCCTTAGCCGATCACCGCAGCGGCAGCGTCACAGGTACTACCGTAGCGGACGTAGTCGTTCTCACCGAACCGATCACCTCCTCCGTCATCACTAGTCGATATCGACTTCGCAAGTCGATGGTCGATTAGCATATCGTCACCGCCAGTCAATAGTCATCACTAGCCGATCGATGTCTAGCCAATCAGCATTGCACTAACCGCAGCAACGCCACTACATTATCCACACGTCTAGGGACGGAACGCTGATCGGCGATGTGCTAGCACCGCACGCATCAGCTAGCGTTTCTGGGAGGTCCGAAGGGCACATCGGCTAGGGCTTTAGTGGCAAAGCTGATAGCTCTTGGATAGGTGTTATCTCTTATCGTGCCACCCCCTTCGAACTCCTCTTATATAGCCGAACCAGCAGACTTCTATGTTAGAAGTCGACTAGGACTCGTAGCTGATTAGAACTCCAAGTCGATGTAGCCGATTATTACTCTAATCCAACATTGATAACGACTCTAATCCCAGACGTGGATTAGTATCCACGAAACCCACTATTTCCAACCCGTTAAGTGTATGACCCATTAGGTCCATGCACATTCGGTTATGGCCACGAAAACCCTTTTCTGAACCACAGGTCAATAGTGGTTCCTAGCAGGACATATTGACTCCCGAATGCACATAATGATCATATCGACTAAACCTTGAGTCAGGGACATGCTTCAGCTGCCACAAGCCAAGGCATTATGCCACCCAATGCCTAGATAAGTCGGCAACCCCGGCTAGAGTCGACACCAACTGCACTCCATGTTTTGATTAGCACATGTTTTGATTGATGGTATTGTTTCACATACCATAGATATGGAGATATCGAATCAATAATGTGGACACATGTTAGAGAACATGGATGGTTGGATTGACTTGCTCCGAGACGCTGTTGAGATTGTTATCTACAAAGTGCCATCAGCATATAGTCTCGAGTGGTACATCTATATGGTCCTTAGACCTGAGATCATCATGGAGACCCAGCTTGTGGAGTCGTATGCTTTGGTGTTATTAAACGCTACACCGTAACAGTGTAGTTATAAAGATAACTACCGGGTATGCCATGAAGCATGGCGTAGGGATGTGATTGATCAAGATGAAATTTGTCCCTCCTCGATAACGGGAGAGATATCTCTGGGCCCCTCGGTGTGGATGGATAAGGAAAGCGCACGGCCGTACTGATATGATTAAAGAGTTAATCATGATATTTATATCCATCACATTGACGAGTGAATGATCGAGCTATCACAAGGGTGGTACATATATCGCCTTGAGCTTGATTGATATCGTGTGGCAAAAGGATCGGTATGTTGAATGTATCAGGGTTCAGCCGATGAGATCATTTTATTCATTCGGGGGTTAATATGTATTGCTAGGTGCCGCTATTGATCTGTGGATTGGAAAGGAACTTTCCGGATCCACGACTGACTTGCACATGAACCTAACGGGTCACACACTTAACGGGTTGGAACATATCTAGTGGATTTGATCTATTAAGAGAAGGGTTTGCACGTGGATATGATCCGCATAGAAATTGGAGTCCTAGTGGGCCTCGACTTGAGCCCGCTAGCACGTCCATAAAAGGGGAGGCCTGGGGCAGCGCCGTGGTGGATAGACGAGCTCTCACCAAGCCCTAGCCGCCGTGCCCCTCCCGCTCCCCAGAAACCCTAGCCGTGCGGCGAGGTGCTATCACACCTCGCATGATGTTCCTGCTCGGTACATGTGGATACCGGTAGAAGCGCTGCAGTACACGGACGAGCTATTCGGTTGGATCTTCGCCCACCACTCGGCGATCAATCCGACCAGTTCGGTGACCAGTCCGACCACTCGGCGACCAGTCTGACCAGTCCGACGACCACTTCGACCACTCGGCGACCAGTCCGACCACTCACCGACCGCTCGGCGATCAGTTGGACTAGTCGGCGAACTGCTCCGAGCACTTGGCGACCAGTTGGCAAGCACGACGTGTGCTCCTCGGATCTGATCAGGATGTGTACGACTACTTCCACGACGCGTGCGCATCTGCTTCTGCTGCATCAGCGCGTCAAGGGTAACGATCTGTGATCCCCTACTTACATGTGATCTTGGGTGTTCGCGATAGAAAATTTTCGATTTGTGCTTGCGTAGCCTACCCGTTCCCTAACACAATGGTCGTGGAGGATATCCTGGATCAGTTGCTAGGTCGACCTGCCAACCCTTGGAAGAGGCCGACTCAATCACATCACCACCACTAAAGCAAAAGATGCGCCTGAAGTATTAGTGGGTATTTTCGCCATTAACCTCTACCCAATTCCGATGCATTACATTCTTTCATTTTAGAAATTTGTGCGGGCAAACTTACCCTTCAGACTTGTCCACTAAATAAGGCCCTAATCATAAGGTCACCCGGAGATGTCCTAATGACCACGAAAGCGAGCCTTGGAGTAGAAATAACTATGGAAAGGGTAGGATTGAAGTTCAACCTTATGGTCTTGCTCTACCCCGAGTTAGATGTCATCATAGGCATGGACTAGCTAACCCGTTACAATGGGGTGTTAGATTGTGCCATTCTAGAAGTGCGGCTCATCAGAACCCTGGGTCACAAAGAGATATGGAAGGTTGAGAAGCCTTTTATGTAGGGGTTTTAACCTTTGGTCCCTAAAGAAAGAGGACTCAGCTAGGGTGACAATCGTCAATGAGTATATGGATGTCTTCCCTGAAGAACTACCAGGACTGCCACCAGCCTGAGAAATGGAGTTTGTCATAGTGTTGCTTTCAGGCACTGCCCCTATCTACAAACTTTATTTCAAGATGAACCCAACAGAGCTTGCTAAACATAAGGAGACCATTCTTGAGGAAGCACATGAGTCCCACTACTCGATACATCTAGGAAGTAGCCAATTCTGGTGGCCAAGAATGAAACGTGAGATAGCCGAGTACGTAGCTTGTTGCCATGTATGCCAACAAGTCAAGGCACAATTCTGGTGGCCAAGAATGAAATGTGAGATAGCCGAGTACGTAGCTTGTTGCCATGTATGCCAACAAGTCAAGCCACAATTCTGGTGGCCAAGAATGAAACGTGAGATAGCCGAGTACGTAGCTTGTTGCCATGTATGCCAACAAGTCAAGGCAGAACATCAACGTTCAGCAGGACTCCTTCAACCTTTAAAGGTACCATAGTGGAAGTAGGAAGAAATCACCATGGATTTCATGCTAGGAATCCCTTGTACCAAGGCCAGGTATGACTCCATATAGGGTCATAGTTGACCGCTTAACCAAGGTCGCCCATTTCATACTAGTCGAGACGACCTACAAAGGAGAGACGTTAGTCGAGCTATACATGGCCAAGATAGGGTGCCTGCATGGAGTACCACAAAGGATCGTCTCAGAACAAGGATCTCAGTTCACCTCCCATTTTTGGAAAAAGCTCCATAGTGCCATAGGCACTAGCCTGTCCTTTAGTACTGCTTTCCACCCTAGACAGATAGGCAAATTGAGAGAGTCAATCAAGTCTTGGAGGACATGTTGAGAGCTTGTGCCCTAGATTTTTCAATGGATTGGGAGAAATGGCTTCGTTATGTAGAATTCTCCTATAACAACAACAAGCTAGATGTCACCGTTTGAAGCTCTGTATGGATGCAGATGCAAGACATCCCTTAGTTCTTCAGAAAATAAAGTGTTTAGAGTGGAGAGTATGAAGGATGCAGAAGAGAAAGTCATATTGATCAGGGAAAGACTACAAGCCGCTCAATCTTGGCAAAAAATCTATGCAGGCAAGCATCGAAGAGACCTCACCTTCGAAGTCGTAGACTATGTCTATCTGAAGGTATCTCCACTTCTGCGAGCTCAAAGGTTCCATCAAAAAGGCAAGCTGGTACCTCGATATATTGGACCCTTTAGATCACTACCAAAAGAGATCAAGTGGCATATGTTGGACCTACCTGCAGAACTCGGAGATGTGCATAACGTGTTCCACATCTCACAATTGAAAAAAATCTCTCTGAGTGCTAGAAGAGTAGATTCCGGTTTCGGAAGAACCCTTAGCCAGCAACCCCAGCTACCCAGCTTATGCACTACGAATCCTGGACACTATGGAAAAGCAGACAAGGAGTAAGACAATCAAGTTGTGCAGAGTTTAGTGGGGCAACCAAACCGGAGGACAAGAAACTTGGGAGCCTGAAAGGCACCTTTGCCAGAACTATCCTTCCCTGTTCTCTAACTAGTCTATATATCTCGAGGTGGAGATCTTTTCTTAGGGGGCATGATTTGTAATAGCCCCTTTTGGGTATCTTTTGAAAATTTAAATTTTAAAATCAAAATTTGAATTTTGCGAATTTACAATTCACCATCTGAAACATTTTTAATTTTAAAAATTTGCAACAAAAATTTATTTAAAAAATTCTCCTAAATATTTTAAATCGCCTTAGTTAGGCTTGGCCTATTTTCCCATCACTTGGCCCATTAACCCAAACCAAACCTAGCCCTAGGCTCAATTTGGCACAGCCCAGCTCTCTCTCTCCCTTCTCTCTCCCCCTCTACCCGAGGAGCAGAGCGCGCGCCCATGCGTGTTGGATGCGCCGGGTGCCATCCCATTGCGCCGTCTGCGCCACCTAGGCCCCGCACGCCTCCCCTTGCCTCTGTCGTCAGCCACGCCGCTCTTGGCTGCCTCATCACCGCTCGGTCGCACCTCGCGCCCCATACCCTCACTTGGCTATAGCACCTCCACCGCACCCAGCATCATTGCTGCGCCACGCCATCCCATTGCCGCTCCTCTCTTGAGGCCCTCACCGCGAGACCTGCCTCTCCCTCCCCGCGGACCCTCCTTCGCCTATTTAAGCCCCCGACTCGGCCCCGTTCCCCTTTCCTTCGCGATTGCCACCGCCAAGCCTGAATTCTCCCCCGTTTGCCTTGCCGCCAACTATGTACGTCGCTGCCTAATTCCTTACGTCCCTAGCTTAAATTCTCTTTAATAGACAAGGTAAATTAAAGTAGTTTGAACTTACCAAAATTCAGGATGTTTCAAAACTGCCCCAAAAATAGAATCTCATCCCCAAGATTCGGGCTGACTAGAGAATAGGTCTAGGTACTGTGCCTTTAGATCCTCGTCCTTCTCCCAAGTTGCTACGCTCTCAGCATCGTTTCTCTGTTGAACTCTGCGAAACCTGATTACCTTGTTGTGAGTAACTCGATCTGACACATCGAAAGTCTTGATAGGCCTTCTTGGTAAGGCAAATCTTCGTACAATTCTAAATTTCCTAGTAGGGTCTCTTCTGACGGTTCCCTTAGACACTTCTTCAATTGCGACACATGAAACACATCATTGATCCCATCCATGGAACTTGGTAACTCCAACTGGTAGCCAATTCACCTCGCCGCTTTAAAAAATCTCATGGTTCAAAGCTTAACTCTCTGCGTCTATTATCAGCATAACTCTTTTGATGAGAATGAGTTGTCGTGAGTCTGTCCCTGACCATAGCCACTTTCTTATCTGCTTCCTGTATAACATCAGGTCAAAAGATAGAGTGTCCTCTAGTCTCCGTCCAAATTAATGGAGTGCAACAAGCACTACCATAAAGTGCTTCAAAAGGTGCCATCTGCAGACTAGTTTGGTTAACTATTGTTGTAGCTAAACTATGCATATGGTAAACTCTTATCCCAACTGTTGGTGTAGGTCAATGCACATGCCCTCAACATATCTTCCAATATCTAAATCACTCTGTCCGTTTGTCCATCTATTTGTCGACGATAAGCTATACTAAAATTCAAATAAATACCCAAAGCCTCGTGTACTTGTTGCCAATATCAAGAGGTAAACTTCATTCCTTGATTAGACATTATCCTCTTGGGTACACCATGCAAACTCATGATTCTGGACATATAGAGTTCTACCAAGCGATCAGTTAGTATATGTCATCTTCATGGGTATGAAATGAGCCGCCTTGGTCAACCAATCCATTAAGATCCATATCGAGTCATACATTAATTACGTCCTTGGTAACTCTATAATGAAATCCGTACCAATCACTTCTCACTTCCATTCAGGTACTTTCAATGGCCGCAAAATCCAGCTAGCCTTTGATGTTCTGCCTTCACTCTCTGGCACACATCACACAAAGCAAAGTATTCCACAACTTTTTGTTTTATACAAGGCCTCCGAAATCTTGTTTTAATTCCAATACATCTTAGTGCTACCTAGATTAATTGAATACCTTGATTCAAGTGCTTCCTTAAGTATCAGGTCCTTCTTGTATCTGATCCTCCAAATCAGGTTTAACCTACATAGCAGCTAAATAACCTAAGGTACTACCTCCAATCTTAGCTTCCTCAATTCATCCTCCAGCTGCAGCAAAGGTTGTGGCCCTCCTTTCTTGTCATGTCTATCCTTTCAACTCAAAGCATTCGCGACTACATTGGCTTTGCCTGGGTGATAATTAATTCACACATCATAATCCTTTATCAGCTCTAGACATAACCTCTGTCTCATGTTGAGTTCTGAGTTGAGTTTTGACTAGGTGGAAATATACTTTAGACTCTTGCGATCTGTGCATATCTCGCACTGCTTTCCAATGAGATAATGTCACCATATATTCATAACATGTACGACAGCTACCAATTCCAAACCATTCGTAGGGTAATTTACCTCTTGTGGCCTCATGTGTAGATGCATATGCCACTATCTCTCTATCCTGCATTGGCACACATGCTAATCCTTGCTTAGAAGCAACCACTCCTACATTGATAATCATGTGTCCCAGGAATTCCACTCTAGACTCCAAAACTCACACTTATTGAACTTCTCATACAACTTGTGCTCTCGCGGCCTCTACAAAACTAGTATCAAAGGTTCTGCATGCTCTTCCTCATTCTTGGAATAAACCTGTCGGGGAAAGTACGCGGTTCACAGGAACATGGCCCATTTACTTGCCCTTGGCCTAGCAGGGAGCCCGTGCGAGCTTCGTAAGTTCGGGCCCGAGCTTAACAAGCTTGCGCCCGAGCTTCCCTACTCTGAAGCCCGGGTCTCTCACCTCTCGAGCTTCTAAAGCCTGGGGCTCAGACCCCAACACAGATTGCACCGTGCCACGCGCAACACGCTGTGGGTCCCACATGTCACAGCGAGTTAAATGCAACCATAGTACCGATGGCACCTGCCACGAGCCGGTGACGGGTTGGTGGCCAGTCGTGTTAGCGGTCAGCTTGCCGCTCGCCCCCATTGAGAAAGACATGTATTGCCGTGTGGTGGTCCGAACACTGATCCTAGCAAGTTAGGAAAACACACCCGAATGTCCGATAGACCTTGCGGATCCGTGCCGAGACCCGCAAAACGGAGTCGAGTCCCTTATGTGCTTTACCTGTACTAGTCCCTGGATCAAGTAGCTAGTACACACAGATTCCAGATCTTTGGATCATTGCCATTACAATTCAAACAAATATTACATCAGAGTGCGTTACAAGGTGCTAAATCAAAGTACAAAATGGAAGTCTTACACAGCCTTACACAGGCCTTACAAGGCGTTACAAAGGCCTTACACAGCGGAAGTCTTAACAGTCTTCCATAACTCCAAATGGAAGAGGCAAAATACAACAATCAATCCCATAAGCGAGCTGTAGTAGCGTCCTAGGCATCAGAGAAATCTTCATCTTGAATTCCGGCAGCGAATCATCTTGGTACATCTCCTCCTCGGGATACCATTGCTCACAACTGCTTGTTGGAATGAGCGGCCCGAGAATAAACTCGAGGTTAGTAATCTTAATTACTTGCAAGACAATGCCTAGATGCTTTGTAGGTTTTAAGGAGGGTTTGGGGTAGCTTTGCATAAAGCTAAGTTTCAAACTTTTAAACCTAGTTTGAGAAAGCGGTTTTGAAATTGACGTTTGAACTTATAATTCTTTCTTTCGGAAAAGACAGCTCCTACTGACTTAACCAGATCATCATGGCACCCACCATGAAGACAACTACGCACATGCAACACCGATTGCAAGGCAATTCCCAAAACAAAGAGAGAGAGAAGAGAGTTTTACAAAACTACAGTGAGGTAGCTTCCGTCGTTCACCCTTAACCATTGAGCAAGGCTTTCATAAAAGTTTACACTCTGTAGTGGTTGTACGTGTCGTAGAGATGGTGTAGGGATGCCCCATTCCTTAGGCTTATCGGGAATAAAATCTGTCAATTAAATGCTAAAGGAGGATAAGGATGATGAGTTGTAAAGGCAAGCCCATGAGCCGTCCAAATTTGTAAATGTGCTAGAATACCCCTGTAAAGAGAGCAGGTAGGAGGACACGATGGGAACGCAGCCTCCTACCTCGCCCATATAACCAGCCCCAAGGGCTCATGTACGGAAGCAGGAAAAAATCCCCAAAATTAATAAAATAAGTCCAATCTTAGCTGACATCTTCTTTTCCAAGGCTCTCTACTACTTGAGATCCCCTTTCCCTGTCCGGTCTAGGCCAACGACAGTGGTGCCGTTCGTGGGGATCCTGGACAAGAAGCCACACGTCGGGGGAGATTCAGCCACCACGATGCTTATCTTCCACGGATTTCACCTCAACGGTCCTTGTCCTTGGCGAATCCGGCCTCCACGAGCCCATCTTCAACAGATCCAACCTCCACGCGCTTATATATGTTGGATCCGGCATCTGCATCAAGTGTTTTCTAGCAAACTCGCCTCCTACGAGCTCAACCCTAGCGGATCTAGCGGCAGTGTGCCTGTCTGTGAAGGATTCAGCCTCTACAGAACACGTCGCTGTCAAATCCGGTGGATCTAAACAAAGAGCGGTGGAACGAAAGGGCCACCAAGTGAGGGGATTGCCAAGCGGAGCAACGGCCAAGTAAAGGGCCACCCAGCGAGGGCAATGGCTGAGCAAAGGGCCTCCAAGTGAAGGAAACGCATGGCGAAACAACGGTGATCAAGGAACCGCCAAGCGAAGCAATCCAATCGGCAAATCGGGCCGTGGCATCCGGCGAAGCAAAACGGCCAATAAGCAAGGTTTTCCTGAGCAAGGCCTCCGAAGCAATACACATTCCAAACCCATGCAACGCCAAAGATAGATGGAAGCGAAGCAGCACATCGAGGGGAGATGCGATCGAACTTCGTCGAGCGAAACAGTGAATCTCAATATTGCTTAGAGGCATACACATACATGAATACATACATGCATTTGTACATGTGCGCATATATCTCCTTGCATCATTATATCTATGAAGAGGTCACAAATCGCACGGGGAAGGCCACGCTAAGTGGTGAATGAAGACCCTGCTAAGGGGAGGACGAGTGCTTGGTGGGCTACGCCTACTCACTCCTGAAGGCCACACTAAGTGGTAATTGAAGACCCCGCTAAGGGGAGGACGAGTGCTTGTAGGTTACGCCTACTCGCTCCTACGCCGAGTGCTTGGTGGGTTACGCCCACTCACTCCTGAAGTCCATGCTAAGTGGTAATTGAAGACCCCGCTAAGGGGAGGACGAGTGCTTGGTGGGTTACGCCCACTCACTCCTGAAGGCCACACTAAGTGGTAATTGAAGACCCCGCTAAGGGGAGGACGAGTGCTTGGTGGGTTACGCCCACTCACACCTGAAGGCCACACTAGGTGGTATTGAAGACCCCGCTAAGGGGAGGACGAGCGCTTGTAGGTTACGCCTACTCGCTCCTACGCCGAGTGTTTGGTGGGTTACGCCCACTCACTCCTGAAGGCCACACTAAGTGGTAATTGAAGACCCCGCTAAGGGGAGGACGAGTGCTTGGTGGGTTACACCCACTCACTCCTGAAGGCCGCACTAAGTGGTAATTGAAGACCCCGCTAAGGGGAGGACGAGCGCTTGTAGGTTACGCCTACTCGCTCCTACGCCGAGTGCTTGGTGGGTTACGCCCACTCACTCCTGAAGGACACACTAAGTGGTAATTGAAGACCCCGCTAAGGGGAGGACGAGTGCTTGGTGGGTTACGCCCACTCACACCTGAAGGCCACACTAGGTGGTATTGAAGACCCCGCTAAGGGGAGGACAAGTGCTTGTAGGTTACGCCTACTCGCTCCTACGTCGAGTGTTTGGTGGGTTACGCCCACTCACTCCTGAAGGCCACACTAAGTGGTAATTGAAGACCCCACTAAGGGGAGGACGAGTGCTTGGTGAGTTACGACCACTCATTCCTATGCCGAGTGCTTGGTGGGTTACGCCCACTCACTCCTAAAGGCCACGCTAAATGGTAATTGAAGATCCCGCTGAGGGGAGGACGAGCGCTTGTAGGTTACGGCTACTCGCTTCTACGTCGAGTGTTTGGTGGGTTAAACTCACTCATTCCTAAAGGCCACGCTAGATGGTAAGGGAAGGCCCTGCCAAAGGGCAAATTATGGTGCTTGCCAGGGAGAAAGGCGAAAGGCGGAGCAATACCACCGCTCCGCGTCCCCTTCGCTAGGGAGTAAGGCGGAGCGATACCATCGCTCTGCGTCCCCTTCTCCAGGGAGTAAGGCGGAGCTTGACCACCGCTCCGCGTCCCCTTCGCCAGGGAGTAAGGCGGAGCAATACCATCGTTCCGCGTCCCCTTCGCCAGGGAGTAAGGCGGAGCATGACCACCGTTCCGTGTCCTCTTCGCTAGGGAGTAAGCGGAGCATGACCATCGCTGCGCGTCCCATTCGCTGCGCGTTCCCTTCGTTAGGGAGCAAAGCACTGCGCCTCCCAAGCCAGGGGGTGAAACACTTCAGGAATCTTATATAAGCTGCTCACCAACTCGAATTTGCCTCGGGGACGACTAATTTCATCTGCTCCCTGCAAACGAGTTCATATTCTAAAACAATTTTATGATTTATACTTGCTTTTGGCCCTTGCCTCGGCGAAGAAGATCGGCAGACTCTCCTTCGCAGGCTTCAGACTAGCTCAGCCTCGCAGGCCTTTGCCTCGGTGAAAAGGATCGGCGGACTCTCCTTCGCAGGCTTCGGACTAGCTCCGCCTCATAGGCCTTTGCCTCGGCGAAGCGGATCAGCGGACTCCCCTTGTAGGCCTCGGACTACCTCGGCCACGTAGGCCTTTGCCTCGGCGAAGAGGATCAGCCGACTCTCCTTGTAGGCCTCGGACTACCTTCGCCTCGTAGGTCTTTGCCTCGGCGAAACGGATCGGCAGACTCTCCTTATAGGCCCTGGACTACCTCCGCCTCGTAGGCCCTTGCCTCGGCGAAGAAGATCACCGGACTCTCCTTCGCATGCTCCGAACTACCTTTGCCTCGTAGGCCCTCGCCTCAGCGGAGCGGATCGACGGACTCTTCTTTATGAAGCTTCGAATCGCCGCCAGCCTCGCAGGCCCAAGCCTCGGCGAGTGCCCCTTCACAAGTGAACTTGAAAATCACGTGAAGGCCATGCCGACTGGCAATTGAAGTACCAAGACGAAAACTATGGCGACACAAAGCAAAGGCAAAGCGACACCAAGGAGTAACGACGAAGCATGCGAAGCAAAGGAAGAGCGGCATAAAGTGAAAGCAAAACCGATCAGATGCTTCACCCTACCAACACCAAACAAGCACTGGGCGAAGCAAAAGCAATGGTAAAAGCAGGGCAATGGGCGCAAGGACAGACAACCCCTACAAACCCATGATGTACAGAAGGGAGTTTGTATCCTTAATGATTTTAGGATTGCCAACCACTTTTGAGCATCACGCCCTTGGAATGTGTAATAAAATTTCAGATGTATTTAACGCAAAAACTACAGATATTGAACACGAAGCTTCGGAGGCTAATGGTTTTCTCCTTCGCGAAGCATCGGATTTAATGGATTTCTCCTTCACGAGCTTCGAAGGCAAATAGACTTCTCCTTCGCTAAAGCATCGGAGGCTAATGGACTTCTCCTTTGCGAAGCCTCGCATTTCAATGGACTTCTCCTTCGCGAAGCTTCAGATTTCAATGGATTTCTCCTTCGCAAGCATGGGAGGCCAACGGACTTCTCCTTCGCAAAGCTTCGGATTTCAATGGTTTTCTCCTTCACGAACCATCGGATTTAATGGATTTCTCCTTCACGAGCTTCAAAGGCAAATAGACTTCTCCTTTGCTAAAGCATCGGAGGCTAATGGACTTCTCCTTCGCGAAGCCTCGGATTTCAATGGACTTCTCCTTCGTGAAGCTTCGGATTTTAATGGATTTCTCCTTCGCAAACATGGGAGGCTAATGGACTTCTCCTTCGCGAAGCCTCGGATTTCAATGGACTTCTCCTTCGCGAAGCTTCGGATTTCAATGGATTTCTCCTTCGCAAGCATCAGAGGCCAACGGACTTCTCCTTCGCGAAGCTTCGGATTTCAATGGTTTTCTCCTTCGTGAAGCATCGGATTTAATGGATTTCTCCTTCACGAGCTTCGAAGGCAAATAGACTTCTTCTTCGCTAAAGCATCGAAGGCTAATGGACTTCTCCTTCGCGAAGCCTCGGATTTCAATGGACTTCTCCTTCGCGAAGCTTCGGATTTTAATGGATTTCTCCTTCGCAAGCAACGGAGGCTAATGGACTTCTCCTTCGCGAAGCTTCGGATTTTAATGGATTTCTCCTTCGCAAGCATCGGAGGCTAATGGACTTCTCCTTCGCGAAGCTTTGAATTTCAATGGTTTTCTCCTTCGCGAAGCATCGGATTTAATGGATTTCTCCTTCATGAGCTTCGAAGGCAAATAGACTTCTCCTTCGTTAAAGCATCGGAGGCTAATGGACTTCTCCTTCGCGAAGCTTCGGATTTCAATGGTTTTCTCCTTCGCGAAGCATCGGATTTAATGGATTTCTCCTTCACGAGCTTCGGAGGCAAATAGACTTCTCCTTCGCTAAAGAACCGGAGGCTAATAGACTTTTCCTTCGCAAAGCTTCGAATCTTAATGGACTTCTCCTGCGCTAAAGAACCGGAGGCTAATGGACTTCTCCTTCGCAAAGCTTCGGATCTTAATGGACTTCTCCTCCGCCATTATCAGGTATCGGCGGATGCTTCTCCACCTGCTTCGGAACACCGCCTCATTCATAGGCTCTAGCTACGACAAAGCAACTCATTGGACGTTCCTTCCCTAAGAGGCCATTCGACAAATGCCGTGCACTCTTTTCTCCTTCCTGTTTTTTCTCCCACTGGGGTTTTTAGGAGGAGTTTTTAACAAGGCATGGGCACGACGTGGTATCCCGACAATTAGCTAGGGTTGATGAGGTTGGCCGTGTATATCAATCATATAGGACCTTACCTACAACTTAGCTTAAATATTGTTTTTAACATTTAATTAGCATCTAGGTTTTGCTAAGTCTAATAAAACATTTATGAAAATTATGTAATAGCAACATGCCACAATGACTTGCCTTGATCAACGAAGCGAGTAGGGCCCTCCGCTGCGTCAGAATTGAGACCCTCAGCGATCGAATCTAACGCAACGAAAATTAAATAATAAATACAATGCACAAATAAATAGAAAAATTAATATGTATGCAAATGCAAATAAAAATTACCAAACAGTAGGTTTTGATTTCATAAACATTTTAAAATTGGTTTCATAATTTTGGAATTATAAAATTAAAGATATAAAATTAATAAGTTTCTGTTTTAATTATAATAGAAAAGGAAATCTCCTAGAGGACTGGGCCAAGGCTCGGCCCACGGCAGCTGGCCCAACAGTGCGGTGGTTCGCATGCATGTGCAGCCAACAGGCGCAAAGAAAGCCAGCGGAAGGCGCTGCCAATGAGCGCTGCCCAGCGCAAGGGCACGGGCGGAGTGGGCGCGCCCACGACGCGAGGAGGCGCCCATGGCGCGATAACGGGCACGCGGCGAACGGCTCGAACGGCATGGACCCGACAGGGGGGGCCGCCGCCGGTGGCATAGAACGAGGAAGGGGCGACGGCGCCCCGGCGAGGTCGGACGAGAAGCGGCGGCGGCGGCACTCCGGCGAGGTCGGCGGGGAGCGGTGGCGAAGGAGGAGGTGGCGCGGCGAACCGGTTGGTGGGGTCGGCCCACCGGTCCGGGCGACGGCAGCAAGGCGGTGCCAAGGCGGCGAACACGATGGCGTCGCGGACAAGAATTCAAGCGGCGGCAAGGCGACAAAGGACATGGTAGCTTTGGCCGGGGGGAGGATCATGGCGGCAGAATGGGGAAGCTATGGGTAGGAGTCCCGAGAGGCGGCAGTGGACGCCGCACGCCAGCCGAGGAGAGGAAGGGGCGCACGACGGCGGGGTTAACTGGCGGCGCTCCAGCCAAATTGGCCACGGGGGTGAGTTCTAGGACACCTAGGGATGAAGAGGAAGACATGGGGATGGTAGGGGAGGCAGCGGATTTGAGTCTTACCGCTCGAAATCGACGATTTCGACGAACAGGCTCGGTTGCAGATTCCGACGAGGTCTTCGGCGATCGAATTCGTCGCGCTCAGTCAACGATTCTTCGAGCTCTTTGTTGGGATGGATTCATGATGAAGATAGCCAGGACGTCCTCGGACGGTTTGATGAAATGCGCATCGAGGCAGAGCTGAGACGAGGAAGAGTAGAGCCAGCCATGAAATGGGTGGCTGAGCTTCGACGTTAGATTGCCGGAGCTACGGACCTCGGATCTACAAATTCCTAGGCAAAACGGAACCGTGAGAAAGAACTCTAGGATGTCCTCAGACAGTTTTTGGAACGAATCCTTACCCTGGTCACAGCAAAAGAAAACGAAGAGAGGAAAGGAGAGCTCGGGAGATGGCTTTATATAGGAGTTAGGGTGCCATAATTAGGTAGGAAGGGGGTGCTCTGGCAGGGAAACGATCCCTTGATCGTGGGAGTTAATCAGGGAGGATTTTGGGGAGGGATTTTCAAAAGTGTAGGGGAGGAAGCTTCCTCCCTGCCTTGCTGTGCAGCAGGGAGAAGGACAGGAGCAGGGTCTGCTCGTGAGGAAACCAGGGAGGAAGATGGAAAGAAAAGAAAAGGAAAAGGGAGAGATGGGGTCCACCAGTGAGAGAGAGAAAAAGAAAAAGAATTAAGTAATTTAATTTATCTAGGCTTCAAAATATAAACAATCATTTAAAGATTAAAATGCAACTTAGGATAGGAGCACCCACATTCGCGTAGGATCTCTACTTCTAGGTGGTAGTTCTTCGTGTCCAGTCACAGTAGGAGCTCACATAGTACCTTGAGCACTTATTGTACTCGAGTCCGGGCTTTTCAAAGCCCGGTCTCACCACTCCTACACTCGTTTAAGCTCGATACGAAACGAAGACTGGACGTAGGGCTGTTATCCGACAGTGGAGGCCCGAACCAGGATAAAAATGCCCGTGTCAGCATCGCCGGCGTGCAACACCACATCCACATCCTTCCCTCGGCAGCGCCCGGCCAGCACCCGGGCCTCGGTTGAGGGGGCAGGGCTACTCTCAGGTCTCGCACACCCCTCCCCTTGCATATCGGCCTGCGAGGCTCGCCTCCCAGTCGCCGACAGCTGGCGCCCACCGTAGGGCCTGATTGTGGTCTTCTCCCCTCGATCGAGTCGAGGATGGCCTTGTTGTTATACGATGACGATGAAGGCTTAGACCTCAACTTCGATGACTGCGACGCTCTCGACGACGTCAACGAGTCGTACGAAAGGTGGCAAGCTGGCTTCCTCGCCGAGACTTAGGCCGACGAGATGGAGGTAGAGGCATCGCCCACCTCGGGAGCAGTTGTTCGCCCCCAGCATTGCCTGGCAAGGGCAGCGCTTCGTTGACTCACGTCAGCGAGACCCTCATGGAGGGACTAGAGGCGCCACCGCCGATGCCGCAGCCGGACGGCCCACACACATTTGTCGTCCCGTCCAAAGAGGAGGACCTGTCCTGCGCGTGCAACTGGCGCCCCGGCCCGTCAGGGCTGGTAGCAGACCAAAGTGCACCCATGGTAGTCGAGGGTGCTGACGGCACCGCCTTGGTGGGTGACACTGGATGTCCCCTTTGCGAGAGCCCGTCTCACTCCACGTCTTCGCGGCATCAGGTGAAAGGACTTCAAACCAGGTGCGCGCCGACCTAGGTGAGGAGCACCGCCGGCACGAGACTGCGCGAAGCCTCTTCGCTGGGTTAGTCGCGTAGACTTTGGTGGATATCCGCCGTAGGCCCACCGGCCCGACGCCTGCCACTCGCGCTGCGTGCGCTCCCTCGCCCACCACTACTATCACTAACCCAGTTCTGCGTAGTCAGCAACGGGTTCGGGCGATTGCCCAGGACATGCGCGACCTGGAGAAAGATCCACGTGGATTAACGATGGCCGATCTAGGCGCCGCGGTCGCGGACGGCCTAGAGGAGCTCGCCGAGGATCTCGGCGAGCACCTCCATGCCCGTTCATGCACCAGTGGCACCTCAAGATGGCGCGGCCATAGTGTTCGGTCGCGCCAATAGGCGTCCACATCCACGGGGCTGCCCCAGGGTGTCCGGCCTTCTCCTGGGCTTTGCGTGAGGCTCCTTGGCCCCGGAAGTTCAAGCCCGGGAACATCGAGAAGTTCGACGTGAGTAAGAATCCCAACGAATACCTCGCCGTGTATACTACCGCCATTTTGGCTGCTGGCGGTAATGAGGCCGTTATGGTAAACTACTTCCCTACCGTCCTGGAGGGAATGGCCCGAACCTGGCTCTTCAACCAGCGTCGAGGTTCCATACGCAGATGGGAACAACTACAGGAAGCGCTCCGGACAAACTTCTAGGGCTGCTACGCGCGCCCTGGAAAGGATCTCAAACTTGTGGTCTAGAAGAAAGGGGAAGGCCTGCAGGACTACGTCCGCAGGTTCGTCCAGGTGCGTAACACCATTCCATCGATCTCCGACGAGGCCATCGTCGAGGCCTTCAAGGAGGGGGTACAGAATACCCGCTTCACCTAGGATCTTGAGCTCCACCCGGTCCACACCGCGGCCGATTTATTTCACGCTGTGGAGGGATACATAAACGCCTCCGAGGCGGTGGAGCGCAAGAGAGGGAGAGCGGAGGAGAAGGTGGCAGCCCTGGCGGGAGCAAGCTCCAAGAAGGGCGACGCCGAGAAGAAGAAGAAGAAGAAGAAGAAGAAGAAGAAGCCCGCTGCCCCGAACTACGTCGCGGCAGTGGAGCCTCAGAGGCCCCTCTCCACCCGAGCGACCGCCTCCCTGGCTACCTCGTCCGGCAGGTGGCGAAAACGACCGCGGCGCCATCCTGGGTCGCCCCACCATATCTAAGTTCATGGCGACCACCCATCATGGGTACCAATGCCTTAAGATGCCGGCCCCTCACGGGGTCATCACGATTAAGGGCAGCCACAATGGCTTGCGACGAGAGCACCCTAGCAATAGCCGAGCAACTCCCTAAGCGTGGGCCAGCCAAGAGCGAGCGACCGCCGACTCGTCCCAAGGTAGCCCTGCAGCCACAGGAGCCCACCAAAGCCGTCCCCATCTCCGAGGACGACCCTGCCAAGGTCGTCCATGTAGGAGCCAACCTTGAGTCTAAATAGGAACTCGAGCACGTCACCTTCCTCCGAGCTAACGCAGACGTGTTCGCATAGGAACCGTCCGACATGCCCGGAGTCCCAAGGGAGGTAATCGAGCACAGGCTAGTTGTCCAGCCTAATAAGAAGCTTGTTAGACAGTCCCTGCTCCGCTTTTCCAAGTGGAAGGCCGACATCATTGAGGAGCAGCTCGGCAATCTCCTCTAGGTCGGCTTCATTCGGGAAGTCGAGCACTTCGACTGGCTCTTTAACCCAGTCGTTGTCAAGAAAAAGGGCGGAAAATGACGAATGTGCGTCGACCGTCGCGACCTCAACGCCGCCTGCCCCAAAGATAATTTCCCCTTGCCGCTCATAAACCAGTTGATCGATGCAACGGCGGACTCGGCGGTCATGAGCTTCCTAGACGCCTATTCGGGCTACCACTAGATCGCGCTGGCTAGGGAAGACGAAAAAAAACAGCCTTCGTGACACCTTTTGGTACCTTCTGCTACACGACCATGTCGTTCGGTCTGAAGAACACAGGAGCCACGTTCCAGCGGTTAATGCAGAAGACGGTCCCTGATCAAATAGGGCGTATTGTAGAGGTTTACATAGATGACATCGTTGTAAAGAGCAAGGTCCCGTGGGAGTATGTAACCGACCTTCATGAAACATTCGCTAATCTCAGGAAACATCAAGTCAAATTGAATCCTGAAAAGTGTGTTTTTGGTGTCTGGTCTGGGATGTTGCTCGGCTATGTGATAGGAAAGGCAAACATAGAGGCTAACCCCGAAAAAATCGAGGCCATCGAGAATATGAGGTCGCCAACCTGCACCAAGGAGGTGCAAGCCCTAACTGGGCGGATGATGGCTCTCAGCAAATTTATATCTCATCTCGGCGAGCGCAATGCACCTTTCTGCAAGATCCTGAGCAAGCACGATGGTTTCGAGTGGTCAGCAGAGGCCGAAGCCACTTTCAGCGAGCTAAAGCGTTACCTGTCCACACCACCTGTCTTAGCCGCGCCGAAGCTCGGGGAAGCCCTACTCCTCTACTTGGCGGTTGCCCCGTAGGCTGTGAGTGTTGTACTTGCAGTTGAACGTGAGGGCAAACAGCAACCCATCTACTACGTAAGGGAGGTATTACATAGACCTAAGGAGAGGTACCCCGAGGTCCAAAAACTTCTGTATGTCTTGCTTATGGCCTCACAAAAGTTGCGCCACTATTTCCAAGCCCATCCAATTACGGTCCCAACGAGTTTTCCGCTAAGGGATATCATTAGAAACCCCGATGCCAATGGGCGGGTCGCGAAGTGGGCAGTCGAGCTTGGTGAATTCGATATCAAGTTCGTTCCACACACAGCGATCAAGTCCCAAGTCGTGGCCGACTTCCTAGCTGAATGGATCAGCGCCCGCCCGAGCCTGCAAGTCAGGAAGCGCACTAGACCATGTTCTTTAATGGGTCGCGCTAATTTGAGCGATCAGGTTGCAGATTTGTTCTCGTCTCCCCCTAAGGAGAACAGATTCAACATATAGTACAGCTTCATTTTTCCGCAACGAACAGTGCTACGGAGTACGAAGGCCTCCTAACCTGCCTACGAGCATGCACTGTGCTCGGCATAAAACGGTTAACAGCGAAAGGGGATTCGCAGTTGGTCGTCTGCCAGGTAAACAAGGAGTTTCAGTGTTGCGATGACTCAATGGCGCGATACCTGGCAGAAGTGAGAAAGCTGGAGAAACACTTCACGAATTTTAAAATGTGCTACGTTCCCAGACTGGCTAATAGCCTGGCCGATAAGACACTTCACGAATTTTGAAGTGTGCTACGTTCCCAGACTGGCTAATAGCCTGGCCGATAAGCTCGCGAAGCTCGGCTCCTCACAAGAAGCCGCCCTGGCGGGGGTGCTCGTGCAGCACCTACTAAAGCCCTCTATTCCCTCTGGAGAAGAGACCCCCGAGAAGACGTTTGTCTCGCCCAAACGACCAGTACCGTTTCGTTTCTAGAGCAACGCGACACCTGGATGACGCTACTCGTCCAGTTCTGGCGCATGGGACACTGCCATAGGACACAACTGAGAAATCCCGGCTTCAAAGGCAAGCCCGACCTTACTGATTACTTAGGGGCTTGCTGTACCGAAGGGGTTCTAATGGCGTACTTTGTAAGTGCGTGACCCAGGAGTAATGCAAATTTCTTCTCTAAGACATCCACGACGGGATCTGCGGGGCGCACGCCTCTTTCAGAACCTTAGTGGGCAAGGCCTTCTGCATGGGATATTACTGGACCACTGCGCTGACCGACGCAAGGGAACTAGTGAAACATTGTCCGGCTTGCCAGTACCATGCCCGAATGTCCCACCAGCCAGCATACGAGCTACAAACTATCCCGCTGACCTGGCCATTTTCAACGTGGGGAATGGATGTACTCGGTCCATTCCCCAGAGGCCTAAAGGGGTGCACCCACCTGTTCGTTGCCATCGACACTTTCACTAAGTGGATCGAGACCGAACCAGTGTCGAGCATATCAGCCCAAACGGCCAAAAAGTTCTTCAGGAACAACATTATGGCAAGGTTCGGCATCCCGAGTAAGCTGATCGCTAACAATGGGACACAGTTCACAAGCGAGCTATTCCAGGACTACTGCGAAGAGCTCGGCATGAAGGTCGTCCTAGCCTCGGTGGCTCACCCACAGAGCAACGGCGCGGCCGAACGCGCGAACGGGCAAATCATGCAAGGCATTATGCGACGAGTCTACGATGCTCTCGTCGCCAAAACTGGGTAGAGGAACTACCCTCGGTGCTATGGGCAGCCCGGAAAACCTCTAATCGAGCTACCGGAGAGACTCCATTCCGGCTTGTATATGGCTCGGAGGCTAAGATTTGGTTTAATTCGTGTTGATTTTGCAGGTCAGATCAACAACGACGAGGAACGACTATTGGATCCCGACCTATTCGAGTCCTGCCGCGAACAAGCACTACTGCGAGTGGCAGCATACCAATAGTCCCTACGATGGCATGCGGCAAAAACGGTACAGACCCGGACTTTGCAAGTTGGCGACCTGGTTCTAAGACGAGTTCAGAACCTAGCCCACGCCAACAAGCTCACCTCGAGGTGGGAGGGTCGGTACACGGTCGTTCCAGCTACACGCATGGGGGCTGTGAGACTGGCTATGCCGAACGGAAGAGTTCTCAATAACTCCTGGAACATCGCTCAACTCCGGAGGTTCTACGCTTGAGCTAAGGTCGTAAGTTTCCTTTCTTACCACTTTTCCCGTTTTTGTCTCGTCCTAGTAAAACCCCAGCAACCCCTAACAAACCCAGGAACCCGACTTATGATCGAGCCCAGAAGAAAGCTCGGGCTATCTCAGCACACATCGGCAGGTTAACGACTGTGCAAAAGCTACACCCCGGGGATTCTCTTGCACACGGGTAAGCCGATATCCATCGCACCACGAAAGACCCCACGTGGGCACACGCTTTGCAGCCCTATACCAGAAGCCTGCATAAAACTGTTGTAGCCCGGGATTACTCAAGAGTCCCAAAACTCTGCATCTTGCAAAAGAACAGAGCAGGGGCCACGAGCGTCGTTCTAAGGTCGCGGTCTCCAAACCACAACCGACCCTCTGGCTATCCAGAGGCTCAGTCGTGGCTCGGGGGTTAGGGTCGATTTTTTCAAAAAATTGATCTTCTCTAAACCACAACCGACCCTCTGGCTATCTAGAGGCTCGGCCGTGGCTCAGGGACTAGGGTCGATTTTTTCAAAAAATTGATCTTCTCTAAACCACAACCAACCCTCTAGCTATCCAGAGGCTCGGCCGTGGCTCGGGTGTTAGGGTCGATTTTTTCAAAAAATTGATCTTCTCTAAACCACAACCGACCCTCTAGCTATCCAGAGGCTCAGCCGTGGCTCGAGGGCTAGGATCGATTTTTTTTCAAAAAAAAATTGATCTTCTCTAAACCACAACCGACCCTCTGGCTATCCAGAGGCTCGACCGTGGCTCAGGGGCTAGGGTCGATTTTTTCAAAAAATTGATATTCTCTAAACCACAATCGACCCTCTGGCTATCTAAAGGCCTAGCCGTGGCTCGGGGATTAGGGATGATTTTTTTCAAAGGGTCGATTTTTCCTTCAATAATCGATCTTCTCTAAACCATGCCCGACCCTCTGTCTACCCAGAGGCTTGGCCGTGGTTCGGGGGCTAGGATCGATGGGGCTATACCCCGATCTTCAAATCCTTCTCACCTATATGACTACTTGCAATTTGTGTCTACTCTGTGCATGAAGGAAAGGCAACAAAGGAGGAAGACAAGCAAACAAATATATTGCTTTCAAAAACAAAGTCACAAGGACGGTACAAACTATAACAGAGGAAGGAAAAAGAGTACAAAGGCCTACGGCCCGGGCTGGCACCTAAATTTGCGGAGTTCGGCCGTGGCTTCATCATAACGATCCTGAAGCACGAAAAGGGCCCTCCGATCATCTCGTGCGGCCCGCGCTTCAGTCTGCAATGCCTCGTTAACCGCTTCCAACTCTCGGACGATGTCCTCATGGGTCTTTAGATGACCCTCCAACGCAGCCGTTGCCGACTTCACCCGGGACAGCTCCGTGGAAAGAAGATCGCGCTCCTCCGCGGGCTGAGCGACTTCGGCCGCCCGGCGCACCTCCATCGACCGAAGGCACACTTCAAGCTCGACGGAGAGGTCGCGTTCGGCCTTAAGCGCCTCCTGCGACCGACGGGACACCTCCCCGGTGTCATCCTCACTGCGTTAAGGCGCTTCACGCACAAGGCGCGAGCCTCCATCATCACGCCTTCGGCTTACCTTGCGAGAATTGGTCTGACCTGCACTAGTCCTCGGATCAAGACACTAGTGCACACCAATAGCCGGATCATTTCATACAAGCGAAGATTTATATTACATTAAGTACCTAATTAAGCCTGAAGGCTAATAAATATTACAACGCGGCACTTTGGCCCAAATTAGTTTAAGAACGACAAAAGATCAGAGTGCGATAAAAGATTCAAAAGAGCCTCTTGCCGGCTATGCCTAAGCAATCGACTGAAGAGACGCCCTAAGCCTCGACTTGATCATCAGCGAACTCCTGTTCATCATCTTCATAGCAGGCATCTTTGTCTTGCTTATACTCACCATCTAAAAGAGTATATGTATGCAAGGTCAGTGTCATCCAAACACTGGCGAGCTAACACCCAACCCAATGCATTTAGTGATAGAGGTTTCAAAGGAAAGGCTGGGTTTATTTATTTGCAGATAAGCCAGTTTTGGAAATCAAAGCCTATGACTTAGCAGTTTAACCAAATTCCACATCAAGTTGATTATTTCTCATATTTCCATTTCAATACACAACCAATCCCACGGCAGTTTCCAAGCACTCTGCCAAACGTTCTCTTCCCACTCCCGCCATCATCTTCCGAGTGTGGCGACTGCTAGGATCACATTCCCAAAAAGTACCGGTCTCGCCCTAGCTGGGTTGCCGACCCACGCTAGACTCACGGCTCTCTGAAGAATGGACCTAGATCATCCTCGATGACGACATGAAACCGTCTTCACCTCAAGCATGGCGGCAGACAGTACGCCCACAGTCGTAACTACCCCGAATCCCCACTACTTGCACTACCGCGATGGCGGCGCGTTGTGGTGTTAGGAACTATCTCCCGCAGCGGATAGTCGAGGACGCCACACTGCATCCTCGATGCACCCGTCTGGGGAATCCTTGATTCAGCCCAGCCAGTCCACGAAGGGCCTCACCCTTATGCACTTCCTTCTTCGGCTAACTCGCACCCTCCGTGTGAATCACACGATGTGGCGGAACCCCTCCTTTTGGGGCAGCGACGCGGCATTACGCGGATCTCGCCGCTCTCTTCCATGCACTACGTATGTGGGCGATTAGCTCCTCAAATCACGTAGCCCAGCTACTTCTTCTCTTACCCAATGCCAGACCCCGTCTGCATTGCAGTACATCACAACCATACACACACTGGCATGCCAGGCCCAAATTCCAGTTAACCATATTCAATGTGTGATCATGTCCGGTGAATGTCTGTTCACTGCTCCGAGGCAATTTTAAGCCTAAAATTAATAGTTGGACCTGAGCAATGTCTAAGCAAGATTATAACCAAGACTTAGGAGTCTAAATCAGTTTATTTAAATTAACCAGGCTACCAAGGGTGATCATCAAAGCGATCAATAGTAAACCAAATGACAGATGATTAATTCAAGACAACATCATCATGGTAAATTGACAAAGAAGTAAATAAATGGCATGATACATCATGATTGAACAAGTAGGCATAAGTACTTAAAAGGGCATGCGCTTTAATATCAAAATAAATACTTTAGAAATCTGGGATTCAATATGATATTATTGGATGTTAACTCGCACTAGGAAAGCGATACTCTCCTAGTAAAAGCAACACTATTAAGGATAGGTATTAACTCGCCGGATCCCGTGAATCCAAAACCCAGGTCTTGATCTCTGGTTGCTCATGGTCCTCGGAATCTATCGCGAAGAGCCAAGAAATACTGAATAAACACCAAAGTATGCAGGAAATATGATGTATGAAATGCATACGCAGCTAGGATCGCAGCTATTCACGCGTAAGCTTCTTATTCTTGAGATTCCTAAATAAGTTTCTCTACTTATCGAGGAAGTTCCATGAGCTACTAATGTACAATAACTCTCAAAAGATAACGGTGGGGAGCGTTATAAAGATGATATGCGATGATGCATAATGCTACCCCTAATAGTTCACCCTTAGATTTAGCAAATAGGTGTATAAAGCAAAATAAGTTTTGTTTGAAGAATTTCCTTCATTTATTTAAAGTATGAACTAGTTATATAATTAGGGTGTGAGTGAGTGAGTGTGTTTAGTTAAAATATTAGTGTCTAGTTATGTCTAACACCCTTTATAGTTGCTTAGTATCTACTGTATTTTAATACTTAAATACTTCCTATGGCCTATACCTTAGCTTGGGGACATTTTTGGAATAATACATGGTTCTAATATTCCTCTTAGGTCTAGAGTGGTATTATTCACTTTTAATAATCTTGACCTAAGGGGTTTCTATATTTTCTCGTATTTTTCTAACAAGGTAGTATATTTAATAATTGCATATAGGTTACTATGCTTTATAGTTTTGATTAAATGTTTAATTAGGGTTCTAAATATTCCGAAGATCATGTACTATCATTAATATTTTTCCTAGGTCCCAATCAGTGTTTAATATTTACTGCAACTGTCCTAATACCAAGGGAAGTCCTAAAGTATTTTATAATTCAACATTATTAGCTAGTTTAATTAACCATTATCCTTTTTACTAGATATAAATAATTAAGTCGCTGTTTATAAATATTTTCCTATAGCTAGAATATTACAGAAAATAAAATATGCTCAGAAAAATATGGAAAATTCATAGGAGCTAGAATATACCCGATCTATTCATTTTAACTTGTTTCACCTCAACCAGATGAACGATGAATATTTCGCGGACTTGTAAAGGCTGACATTTTCTTGAACTTTAGACAGACAGCAACTAGCAAGATACAGTTATCGTCTTCCACCCCTGGCTCTTCTCCAGCATGCAGCAGAAGAAGCAAGCAGCAGTAGCAACTGCCTGCAAGGACAAGGGGGAAAGGAAGGGCTCACCACCTGCTCACCTTAGGAGAAGGCTGAGGTAGAGGAGGAGGTCGCCTGGTGGCCGGCGGCGGCTGCTACGGCAGTTCAAGCAGTAGGGCAGCAGCAGCTTGGTGCTTCAGCCTGCAGCCCATAGCAGCAACAGCCCAGCTGCAGCTACGACAAACAGCCAGAACAGCAGATAGAAGCAGCGTGGTGCAGCAGCAAGAAGACAGCAGTAGGAAGAGGCAGCAAGCAGGAGCAGTAACAGGGCGCAGTAGCACAAGCTGCCTGGGCGCAGCAATCCTGCAGCAACAAGGGAGAGTGAAGGGAGAAGAAGAACAAGAAGAGGGAGAGGGAGCTCACCATGGGGCAGCAGCCGGAGCACCACGGCTGCAACATGACATCGGCGTGGTGCTCACGCTGCTATTCTGATTTGGGGAAGGAGATGGGGGCTGAGGATGGAGAGGCCGGCGGCTAATTTGTGGAGGTGGTGGCCGGCGGAGAGCAATGGGGCAGCGCCGGCAGCAGCAGCTAGAAGAAGCAGCAGCAGCACAGGCAGCAGCTCCTGGAAGAAGGAAAGCAAGAAACAGAAGTAGGGGCTGGGGAGGAAGAAGCACTGCACGGCCAGGAGAGGAGCCGGTCTGGGGGACAAACTGGAGACGGCGTCGGACGGCAGCAGGGAAGGGCCTCCACGAGGAAGCGAGGTGCTGGGCAAGGCGCCACGGGGCGACGAGGCAGCAGGGGCATGACGCCACGGGGAAAAGAGAGAGACGCTCAGGGGGGAGAGAGATGAGTGTGAGAAGTGAGAGAGACTCGGGAGAGAGAACAGAGTGACGGTGAGAGAGAGAGGTAGACTAGCTAGTGGATCCCACATGTAATTAAAGGTTGACTAGAGTCAAAAGGGCAAAGTGGGAATATCACTTGGTCAGGGAATTGGATTGGTTTAGCTAAAATGGTAATTAAAATTGGAATTTGGCCAAATTAGTCCACCTTGGATTTGAATTCAAACTAGAATTTAACATTGGTTCTTTGGTCCTTATTAAACTAAGATTTTAATTGAAATCCACAAATCACACTTTCTAAAATTTAATTGTTGATAATATTTACTATTTTCATGAAGCCTCCTAGTATCATGCATGTTTTCAAAATATTCCAATTTTGGGCTGTTACAAATCCTACCCCCCTAAAAACCAATCTCGACCTCGAGATTGCTAGCTAGCTAGAGACAAATGGGGGAAAGCTAAGCAAGGCCTATTTTCTAATTTCTCTAAGAGACTTGTCTTCTCGTTTGGTTTCTTCGTTGGACTCAGCATATTTTGATGACTTGGCCCTACTCTTCTGTTTCCTTGGGTGGTGATGACTCCTACAGCGATGGCATTCTCCGAGTCATGATTCTCTGTCGACAACTCAGATCTTCATGCTTAAGGAAACTCCATTCTTCCTTGGCCTCTTGATACTTGCAATACTCTAGCCGAGTTAGAGGACGATCGAAAGAAATTAGGGCATTTGAACGGTATGCCCTACAAGGTCGTGGTTGGTGTATCGCCTCTCTTCTACCGAACTTGAAACAATCCAATGTGGTGACAAAGTTGATCACTTCCGTGGTTAGGAACAAGTTAAGAGGAAGTGCGAGGCGATTCGAACTAGACAAGCCGGCATGTCATGGGATGTGGCGGTGCCATGACCTCAAGGAAAGCGAAAAAGCTCACCGAGCAACATAAGAGACAGGGGGTTCCGAAAGGTCTAGCCACGATGGTGCCGAACAAGAGCCAAGGCGTGTTGATAGCGACGCCGAGCTTTGGCGGCCATGAGCACAAGGAATCGAACAGGCTTGGCGAGGAGAGAAAGCAAGCATCCTGGTTTCTGCAGCGATAGCAAATCTCTGGGGTTTGTTAAGTCTGGTGCAAATGAGGCTCTGCCGAGAAAGACACGGCAGGCATATCAAGGTTAGGCCTACAAGGGATCCGCCCGGTCAACAAATGAAGTATCAAGAGCGGGACTCGAAGAGCTGGTGCCTAAGGACCTTTAAGGCAAACTTTAGGTAGAGAAACATTCGACCATCGATTTCTATCATGTTCATGTCTCTACCGCCTATTCGACGTTGGGCAGTACCGAACTTCTGGTGTTAGTCTTGAAGTGACAGCACGTCCTAAGGTGAGGGAGTATGGTTAGCTTGAGTATCAAATAGTTCCAAGATTGTTTACATTCCTCGACCCCAAAAAGTTCTTAGATATGCTCAATAATCTTGATCCCAGAAGTACTCGGTAGTCTTTGAATCATGGCGACTCATGGTGTCGATCATGGGAGAAGAGGATCTATATCTTGAACTGTCAAAAGGGTCGTTCGAACTTGTCCTTTGTCGTCTTCTTCGCTTGAGTTTGTTAAAATGTAGATGAGAGGAAATATCGCTAAAACGGAGGCAAGAAAGATCTAGGAGGAAAAAGCCAAGGTAGAGGCAGAGGAAATTCTTCATCTTCAAGATGCCAACTTTGTGGTTTGTTCCCTTGATCGCGAACCTAACTGATATGTGATGTTATGTCTGCTTCAGATGCCCTTAGTACTCATTTGGATGGATAAGTGGTGTTGCATTCAAGAAGCTCACAATACCTTCTAACATACCTCCTATTTTAATTATTCACCAAGATCCACTTCTAATCTGCCTATTATTTTGTCCACCAAGGTTACTCTTATCACAATTTTGTAAGTCACTAAGAATCCAAAATTCGATCATAACAGTTTGAGACTCTTACTATTAAATGATATACCACCGAAATTTAGAGTCTCGACATCAAACCTTGGTCTGCTATGATTTTCCTTGTCCCAACTTTATTATACTGCCTAATTTCCTTTTAGCCCAATCAATTGTTACCCATTCTCAAATATCAGCACATCCACCGATAAGGCTTTAGATCACCTAGCTTCTTAACAATCCGATTCCCGATATCAGTCTATGAATCCAGAGATTAAATTATCCTTAAGCATCACTCGAGATTTAAGATGCAGTCTAAGGAACTCCAATACTGTTCCCGAATCACAATCGTCATCAGCTAGAATCAATAAATCCCACAATAACTTCTAGATAAATCATATCATTCTAAATAGTAATCTCAACTTCCTCTTAATATATGTTATGATAATCCAACACGATCATGTTTGACTACCCCCTTTAAGTAAGATTTTCCACCAATAAAGGGGCAGTTTCTAGTCAATAGTTTCAATGTCACTCCTCCAAATCAGATCGTATATTGTGCAATGGTCGTTGGTACTAATAATTCCATTGGTATAATCCAAATTTCACATCCATTGCAATTATATCAATAAGATTATTATATAGCCCGTGGGTACTTATCCAATCACAGTCATGATGGTTTATCGATCTAAAAATCCAAGTCTAAGCAATAATATTACTTCCTAAGTGGATCACAAATGATACAAGTTTCTGTTCCACTTGACATGATCTTACACAAATCCTTGTTTTCCGTATCAGATCACTCAGATGAGATTATTCCTACCAATCCAAGTACAACCGGTTGAGTCCATGAGTAACCATCAGGAAACATTTCCTCACAAGACAGATAATCTGTCACATCTATGAATCCGTCACAGGACATAATCACCTAACCAATAATTTAAGTAGTAGATCCACCAATCAATGCCCAATGTCATAGTCCTCATATAATCCAATTACTTTTAATGAAAATCTCCGGAGTCCATTCAATCTGAGTAATGGACAGATCAATTTCTTCTTCAAGCAATTCATAAACGCATCAATTGCTAATAGTCCTTAATTGAACCATTGATGATTTATTTCGAATCACCATGTTATAACCCTTAATTATTGACTTAATCCACCGACATAGGGTTAGTACACTTCCTATGATTTCCACAAATTTATACCACTATATGAGGGATGTCTAATATAATATTATCAAAATCCACCAAATTTTATCTTGGAGCTCTTGCTATATACACCCATCACTTAGCGATAACCAATCATTTTAATCATCTTACTATCTCTAGAATTGAATTGTTCATTCGGGCTTAGGATCAAAGAGATTCGCAATCACATCTCCAACTTCTTCACCATGCACTTAGACCAATGCTAAAAATCATCAGACACTCCCGAAAATAATTTTACCTAATTTTGATCTTTCAACTCCACTAATGGCATCATGTCTTATATCGATGCGAACTTCTATGATGTACAGCACACATCAATCCATCCTTCCATCCATTATAGGGATTTCTCTTGATTGGTTCCGAGATGTTCATTGTTTTGCCTCTTGCCACTATATCCGTCTGATAAAAGTCCTAGCAATAGGTAAGTGGAAATAGCATGAAGGAAGGTAAAATAGTAGGGAGAAATTTCTTATCCCATAAATACAAAACCGATGACGACTTCCTTACAGTGTCTAGGTGTACCAACAGGCAACCTAGAGGAGCAAAAGATCAACTCACATATGGCGGTGCAAGGATAAGTTTTGCACCCCAGGAAATCTAGGGAGAGAATGGATTGGGTTTGAAGGAGAGCTTGACCAAAGTAAATAATTTTGAATAATAAAATATCTTTTATCATATTTGCTTGTAAACGGATTTGGAAATAACAGTCGGGAAATCTTTCTTTAAAACAAAAGGTTGTAACAAACTGGGGGAAACATGGTTGAAAAGAGAGGGATTTCGAAATTTAAGTTGGAGAAAGTTTGATTAAGAGAATTTCTTTGAAACTAACTCATGAAGTCACGATAAATTTTGTGTTAATACTTTTGTCTTCAAATACTTTTCAACATTTCAAAACATTGCCTTGAAAAACTTTTGTGAAGCTCGTTTTCCAAATCTTTTGAACATACATTATAAAAATACCTTTTAGAAAACAGCATTTTTTTTTTTTACCCCAAAATATCAAACAAATTTTTGGTGCTTTCAAAATAAGGGGATAAATTTAAACAACGTTCTAAAAGTTGGAACCGTGTTTGTCGAAAAGGTAATTGATTTTAGCCAGGGTATTCAAATGTGTTAAAGAGAAATCTTTTGACAAACATTTTTTTTTTTTTTTTTTTTGGGGGGGAAGAAAATCCTTGACACATATAGCTTATAGTTTGGTGTAAATCAAAATTTTCTTCAAAGTGGGGCTTTCAGAGACTGAATCAAAGGAAGGAGGATACGGCAGGAATTCCTTAGAGAATAGATGACTTGAATGGTCGGTTATTGAAGAGGTGGCAGAATGGATGACGGAGATCCTTAATGGAGAATTTAGATTCCCTGGGTCTTGTAACTGACGACTTAGTTGAGAGACTAGCCTGTACTTCTGAGTAGTCCCATGAACTCTTATGCTCTTTGGCTATCTGTAGAGCTTTTTCTGACTATAACTTGAGTAGTCTTGGGTTATTCGTTGCTCTTATAGTCTTCGGCTGCATAGAGTATAGGGAATCTTCAGCCTTTGATACTTGTTGTTTTTGGAGGGTCTAGATAGCTTCAGGGGCTTGGAGCAACTAGGTCTATTTTGCCTAACTATGGTCAGACTAGGGATACCTAGTACGAGAGGAGGTGTTAGCCTTCAGGCATGACTCCGATTGTCGTAAGCTATTATTTTTACGGCAACCATTGTCAGCACTGATCCCTTAAGAGACCTCTCAAATATTAGGGTGAATTTTAAAGCTATTTTAGTCCCATGCCTATATGCATGATATGCAGATGCAGAAGAACCAAGTTAACAAACAAAATCCAAAAGCATTAATAAAGCTCAAATTTAACTTGTAAGAGAGGGTAGAACACCATTCTTTTAATTAAGGCGTTCCACAACTTAAGAGTAATAATTCTGAGCTTCTAGACTAGGGTGTCGTTTGACCCAAAAGTCATATTAGTAGCCTAAAGCTGAGATGTCTAAACTAATCTCACATACCTACAGTGGACTTGACGAGTCCTAAGGTTAAGAGACTAATAAGTCCCTTAAAGCAATACTCTGTAAGATTAGATATCACACTTAAGACTACGAAGCACTTATTATCAATTGTTCTGGCAACTGGTATTGTGCGCAATTTCTTCAAACTAGAGTAGAGAAATTGGAGATATTGGGATAGAGTTGCCTATAGTTGACGAAGTGATCGTTGGTCGTGGTGCCGACGCCTTCTCGCATCCACCGCTATTGGTTGTAGGGGTGATGGTTGATTAAGGAGTCTCTTGGCCCTTCATCTTCATATCTTTAACATCTCTTGAAGCTCCTTGAGTATCTTTGTCGAGGCATGTAGCTTCGTGTCTATAATGATGAGTAAGAGGGGTTTGACTAGACCTTCTGACTAGGAGAGAATTTAGAAGCAACTCTCATTTTGAGAAATATACAAGTCTAACGAAGATTCGTGAGGAGAATATGGGACAAGATAGAAGCTAAAAATGTCAGGTAAGAGGAGACATGAGAGAAGAGTTTTCCAAAAGCTTCTGAAAAGGGTAGGAAATTGGAATGCAATTGAGGAGGAAAGAATACAGCAGATTTCCATAATTATGTAGTGTAATTAAGAAAATACTTTTTCTTACTTTTAAATTACGGAGTGCTAACGGCCAAGGTCTAGGGTTCCTACAGTCGTATGCTCTGATACCAGCTCTTGTCACGCCCCTTCTCGGCTTACCTTGCGAGAATTGGTCGGACCTGCACTAGTCCCTGGATCAGTACACTAGTGCACACCAATAGCCGGATCATTTCATACAAGCGGAAGATTTATATTACATTAAGTACCTAATTAAGCCTGAAGGCTAATAAATATTACAACGCGGCACTTTGGCCCAAATTAGTTTAAGAACGACAAAAGATCGAGTGCGATAAAAGATTCAAAGAGCCTCTTGCGGCTATGCCTAAGCAATCGATGAAGAGACGCCCTAAGCCTCGACTTGATCATCGGCGAACTCCTGCTCATCATCTTCATAGCGAGCATCTTTGTCTTGCTTATACTCACCATCTAAAAGAGTATATGTATGCGAGGTCGGTGTCATCCAAACAACGGCGAGCTAACACCCAACCCAATGCATTTAGTGATAGAGGTTTCAAAGGAAAGGTGGGTTTATTTATTTGCGATAAGCCGTTTTGGAAATCAAAGCCTATGACTTAGCAGTTTAACCAAATTCCACATCAAGTTGATTATTTCTCATATTTCCATTTCAATACACAACCAATCCCACGGCAGTTTCCAAGCACTCTGCCAAACGTTCTCTTCCCACTCCCGCCATCATCTTCCGAGTGTGGCGCACTCGTTGTGGATCACATTCCCCAGCAAAGTACCCGGTCTCGTCCTAGCTGGGTTGCCGACCCACGCTAGACTCACGGCTCTCTGTAAGAATGGACCTAGATCATCCTCAGATGACGACATGAAACTGTCTTCACCTCAAGCATGGCGGCGAGCAGTGCGCCCGTGAGGTCGTAACTACCCCGAATCCCCACTACTTGCACTACCGCGCGATGGCCGCGGCGTTGTGGTGTTAGGAACTATCTCCCGCAGCGGATAGTCGATGGCGTCTGCTTGTGCATCCTCGATGCACCCGTGCAGGAATCCTTGATTCAGCCCGGCCATTCCACGAAGGGCCTCACCCTTATGCACTTCCTTCTTGGCTAACTTCGCACCCTCCGTGTGAATCACACGATGTGGCGGAACCCTCCTTTTGGGGCAGCGCCGCGGCATTACGCGGATCTCGCCGCGCTCTCTTCCATGCACTACGTATGTGGGCGATTAGCTCCTCAAATCACGTAGCCCGGCTACTTCTTCTCTTACCCAATGCGGACCCGTGCGCATTGCGATACATCACAACCATACACACACCGGCATGCCAGCCCAAATTCCAGCTTAACCATATTCAATGTGTGATCATGTCCGGTGAATGTCTGGTTCACTGTTCCGAGGCAATTTTAAGCCTAAAATTAATAGTTGGACTGAGCAATGTCTAAGCAAGATTATAACCAAGACTTAGGAGTCTAAATCAGTTTATTTAAATTAACCAGGCTACCAAGGGTGATCATCAAAGCGATCAATAGTAAACCAAATGACAGATGATTAATTCAAGACAACATCATCATGGTAAATTGACAGCAAGTAAATAAATGGCATGATACATCATGATTGAACAAGTAGGCATAAGTACTTAAAAGGGCATGCAGTTTAATACTGTAAAATAAATACTTTAGAAATCAGGATTCAATATGATATTATTGGATGTTAACTCAAGACTAGGAAAGCGATACTCTCCTAGTAAAAGCAACACTATTAAGGATAGGTATTAACTCGCTGGATCCTGTGAATCCAAAACACAGGTCTTGATCTCTGGTTGCTCATGGTCCTCGGAATCTATCGCTAAGAGCCAAGAAATACTGAATAAACACCAAAGTATGCAGGAAATATGATGTATGAAATGCATACGCAGCTAGGATCGCAGCTATCTCTGGCCGCTTCTTATTCTTGAGATTCCTAAATAAGTTTCTCTACTTATCGAGGAAGTTCCATGAGCTACTAATGTACAATAACTCTCAAAAGATAACGGTGGTGGGAGCGTTATAAAGATGATATGCGATGATGCATAATGCTACCCTAATAGTTCACCCTTAGATTTAGCAAATAGGTGTATAAAGCAAAATAAGTTTTGTTTGAAGAATTTCCTTCATTTATTTAAAGTATGAACTAGTTATATAATTAGGGTGTGAGTGAGTGAGTGTGTTTAGTTAAAATATTAGTGTCTAGTTATGTCTAACACCCTTTATAGTTGCTTAGTATCTACTGTATTTTAATACTTAAATACTTCCTATGGCCTATACCTTAGCTTGGGGACATTTTTGGAATAATACATGGTTCTAATATTCCTCTTAGGTCTAGAGTGGTATTATTCACTTTTAATAATCTTGACCTAAGGGGTTTCTATATTTTCTCGTATTTTTCTAACAAGGTAGTATATTTAATAATTGCATATAGGTTACTATGCTTTATAGTTTTGATTAAATGTTTAATTAGGGTTCTAAATATTCCGAAGATCATGTACTATCATTAATATTTTTCCTAGGTCCCAATCGGTGTTTAATATTTATGCAATCGTCCTAATACCAAGGGAAGTCCTAAAGTATTTTATAATTCAACATTATTAGCTAGTTTAATTAACCATTATCCTTTTACTAGATATAAATAATTAAGTCATTGTTTATAAATATTTTCCTATAGCTAGAATATTACGTAAAATAAAATATGCTCGTAAAAATATGGAAAATTCATAGGAGCTAGAATATACCCGATCTATTCATTTTAACTTGTTTCACCTCAACCAGATGAACGATGAATATTTCATGGACTTGTAAAGGCTGACATTTTCTTGAACTTTAGACAGACAAAGAACTAGCAAGATACAGCTTATCGCCTTCCACCTGGCTCTTCTCCAAAGATGCAGCAGAAGAAGCAAGCAGCAGTAGCAACCGCCTGCAAGGACAAGGGGAAAGGAAGGGCTCACCACCGCTCACCTTAGGAGAAGGCTGAGGTAGAGGAGGAGGTCGCCTGGTGGCGGCGGCTGCTCTGGCAGTTCAAGCGAGAGGGCAGCAGCAGCTTGGTGCTTCAGCCTGCAGCCCATAGCAGCAACAGCCCAGCTGCAGCTCGACAAACAGCCGAAACAGCAGATAGAAGCAGCGTGGTGCAGCAGCAAGAAGACAGCAGAGGGAAGAGGCAGCAAGCAGGAGCAGTAACAGGCGCGCAGTAGCACAAGCTGCCTGGGCGCAGCAATCCTGCAGCAACAAGGGAGAGTGAAGGGAGAAGAAGAACAAGAAGAGGGAGAGGGAGCTCACCATGGGGCAGCAGCCGGAGCACCACGGCTGCAACATGACATCGGCGTGGTGCTCACGCTGCTATTCTGATTTGGGGAAGGAGATGGGGCCGAGGATGGAGAGGCGGCGGCTAATTTGTGGAGGTGGTGGCCATGGAGAGCAATGGGGCAGCGCCGGCAGAAGCAGCTTAGAAGAAGCAAGAAGAAGACAGCAAAGCAGCCTCTGGAAGAAGGAAAGCAAGAAATGTAAGTAGGGGCTGGGAGGAAGAAGCACTTGCACGGCCAGGAGAGGAGCCGTCAGGGGACAACTGAGACGTCGGACGGCAGCGGGAAGGGCCTCCACGAGGAAGCGAGGTCTTGGGCAAGGCGCCACGGGCGACGAGGCAGCAGGGCATGACGCCACGGGGAAAAGAGAGAGACGCTCAGGGGGGAGAGAGATGAGTGTGAGAAGTGAGAGAGACTCGGGAGAGAGAACAGAGTGACGGTGAGAGAGAGAGGTAGACTAGCTAGTGGATCCCACATGTAATTAAAGATTGACTAGAGTCAAAAGGGCAAAGTGGGAATATCACTTGGTCAGGGAATTGGATTGGTTTAGCTAAAATGGTAATTAAAATTGGAATTTGGCCAAATTAGTCCACCTTGGATTTGAATTCAAACTAGAATTTAACATTGGTTCTTTGGTCCTTATTAAACTAAGATTTTAATTGAAATCCACAAATCACACTTTCTAAAATTTAATTGTTGATAATATTTACTATTTTCATGAAGCCTCCTAGTATTATGCATGTTTTCAAAATATTCCAATTTTGGGCTGTTACATCCACGGCCACGATGCGGACCATGCCATCGCTGCTTCCTCCTCACTCGACGCAAGATAGTTTTGGCCCGCCGCCAAAGCGTCTTTGTCCCCTATCGCGCCTCTGATCGACCTCTGCTTTCGACTCTGACTCAGACGCGCCAACGACCTCACAAAGAGCCTACACCAGGAAAACGAGCTCAAGAAGAAGAAAAAACCAAGCATAATCAAAACAGAATTCAAAAGCCAACCTCGAAGGTACTTATCTGTTTCATGATCGCCACACGATCGGCCTCAAGCTGGGGCTGGGCAGCATGCCTGGACACGGGCGACACTACAACCAAGTCACCCGAGCCACCTCCCGAGCTGCTCGCCTCCTCCTCGGACTGCACCGTAGGCTCGGCTTCGGCCTCGCCGGCCAAGGCCAGCGCCACCCCCTTCGTGGGCTCGGCCGCCTCTTCCGTGGGCTCGGCTGCCTCGATGGCCAGGAGGCATGGTTCGGGTGCAAGGTCTACTTGCACCCCGAAGTCTGCCTTCGGCTTGGCCACCTTGGTGCTTACCAACCACTTAGCGAGGGACTAGCCGGGAACAGGTCGGAGCCAGATGGACTCCCCCTGGCGGCTTCCGACAAGCGCGAGCTTCTCTTCAACCTACGCCGGTGTCGCAACGATCCATCCCACAGCGAGCAACAGGGCCACACTCGGCAAACGCACCGGGACGGTGTCGACTGCCGTGATGACCCGGACCGGCCAATCCCAGCCGAACAAGAGCATGTCGCCCGAGTCCTGCGGCGGGATAGGCGGGCCGTGCTGCGAGAACAATTCCGCCAAGCCGTTGAGGTCGATCGAACGCCACCCGAACTTGGTCCGCCCATCGACACGGAGCGGTGCCAGGGTCATCGTCCCGAAATCGGCCTCCACCTCGGCGGGAGGAAGTAAGCCTTCGAACCCCAACACCTTTTGTGTTTCGGGAGGGGCTCGTTCTCCCGGGCTACTTCCTCCAACCGCACCGGGAGAATCCTCTCCGCCCCCTCCCCCCCTAGATATGGCGACTGGTAGCAAAAAGACCAAAAAGATCCCACGGTCAACCCATAAAGCGCAACGACGGGAGAAGGGAAAGAAGATCAAGGGCGTGACAACTTACGGGCGAGCTCAAGGTCGGTCTCTGCCGACCCAGCGTCCACGGGCTTCCCGTCCAACATGAGCCGAGGCTTCTTCGGTGACGGCTGAGTGTCTCGCGCTCCGACGGAGTCCCTGTCCCAGGAGCCCTTAGCTTGGGCCAGGTTAGGAACAGAAGCAGGCGTCCGGGGCGCCGACCTTCTGGCCGCGGACGATGGCTGGGGCGGCCGTCCCGTGCTGACAACCTTGTCCCGCCGGGAGACCCCGGTCCACTTCCCTTGAGGCGGTTGCGCGCCCGCAGCCTACCCTTGGTGCCCTTGGTGCGAGCTGGTGCGGCCGCCCCCCGCCGAGCTTGCTAAAGGGGCGACCCCTAGGGCCGCCACCAGCGCCAAGGCATCGGGTCCGGCCTCCTCGTCCTGCTCCTCCTCCTGCGAGCAAACCCGAGAAGCATCAGTACGCGCCCGGGGAGGGCCGCCCAAGGGCGCAGAGGTTTGCAAAGGTACGAACCTCGTTGCTCTCTTCAAGGACATTCTGAATCCTCGTGCCCCATGGCTCGTTATGCTTCACGGGCAACACCTGGGCTACCTTGGCCACGGGCAAGGCTACAGAGAGAGGAGGGGATGTTAGAACACATCGAAAGAAAAGCTCGGGCGAAAGGCCGAATGTCGAGAAAAGACTTACGGGAGTTGCCCTCACGGGTGAGGTACTCCCACCCGCAGATGTTGAAGAAGGTGTGAACCTACTTTCGCAGCGGGCTCACCCTGTTCTTGACGAAATCAGCCACGATGTTGTAGCCATTCAGCCCTTCACCGGCCAACTTCCGGATCTTGGCCGCGGAGACTGCCTCCGCCGACTGCAGCATGGGGTGCTGCAACGTCAGCTTCTCGGGGTTCCTATTCTCGAACCAAAGCCCGTACTCGCCGAGCTTCTTGGCATAATACCACCGCGACGCGCACCCACTGACGTTCTCCTTGGCCTTGAACGCTGGGTACGCGGGCGTCATATCGCGGCGCAGCTTGAAGTAAGCACACCCCGCCGCGTCACTCCCGCCGGTCGTGGTGAGCTCATAAAAGTTGAGGAAAAGGTTCACAGTCGGCTCCACGCGGACGAACGCTTCGCAGAGGTGTGCGAAGATCGCCATAGATAGGATCGAGTTGGGATTAAGGTTCACCAACTCAATCCCACATTGGGCCAGGATGGCGGAGAGGAAGTCGGACTCCGGGACCCGGAATTCGTGGACGGCGAAGAGCTCGAAGGAGACGACCTCGTCATCCTCGTACGTGGGGATCACCTCCTCGCCGGCCGCCCTCCAGCCACCGACGTCGATAAAGCTGGCCACGGTCATCTCCTTCAGGGCCTCCTCAGAGGTGAGACTCCGGGTGAAGGGCACCATTGGAGGAAGAAAGGTCGAGGAGCATGAACGGCGAAAGTAAGGAAATTGAAGGGCGAGAAGGCAGGAGTACGGAGAAAACAGGAAGGCGTAAAGAAAGCGACGTGGAAAAACAAACCGCGTCTTATAACCGGCGCGGGGAGGCGAGCAGTCGCCTGTCCACCAAAGGCGCAGAAACCAAAGAAAGAATAGCGGCATGCATAACTGCGCTCGATTAGAATTCCTGCCGGGCCAAGGCCGCGCGTGCGGAGTAAGGCGTTTTCTCGAAAGGCAGTTACCAAAAAAAAAACCTCTGAGCGGGAGATTCTGTCCTCCTCGAGGCTCGGGGGCTAGTTATCAGAGAAAGTATGCGGCCCATAGGAACACGGTCCATTTACTAGCCCTTGGCCCAGCAGGGAGCCCGTGCGAGCTTCGTAAGCTCGCGGCCGAGCTTAACAAGCTCACGCCCGAGCTTTCCTGCTCTGAAGCCTGGGTCTCTCACCTCCCAAGCTTCCGAAGCCCGGGGCTTAGACCCCAACACGGACTGCGTCGCGCCGTGCGCAACACCCCGTGGGTCCCGCATGTCACCGCGAGTTAAATGCAACCACAGTACCGATGCGCACCTGCCACGAGCCGCTGACGGGTTGGTGGCCAGTCGTGTCAGCGGTCAGCTTGCCACTCGCCCCCATAGAGAAAGACACGTATTGCCGTGTGGCAGTCCGAACACTGATCCTAGCAAGTTGGCAAAACACGCACGAATGTCCGATGGACCTTGCGGTTCCGTCACGCCGCAGCACGTTGAAACAGGAGGACACAGCCAGTAACCGAAAGACAATACGGTGATTCACAACGGACCAAAATCAGACTAAAGTAGCCGCGAGCCGCCTTTAAAAGGGGCGCACAGGCCACAACCAAAAGAGAGACTGGAGGAGAGAAGAAACACACACACTCAAGGTGGTTGCGAGGACCAACAGCACTCGGCCACCATAGGATAGGAGCACCCACATTCGCGTGGGATCTTTAGTTCTAGGTGGTAATTCTTCGTGACTAGTCACAGTAGGAGCTCACATAGTGCCTTGAGCACTTATTGAACTCGAGCCCAGGCTTCCCAAATCCCGGCCTCACCACTCCTGTACTCGTTTAAGCTCGATACTAAACGAAGACTGGACGTGGGCCTGTTATCCGGTAGTGGAGGCCTGAACCAGGATAAAAACGCTCGTGTCAGCATCTCCGGCGCGCAACACCACATCCACATCCTTCCCTCGGCAGCGCCCGGCCAGCACCCGGGCCTCGGTCGAGGGGACAGGGCCGCTCTCGGGTCTCGCACACCCCTCCCCTTGCATATTGGCCTGCGGAGGCTTGCCTCCTAGTCGCCAACAAAACCAATATGTCATCAATGAACACCACCACAAACTTGTTAAGATAATCCGTGAATGACTTGTTTATCATATTCATAAAATAAGTGGCTGCATTGGTAAGTCCAAAATGACATCATCATATACTCGTCATGTCCATACCAAGTAGATAAAGCAATCTTTGATATGTCCACATGCCGAATCATCAACTGATGGTATCCTGATCGAAAATCTATATTGGAAAATACTCATGTTTCTTTCAACTGATCAAAAAGATCATCTATCCTAGGCAATCGATATTTGTTCTTGATCGTCACCTCATTTAATGAACGATCGTAACAGCCTATTTTAGGCCCTTTTTGAAAATTTCAAATATTAAAAGTTTAATTTGCATTTCTAGTATCTACTATTCATTATCTAAAAATTTTCAAAAAGTAAATTCAAAATTCAACTTATATGCAAATTCAAAATATAAATTCTAAATTCAACTTAAATTCAATTCTCCCTAACACTTTAAAATTTTCCTTTTGGGCTGAGCCCTGTCCTAGCTGAAGGAGAACGCAGTGCTACGCTAGCCGAAAACAAATTCTTTTTACCGCGAACACCCAGGCAACATACGAGTCAGAGAACATGGAGCATTACCCTTGTAGCACGTTAGCAGCGGAAGTAGAGTGGGTGAAGCCTCCCCTCGTGCTGCGAAGCACTGTACGTAGTTGAACACGACGTGGTACAACTTCTCCTCGTCGCGGATCGCCGTCACAGCAACGTCGTTGTAGTCGTACAGGTTATGTAGCCGATCGAATCGATCATCGCCGACGCCTCCACGGTATCCACACGTTCGGGGTGGGAACACCGCGCGCTGGTGTGCTAGCACCCACGCACGCGGCTAGGGTTTTTAGGGGCGATGGGACGTGGCGGAGGCTAGGGCTCGTGGTGGGGAGACTAACCCGCCGCACGCCCCCACGCCTCCTTTATATAGAGCGCACTAACGGACCTTCTACGATAAAAGCCCACCAGGTCTCGCGCTAATGGATCTTCTACAATAGAAATCCATTAAGACGTCAGAGGATCCAAATCCGCATAAACCACTAATGGATCCAATCCATCAGACATGATTCAACCCGTTAAGTGTGTGACCCATTAGGCTCATGTACAAGTCGGCCGCAGTCCCGAAGAACCCTTTCCCCAGACCACAAGTCAATAGCGGTACCTAGCAGTACATATTGACCCCCGAATGTACACAATGATCGAATCAGCTGAACCTTGATACACTCACATAGGATCCTTTTGCCACACAATATCAGTCAAGCTCAAGGCGAGAATCGTGCCACCCTTGTGATAGCTCGATAAATTCACTCGTCAATGTAATGGATATAATTCGTGATTAACTCTTTAATCACTTTGGCATGGCCATGCACTTTTTCTTATCCATCCACACCGAGGAGCCAGAGATATCTCTCCTTTTATTAAGGAGGGGCAAATTCCATCTTGATCTCTTACATCTCACGTCATGTTTCATGGCATACCCGTAAGCTACCTTTATAGCTCTCTTGTTACGGTGAAGCGTTTGATAGCCCCGAAGTATACAATTACGCATGCTGAGAATCAATAAGAATCTTAGGTCAAAGGATATACCACTCGAGACTACACCCTGATGGCACTTCTAAGATAACAATCTCAGTAGTGTCTCGGAGCGGGTCTATCCAGCCCCATGTTCTCTAACATGTGCCCACATTATTGATTTGATATCTCCATATCTATGGTATGGAAACATTACCATCAATCAATACATGTGCTGGTCAGATTACTATTGTCCCATATAATGATATGTGACCAGGAATCGTTTAGAATAATATCATTTAACCAATGTGTTTCACAATTAAGTCATACTCAATGGACAAAGGAGTGACATTTATTCATAGAACTGACAAGTACATGAATATAGACGTATGATACAATCATCTCACATGATCGCCTCTAGGGCATATCACCAACACCAGCCTAGGCTAGGCTTAGTCGGCCCAACCGAGCCTCTCTCTCTCCCCCCCTTCTCTCTCTCCCCCCGTCGAGGCTACGTGCACGCCATGCCTTCTCAAGGCACGCCGCGCACGTCACATCGCTGTCCACACTGTCTCCCCCTCCGCATGTGCCCCTCTCTCCCTCTGCCCCTGTCTCTACCTCTGCCGCGCCATGTGCACCGTGCAGGCCAACAACGTTGGCTAGGCAGCTCTGCAGCTACATCTCTGCCGCTCAGTCGCTCTCCTCACACCCCGCATCGCCGTCAAGGCCGCTGCAGCTCTGCCGCTCGGGCAATCATGCCTGCGCTGCTCTATGCTGCGTCAACCCGTCGCCGCTCCTCCTCGAGCTCCTCACCGCGGGATCGTGTTCCTCCTCTCCCCCGTGACCTCCCCCACCTATTTAAGCCCAACTCGGCCTCGAATTTCCCCTCCCTCCACCATTGCTGCCACCAAGCTCAATTCTCCCCCTTTTTGCCTCACCGCCGACTTGGTACGTCGACGGTCAATTCCTCATGTCCCTAGCTTCTCTAGGTGTTGCCCCTCATTGCCCTGTCTTCAATTTCGGCTAGGAACCACTGGAGCTCCCAAGCTACGTAGCCCCTGTTTTGGTCGTCGCCTTTCCCATGGTGACAGCTCGACTCTGCCCTTCTCCGAGCTCGTCGCCACTTCAGGTAGCTCCCTAGTATCCCCTAGATGCTCCCTGCACAGGCGAACTAGACACCATCCCTACCCTTCACTGTAGAAGCATGATCCTGTAGCTTTTTCCCTACCCGTGCCCATGACACTGCCGTTCTGACTCGCTGCCGGCGACGCTCCAGCTAGCATGTCCTAGGTCTTACCTAGCCAAACCCATTCCAATCTTGAACCACTAGGATGGTGGACAATAGCACCGCTAGTCCTCCGCCGAAGGTTTGCTAGATAACCAAGAGGGTCGTCGTCCGGCTGACATCACCCCAACATCGGCCATAAGACAATGTGCTGACAACTAGGACCCACGCTAATAGTGATTAGTTTAAATCTCCCGCACTTAGCATTAACAGCCACTAATATGTGGGCTCGCAACCCCACCTGTTAGTATTGGTGGAGGTGCACTCCTGGTTTACACCTTCTTTTCATAGGCTTGGTCGAGCAATTTGCGCTCGCGGATCCGACTGCCTCTAGGCTGCACAGTGTTGGATTCGGTCCATTCCTGTTTAGGATTTTCCAACCCTTTCCTATTTTAATAATTCCAGAAAGTGTAACTGATTTTCTAAAAATAGTAAAACACCCTAAAATCTTGGAAAATTTATGACAAATACTAGACAGTGGACTTGATTTAATAAAGTTATATCTTTGCACAGTAGCCCATCTCTTGCCACCGTAAAAATGACAGTAACCCTAGTTAGCCTTTTTGGAAAATACTATAAAAATCGTTTTTGTTTAATTAAATAAATTTATGGGTCCCATAAATCTAAACAAAATTCCAGTAAATACTAGATGTAGTTTTGAACCCATGAAAATTACTTGAACAAATTTAAATAAATTATTTTTCCATGGAAATTGATTGGAAACAATTTAAGCCTTTTTCCTTAAGGATAAATACTGATGTAAATCTGTTAGATTTATTTAAAATATTGTCTGAACTCTAAAAATTTCTAAATTTTGACAGAAACATTTCCAACTCTAAAACTATTTAATAAAATATTAAATCTTATTAACCTTTAGTACAAGTTAGCAAAATAAAGGAAATAACCCTAAAGGCTTGATGGAACTAATATTTTAATACTTTAATAATTTCCAAAAATATTTTCCATCAAGGGTATAAGTACTTATGGGTGTCTAGAGCATGTTCATACATATCATACGACGACACGTAGAATCCTTGTATCAATATTAGTATTTCAGATCATGCATATATGCATCATTTTTTTGTATTTGTTTGTGCATTGTCTTTGTCTTCGGAGTAGACGTCGGAAATCTAGAGGGAAGGTTCAAAGACACAGAAGAAGACTTCCACGCCTTAGGACAAGGCGAGTTAACATTCTTTGTTCATATCTTACCTAGTTTACCTTAAAGTTATGTTGGATTCTATTAAGAAATTGCATGCTCTATGATTTTTGAGATACCTAGCCTGTTAATCATGTTATACACATGCCATGACCCTAATCAAGTTGAATTACCATGCTATCATTGCCTTGAATATCATGCTATGACTGTCTTGATAGTCAGATCCCTTGTTGCCACCAATAAAACAAATAAAACATTTGGACTGTTAGTCCTTGGGTAAAACCTGCTTAGACTTGCTTAGGTCTAATCAATGACTTGTTTTCAGGGTGTAACTACCCCATAGTGGAGAACAATAGCTCGCTACTACAACAACTACTATATATTGAATTGGTTATAGTTGGTATGGGGTAAATGAAGGGGACCAGGTAGGCTACACTAATGCAATTTCAAAAATTTCTACCATGAACACCTAGACATCATGCAAGTAGAGGATCATAGATTATTATCTTTGACACATCGTCACAGCAAAAGGAGAGTTGGAGTACCTAAGTCTGACGTCACACCTGTCGAGGTATAGGAAATAGTTGTTCACGTTGAGCCGAACGCCCCCTTCTCACCGATCACCACCGCAGCAACATCGTACATACTGTCGTAGAGGAAGTAGTCGATCTCATCGACCTTCTCCTCCTTATCACCAATCAGCACCACAGCAACCGCAGCAGCATCTCTACAGTATCCATATGCCTAGGGATGGAATGTCGTGCGCCGGTGTACTAGAACCACACATGCGTAGCTAGGGTTTCTAGGAGTCTGTAGGGGGCATGACGGCTAGAGTTACATTGTGTCGAACTCGTGTGTGCACCGCCCTACCGCCTCCTCTAATATAGTGCGCACTAATGTGCTTGTATGCTAGAGGCCCATTAGGACTGTAATCCTACACAGATCAGTATCTACGAAAGTAATCCTACACGAATTAGTATGCACGAATCTAATCATGTACGGATCAATATCCGTGAAACCCACTAATGAATCCAATCTATTAGACATGTTCCAACCCGTTAAGTGTGACCCGTTAGGTTCATGCACAAGTGGCCGTGGCCCCGGAAGCTCTTTTAAGAACCACAAGTCAATAACGGTTCCTAACGGGACATATTAACCCTCAAATACACAGAATGATCATATCGGCTGAACTTTGATATACTCACATACCGATCCCTTGGCCGCACGATACTAATCAAGCTATGGCGAGATACGTGCCACCCTTGTGATAGCTCGACTATTCACTCGATCTTGTGAATGAATTCTAAATCATGATTAAATCTTTAATCACATTAGCATGGCCAGGTACTTTCCAATCCAATCACATCGAGGGGCCCAGAGATATCTATCCTGTTATCAAGGAGGGGCAAATTCTATCTTGATCGCTCAAACCCCATAACTTGTTTCATAGCATACCTGAAAGTTGTCATTATAACTACCCAGTTACGATGTTGCAATTCATAACTCCAAAGTATACAACTACTCATGATGGGATTCAATGATGATTTTAGATCTAAAGATCATATAGGTATACCACTCGAAACTATAAGCTGATGGCACCTGTAAGATAATAATCTCTGCGGTGTCTCAGAGTAGGTCTATCAAACACTATGTTCTCTAACATGTGTCCACATTATTGATTCAACATCTCTATATCAATGGTATGTGAAACATTACCATCAATCAATATATGTGCTGATCAAATCATTACTGTCCCGTATAATGATATGAGACCAGAGATCATTTAGAATAAAATTATATAAACAATGTGTCTCACAACCAAGTCATACTTGATAAATAATGTGAACGACGTTTATTCATGGAACTGATAACATATTATCCAAGAGTACATAAACATAGACATAATATAGTCATATTACATGATTACCTCTAGGGTATATCACTAACAGTAAAGGCTTGTGTCGGTTGGTCTTGATATGTGAACCGGTTGGGCTAAGATACGGGTTGAGACCTGGAGATTGTGTTGGTTGTCTAGAGTAGATCTAGACTAGAAGGTCAAGGACCTGATGTGATTGAGGCAGAGAGCGAAGTGTGGGATCTTCGGCTCTCGGGACCTGCGAAGTAGCATCAGAAGGGTCCCTTCAGTATGAATGAGTGTTGGATGCATCTGACACAACGCGTGGCCATCACACGGTAGTGCGGGTGTAGAGTTCAGCATGGTGCTCTGCGGAGGCCCTGGATGATACTCCAACCCGAAGGATAGACAAAAGGGCGACGTGACCCGAGGGTGATGTAGGTCATGTGTTTGCTGGACAGGCAATTCAGGAGCGATGATCCACACTGGGATTGCTGAATCCTGAAATATGATGGTGGGTGTAAGAAGGAAGATCAATAACTGAGGTTCCAACTAAGTTTAGTGTTTCGCCTGGTCGTACCATGGGATGGTACATGGATTGACATGATTGGAAGTTTGGGTTACCTAGGAAAATACAACTCATCAATAAATCCTTCCATGGTTTAAAACTGGCTAAGTTATAGGTTTGCACTATGAATACTTCCAACTGGCTTTATGCAAACAAACAAACCCTAGCCTTCTCTTGGAGTCATTATCATTACATGTATTAGGAGGGTGTTAACTCACAAGTGCGGTTTGATTGCACACTTACCCTTGCACTCACTCACTCTTTAGATGAAGAGAATCTGGAATACCTTCATACTTTCTTCGAGGATGAAGCACCTGGATATGAAGACCAAGAAGATGCATAGGGCTTTCCCTCCAGCCACTTGCTCATGAACCTAACGGGTCACACACTTAATGGGTTGGAACATGTTTAATGGATTGAATTCATTAGTAGGTTTCACGGATACTGATCCATGTAGGATTAGATTCGTGCATACTAATCCGTGTAGGATTAGTTTCATGGACACTGAACTGTGTAGGATTAGAGTCCTGATGGGCCTCTAGCGAAGAATCCTATTGGTACACTCTATATAAGGGGAGGCGGTGAGGCAGTGTGCACAAACGAGTTCGCCGCCACATAACTCTAGCTGTCACATCCCCTATCGGCTCCTAGAAACCCAAGCCGTGCACGCGGTGCTAGCGCACCGGTGCACAGCGTTCCGCCCTTAGACGTGTGGATACCGTAGAGGTCCTGCAGCGGTTGCTGCAGCGCTGATCAATTACAAGGAGGAGAAGGTCAACAAGATTGACTACTTCCTGTACCTCGACACGTGCGATGTCAGATTCAGCTACTCTGACTCTCCTTCTGCTGCAACTGCGTATCAAGGGTAACGATCTATGATTCTTTATTTGCATGATGCCCTGGGTGCTCGCGGTAGAAATTTTAAAATTACGCTAGCGTAGCCTACCCGTTCCCCTTCACTTGCCGACGTGAGAGAGCATGGCCCACACCCGTCGGCTACCACGTTCCGATTGGCTGCCCTCAAGTTAGGGCCAATTATCTAGATCAGACTCTTATCCCTCCCCCAAGTCCTCCAAGACCTGTGCATGTCCGCCATACCGTGCAAAAGCGAGGTCTCCCACTTCAAGCTCTTATAGGCATTCCCCGCCATTCCACTTCCCAGTTGTAGCTCAGCCCCCTCCCCTTGAGCCAGCTCATACTGAAGAGACCCCTCTTGTGGCTGAGGTAGCCTCTCGTTGCTTGGAGGATTATCTCAATGTCCTGGGTAGATTTCAGGATTGTATCCCTATGTCGTAGCACATGGTTTGCTAGCAGTGTATCAGGTGATTGTAAAACTTTTTAAGAATGAATAAATGTGTGTTGTCTTTTGTTCCAACTTTTGGATTTGGCTTTCCTTGCATGCATGCATCCTAGTTGTAAGGTTAAGATTTCTTCCCCCTATCGGCCAAGTTGCAGATGGCTAAAGGAAGGGGTACAAGCCATGCACAAGGCGCCGGCTCTAGCTCTGCTCGCAGAGGCCGAGACCACGGAAACCTACCCCCACCACCTGCAGGCAATCCAACGATTGTTCAAGTTCTGGCGAATTAGGTGCAAATGCTCAGTGTGGTCCTAAATAATCAATATCAGACCAATAATCACCAAAGCTCAAAGTTGGGAGAGTTTCTGCGAGCCAAGCCGCCCACATTCGCACATGCCACAGAACCCATGGATGAGGAGGACCGGCTCCGGCTGATAAAGAGGAAGCTCGAGCTAGTCCTATGTCGAGAATCAGACAAGGTCCTATTTGCCACCCATCAGCTTGAAGGTGCCGCCTCTCCCTGGTGGAAAAACTACGTGGCCAGAAGGTCAGAGGTCGTGTGAGAAGATAGCTAAGAAGAGTCTGACCACGACGACGACGATGACGAAGAACAAGAAGAGCAAGACGGCACCCTGAACCTCAAGGCCAGACACAAGGCCACATCACCGATGAGCAGTTGGCAGAAGAGGAAGACCTAGGCCATGACATTCTCCGAGAGGAATTTTGAAGCGGCCTTCAGGGCCAATTATATCCCGAAGATGATAATCTAGATCAAGAAGAATGAATTCCGTAACTTGAAGCAAGTGTCAATGACGGTTAACAAGTACCTGACTCATTTCAAGCAATTGGCCCGCTATGCCACCCAAGATATCGAAGATGAAGTAGAGAAGATTGATCGGTTCCTAGAGGGAATGTTGCCCAGCCTTCGGTGCAGGCTAGTTTTTCATGATTTCTCGGACTTCCAGAATATGGTTAACAAAGCCCTCATCTTGGAAAATAAAGTGAAGGGCTTTGCGGTTAGTAGGAAGAGGAAACTGGTAGCCCGTGGCGGATCAGGCCATAGTCGTCCCAGCAGCTTCCTGCCAACACATCAACGGCCACCCTTATCCCACGTGTAGACATTCTACCAGGCTTCTTCCAACTAACAAGGTGGAAGTCCGAACCCCACCTTTCACTCTAGGGAACCCTCCCTTCCACAGGCAAGCAATCAAGGACCCACCTCCAGAACTAGTGACAGGACGTCCAGGAAGTGCTTTAATTGTCACAAGCCAGGACACTTTGCTACCCAGTGCCTAGACAAGATAGTGACTCCGGCCAGGAATGACAACAACCGCACCCCTGTTGGCACCCAAGGAAACAACGACCGCGGAGGAATATCAGGATCAGCTGCTAGGTTGGCCCCACCAACCATTGGAAGAGGCCAACTGAACCACATTACTGCTACTGAAGCGAAGGATACGCCAGGTGTACTCGTGTGTACATTCACCATCAACCTAAATGAGTACAAGTTTTGTTCGATTCTGGTGCATCACATTCCTTCATATCAAAAAATTGTGTGGAAAGATTACCCTTAAAACCTGCCTACTAAATAGGCCCTTAATCATAAGGTCACCGGGAGGTGTCCCAAAGGACACAAAGGCATGTCTTAGGGTAGAAATCTCCAAGGAAGGGGTAGGCTATAAGTTCAACCACACGGTCTTGCCCTGCCCGGGGTTAGACGTCATAATATAAATGGATTCGCTGACCCACTACAACGAGGTTTTAGATTGTGCCCAACATGAAATTCGGCTCATCAGGACCCTAGGTTAAGAGGAAGTTTGGAAGGTGGAGAAGCCCTTGAGATAGGGTTGCAACCTTTCGTCCCTGAAGGAAGAAGATCCGGCTAAGGTGACAATTGTCAGTGAGTATTTGGATGTTTTCCTAGAGGAACTACTAGGACTGACACTAGCCTAGGAGATGGAGTTCATCATAGAGTTGCTCCCAGGCACTGCCCTCATCTACAAACCCTATTTCAAGATGAACCCTGTGGAGCATGCCGAACTGAAGAAGCAATTAGATGAAATGCAAACCCAAGGATTATTTCACCATAGCTCTTCTCCTTGAGGCTCCCCAACAATGTTCGTGGGTATAAAGGAAGGGAGCTGAAGGCTAGTGGTAAATTACCGAGCTTTGAATGCCGTGACAATTAAGAACAAGTATCCCCTGCCTTGGATAGATGACTTGTTCGACCAACTTCGTGGAGCCAAACGGTTCTCAAAGATTGACCTCAGGTCAAGCTACCATCAAGTCAGAGTAAGGGAAGACGACATTCCTAAAACGGTATTCATGACTAGATACGGCCTGTACGAGTATTTGGTCATATCTTTCAGATTGACCAATGCTCTGGCACATTTTATAAACATGGTGAATAAAATCCTTATGGAGTATCTGGATCGATTCGTTGTTGTATTTATCAATGACATTCTCATCTACTCTAAGGATGATGAAGAACACAAGGTCCATTTAATGTTGATGCTAGATAAGTTAAGAGAGCCCTAGCTGTATGCAAAATTTAGTAAGTGTGACTTCTTGATAGAAGAAGTCAGTTTTCTTGGACACAACATCTCAGTAGGAGGAATAAAGGTTGATACGTCCAAGATCACTACTATGATGGAATGGAAGTCACCAACTTCAGTGACCGAGATCAGAAGCTTCTTAGGTCTAGCTCGCTATTATCGTCGCTTCATTAAAGGATTCTCAAAGATTGTCAAGCCAGTAACATAGCTCCTCAAGAAGGAAAAGAAGTTTCAATGGACCCAAACTTGCGAGAATAGCTTCCAGGAGTTGAAGAAGAGGTTGGTTGACCACTGCCCTAGTACTGATCACCCCAAACACAAGTAAGAGCTTTGAGGTATACTGTGACGCTTCGAGGCAAGGGGTGGGATGTGTTTTGATGCAAGACCGAAAGGTCATATCTTATGCCTCCCGTCATTTGAGAAGGCATGAGGAAAACTACCTGACCCTTGATCTAGAAATAGCTGCGGTGGTACACCTTGAAGATTTGGAGGCACCATTTGATGGGGCATAAGTGCAACATATTCACAGATCATAAGAGCTTAAAGTATGTATTCACCCAGACAAATCTAAACATAAGGCAAAGAAGATGGTTGGAATTAACCAAGGACTACGACCTCAATGTTCAGTACCATCTCGGAAAGACCAACGTGGTGGTCAATGCCCTAAGCAGAAACCCATAGTGTAACCACCTAGTGAGCTTTAACTCCCCAAGACAGCTCACTAAAGATATGGCAAGGCTCAACTTAACAATAGTAGAGCCTGGTTTTCTGGCTATCCTAGAGGTTCAGTCCACTCTCCTAGATCAAATTAAGGAGAAGCAGAAGGGTCACCCCCCAGTACCCTCAAGATCGAAAGGCTCATGGCCAAGGACAAGAATTATAAAGTCTCAAAGGATGACCATGGAACCCTCTGGTTGGGAAAAAGAATCTTCATCCCACACCAACCAGAACTTAAAGAGACCATCCTGAAGGAAGCACATGAGTCCCCTTATTCGATACATTCAGAAAGCATCAAGATGTATTAGGACCTCAAGCCACAATTCTAGTAGCCTAGGAGAGAAATAACTGAGTTTGTAACTCGATATCATGTGTGCCAACAAGTGAAGGTAGAACATCAACAACCGACAGGAATTCTCCAACCCTTGAAGGTGCCCAAATGGAAATGGAAAGAGATTGCTATGGATTTCATCCTAGGACTTCCTCGTACCAAGACTGAATATGACTCTATATGGCTCATAATCGACAGCTTAACTAAGGTCACTCACTTCATACCAGTTAAAACAACCTATAAGGGAGAAAAGCTAGCCAAGTTATACATGGCTAAGGTAGTTGTCTACATGGAGTACCCCAATAGAACGTCTTGGATCGAGGATCCCAGTTCATCTCCCATTTTTGGGAAAAGCTCCATAGTGCCCTAGGCATGAGCCAGACTTTCAGCACGAAATTCCACCCTCAAACTGATGGATAAACTGAGAGAGTCAACCAAGTCCTAGAGGATATGTGTAAGAGCATGTGCCCTAGATTTTTCCACAGACTAGGAGAAGTGGCTAACTAACTCCGAGTTCTCCTACAACAACAGCTTCCAAGCCAGCCATAAAATGTCACTGTTCAAAGCTTTGAATGGACACAGATGCTGAATTCCCCTTAGTTGGTCCGAAACCGGAGAAAATCAAGATTTCAGAGTGGAGTCAATGAAGGAGGCAGAAAAAAGGGTCAAGTTGGTCAGAGAAAGGTTGCTAGCCGTTCAATCATGTCATAATAGCTATGTAGACAAGAGCTGCAGATATCTCACCTTCGAAGTGGGGGATTACGTCTATCTGAAGGTATCACCACTTCATGGGACACAAAGGTTCCATCAAAAGGGTAAACTGGCATGAAGATATATTGGACCTTTCAAGATCATTGCCAGAAGAGACCAAGTGGCGTATCAGCTGGACTTACCTGCAGACCTCGGAGAAGCACATGATGTATTTCATATCTCGCAACTAAAGAAGTCCCTCCGAGTACCAGAAGAACAAATTCTAGTCCCTAAGGGGCCCCCAGCTAGCAACCTCACCTATCCAGCTCACCCTGTGAAGATTTTAGACACCTCGGAGAAGTAGACAAGGCGCAAAACCATTAAGTTGTGTAGAGTCCTATCAAAATGACCAATCTGGAGGACAAGAAACTTGGCAGCCTGAAGAGCAGCTTCGCTAGAACTACCCTTCCCTGTTCTCTAGCTAGCCTTATGATCTCAGGTCTAGATCATTTCTTAGGGGGGTAGGATTTGTAACAGCCCATTTTGGGCCCTCTTTAAAAACTTTTTTCAAAAATTCAAATTTGAATTGCATTTCTTATATTTACTATTCATCTTCTGAAAAATTCTAATCTTTAATTTCAAATTTTCAAATGGAATTCCAAACTCTGTTATCATTATTAAAAAAAATTACCTCTAATACCAAATCCAACCTCAATAACTTATTCAAAAAGTGAATTTGATTTTCCAAATTTAAATTCTAAATTCTAATTATAAATCCAATTTCATTTTCTTTAAATCAAATTCTAATTTCAAAAGCCTCCTTTAATTCCAAAAATTTCAAAAATCTTTTTGGTCTTAGCCTTGTCAGCCTAGGCCCAGACATAGCTCCAGCCAACCTACTCGGTCCTTTCTCTCTCCTCTCTCTCTCCATCCTTCCTCTCTATGCACGCACCTGACACACCATGCACGTCCTATTCGTGCTAGGGCCACCCCTGCCGCGTCGGCCATGCCTCTGTCTCGCCAGCCGCGCTGCTGCCACCCCTACCGCGCTAGTGTCGCTATCGCGCCGCTCCCTTGCGTCTCGTGCGCTGTTGCCGCCACTGCCGTGTCTCTGCCCTTCTCTGCCAATGCCAGCACGCTGCCGCGCTGCACACTCGCACCCCTCACGCCGCGCCTCGTGTACCGCATCGTGCCTGCCATGACCGCAGCCCCATTGCGCCCAACATCATTGCCGCGCAGCTCCCGCGTCGCGCCGTCGAGCGCCCTTAAGCCCTTCGCCGCAGGACCTCTTCCTACCTCTCCCCCGCAGCCCCCTTCGCCTATTTAAGCCTAGCTCGGCTCTTTCCTTTCCGCCATTGCTGCCGTTGAGCTCAGTTTTGCCCTCTTTCACTTCGCCGTTGATTTAGTACGTCACCAGCCAATTCCTCGCATCCCTAGCTTGTCTAGGTGCTGCCCATCACTTTCCCATGCTCAATTTTTGCTAGGAACCACCAGATCTCCCCGCGACGACGCCCCTGTTTTGGCCGCCGCCGCCCTTCATGGTGCTAGCTCGACTCTGTCCCTCCCTGAGCTCACCGTCACTTCAGGTAGCTCCCTGGTAGTCCCTAGTTGCTCCCTGCTCTGGTGAACTAGCCGATGTTCCCTCCTTTTGCCAGAGAAGCTCAATCCCGTAGTTTTCCGCTGCCTACGCCCATGGTGCCGCTGTTCTGGCTTGCCGCTGGCGAATTCTGGCCAGGACGTCCTAGGTCTCACCTAGCTAAATCCATCTTGATCTTGAACCACTAGGATATTTAACCGTAACGCCGCCAATCCTCCGCCAAAGGTTCGCCAGATATCGGCTGTAGAACCATGCGGGCCACCACCCGGCTAACGTCACCCAACGTTGGTCGCGCGACGTGTCGTTGACATGTGGGACCCATGCTAACAATGATTAGCATTTAAATCTAGCACGCTTAAGCGCTGTCAACCGCTGACATGTGGGTCCGTGACCCCACCTGTCAGTATTAGTAGAGGCGTACTCCTGGTTTACGCCTTCAATTCACGGGCTCGTTCTGCCCATTTCTGTTTCACGGACCGGACCGCCCTAGGCCACGCAATGTTGAATTCGGCCCAGTCCTGTTTAGGAATTTCAACCTTTTCCTATTTTAATTAATCCAGAAAGTATTTATGATTTTCTAAAATAGTAAATCATCACCTAAAATATTAAAAAATATAATAAATACTAGACAACAGGCTGGATTTAAGAAAAATATAACTTTGAACAGTAACCTATTTTTGCCCCTTGAATTATTTTAGTAGCTTTAATTCAACCTTTTTAAAATAATAATGTAAATAACCTTTCTATTTAAATAAATTAGCTGATGACTACCATAAATCATGACAAAATTCCAGAGAATAATAGATATAGTTTGGAACTTAAAAAAAATTATTTGAACAATTTTAACATCATTACTATTCACTAGAAATTTGTTAGTAGTAATTAAGCCCTTTTTCCTTAAGGCTTAATTTTCTTGTCAATCAAATAGATTTATTTACAATAATGTTTGAACTCTAAAAATTCCTAAATTTTCACAGAAACAATCCAACTTAGGAACATTTTTATAAAAATATTTAGTCCATTTAAATTTTGGTAAAGTTTAACAAATAAAATAAGAATCCCTAAATGCCTAAAGGTTAATTCCTTGGTAAATAATATGGCATCCCAAGCTGCAATTAATCATAGCACGCAAGCCACGAAAATCACAACCATACATCACATACACATAGGGTCCATAATATTCATATCTTTCCCTGTGAAAACAAGTTATGTGAAGAATCATATTCTAGCGCACAATGTGAACAAGTTATATCTAACAACACTACGCCAAGACAACATGGCGATGAAAATTCAGTTGGATTGATCAAATCAAGCCGATTCGGAGCCATTCGTAATGCCTCAATTTTCATAAGACCGATTAGATCAATCCATCACGCGAGGTTCCCTTGAGAAGACAGCTATCACACACAATCTCGTTTTCTTGGCTCGATCTGTTCAGCTTGCGCTATAGCCCCGATGGTGTTACTAATCTGTAGGGACACTGCGTGGTACAAATCTGAAGGAGCATGAACTAATCTTCTTGATCATGTGGTGCTATCAACTCAAACATCCAACAACCGCAATACCGATTGATCTAATCAACCAGTGCCATCTACTATAACATATCACCATATGCACATGATCCAGATCCAAAACTAAACATAATTGACTCTGATAGAACTATTGGGGCACAGGTAGGCTACGCTAGCGCAAAATCAAAATATTCTACTGCGATCAACCAGGATATCATGCGAGTAGGAGATCATGAATCGTCACCTTTGACTCGCAGCCCCAGCGAAAGAAGAGTTGGAGTAGCCGGTTCCAACGATGCGCGTGTCAAGGTATAGGAAGTAGTCGTGCACACCAAGCCAAATGCCTCCTCCAAGCCAACCACCACCGTAGCACATCGCATGTACTGCCATAGAGGAAACAGTCGATTTCGCTAAACTTCTCCTCCTCGTCTCCTATTAGCATCGCAGCAATCGTAGTAGCGTCTCTACGGTATCCACACGTCTAGGGTGAGAACGCCATGCGCTGGTATTCTAGCACTGCCATGCATGGCTAGGGTTTATAGAAGGTCGGTAGGGCAACGGCTAGGGTTTCATGGTGGTGAACTTAGATGGCCGCATCGCCTTACGCCTCCTTTTATATAGAGCACGCACTAATAGGCTTCTACACTAGAGGACCATTAGAACTCTAATTCCACACAGATCAGTATCTACAAAATCTACTAATGAATCCAATCCATCAGAGATGTTCCAACCCGTTACGTTCATGCGTAAACGGCCATGGCCAAGAAATCTTTTTTTCGAACCACAAGTCAATAGCAGTTCATAGTATGACATATTAACCCCCGAATGCATAGAATGATCATATGGGCTAAACCTTGATAGACTCACATACTGATCTCTTTGTCGTATGATACCAGTAAAGCTGAAGACGAAATGCGTGCCACCCTTATGTTAGCTCGACCATTCACTCGATCTTGTGGTGGGTGCACATTGGCATGGTCATGCACTTTTCAATCCAACAATATCTCTTACATTATTGAGGAGAGGCAAATTCCATCTTGATCACTCACATCCCACACCATGTTTCATAGTATACCCAAAAACTATATTTATAACTACCTACTTACGGTATGGCTGTTGATAGCCCCAAAATATACAACAATGCATGCTAGAACTCAATGACAATCTCAGATCTAAGAATAATATAAATATTATTTATTCATAAAACTGATAACATATCATCCAAGAATACATAAACATAGACATTATACAATCATCCCACGTGATCGTCTCTATGGCATATCACTAACATAGCTAACATGTGCATTCTTGCGGAAAAAAACCCCCCAATTCCTCTTCCATCTTGCACGACAGAGACCCATAGGCCTCTCGTATCCATGGTTGAGACTCCATCCACTCGATCTCTCGTCAGCACTAGATCCCTCCGTCTCCACCTCTCCGCCACTCGACTATCTCTCCCACGCCTAATGTAATTTGGTTTGAAATCTAGGGAGACCAAAACAAGCTTGGGCAATCTCGAAGAAAGATTCTGGAAGATAAAAAATTTTGATGTATGCATTGATGTAATCTGGTCTCAAAGTCAAAATTGATGATGTAATCAAGAAGATCAAAATTTATGTGTGTACCATCATGTAAGCATGCTTGATGTATAGATTTAGGATCCTTTTGTCAATATTTTGTTGAATGTATTGGTGTAGTTTATGTTGTAAACTATTTCTATTTGATTTGGTTGAATGAATATGAAAATTTGCCACATGCAAGTTTCAGTTCTGAATTCAGTTTTTGAAGTTTCCACTCGTATTTCTCAATGAATATGTATTTGCTATTTCGACGTGCATCTGCCATTAATTTTGTCTCAGTGATATGGTTCAGTGGTGAAAATGTATAGCTGGTAACGTGTCCCAGATTGTTCCAGATTCTAAATGGTATTAGCAAAATTCATTGAACATGTACACTATGCCTGTAGGCTGTAGCAGCAGCAAACCAGAATTCATAATAGAAGGGAAACCCGGATTGGTGGTCGAAGTATGACAAATTCCAGTTCCGAAATTCAGAACAGAAGGGAACCATTATTAATTTCTATTTATCAATAAAAAAATTATACATGGCACGGATAACAGAAAACTAGGTATAATAATAGTTATACTGAACCAATACTGCCCTACTTTTATATTTGCTCTATCAGAAACTAAACAACAAGATCCAGCTGAAATAAAATACAGGATTTTGATCATATCAGGTCTTCTTCCTTTGTATTTTTCTCCGCTGTGCTATTTTCCGCTTGGTTTGAATCCTAAAGTGATTCGTGTTTTCACTATTCAGTTTGGCTTGCTCAGTCAATGTCAGGTAAGACCACCGTTCCATCAATCAGTACATGCAGGGTTACTAGATACTATAACGTTCCCAAAGACAAATACCATCCCATAAGAGAACTGCACAACTAACCTTTTGTCTAAGGCACTCCCTGGAAAATGTAGGAACTTTAGCTGGATTGTACAGAATTGTGGGCATAACAGATGAGTCATTGTCACCGTTCAGCAAGAACCGTTCAAACCCTGTCTTTGTGAGATCTGACCTGAATAAATTACTGTTTCTCACGGATATGTACAAGTTTCCGGGCACCTCAAAGACATCACAACCAAACAATTACTCAAAAGTAGCGCTGGACATTAAGAACATTGTGACAGATGAAAAGGGTGAAAGAAGGGGCGTTCGCTTTATGACCAGATTACATCAATACATACATCCCGAATCTTGGCTTTAATCTTCTAGAATCTTGCTTTGGCATTGCACAAGCTGGTTTCCATCTTGCAGAATTTTCAGCCAAATTACATCAAAACGTCAATACCAACAGGATGATACCTTTGGATCTTTCAAAAAAAAAAAAGATACTTTGCCTCTGGGTCTACATTAGTACATCAATAATTTTGGCTTTAGGAGGTCTCCAGTGTGTGCCACAGCTTGAACTATCCATCATTTCGAGGCAATTTAGCTATGTAGTCAATATGTCAACCTGTAACTGAAGCTACAGCAACTTTCAAGATATAAAAAACAGAGACATTGTTAAAATTCAGAGATATTCTAATTTAGGAACATTTGACGAATTAAAATTTACATCACATCACCATGGATTTGGAGACGGTGGCTCCTGTTCGGTTTAGAGATGGGGAGCATGACAGGCCACAGGAGGCACCGCCGAGAGAGCGGAATGACAGGGAGGGGAGCGTACATAGGTGACACCATGGCCTTGCTTACCGACGTAAAGCATGGCAGCCGCTTTGCCTCGCTTAGGTTTTACAGCGAGGCGTGTGCCCCGCGAGAGAGGAACAAATAGGAAGGTGGGAAGGCGGTGGAGGTGTGAGTCCATCTGTGTTAAGGCTCGCAAGTTTCTGGCACAGGTGTGCAGCGAGGCAGGAGGCTAAGCGAAAAACTACCTCTCGGACCCAGGACCGTTAGATTGCGATCCTCTGGCCTTCGATCGACGATTGCACGAGTGCATGGTACCCCCCGGTTGCATAGGATACACTCCCCATCATTTTATCATGCAAAGAAACAACATGGAGAAACAAGAACACGTGACCAATACTAAACCAATCCCAGAAGTTTCAATTCAAGAAAAACTTAGCAATGGGTATACTTTCCCTGAATGTAATGCACAATCTTTAAGAGATGTACATTACAACACGAGCATTTAGGAAAAAGATAACATAAAATGCCATGATAAATGGAATCCATGATCCATCACTAAAACTCATAAGTCCTAAATTAAGCAAAGAACTAAGATACTTGAGCTAATCCCCCTACGCCCATCTCTTCTGCCCCAAGAACCTTCTACAATTTTTCATCGTTCAGATTCAGCTTCAGAGGTAGCTCGCACGCAACCCTCCTCCGCTGGCAGACCCTCCACGATGCCACGCAAGCCGGGTTTGAGCTCATTGTTACAAAACTTCATATACTCAATGGTGTCGCCAGCCTTCTTCGACACCTGAACCATGAGGAGCTCCGATGAGAGCTCGAATATCTTGGCGGAGATGGCAAGTGCGCCCTTTTGTCCACGCCTCATCGCCATGAAGCTCACCTAGTGCTCCCTGGTCCGCGTCGTGAAGTTGACCTTCCTGGCAATCTCTTGCAGCTTGCAGATGATTTTGGGCACCGGTGCGCTGGACACGAACCGCATCTGCTCGCCTCGCTCCTCGAAGAGCCTCGACAGGTTGAAGCTCCGTGAGGAGGCAATGATGTCGAACGCGTTCAGGCTCTTGGCCCGCCGAATGGGCGGCTGCATGGGAGCACTGTAAGTCCTCTCGACCTCGGTCAACGATGGCGCGGACGCTGAGGTGTGTATACTGCGGGGCAAGCTCATCACTGAGGAGGAAGAGCCCACCGATGACGTTCGGAACGTCTGCAAAGACACGGTTGTGTCAGAGTCTGAGTCCGATAGCTCAGATTCGTTGTTGTCGACGTAGAAGCTAATCTCCTTGAACCCTTTCTTGAACCACGTAGTCTCTATGATCTCCGGTATGGTCATTCGCTGTGCTGGGTTTGGCTGGAGGAGATGGCGGACGAGGTCGGCGAGATCACTGCTGCGGCTGTTTTTTCGGCGGCAAATCATCTGTACGTCATTGTTGTGAAAGGGCTTACGGCCGAACACGAGGAAGAAGAGGACGACGCCACAGGCCCAGGCGTCTGCCCTTGCACCGTCATAGCCCTTACACGCGAACACCTCCGGTGCGACGTAGGGAGACGTCCCGCAAAGGGTGTGGAGGAGCACCTCCCGACGCTCAGTGTCAACCACCGCGGAGAGCCCGGAGTCAACGATCTTGAGGTTGTCGTGCTCGTCGACGAGGAGGTTCTCAGGCTTGATGTCTCGGTGGTACACCCCGGCCATGTGGCAGAAGGTGAGCGCCGACACAAGCTGCTGGAACAACCGGCGCGCCTTGTCCTCGGTGAAGCCGCGCCTGGGGATGTGGTGGTACAGCGCGCAGCCACGGACGTACTCCATGACGAGGAAGATCTGGCTCCGGGTGGCCCTCGCCTCGCGGAGGCGCACGATGTTGGGGTGTCGTAGCCGGCACATGATGGCGATCTCTTGCTTGATCTGCTTCTCCGCCCCCTTTTTGACCAGCATAGCCTTGTCCATGACCTTGATAGCCACCTCGTCCCCGGTAACCACGTGTAGTGCATGGTAAACCCTTGCGAAGCTGCCCGCGCCTAACAGCTGACCCTGCTCGTACTGCTCCAGCAGCAGCTTCGGCTTGCTCTTTCCCCACCACAACATGCTGCCCAGCGCGCCGGTGGCCACCCAAGATGAAGGGAGTCAAATAAAAGGGAAGGAGGCTGCTACGGCCTCACGCTCGTAGGTCGTGGCGGGGTGGGACTTGTGCGCAGCGTAGGACGCGCTGATGCCTCGCAATCCTGTTGGAGGATTCCGGGGGACCATACTGACCGAAGGAGGTGTCACCGGCGGCTGGAGTCGGCGTCGGGTCAACGGGGTGGCAGCTGGAGGCGGCGTCGGGCGGAGGAGGCTTCACCGGCTGCGGCGGCTGGAGGCGGCGTCGTGCGGACGCGACGTTGGGCGGCGGCGTCGAGCGGAGGTGCGTCAGGCGGAAAGGACAAAGCTCGAGGTCCGGCGGCGCGACGTCGGCTGGGGGCGGGGCAGCGGAGGGGGCGTCACCAGCGGAGGAAGCGTGGCCGGCCGGAGGGGGCGCCGCCGGCGGCGCTTCAAACCCTAACGCGCAGGTGAAGCCGGCGGGAGGCAAGGCAAGAAGCGGTTCACCGGGCATGATGGGACTCGGGTTGGGTTAGAAATAGCAAACGGGCCGGTACAGGTGGACGAACCGAATTGGCCCGTTAGTTCAGCCGAATCATATCTGTACTGAGGCCTCGGCCTACCGGCTCGGCTCGGTTCGGTTTATATAATGGTAGTCCAGTCCGATTTGGCTTGGCACTGAAGTCCGCATATTTAACTAAATATATATTTATATGTTTATTTCTTTATTATATATAATTTATTTCTTTGTTTATAACATATATTTATTAAAGAGTTAGGCTACGGTGCTTCGCGAAGTATGGAAGACGTCGTGCTTCGCATCTAGTTTGAAAAATCTGAGACTCAAATGGCCGATCCGAATCATCCATCTTAATCTTCTCGTTGAAATCTCTTAGATGACCAAGTTTCGTATTTTTTAAATTTTTTTGGTATTTGTTTTTTATTTTTGAAAACCAGCAAATTGGACGCTTCCCAACTAATTAGATCGGTGATTTTAAAAATACAAAACAAATAGCAAAAAAATTAAAAAATATGAAATTTTGTCATCTAAGAAATTTTAACGAGAAGATTAAGATGGATGGTTCGGATCAGCCATTTGAGTCTCGGATTTTTCAAACTAGACGCGAAGCATGGCGTCTTCTGTGCTTCGCGAAGCACTGTAGCCCAACTCTTTATTAAATATAACCATTTCTTATTTTTTATATATTATTTTTAGGATAAAATAGGTCGCCCCGCTTATAACCGAGTCAGCCCGGTTTGGCCCGATTACTGTGCGAACCGTACTTGGGCTGAGACCTTGGCCCGTTGGCTCATTAGGCCGAGGGCTTGGGATGATGGCATCACGGCGGGGGCAAGGCTGTGGGCACAGGGAGGTGGTGGTGCGGTGGTGTGATGGCTTGGTGTTGCAGCGGTGAGGCAGGTGAGGCCAGCCAGTCAGGTGGTTGTATAGTGAACCGAGTCAAGCCAGTCTGAATCGGACCGGGCCGGTTTGTTCATTGGCCACCTCTAGCTAGGAAATTAGACAAGAGTTACGGTGAAAAGGAATAGAAAATAAGAAAAAGAAGAAAATGGGAGGAAATAGGAGGAGGGTGGATGTCAAATAGAGAAGGGACAATAAATTTGTCGAGAAACGGTAATGGGCCTGTGGATTGGGCCCATTAGCAAAGCTCTAACCCATTGGCTATATCTATATATTGAGAGCATCTACAAGTCTGTTGTGCAGAGTTCAGAAAAAAAGAAAAGAGAAGGTCCCCTCATATCTCTCTATGTGTTTTTTTGATTAATTCTTGGTGTTGTTTTTGTATTGTGTGCCATCTCTCGAAAACTCCGGACTACACCGGCAGTGAGGCTTCCCAGTAGAATTGATCTCAAATATTATTGATCTCAAATATTGAAATTTCCCACCTTGGACAGGAAACACCTGACTGGCTGGCCTCACCTGCCTCACCGCTGCAACACCAAGCCATCACACCACCGCATCACCACCTCCCTGCGCCCACAGCCTTGCCCCCGCCGTGATGCCATCATCCCAAGCCCCATCGCCCCGCGCTGAGCCACCTCGCTCTAGCCGCCGACTCCACCAGCACTGCTGCCCTCACAGAGTCGACTCAAATAGAGCCGTGGCGCGGATCGTGAGCACCCTGCCCATTTCATTTCACACAAGTGATTTCGCTGTTCGGGTTCCCATCTCTCTCTAGGTTAGGGGTGAAAACGGGTCGGATACGGTCGGATAGTAGGTGATCCTATATCCTACCCTAATTATTTTTACTCGAATACGGATCGGGTACGGGTAGTGAAAAATCGGGTACGGATACGGATACGGGTAACGGGTATCTATAAACGGGTAGAAAATGGGTACCAGATAGTATACGAGCGGGCATAATACAGATATCGGGTACTTAGTCGGATAGTACGTGAATTGTGTAGCATTATAATTTATGATAAAAATAATCCAACCAAAGCATATACCAACACAAATAATACAAAACATACAGTCGAACTAACTAACGCGTCAAAGAGCATAAACCATACAACATAGCACTAGCACATGACAATTGACAGGTTCCATACAACATAGGACATCTTCATATAGCAGCCCATACAATATATATAGCACCATATATATTAGTTTCAAATCTCACATGACTCACATTAATAGTCCACAAACTTGATCAACATAGCACATAGTATCCGAGTATAGTGGTGGGAATTGGGCCGTGCCGTGCCAGGCAACAAAACAGTAGTATTAAATAATTTTTTTTATAAATTCATACATTGCTCAGATGAAAAATTTGTCAACACAAAAAAGATGCGTCTCGAAATTCTCTACAACTTTCATGTTGAACGAAAATTCTTACGAGTAGAGTAAAACATCGAAAATATGAAATTACAGTACAGATACCATTGGCCCTAAAGCAGTCAGCACGCTAAATAATTTTTTATAAATTTATAATTTGCTCAAATGAAAAAGTTGTCAACATAAAAAAGATGTGTCTCGAAATTATCTACAACTTTTGTGTTGAACGAAAATTTATACAAGCACGGGAAGACCTCAAAAAATAATTATTTATTGATTCGTGCTGCAGTTCAGAACGGCCCGGCCCAAAATCCCAAAGACTATCCTGCAATTCGATTTTCAAAATTATCTGGTACCAGATCCGACCCAAAAATCCGGATATTTACCGGTATCTGCTGTCCTATATCCGACCAGATCCAAAACAAAAGTATCCTGCATTACCAGATCTCGACCCGACAAAAAAATACCCATATCTGTATCCGAATTTTTGGGTAAAATTTTCGCCGGGTATGGATACAGGTCAGGTATTACCTGACCCATTTTCATCCCTACTCTAGGTTACCACTGAAATCCTCAAAAATGGCCGCCGTCGCCTTCGTTTCTTCACCGCCGGCGGCTAGTCTCGCTCTCCCTCGGCCCTCCCCTTGTCCTCTTGTTGCTCTAACCTTTAGCTGCAGAGCCATCGGAAGATTCATCACTGCCTGTTATAGAGCTGTCCCCACCTGCCTTGTCCTGCAGGGTCGCCGCCTGCTGCTCCCACGCCCACCACCTGCTGCTTCTTCTGCCACCGCCTGATGCAACTCCACCAACAGCCGCTGCTGCTGCTCCGCCGCTTACTTTGCTCCCTCCAATCTTTCTTAGTTTCTCAGTAGTAGTGCAGTATTGCGTCGCTTCAGTAATTAGTAGTTACTAGTTAGTATTGGTCAGACTTTTAACAGTACTACAGTGCCGCCATAGATTAACTAATTTACATATGATAGTTGGTACTTAGTACTAGTACTGTTTAGATGATAGAATTGAATTAATTGCCTTTTTGCCATTTTCTGAATCAATACATGTTTCTACTAAATTAAACATGTGTGTACTAAGAACAGACAAAGTTAGAGCATCATTCATGGCACGTCACATCTTGTAAAATCAGATGGCATGTGTATACTGAGGACAGATAGAGAGTTAGGGCATCAGCTCTAAAATCGAGCCTTTATACACCTCCTCTAAATCACTATTCGCTCTTTATATTTTCATCCTTTCCAGCAGATCCTCTATCTAGAAAAACTATAGAGATTGATATAGAGAACCTCTAATTTAGAGGCTGGGAGAGAAAATCTTCTCTATATTTAGAGGCTAGGAGAGAAACTCTAAATTTAGATGCTGAGCTGGAGGACAATAGACTCTAAATATAAAGAAGATTCTATTTTATAGGCTCTACTGGAGATGCTCTTAGGACATGTGTATACTGTGAGTGTATATGCATTCTAAACTATGAAATGTGCTCTTTCATGGCATGTCACTTCTTTTAAAATCAGATCTTGTGTTCAAGATACGAATCTGCAGATTGCAGCACGCTTCTGCTATGGATATGGTAGTAATTCTAGCTTGTGTTAGGACAAACTAGATTCCCTGTAAACATGTCTTACTACAAGCTATTTGTTTCATTAGAATAAGTGGGTACAAAGAGTGGAGGGATAGGCCATTTTGAGTCTTGCGAGATGTGTTTTGTGAGTTTTTCTTGTCACATGCTTACGAAATGCAGAGCATCTATACTAATATATAAAGCAGCAGTTCAAATCTTCACTTCTTGACGGTGCATCACACGCATCCATCCCTTTGATCAGGCCGCCCAAATCGCGAGTTGGATCAAGTTTTCTATTTAGTACCCTGAATTTTCAAGTTACTTCTCTGATTTTTCAATTTAGTTCTCTGAATTATACCTCCAAACGTTCAAGTTAGTTCTCTGAATTTTCTATATAGTACTCCGAATTTTCTATATAGAACCCTGAATTTTCAAGTTAGTTCTCCAAATTTTCAATTTTTATTCTATGAATGGGATACTCGATTTAGTTTATGACTTGGTCTTCTTCAATGTTGATCTCTGAATTTTCATGAGGCTCTCTGAATCTTTAATCTCTCTGATATATACACCCAATGACAATAGATTCAATTATCTGCATAGGTCACTTGTAGATAATATTCAGAGCTCTAATTAACATTTTCAGTTCCGTTAATTAACCTCTTTGATTTTTCAAGTTAGATTTAGTATTAAGTATGGAATCTCCAATATTGTTCTCTTATTTCATGTTGACTCTATTAGAAGATAGCTTTGTGTTCAGAGATAAGCTCATACGGTTAGCCATCTAGCTTCAGATAGCCTGAACCTCGACAGCATCCTGGGACCATTTCCAGGTTCGCGAGGGAGCTTCCCCTGCCGTTATCTTGGCCTCCCTCTCCACACCCGCAGGCTGGGAAGGACGCTCTTCCTACCGCTTATACACAAGCTGCGGGACAGGCTGTCTACTTGGAAGGCTGCCCAAATGGGTGATCAAGCGTCTCGACAGGATCAGACGGTCCTTCCTTTGGTGTGGCACGTCGGATGCTCAGGGTGGACACTCTCTCGTCTGCTGGGACAAAGTCTGCCGTCCAAAACCTCTAGGAGGCCTTGGCGTCCCTAATCTCCTCAGGTTCGGCTCAGCTCTGCGTCTTCGATGGCTTTGGCATGTTTGGAAATCGCCAGACAGGCCCTGGGTAGGGTCTTCTACGCCGTGCAATGCTTCAGATTACGCACTTTTCCACGTAGCCACCATCGTAGAGGTGGACAACGGTGCACGCACAGACTTCTGGCGTGACAAATGGCTGTTCGGCCAGGCACCTGCTCACCTAGCCCCGGACCTGTACAAGATTGCCACGCGGAAGCATCGAACGGTGGCGGACCACTTCAAATCGCCGCCGATTCGATCGCCCACCACCTTCAAAGCTTCGCCAACCGTTCGGGCTTTGCTAGGCGTGGCGAAGATCCATCTGGTCTCTCGGATCCGTCTGTTGAGGATGATGTCCATTGACTCACTCGCCGTCGGTGACTACTCATCGAGATCGCTTATCGCCTCCAATTCCTTGGCAAGACCCATTTCAACCCGCATCGCCATCTCGAAAGCTTGCACCGAGAACAAGTGCAAATTCTTCGCGTGGACCTTATCGCCGGCAAAGATCAACATCGCTGACAGACTAGCGGCCAAAGGATGGCCTCACCAAACGTCTTGCCCTCTCTGCTCGTCTAGCCCGGAGTCGATCGACCACATGTGCGTCCGCTGCCCCTACTCTTCCGAGGTGTGGGAGGAATGCTTAAGGGCCTACAGTCACGCCTTCCCCACTCTCCAAAACTGCTCCAGCTTCACCAGTTGGTGGATGAGCACGGTTTCCCCCATGCCTAAGCAAGCTAAGCGTGACTTCAACGGCTTGGTAATCTACACCATATGGAACATATGGAAGGAGCGCAACCGCCGCCTGTTTCAACAAAACAGCGTCCCCACCTCCCAGCTTTCCGGTATGGTTGCAGAAGACGTTCGCCAATGGGGGCGGACGGCCTCCGTGTTGAGTCTGTAAATCCCCTCTACTAGGTCCCGTGGGGGATCGCTTCCCTATCCCCCGACCCCCCCCCCCCCTCCCATGCTTGTTCCAGTTCAGTTTTGTAACCTCTTTTCGTCTTTAATGAAATGGCAGAGCGTCTGCCCTTCAGTTCAAAAAAAAAGATAACTTTGATCTATAACTGTTGTAGCAACCCCTGTTTTCAGGGATATCTGTGACAGCTTGTGCTGCATATATATATATATATATATATAATGAACCTGAGCCTAGAGATATTCTCTACGGCAATCCAGAAACGCCACCATCTTTTGGCCACGCAGTGACGGTGAAACTCCATCTTGAGAATCATCTGTTGTGGAAGGCACAAATGTTGCCGTATCTTCGAAGCCAATATCTCATTGGCTATGTAGATGGAACAATTCAAAAACCGGATCAGTTCACTACTGAATCGGTTGGAGGTCAAGCCCGTCAAGTTTTGAATCCTGCGTGCAAGACTTGGTACAAACAGGACCAATCGATTCTGAGTGCCCTGCTTTCGTCAATGACCGAAGGCATACTTGGGCAAGTTGTGTTTCTATCTACCTCAGCAGATGTTTGGGCGGCCCTTGAAGATATGTTTTCCTCTCAATCGAGAGGACGAACTATGCAGATCCGCCTCCAGCTTGCCAACCTCAAGAAGAATGATATGGCAATGTCAGTATACTTCTTCTGGCAGATCCGCCTCCATAAAGTCAAAGGGCTGGCAGATCAACTTGCTTCTGCTGGTCGTCCCCTTCAAGAAGAAGAGGTCATCTCCTATATCCTAAGTGGATTGGGGAACAAATATGATTCGGTTGTGACTTCCCTGTCAACACAACCAGATCCAATCGGTATCAATGAGCTATTTGCTCATTTAGTCAATTTTGATGCACGAAGGGAGCGTCAAGACTCTGCACAACAGATCGTTTCCTCAGCCAACAGCGCAACTCGCCAGGATGGTGGTCGCAGTCAAGGTCGAGGAAGAGGAGGAGGCCGATTCAGCAATGGAGCCCCTCGCCCAATGTGCCAAATCTGTGGCAAACTTGGGCACAATGCCCTGAGATGTCATCATAGGTACGATCAGATGTACCAGGAAGACGAGCAGCCCAAGTCAGCTTCATCTGCTGCTGCATACAAGCCCAACTCAGATCAAGGTTGGTACCTTGACACAGGCGCTACAGATCACCTGACCAATAATTTGGATCGTTTAACTTTCAAGGAGCAGTATCGTGGAGGAGATCAATCCAAGTAGCCAACGGCTCAGGTATGTCAATTTCACACATTGGACAGTCTTTCATCATCAGTAAATCTGGATCGCATCTTAAACTCAAAAACACCCTGTATGTTCCCACCATAGCAAAGCATCTTCTGTTAGTCCAGAAGTTTGCTACTGATAACAATGTCTACTTTGAGTTTCACCCTACATATTTCCTTGTTAAGGATCGACTCACATCGAAGGTGCTCCTCCACGGCAAGGCTGAAGGAGGTCTCTACGTTTTACCCTGCAGCTCTACACGTCACTCTGCCTTGGCTACCAATGGCTTCTCCAAGGAACTTTGGCACCGACGCCTTGGACATCCTGCTTCAGCCACCATCCACACCATCTTCGAGTCAAGTTCTTTAGAAGAGTCCAATAAAAGTTCTTTAGTGTGTGATGCTTGTATGCAAGCTAAAGCTCACTAGCTCCTCTACTCTGTATCTCATCGAGTCAGTACTGCTCCATTAGAGTTAATCCACACCGATACTTGGGGTCCTGCTAGAACCTCCAGCAGAGGCTTCAGATACTATGTAGTCATTGTTGATGACTTTAGCCAGTATTCCTGGGTTTATCTATTAAAATATAAATCAGATGTTGAGATTGCCTTTCATCAATTCCAAACACTTGTTGAACGCCAATTTAATTCTAAGATCCAGGCGGTACAGTCTGATGGAGGGGGTGAGTTTATCAAACTCAAAGACCACTTCCACAAAGAGGGGATCATTCATCGCATCTCCTGTCCTCACAACAACAGAATGGCATTGCCGAGCATAAACATCGCCATCTTGTTGAGACAGCCTTAGCTTTGCTAGTGTGAAGCTAACCACGGCGAACAGAGGGGGGTGAATGAGAGCCTTGAATTTTTACGGCCGTTCTTTTTCGAATTCACCGGCACCCCAAAATGTGAACAACTTGACAACTATGTGTACCCCTAGCATGAATGAGAGTCATGGAATATGTGGGGATTTTTCACACACAATCCTGGTTGTCAAGTGTCCAAAAGAGAAGAATCAATTCAAACCTTACTTTAAGAAAGGAGATCAAGCCAAATAACCAAAGTGACTTTCAGAAAAGCAAAAAGCAGATTTGTTCTCACTTAGAGGAGATGGATGGTGGCTTTCTGGTGCTCATCAAATTTTGGGAATTTTTCTCCCTATTTCTCAATGGGTCGTGCACAACTTTACCAAAAATCATCTCAAAACTCCATGTAGATAAATCATGAAAATTCAAACATCACAAGCTGCTTTCTGGAAAGCAAAAAACAGAAACCCCAGAGTTTGTTTCCACTTGGAGCAGAGGGATAGTGGGTTTCTGGTGCTTCTCAATGTTTGGAAATTTTTCTTCCGATTAATCAATAAGTCATGAAGCACTCCACCAGAAATCTCCTCAAAACTCCTTTTACAGAAAATATGAAAAATCAAAAACCACGAGCTGTCAAGAACATCGAGCAGAAAGTTTGGGGCTCGGTTTTCACCTCACTGCTCCCAAACGGTGCAAGAACAGGACTCCAAATTTTTATAGTGAATAGATATATGAGTCACGCACCTTCTCCAATAAGAATCACTCAAAAAGAATTTTTCTAGATTTTTATAAAAATCAAAAACTGCCTGCTGCGCGAAGAACAAGACAGGAATTTTAAGAACAGACTTGAGCCATCAAAACATATAGAATAGAAAAGGAGGCACGGGAGTTTTTCAGGATGGCTCAAGATCGAAACAAGAACACACACAAATCCCACAAGATCATTTCACTCTACGGAATTTAAATGCTGAATTTAAATGCTGAAAGTAAGTGTAAGAACGATATAAAACGCCGATCTATTAGCTCATGAACGTAACTACAGATCGGGGACCCGGAAACGCAGCTCCCACACTCACACAGAGACGCAGCTCCTCAACTCACACCTATGTTGGCTGGCTACAAATGGCTCAAGGGACACCCTCCAAGTGAAGCCTTGGGGTCCTATTTATAGCCCAAGCCACACATTTGTGAAAACACTGAGGCGGCAGAAACCCCAAAACACACTCCGGTCTCTCGCACGAATCCTGAAGCATTGCCAACCACCTCCAGCTCCCGATGCTCCCAAGACTTCGACGAGGTCGTGCACGAGCGACGCCCAGGTCCGGTGCCCGAAAAACCTCCACCGCAGACTCAGACCGGTCCTCCAGACCACCGCCAGCCCACTGGCCGGTTCTTTCAGCGCGCCAACCGCATTGAGACCATCACCGCGTACGAGAACAACACGAACACAAGGAAACAAACCGATCTCCGATCGGGTTACGGTTCATCCGAGCGATGAAAACAAAGAATGAGCACGACAGAAATCGACCGACGGACGCCGTCCGGTGATCTAGGAGCAGTTCGGCCTGGAAACCAGAGGTTCCGTGGCCCGTTAAGCGCAACGTCTAAGTGCAAACTCCAACTGCAGGGGTTCAAAACTTCGCAAGAATCAAATATGTAACAAGCCAAATCAAAAGTGGATTTGAATTTTGAATTTAAACGAAAACCACCACATGCTCATCACTCATGACTTCACAATCTCCCCCTTGATGAGCATGTTGACAAAATTTCCCAAAATTGGCCATGAAAGCGAAGTTTTGATTTCAAACTCAATTTTCAGTTTTGAAACTCCCCCTGAAATCATGATTCTCCCCCTTTTTGTCAAATGGTCAGCAAGACACCAATCATGAACCCGAACAATGCATATGCAAAAGAAATGAAGAAAACCTAACCAAGGGCTTGGCCAATTAGCCAAATGGTCACCAAAGTTGAATATCGAGGTTCAAATGAAGTTTGAGGTTCACAAGCTGACAAGACAGACAAAGGTACTAAGGCATGAAAGGAGCAAAACAAAACATTTTTGTTGATTCAAGTCATATGCACATTGGCAATGAATAGACGTTTCAAAATCAAAATGGGTGCACAAACTTGAGAAACATCAAGACAAAGAAAAACAAGGTTGCCAAATCGAGAATGACCAAGACCAAAATGTGTCCAAAGAGTGCCCAAACTGAATTTTATTTTTGGCCTTAATCTCTCCTTTTCCTTTTTTTGTTTTGTTTTTGTTTTGTTTTTTTTTTGTTTTAGAGAGGCCTTCTTGACTTTATTTGCACCTATTCACATGGTGAATGATTGCTAGTAGAGCACAATCCAAGGGTAACTTGGAACCGACCCCCTAGGTCACTCACAAATTCTACCAAATGCAAACCTCAGGGATTGAAACCCATGTTTGGTTGCTTTATTTTAAGCAAGGGGCAAATGGACTCCACTAAAGAAGTGGTCACGATCAGAAGAAGGCAACTCGAGTTTCAAAATCTCGACGGAGATCAAGAAAAATGTACCGACATTTTGACAATGAAAAGCCCAACCATGAAAACATGCAAATGTCAAGTTTTGCAATGATTTTCTCAAAGATTTTTAAGCTCCTTCTAGCCTTTCTCAAACTCGTGTCAAATCAAACAAGTTTGCACACAAACTCAAATGGTACATCAAAACTCAACATCGATGAGACCAACAAGCCTAATAGGCAAAGCACTTGCAAAGAAAAACAAAAACTAGATGCAAATGCAATGCTTCAAACCTCCCTCAAAATAAGAACCCGAGGCAAAAGCGCATAGAGGAAGGAAAGAGGCGAAAATCGGTTTGCTATAGAATAGGGAAGAGAAACAGAGACACTCTAGCGCAAGGCACACTCCTAGCTACAGAAGATAGGGAAGCAAGCCTAAACTCGACTACTAGAGAGAACAAACACAAACCTGTCTACCTGTATCCTCCACATACCGGTCAACCAATAAGTCTATGTGAGACTCTCTAACTAGAGCAAAGGACATTGCTAATCACGCATGATAGCGACCTAAGAAATAAGAGGTGCCAAAGAAAGTCTTTGTGATTCTAGCATGTTCTAAAACAAACCCACACAGACAAAAAGAAAGAATATATACAATATAGTACAAGATCAAGCTCCCTCACACGATACCCCCAAAGACTAACCAAGCCAAGCTCTCCCGGAGAGTGGCAAACCTAGGACCATCTAAGGGCTTGGTGAGAATATCTGCAAGTTGATGATCACCTTCTACAAAACCTAGCCCTATATCCCCTTCTCTACATAGTCTCTAAGGAAGTGGTACCGATATCTATGTGTTTGGTCCCGAATGTCGGATCGGTTTTTGGCAATGTTGATGGCCGAGGTATTATCACACAGAGTGGGACGCTACCAACCTCTAACCCATAGTCCCAAGCATTTGCCTTAACCAAAGCACTTGGTCAGCAACAAGCGGCTATGACTACGTGCTCGGCCTCGGTCAGAGATCGAGCTACACCGGTCTGCTTCCTAGAAGACCAAGAGACAAGTGAAGTGCTTAGGAACGGCAAGTGCTCAAGTGCTCTTCCTATCTATCCTACACCCAAAGAAAGTCTCATCGATCGAATAGGCTCTAAGAGATAGACAAAAGCGAAGAAAACCAGATTCCTATCTCGGGGTGGCCACTAGGTAGCGGAGGATCCGCTGATGACTGAAGGTGAGAAATCTAGGGAAGCTCGAAACCGAAGCGCATGACACACGGCAAAGTGTATGTCCGGCCGAGAAGAGGTAAGGTACAGCAAGGCTCTATCATGCTCCTATAGAGCTTCGATCTCTGAGCTCAAGATCTAAGTCGCTCAAGCACGTAAGTGGTTGCCATGGGAGTGAAACAGCTTACTATCGCCCATGGCAAACCGCTGAGCAGTGTCTCTAGTGTACTTGGATCGGTGAAGAAAGATCCCTGAGGGTCTCGCTTGATTTGAAAACCCAAGAAAAATTCAGTTCACCCATCATGCTCATCTCAAATTTAGAGCTCATGACGGAAGCAAATTCAGAGACCAAAGAATCGAAGACCCACCAAAGATAATGTCATCAACATAAATCTGCACAAGGAGAAAGTCGATAACTTATGCTTTGATAAACAGGTCTTATCAACGCGCCCATTGAAAACCATTTCCAATCGATAACTCTTGAGACGTTCGTACCAAGCTCGAGGGCTGCTTAAGCCCATATAAAGCCTTCGAGAGCTTGTATACGTGATCGGGAAACTCAACACAAACAAAGCCAGGAGGTTGCCGAACAAAAACTTCTTCTTCAATGAAACCGTTCAAGAAAGCACTTCGAACATCCATTTGAAAAATCTTGAAACGGTGTGAAGCCATAAAAGCAAGGAAGATCCGAATGGAATCATGTCGAGCAACCGGAGCATAGGTCTCATCAAAGTCAATCCCATCGACCTGAGTGAAACCTTGTGCCACCAACCTAGCCTTATTTCTCACAACTACCCCATCCTCACTCTGCTTATTTTTAAACACCCATTTAGTACCTATGATATTGACGCCTGCTGGGCATTTCACTAAATCCCAAACCTTGTTTCTCTCAAAATTCTCTAACTCTTCGTGCATGGCATTGACCCAATCAGGGTCGCCAAGAGCCTGAGCTATGTCCTTAGGCTCGAGAGAAGAAACGAAGGCAGCAGAGAGGAGGGACTGGTGTGCTCTAGACCTAGTCACACGCTCACCTATAGGTCCTATAATCTGATCAGGAGGGTGACTAGCCTGAACGTGCCTAGGTGCACCCGAGGTGGCCTCTACCTCATGTGAAGCTGAGGCAGATCAGAGCCACCAAGGGAGGACTCTCAGGGACACCTCGGAAGAAGAAGTCCTAACAGAGTGGGCTCGAGGAGGGTGGAGGCACGGAGGGCTCGGGAGGATCGAGGCGGTGGGTCGACTATGGCTTCTACCGTGGAGGAGGTTCGCCATCGGGGACCGACGAGCAGTCATCCCGACTCACCTTCTCCTCTACGAAGATAGGCTCAAAGGAAAGATCAGACTGGGAGATGTCTGGCCTAGAACCTGGTCTAGCCTCGTCAAAAGTGACCTCACAAGACTCCACAACCCTCCGCCTAGTTATGTCCCAAACCTCAGAGATCCTAGAGGACTTAGTGTACCCCAAGAAAAGACCATCGAAGAGCGAGACTCGAACTTGTCCAAATTGCCGATTTTAAAATGAAGCACTTGCAACCAAAGATCCGAAGTGTGAAACATTGGGCTTGTGCCCATATCGAAGCTCAGACGAGGTCTTGTGCAACTTGGCACGGAGAAACACTCTGTTGGAAACATAGCAAGCAAGCAGAGACAGCCTCGGCCAGTATGTCGCGGGGTGGAGTACTCATCCCAAGATCGTCTGGCCATTTCAACCAGGGTTCTATTCTTTCTCTCTACCACCCGCTCTGCTGGGCTACATGAGGCGAAGAAAATTGATGCTCAACTCCGTAAAGTGTGCAAAAAGATCGAAGAAGTATTCTTGAATTCGTGCCATTATCATAACGAATGGCCCGGTGCACTGAAACTCAACTGCAAGCCTCCTTGAGAGGTTTCGAACAGCTCAAATGTCTCCTCCTTTGAGGCCATGAAGAAGACCCAGAGTAGCGAGAAAATCGTCAACAATAACAAGCACGCATACCACTTCCCACCAACCGATCGCACTCGAGCCGACCAACAAGATCCATATGCAAGAGCTGTCCGGTGCATCACCATTACGCATGAGACGCGTGGATGGGAAGCGGCAACCATCTTGCCATGACGGCAAGGAGCACAAACCAAATCCTCAAGAAGAGAAAGCTTGGGCAAACCGGAAAGCAAGTCTCAAGAACGACACGCACAAGGTGATCAAAACCAATATGTCCAAGGCGCTGTGCAAAAACGAATATCCCGAGAATCGAAGCAAGTAAACAAAGTGAGGAGCACCAATCAAGAAGTAGGAAAATCAGCTCGAAAACTTCGGTGAAAGCGGAGATCCCGCAAAGCAACTCGCCAGAAGGACTCAGTACACAAGAACCAGATGCCCTAAACCTAACCTCGTAGCCCTGATCAACAAGCTGCGACACAGAAAGCAGATTATACTGCAGCTTGCTGACAAGAGCTACGTCCTGAAGAACAAACTGAGGGCTAACCTGGACTGAACCGCGAGCTAGGACACGGCCCGACGAAGCGTCCCCGAAGGTGATCTGCTCACCGTCGGGATCTGAGGCTAGGGAGGCAAACCATCGTGACTCACCGGTCATGTGGCGACAACAACCGGAGTCAACGATCCAAATGCCCTTCCTCCCAGCCCCACGAACCTCAGAGTCGGTGTCGGCGTCAGAAGAGTTGGAGAGGTGGCCGACCATGAAGCACATGCCGGCGTAGCCGTCGTCGTCGACGTCGTCGTCCAGAGCGTCCTCGCCGTCGTCACTGGCCTCCTCCTCCTCGTCAACGCAAGTCGAGTCCAAGGCGGCAAGCACCTTGCGGAACAGCTTGCGCCCCTTCTGGAAGGAGGGCTTCTGGCCGCCAGGAGGAAGCTTGGCCTCCGGCTTGCGGTACGGCCTGGTGATGGTAGTGACGGGCTTCTTGGGTGCCTCCTCTCGCCTTGTTCCTCGGGATTGGGACACTCGCACGCATGTGGTTGACACCACCACACTCAAGCATCTCACAGGTGCTCCTCCTCCTCTCACTCACTCTCCGAAAGCTCTAGAAAATTTCTTGGAGAGGAGGGCAAGACTCTCTTCTGGCACAGAGTCCAGATGCTCGTCAGAAAGTTCGAGCAAACAAGTTAAAGAGACACCACCCAAGTCTATGGAGGAAGTAGACGGGTGGGTCACAAGAGCAGTAGAGTCTGGAGTCATCTGAACTGAAAGATGCTCCTCCTCATGAGACTTCAAGTTGGAAAACAAGCCATCCAAAGTAAGTTTGGTAAGGTCGGCGGCTTCCCTGATAGCCACGACTTTGACCCTCCAAATCTTCATGTCAAGCGCAGAAAGCAAGTGACGAGCATTGTCACTCCTTCATAGTTGATGCCAACAGACCGCAAGCGCAAGATTTTAGTGAACCCAAATGAAACAGCGTTCAGCGATTCACCCGGCTCGAGCGAAGCGGTTGTATTCCCTTGCTTTGGTCTGGCGACGGTCTGAATTTTGACTGTCCCTCATGGAAACTTTGGAGGGTAGTCCAGACCTCATGAGCCGACTCGAGATGACCAACTCGGTCGTACTCATTCCGCCCAAGCCTTGGAACAGAATGTTCGAGCTTTGGCATTCTCGCTACTCCTTCTCATTTTCGGGGTAACCTCATCTTCCTTTGGCACCTTGTATGGGTATTTCACCTTCCTCCATACGCCAAGTCCTTGTGCCATGAGGTATGAACCCATCCGCATTTTCCAAAAGGAGAAGTCGGAGCCATTGAACACTGGCGGTTTGTTTGAGTATTTCTCTTCAGCCATGGTGAAGGCAAAAGGAAAGGTTCAACAGATCCGCAAGAATCACGAAGAACGCAACAAGGCTCTGATACCACTGTGAAGCTAACCACGGCGAACAGAGGGGGGGTGAATGAGAGCCTCGAATTTTTACGGCCGTTCTTTTTCGAATTCACCGGCACCCCAAAATGTGAACAACTTGACAACTATGTGTACCCCTAGCATGAATGAGAGTCATGGAATATGTGGGGATTTTTCACACACAATCCTGGTTGTCAAGTGTCCAAAAGAGAAGAATCAATTCAAACCTTACTTTAAGAAAGGAGATCAAGCCAAATAACCAAAGTGACTTTCAGAAAAGCAAAAAGCAGATTTGTTCTCACTTGGAGGAGATGGATGGTGGCTTTCTGGTGCTCATCAAATTTTGGGAATTTTTCTCCCTATTTCTCAATGGGTCGTGCACAACTTTACCAAAAATCATCTCAAAACTTCATGTAGATAAATCATGAAAATTCAAACATCACAAGCTGCTTTCTGGAAAGCAAAAAACAGAAACCCCAGAGTTTGTTTCCACTTGCAGCAGAGGGATAGTGGGTTTCTGGTGCTTCTCAATGTTTGGAAATTTTTCTTCCGATTAATCAATAAGTCATGAAGCACTCCACCAGATATCTCCTCAAAACTCCTTTTACAGAAAATATGAAAAATCAAAAACCACGAGCTGTCAAGAACATCGAGCAGAAAGTTTGGGGCTCGGTTTTCACCTCACTGCTCCCAAACGGTGCAAGAACAGGACTCCAAATTTTTATAGTGAATAGATATATGAGTCACGCACCTTCTCCAATAAGAATCACTCAAAAAGGATTTTTCTAGATTTTTATAAAAATCAAAAACTGCCTGCTGCGCGAAGAACAAGACAGGAACTTCAAGAACAGACTTGAGCCATCAAAGCATATAGAATAGAAAAGGAGGCACGGGAGTTTTTCAGGGATGGCTCAAGATCGAAACAAGAACACACACAAATCCCACAAGATCATTTCACTCTACGGAATTTAAATGCTGAATTTAAATGCTGAAAGTAAGTGCAAAAACGATATAAAAACGCTGATCTATTAGCTCATGAACAGAACTACAGATCAGGGACCCGGGAGACGCAGCTCAGGGACCCGGGAGACGCAGCTCCCCACACTCACACAGGAGACGCAGCTCCTCAACTCACACCTATGTTGGCTGGCTACAAATGGCTCAAGGACACCTCCAAGTGAAGCCTTGGGGTCCTATTTATAGCCCAAGCCACACATTTGTGAAAACACCTGGCTGCCGAAACCCCGAAAACACACTCCGTCTCTCTCGATGAATCTGAAGCATTGCCAACCACCTCCAGCTGCTCCGATGCTCCCAAGACTTCGACGAGGTCGCACGAGCGACGTCCAGGTTCGGCGCCCAAAAAACCTCCACCGCAGACTCAGACTGTCCTCCAGATCACCGCCAAATTTCCACTGGCCGGTTCTTTCGCGGCGCCAACTGGCATTGAGACCATCACCTGCGTACACGAGAACAACACGAACACAAGGAAACAAACCGATCTCCGATCGGGGTTACGGTTCATCCGAGCAAAGAAAACAAAGAATGCACGACAAGAATTGACCGACCAGACGCTGTCCGGTGATCTAGGAGCAGTTCGGCCTGGAAACCAGAGGTTCCGTGGCCCGTTAAGCGCAACGTCTAAGTGCAAGCTCCAACTGCAGGGGTTCAAAACTTCGCAAGAATCAAATATGTAACAAGCCAAATTAAAAGTGGATTTGAATTTTGAATTTAAACGAAAACCACCACATGCTCATCACTCATGACTTCACAGCTAGCCCAATCCTCAATGCCACTCTCCTACTAGGATGAAGCTTTTCTCTCGGCCTGTTACCTAATCAACAGACTTCCCAGTAAAGTTCCCAATCATGCAACCCCTTACACTCATCTTTTCAAGACCAAACCAGACTACACAATGCTTAGAACCTTTGGGTGTGTATGCTATCCAAACCTTCGACCATATGCCACACATAAATTTGCTTTCCGATCAACCCCTTGTGTTTTCCTTGGGTATGTGTCAGGTTATAAGGGCTACAAATGTCTGGACAAAGTCACAGGGCGTGTCTACATCTCCAGGGATGTCATTTTTAATGAGTTTCAATTTCCCTTTGCCACTGCTTCTCAAACAGAGTCACCAGCCACCTACACTGAAACAGCAATCTTAGCACCTATAGCCATCCCTAATTCTGATCCGGTCTCAGATTCTATGGTGATGCATGACTCCAGTGTGGAAAATGACATGTCTCATGTTGTGTCTATTAATTATACTACCACTTGTGCTGCTACAGATTCTATAGGTGAAAATAATGATGAAAGCAACAATAATACACACCAACCGCCTAATTCTGACCAAATTGTACAAGTATCTGCACATCCAATGCAAACTCGCTCCAGAAATAATGTGGTCAAACCAAAGCAGTATACAGATGGTACAGTGAGGTATTCAACTCATTGAAGAGCTTTTTGTGCTGTTCCTGCTCTTGTTCCAAACACTGGTGGACATAATTTGGTTGATTGCAAATGGATCTTTAAGATCAAGCACAAACCAGATGGCACGATGGAGCGGTTTAAAGCTCGTTTAGTAGCAAGAGGGTTCAGTCAACAACATGGTATAGACTACCGACACCTTTAGCCCCGTTGTCAAACCAGCTACAGTGCGTGTAGTTCTATCCCTTGCTGTTTCCAGGGGGTGGAATCTGAGGCAATTGGATGTATCCAATGCCTTTCTTCATGGCAATTTAAATGAGGTTGTCTACATGAAGCAGCCACTAGGTTTTGAAGACCCTCTTCGGCCTCAGCATGTTTGCAAGCTGCAGAAAGCACTATATGGCTTGAAACAGGCCCCACGAGCTTGGTACTCTAGACTTTCAGTTAAACTGCAGGAGCTTGGCTTTCAACCCTCGAGGTCAGATACATCTTTGTTCATATTCAGAAGCAATAACATTACCATGTATATTTTGGTGTATGTGGACGATATCATAGTTGTGAATTCATCGGCCAAAGCTGTGGATACACTTGTGAATAGACTGCAGAAGGAATTTTCAGTTAAAGATCTGGGTGATCCAGATTATTTCTTGGGGATAGAAGTGCACAAACATCAGCATGGACTAAAACTCACACAACATAGATACATTCTGGATATTCTAGACTGAGCTAATATGCAATCATGCAAACCTGCTTCAACACCTATGAGTAGTTCGGAAAAATTGTCCAGGGACTCAAGGAAGAGGCTGTCAGATAAGGAGGCCTTCTTGCACCGAAGTGTAGTAGGGGCACTTCAGTATCTTACCCTCACAAGACCTGACATATCATTTGCAGTTAATCGTGTATGTCAGTTTATTCAAGCTCCATCAGATATGCATTGGTCTGCTGTAAAACGTATACTCAGGTATACAAAAGGGACATGCACAATGGGACTGAACATACAGATACAGAGGTCAGGCTCACTGTTACTAAGTGCTTTCTCAGATGCCGATTGGGCAGGTTGCTCAGATGATAGAAGGTCTACTAATGGATTTGCAGTGTTTCTAGGGCCTAATTTGGTTTCCTGGAGTTCCAGAAAACAGCAGACGGTTTCTAAATCAAGCACGGAAGCAGAATATAAGTCTCTAGCTAATGCAACTGCTGAGTTGATCTGGTTGGAATCATTGTTAAAAGAACTTGGGATATTTCAGAACAGACCACCTGTGCTGTGGTGTGACAACCTTGGTGCTACGTATTTGTCGGCTAATCCTGTGTTTCATGCACGAACGAAACACATAGAGGTGGACTTTCATTTTGTCAGAGAGAGAGAGTAGCTACCAGGAAGCTTGATGTCAGGTTCATCTCCTCCTCAGACCAAGTAGCTGATATATTCACTAAGCCACTCGCCCAAAACCTCTTCTACAGAATGTGTAGCAATCTCAATTTAGTTTCTACAAGTTGAGATTGAGGGGTGTGTTAGAAGATAGCTTTGTGTTCAGAGATAAGCTCATACGGTTAGCCATCTAGCTTCAGATAACTTTGATCTATAACTGTTGTAACAATCCCTGTTTTCAGGGATATCTGTAACAGCTTGTGCTGCATATATATATATATATATAGAGAGAGAGAGAGAGAGATTTGCTAGTGTGCTATGGATAGCACGGATCTCTTCGTCTTATTCATCGAAGTTTGCAAATTTCGAGGCTGAAATAGACGATCAATCGTCCATCTTGTTCATATCAATGAAATCTCACTACACACCAAATTTCAAATTTTTGAATTTTTTTAATATTTGTTTCATATTTTTGAAAACTGGACTTATTGGAGGGTCCACAGCTAATTAGATCAGCGATTTTCAAAAATACGAAATAAATAGTAAAAAAATTCAAAAAAATTTGAAATTTGATGTAGTGAGATTTCATCGAGATGAACAAGATGGACAGCTTGGATCGTCTATTTCGATCTCAAAATTTCCAAAACCCGTGGATAGCACGGATCTCTCCGTGCTATCCATAGCACACTAGCTATTCTCTCTCTCTCTCTCTATATATATGTAGAGAGATTTGCTAGTGTGCTATGGATAGCACGGATCTCTCGTGCTATCCACAGGTTTTGCAAATTCAGAGGCTCTAGGCGATCCGAACCGTCCATCTTGTTCATCTCGATGAAATCTACTACACACCAAATTTCAATTTTTTTGAATTTTTTTACTATTTGTTTCATATTTTTGAAAACTGGACTTATTGGAGAGTCCACAGCTAATTAGATCAGCGATTTTCGAAAATACTAAACAAATAGTAAAAAAATTCAAAAAATTTTGAAATTTGGTGTGTAGCAATATTTCATCGAGATGAACAAGATGGACGATTCGGATCGTCTACTTCAGTCTCAGAATTTACAAAACCTATGGATAGCACGGAGAGATCCGTGCTATCCATAGCATACTAGCAAATCTCTATATATATATATATAGGCAAAATATGTGGGCAAAATATGTGGTGCAAACCACCCTTTTCGTGAAAACCACCCGTAAAAGTTTGAAAAATTCTCAAAAAATTACCATATGTAGGGGAGGTGAGCTTCTACAATCCTGCAAAATTTGAAGATGAAACTCAATCGCATTTAAAAGATATGAAAAAGACAAACAGCAAAATGAATAGTGCTAAACAGTGAAAATTACTATTTAGGATGAACTTGTCTTTTTCATATCTTTCAAATGCGATTGAGTTTCATCTTCAAATTTTGTAGGATTGTAGAAGCTCACCTCCCCTACATATGGTAATTTTTTGAATATTTTTCAAAACTTTTACGGGTGGTTTTCACGGAAAGGATGGTTTGCACCACATATTTTGCCATATATATATATATATATATATATATATATATATATATATATATATATATAAAATGAACCTGAGCCTAGTGATGTTCTCTACGGCAATCCAGAAACTTTTGCAGACTCTCTGAATTTTTAAGCTCTCTGGTAGAAAGACCAATTTGGAGATATAGGTCAATTATAAAGAATATTTAGTTCTCTCGTCAGCATTTTCAATTCAGTTAAAAAGGTCTCTGGATTATAATAGATAATACTGTCCCTGTTCAAACGTCATCAGCGCCACCCCTGTGCCGCCATTATCAGTCGTGACTCTGGACGCCACCGCCTCTCCCTTTCCGGCTGCTCAGCCGTCCGTCACCCAAACCTACAGGTATTGCTGTCTTGCTGCATTTTTTCCTTGATTATTCATAATTGTTCTGTGATCGTCAACAGCATGCTGAAGCCTTTTTATGAGGCATTCTGCCTACAAACCACATATATAACCATTTACACAAACAGGTTGTAGACATAAATTAAATCTCCCAAACCATTAACCCTGACAAAAAATCACAAAACATGATTCCCTAGCATACCAGATCACTCAACAAATGGAGACGCAGAACCAAAACATGGCGTGGGTTCCCGAGAGGCCGGAGGTCCGATCTGACGGGCGCGTGTCGTGCTTGAGACAGATGGACGCGTGAGCATTGTGGTTCCTTGAGCGTATAAGTTCCTGCAAAAATTAGAGTTGATAATTTAAGTTAGTTATTGCTAGATATTGATTCCGCTCCACACAATTCAACCTAATATGAATTATAGTAACATCAAGAAACAAAATTTCTAAAGTAGAAAGTGGTTGCTATGCAATTGCATCATAGAGCAGAGCATTGTGCATGTTTCCTTGAACGTAGAAGTTCCTGCTATTAATTCTAAGATACTGATTGTTCTTGTGGCCCAGACAACGGCTGCTTGGTAGTTGGTACTGTGTGAGGCAAGAGAAAGAAGCTAAACCAAATCTTACTGGATAACAGAAAAAACTAAACCAAATATTCCGTTCCAGTGGCCACGTCCCAAGGCGACGGCGAGCTAGTGGGGCCCACACCTCTATGGCCCTATTTCTTTCGATGGTTTTCTGGCAGCCAGCGGTTTGCTACAGTAAATTTTAATTCTTAAAAGAATTTTAATTATCTTTTTAGGCTCATTACGCTTATTTTTCGAAGACTTATAAATTTGCTACAATAAGACCGCCAACCGCTGAAAGAAACAGGGCTTGTGCGTTGTAGTCTAGAGTTAACGCGGCCACCTCTGCTCTCTAGCGGTTGGAAAGAGGAGGTCATGGCTGATAGCGCTGACGCGGCCGCTACCCTCTACCTTCATTGGATACTGAGTCTTCAAGTTGCGTCGATGGTGAGATGACACGTGCGTTTAACAATGCATCGCAAGGAGGGTTCAAGCGGCAGCGGTATGACGGGCTGAGCTTCACGCAACGTGGGGATGAAGTGGTAGGAGAGGGGGCTCTGAGGGATAGGGCAGCGGTGGTGGGAGGCGAGCATGGGGGGAATGGCCTAGGGCATCAAGGACATGCCTGCTTTGCACGGTAGCAGCATAGAGTGAGGGATGCTCAGAAGCTGAAGGGGAGGGATATGGTTTCAGAGTTGGGGAATATGAAAGGGGGAGGAGTGTGGCAAATTGGACTGAGGTGTACATTTGGGTAACGCAGTACGTGAAATACTCATGGAGGTTTGTTGGATGAGCGATGTACCACCAATTACCACTAGAGACTTTTTATAGTGGTTAGTAGAGTTTAGGGGGTGTTCTTTTTATTTTATCTTATTTTTTTTACCTTCTTATTTACTTATAAGGTAAATTTTGAGAGCTTTCTCGAGATAGTTTGGAAAGTCCGATGCATCACATTTGACTCACATCGAGTTCTAAGACGTGGTTCAAGATAGCGAAAAAAAAATAGACTACAAAATCCAAAGAGTTTGACTCCTCGACTTAGAGATAAGAAAATAAGCTCAAGTGAACAATCCCTACATCTGTTTTGATACATTGAATTTATCCTAGGGTTTAGGATAAATTCGGTTGTTGTTTTGATACACTGATACATCTGTATTGCCGTAATCTACCGCCAATATGCAGCAAATAGACCTATCAAGAATTGCCACCGCCGTCACTTTGGAAGCACACGTCTTGGCGGGAATCGAAAAGCGAGAAATTTGGTTGTTCGTTTGCAGAAGAGGTCAAGCAAGTCTTCACCTATCTATTCTGAGACCAAATAATCACCCACCGCAAATTATAGGCAATGAACCCTAGCAGCTAAACCAAGCAAAAATTCACTATCAACGCCACTTTTGGAGCACAAGTTTTAGCGGGAATCTAAGAGTGAGGAATTTGGTTGATTGTTTGGAAAAAGGAAAAGTCGAGCGAGTCTCCACCTTCCTATTCTAAGAACAAATTAACCTCAACAACTATCTCCGTCGCGGCCACTATGGATCACAAAATTTGGCGGGAATCAAAAGCGAGGAATTTTGGTTGATCGTTTGCGGAAAAGGTCATGCAAGTCTTTGCCGCTATATTTTAAGACCACATTACCTTTAATAGTCACTCCATTATTAATACTCGATTTTACTATAGATGTACTACTGTTTCAAGGGAAAAAAGAAACAAATTTGGTTCATTGTTTATATTGGTAATTAACTCTCCAAAACCCATCTCTTATCCAACCCAAAAAAAAAAATCAAAACCCGCCACCGCCATGAATTCCTACAAGAAATCCAGTGACTAGCTTATTATGATCAATACAAGAATCTTTATTATTCAAATTTCTTTCATGTTAGTTGAAGAAAAAATAAAGATCTACACTATTAATCATTATAGGCCCGAATTATAATGGCTTAAATTAAAAAAAGAGTTCATATCGATTATAATAACAAAAAACAAACAATAGAAATTCAAAATAAAAACTAATATATAAAGAGTATGTATGAACTACTGCAAGACTGGAAAAAGAGTATAGAGCAACTATAAAAAATAAAAAGAAATAAAATTAAAGATAAAAATAACAGGAAAAAGTTTTTATCAACAACTAGAGACTAGAAAAACAATCCATATCAACTATAATAAAAATATAAAAAGAATAAAATTCGAAATAAAAATAATAGAAAATAGTATGTACCAACTACTACACCAAGACTAGAAAATAGTCCATATCAACTACATTAAAAATTTTAAAATAAAATTTTGAATAAGAATAATAGAAAATGAGTATGTATCAACTACTACAAGACTATAAAAGGAGTCCATATCAACTATAATCAAAATTCAAACACTGGACTAAAAATAGTAGAAAAGGAGTACATATCAACTATAATAAAAATAAAAACAACAAAAATTATTGAAAATTATAATGATATCGAGGTTGACTTTATTAAAGCTTATCAATACAAGTATGAAATTTTATATATACAAATTTCTTTTAAAGTTTAACATAAATCTAATTACACAAATGTGTAGGATACCTTGCTCGTTTGAGACGAAGGCACATTATCTTCATTGTTATATAAATTAGACTTTGCGGTGGCTCATAATTATTCATTATACTTATATGGTTTACATCATGTCCAAGAGATTCAACATATGACTGTTTAGATTTACAAAGCAGTTAGTGTGAACATTAAATTAAAGTATTTAGTTCGTTAGCCTTTTATTTTAATTGCTATTAGCTTATTACTTGTATTGTAATCAGATTAACAATGTTAAGAGTTTGTGTCCAATATGTACAAGTTGGAGTTACTTTAGAACACTAAGTTGTATTAGGCGGATATGATAGAGTTTCAATCATGGGTCATAAATATGTGGCACCGCTATTGTAACCTGGAAGATGACCACATAGCGCATGACACAAGAGGGTGAGCAGCCTGGCTAAGGCCTAGGCACTAATCCATTGTGCTATATTTAGGGAGGAGGGTCCAAACGTCATGCCTTAGGGACGCAGGCTTAGGTTGAACCTCGTCAACAAATATCATGCATCTTGTGTCATTTCATGATCGTGCTAGCCGTGATGATTGGACCAACAGCATGGCTGTTTATGATGACATGGTGACAATGGTAGCTTCGGCTCGCGATCAGAACGGAGACCAGAAATGACAGACATCTGCATAGATTGAATTGGTGGGAATATCGCAGTGATTGTAATGCAATCAGTGTAGCACAAGTGTGGCATCATGGAACTGTGAGCAATTTTTTTTTGCAAGGGATATAGGCAGCCAGGGTGCGGCATGTTTGCGTAGGGTCAGGTGTGCGATGGCATGCTGGAGGCATGACGAGTTTCCTACCGTCAGTACGGTCTCATCGGGAAGCTCTCTTTGAGCAACCAAGTACAAACAACTCAAGTTCGGGCACATGGAGATTTGCACAGGACATTTTTAAGGAGGCAAAGGACATGTTCGGTAAGGTGGAGTTTATTAGAGTTTTTTGTCAAATATATGTACATGTTGTGGTTACATTAAGATTGTGAGTTGTATTAGGTAGATAGGATAGAGTTTGAGTCAGAGTTTATAACCCTGGGCCATAAATATATGGCATCGCTATTGTAAACCAGGCATATGACCATATATATAAAATACATGGTGCACAGGGTGAGCGGCCATGTTGTGACTTTATCAGGGTAGACAAGGTTGATTTGCTTGTCGATAATGGATTTGGCCACCAAAAGAGATAAGTTCTCCGGTAGTACAGAGAGGAGTGTCTAAAATCCATGCCCCAGGGATGTAGATTTAGCTAGGCCTAACCTCGTCATACATCTAGTATTGTTTCAAGATTGTGCATGTCACATATTTCCTAGAGGCATGTATAGTGCAAGGTGTTTATGCACAAATGATTAAGGACTGAGATCATGCCTATTACCAATCATGTATATAAAAAATCTCTCTTACATTGCAAAGCTTGTATAGGTGCTTAAATGTTACAACCACCTCTAAGCATCTACCTAGAAATAGATGCTGAGTTAAGCATTCCCTATCTCCTACAAGTATCTCTCTATGCACATGCCCAAGCCAGTTTTCTTTTCTAATCGTCTCATTAAACACATGTACCTGGCCTAAAAGATCTACAACTTATTTGTTGTGCGAACCGAGCCTTGCTCGGTACCCACATCAAATACTTCAAATTCCTACTCTATAACACTATTCCCTACACACTCTATCCCTCCCTCTAAAATTCCTTCACACTTTACACTATACTCCAAAAGATTTCTTCGCTCTATCAGCTACTCTATCCTGATGAACAGTATTATAGAGCGCCTGCTACGGATGCTCTAACCCAGGTTCGAAGTGCTTGCCAAGGTTAAATCCTGAGATCACCCCTTGTTAGAGAGAGAAAAAAAAACTTATCTGTTTCTAAATTTGTAGCGTGATCAACCAAGTTGTTGGTTACGAATCGTTTAGCCTCCCTACTAATGTTCTCACAGTATCTCCGCTGGAAAAGGTGTTGAGAGTGATATTTATGTACATTTACGATTTGTTGCAAGGCGCGAAGCTTGTTCTTCTTTTTTGCTTATCTTCTTATTTGCTAAAAAGCTGAATTTCAATAGTTTCCCGAAGTGGCCTCGAGATTCTGTTCATTTGAATTTTTTTTAGAGCTTTGAGACGTACTTAACGAATTCATAGGTGGCCAATCGGCGAATCGCAAGGCGGTTGGCCGATTATACTCTAACCGGCCAATGGGCCGAGGTCTAGGCCCGTGTTCGGTTTGCACAGTGAACCAAACCGAACCAAGCCCCTTTTTTATATGGGCTGGTTTATTTTAATTAAAAATATATAAATAAATTAAGAAAAACCACTATATTTCACACATATGCACTATAAATTGAATAAATACATTATAAATTATAAGGAAATATATATAGAAATGAATATATTTAATTAAATAAATATGCTACAGTAGCAAACCGAACCGGGCCGAAACCGAACCTGCCTACCGTTACTTATCTTGAACCGAACCAAAGTCGGCCCGACGGGCCGAGGCCTCGGCCCAGTTCGGTTCGGTTCTATCGAATCAGGCGGCCGATTCGATAAACAAGATCTGAACCCGACTGGTTCGGCCCAGTTGCACCGGCCCATTTGGCCAGCTTTAAACGAATTCATAAAGCCAAAATATTTTTATTTTGAAAACGGAGATAAGCAAATAAGATAAGAAGATAAAGGATAAGCTAAAAAGGACAATTATTTAGCTAAAATGCCTGTGTTATAGGGCCTTTTTTGTAGAAAGGGCTAAAGATTTCATTCCATAAGCAACTTCCATCTTACAAAGTGACCCCTAATCAACAACAAAATAGCAAACAACTGTAGAGGACCTCACTGCTAAACACCGGAAGAAGCTTAACCCTTTCCAAACACCAACACCGAAGACGAAGATCGTCAGGATCGACGGCGCCCTCAACCTCAACTCCTCCAGCCTGAACCTCATAAGGTGACGATGAAACAAGATCAAAATCAAGTGCCTTTCAACTATGTTTTATAACTCACTTGCATGGTTATATCATAAGTATATATGTTAATTGATGGGCAGAATATAGTTATGTCCTATTTAGGTTTAGCACCATGACCTGCTCATTTAATGTCATTTGTCATCTAAGTGGGTTATGGTTATATTTATTTACATAATGTTTTACTTAGTCATGTTTAGAGTAAACGATGGAAAGCGATAGATGGAATTAGTCCATCGGTCGCTACAGTTTCAATTGTTAATGATCTAAATGTTTGGTTCAGATTTATGAGATGATGATGGCTATGGCATATACGGATTTGTGAGTTAGATAGACTTGAACGGGTGATAGGACAATGATAGAGAAGGGCTTCTGTAGATGTAGCCCTGTTTGAATCGATTAAGGACAAAACATTGGATCCTTACACTCAAGTACCACTACAGGAAAACGATTTGTTTTCGACGGTTACACATATTTTTCATCGGCCGAAAACACACCGATGTAATTAGAAACATTATTTCGTCGGCCCCTAGAAAACCGACAAAAATCAGTATAGCTTCGTCGGCTCAGCCGACGCTAACATGTCCGAGGCCTATTTTCGTCGACTGAGCCGACGAAAACAGCTGCAGGACGTATTTTCGTCGGCCAAACCGACGACAATAGGTGTTTCAGTGCCCCGCCCATAATTTTGAATTTTCGGGGAACTATTATCGTCGGCCCAGCCGACGAAAATAAGCCCAAAAAATAAATTGAGCTATTACACGTGTAGGGCCCGCATGATAGTTTCGTCGGCCAGGCCGACGATAATAATAGCGAAAATTCCCCCGAACCGGGTGGGCGGTATTTTCGTCGGCTCGGCCGATGCAAATAAACGCCACGTCACCGGACGCCAGTATTTTCGTCGGCCTGGCCGACATTAATATTATTTTCATCGGCCGGGACGACAAAAATAAATGCCACGTCATCGGGCCAAGTATTTTCGTCGGCCTGGCCGACATTAATAAGTGGAGTTAATACACACTGCCCACGCGCTGGATGACTGCCTACGCGCGTGCTTCTCGATCCAGTCCCGTCCGCGCCGCCATCGCCGCCCCACGACCCGCCGCATCCGCACCGCCCGCTTCGCCCACTGCCGTCGTCGCGCCGTCCCACGCCGCCTTCGACCTCCGCCGCCGCGCGACTCGTCCGCCGCCTTCCCCACGCCGCCCGTCGCGCCGCCCACACCGGTCGGCCGTGCCTCCGCGCCTGGCGGCAATACGGCTCGGCCGCCACCACCATCACCATAGGGCGGAAGGCGCACCACCCGCCGCCACCAAGCTCGACGAGCTCGCCACGCCGCCAGTCCGTCCATCTCTTCCCTCTTCCCGTTGGTTATCATCTTGGGGTTTCTCGATCGGTGGTTCTGTGACGAAATTGGCATCAAAATCGTTTCTTGGGATGTCCCTCCTCAAAGATGCGATTTTTTGCACCAAAGCCTTTTTGGCATTTTTTTGATTTTGGCGTTTGGTTCTTGGTCAAAGTCCACCCAAGGAAGCGTCGACCGGAGAAAGTTGCAATAAACAAAATTATCAACCACTCGACGTAACCTTGACTGCAAGTGGAGCATTGCATTAGAGGAAGGGCCACACCTGCTCGCGTGTTTCAGTATCAAGAAGTTTCTTTCCTTCGCCACGTCACACCTCCTTATTTTCGTCGGCCACGCCGACGAAAATACTTCGCCACGTCACGCGCCACCTGTTTGCCACAGTGGGCTGTATTATATATGCGCCACGTAAACTCTACACGCGCAGGTGCGCATCGGCGAACTAATGTCGTCGGCCAGCCTAGGCCGACGAAAATAGGTTAATTTCGTCGGCAACCGACAAAATTTTTCGTATTTTCGTCTAGATAGTTTTGTCGGCGTAGTTTCGTCGGCAGGCCGACGAAAATAGTCGTTTTCGTCGGTTTTTGGCTTATTTTCGTCGGTTTTTGGCCGACGAAAATAAATCGGATTCCTGTAGTGTACTATATATACGACCACATATGTCATCATGGAAACACTTGGTCAATCCTATATGCTTGCTAGATCTGCTGGGTACCAAAGGGGTAGCCATGTGTTTGGAAGTAGGGTAGCTTTTGAGCCATCTATGGTGCATTTATGAGCGTCGGACAACAGGCTATGGACAAATTCATTGCAACAGTTGGCTTCCTCCAACATGAAGGGATGCAAGGAGGGATGAAAGTCATCCAGGTGATCCAAAATACTGGCATGTACATCTAAAAGGCCTCAACATGGCTTGCTATGTATGCATGGGTAAAGTCGTGTACCTCTGCAGAGTTTAAATAGTTCAAACAGCCGTGTTCGAGTTAAGGACTAATCTTGAGTGGCAAGCATCCATTTTTAGCATATGGAATGGGTTGGGTATGATGGTTTGGGTGGTAGTTTCGTTTCCATGTACAGGATTACTCATGGTATTGATAAAAAAAGACAGGAAGTCCTATGGATGGAAAGTCCAATTTGTAGTGTGATGAAATATCGAATTTATTGATGATGATGATGGTGAATATGATGATTCTTATGATATAGTTACATTTTAAAAATGTTTACTCAAATGCAATATACAATCTACTTATGTCTGCATCTTGAAAATACGCTTTATGCTGAAAATAACCTTTTAGCCTTCCATTGTTTGTATGTCATTTATGATTGAAGATATATTACCTCCTAGTACGAGTACCTCCTAGTGCGAGTACCTTTTGTACTCAATCTAGCTACTGCAAATTCAGGGGATGAAGATCCCATACTTGAATATTTCTATCAAGCGGATGTGACGATGCTAACGGGTAATGTGGTGTTCTAATTTCCGGTCGGTTGCCCTTGGGTTATGAGATATAACTTGCTGGTTTTTCTTTTGGTTTAACTATGATAAGACTTTCGCGGTTGTTTAGTTGAACAATTTGAAGTTTCCACTTCTACTAAATTTTGATTATATCAAACATGTTATATGGATAGCAGTCCATACTATGTGGTTGTATGTAAATTATGTCCAATATTATATGTATTGTGCTATCGATCATTGTAAGGATATCTGTGATGGTGTTTGATCTTTAGAGCTATCACAGAACATATATCTGGACACACCGATTTACCTCTTTTCAATTGAAGATTGCTCGCATGGATTTTTACCTTGGCAACTCGTATGTTAATTTTCAACTAAAGAGCAGCAAATGAATGATCTCTTTATTGAACCGAATGTGAATTTTGAAAGGTCTTCACAGTTGCCCCACAACAACCAATTTATTCCCTAAAACAAAATTAATCGAGATAGCCTCAAGCTAATTAATTTCGTCTCTGAGTTCGGTGGGTCTGGCAGATCACATGCACCGCACATCCGTCTGCAACCGTGTAGGTGCACGTATGGCATGCATAGGGAAAAAAACTAGCAAACCACTTATCTCCTCCATATATGCACGCGCGCGCCCTACCACACTGCATGCACGATGCACGCCAACAGCGCTACGCTCGCCGACTGGGCCGTGCTCACGTGCCACCACGGTCCACCCTGCGTCACCTCGTGTGGCACGTACCCGATTGACATGTCAACTTTTTTTTAGCTTACAATTATATTATAATCTACCGTGGAATATTTGTTTTCTATAGAAACTAAGCGCTTTTGTGTTTTGTACCTTTTTTTTACAAAGTTGCTTTAATGCAGACGTACCATGTCACACACCCATGCATCGCTCCCCTAGATTGCTTCGCTGGACTCCACCCTCGCCTTATCTCTTCATTCACCTCCTTTACCCATCTGTCTCACATGCACACACACAGTGGCGGACCCAAGATAAAAATCTAGGTAGGGCAAGTCTAAATTAACCTATGTCCATCATGGACTTGATAAACCACAAACTAATAAAAATATAGGCACACAAAACAAGCAATTACACAAGTTCACAATCGCATCAATTGGACGGTCAAATTTACTAACAAAATGACATGGACACATGCTAGTGATACCTATCTATTGATGAAGCATGAAGACTACAAACAAGCATCAAGCATATGCAAATAACCGCACCAATAAAAATCTAACCTGTGACAAAAAAAATTATAAATTAGTGAAGCAATGTAAAGTTTTTATGATATATTACATTGAAAATAATCAAACATACCACTAACTAGATTTTTATTGGTGCGGTTATTTAAATGCTAAATAGCTCAAGCCTCAAGGAGTCAAAGTCATCTAATAATCTAATTCAAGGCATTGACTAGTGACTATTGAGCGTCTAGCAAAGTAGCAATTAGCCTATTAGCAATGAGTTATAGCCTTACTTGTGCACCTCAAGCCGCTGCCCGTTGGTCAGCCGGACAGCCGGTGAATCACTGTCTCACAGTCTCACTGAAGACTGAAGTTTGAAGATCGAAGTCTGAATCAGACTGTCGGAGCGTCCAGCGTCTTCGGCGTCTAGGCGTCCAGCGTCTTCGACTGAATCGGCTCTTCGGCGTCTTCGCTTTTGCCTCTTGCCCTTTTGGCACCCAAGCGGCTAGCCAGGCAGTGGCCAGGCCCCAGGCCGCGCCCCCCACTGCAACGCGCAGCCTCGCGGGCGCACCAAACAGCTGGATGTGCCGACGCAGGATGCCCGGACGATTGGACCGGAGTCTCAACGCCTCAACCCGCACTTCGCAGCCGTAGCGGCAGGCCGGCAGCGCTGCTGCAAGCAGCAAGCCTGCAACTAAGAGGTCCAAGACAAGCAGACAGCGAGAGTGCGAGACCGAAGGGCGAAGGTGGCGGCATGGCGCCATGGCCAGCGGCGGCGCGGCGCCATTACCAGCGGCGGGTAGCCCTAGAAATTTTTGGTACAAGACTGCAAAGTTGCGAGCAGTGAGATGGAGGTCTGGACTCTGGTTGCTAGCCCTACGTATCTTCATTGGACTACCAACTACGCATTTGGGCTAATGGGCCACGACGCGTCTCCTGGAGTGCTGGGCCTCAATTAGTTTAGGCTGCCATTGCTTTGCACTGCCCTACCTAGGCCTAAATTTGGTGGGCTTACTCTCTATATTCCTAAGTAGGTATAAGAGGGGTTAAAAATTTTTGCTCAGGCCACGGCCCGCTGTAACAGCCCAGATTTGGGATATTTTCAAAATTTTAAAAAAATTGTTATTATGGTCAAGTATTAGGCTCCAAAATTTTTCAAATTGAATTCAAATCAGGAACGTTTCGTATGTAATTATATTTTGAAAACCGTAACACCCTCGTACAGGTCATATTCAAAACATATCCACAAAAAGCTCCCAAAATTGATGGTCAAAGTTATGACCCTCAAAGGTTCACTAAAAATAATGGATATAATTACTCGAACATATTAATGATTGATGATATCAAATTCAAAATTTGAATGTAAACTCATTCCAACTTGGCTTAAAGCTCAATCTAGCACAAGATTAGTTAAACTTATCCCTTAAAAATTCTAAATATTGCACCTCCCCAAAGTCCTTTCTCCAGAGCTGTGACTAGGTTTGACCGGCACTGTTCACCTTAGGCCCACCGGGCAGCCTCTCTCTGTTCCCTCCCGGCTCACTCTCTCTTTTGCTCTCTCTTGCGTTTCTCTCTCTCTCTCTTGGTTCTCTCTCCTTCCCTCTCTTAGCTCTGTTCGCTGCAGAGCAGCAGCTCCACGCAGCTGCAAGCCCCTGCTGCCCTCGCCGCGTGCTCACCAAGCCCTGCCACTGGCGCCACCCGGCTCCTTCCCTCTGCTAAGTCAGCCTCGTAGCAACCTTGCCCCGGCTGCAAGCCACCATCGCGTCCCGTCCTCCTCCTCTTTCCTTCCCTCTCTGCTCCTCTTGCTCTTGCCTACTAGAACCCTGGAGCAAGCCGCAGATGGAAACAAAACCCCCCCCCCCTAAAATCCACCTTGTGCCCCCAGCAAACCGGGCCGCGGCTCAAACGTGTGGCCTTCTCTGTTTCTCCCCTGTTTCACTTCGGCCACCTGCCTTCGGCACGACGATTCCTCCACCACGGTGCATTCCAAGCCACCAAATCGCAGCCATGTCTTCCCCATCTCCTCCTCGCCAACGTCCCCAGAGCAATCGAGCCGAGGCGCCCTGGAGCCCACGGAATCGGCGAAGTCCTCCCCGTCGGGCCGAAGTACCCCCTTTCGAATCCTAGCCACTCCGGTAAGTATTCCTTCGATTCCTTGATTATGGAGCATCCTCAGGATGTTTCTAACCATCTCCAACTTTCAATTTTGCACGCCAACCGCCGGAATCTTCTGCCGACGTGAACCGCTTCGGCCGCCACTGTCCTGCTCGTCACCGGCCGTCTCTAGTGCAGCTCTGCTCCTTCCATGGCCGAAGGTACCTTCTCAACGCCCTTTTGATGCTAAGGACCCCTGCATCAGGCTGTAGCCGCACTAGTTCGTCGGCGCGGTGACTCACCGTGCCAACCGCCGCGGGAGCTCACCGCTGGCCAAACCGAGCCTACCTTTGGGTGCGCATCACCAAGTGGAACCCATCCGAGCCATCCGCCTGCCTAGTCAAGCCCTCCCATGCCGACACCACCAAGCTCCCGAGCCAGCCATGGCACATCTCGTGCTGCCCAGTGCCCAGCGAAGAAGAGCACATTGTGAGACACTTACAGGTTGGGCCCACCCATTTAAGCCTTAGAGTAATGACATGTGGGGTTATGGTCCCACCTGTAAGTAAATGAAAACGTAAATCACAAATACGCCATTACTTGTGCTAGCCCGTTGTGGAAAACATGGGCTCTGGGTATCCGAAGATATACTACAGGACGTACCACCTCCTTGGGCCGAGTCAATTGGGCTTTCCAGAAGGCAGGCTTGGAGGATGGCGCGGCCCGGCATGATCTACAAGGAAACGGATAGATGAGCTAACGAATCAGGACCGGTTGAGCCTTTCCTTCTCAGAATCCGAGTCGGAAGAGAGCGCCAATAGGTTCCCCGATTTCCGCGGTGTCTACATGCTGGACGGCCAAGCCTCTGGATCGGTCCGGCGCCCTGCAGGGGAGGCAAGAGCCGAACCAAACCGCGAAGGCGGAGAAGACTTGCGCGACTAATTACGCGATCGTGCGAGGGAAGTCCGGGAAGAACTGTTTCAAGTCCGTATGGAAGATCACTTGGTCTTTCGTATGCCACAGCAGAACATCCTCGCTTGTTAGACCCTCCTGGACAATGTTGGCCCTTTGTTTGGAGAAAACAACCCCGCAATGCCGATCATGGAACAAATCAAGGCCATGGTGACGGCAGCGGCTATCCAAGGCACTCGGGATCAACCGGCCAACTCGGCCAGAAGCCAGATTGCTACGAGTAGTACTTCGGCGCGATCGGCACTGACATCGGTCGCGGCAAGACGCCCGCCGGAGTGCAAGCCGCGACCTTCGCCGACATCGGCCCTGCCAGCAGAACGAGATTTAAGATCGGCGCCGCACCAGCCGCGCGGAATCTCCCCCGACGATCTCCTTCCCCCGCGGAAGGGTTGATCAACAGGATCAAGGCATTCACTCCCCAACTCCGACAGGTATACTGGCCCGAGGGGTTCAACCCTAAAGGCATTGTGCAATTTGATGGAGAACGGGACCCCGAGGCTTGGTTGCAGATTTATTTTTTGGCGATCAAGGCCGCGGGTAGAGGATATTTAGAGAAGTGTTTGGTTGTCTTCTCATCCGGACTGCCATGTTGCAACTTTCAATTCTGCATAGCCGGCGCAGAATTTTTTTTATTTTTATAAGCTCAATCTGTGAGATGTGGAAATGGGCTTGATGTCAACAAGGCCCATTTGGAAGGAGCATCACCGTGCCAGCCGTCCAGTCCGGCGGTACTCATCGTCGCTGCCGACGACGACAAGTTAGTTCTTGGTGGGCTACCGGGCCAGCAAAGAAAGAAACTAGGGAAACTTTTCCCACTCGGGCCTCATCAATGGTGGATTTCCGGGCGCAACCTCCATGGCGTACAGCCCAACAAATAGAGTCGAATCGGAGCGGCCGGCTGGGCCTTCTTGTCGTGACGAGTGAGCCCATGTGATGTGGCTGGCTTCGCGCCGGACTGCCGGTCAATACTACGCGCAGCGCAGCCCAGGATGTGATACTCGCGAGTTGCATTAATGTAGCAAGCAAGCCGGTCCAGCAGCCAACGTTTTGGCGCGAACAAAGGGGCCTTGTACACGCCGGCTGGGCATGAATTTTATAATATTTTGTGGGTAGTGCAACGGATTAGATACTTTAGAAAAAAAAAAATAAGACCCTTTCTTGAAATATACACAATGAATTGTTGAAACAAAGCGCAAGAACTTGTACTGTTGAAACAAAATGATAGTGCTTTAGAAACATTGCGATAACAGGATCCGTCAGTAGTATCTCCGCCCCCATTCTCCCCTCCCGTGGCCTGCCCACCCTATCCCCACCGCCGGCAGCGCAACTCCAGCGAGGACCTAACAAGGAAGCGGTCTGCGTCCCTCGTATGAGATTAAAACATCATCGAACTACTAATGAAATATGGACAAAGTGCTGGCAAAACATGGACAAAGTGCTGGTGATACGTTATGGGAATATGGTCAGAATATTAATAAAACATAGGTGGAGTGTTGATGAAATATAGCAAAAATATTGATGAAACATCATCGAAGCGATGTTTTCAAAGATGTTTCACTTCATAAAGGTATTTCGCAAGATCAAACACCATGTTTCAATAGAGTAAAATCGATGTTTCATAAGCAAAATAAAATGTTCCACATATAGTGTGTTTCACCAAAGCAAACACCACATAATGTTTCATACGTACTAGAATAATGTTTCAAGCCAAAAACAATTTACATCTTCCTCATCTAGCTTCCATGCAACCTCTTCTCCCAAACGATTATACATCTTCTCCAAATCTAACCATCTTCTTCTCTAAATCAGACGAGGCCCCACTACCAGCACCATGCTCACTGGATCTAGCTGCCCGAACTCGTCGGATGAGGTCGTCACGAGATTAGAGATGGGGAATAGAGAGTGAGGAAGATAGATGGGAAGCCGTGAGAGAGAGGACACGGGAGAGAGGGGTGGCCGACGAGCGGCTCCTCTAATGCACTGCATATGTATGTTTGTGTAGAAAATGAGAGAGCGAGAGAGAGAGGAGGAAAGCATAATGGATAAGGTGCGTGAGTGGCTAGGAATGGATATGGTGCGGGACAACGAGAGTGAGTTGCTGGGGGCCTAGGTCAAACTATCCGATCCATCGTACGTCTTGCGCAAAGTAATTATAATATTTTGTGGAGTTTGAAATTATCATGTCCTGCACTACCAAATTTTTTTAAAGATTTTTTGGTGATTTTTTGGATGGCGTTTTGAAGGTTGAGAGCAAAGAAGACAAATAAGGACACCTGGGTTGGGTGATGGGGATTTTTTCCTGTTGCCCACCAACAGGTTACATGTGTCTATTTATTTAATTTTGACAAAGAGGATATTTTTTAATAATGAAAATAATAAATATAAAACATTACAACACTCGGCTGGGCATACCGGCTAGCGACTCCAAAGCCGCTGGTCGCAGCCTTGCGGAGAAGCCCAAGCCCATCTACAAAACGGCCCATTGCTCCATCTTCTGGGAACAATAATTCAGCATGACGGGGCTTAATGATAGATGCTTAGCGGAAGGGGCAAGTAACAATAATTCAGCATGAGATTCAACCAGGTGAGAGTCAATGAGTGGGTTTAGTGGCCGTCTGAAAAGAGCATGCCTAGTCAGTCACCTAATGGCATCATAATTTACATGCAGGAGGGCAACTTTCTGATGCTGGTGATGCCATCGTCTATGGCACCAGCGCGGTTACAGAATCGAGTGTAGTAGCTAGCTTTATACTAGTGCAGGGTGGGAAGAAGCTCTCGCCTCCATGTTCTGGTGTGTAGACACTCAATTCAGGTAAATTTTATGCAGCAACAACATTGTGTACGTTTCAAACTTTCAATTGCAACATAAACATCGAGCTCACGCCACACACGGCGTTTTGAAACATTGCCTGGGTTTCTTTTGCTTCCGTATGCATGGAAGCAGAGCAAACTCGCTTGAGTAGGCAGCTCTTTAGGTCCGGTGTTGTTCTTCCCATGCTTCGGTGGTGGCAGGCTGGTTCAGGAAACCAACAAAAACCGATTAAAAAACCGCTAGGGCTTCTTCGGTTTTGGGCTTACCGGCTCAGTCCAATTCGGCAAATTGACCGGCTAAAATTAAACCAAATTCAATATTTACGTATTCAAATTTAACTTAACCGACCTATTTTCAGCGTAAACCAAAATCAACAGGATTGTTTTCGGTAGAAACAGGATTGTTTTTGTCCAAACCAACCAATTTTTGCTTAAGAAAACCGACATTTTTCATCCCCTAATTAAAATTTTGGAAAACTAATCTTCACATTTTTTTAATGGTTTTCATCGAAAATTGCGGCCGGACAGTTTCCAATTTTATTACAAAACAGAATTGCTAGCAGTTTTGATCCACAAATGAACCGGCAGCAACAGGGCAACATCCTTTGCACCATAGGATTCTAACAAGGCCTTATTTCTTACTAGATGTGCAATCTCGCTGGTGTTCATCATATCACCCTCAAAACTATATCAAATGCGTCATCACTGGCGAAAACATAGCCGTTAATGAAAAGAAAGAGATCATTGCTTACTTTGGGTCGAAGCAGATGGGCAGCGTAGACGGAACATCATTACACTCAAAAGACTTGTACGTGGCTAGCTTACTGTATCCCCTCTATGAATCCTACCGATCTACTGCAACAACGGATTCTGGGCTGGCCTTTGATTAGTGTACATCATGCATTTTGATTTTGAGGGCACCACGAAGGATTAGTATAGCTAGCGCAGAAGTATTTGCGAAATTTCTTTCTTTCTTTTTTTTTTTTGCTTTGAACATAGGATGCCTGCCTTTGTTCATTAAGAAGGAAGACTTGGAAAGAGTTGCAGAACAAAACAATTACAATACAGATTTACAGAGAGAGTGAGAGACACACGAACACAAAGAGGCAGAATGTACTGGAGGGACCCCTCCCAGTAGGATTGAAAGATGTGTGGCCCCGGCCCTATTGCTGCCTAGAGTTGGATGTCCTGTGATTGAGTGGACGAAGATGTCAACCGATAACTGGTTGTTCTAAGAACCATTCACATACGTGTGAATTTTCTAGTAATATTCATTGTTGTTTTAAATTGTTCGGAAAAAAAACATGATTTTATTGCGAAGGTTCTAAGTGCTTGCGGCATTAGAGTCTCTTTTCGACAGGCTCTAGTAGGCCAAAAGCTTATTGACTAGCATCATTTACTTGGCGAGCTGTCTTATATTCAATTGGGCCAAAATATAGATTTCTAGAAGTGCACTACCACATAAATGGTTATCAGTGCCGGTTTTAAACTGGCATTACTACTGGTTTTTGAATCGACACTAATTTTTAGGTATAGATGATAAAAAAAAAAATTAGTGCCAATTTTAAAAACCTATGCCGATAATCTTCAAAAAAATAAAAAAAAAAGCATCAGACCTTGAGCTTGTCGTGTAACTGCACTGCCAGCTGATCATGGGCCCCGTGCCCACCCCGCCTGCACCACCGTGCCCCATCACGCCTGTCTTACGGTAGCCTTCCTGCGTTGAGGTCGCCGGTGGAGGTTGAGTCAGAGATATGGGGTCGAGAGATGAGGGAGGAGTTGGCTGTGATGGAAAAGATAAGGAGAGAGGGGAGGGAAGTGAGACAGAGGGGAGGGAAGAGATAGAGGAGGACAGCATCTTTTATAACTTTTCAATTTGTAGCGCCCAATGGCATGCCCACGCCTTTTTTGGTTTTTGTGCCGGTTTTATTTAGAAACTAGCACCCATATATAGATTATATGTGCATGTTTTTTATACGAACCTCCACATATGTATCTATGCCTCTTTTTTTAAATAAAACTGACATAGATATGCAAATATTTGTGCTAGTTTTTAAATAAAACTGACATAGATAAACCTCCTCCGCGTGTCTACTTAAGAACCAACACTAATAATCTTATCTCTGTCGGTTCAATTAAGTACACCGGTAAATATAACATGTTTTGGTGTACTGGTGGGACCTTAATAAGAAAGGGTTCTTTATGGTCCAATCTTTGTATCAAAGTATAATTAATCGTCACGTGTCTTATCCGAACAAGTTGTTATGGAGTCTGAAATTGCACCTCAAGACTAAAATTTTTATGTAGTACCTAACTAGAGGGATCATTTTAACAAAAGATAACTTTGCTAAGCAAAATTGGAAAGGCAATTAGAAATATGGTTTTTTTAGTACTAATGAAACTATTCAATATTTCTTTTTTCAATGCAAGTTAGCTAGAGCATTTTAGTGTTTAGTTCAAATTGCTTAGGTTTGAAATGCCCGAATAATTATTTTCAATTAGTAGGGGGCTGGCTTCGAGGTGTTAATATCAAACAAAAAATGCAAATTCTAGTTGGCATGGCAACTTTATGTTGGCTATTTGACTTTGTCGAAATGATGTTGTTTTTGACAAATGCAAAGTTTTCTCCTTTATACATGCATCTCATCTTCAGGGAGCCCACCAGTTGCACCACTAGTTCTTGTTGTAGAAGGAGGATGAAAAGGACACAATACTCAACGCTTATCGTTCACTGGAGGTGGTGGCTATGTCTTTTTCAACAAGCATGGATGACAATTTAAGAATCTGCATTAGTGATGTTTGAAAGTTTTTTTTTCACATCCTTTTGATGTAAGACAATCTTTAATTATAGCTTTATGTGGTTGTAAGGATCATATATGTGTATGATGTAGAGGCCCAAATAAATTTTAATTTTCATTATGTAAAAAGGTTTTCTTTGTTTCAATATTTGTAAAACCGTAGCTTCTTAAAGCTACTCTTCAAAGTGGTTTTATTATTTGAACATTAAAAAGTAAGCTGGAAACTTGCCACCTCTCCTCACACTTTGTGATGTAAGATGTAGCATCCGGTGCTAGTTATCCAAACAATTCACTATGGCATAAAAATGCCATTTGTGTATTATGGGTGAAACAATTTTTGGTCAATAGGACCATACATCCCACAGGCCACAACTCAAGCACGCATGTCTTTAGGCAAATATTATTGCAACAGAAACTAGACATAATTATATACCGCACGTCTGCTAATTAGCAAAACTGTAGTTTTACAAAAGAAAAAACAAAACAAAGATAGACGTCATTGATGTTTGCTCCTCTCCATTTATAATATGGTTTATATGTATATTAGAGCTCTCGAAATCTAGCTTTTCAGAGCATCTCCAGCAGAGCCCCTATTCAAGCCTCTAAACCAAAAAATAAGGGTTATGGTCAAAAAATGCACTCCAGCAGGACCCCTACTCAAGCCCCTAAAATAAGGAGGCCCCTAAATCTCCCCCTCCAGCCCCAATTTCCAGGGATGTTTAGGGGCCCCTATTTTTCTGTTGGGGGTGTTTTCCGTCACCCGTCGCCCGCCATCGTCTCCTCCTCTACCCCGCCGCTCGTCGCCTCGCCCGATCCGATGTCGCTGCCTCCGCCGCCGCCGTCGCCGCCGCCGCCGCTGTCGCCTCGCCTCGCCTCGCCAGATCCCACGCTGTCGCCGCCGCCGCCCCTTTGTCTCGCTTGTGAAGAGATGAGGGAGGAGAAAAGTGAAAAAAGAAGAAAGAAAATAAAAGAATATTGAAAAGAAAAACAAAGAGTCATTGACGAGTCGGTCTCATATGTCATAAGAATAGGGTTGAGATTTGAAAATCTTTTGGAGTTGAAGACAAAATCGAGGCCCAAAAATAAAAAAAGCAATTTCAAATCAAAAATAGGACCCTGTTTAGGAGCCTATCACGGAGATGCTCTCAGTAATTCAACTATCCAGCCATGCAACCACAGCAAACATGGTCAAAATCCAAGAAACATCCTCCGTAAATTTCTCAATAAGATTTACCAAACACCTGCGAAAACCAGGAGTACGAACCCCAAATAAATAATGAGTAGAGCACCAGAACCATGAATTCAGCATTCCAGCTGACTGATGAGTCCAGTAGTCTACTCCCTCCGCAATGAGAAACCAACAACCCCTCGTCTCCATGTTTCAAGCCCACAATGCCACTGAAAGACTTGGACGCCCATTGTCAGCAGCTATTAAACCATCTCATCTCATACACCCTATTACCAAACGAGCAAATCAGTCTCTCCTCCTCCTCCCTCCTACGCGCACAGTTGCACTGTTCCATTCCTCGCCTCCTCCTGCTGCTTCTCTGCCTCTCCATTAATGTCGCCGCCGCCGTTCGAATCCCCTCCCTAACTCCCCCGCGCACGCACGTCCGTACGGTTCAGGTGTTCCACGCTTCGTTCGTCTCCATGCCACTCTTGCTGCTACTGCTGGTGCTGGTTCTCCGCTCCGCCTCTGTATCATCCTCTTCTTGCGCCGGCGGCGGCGACGCGGCCGTCGTCGCGGCCGCGTTCCGGCAAGTGCGCAACTTCCGGCCCCTGAGCGTGCCGGGATGCCGGCCGGTCCGGGAGCTGCGCCTCCCGTCGCGGAACCTCACGGGCGCCGTGTCGTGGGCGGCGCTCGGCAACCTGTCCGCGCTCGCCGCGCTCGACCTCTCCGGCAACGCGCTCCAGGGCGGCATCCCTGGGGGCTTTTGGCGTGCGCCGTCGCTCCGCTCCGTCGACATATCCGGTAACCAGTTTGGCGGCGCTCTGCGGCTCGACCCGAACCCGCGGCTCGAGCACCTCAACGTGTCCGGCAACCGCTTCACCGGCGTTTCGGGGGTGGACGGGCTCGCGGGGCTCGACACGCTCGACGCGTCGGCGAACAGTATCCGGGCGGTGCCGCAGGGGCTGAGCCGATTAACGCGGGTGACCCGGCTCGATCTCTCAGGGAACGCGATGCAGGGGAGGTTCCCCGGTGACCTGCCACCGCTCGGTGGGATCCGTTTCTTGAACGTCTCGTACAACAACTTCTCCGGCTCCGTGAACGCCGGCGCCGTCAAGAAGTTCGGGCGCTCGGCGTTCGTCCATGCCGGCAATGGGTCGCTGGTGTTCTTGGAGAACTCCACAGCGCGGCCACCGCCTCCGCCGCCGCCGCCGCCTCCCCGGGGAAAAACTAGAAGGAAGGATTCCGGTAAGACGGAAAGGAAGACGAGGAGGAGGAGGAGAAGGAAGCATTTGAGTGTGGTGGCTGTGGCGGCGGTGTGCGGGGTGGTGTCCGTGGTCGTGCTACTCTGCTTGATCGGGTGCATGGCGTGCGGGGCGCTGAGGTGCAAGAAGAATGGAGACAAGGAAGCAGAGGAGAAGAAGGTGCAATGGGGCGAGAAGGACGAAGAGGAGGTGGTGGTGGTGGCGGCGGCGACGGCGAAGGGGGCTTCCACGGCGCCGGTGGTGCTGTTCGAGCGCCCGCTCATGGAGCTCACGCTGGCCGACCTCGCCGCGGCCACGTCCGGCTTCGGGCGCGAGTCGCAGCTCGCCGAGCGCGGCGGCCGCAGTGGCGCCGCGTACCGCGCCGTGCTACCCGGCGACCTGCACGTCGTCGTGCGCGTCATAGAGAGCGCCATGGGCGACGTCGGGGACGACGACAACCCCGCGACCGCCGCCGCCGCGTTCCGGGAGCTTGCGCGGCTCCGGCACCCCAATATTCTCCCGCTCATTGGCTACTGCATCGCAGGTGAATCCAAGTCGATCTTGCAATCTTCATAAAATCCATTTGCTTCTTTGGACAATACGCGGAATATTTTCCAAATCATTCTCTCTGAGGATCAAATCAATTCCTTAAAATATAACCATCATTGAACAAACTTACCAGTTGATTAAAAAAGACTTTTTTGCTGAATTGCCAGTGGCAATGTAGAAATCCCTACAAAAAAAAACGTGTGGATTTATCTTCATGCAGAGACGGTGCCTTGACCTGGGCGCTTACCTGCCTCGTATAGTTGGAGCAGTTGGGTTAGGTGCAGTGAGCAATGAACCTGCAGTAAACTACAGAACGTAATGCTTTGCTCTGCCATCAGGCGCGCCTGCAACTTTTGAAGTTCGAATTCTTGCACATTCATTGCAGGGAAGGAGAAGCTCTTGCTGTACGAGTACATGGAGAAGGGCGACCTGCACCGGTGGCTGCACGAGCTGCCGGCGGGGCGACCCGACATGGACGACGCCGGCAGCGGCGACATCTGGGAGGCGGCGGAGGACAAGCGGTCCATCTCCGACTGGCCGACGCGGTACCGCATCGCGCTGGGGATCTCCCGGGGGCTGGCGTTCCTGCACCAGGGTTGGGCTGGGTCGGGGCGGGCGGTGGTGCACGGCCACCTGGTGCCGACCAACGTCCTCCTCGCCGGCGACGACCTGGAGCCCCGGATCTCCGACTTCGGGCACCCCGGCGGCGCGACGGCGGAAGGGGACGTGTACGACTTCGGCGTGCTGGTGCTGGAGCTGGTGACCGGGCAGGCGAGGTGGGACGAGGCGTCGGTGAGCTGGGCGCGCGGGATCATCCGCGACAAGAAGGCGCTGGACATCGTCGACCCCAGGGTGCGCGACGAGGCGGCGCCGGAGGCGGAGCGGGAGATGGTGGAGTGCCTGCGGGTGGGGTACCTCTGCACGGCGCACTCGCCGGAGAAGCGGCCGACGATGCAGCAGGTGGTGGGGGTGCTCAAGGACATCAGGGCGGCAGCGCCACCTGCCGGCAGCTCGTCCGCCTGAGTCCTGACGGTGGCAACAGCCACTGTGCGTGCGTGAGTGAGTGTGAGCCACGGGCACATGCGCGTGTGGGGCCACAAGGACGTACGTGCCTGCCGGTAGCCACAGCCTCTCCCGATCTGTGCAGTAGAGACATGGTAGTTTGTACGACCAATGTGCATGTGCATGTGCATGTGCATGCAACGATTTTCCCTCGCCGGTAAACTGCTGGCTTCACAGTTTTTTGTTTTTTGTTGGGTTCATCTTGAAGCTCCTGGGATTCATTTTGTTGGCAGGAACAACAACAGATCCACTGTATTTAATTGCAAGCCGCCATACGCATTCCTGGGGCTCCCTCCCTGCAAATGCAATAGTGGAGAAAACACGCAGAACTTCATTCATTGATTAAAGAACCAGCAGTTTAGGCAACCCGCCTGCAGACTTATTTTTAGAGAGCTCTTTTGTGTAGTATTTATCGTGGTATATTCAAATTTGCCGTCAAATTAAAAGGATTATACTATCTGTGAGATTATGTGGAGGTCTTTATATGACGATGAATATATATAACTTAATTTGATTTGCTTAAGGAGTTTGTTTTTAATATTTGTTTGAAGCCGGGCAAATTACTGTTTTAGCATGCGCGATTTTTACGGTTTGGACTATTTCGTAGTGCTATTTTGCTTAAATGATTTTTTGATCTACATAACTTTGTAGAGAACTTTGAGACAAAGATTTCTCGTTTTGAGCAGGAAGTGATTTGATGCACGGATTAATTGATATAATTTTCACAAGCTGCTGTGTATTTGAGGTGTAGTTTTGACTAGTTGTGATTAGTACTGATTTTGTGTTAATTAGGGCCATTGCATAATTATGGATGCTAATATGCTAATTTGCAAAGAGATAAGTGAGATCCTAGTGGAAACTGTGTTCGTCCATTGGAGTGCAGGTTTGGAGGCAGTTGTGGTCGTCGCAGGTATTGGGACTAGGTTGGGAGAACCGAGGTCCAGAACGGTCGAGGATACCGGTGGGATGGTTGGGCTCAAACTGGGCTCACGTGGGCGTCATGGAGATGGACTTGAGGTGGCTTAAGATTTTCGGTTCGGGTTGGAGGCCCGGAGGAGCGAAAAATGAGCGGTCAAGTCAAGTGATGTAGACCCATTGCATTGGGTTGACCGGGATCTGTGTAAAGCCTATATAGGCTTTGTGCGGCCCATGTAATGCCCATGTGTGAGGCTGGTTGTTGGTAGTGTAGTGAGTGAATCTTAGCTCTTGATTAATTAGCTTAGAAGCTAAGCAACCCTTGAAGGGTGGAGATACAATCAAAAGGCCTATATAAGAAGGAGTGGATGGATGCCTCTACCTATGTTTTGGTTAGAGTTTTATTTCAAAATTATGTGCTCCTTGGGAGCTTTGCACACTCTTGTGTGGCAGTGCAAAACCAACCAAGCAATAGAAAAAAAGATTTCACAAAAAGTTTTTCCTTTGTTCTTCTTATGTTCTATGTATTTGCTCTAGTTTGTTTCTTTTTTTTGTAACTAGTTTCTTTGCCTCCCCTCCTTCTACATGATGAAAACTTGTTGATCTAGGAGTTGTTGGTTTCCCATATCATTTATCTTCATCTTGCAACTCACCAAAAACACTGAGATCAAGTTTTGACCTTTTTGCTTGTTTTGTCAAATTCAGTTTCTCCACATAACAATCCTTGTTACTTCTGTAGAAAAATTCATCCGACGTGATTCTGAGGTGATTCTTTCTGTAAAAGTTGTATAATTTACATATCTACCATCCTCTATGTGGCAATTGCATAGGAGTCACCATTTGGACGCTATGAAGATTTTACGGAGCTCCAAATGTTCTGCCTGAAATTTCTAAACAGCTGTGCTTGTTATTTTTGCTCCATTTTTCTATTCTTGATCTTGAGGTGAATTTTAGTGCGTAACTTTGTGACTTACTATTCTCTCTAGAAAAAATTTGGAAATCTAAAAGAATCATATTTTTTGAGAAATCACCTCTTGACCAAGATACTTTTATATTGAAAGTTCACTTTTACTTTCCAAAAGCAGCTAAGCATATACTAATTCTTTTTATTTTTCTAAAGTTGCTTTGTAGTTGATTATTTTTCGTTAGACCTTCATTAACCAGGAGCACTTAAGAAAAAAAAAATCTCTATGGCCACATAACACACGAATTTTTATTCATGGCATTCTTTCTAAGAGTATGTTCTACTGTCTCGAGAATGATATATGGATGATCTTGTTTCTTAAGAGTCACTTACTTGTGTTCATTCTTTTATTGATTTTTGGAGCGTGTTGTTGACGAAAGCGTCAAGATCAATTTGACGTCTATTCAACTCCCTTCAATCCAACTAGTCTGGTCTTACACTATCCATGTCAACTAGATACAGGCCGCGAATTCATTTTCCATTATTTAAAAAATCCACGTCAGTGAGTTATAATATATATAAATTATAAGTGATCTAAACTGTTAGATCAACCGAAATGAAAAACACATATTAACTTTAATGCAGTGTAAAAGAGCTTGCTTTTAGAAGGAGAAAAAAATGGCGCGTGAAGTAGCTGAACAACTACGAGACATTTGCCGGCGCCGTGCATAGCTAGGGCGAGTCTTCACATTGAAAAAGGCGAGGCAGCAGCGTAGAATGGCACTCATGCAGGCTTGCTTTTCAAGTATGGCGTAGGAGGATATTGCTAAACTAGTAGCAAAAAGGAGAAGGGAAGACAAGGGTTAGTGGAGGGGAATGCAGGGGTGAGTCGGAGGAGAGATCGATCTAACTGGGGTTAGTTAACCGGGGACCCTCCTATCTTTGGCCTTTTGGTTGGGAGGGAGGCCACACGCAAGAGTCAAAAAGGGCTCGATCTTGTCGCGTAGCCGCCAGATCGTCGTGGGGAGGTTGCGACAATTGGGGTCAGCGAGGTGGCTTTGTTGGCTTCCCTCCGGCAACGTGCACACCAGTACCGGCCAGAGTGGCACCCTCTCTGTCTACGGACACCGGATCTGTGAAATAAGGTAGCCTAATTCGCAATGAACTTGTAACGCCAGTTTATGAATGGTTTATTACCCTTTCTCAAAAAAAAAAGTGTATGGTTTATTGCATACGAGTAGGCGATCCATAGAGGTTGAATCTAGTCTATGAGCTTGCACTACCTTGGATTGGCTCATCACTACCGGTCCCAAACCGGCTCTAGTACCGGTTTTGGATCTGGCTGTAAGCATCTGAGAATAATACCTAAGGGGTTCCACTACCGGTTAACATAACCGATAAAGCTTGTTAGAAAAGGGAGCACGTTTGACGCTATAAGGTATCTATTATCGGTTTGTATTACAAACCGGTAGTAAACCTTACTAGAAAAGGGGGCTTGTTTAGCGCCAACAGGGAATTTACTACCGGTTTGTATTACAAATTAGTAGTAGATCCCCTATTGCCAATCCGACAACAAGAGATTCACTACCGGTTTGTAAATACAAACCGGTAGTAGAGACCCTATTGCCCCGACAACAGGGCACAATTTACTTTCAATTTAGGTTTAATTGCAATTCACATTTCAATCAGATTAATAATTCACAGATTTGCATAGTAGTTTTCAAAATCCACACCTAATTCATTCACAACACAACTAATTCATTCACAATACTAATTAATTCAACAAAGTACATATTCACATTCAAATAATATTCACATCAAATTAATTTAACACATATTCACATCAAGTACATATGAGGGAACTCAAGTTTACAATTTAAAATACAAGAGTTCATTTTTTTCGTCATCGCTTTTTGTAACCGAGGTTGAGCCCGTTAGTTCGCAAGACCTTATCGAAGGGCACGCTCTGAACGCATGTTCGTGGTACTCGCCCTTTGGGATATGACCTCATCAACAAGGAAGCCGATAAGTTGTTCTTAGATTGCGTTGACTCGGTGCGGCGAGAGTATGTCTTTCTTAGAGTTGGTGAGTTGTCATTAGGTGAAGTGAAAAAAAAATTAATCAATCCGTGAACTTGCATGCGTAGAAAGTGAGAATTAGGAATCGATAAGTATGTACACACCCATTCGGTACTTTACATCTGATTGTGGTTGACGGTAAAATAACGCATGAACTCACATACATAGTAGCCGCATAAATTATTTTTCGACTCCTGCCTCATACACTGAAGCTTTGCTTAATTCTCCATAGTGCATGATGCCTGCTGCCTCCTCTAACAAGGAACATACGGCTATGATATAAAAAGTAAAATTTGTCATCCACTCTAACCAGCAAATTTGTTTATGCAAATTTTTTGTTTTATGAAGGTCGTCTCTAGCCTTAGAGACCTCGACGGTTGTGGATGCCCTCAGAGTATGAGGTCAGTGGTTGGCTATAGGTTGACTCTCCAAACAATCTCTCTCTAACTTTATAGTTTTAGAGATTCCACTGTAGACGATCTCATATGCTAAAGAGTGTTGATTGGGTTGGGCTGAAAGATGGTGTCAACATACATGCCCTTCTCGGTTTGGTAGCAGCTAGCTGTTAAGGATCCATGCACGATAATTTTGGAGACTAATTTGGTCATTTGATTTGGATGTATGATACTTTACATAGGTACGTATTGTCACCCAAATAGAAAACGGAATTATATTCATTTGTAGTCTTATCATAAAGTCTTATCATTTATATTGTTAATTTGTGGTAGGTCAAGTAGATCTGTAAGTTGTTAGACCATTGGCACACGTAATTAAATACGCTGACTATAATACGTGCATGTAATGAATAAAAGTCTCCTAGGTCTTGCAAGGAAACACCCCATCGTTCACTTTAATTTTTCTGATAAAGACCGGATACCATCTAGAGTATTGCTCTCTCTTTCTCCATTGATCTGTCCTATTTAACTAACAGTTAGCTGCTTGTGTATGTATGTAGGTTGGTGCCATTATGTTATGCTGTTCACATGTCTATCTATACCTAATTGAAAGTTCTCGTAGAAGCCTCCATGTTAATCATAGGAGATAGTAAAGTATAAATTCCCACATTAATTTAAAAGAAAGAAAGAAAAACTCATTAGATCAACATTAATCAAAGAAAGATACAGACCATTTTAATCGTTGGAATGTACTCCAATCTACATCGATCCTGAAAAGAAAGAACAAAGAGATAAGAGTTCGGTACAGTTTGCATGATATGCCCGTAAATTAGCATGCACACACAGTACAGCTTGGATGCACATAGTTTAATTGAAAACCAAGAAGTACTCATGCAAATGCAGGAGGATTTGTAATCTATGTGAAGTAGACACATTAATTTGCACCTAATTAATCCGAAACTAGCTCAAACAGCATTTCTAAAATATTAAATTCATCCTTAGTTTGGATATATGTCAGACAAGCTAGCCATAGTATGCAAAAGTAGTTCAATATATATAGTTGTGGTAAATTTAAAAGTAGTTCAAATTAGTTTGAACTGAGTTCAAAACTTATATGCTATAAATATATCAAGTATGTGAAACATTAATACCCAAACTCTAAATTTCTACTACCTCCGTTTCACAATGGTTGTAGTTCTACCTAAATGCACAAAAAATAAAGAGACATGAAAAATGACTTGTCTACCCTCATTTAATGAAGGGTAGTTGAACATATTAGCTAAATAGATGGCTGCATTGATGAAGGGTACAAAGGTCATATTGGCTCTAAAGTTGCATTGGAATGTAAGAACTACAACCATTTTAATAAAAATATTGAATGTTAGAACTACAACCATTGTGAAACGGAGGTAGTATCATTTTATAAGTTAATAGTTATGAGAAATTTTAACTATACATCATCAACAGCCATACAAAATTTTCTGCACAATTATGCAACTAGATACTACATATATTGTATATTGCTTATATCAAAATGTAGAGTTATACTTATCATACAGCTCTAATATTCTTATGATGAAAATATAGTTCCATTATCTAGCAAGTACTCATGTGTGTACGTATAAATATTTGCACTGTTTATATATGAATTAATTTGGGAAAATACCATTTTGGTCCCTGAACTATATCCTCGACGCGATTTGGTCCCTGAACTCCAAAACCGGGTTAACTTGGTTTTCGATATTTTAAAACCAGACAGAAATGATCCCTTGACTAGTAAAAAGATGGTTTGACCAAAGTGCTACATGTATTTTTATATCTAAATATTTCATAAAATCCAAATTAAATTATATATTTGAGTTCCTAATTATTTTACAAGCTAATAAAAAATTTTCATGTATTTCACCACATTGTATTAAATTAGGCAGGGGCGACGGAGGGGGATGTGCCACCCCTGCCTGAATTTGAGAGAGGGGGAGATGTGAGAGAGAAGGTGATGGAGTAGAGGTCGCATGTGGGTTCCATTTGTCATACACATGAGCATGGAGGGTATTTTTGGCTTTATTGGTGTTTGTTACGGTGAAAGCTAATGGACGTTGATGACAATGGCATGAAGGAGATAAATAAGGAGCGTAATGGCACAAAAGAGTAATTAGGTCTCTAGGTGATGACAATATGGGATTAAGCTTATTGTCATTTTGTTTTCTATTTAACTTGTAGAATTCATGGCGCCACACATTTAAATTACCACATGTTTATTTAGAAACACTTAGATTGGCCGCACTAAGAGTATATCAGTAAATTTCATTAAAAAATACTTTCATAATAATTGTTTTGCTGAAATAATTTAATTTTATTGATATACATCAATATAAAGTCAGTGGTCAACACCATACCGTGAAAAGTGAATTATATCAAACAAAAAAAAAACTTGAGGGACAGTAAAAATTGGCCCAGCAAATGTTTGAACTCGGGGGTTCAATCCACCATCCAGTCGGCAGCACTGGGTAATTAAATAAAAACCTTGGCGGCCACAGCAATGTTGCACCGCAGCCGAGGGGAATTGGAATTGGCGTTTTTTGATTCCTCAGGAGGAAGATCACAAGCCACACAAGACCAACCCCCTGTTCGGGCTCGGGAGGCCATGCAATGCCGCACGTCTCCCCTTTCAAAATTGGTACAGATTTATAGCATCTTGCACAGTTTCGTGCGTGCAGACTGCAGACGTGCAGTGGCTGCTCCTGATTGGCAGCAAATAGAGCTGTCCAATCGAATAAACCGGGCTGGCCCAGTTTAGGCCCGTTTGGCCCGGTTCAGTGTATGAATCAAGCCAAACTAGCCAACGGGCTGAGATAGCGACCCAAACACGGTTTATACAATAACTGGGCCAAACCGGGCTGGCCTGATTACGAGTGTGCCAAACTATTTTTAAAAAAATAATATATAAAAGATTAAAAATAATTATATTTAATAAATATGGGTTATAAAATAAAGAAATAAATTTTTTATTATTATAAATAAACATATAAATATATATTTAATTAAATATGCGGACTATAGTAACCGAGTCAAATTGGGCCGAACCGAACTAGACCGGACCACCACTATACGAACCGAACCAGACCAGTCCGACGAGCCGAGAACTCGGCCTAGGTTTGGTTTAGTTGAACAAATCGGGCCAGCTCAGTTTGTCCCACTTGGTCTGTTTGGCCAGCTCTAGCAGCAAACTGCCCGGGTTGCTTTTGCGAGCTTGACGGGGCGCAGGCTGCCCGCCAAGCAGACATGGGCGCCGCCTGCCCGGTAGAATCCAGAGCTCGTGTGACGCTTGCGACATGGCTGTCTGTCATGCATGCTTGCAGAGTTGCTGTTACAGGCCTGCTGCTGCGTATTCCAAGGATTCACGCTAGGACCTACTTTCTTTTTGTTCTTCTACAGTTTTAGGATTTCTAGTGAGAGGGGTGGTCCGTAGTATCTCATTATATTATATACATCGATCCAACAACCCAAACAAGGCAAGAATACTTTTTTATTTATTTGCACGGTTTCCTATTTTAGCCTATTATATTCTAGAAAGTTTACGATCTACTTAACATATATCAAATCATCTATTTATCTGGCCTTTTATTTTAGTGGTTTATAATTTATGAAGCTTTCGATTAGCTCAATGTATACTAGATCTGGAAGCACAACAATGTCGATTGCAAAAGCAAATTAAGTTGTGGTAGAGCTAAGGATGTGAAAGCAAGACGAAGTCAAGCACGTAAGCAGAGAAGGTGTTGAAGCACAGCGCGGTCGAATGTGAAAGGGGCCTAAGGGTGTGTCAAACATATCAAATATGACGTAATGAGAAATAGCATAATATTTATTCACAGCGAAATACACGCTCTCTAGCCAGTACTATATAATTCTGGCGGTGTCACTAGTGGTGACAGGAGCTGTGGTGATAAAACCGTAGTGCTAATCTTAAAGGTGGTTTAATAAAAGTGTTGTATATATTTTTACACAAAAATATCATGAAATCTAAATTAAATTATAAATTGAGTTTCTTATGATGAACTAATCTCACAAAATTTTTTTACATAATTCTCTGAACTTTACACAATTGTTTAACATTTTGTCCTATTTTTTAAGACTATCACAAAATGCTAGAAATTTTTCAAAATTGATATAACACAGTAAAATACAGGAAAATTTTTATGAGCTTGTAAAATAATTAAGAATTAAATACAATTTAATTTAGATTTTGAGAAATATTTTTTTATAAAAACATGTAACAAACCACATTTGATCTGTCAAAATCACCCTTTGTCTAGTCAAGGGGCCATTTGTGCTTGGTTTTCATATCTGAAGGGCCAAGTTAACCTAGTTTTGAAGTTCAGAGACTAAAATGGGGCCAAGAATCATAGTTCAGGGACTAAAACTATACTTTCCCCTTTTTTATTAGCACATTTTAAAAATTAAAAAAGAAAAAAAGAGTGATAGTCACATTATCAGTTCATCTCCCTAAAATAACCGCATGTGCGAGCGTATCTATAACACCGTATTTTTTTTAGAAATTGACGACCAAGATATCAACACTATATGAGTCAGATACAATGTAACCCAAGATATTTCGACAGAAATTTGTATGGTGACATCAACGAATTCATTGTTCTCGTACAAATAATGATGTCTCAAACTCTCAACCATGCAGGCACCCATGGCAGTAAAGATGATATTCTGTAAATTTTGACGAAACTTTTCAGCCGTCTTCCTGATATCCACAAATTAAGGTGTCGATATCTTGGAGGCATTGAGGGAAATTCAAGTATTTTGGTATAATTTTGTAGGGGGTCTCGGCGATGATCTCAGGACCCATCTGCACGTTCCCTCCTTTTTGTTTCCGCACCAAAAAAAAAGGGATGGAGGTAGAGCAGAGAAATTAATGGAGAAATCACAGGCAAGCCAGTGCCTCGAGGCAGCCCCTGGTGGTGCCCTTGGCGTTGTTGCACACGGCCATGGTCTTGTTGTGGGAGCCGGAGTACTCCACCTTGACGTCGAACATCTGCACGCCGTCGCACGGCAGCTTGTCGGAGCAGAGCAGGCTGACGGCCGCCGGTGTGGACGAGGTTCCGGTGATGTTGCGGAAGGTGACGTCCTTGATGGTGACCTTGGACGCGCCGTTGGAGGTGCAGATTTTGTTGGGGCAGTACTTCATGTCGATGATGATGGGGTTGGCCACGTCCTCCATCTTGATGTTCTCGTAGCTGAGCTTGGAGGCGGTGAGTACGACTTGATCCGGACGCCATTGGTGGTCTTCTTGAGCGTGCAGTCCTTGACGCTCACGTCGGTCACGTCCTTCTCGTCCTTGTACCGCCTCAGGCTGCCGACTCTGATGCCGTGGCCGGGCCGCAGGTGACGCCGGTGATGTTGATGCCCTGGCTGCCAGGGCCGATGGAGATGCAGTCGTCGCCGGTGCCGATGGTCGTGCCGGTGATGGTGATCTTCGATGAGTCGCCGATGTGGATGCCATCCGTGTTGGGACTGTCCCTCGGCGCGGTGATCGTCACGTCCTTACACGAGAACACGTTTATGAGGGAGAAAAGTTCACCAGTGTGATCCCGGAGATCAGCCCGTTGTTCACGAAGTCCAGCACCAGCGACTACATGCCATCCACATGCACGCGTGCATCAATATTAGCTAGCTTGGTTGCATGGATTGCATGAATGCATGTATAATAAGGTGGTGCACGCAGTTGGGTAGGATCTTGCAACCGTACTTCTTATCGCATGCATTCTTGCTCCAGACTTGGGGTCCCTGGCCGTCGAGCTTGCCGGCGCCGGTGATGACGAGGTTGTCGACGTGGACGATCTCGATCCAGTTGCCCTTGTACTGGGTGAGGTCGGAGCCGAGCAGGTTGCCGCCGAGATGGATGGTCACGTCACCCTTGCACGGCCCGCTGAAGCCAGGTAGTCGCCCTTGGGGACGACGATCGTCTGCTTCCCGCTGCCCTTGCACGCCGACGTCCACGCTTCCTGCAGCGCCTTGGTGCAGTCCGCTTTGCCGTGGCCGTTGGCGCCGAGCTTGGTGATGTCGAAGGGCCCGTCTCCGGTGTTGGAAGAATAATCTTGGCTGGCTTTGGATTCAGTCTTGCGGAGTGCAAAACTGCCAGAGCGAGTCAGCCGGCAATGCGCGGAGTGCGCAAGTTCAGAAATGTGCGGAGTGTGCGTCTTCAGAAACGTGCGGCAAGCACGATTAGGTAGTTGCCGAGATCAGTGGATCTCGGGTAGATTAAGTCCTAGCAGCAAGTTTTCCTTTGTTATCTTTGTAATCACTGTTATTATTCAGAGTGAATTGAAACCCCGAAAATTCCCCAAAACCTGTGTTGTTTTTCCTCTTTGCGTTCAGCTCGCCAACTGCATTTTGCCGGATCGGCAACAGGAAACAGGGTGTGCGTGACTGATTCAGATATCTACATCCGGCGCAGGACGCCGCTGGGCCTGGCGCCGCCGCGTCGCTGTCCTTCTCCTTGGAGGCGGACTTCGCGTGCGGCGGCGGCGCACAGGACCGTCAGGATCAGGAAGAAGACCATGATCGCAGTGGCGCTGAAGGCCATTTGCACTGCGTGTGTATACTGCATGCTTCTTCCCTTCGGCTTCGCCTCCGGTGGTTTTGGGGGAGCGCTTGGAAGGGGGAAGCATATATAGTAGTGTAGATCGAGGAGCTGTGTTTGCTATGTACGTTATAGTGGGCCAATTTTAGCGTTTGGTTTCATTGCGCCATGGCTAGCCAGTGGCCATGCGAGGCTACTTGTTTTCATGTCCTGCGGTTGATCCATGTGGCGTTGACCACTTGAATTGTTGTGCTTCTATAACCTTTCTTGCAGCAGTCATATATCGGATTAAAATTGCAATATATATACGGCACGAACACACGCCCGAGGTGTCAAAGAAAAAGAAGGCGAATCTCGTAGAGAGCCAAATTAATAATGATCGTAGATAGAAAATTTTTTTTTAACCCTTTATAAATAATTATTTTAATATTAACCATCGCGAAAAAATATTTTCGCATCTAACCCTTTTGGCCACGCCACTGCGGTTGGCGCGGCTAATGTCCACTGCCGCACCAGTCACTACTACAGAACTGGGCATTACAACCGGTCCATCAGAAACGGTTTGGTGCGAACCCGTTGTAATCTTCGTGCGTAACGGTTCGTGGCAACGGCGAGAGGACTTCGAAGCGGTTTGAAACACGAACCGCTGTAAGTCCCATCTCTACAACAGTTTGTGTCCCAAACCGGTTGTGGATCGCCGAACAGTTTGAGACACCAACCGGTTGTAAAATGCAAGCTCTAGAAGCGGTTGGTGTCTCAAGCCGGTTGTAGAAGCCTCCCGCCCAGCGCATTTAAAACCTCTTCTTCCTCCCCGAGGGCGCAGAGGTGAACGGGAAGTGTTAATAGGAAGGGCCGAGCTACTGTTCAAGGGAGTCTGCCCCAAATTTTCAATTGAGGTGATTTAGCTGCAAATTAAGTGTTTCAAGGTTAGTAACATCATGTTAACATCCTTCTCACCTAAGTTTTGTTGTTTTTTTTGCGTTAGATGTGGAGAAATGTTGATTTGATCTTTGTTGAAAGGTGTGTTTGTTTGCTAGCTAGCTTTTCATCACTGAAAAGTTTTTTTGCTTGTTTGCTAGCTAGCTTGATCACCTAATTTTAGAGAGTTGATCTTAAAATTAAGTTGTTTGCTTTAGGATCCAAAATTGAACGATAAATTTGCTAGCTAGCTTGATCACCGTAATTTTAGGAACTAATTATTGGAGTATGAAATAAATAAGGCAAAAATTAGAAGGAAAAAAATAAAAAGGTAGAAAGGGAAAAATAATTCGTTAGTTTTAGTTAAAAATTGTGGAAGGATTAAAAAATAATTAAAAAATGTAACAATTAGTTATTTTTTGTGCAATAAATGTGAAGGGTAAAAAATTTTTAGTTAGGTTTAGTTAAAAATGTATAAGGATAAAAATAATTAGAAAGGTAGAATGGGAAAAATAATAAGTTTCAAAATTTTAGAAGGATAAAAAATAATTAAAAAAATGTAACAATTAGTTAGTTTTAGTTCAATAAATGTAGAAGGACAAAAAAGAATAAGTGTAGGTGGAGTTTATTTGTTGCAGCAAAAAAATATTGTCTTTAATTGTAGATTGAAGAAGAACAAAAAGTAATTAGAAAGGTAGATCTAACTGATTGTGAGCTTTAGATTCTAAAATGTAACTATATTTTTTTTTAATAAAATATAACTTGGTGTAGATGAACCGGCAATGGATGTACAATGCGGACCGTCGCTCCAGAGAGTTCATTGATGGCGTGCAGGGTTTTCTGGATGCGGCCGTTGCCTTCTTGCCTGCAGGCAGCTACATATGTTGTCCGTGTGTAGACTGCAAGAATGAGAAGGAGCACTCCCACCGATGGCAGGTTATGAACCTTTTGATAATGAGAGGATTCATGCCAAACTATACATGTTGGACCAACCATGGCGAAGTAGAGGAGATTAGCCAGGAAGATGATGAAGATAACGAGGAAGAAGAAGAGGGTTTGAACAGTATCCCAGACGCCAGGCAATACTGTTCTGTGGAAGATACACTCGGAGAGTTTGGTGATGATGAGCTGAACCAGATGCTGCGTGACGGAGAGGGAGACTACACAGATGAAAGACAATTCGACAAGTTCCAGTGCATGTTAGAGGACCACAGGACTCCTTTGTACCCAAACTATGGGCAGGGCCACAAAAAGCTGCGCACCACACTGGAACTAATGCAATGGAAGGCCACGAAAGGTGTCTCAGATAAGGGATTCGATGAGTTGTTATCACTCATAAAAAAGTTGCTTCCGGAAGATAACACTCTGCCTGAATCTACATGTGAAGCCAAGCAAGTCGTATGTCCTTTGGGATTAGAAGTACAGAAGATACACGCATGTCCTAACGATTGTATCCTGTATTGCAATGAGTACGAGGATTTTGATGTTTGTCCAGTGTGCAAAGAATCGCGTTATAAGATGAAGCGTGACGACCCAGGTAAAATAGATGGGGAGCATATGAAGAAGAGACCTCCCGCTAAGGTGGTGTGGTATTTCCCTGTCATCCCCGATTGAAGCGTCTGTTTGCTAACAAAGCACATGCCCAGATGATGCGTTGGCACAAAGAAGAGCGTGAGGACGACGGGATGCTTAGACATCCCGCTGATGGCTCCCAGTGGAGGAAAGTCGATCGAACATACCCGCACTTTACAGATGACACGAGAAACATAAGGTTTGGATTGAGTACGGATGGTATGAATCCGTTTGGCGAGCTGAGTAGCAGCCTTAGCACCTGGCCTGTTACACTATGTATCTATAACATTCCTCCTTGGTTGTGCATGAAGTGGAAGTACATATTGGTGCCGTTGTTGATCCAAGGGCCCAAGCAACCCAGAACGACATCGATGTCTATCTGAAACCATTGGTTGAAGATCTGGTAACATTGTGGAAGGATGGTGTACGGGTATGGGATGAGCACAAAAGACAGTATTTCACCCTACGTGCATTGCTATTTGTTACCATCAACGACTGGCCTGCGCTTGGTAACCTGTCCGGCCTAACTATAAAAGGATATAGAGCCTGCGTGCAGTGCTTAGATGAAACGGACAACATGTACCTCAAAAACTCTTGGAAGGTTGTGTACATGGGCCATCAGAGGTTTTTCTTCGAGGCATCCGCTATGCGGAAGAGAGGCAGGAATTTTAACGGAAACCGGACCTTCGTGCTAAGCCCGAGCATCAAGTAGGCGCGTGTGTTTGCTATGGTAAAGGATCTGAAAGTAGTTTTTGGAAAGGGTCCTGGGAGAAAATCTATACCGAATGAGGAAGGTCGAGCACCCATGTGGAAGAAGAAGTCAATATTTTGGGACTTGCCTTATTGGGAAGTTTTGGAGGTCCGTCACTCACTTGACTTCATGCACATCACGAAGAATGTTTGCGTGAACTGTTAGGATACTTAGATATGTACGGCAAATCGAAGATACACCGCAAGCTCGGAGGGATCTAAAACATTTGGAACCGAGGAACGATCTACATCCGAAAAAGGCAGCACAAAGGACAACATTATCTACATCCTGCGAGCTACACTCTAAGCAAAGAAGAGAAAAAAAGCATGATAGAGTGCTTGAATAGTGTGAAGGTCCCTTCCGGATACTCCTCGAATGTAAAGAGACTCATAAACATGAAATTGAATAAAATCATCCACCTGAAATCCCATGACTGTCTTGTGTTGATGACACAGTTGCTCCCAGTGGCTGTGAGAGGTATTTTGCCCGACTGGGTCCGGTGGACAATCACAAAGTTGTGTTCCTTTTTCAATGCGGTTTCGCAAAAGGTTATTGATCCAGATAAACTAAGTAAGCTGCAGGATGACGTGGTACAAAGTGTGGTTAGCCTTGAGATGATCTTTCCACCTGCATTCTTTGATATTATGGTTCATCTCACTGTTCACATTGTCAAGGAGATAGGTATTCTCGGACCCGTGTTTCTACACAATATGTTTCCTTCGAGAGATACATGAGTGTCCTAAAGAGGTATGTCCGTAACCGTTGTCGTCCAGAAGGATGCATAGCCGAGAGGTATGGCACAGAGGAGGTGATTGAGTTCTGTGTGGATTACATTAATGATCTAAATCCGATTAGTGTCCCTATATCACGCCATGAGGGGAGGCTCCGGGAAAAAGGGACACTAGGACGCAAAGCACTTGCATGCAAAGATCTGCTTACTTTTAAACAAGCATATTTCACGGTTCTGAAACAATCTACTGTAGTGGCCCCTTATGTCCTTCAGCACAAGAGTATTCTACGCCGCAAATTCCCAGAGAGGTCTGAGGATTGGATAACACTGAGGCACATGGATTCATTCGGCACTTGGTTACAAAACTACATCCTTTCGAAAGGGTCAGACAATGAACAGTTGCAACGCCTAGCTCGTGAACCATCTAGTGAAATCGTGATATTCAAGGGTACGAGATAAATGGTTACACATTTTACATGAAATCCTAGGATAAGATGAGCACGAACCAAAACAGTGGCGTCCGTATAGACGCCGCGGACAACGCTGGCAAGGTGGACACATATTATGGTTTCATAGAAGAGATATGGGAGCTTGACTATGGACCTTTGAAGGTCTCTCTATTCAAGTGCCAATGGGTTAAACTGAGTTCAAGTGGCGTGAAGATCGACAAATATGGCATGACAACCGTAGACCTCACACAAGTCGGCTATAGGCGTGAACCATTCGTTCTCGCCAATGATGTGAGACAAGTCTTCTACGTAATGGACATGTCAAGCAAACCTAAGAAGCAGAAGAACAAGCCAAAGCGACACGTGGTTCTCCAAGGCAAACGAAGGATTGTCGGAGTTGAGGACGTCACAGACGAGGAAGAGTATAGTCAGTTCGACGAGCTCCCTCCTTTTAAGGTGGATGTCGACATAAGTGTCCTGAATGACACAGATGTCGATGCTCCGTATATACGGCACGATCATAACGAAGGCACACTTGTAAAGACAAAGTATGTTACTAGTTAATATGTGCTCCTATATGAAACTTGTATATTTGAATCATATATAGAAATTAAGCAATGAAATTTTATACATTTTACTGAAATATGAAACACAAGTATCTTGAAATTTTATACATTTTAAAAAATATATGAAACACAAGTCTTGAAATTTTAAACATTTTAAAAAATATGAAACACAAGTCTTGAATTTTAAACATTTTAAAATAATATGAAACACAAGTATCTTGAAATTTTAAACATTTTTAAAAAATATGAAACACAAGTACTGAAATTTTAAACATTTTAAAATAATATGAAACACAAGTACTGAAATTTTAAACATTTTAAAATAATATGAAACACAAGTACTGAAATTTTAAACATTATACTGAAATATGAAACACAAGTACTGAAATTTTGAACATTATACTGAAATATGAAACACAAGTACTGAAATTTCAAACATCTGCAAAGTCAGTTAAATAAAAAAGAAAGAATAGAGAAGGAATCCCTCGAAAAGCCCCTCTAAAAGTGGTTAGTAATACAAACCCCTTGCAGAAGGTAACTTCTACAAGCGGTTCATAATACCAACCCCTTGTAGAAGGGGACCTCTACAAGCGCGCAAGTAAGACAATATGGAAACCCCCTCTACAAGCGGTTCGTGTCTGAACCCCTTGTAGAAGGGACTCAGATAAGCGGTTGGTAATACCAACGCCTTGTAGAAGGGAACCTCTACAAGCGGTTCGTAATACAAACGCCTTGTAGAAGGGAACCTCTACAAGCGCATAAGACAATCTGGATACCCTACACAAGCGGTTCGTGTCTGAACCCCTTGTAGAAGGGACCTCTACAAGCGGTTCGTAACATGAACCCTTGTAGAAGAGACCTCTACAAGGGGTTCGGACTACGAATCGCTTGTAGAGGCCCCTTTACAAGGGGTTCGTATTACGAACCGTTTGAAGAGGGGGTCTCCTATATATTTCAGCTCGTCTTCCTTGCGCGCTTCACTCTCCCCAAAATTTTTCTAAGTCCCGAGCCGTCCCGCGCTTCACTCCTCTGTCGCTCCGCCGTATCTCCGTCGAGCCCCTGCGCCGCACTCGACGCCTCCTCCACCGTGCGCGTGCCCTCGTCGCCGCATCTCTCCGCCGAGATCGCGCGCGCGCGCTTCGCCGCCTCTTCACCGCCGTCTTGCTGCCCTCGTCGGCACGCCTCGCCACCGCCGTCCACGCCTTCACACCATTGTCTTGCGCGCGCCAGCGTCGTCGCCTCGCCGTCGGACCTCCACCACGCCGTCGACCTCTAGACCGCGCCCCCGCTCCCCCAATCCACCGGAGGACCTAGGTTTCCCACGCCCACGCCGCACTCTGCCTCTGTTTTTTCTGTGCACACAGGGTGTTCGATGAAACGTCCCAACGGGAAAAATATGGACTGAGAGAGAGAGATAGGGAGAGAGAGCTAGAGAGAGATAGTGAGAGAGAGCTAGAGAGAGATAGTGAGAGATAGTGAGAGAGGGCTAGAGAGAGATAGTGAGAGAGAGCTAGAGAGAGAGAGCTAGAGAGAGATAGCTAGAGAGAGATAGAGAGAGATAGCTAGAGAGAGCTAGAGAGAGATAGTGAGAGAGAGCTAGAGAGAGATTATGAGAGATAGTGAGAGAGAGAGCTAGAGAGAGATAGCTAGAGAGAGAGAGCTGGAGAGAGATAGTGAGAGAGAGCTAGAGAGAGATAGCTAGAGAGAGATAGAGAGAGATAGTGAGAGATAGTGAGAGATAGTGAGAAATAGTGAGAGATAGTGAGAGATAGTGAGAATTATAGGTAGTGCTGACGATATATTTAACAATGTTTCACAATTATGTCATGTGCACAAGTGGCAATACTAATTTAACATTGTTTCGCAATTATGATATATAGATGGAGCAACCAGGCAGTGGCCGCCGTGTTGACGATATTTTTGATGAGGAAGAACAATTCCTTCTAGACTCGATCCCGCAGGGTAGCATCAGAGGATACGTCGAAGGTGACGCTAACGCTGCTGCCGATGAGGCCGTGAACCAAGGCGACGTTAATGCTACTACCGTGTGTTCCGGTGATGCCGTGGACACTGGGGCCAGCGAGGTAATGCCACAATAATGCCCTGGTACACGCCGCCTTTCAAGCAATCTTAACACACTCATATTTTTCTGTAATTTAAGCAGGGTACATCGAGCCAATCGAAGCGAGGACCTAACAAGAAGCCATCGGCAAAGCATGTATTTACCGACGTTAACTCCGACGGGATGCCGATTGCCCCTCTTTCAGCAATTGGCCCATTCAACAACGCTTGTGGTTTCCATGTAAGGGACCACGTCCCAATTAGCATCTAGAAATGGGCTGAAGTCCCTCAAGCTACCAAGGATCTACTGTGGACAGATATTAAGGACAATTTCAAATTCCCTGAAGGGTTCGAAGACAAAGTAAAGAAATACACTTTGAAAAAGATGGCAACCGTATTTCAGTCTTGGAAGACGTCTCTAAATGCCAAGTATGTGCGAGAAGGAGAAAGGCCCGACTTCAATCTATTTCCTAAGCCGCCGATCACCGGAAGCGTTTGAGGAATACAAGTTTGTCGACTCAAGGCCAAGCCATGAGCCAAAAGAACAAGATAAATGCACGAAGAAGAAATACCACCACCATCTCGGCACCGGTGGTTACATCAAGGCTATACCGAAATGGGAGAAGCGGCAGGAAGAATTAGTGGCCAAGGATGTACCACATGCTACTGTTGACTGGGAATTTTGCCTGCGAAATTGGTTCATGGCTCATGGGGGGGCCCTTGCAGATGACGGCAGCTTGGTGATGGCACCGGGAGTGCAAGATGTTGGGCAAAGGATCGTACAAGCCGTTCAACAGTCTCAGTCAGGTTCCTTAGTGACAGATAGAGAGAATGACGAGCTGACACATGCCCTCCAAAACCCGGAGCATCTGGGACGGACAAGAGGGTTTGGTTCGTCGACGCCATGGAAGTACGGATTCGTAAAGGATTCCCAAACGTACAAGAGCCAAGCAAGAAGCAAAACCAGAGAGCTATACAAATACAGCCAATTGGAAAGGGAGCTAAGAGCTACCCAGGCTAGCATCAGCGACATAGTTGCTCAACAAGTGCAGATAGCCCTCAGCAAGCTTCAGGGAACAGGTCCGAGCAATCTACCAGATGCCATGATCACTTCAGCAGCCTCCGTAGGCAGAGGCAATGTCGTCCACCGCGGCACCTGATGGGGATGACCTCAGCCATTTTCCAGTGGACGACATCAAGGTTCGCTGCCAGTGTGAGCTACATGTCCAGGCATGAAACCTCTCCATAAAGGTGGCTTACGGCATGGCGTTCCCAGTAGAGCCGGGCCAGACATTTCATTGCAACGAGATACCCCCGGTTACTCGAAAGTCGCTGTGGAGGAGGTGTTAAACGGTTTTGAAGATCTTATGCTCAATATTGCTAGAGGCGATGAGGTGGCCAAGCTTGGACAGGCCCTCCACGGTATCATCCTCTGGCGAAAACGGTACATCATGTTTCCAGATGGCGTGGAGGTGTTATCTCCACCGCGAGATATCGAACAATTGGAGCCGGCTGGAGGAAGCTCGCCTCCTCCACAACGACAAACCACGCCTCCTCCAACGTCACCTCCACGCAATGCCTCGCCGCCAATACAGAGTACTCCTGCTCCACCACCTACTCCACGCAGAAGCCCAACTCCACCAGCACCTCCAACAAAGACGAACCCCCCCAGGAAAAGCATGCCTCCACCATCTCCTCCGCGAAAGAAGCTTGAAATAAGAAGGAGCCATCCTCCTCCCAAGAAGGCCCAGTCCAGCTGATCAACAAGGTCAAAGGAACCTTGAAAAAGGGCATATGATATGATGGACGAGAAGACAAGCAAAATTGTTGCTGCAGAAGTTGCTGCACACTTCGCACCTAAGGTGCCAGCGCCGAAGCAAGCAATTAATCAAAAAGCTTCAAAATACTTCGCGACATCCCATGTAATGCCACTGCCTACGACGTCAGACCACGACCGGACAATAGCGAAGGCTACACAGAAGTCTAAACGGGCTAAGGCAGAGGCGGTAAAGAAGAAGAAAGAGCAAGAACAGCTTGAACAATTCATGAAAGAGGCAAATCTGGGTTCTGCAGCTGAAGCTCTTGGATTAACGGATGATATCCCAATGGCAGAAGTGAGATGGCAATATAAGTTGGGCCGGGAGTTGGTTAACCCTAAAAACATAAAGGATTTACCAACCAAGATGCGGCAATTTCATGAATGGTACATGGTAGAGTCCGCTAAAAAAGAAATATGTTCCCCCTCCGTATCACAAACGAACATTTATATCGTGGGGACAACCAAATATGGCTAGAATTCGAAGACTTCTACCATTTTTACCATCAGGACGCTGTTAACATGTCTCTCATGAGCTGCTAGTGTCTGTAAGTGTCAGGCTAATAAGTTTACCATGTGCTTCCTCGTACCAGAAAGTTGCAACTCTAATAGTTTTTCCATTTCTATGTAGAATGGAGATACAACGATTGAGAAGACAGGGTAACTTCAACATCGGCTTCATAGACCCAGAGATTGTCAACGAGGCTGTCATCGGATACAACCCAAAGGTTGTTGAGGAGTACATTCGGATGCACTCTTAGGACAAAGACTACAAACCATACATACTTCTGCCCTTCAACTTCGAGTACGTATATATCCGTTCCTCACAACCTCTCATTCCTAGCTTTTTAAAGCATACATAATATGACTAATTACATATATATGTTGAATATATTAATAGGTTTCACTGGGTCCTTCTTGTTATCATGCTTGATAATAGCAAGATCATTGTTCAAGACTCAAAAAGGAAACCACAGGAAAAATATCGATATATCATTGACGCGCTAAATCGGTATGGCATATATTAATTTATAAGATGGTTTTCTTATTCTATTGAAATGCCTAGCTATTTAATTAATTCGAACTCTAATAATTACTATTCATGTATTAACGCATCACAGGGCATTCGCAAAGTTTCGAAAGAAGCATAAAGGAGCTTTCAAGAACGAATTCACAGTCCAATTAAGCACTCGAGTACGTAATAAAGCATACTAATTAATTCATATTCTTTAGTGATAGTTTTTCATCTCAATACTTGTATTCTTTTTAAATTTCATCATAGGTTATACAGCAAACGGCAGGAAACAACTTATGTGGCTATTATGTGTGCCACTACATGCAAAATCTTTGCTACGGCGATGTGCCCAGAATAAACGACGAGGTGCATGTATGTCAAAAGTACCAAAGTAATGATGCATCTCAATTACTTAGTACTTACAATTTACGTGTTCAGAGATTTATTTATTTCCTGTTTTGGCAGCCTTACCTCGATGTGTAAGGTGTGATCCTGCCTCACCGGGTTGCAGCAATCTAAGAACAACTTATCGGCTTCATTGTCGACGAAATTATATCCAACAAAGGCGAGTTCCATACAAAGGGATGGAGAGATTGTCCTTCTCTAAAGACAGGTGAAATATCGGAATCATCGAAGGCCACAGATAGCGATGCAGGCAACAAATGACCTCAAGATTCACCCTTATACTCTTGAAATGTATAAACATTGTTTCAGTGTGCTCATTATTTCATGTATGTACACATGCATTTTTGATTCATTCGTATTGATGTGTAAATGAACTTAATTGTGGTTATGTGAATGAGTACACATCATATTATATTTTTAATTGTGAAAAAATATTGTAGTTGTATTTAATTATATTGTCAAAATTCATATTGAAAACCCCTCTCACAACATATTCTATATTGAATATAATTTGCGCTCAGCCTCTCCACAAGCGGTTGGAGTTTGCGGTTGGTAACTCCAACCGCTTGTGGAGAGGGCACACGTGGTGCTCCCCTTCGCTGCCTCCGAGGCTCTCCACAAGCGGTTCGTAAGTCCAACCGCTTGTGGAGAGGGCACACGTGGCGCCTCCCCTCGCTGGATGAGAGGGTCTCCACAAGCGGTTCGTATTACGAATCGCTTGTAAAGAGCACCCATGTGGCGTCTCCACCAGCCTGCCAGGGAGCGTTCCGAACCGCTTGTAGTGTCATACCACAAGCGGTTGGGGGAACCGCGAGTGTTACCAGGAGGGCATCACTCGCGGTTGCCTACAACCAGTTCCAAAACCGGTTCTGAAACCTGTTTCGAACTGGTTGTAGTAGGCTGTTCGCTGGTAGTGAGTGCAAGTGGCGCGGCAGGATCAAGTTGCCGCGCCAGGCGGCCTGGCGCGGCAGGGTTGGCCCATGTGGCAGCCATATGAACCGCGTTCCTCGGTACTAGCGTGTCACTGGCCTGTCAGTGGACATTAGCCGCGCCAACCGCAGTATGGCGCGGCCAAAAGGGTTAGATGTGAAATATTTTTTCGCGAGGGTTAATATTAAAATAATTATTTACAAAGGGTTAAAAAAAAAATTTCCTTGTAGATAAGGCCCATGACCTTATTACTAGCTAACTTGAGTTCAGGCTCAGGCTCTAGCTTAGCTTGTTTTGCTGTTGAGTTTGATTCCAAACCGAGTATCTCGTCAAGCATCATCTTTTTGTTCAGCCCTTGGTGCAGCACGGAGGGGGGGGGGGGGGGTGGTGGGAGTGGGACTCAGGTGTAACTCTCACAGACTTTACAAAAACTTCTAATACTGTAATAATGATCCTACCTCATACAAATCAACCAATGGATAAACATGGTATCTCATTGTACCTGTTACATTATGGGATCTCCTTAAGGACAGTCAAAAAGGCTCTTCTGTTTAATTGAAGTTCCATTAAACTAAGATCAGTGGAAATGTGAAGTGCCTGCTCTTATCAATGAGGGTAAATCTCTACGTTACAATCTAACTGTTTTCTTAATTCAGAACTCTTTAATTTAAGTTTAACCGTATGGGTTTCTTAGGGCATTCCCAATTATCCATGTCAACGATGTTTGTGGTCATTAAATAAGGTGCCATATAGGATTTTTCATGAGTAGGCAAGTAATTTAAGCAAGAGAGAGGGAAGAGTGGTGTTTTATATGAATGTGATTAAAGTGACATAGAAATTGATCACTAGAGGAGCTAGCAATGTTTACCATTGTCGTAGGGACACCCCTGATAGCACACACCCCGATGAGGACCTCGCCATCACAAATACCATCCTCCCCACTGAAAGGATCCAAGAGGGCAAGAGGGGGTGAATTAGATTAAGACAATTTATAAGATTTTTTATTTACTTTTAAATTTAATTCTAAGATTAAATTTTTCTGTAACTAGATGCAAAAACTAACCAAAAGCAAGTAATGTTAGAACAATAAGTAAATTGCAGAAATATAAAGGAGATAGGGGACAAGGGATTTTTTTTAAGGTTCAGAAAAGGCTTTGCTTTTCCTTACTCCTTGTTGGAGCCCTCTTCACGAAGAGGAGTATCACTCCGATTTTACTCGGGGTAGCCCTTCACCGCTTCGGTAGGTGGACTCCGACCTTCACAACTATTTGGAGTCTCTTATAAGCTTCTCCTTGAGAGATCACCAAGCATCAACTCCAAAAGTAAGAAACTTGAATAACAAGCTTAGGATGACTTGATCTTACCAGATCAAGCTTTCCATGAAAGCACAAAAAAAGACATGACACTCAAACTCTCATAACCTCACTCTAAGATAGAAACCCAAGTTTTATTGGCTCTCACTCAAATGGAATCTAAGATAGCATAGGAAGTGAATCACGAAACAAAGGGTACCCTAAGTCTCTCACTCAAATGGACTCTAAGATAGAATAGGGAATGAATCACGAAACAAATGATACCCTAAGTCATTAAATAGTCCAAACTAAAAAACCTAGCCGTTGGGACCCAAAAATAGAGAACCCATGTTGTCACCATATCATACGACACATATCACGGTATTAGGGGTTACCGTATGGTACGGCTCCCTGCTGGACCATAAGGTGCCCCCCGGGACACAAACTAGACGGCAGCCTCGTCTAGTACCCCCATACCATATGGGGTGCCTAGACCCCAAACACCCTCTCTAAAAAAGATGCAATGGCAGTGCCGTTTGGTATGCCATACCATACGGCGCGCCTACACCAGGCGAGAACCCTTCTGAAAAAGATCAGACTTGTACCATACGGCGTGTACACCAGCACTCAGAAACTTTCTAGAAAAGATAAGACGACACGCCGTCTGGTATCCCTACCATATGGCGTGTACACCAGCACTCAGAAACCCTTTTAGAAAAGAACAAACGGCACGCTGTTTGGTGCCTCATACCATATGACGTGCACACCAGCACTCAGAAACCCTTTTAGAAAAGATACTACGGAGTGCCGTTTGGTACCCCGTACCATACGGCACCACCGTGGCAGCATTGACAACACTGCCAAAGAGGCCTAAAGGCTTCTAAGCCTCTCTAAAACTTAACCTCAATGTGGAACCATGGAAAATAAGCTCCAACTTCAAAAATATCTCAAACACTCCTTAGAAACATAATAAACAATAAAAACACCTAATTCTACATGAACTCATCTCGGCTTCTTAGTTCATGCTAAAACATATTTAATCTTACAATATAACTTCATCATAATGTCATTATCACCAAAACAAAGATAATCTATTCATAAACCATCAAAGGGGTTTTAAGCCATACACCCACCACCATGAAAGGACTTACCAGCAAACTCACCTCGAATCCATTGCTCTCTCCTCAGACAGACATTTGGGCCACCACATTCTTCTCGCTTCCCACCTGGAAGCCGCTCCCACCTTGGATGCTCCCAGATCGAGCCATGGGGCACCCATCCGAGAAGGAAGAAACCCAAGAATCAATGCCTGTGCATCACCACTTGTCGCGCCTCTTCTAGTCGCTCCCCTTCAAGCCGCATGCCACCGACGCATAAACTATGTGCCACGCCCCCAGAGGCGGACCCCCAACAAAAAATGTGATCCTCGATTAAATCCGTATGTACTAATAACCCTCCTAACTAGCCTACTAATTAGCTAATGGAAGTTACAAATCCAATTGGTAGTAAGCCCAGAGCAGCAGCAATATGTCTATTAGGAAAGGCCCAAGCGCTGCTGTTAGACAGTAGCACATGTTGCCACTGCTAGCTAGAAAGTACTAACCAACATGGCAAACGTATGATTTCGTGATTGTGGGCTTGTTTGGCTGGTGTCTAACATTGTCACACCTTGACACGTTTCATATTAGATAAGTTTGACCGAGCTAGGCATGCGTTTGGTTCCTTGCTACACTTATGGTAGGATTGCTCTTTTTTTTTGTATGGGTCTCAAATTCAGGTGGCTTATGAAAGTATAGCAAGATTCCTTTAGACAGGCTAAAATATGGCGGAGAAATTTACGAATTAAGTTTAGGAGAGTTGGACAACTTAAACGTGGCAAATTTAGCCAAGTTGTATTTCCTCTTTAATCGCTTCCCTCTTCACATACTGGCACCACCCCCACGTCGCAGGCAAGAATTTGCGAGATGCTTGCCGAGGTGACGATTCCATGCAACAAGGCGTCGCCGATGCTCTGTGTTTTGCTCGTGTTCAATTCTCATCATTGTTGAATCAGATCCGATCATCTCCCTCCCACAGTGCCAGACCACACGATCTCTGGATGTTTGCAAGGTACATATCCACAATCCATGATTCTAAATCAGCAACAGGCAATGCAACATGTATTCAATATTTTTTAGAAAAAATCGCCAATTTGGTCCTCGACTATCGTGTTCTTGAGCCAAATTAGTCCTTGTGGTACAAAATCGGGTGAGATTGGTCGCAGGACTTTGCAAACCATGTCAACTTGGTTCCTTAACTGGTCAAACCCTCCTTTAGGATGATTTCAGCTGAGGTGGACGCCGATGTGGCCTGTTTTGCCTACGTGATTGACCACGAACTCTTCATTAGTGTCGCTTCCTCTTCCCTTCCTTTATTCTTCTTTCTTCCTCTCTCTTCACTCTCCCTCTATCCCTGTTGTGACCACTCGGCACCACGCCACTGACGCCACTATGACCACTAGGCGCCGCGCGTGCCACTGGCCTAAGGTCCACCGTATCCAACACCTAGTTGTCCCACCTTCTCAGTCCTCACCACCACTGCCATTCCACCCCAGTCCTCCTAGGTACCCGCTTTCTTGTACCCATTGTCAAAACAGCTCACTGCATTTCTCACCTCCAACTCTACCTTCCTCACTATCGACGCTGTGCTATGCACCGGGGAGGATTTCACATCCGCCGCAGGCTCCAATTCTTCCAACCCCGGCAAGGCAGCCAAGGACTCCGTTGTCGCCGAGGCCGTCTTATTATTTAAGCTCTCTGACATTGGAGGATCGAATGAAGCGAGATGTCACCGTGGACACTAACACCAACTCGGTTGTGGGCATGGGGGACGGGATAAGGCACGGGTAGGGGTGGGAGTAGATGAGCAATCGAAAAGAGGAGGAGATTGTGGAAGGTGGCAGTGTAGGGAGGAGGAGGTTGCTAGAGGCCTACCACCGAAGCTGCTTGCCGTAGTCCTGCCACCGGGAGCTTTCCCTTTATCCTATGGTGAATGTGTTTGGTGAAGATAACGACTACGCAGCACCAAGTCGGAGGCATTGTCATCGAGGACCACAGGCAGACCATAGAGGTGGTTAGAGATGGCTGGCGTTCTTGGAAGCCAACCAAGAGAGGTAGAGAGTGAAAGGAAGAGGGCGAAGAGAAGAGAAGAGACATGTGGTAGCCACATAGAGGTATATAGAGAAGAAAAGAGAGGGAGAGAGAGGCTTACCTATGGACATATCTTTTCTCTGCCCACATGAGCGCCAAATCACGGCCACGTGGATAGCCGCATCAACGAAAAGCACCTCAAACCACCCTTTGATCGATCAAGAGGCCAAGTCGACATAGTTTAGAAAGTGTAGAGACCAATCTCATCCGGTTTTGTATCTAAGAGACTAATCTGCACTATTAAAAAGTATCCTATGGTGAGTAATGGTGGTCTCACACTCCACTAAAATTACTCACTATTGCCATTCATCGTAACAAACCAATCTGCTTCATTAAAATTGCCCATTATGCCATCCATCATAACAAACTCATCCTATCTAACTTTATTCCCTAAAATTCTCATCATGGGTACAACCAAAGTATATTGTGCTTCAGTCTCTACTATCATTTGCACAGTAGTTCATAATGTGGCACGTGCAATGCATAGCAAAAATCACCAATGGCAAAGTTGATTGCATATGACCTGCGTGTAGTCGATGCAACATGTTGTGCCGCTTGTGCGTAGCACTAATCATTCACAGTGAAGCTGAAGACGTATAGCCCGCTCGCTCGTAGCCTCGACGGTGCAATTTAGATTTTCTCATAGCAAAGCACGGGCGTTTGGCTAGTTTAGCAAAACAGCGATAGTTCAGAGATCAAATCGACACTTTTTCCTAATTTTTATTCCTTTGGTCTTTGCTCTAGCACTTCAATTTATGGTATACTGATATACATACAGAGAAGAATTCCATTTTGTTTCATATGATCTAATATGTGTTATCATGTTAATTTATTTTTATGTACTATGATAAACTATACACATATTGCTATGATTTTCCTTGGTAGCCTACCTAGCCCTCCTATGCCTAAATCCTGGTTCCCTCTGCGCTCTGTGGCGCCTGCACCAAGGCACTGGTTGTCCCCGTGTGCTACCGTGCCATTGCCCATGGTGTGAGGACGTGACTATGAGAGCCATGCTCGTGTAGGCAAGCCACCATCCGTATGGACAGTTGTACGTGACTGTTCCCCTTTTCCGATTTAAACCTTTTCAATTATATATTTTTTAATCATTATCACTGTAAAAAATTAAATTTTCATTATTACATATGTAAATTAACCAAGTAACGACTGATGTGCACTCAGCCTTGGTGTGCACTCGTGCAAACTTGTGACTGAGGGCCTCAGATGGGGATCGAATGAGTGGTGCCATTTTTGCACATTACCCCTCCCTTGTTCTGAGCGCGGGAACGAAGAGATCAAGTGATTGTTTCCCAATCCCGGCTTCATTGTCATACACATAATCCCCGTGAAATGAAAATTTTACATCAATACAATATGGTTTAAATGGAAAATGCATGATATAATTAAGGTCTCCAATATTTACCTGTTGTTTTTTCCCCAATCTTTTAATGATGTAATGGCTTGGTAGCTCATTTAGTCTTACAGCTCACAATATACATATGATATATCGGCATGGGATGCCTAGCGACTTAAAAAGCATGCAAGAGCACTTAGATGCCATGGTTGACATGTCACAAGAAACTTCTCTAACCTTATTGGAGTAATGGCTCATAATCACAATTTTCATCCCCTCCATTTTTGATGTGTTCTGAACATCACAATGGTCTCTAGCAGCTGCTAACTCTTCTTGAAATTTCTTAAAAACCTCATGAGTGAATAGTAAGCTGCCATGTTCCTCTATTTCCCATAATGTAAGCAATTGAGGGTTCGTATGGAGGCTAGTATTGTTAGCTATCAACTCTTCCTGGCGCTGACATTACAAAGCCATGTCAAATCAAAGCCAAAACTCAACAAATGAGAGCTTCCAAGCTATAAAACGGTTGAAAAATAAATTTGTACTCTCTGATCTAGATGTAGTTCGAAGAATACCCGCAAGGAATATATCCATGAAATATGCAGGGATCTAGGACTCATGTATATGATATCTTCTAGACAGCCACTTATTGTCCTCCAACTGAAAATCTAAAATCAAAGCATGCCATTTTATCTCAAATTCCATTGCTGTTTCTGAACCCCCCACACATGAGTTCACTCTCTCCCAAAATAGGGGATTCTCTCTTACATGTGGACCAATTTTTTCAGGAAGTTTTTTCATGATATGTCGCATACACAACCTATGGATAGTGGCTAGAAGAACATTGTAAATTGCAGCCCTCGTGCTCCCATCCTCATCGGTTATAATAAGTTTAGGAGCTACCCCTCCCATAGCTCTTAGGAAGACCTCAAACAACCAAGTATAAGACTCAATCTTTTCATTAGCTAAAAATACGGCTCTAAAAAAAACACATTGGAAATGATGATTGACTCCAGTGAGTGATGCAAAAATCATATCATACTGGTTTGTGCTATATGTAGAATCAAAAGATATGACATCACCAAAATGATGTAGTTTTTCCTACTAGTGGCATCTGCCCAGAACACACGCACCAACCTACCATCATTCCCTTCATACTCAAAGAAAAATGCAAGATTGAGTTCCTTCATCCGCCTATGTGAGTATCAGCATCTTTGATTCTATTTTTGAATTTACTGTAGTATTTTGTAGGTCTTTCTTTGTGCACCCCACATACTCAAAACCCCAGCATTGACATGAAGCGACCTAAATGCCTTTGAGGTGCTTATGCTTGCTTTATGGCAATCGTATAGTGTCATTTTTGCCTTCTCATTCACATAACGGTTTGATCTGAGCAAATGCTATTTACTAGGGGTCACAAGCTCATGATTGTGTTGCTCAATAAATGTGGCTATCTTATACTTATTATCACTACCCCGCTTGACAAAGATGTGAGCATCACATCCACATCTTATTTCTTTCATCTTACAAGCTTTGATCGAAGGATCCATGCTGTTCTTACCTTTATCTGACTTATATCCTTGTCTTGCACATAAATAATGCTTGCACTGCACTGTATCATCATCATGCAATTTTTGTTGACCAATATGTACTACAAAACCAATGTCATGTGCATATCTCTTGTAAAACATCTCTACCGAGGCAATATCATCAAACGACATCCCTACTATAGGCTTCAGATGGTCTTCGCACTCAGGTGTAAATGATAAGCACTACAACATCACAAATGATTCAATGTTAGTCGCAAGGTAGTTAAAGTCGCGATCCTACTCGTAGAATCGTGCGATTCTACGATCCTATGGAAGCATGTCGATCTGAGTCGCTTATTGAATCGGGATCACATAGGATCGGAGTAGGATCGCGATCCAAATGGTAGAATCGTGTAGAATCCTATAGAATCGCGATCCTACTCCAGATATGATTTAGAACCTATTTTTGATAATTGACAGCAACCATAATGTTAATTAGTGTGTGATTCAATCGAATCATGATATATCCATCTTGATCTTCTCATTGAAATTCTTACATGACCAAATTTCATATTTTTTGAATTTTTTTGCTATTTGTTTTGTATTTTTAAAAATCACCGATCTAATTAGTTATGGAGCATCCAAATTTGCTGGTTTTCAAAAATACAAAACAAATAGTAAACAAATTCAAAAAAATATGAAATTTGGTCACGTAAGAGATTTCAACGAGAACATCAAGATGGACCATTCGGATCGTCCATTTTGAGTCTCAGATTTTATAAACTAGATGCAAAACACGGCGTCTCCGATGCTTTGCAAAGCACCTGAACTCAACTATATATATATATATAATATAATATAAAAGTACAGTGGAGAACAAAAAAATATATTTATTTTACAAATTAGATAGAATCCTGGATTTTACGATTGGATACTACGATTCGATTCTTTCCGAGAAAAATTGATCCAACTTAGGATCCCGACTCTGACTACCTTGGTTAGTCGGCAATATTAAAATTACGAAAACATTAATAATCTGCATATACTCATAGTGAAAGGGATGCTGTTTTTCTTTCTAGGAGTACTGAATCCATCATGGACGCTGATCACCAATCGTTGACACTGAGGTGTTCATTGCCGTTGGGAGGTTGGTCTCCAAGGTGGTGATCATGGACGTTGAGGGGTTTGTGGACGCTGAGGGGTTCGTCTCCAACAGGTTGTTCATCGGGGAATTCATGGATGCTGGGAGGTTGCTCCCCTAGGTGGTGATTGCCTGGTCGTTTGCTGCGGGGGGTGTGATGTATATGGATGTCATCGCTGGTAAGGTAGCCCTAGGTTTAGAGATGAGAGCCCGCATAGGAGGGGATGGTCACCTAGGAGGTGCTCGCCGGCTCGGACGAATTCGCCGGGAAGGAGGTAATCACCGGGGAGGAGGTACTCGCCGAGGAGGCAGTCGCCGAGGAGGAGGTAGTTGTCGGGGCGGAGGCAGTCATCGGGAGGAGGTACTCCGCGCTGTCGGACGCGGCCAAGAAGGATGCGCTCGACACATCCCGTGCCGACCTCGCGCACACCCTCATCCACCTCGTCGACCTCGCGCCGACCTCGCCGACTCGGACCCACGCCGACCTCGCGCACACCCTCGTCCACCTCGTCGACCTCGTGCTGACCTCGCTGACCTAGACCCACACGGACCTCGCTCACGCCTCCCACGCCGACCCCATGCCAACTCGGATGTGGACGAATTCGCTGGGGAGGATGTACTCGCTGGGGAGGAGGTAGTCGCCAGGGAGCAGCGACGCCAAGAGGAGGGCTGAAGTCGCAATTGGGAAACAATCAATCGATCTCTTCGCTCCCACGCTTAGAACAGGGGAGGGGTAATGTGCAAAAATGCCACCGCTCATTCGATTCCCATCTGAGGGCCTCCGTCACGAGTTTGCACGAGTGCACACCAAGGCTGAGTGCACAGCAGTCATTACCAATTAACCAATTGATTTGAATGAAAGACCAATTAATTCTAACGTAACATGAAGTGTCATACGAATACAATATGTATAATGGTTTGTACGTCACTAATACTCAATAAGCTAATAATCACATATGTATAATGGTTTGTACGCCACTAACTCAATAAGCTAATAATCATGTTAACAATCAGTGGTGCGCCCTCAACGTAATTTTCCTAAGAATCCAATAGCGGCCACATCCTTTAAACTCTTAATTAACCGTTCCTGGCCCATGAAAATGTGGCCCATGTGGCTAAGTAGATTGGTTATGGTGGGAATAATCCTACATTAAGAGAGAGTTTTGATAGTGGGAATAATCCTATGTTGCTAGTTAAGAGAGAGTTTTCATTGCCCTATATAATATCAAATCGACCCAAACAATAACATAGCACCTCAGGTTAACTCTTTTGAGCGAATCAACACTAAAATCTCAAGAGTGGTGCTATGCATATATAGGCTATCCCCTTGAGTTTGTTTGGATGTCCAAATCCCAGGCGGGATCCTAGTCCAACCCGGTAAAGTTCACCCCATGGATAGCGTCCCTGAGGCAGCGAGGAGGTTTACTTGAGCACGACAATATGCTTGAGGCGCGGGGACATGGCTAGCACCGATGAGTCTTCTCCTACCGACACCGGTGGCAGCTCCAAGGCCTAGGGAAGCAAGCCGGCGAGGTGTAGAAAACCGACTCAATTGCAGGCTCTGATACATGGAGGAGATGGATGGCACTCTTTCCGGTGGTGGTACTTCCTCCGTTGGAATTTATAGGACGTATTACAGATTTGGATTTGTTGTTTAATATAGGGCGCACACAATTTTCAACGTTATTTTAGTGAGAACTTTCCTATAATACCCTCATTTAAAACATACATGCATGCATTTGATTAGGTTCATTTGAAACATTAATTGTCTCCTGCACCAATTAAGTTTAGGGGTAAATTTGTAACTTGACCATTGCCTTGGTCTTGGAGCCCATCTCTAATACGTCTTATAAATCCCAACAGAGGGAGTAGCTCCCAAGCTGTTGCAAAGGCTCCCCAAATTTTTGTCATGTGCTAGCACAACAAAGGGAGAGGGAGCAGCCTAGATGTGGGCGCCGCTGGCGCACCGACTAGATTCAGCGCCGTCGGTGCATCAACAATGTGGGTTGAAGAAATGTGAGGTGAGGAAGCAATTAGGGGAAAGACACAAGAAGCTCATGGGTATAGGAACGGGGATTGCATGGACTTGCTTTATGTTTGGCTTGGATTCCACATTGAGGAATGGCCTAATGGGTATTCTAAATTTCTAATCAAGGAAGTGAAATGACACAAAAATTCTTATAGGGATTTTTTTTTTTTGCAGTCAAACATTAGGGTGAGTTGGGCTCTAAACGAATATGGGCTGTTCTACTAAATTCGTTAGTTCCGCTACTGTTTTTATGGCGAGGTCTACCTTAAAACTGAGGTCCCGTCTTACAATTGTACTATGATGCTAAAAAAATTTCACTTTTTAACCTACCATATATTCTAAGCTATAAAAAAACCCAATGTTATATGGACAAAAGAATGAAACAAAACAGCCATGTGATCCCAAATTCCCAACTCTGCAGGCTTCGTCAGCGCCACAGCTCAGAAGTCGACGCTGCCGTCTCCGGTGGCCCTGCACATGCACCCGGGCGTCCTCGGCTGCCGGTAGACGCTCCGCCCCCTCGGCCTTGCGCTGACCCGCTTGTACTCCTCCACCATGTTCCTCACCCTCCTCTGGAACTCGCTCCACTCGACGCCGCCTTCCTCCGACAGGATCTGCGCGTACCGCTTCCGGTTCGGGTGCAGCGTCGGCGCGCGGCCCCTGCCGTGGTAGATGCGGAACCCCGACACGAGCGACGACAGCTGGCTGCCGGAGTCCGTCACCGCGAACACGTCCGACGAGGCGCACGCGATGAAGTCCAGCGCCGCAAGCTGCAATGGCAGCTCGAATCATCGATCCTCAGCTGTCTCAACTCGGAATTCAGAAACTAGGAGAGAAACTGCACTCAAATCTTCAGTCTTTACCCTGGAAGAGAAGTTCTTGAATGGAGCGAGCTCGTCGGAGGCGAGGATGTCGTCCTTGGTGACCAGATTTGGGTACAGCCGCGTCAGAGGGCGCAGCCGTGGCACGCCGCCGTACACCTGAGACCCGGCGACGTAGATGAACGTGCGGCGGTCGTAGCCGAGCGCGGAGAGCACGAGCCCAGCTTCTTCAGGCGTCAACGGGCACCTCCCCAGGCTGCGCTGCTCCTCCGGCGAGACCGAGCTGGGCGACACGGAGGCACGAAATCAGACGAGCAGTACGTGCGTGCGTGACCGGTTCTTGGCAAGCGCTCGCCGCAAGACGAAGCGATGGCCGGTGCAAGATGCAGCAGATCAGCAATGGCGCGCTTACGTGTTCCGGAGGCGCGCCGCGAGCGTCGGGAAGTGGGTTTCCCTGTACGCCTGCAGCTCCCTCCTCTCCGCTTCGCCGCCGCCGAAGTCGCAGAGGGAGTAGGCGACCATGTCCTGCTCGAACCTCATGTGCAGGGCGAGGTACCTGTTGGGCGGCGCGCCGGCGGTGTGGTTCTCGGCGAAGGCCGGGTCGACCATGTTGCTGCCGAACAGCTGCTTGTCCATCTCCGTCTGCATCGAGCTCATCTTGCGCAGCCGCTGGACCAGCAACGAGCCCACCTGCTGGATCTCAGGGACGAACTTGAGGGCGTGGAAGTTGCATCTGCATCGCAGCCTCTGCAAATGCAGCTCTTGAGTCTCTGAGTGGAGCTGGAGTGCTGGACACACATGCATTGTGCTCGTGCATTTGTGATTCTGAAATAAACTGTAAGGGAGATGAACTGTTGTTACCTGCAGATGGACAGGTAGTGAATCGAAGCCGAGCCGGTTACCGAAGCCGAGGAAATGAACCACGCCTTTGTTACGAAGAATGGGGAGTACAGATTTGATGAATTCAGAGGGTTCAGCCTCTTTCTTGATATCCATGTCAGTGATCTGTCAGCAGGGGAAGAGCAAAATTGAGCAACTGTTGCTGGTAACAAACGAGTAGCATCACAATGCGCACGGTTGAGACACGAACCTGGCTACCGATTGCTTCGAGATCGAGTGACTGAAGGTGGGCTGGCAAATCCTTCACAATGTGCACATCACTCTTCATGTAGTTCACGAAGTAGTCTTCTTGGTAGATGTCACCAAACTGACTGGTTCAAGGGAAAAGGTATGGCAAGTACACCAGACAAAATTTGTCAAATATTATTTCTCGTAAAACAATTGTCAGATTCCACTGAGTTATAAATGAAAAACGTCAGATACCACAATCGCACTATTTGAAACTCTGCGAGTCTAGGATAGTTTTTGTCAGCAAAGAGAAATTTCCACTTTTCGGTGATTTTCTTGTACAATGCAGCCAGTAGAACTGAGATGAATCTTGAAAAAGAAAAGGTAGAATAAAGATGATGTTGCATCAGTAGCGTAGTTCTAACCTTGTGTCCTTCCACACGCTGCTGTAAAGAAACCGGGGCAGGACTAGTGTGGCATTAAGCAGAGTTGCGACAACAACACCGTTGCACACCTGGAAGATGAAACTCATTTAGCTACTGAATACCAAAATCAACGCAGTTTTGGGCTTCTTAGTATTTCAGCATTAGATCCTTACAGCCACTCGCTGCTGGTTCAGACCGCCATTTGCACTGATCATAATGTAACCATTGTTGTTCTCACTAGGCCCTGTCAGTACCAAAACTAGTGTCAGGAAGAAAGCAGTACTGTATATACTGAATAATGTGATAACTGACGAGTTATGAAACCAAAATTTTAAAGAGCCATTTCTCATGCATCAGAACAGTTTCAGGATGTAAGTAACGTGTTGATGTTGCTGATTACGGATTTAAAATACAGATTTCTTGCATCAAAATGAATGTGGATTTGCATTTGCTTGAACAAAATGTAACCTTCATCAGGATAACTGTGCTTAGCAGCACAGGGTTTCCATTTGCGCGCCTGTTTGTAGGGCTCCTCCCACAAGGCGAAATTCTCACCACCAGAATCGTTCTGCACTGGCAGGAAGGGAAGATTGCAACATGAGCAGAATGCCAAGACAAAGAACTGCAGGATAATCACACAGAAATCAAGTAATTGATATGGTCCGTGATGGCAGCAGACTCGAACCTTCGTAATGGCTGAAGTCGCCATGTGCAGAAGTCTTCCATGCATTATCTGCTCTGCCTGTTCCTTCCTCACAATGTTCTGCTTGAGCTCCTTCATTGACAAAGTCAACTCGTCAGATTGATTGGTTTTTTGAGAAGAGAATTGCTTCGAAAATTAGCAGTTTAATTTGTTTTTCGTCAAGAACTTGTGTTAATCTTCAAACCAATGAGGAAAAACCAGACGTGAAAGAAATGAAAATTAGTTAACACCTTCAGGATGAATGAGTGCAGAGGTTAATGCCAAATCAGGAAGAAGATCGATCGAATTCATACATGACACGAAAGCAATACAATTCAGATAATTCCATCGGTTAATCGTGATCCCGGCCAGGAGCTTTGCCTGAATTCAATCGCCGGCGTGCGTACCTGGAGCCCCCTGAAGTTCCTGGAGACGGCGGCGCCGGCCCGGAACTGCACCTGGTGGACGGCGGACATGGCGAGGGAGGTGGCGAGCAGGAGGCAGCCTATGACCCCGACGACCACCGCGAACACCCCGAGGTGCCAAGAAGTGACCAATGCGGCGCCGCCCCTCGCCTTCCGCAGCCGCCCGATGTTGGTCGCGCCGGCCGGCCTCCCCTCGCCGCCGCCCCGGCCATGCGAGCCCATCGGCCCGACCCCGACGCCGCAAGAACACTCCGCCATGCCTCCCTCCCTCCTCCGCTCGATCAAGAAACCACGGCGGCCCACTCACCGGAGCCCCGGACGCTTCTCCATTAGCAAGAAACACGACTCCGGACAAGCCAATCGAGCTAGCTTGTCGTCGAGGCAACCTCAGCTCGAGCAACACGGCAGCCACCCCGATGGTGCCCAGCTGTTGAATACTTGAATCATCATTCCTTCTCTCCTACCAATCCCTTTCTTCTTCTTGTTTTTTTCTTCTCCCTTGACCCAGTTCATGTTGAGCACAACCACAACGTGGCCATCCGACGATGCCTACCGATGCAGCGTGAAGAAGGGGTAGGTCAAACGAGGCAGGAGGAGGCGACACAGCTCTGCACTCTGCAGCTTCTATTCCCTCTCTTCCGATCTCGCGATCGGTGTAACCACCGGGAGCAGCAGCAGCTCGACATCGTGGCGATAAAGAATTGGGCTAAAATTGGGTGAGCACATGTGGAAAGGATCGAGGGAACGATTGGCTCAACGTGAGAGGGACTCGGCTGCATCGATCGTACTATCTGGTGTTATGCTTGTCAGGTAGTAGCCTAGTAGGAATATGCAGGGGATACGGAGTGATTGGAGCCAGGAGATAGCTGCATTTGCAGAGGCGTTTTGTGGAAGCAAAGACGACGCTTCGGTTGGTAGCTGGCTGGTTGATGTGATGCCATGGCGGGAAGGAAAAGAGAAGGACGTAGTGGGTAGCCGGCCGGTTGGTTGGTGCGGACGACAAGCTGGATTTCTTTCGCCGGCGCACATACAGGGCGTGTTTGGTTGGGTGATAGCCGCTGAGCTAGGCTCGCACGAGCCACCCGTCTAATGTTTGGTTGCCTGGGTCGTCTCCAGAGCCAGGTCTCGTTCGTGCAAATTCACTGTACAGGCCTGGCTCGCACCACGCACACCACTAACAACGACTAACAAGTTTCTTTATACACTTTTCAAACTTTCAAAAATATTTTAAAATTCAAACGACATCCAAATTTAATTAAACAAAAAAATAGAACCGTAGGCTCAAGTACAAGGTATTGAAAAAAATTCAGATTTTTTTGAATTTTTATTTTTATTTTTGAATTTATTGATATTCTAGTATTTGCTTTTTTGAATTTTTATTTTTGTTTTTGAATTTATTTTTTGTTTCAGTATTTTTTTAAAATTTTTTATTTTCAATTTTGAATTTATTTTCTTTGTTTTTATTTTTCTCTTTTGAATTTGTCCATCTCACTTCCCTCCTAGTGCAGCCAACCAAACAACATCTTTGCGCAGCCTATTCAATCTCATACAACCAACTAAATAACATTCCCTTACATCACCTCAACCTGGCTCCAACCAGCCTGGCTCAGCCTGGCTGAGCTGATACGGCAACCAAACAGCCCCATAGTACAGATCGCTGTAGGGCGCAGAGGTAGGGCCCGGAATCAAAAACCGCTCGGCAAGTCAAACGACCAGTCGCTTCGAGGAGTCCCCTCTCCGTTCCCCGTCATAAAAGGAATCTTGTTTTTTTTTAACTTTCTTTACCATTTTCTTTTGAAAGAGATTCTCTTTTCTATTCTATTCGAGGAGGTATTTTCTCTCGTTTCTCTATATCATACCATGAAAAGGGTGCTGTTGGAGACGGTGGAAAATAAAGAAAAAGAATATAGAAAAAGGAATGAAAAAAGAAATAAAATAAAGAAAAAATAGTTGAGGATGGTCTTAGTCGCTGGATCAAGTGTATGCTTAGTTTATTCACTCGGCTAGATGAGGTGTATGCTTTGTTTATTGGTTCATGATTGCTGCTATCAACGAGTAGCCAGTGCGATCTCTCTCTCTACCTCTGGTCTGACCGTTTAGTAGAGCGATTGGCATCAATCAAGTGAAACGACGACAGAGGATGCGCTGTGTCTGTGTGACACTGGTACCTGCTCCTCCGCCGCACCTAATCGATCCAACAGTGCGGAACTATAACACTGTAGGCTGAAACTTGCTCCAAGCTTAGCTCACCATGGGACAAGTCCACACGTGCGTGGCATCTTTCTTTTTATGGGTTCTCTTCTTGCTTCACTGGGAAGAACTAATCGAGCAGTGTTAAGATTCTTTTTAGAGTCAGTGGCGTTAAGATTTGGGCCAACAGAGGTTACTCTTTCCGGTCTGAGGCATGTTGGGTTTGAGATACTTGCGGTCAAGGTATCGAAAACTTAAGCCATTAATACCTTTTAAAATATTTAGATTGGATATATCTAAATTACATGTGTAGAGTTGTTTTAAAAAACACCCTTCGATGATATATAACTTTAGTCTATTATATAAATAAATTGCACTAATAATTAGTAGCAAAAATTGCATTACGAAGATGGTGTCGATGTCCTAAATGTATTTGTGACCAAAGGAAGTATATGTTAGTTGAATTTGAAATAAGATGACAATGGATATAAAAAGCGGGTGTCACGTGTTAGAACATCTCCAAAATGGTAGCTATATATAGGTGTCTATCTCTATATTTGAGGGATTTCTAATGAAATAGCTATCTCTAACTATAGCTATCCCTAAAAAGATATCAAAAAAGTTTTGCGAAAAAACTATGACATACCCAAAATTTTTCCAATTTTGGCAAGAAATTTTTTTGCAAAAGGTCATAATTATGTTTCTACAATCATTCCTCAATTTTTTAGAATTTTCCAAATTAATCTCCTATTTATTCCCTAAATGAACCACCTTATTCCTATTTTTCCAAAATTAATTAATCCCTTAAAATAATAAATTTTATTTCATATTTAGATTCTCCTCATTTTCCTGGTTTTTTTAAGAAATTTATTACATATTTTTTTTGAGCTTCCTATAATTTTCTATATAATCTTAAAGCCCCAATCAACTTCTGGAAAATATATTTCCTTTTAAAATCTCAACTTTCCCTTTACAGAAAGTTTAGAATTACGCTTTCCCTTTCGGAAAAGTACGCCTCCACTTATCCACCTCAGCACAACCTCTCTCTAATAGGTGGACCCGACCTGTCAGGACTATACCCCTTTGGATCCGATCTAACGACGCCCACAGATCCTCCTTCGATCCAACGGCGCCCACATCTCCTTCCACCTCCCGCCCGGAGCACGGCCTCTGCTCAAACTTCGGCGCCGCCGTTGCCACCGGATTCCTCGCTGTCGCTGTTTTTTGGCCACTCTATGCCCTGATTTCACCATCACGGGAAAGTTCATCGCATTGTTAACCCTTCTTGCCACCTCTCCATCCTCATCCCTCCGCGACAGCCCACCAATCCGACGCCGCCAGTTCGTACCGCCGCCGCCGCCGCCATGAGCTTGAACTTCCATAGCCGGCATTTCATCCTTGGCCTATAAAAGCCCCCTCCCGACGCCGCATCACTTCAAGCCTCCTCCTTCGCCCATCAACACTTCCCTTAAGGCACTGAGCCGCCCTCACCGCCACCATTTTCCCCAACTCTGGCGACATTGCTCGTCACTGCTTCTGTCCCTTATTAGCCCTAAACCCAACATATTAAACCGCCACTTTGCATCGCAAAGCCATTCCAGCACCCTCTCAGAACCGGCAACCACAAGAGCTCCTCGCCGTCGTTGTCCCCTTTTGTACCACCACCCCGACCACGTTGTCCAGCCACCTCGAGCCACCCTAAACCACACTGAGACCTCCCTAGGTATCCTTGAGCTCCCAATTTCACGTTTTTGTCATCAATTGCTCGCTGTCGGCCATCCTTCTTCGGTGCCGATGAGCCTCTCCACCGTCACCTCTTTTTCCCTTTCTCCAGTCGCTGACCATCGGGCCCCACCCGTCAGTGACACCAGAGCCAGCATGTGCCTCCCCTCTCTCCCTCCTGTATGCTGGGCCCCAAATGTTAGCCACGGTGCACAGTTATGGGCCGAGCTCAACACTATTGACTATTTAGTCTAAAACCTGTTTTCAATTTCATTATTTCCTTTAGATTTTTGAATTTTATTTAAAATGTCAAAACCTTTTTAAAAATTCTGCAAAAATTTTCAAAAATCTAAAATATGTTTATAATAAAATAATTCAAATAAATTTCCTTCCCTCATCTTTATATATACATATATATATATAATATTTTAAAATTCAAGAAATAATTTCTAAAATTCTAAATTTTTTAATCTATTAAAATTATTACAGCACCATTAATTTAATAAAATTCTATTTTCAATTTTTATCCCTATATCTTCAACAATTTTCATCTCGGAACTCGGACAAATTTTGTCGTCAACCCCGATCTCTAGAAATTTGTTGATCCGCACATGAAATCTCACGCACACTAGCAATAGCATCATACTACCTGGAGAAAATGCCCATTTCTACTCAAACAACTCCACCGTTATCCATTTGAAAATATCTTTAAAATCTTGAAAAATCATACAGCCCATCACCTACTCAACCCAAGCCTTTTTATATGCATTCCATTGTTTCATGCATCATGCTTCTCCAATTCATATTTGGATATTTATTGGAATTTCTTTTCTTTTTTCGTATTTACGACATATAGACGATGAACTAATCGCCTCCAAATCTTTTGAAAAAAAATATCCAGGAGATACTTTTTAGTTCGATCAGGCTACCGAAGATGGCAGGTTTTCCTATACTTGAAGCATAATGAATTCCTAAATTTCTTTATTTACTTATTTACCGAATTAATTTCTAGTTATTTATTTGTGAAGTACCTTTATTTGAATTATTGTATTTTTTGTTTTATGTAGAATAGTTAATCCAAACTCCACAATCAAAAGGCCCACCTAAAAATGGATAAACTTGACAATACCCTATTATAAGAAAAACTAGATATGTGGATATTTCAACAGGTAGGATAAATATCATCTTGTCATATGAATAGACATTGTGATATGACAAGATGATATAGAGAAGATAAAAAAATTAAAAAGTATAGGCATGAATTACGAGCAAGGTTACCGTGGTGATTGCATGGATGAGACATTGCCTTCAGATTTTTGCAATGCTTGCACGGTTTCTGAAATGTTGGGTGAGTGAGTCACTAGCAAGGCTACCGTGGTGATTGTGTGGAGCCCAGCTTTGTCAAGGTTTTCTCAATGTTTGCGCATTTTGCGAAACATTACTAAACTTAGACTATTCTGAATAGAAATGACAAATGCCGTCCATCCATATTATCAGCCATTTTACGAGTAAAGCTGGGCAGGTTCTGCAGAGCTGATAACAAAATCATTAATGGACCCTACTTCAGGTATATGAAGTTATATCAAACTGGGTGATGCCTATTCTATTCAAATAAATCCATAAATTTTAAGAAAAGATAATAATTGTCAGATGAGTTAAGGATGGAGAAAGGAGATAGTGATTTACAAACTTATTTAAATGTTTTAGAAAATAATTTTGAAATATTGATGCTAAGTCTTAATATATTGCATTCTACACCAAGTTAAATTACAGCCTTACCCTTCTTTGAAACATTTTGCATATAGTTAATATTTTATTTTTCTATGAAAACCTGCAAGTACTGTTGACGTACTTACCCGTTGTATGGGAACTGTTCATTTAAAATGAACAGATCCCTATTCCGCTGCAGATACGAACTTTGACTTTTCAGCAGAGGATATGGAACTCTTTGGTTTAGAATGCTAGATATTTCCTAAACTCACATGTTGTAAAATGGTTTGTATAATACCATATTTTAGTATTGTAAAAGTATACTGATTATAGTTAAATAACATGGCAAGGTTGATATACTGATTCTGGATCAATGTTTGTAATATTAGAGGAGAACAATTTTCGATATCATGTACTGAAAATTGGTTCCCCATAAAAACTATATTTGGCTACCCTCTCTCGGGCCCTTTCATGGGCCCTAAACTTTTTTGAGATCTTTTAGGGATAAGTACTCTGGTTGGAGTTATTTTTTTTTCTAGAAAACCTCAAAATATGCCCCCAAGAGCTATATGGAAGTGGATATAGCCACGTTTTACAACTGATTGTAGGAGTCCGTATTTATTTTGAAATCCTAAATGTTTTAAGGAATAGATATATTGAAATATAGGACTCAATTTTTAGTTACTATTGTTGGAGATACTACCCACAGCTTGATGTAGGATCATATTAGACCATGTATAATGAAAGGTGCTTAGAGAAATGCTTAAAAAAGAAAGTCGGGTTGTTTTGCCATATAGGATAGACATGTGCTTAGGGATGTGCTTGTAGGAGAGGGGTAGTGCTTAATTAAGCATTTATGCCTAGTAGATGTTTAGAGGTGACGGTACCATTTGAGCATCTACACATAAGTTTCTTTGCATTGAAAGAAAAGATCTTTTTTCTTTTGGTGTTTAGTGGTATGATATACTCTCTTTTTTAAACGCTTGTACATAAGCATCTTAAAATATACATGCGTTCTAACGTATACACACCCCTATGTGTCTAAGCCTCTCTTCTCTTCAGCTTATTTTCTTATCTTATCTACTTATCTTCGAATTAAAAAGTCAAATGGTTTGGTTTTTACGGTTCGTTTTTTCTATCTCAAAACCACATTTAGCTTTGAGAAACAAGTCAAATGAAGCTCACTGGATTTTTTAAGCTATTTCGAAAAACTCTCGAAGTTTAGTTTATAAATAAATAAAAAAATAAGTAAATAAAATAAGCCGAAGAGAAAGAGCCTAGAACGACTAGTACTGGCAGCCCCAAATTAGCGTGGGGCGGCTGGGCACGGGCTACTGCAACAAACTCAAAAGCTGGGCTCACCTCACGAGCTGTAGCACGTACGAGATCAAAGGGTTCGGTGATGGGAGCGGTGCCTAAGTGCGTAACAGCGACTCGCGAACAAATGGCAGCATGGGATCACAACCTCCAACAACAATTGGCAAAAAGCGCCACACGAGCGGCGGCTGATTCGACTCCATGAATGGCCGACAAAGGGGCTAGTTTGTACTTGCAGCACCAGTTCTTGCAACGATTGGAACTCTACCTGGAGTCTAACCGTTTTCATGTGAGGGTCATTAATGTTCCTGTAAGTTTTCTCTCACTAAAATTTCGTATTTCTTTTTCTAAAAACATCTCCATACGATTTTGGTCTTGTTTGGGTCGGAAAGTATGGGACCTATTCCATTTGGACTGCCAAGGATTTTAATAGTGCCAAGGATTTTAATAGTTCTCCTGTACTGAAAATTATTTTATTATTTGCTGAAACTGAATTGAGGGCTTTTTGACAAATTGGAACAGAAAATTTAATCTAGATTTAGGAGCTTTTATTTTGTGACTTCAAGATTTTTCGAGAAACGGCTTCGAAAAGTCAAAACGTATAAATGATAATAAAATATTTAAAAACTGTCAATAATGAAAATTTATTAAACAAATTCTCTCCCAATCCAAAAGAAAGGGGCTTAATTAGCTAATCCCCATCTATCCAAAATCCAAACAATCCATCAGATGGGGGCCTTAAAGTTACACAAGTGCATTTCTATAGGTAAGGCCTGTCTAGAACGTAGGAATCTCTACTATTAAGAAGTCTTTTAGGGTGAGTGATAAGGGCATGTTTGCCATCATGATTTTTTCATAGTTTTAAGATAAAACTTTGGTTTGTAAAAATATCATGGTTTAGAAAACTTAGATGTGTTTGGATATAAAACTTTGGCATAGTTTCATAACTTTGTTTTGGTTGGAACCATGGTTTTCTAGAGTTTTTACAACTCCACTCCCCACCTATTTTTTTTTTTAACTTCGATTGTTGGCTAATACTATGGTTGTACTTCTCTATTGTATTTGGTCAAAATTTTGTTTCCACAAAGCTATGCAAACAAAGAGTATGTAATTCCAAGAAAAACCGAAGTAAACATGATGTAAGTTGAAACCATGGTTTTGTATGTACATATTATAAAACTCCATACTTTCTAAAATAGGGTTTTCTCTAAACTTTGGTGCAAGACATGGCCTAAGTTATATGAGTGATGGATGCTGGAATCTGTACTTAAGTCTCTTGTGGTGAGTACTAAGTGATGAACAATGTCACACTACGCACCAAGTGTTATTACATAAAATTCTCTTCTATTGAAAAAAATTACCTAACATATGTCATCCATAAAATCCTCCTCCATTACAACTAAAATTACCAACCATTGCCATCCCATAAAAATCTTTCTCCAACTCTAGCCTCTCCACCGCCTTCTACTCTCGCATTGGCACCATGTTACTCCCCCTACTTTCCTGCATGTGTGTCATCTTTCCTTTTCGCCTCACCCATCCACCGCCTTCTCCTCTCACGCTGGTGTCATCTTACTCCCTCTCCTCTCCTACATGAGTGTTGTCTTCTTCCTTCTAGCCAGCAAGGCTGTCCCCTTTGATCGGCACTATGTGCTCGTAGCCTTGTCCATATCATAATCAAACCTTTTGAATTTTTTTTAGCTCGATTACGTGGATCTAGTGGAGGGACGGTTGATTGTATTTTAGATACCATATTCATATGATTTGGGAATGAACATTTTCAAAAAATTATGCTTTCTATGCACATTTATATAATATCTACGAATGTCTTACTTGTTATGTCTTACCTATTATGAATTTGGTTGCAAGGTACGTGCACTTGACTATTCTTATAGAAAAACAATTTAATTGCCTAGAGAAACAAATTGAAGGAGCGTTGACTGTGCCAGTAGACCAGCCCATGAGCAGAAAACAGTCCAGCATCCAGCCCACACTTCACAGGAATGAGCCCAAACAGCCCACACTTCACAGGACTGAGCACGCACCCGACCCAGCCCACAGCCGAAGAGCCCTCTCATTTCTCTCCGCCCCCGTCCACTTCCCCACTTAAACCCCACGCCTCGCCGTCGCCGCCGCCCGCCGCCATATCCCCGAACATGGCTCACCTCCGCTTACTCCTCTCCCACTCACGCCGCCACCCACAACCCTACCGTCTCCTTCCGTTCCTCCGCTTCTCATCCTCCTCCTCCAACTCCGGCTCCAACTCCGCCCCACCGCCGCCTATCAAGCCCGTCTCCTACGCCCCCAAGCCGCAGCCCTTGCCCGATGAGACCGTTGCGGCGGACGCCCGGGAACCTAGCCCCAGCGCACAGCCCCCGTCGCCTCCTCGGAGGTCGCAGCAGCAGCAGCCGCTGCAGCCACAGCAGTTCACGCGGCAGGAGCTGCGGTTCGTGAAGGACGCAGGGCCCGCAATCACGCCCGTGTCTTACGCGGCCAGGGTCGCGCCGCTGCCGGACGACCGGCCTGCGGAGGAGGGAGCCAGGGATGGGGCGGAGGAGGAAGTGCTGCGGGGCGAGGCTGAGCGGATTGAGATGGACGCGGCGCGGGCCAGGCGGGGCTTCATCGGGCTGCAGGTCGAGGAGGAGAAGTTGCCGTACCCGACTCTCATACCCGTCGAGAAGCGGCCGCAGAAGGTCGCCATTGATCTCGTTGAGGCCATTCGCGAAATCAAGGTGTGCTCTTCTCGTGATTTGCCTCCACACCTTTGGTATTTACAATTTCGAAAATGGTTCTGTAGAGGATGGGGGATAAACTTCTGTTCAAGTTTGGTCATGGCTTAAGTGCTCTTCAATGCTCGCATTGAGAAGTGCATGCCGATTGAGGTGGTGTTAAGAATGGGGATCAAACATAGCGTGATTCAGTTTGGTTTTGTCGTGTTATTTGTGGGGTTTGGATAGGGATGCAACGGTTTTAGTTTTACTCAGGCGAGATGGTGATTTCTACATGGAACCTAAAGGCACAAAATTTGTTCTTCGATGTGATTTTGAATGCTAGGTTGTTTTCATTAGATCACTCTGTATGCAGAAAATGTAAATGATCATGATTTTGCTTGCTTGACAGTTCAGGCATATGCTTTGCATTTGAGATTCTCCATATGATTCTATGTTCAAATGTATACACCTGTATGTTAGGATCACTGCTGAACGATTGCAAATGGTTAAATTGCAATTGGTTTTAGATAATCATAGTTATTGGGGATATTTACACCCATGCCGACTAGTCGGTAAGTGGAGTAAGGCGAGTCAAGTCACCGGGACACCGACTAGTCGATTTGCTAGTATAAGATATATCAGAACTTCCATGATTCCCAATGCTTCATAACACCTGCAATTGGTTTAAGATTTGTGCTACCCTAATACTTTGGTAAAATTTTTTGGGTCTCATATTATTTTGTGTGAACTGCATACAAACTAAGCCACTGAGCACTCTCAAGTGCGGGATCATCATAACTCACTTTCAATATTGTCAACATACCCTAATTTGAATTTTATTGTAAATCAATTCTTATAATCTACAACAAGATGGGGAGATTGCATAAATTACTAATTCAGTGAGACACCTCATTGAGTCATTGTATCCTTCCTGAAGCACACGAGTACTGGAAAAAATATTGAAGTTACTCCATCAGAATTAATGAATTCTAGAATTTTATATAGACTAAGTATGGCATTACTTTCTAGGATCCTTCAAGATAAGATGTAATTAGTGTATATCAGTTTTGGGCTAGATTGAAAAATAGTGTTAAGGAAAGCCTGCAGCAGTACTAAAAAAAACTCAATCAACCCATTAATGATTGTTAACAGAAATGTCAGTACTGCAATTACAGATGTTTAATACTAATTGTGATTGTGGTATGATGGTTGAACTTAACCATCTTATGAGCACCTTCTGTATTACACATGGAATAGCAAGCAAGACTTGATCGTGAGAATAGTGTAATTTCCAAAGGCTATGCATGTGAAATTTGTGACATTTGGTTACTTCCAGAAAAAAAACTGTAGCCCAGATCCAGAATTTATTATTTTGTATTTGCATCATTTTTAAAAAATGCCAATGTCATTATTTTTTGGGTTCATGGCTTCACCATAATGCTTGATTGGATGGCACTGTGGACCGCTTCATATTTTCTTGAATAGATAATTGTTATGGGTACAATGATGCCATGTACCATTGTTATTCTGAGTTTACAATTTGCTAGTAGATTATGACATTATGGCATGATGACTGATGAGAAGAGGCGTGGCACTGGTTCTACCCCGATTCACCTTTAGGTTTCTGTTGATTTTATAAGATTCAGTTGCTTATGAAAAACATAGTGAAAAACAATAAACTGGTGGAAAGACAGACAAAGCAACTACTGGTGAAACCATGATGTGATTGCTTGGAATAAGGGAGGAATAGAATAAGATACAGGGAGGATGTTGCACCAACTGGAAAAATAAACACGAACGACTGTTGCATTCAGTTAGATCCAGCTATTATTTACCAGGCTCTAGGCCTTCTCAACTATCCTGTAGATAGTTCATATTTTTCTTGTTATGGTTTATCTAATGTGGTGTCGGGTTGAACTTAAGTGCTTCTTCTGAATTTTCCTTGTACTTTCACCCGTGTGCTGTTATGCTTGATTGTATTGTATACTTACTGACTCTTTGGGGCTATTGTACGCTGAATCTTGAAGTTGAACTAAAGTCTAAAATATATATTTGTTATGATATTCTTTTTTTTAAAGCTAGTATGTTCCAATTTAATGTAATTAGTTGTTGCCTTACACGTTCTGGACCTCTGATGTTGCAGTTCTCCATCGTTTAATTTGATAAACATACAAATCAAGATGACTTGAGACTTGAGAAGGGTAGGAAGACGTAGTAAATTCAATTAAACGCATTTTGTTTTCTATCTTTATGCTTTCACAGAACTTAACAATCTAATTGTTTGATTAGAAAGTAGAAACAGATGTGCTTACTTATTTCTTTTGCTCTTAACAGATCAGTGCAAATGAGAAGAAGCGGAATTTCACTGAAACAGTTGAAGCTCATGTAATGTTGGGTGTTGATCCACGTCGTGGTGACCAGGTCTGCTGTAGTTCTCTATGACATGTCTAGCATATTTCTTTTTTTCTTATGCTGCTAATTTGGTTGCTTGCCACTCTTATATGAAATATTTAGTAGTGATATCATTATACTGATTGCCACCTGCATCGGCTTTGCACTGCCAAGACTTGTTTAATTACCTATCATACTAATTGTCAAGACTTGGTGAAATTTGCACTCTTAATTTACCTGGTCCAAATTCCACCTCAGCTTGTGCTACTGGTAATGGCATAAGTTTTGCACCTGATAACTTAAGCACCTCAGCCTATTATTCCTGTTAATGTTACCAGTCTCAAGCTATTGCACCAGATCTTTTTCACTGTTGTACATATGTACCGATAAATTCGTTAAGTTTTAGTTTGGTAGGTCCTTTAACTTGCTTAATTATTCAATTTAGTTTTGTTTGTCGGTTAAACGGCAGCAATGGTGACATGCTACTGACCCAAGATGCACTATTTGTCAAGTTTAGGGGTGTCCATTGTGCTGTGGCATGCCATTGTTTTACTTAATTACAGATGAACCTGAGTGACACAATTAAGCAGTTTTATGTACTTGGCAGACTAAAATTCAAGCTAAGTAGCTAAGGGATACTGCCAAACAAATTTCATTTTGATGTTGAGAACAATCTCTCTATATTGGAAACTGGGAGGTGGCTTTGGCGTCCAGTCTCTAGAAAACCTAACAAGTTTGAGGATCTCTATTGCAATCTGACTTTTTTAGCATTTTGTTCCATTATATGAACACAAAGGCAGCTGTATAATTATACCATCTTTGGGCCATGAAGTGCTATATATCCTTCCTTCGGAACATTTTCAGTAATTGTGCCACTAGACTGTGTTTTGAATTTCCTTCTGTTAGTTCAGCTTGTTGGCTTGAATGAACTCAATTCCAATCGCACTAGTATATCATGGGCTAAATACCACTGAGAGGATGGTTGGGTGGCATGGCTTGCTGGAGGTGAGAAGAGATTAGAGAAGCGGATGGATTTTGGCCCTGTTTGTTTGGCTTCAGCTTCTGGAAGCTGCAGAATCCAAAACAAACTCCCTAGCTTCTGTAAACCTTCTTTTGAAGCAGCCTTTTTCTACTTCAACATGAAAAAGCCTGAAGCCATCCCCCAAGTGACTTCTGCGGATTCTAGGAGCATTACAGTTGTTTCTCAGCTAAAACTGGCAGTCAGCCTACATACAAGCCAGACCATGAAACACCAATCTTTTTCCGCTCAGCCATTTAGCCATACAGCCCAGCTGAAAAGATGCTTTATAAAAAAAAAAAATAACACAGCTGTACCATATGTGTCCTTTATTCTTTCTGTGCTTGCCTCAAATGATGCACCAGACTTCCTTTAATAGGACTGGCTATACAATGCAACTAACATGCTAATAACCAAACTAATTCTGATATGATGCATCTAAAAAAATGATAATATAAATAATAAATATGCATGCATGGCTTCATGCAGTCTCTGGACTCCATACAAATCCACACACTGCCAATTGACTGTTTCCGTTGCTTGCACCATGAGCCCATATGTCTGGCTGGCTGTAACCTTGTGCACTTAACAAATTATGACAACAAAAAAGACTGATCAAAGGAGAACTGATTGACATATTTTACTTGTACAGATGGTGCGTGGTGCCATAACATTGCCTCATGGCACTGGAAAGGTACATTAGTATCATTTAGTTTTTCTCATGGGTGTTCTGTAGGTGTTTTATGCTGAGTTGTTTTTATTTGTAAGACTGTTAGGGTTGCTGTATTTGCTGAAGGTCCTTCAGCAAGTGAAGCTAGAGCTGCTGGAGCAGATGTTGTTGGAGGTGACGAGCTGATCGAGGAGATCAGGACAGGTACTTGATTTCCTTTCCGTTCTGTATAAGTTCCTTTAATTTGGAATTTTATTTCCATCTTGTTTGTGTAGGAGGCAAATTGAGCTTCGACAAGTGCATAGCGACCCCAATGTTCATGCCTCGTCTTTCAAAGGTAGTGGTGTGAATTTAATGAAGCTAATTTATTTTTCTGGTTGACATATTATCATTAAGTTCCTTCTACTTTCCTTCTTCAGGTCGCTAGAATACTGGGCCCACGTGGTCTGATGCCAAATCCTAAGGTAAGCATTTTTATCTTTCATTTTGTTGTGAAATCATGATTAGTATTCTGCTTTTGGTGACATTTATTGTTGTATAGCTAGGGTCTGTGACAAATGATGTTTCTGGTGCTGTTAAAGCGGCAAAATCAGGCCGTGTTGATTTCAAAATAGATAAAACAGCTATAGTGCATGTTGGTCTCGGGAAGGTATGGAAGATCACATCAATGCAAATAGGTCCAGTGAACTTATCAAATGTAAAGACATGTATCTGAACTGAATTCCATAATTTGGTGGTTCACCTAGCTATTGTTTGTCCTGTGTGCAGATCAACTTTTCTGAAGAGAGTTTACGTGAAAACATTGGTGCTTTCGTGCATGCACTATTACTTGCTAAGCCAGTAGGCCTAAAGAAAAGTAAGCAATGTGAAGTTACTGTTTATTTCAGAATTTTGGTTGTACATTATAACTTAGGAGTCAATATTACTCATATGATTGCTATATAGGTCATGTGTGCAGTATATTGAGTGCTAATGCTGACAAAAGGCTGGTTTTCATTTGACCCTTCTCTTGTCAACTGTTGTCTAGACTTGTTCTGATACTTCCCTCATTTAGCGAAAAAACTTTATATTGTACCCTAGGAATCAATATTATGTTAGTCATATAATGCTTGAATTTTAAACATGATTACTATGCAATTATTGTGGTAGTTTTAATGCCATTGTTGACAGAATTGCTGGTTAGTTTTCTTTTGACCCTTTCCTGTCAAAGACAGTAATTGGAAAATCATGTTATCACGAATCGTGAAAGCGTTGAACCACCAGTGCTGCAATCTTCATTTACTACCTCATTAATGTAGTGTAAAGTGTTCGCCAAGCAAGCACTTTCTAATTTTTATGAAAGAAATTCATCTGAACCATGCGATTTGGGTGGCAAATTGGCATTAACTCATTCCAAATGCATATTAATATTTCTTTTTGTGCACACTTTGATAGTTGTTTCTTGTTTCTCTTTTATAACGGTCATGAATCTATCAAATCAAACTGCTAATGTCCTTCATTACTTGCAGCTTCAAAATATGTTGGATATGTGAAGAAGTTCACGTTGAGCAGCACAGTAAGTTCTCTTCCTCATACACTAAAGACAGACCAACACTGCATGCATTTTTCCATTTCTAGGGATGTCATGCAATGTACTTCATGTGAAAATAAGGAATTACTGAATTGCCACCCAAAAGAAAGGAATCTAAACATTAATTGGATTTTCACCTTTTCGTAAGGTCACTTTTGATATCTTGTCATGATGCTGCGTATTAAAACTTTGGAACTCTTCTGGTCTCCACTATCGCATTCAGAAGTATTCAGTGATATAAAATATTCTTTAACAATATATCAGCATGAGTACCAGAATTGACATTTTAGGTAGTGATTGTGGCTTGCTTGATTTTAAGATTGATCTTGCTGATTGTTATAGGAGCATGACACCATGAAAAACAGTATTATTATGAAAATTTATTGGAGGGTAGTGATAGAAGCGATAACCAGTGGTTCTTTTTCTTAAAAAAAAAAGTTTGACAAAGTTTTGAATAAAAATTGAATTTACAAATTTGTACCAGGGGAAAAACTGACAACAACGATTATCGCTGGTACCGCCGATTTTTTTTCTTGTCTGATCTTTAAATTCAGAAGCGCCCTAATTGTTTTGGTTGTAGGTTTTTAGGGACCCACCACTAACATCGATTATCACCAATAACCACCAAAATTTCGACGATAGCATTTTCCCTGCACAACCTTATTGTATGGTATGCAAAAATAACAGGAGCAAAGCCAGTTATTTCAACCTCCAAAAGTTTTCATTCAGACTGACATGAATCGACTGTTTGGTACAAGAATGTTTGCTTGTATGCGGATAGATTTCGGGGTAAATTTTGATTAATATTTTGAGGCATTTGAGGAGAGTGGTATTTTTTTGGTATTATTCCATGTTGCAACTAAGTTGATACTACTGTCCATACTGCTAATTGCTTGCTGGGACCATAATTATTACCTACACTGTCGATTGAAGCATGGGTGGTCTGTAGTCTGTACTGTCAAATGAAATTTCCCAATGTATTGTGCCAGTTCAATTGGACCAATACAATATCATGGTCATAGTATCAAATTGTAATAACTCATGTCTAGAAAGTTTCTTTGGCTGCCTACTGGATCATGTCATCACTAGTGGAAGATTTTAGATTGGTAAAGGAACTCGCTTCAGTCGCATGTGTCAAGACCAAAATTCTTTCTGGAGCTTAGTTCTAAATTACTCTTTACTTTGTCTCTTACCGGAGGAACTTTGTTGCAGATGGGACCTGGATTTTCTGTAACCATACCTTCACTATCCCATGCTGCTGATCATTATAACAAGGTGCAAGTCAGCTAATTTAATAAAATCATAGTAAACCGATATCCCTATTTTTCCCACTAGCGAATAGTAGGCCTTGCAAATGATGGCCCGTGTGGCAATGGAGGGTAACGTGATAACCCGGCTGAGCACAGTTGGATGGATAGCTGCTTCGGTGTTGTGTGATTTTCTAGTGGACAAAAAAAATTCAGCAAACATTATCTCGTTAAAATCTCTTGTCGTTTCATACGAGATATTGAGTGTCTTCAAGTCCTTGCAATTGTGCAACTTCCTTTGCTGGCCTTTCTGTCGGCCTGTGTCATCCAGGGTGCTCTTTGCCTCTGTTGTATGAAATGTAATTCTGAATTCATGAATAAAATTATTGTGATTGTTCGGACATTCTTATTTTCAAAGAGAAGAAATGAAGGATTAGATTATTTCTATTTTTTAACATTGGATATTGAATCAAAGCCTGGTATGGTGGTATGCAATCAGTTGTCTTCACTTGAGAACACCTCCAGTGGTATAATGCAGTGCACTCAGCAACTCAAAGGTGTTAAATCGATCCAGGATCACTGCCATGCCATGCCACCTAAGCATTTTTTTTCTCTGAGCGGAGAAAGCATTGAACTGATAGGGCTTACCTATGCTGGGAAAAAAATCTCTAGGGATCCTGGCCGCTGGTTCACTCAATCCTCTGTCACTGCCAATAGCTGAGGTTTTGGTGAACACGACGAGCTGGAGGCTATGGCATCGAGTGGTGCTGGAAGAGTAATGCAAGTCGTCTCATAGCACATGCAGCCATTGCATGTGGAAAAAATAGATGCTCTGCGCGGCGGTTGCGTAGTAGCGGTCAACAGATGGAAGACGGTTTTGTTGGCCGTTGGGGGGCTTTTTCAAAGCAGACAGCAACACGGATGTCTGCTTACCTGATGGGCCAGCATCAGTGACTCAGCACTCAGCTAGTGACCAGTAAAGGGACTGTGTTTGAAATGGAAATTTTGGCGTATGCTGAGTGTCCCGTCGGCTCATTCTGCAGCCATGGTTTTTGCCTCTGTGCTTGAATTATCTGTAGTTGGGGATGTACCAACTACCAAATCAGAGCACTCCCCTTTTTACCCTGCAAATTTGTTTTCATACTAATGGTATTGAATTAGCTTCCGGTTTAGTGAAAGGCATATTTGCTGGAAAGCTAAAATTGTTTACTTCGAGAGCTTAATGAAGCGGTTTTAAAAGATTGGAATATTTGGTTTCGTGTCCGAAGATATCATCGCCTTGGCTAGGGCCTCCTATTAAGACGTGAATAGAAAAACACATGATTAGAATGAATAATGATACGTTGAATCAGGAAACAAAAACATATGAATTGTTTAGGAGATATATTTAGTTGTTTCAAAGGAAAAAGGCAGTAGTTTTAAACCTAAATATTAATTGATTAGATAGAGAATTGACAAAGGAAGAATTTGCATTGGAATACTCTAAGTAATTTCTAAATGAGTTACGGACTCATGGTAAAAAAATCCTCCAAAATTTAAAGGATTTTCTTATCATATGAAGTGTAATACCCAACTTGTTAGGTGAGGCCCGCGTGCCCATGTGAATTGGTTATGGTGGAATAACACCACCTTGTTAGTTTAGAGTCTAGAAAGAGTTGCACCGGTATATAATATCATATAAACCAAACATAGCATCTCGGATTAAGGGGCATGTTTGGATTGTAGCCCTGGGTTGCCATGCCAATGCATTGGTCATGGCCAACCTAGGGCATGACCTTTTTATTGGTAAATGGATGGTGTTTGGATTGAGGCCAATGTGTGACCAATATTTGGCAAATTTTGAAAGGATGTTGTTTGGTTGAAAGCCAATTGAATGAACCAATGGTTGGCAAGATTAAAAGGGTATTGTTTGGTTCATGTCCAATGTTGGGTATGGTCACCTTGCCAATGGGTGGTGAGTATACCTTTGCTATGTGCTGATCACAGCATACTAGTTGGTTGGTTATGGAAACGTGAATCGAGCTAAATCAGAGCTACAGTACATTTGTCTTAATAGAGCATATTAAACAGGAATGTACTGATAAAATAGAGGAAAAAAATTGCATTATCAAACAGGGCTCATATAGTGATAAAATAGAGAGAATTGCATAGGCTCTAGAGCACCAAAACCCTTAACAAAAACATGTCCCAGATTCACGCACCATTACAGAGATGAGGTTAGTCTGCACCATCTTCATCCATCACAATATAATCATTGCCATTGCAAACTTTGAAAAATATTAAAATCACAAAGGCTAGGACTTCTCTCAAACAAGCAACTGCGACAGAAGCATACCAGATTGCTTTCTTACAACAACCTAATAGTAGAAAGGAAAAGCAACATTTCATAGTCCGTGATAATCTTGTTGCCATACAGTACAAGGTTCATAATTTTACAATGAACACATAGTAAAAGCTTGCAATAAACAGAAACATGACATCACATAGATAATTTGCACCGTTAGCATGTATATCAAACAGTGGCTTAGGCAAACAAAAGTTTATCACCATCATCGAGCAACCATATCATCTTCAGTCCGGTCCACTAAATTTGCTAGTAATGAAGTCAATGACCCAAGCTTGAAGTGTGGTATCACTTGCGTAATTCAAATAACTACGAAAAGTCGTTTGGTCAGCACTAGAGAGATGTGATGCAATTGCAAGCTTGTCTTTAGCAGTGATGGTCAGAGCATCTATTCTTCTCCATAGATTTGCATGGGGATCCTCACGTGCGGGTAAAGAAGCATAAGAAGGAGGAGCCGCTGTTGCAAGAGAGTCTGCAAGATTCTTGATGCTTGCTGCGATGTCATCATTAGAAATTTTACCATGACGTGCAGTTTTGCCCTTAGCAATCTTCTTCAAAGGTGACTTATCCCGGCTTTGTTTCTTGCTCGATGTTGAAGAGGGATCCGCAATTTGCTCCACATCGATAAGGCTATTGCAAGCAATTGTGTCAGACTCATTGCCATCTTCGCCCTCCATGCGCATATAGGAATCAAAGGTTCTTCCACACTCTATGTCATCTTCACCACTGCTTAACTCTTTCGCGGTCATATTATTAGCAGCAAAGGAACCATCAGCTTGTGATTGATCTGAGAACAGCTCTTCTAGCAAATCAAATAACTTGATAGGCCTAGTGAGATAGTTCACCGCTGTTTTCTGAAAATTCGATAAGAATAAACAACACATGACTAAGACAGAAGTGCACTTGCTAGTTCCTAGAATTGTTTGGAGGTGTACATATCTATATTTACTCACCAATAAAGAGGTTCACAATAAGTATGCAGTACATGAAAATTAAAAGGAAAGATGGAAACTTACAGTGAGACGTTCTTTCTCAGAATCGGAAAGGGTAAACTTGCATGAGGTGGAATCAAATCCATTCCCACTATTATTCATAGCATGACGAATCCAACCAAACTTCTCTTTATAACCCCTGTAGTGTCGGTCTACCTGATTTTGAGTTGCACCAATCGCAAATTTTTCATTAATAGCATTAGCACATTGCAAGTGGTGTGGTTTCTTGAACTTAAAGGTGGGTGGTTTATTCCTTCGGAGATCAATAAACCACTCAAGCATGAACTTGGTATTCTCTTCTGTCCAGGACAAATACCTATCGCGAGAGGATGATTCTCCCTCACCCTTCGCAACATTAGGCTTGATCTTTGGCTTGTTCATCTTGCAGCCAACAGAAGTACAAGCAGTGCTGAAATGAAGTCATAATCAAATAGCAAGCTGGATAATCAAATAGCGGTGCTGAAATGAAGTCATAATCAAATAGCAAGCTGGATAATCAAATAGCGGTGCTGAAATTAAGTCATAATCAAATAGCAAGCTGGATAATCAAATAGCGGTGCTGAAATGAAGTCATAATCAAATAGCAAGCTGGATAATCAAATAGCGGTGCTGAAATGAAGTCATAATCAAATAGCAAGCTGGATAATCAAATAGCGGTGCTGAAATTAAGTCATAATCAAATGTTACAACAGATTACACTAAAATGTTACAAGAGACTAATAGAATGACAAATGAAAAGTGTTCTAGTACAAATAAGAGTAACAATACAAGTGTCCCACTGAAATGCTTTCAGCTAGCAAGTTGTTTGTCATGCCACATTTGTTGTGCTATGGCATTACGCTTGGCAGCCCACTCACGTATATCACTATCTCCATCCCTAACACGACTACGGCTCCTAGGGAGATTTGAGTACCAAGTAGCCTCATCAACGATAAGTTCGTCAGGCCCATTTTCTATAATCCAGTTATGCAATGCACAACACGCTACGACAACCTTCACTTGAGATTTCAAGGGTACATATGGTCTCTCACTAAGCGCCTTGAATCGCCCTTTAAGTGACCCAAAACCACGCTCAACAGTGGTCCTAAGTGAGGAATGACGATGATTGTAAAGCTCTTCTGCGTTCTCAGACACATGAGGACCGACGAATTCTTTTAGGTGGTACCGGACACCACGGTATGGTGGCAAAATACCAGGCCGTGCGGCATACCCAGCATCTGCAAGGTAGAATTTTCCTATAGAGATGGAAAGCGAATATCTATCATATAAATCACAGTGAACCAGAACATGCAACTGTGAAACTACTAAAATACCTTCTGGTATTTTTAAGCCAGTGGGGCGGGATAAAGCATCCTTGAGGACAAGAGAGTCATGGGCAGATCCCTCCCACCCTGCTAGCACATAAGTAAATCGAAGATCGAAATCGATAACTGCTAAAACATTTTGTGTTGGATACATTTTGCGTCCTCTAAACTTATCCTCCAAGTGTGCTGGGACACATGCTTTCACATGGGTACCGTCTAGTGCCCCTATACATCCCTACATTTCAAAACAGATGGAGGTAAGATATGACATGTGGTTCTAACCAACGACATTAATCTATATTGGTCATTAGCTAATTACCTCGAAGTATGGAAAGAATCTCTGGTTACTAGTGATTTTATCATGTGTGCCGATAGACTTCAAACAGATGAGTTCTTCGGCAAAAACCACCATAGCATCCAACACGGCATTGTAGTATCTGCTAACCATCTCACCTGACCTCCAAAACTTAAATGCAACAACAACATTTGTATGACGATGCCCAACCATGTATAGAAACATTGCAATTTGCTCTTCAACCGAAACATGTAACGTGTCGACTAAAAGTCCCTTCTGCCTAAGTCGGTCACAAAGCTTGCAAAAAACCGCTCTAGTCATACGGAGTTAACTAACACATACTCGATCGGAGGTTTGCGTTAACCTAACCAACTCATTGCTCCTCCAAACATCCCTGTCGACAAGAGGACCATACTTCAATCCTCGCTCTCTACTAGCTCTCCTTCCATCTTTTAATCTCAACTAGACAACCATCATAAGAAGCAGAAAAGCTACGGCCTTTTTCTTCCAAATATAGTAACTCAGATTGAAATACAACAGTTGTTCCTCACTGAAATCCATCTGAACACATATAATAATGCTTAACTAAGGTTTTTGCACTTCAATCAATTTGTGCAAAAATTGACAAATGTAGAGAGCATGCCACCTGCAACAAGAAGGTGAGGAATAGTGCTGCTAGCAAAGTCCACGGCAAGCAGGGCTGTCCAATTGTCCAATCAATTTCTACAATGGCTAGTGAAAAATAGTCGGACATGAGCTAAGAAATGTTCTGCTGTTTTATACAAACCATAATTCCTATGCAAACAAGAAGCATTAATGTGCTGTCAAACAAAGGAATCTTGAATGCAATTGAGTTGACAATGATATCAATTGCCACACCACTACCTGATGATGCTGTACTGCTGCCGTGGCCGAGCTGCTCTGCTGCCGAATGCTACGGGAGGTCCGCGCCAAGGACGCCGAGCTCGACCACGCCAAGGGCTCCCTCACCGCGGAGCTCCACGCCGAGGCCTCCGTGGAGCACGACGCGAGCGGCACAACCGTCCTCCGTGGAGCACAACCGTCCTCGCCCTCTAGCCGGAAGTCGTCGCCGTTGCCGGATTTGCCCTTCACACGGCGGGTCTCAGGCACCGGGCGGCGGTGCAAGACACAGATCTAGGGCGGAGGTGCGACGGTGATTCATGGGGCGGGAGGGAGGAGCGGCAGCTGGGGAGGAGATAAGAGTGGAGGGCTTGGTCATGGGGCAGTGGGGTTGAAGCGGAGGCGGCCGACCATGGTGGCGGGGAGGAGCGGCGGCGACGGAGGACACACGGGCGGAGGCGGAGGGAGGAGTCATGGGTGGGGAAGACTGAAGGGTGTGTTTTCTTAGGGGATTTTCTTAGGGCTCGGGTGACCACAACGCGCGGCTCCAATTTTTTCGCCGATGAAAGGCGCCCAAATCGGGTGCCCTCGCCGTGCCCTTGCTTCCTATAGAATTTCGACGGCGAGCCAAATTATTCCCAGGGCGAGCCAACCAAAGGTCATCATCCAAATACCTACCAAATCACAAAGGCATGACCTTCTATTGGTAAGGCTATCCAGGGCTACAATCCAAACAACTCCTAACCCTTTTGAGCAAAGCGAGGCCAAAAACTTAAGAGTGGTGCTATACATGAGTGGACTAGCCTTTTAATGGGGCTGGGCTCTAAACAAATTTGGACTAGGGTGTTACATGAAATTCCTTTGAAGCAATCTCACAAATCAAATACATGTTATAACATTTTTTCTTTTGATTAAATTTCTCCATCTTTTTTACTTTAAAGTTCATTTGAATCACATAAGCCCTTATGCAGTGCTACAGCCATGCCCCAACATGGTTTCGCATTTCATTTTGCAGTCGAAATTCGACGGGTGTTAGATAGAGTTTCTTTTTCACGAAAAATTGCTTGAAAACCAGAGAAAATTGTATTTGGCCATGAAATCTCTCGGTTTTCTAAGTGATTTTTTCTTTTTTTTTTTTTCAAAAACCGTTTGATTTTTATGGAAAAACCGAACTATTTAAGACGAGAATCAAATGGGTGTATTTAGCCATGAAATTTCTAGGTTTTGGAGCAGCTTTTTTCGGCTTTTACGAAAATTGCTCGGTATTTTTTTTTTCCGATTATGGATTTGAATTGTGCTGGTTTTATCAAATGGTTTTTCATGCCGTCCACTAGTGGCGGAGGATGGAAAATTTTTTTGGTATAACGAAGTTTATAGGTAGATTAAATAATATCACAAATATCAAAGCAAAACAATCCATACACTACTAAGAGAATATGATGCTAAAAGAGAACAAAAATAGTATCAAATACAAAATATACGAGAGAAGGTAAAAGACGTACCATTAAAGTACTAATTGCGTCTAGGAGACCGAGACAATTGCATTTGCTGAGTTTTCATCTTTTGAAAATGCTTCTTGATCTCCGCAAGACGAAGTCCTTTGAATATGTCTCATTCGATATAACACACAATTATATTATTTAGCCAATCATTGGATATCTTGTTACGCAAATCGGTCTTGATAATTTTCATGGCCGAGAAAACTCTTTTAACACATGCTGTAGCTACCGGTAGCAGTAATGCCAACTCAATAAGACGATAGACCAATAGAAATATAATATGCCTTTCAAGCTTAATTATCTTTATGGCTAGACTTGCAAGATCATGACAAACCATAAAATCATCAAGTCTTCGAATATGACGATTGAAGAGGTCAAGTTGATCTTTTATAACCATACGATCGGCAAAGGAGAAATCTTTATTATATATTTCTGTAAGTCGAGCGAGCTTATCCACATTGAATTTAGAGAAATTGTCTCTTGGGTCAAGACAAGAAAAGTGTGTAAGCAACTCTGAAGATACCTAATTGAAGCGGTGATCCAACTCCGTGATGATTGCATTGATAGCAACATAAAATGTATCAACATAAAAAAGGTGGTCTTGATTAATTATGTTCTTTCCTCCTTTTCTTGATCGACCCCATCTTCTAACCGGTTCATCCATATTTGGCATTGGAATATCATTTGTATTACAAAATGATTTGACTTCCTCATATATATAATGATTCGCAACCATAGCTCGTCAAGTCGCTTAGACGTGATCTCACATCGATAAACAATGACATGGTCTGAACAACCATGGTTTCTCAAGTCACTTAGACATGATCTCATATCATACAAGCACACTGGACACGATCACATAAGGATATTCTATTCAGATCACTAGATTAGAGAAAAACATTACTGAGTCCGATAACCTATTCAGATCACTAGATTAGAGAAAAAAAATTACTGAGTCTGACAAGGGCATCGCGCACAGTGCAGACAGGCGACTTGGCATCGATGCGTTGTCGGCTCATCGCATGGAGGCATCGCGTCGTCACCTGGAGCTGGAGCCGGTGGAGGTGTCGCTGCGTTGGCCCTCTGCCGTCAGGACACGTCATCGCTGGTACGGGAGTCGGGAGATGAACAGGCGACTCGCGTGGTGTTGTCGCATATTCGCGTTGAGTCCGTTCGGTGCTAGGCTGCTAGCAACTGCTCGTCAGCCTTGTTTGCTCCTGGCTCCTGGTGGATTGGTCATTTGTCCCCACGATGAGTACTAGCTGGCAGCTAGTTTGGTGTGGCATGGGCCACACCATGCCATAACGGGCCGTTTGCCCCTGCTGTCCACTAGCGATAGGATTGAATTTTGCAAAATTTCAAGAAATTGTGAACCCTATGCCCACCTCCTCATTATCAAAAGAGAATGACTCCCTGGCAGCTGTTAGAAAAAAGACAGTTGTGTGAGAAAAATTGCATGCTCGATGACCTCAACAGTAGGCGATTGCCAACAAGCAAAACCCGTTACAAAACAAATTGACTCACAATTTATTATATTATTAAAACAGGGTTCAACGGAGTCAACACATTTATCTTAAAATACTATAAATTTCAATGTTAATGAGAGAAAAAATGTATACAATCAATCATAGTGGGTTTAGATTGTAATGGTGTATATCTATTCGACCATAAAAAAGTTGTCTAGTATGGAAAGATACACGCTTTGCAAAACCAATCATACCTGCAGTCTGTTATCGAATTTGATTCTATTTCCATACCTCCTATCAAATTGGCTTCTATCTCTATGTTTGCTTAGCATTGAAACAGACGTATTTGCTTTTAAAACTAATATTACTTGTAGTATTTTTTATTGAATTCTTTCTCCATGTCTTGTATTGGATTGGATTCAATCTCTATGCTTACTCCGTCAACTCTATAAAATGAGCTCCATGAAAGCTGACATATCAATCAAGTGAGGTCGACCTAGAGACCCGTGAAACCAGCACATCAATCTGTCATTCTCACCAAACCAAACTTCTATGAACGAGAAGACCAATCGGAAACGATCAAAGAATAAAGACATGTTTTGATGACCTTCTCAATACCTTGATGAGCAAAAACCAAGCTCAAGGAGAAGCTAGTCATAACAACCAAGATCGAGAAGCAGTCTATCAAAGCATCAACACAGGGGAACGCAACTAGGAGTCTATGGGAAGATAGGCGCAAGCTGGTTAAGGCCTCAACACATACAAACGCAACCAAGAGTCCGTGAAAAGACAAGTGTAAGCACCAGGTGTATGTATGGGAGGAGTGGCTGCATTGATTCATGAATGGTCAATACAGCTATGTATCCAAAGCAAAATTAACCATATTAGATTTGTGACATGGACTATATTAGAGCTTCCTACGACCAATACAACTATAACTACTTACATGTGCAAAGGTCTATTAAACTTTGACATAAATATAGCCATACAAGTATATGGAATACCTTGCTAGTTTTTTCCCTAAAAAATATCAATGTGAAACTTGAACTTTCGAGTGGGGATTTAAATTTTCAACCACATTAGGAATAAATCAGCGGGATAAAATAGATTAATTTTGAATTTGCAGCTATATAAGTTTTTTTTAAATAAAAGCTATATAAGCTTTTTGAAAGACTTTCAAAATACTCTCTTTTTGAACTTTCATATGGGCTAGTGGTCGCACACGTTGCCACACATGGACGTGGTGAATCATGCATGGATGTGATCGCCAACGGAGGCCCGCTCTCGGGGGCACCGGCTGCTAGTGTTTTGGCCGCATCGCTTCTCGTTTCCCGCTGGCTGGAGCACAGGTGTGCGCAATCAATCCATTGAAGAAGACGACGATGCTGCTGACTCACCTGATCCGATTACTTGCATTTATCAAAGGCCGCACCGGACGCCGTCGAATTAAACACTTTGATTATCCTTTCTCATTTTATATTTGGCTGCTGACAGGAACCATTACAAGAATCTGTTAAATGTCGGTGGCTAGGTTCCATTGTGCATGCAGCAAAGCACAGGAAAATGAGAAATATCACATCCTGTAGCAAATCAGAAAGAGCACAATTTTTTCCGCGTACAAGCTGGAAACGAGAAGCTGCAAGTCATTGAAATATTGATATATAGGAAGGACGATTCACAGATGATTGTATATGGAAACTACTTCAAATATCTTACGCGTCTGATATGTCAAAATTTACTGCGTTGCTCCCATAAATGTAGGTCACCCTAGATCCATTTGGTGAAGGTTTTGAACTTTAACCATTAGCATACATTGATTAAATTAAAAGTAAAGATTTTGTCTAGGCGCCTGCTTTTTCAGCTATATTTATGTTTCTTGAGTTCGTATGATGGTGAAAATCCTATGTACCTATCATGAAAATAATTATTTTGTATCTCTTTTCATAAAAATAATTATTAGTATCTGTTTTTCTTATATTTTGTAGGGTTTCCAAAACCCTTTTTTTTATCACTGAAATAATTATTTTGTATTTGTTTTTAATATTTTTTTATCATTTACTAAACCTTTTCTTATAAGTTTACCAACCTTTCTTGTACAACTGTAATGGATTGATCGGTTTGTTGTTTGTTGTATGATGGTCCATCTGAGTGTTCGTTCTTGATCATTTATCATCTAATAAAATTAAGGAAATAATCTAATGACTTGATCGATGCATGTACACACTTTCTAGTTAAATGCTGCTATTTTTGTTGGTATAGTGATGTTTTAAAAAGTGACTGGATTTTGGTTAGAATCCAGGTGACTGGATTTTGGTTAGAATCCAGGTGAGCCAATCTCAAAAAATAATATTAGAGCTCTTAGAGGGTAAGTAAATAAGTTGTTATCTCTATATTTAAGAATACTGTAAAAAAAATATAGCTCCAAAAACATGCCTTATCCTAGAAAAGACCTCAAAAAATTTGATGATGAAAGGATTAATATGTCGCATAGAGGGGGGTGAATAGACAGTAAAAATTAAAACAGAGTTTAATTTGCGGAAGCAATACCGGATTATCCGCTGTTTTATACCAGACAATCCGGACCTTACCGGATAGTCCGGTGTTCTATACCGGATAGTCCGGTGACTATTGGAAGAACCTGAAATAGTAGCACGATGAATCCTCCACAAGCCAAGATAACACCTTACGAAGTAAATTGACTAGCACAGTAAGCTCAGAGGCTGCTATCAAGTCCACAAGATGAAAACTTTTCAAAGAGATCTCAAGATTTACAAACTTAGGGTTAGAGAGAGCAAACCGAAGACGAGAAGAAATTTATCTCGAAGTTCACATCCTTGAGGAGATCCTATGTCTCCGTTGAGGCGGCTTAGTCACACTCAAGCCGGAGTCTTTTTCAACCCTTTCCTCACCGGCGTTGCACCAAGCACTGACCAGATTTGCTCCTTGATTCCTTTCTGTGAGGAGGTGGAATCCAACCTTCACAAACTCCGGGGGCTCACCACACCAAGATTCGGGAGCTCCCCGATGACTCCTAGCTGTCTAGGAGTCCTCAACCTCCAAGAGTAACAAATCTGACGAGAAATTAAACTTGGAGGTGGCCCTAGTGCTCACAAGATGAGACCAACTCAAATCTAGCACCAAATCCTAGCTCCTCAACCCTCTAAGCTCAAGAATCACTCAAATCTAGAGAGGGGAGGTGCTTGGGAGCAAGAACAAGTGAGAGAGAGAAAGAGAGAGTATGCAGGTGTTCCAACGGGCAAGAGCTAGCTAGGGAGGTAGTGGATGGGTATAATAGGTCCTTACAACCCTAGCTTCAAATCTGGAAACCCAGGTACCGGATAGTTTGGCCGGGAACACCGGATAGTCCGGAAGACTTAGAGTTTGAAACCCACTAGTTGAGTAAGTCCGGATAGTCCGGTCTAGAATATCGGATAGTCCGGTTAGTGAAATTTTATGCAAAAAGCTTGAGTGGCCGACTGGATCAGACATTCCGGTCTAAATCGGATAGTCTGGACCAAAACACTGGATAGTCTGGTTAGTGAATTTTGTCCTCAAATACATAGTGAAGAATAGGGCGAACAGTTCGGAACAAACCGGACAGGCCGGACAGAAACATCGGATAGTCTGACTAAACTGGATTTTGTCCAGGGAACAAGGGTGGTGAACCAGAGTGGATAGTCTGGAATATACCGGATAGTCTAGACAAATAAACCGGATAGTCCAGTGTACACAAGCAGATAACACCCTAGAAATTTTGATAAAGGGACCTAGTGTCTATGAAATTGTGTGAAACTTATCTAGTGAGCACTTTAGACACCTAGAGTAATTTCTCGTCGAATCTCTCTTAATAGTACGACAAAATAACCTTATGACTCAAAATCAAAGATTACAAACTATGTTACTAAACTTGAGTTGTAGAGGCGATTAAAAATCTTTCAATAATCGACGTTCCTTGTAGCCTGCATTTCTTTTCTCAAATACACATTAGACCTTTAATTGATCGTCATTAATCACCAAAATAATCTTAGCGGCCTAGATGCACTTACAATCTCTCCCTTTTTGGTGATTGATGACAATACAATTAAAGCTTCAACAAAAAGGATAATATGCAAGAGATGATCTCCCCCTAAAACTTTGCATAGCATAGAAAACATTCCAAGCAAGAAGAGCACATGTAGCAAACATTACAATCCAAAAACAGGCATCATAACAAGATATAACAAGTTAGCATAGAAAACATTCCAAGCAAGAAGAGCACAAGTAGCAAACATTACAATCCAAAAACAGGCATCATAACAAGATATAACAAGTATCACACATAGACTAATAAGTAGGAGAAGCTTTTTTTTTCTTTTCTTCTCCTCCTTTGGCATCAAGCACCAAAAGAGAGAAGAAAACTGAAATCTAGCCATCATAGTCGTCATCCCCTTCATCACCGGAGCCCGAAGCTTCATAGTCTTCTGAGGAACCCTCCTCCTGAGCAGTTGGAGGAGCGATGACTGCTTCATTAGCGGCGTAGTCACTTTCCTCTATCTCGGAGCCGTCGGGAGAGCAAGGAAGGTCAAGATGGCGCCGAATCATCTTCAAGCGCCGAGTGTTCTTCTTAGTGCACCGGGCTTGTTTCTTCCCCATGCAAAAGAGGGCGTGAAGCATGTCGCCCACTGAGGAAGAACAAGAAGCTGTAGCAGTGGAAGTGGAAGGAGCTGACTCTACTGCTGGCTTGGCCGGAGCTCTCCTAGACTTGGTGGTGATCATTCTGATTTTCAGGCTTTGGTGCTTCACCTCCTTGTGAAAAGTCAGACCGGAGACTGTCTCAATCATCTTCAGAATATAAGGGGCATAGGCACAACCCCTCAAAGAAGTAATGGCGACCAGTCTTATCTCCTGCTAGATGAAGTCAAACATATCGAACGGTCTTGTATTCTCCTTCATTCTGTGCAACAAGTTTTTTTTGTCAAGGGGAGGACACTACTGGCATCTCCCACCTTTGGAGTCAAAGTCTTCCTGAACAGGCGACACAGATAGTTATAGAAGGGAAGCATGCCCTCAGTGGACCCCAATTTGAACTTTGCCTCCTCATCATATAGAAACAACAGGGCCTCTGGATTCATACCTTGTTCATTGTGGAGCTTCTGAGTCCCCTACCTGTCAGCTGGAGTGAAACCAAGAATCTCAGGAAACCTGACCTTCTTTACAGAATAAGTCTGCCCATTTGTCATCCAGATCATGGTCTGAGCCACGTCATTGTCAACATATAGGGTGGCATAAAATTGGGTGATGACCTCATCACACTAATCATATTGGAGCCCCATGATATCCTTGACCTTTGTCCTCTCACAAGCAGCTATGACCTCATCCAAAATGTCATCCTTTGCATCCTCCATATACCTCCAGTCCACCCACTGCATTGGTAGAATAGGATGTTTCCTGTCGAAGATGACAGTAGTATAGAAGTCTTCCTGGAACTCATTCCAAAACCTAGGATCAAAGGTCAGTTGCTCTTTTCTTATAATTTTTATGCCTCCTGGCATAATCCCTTCCTGCCACTGGCAGCTTCATCCTCAGAGGTTCAATGACTTGCCCCTGGTTGTGCTCCTCCCCCTGAGCACCTGAGTCTGCACCTTATAGCCCAGGACCCTTAGAACTGATCCTTTTCACACAACCCTTAGAGCTGATCCTTTTCACACAACCTTTCTTCCTTTTTCCTTTAGGGTCAGAAGGAACCAGAACAGATGGATCAATCTCTTCTTCGTGTTCTTCTATTTTAGCTGCTCTAGCAGCCTGAACAGATGGATCTGCCCTTTGCTTGGTCCTCCTCTCATGTTGGTGACTACCACTGCCGGAAGAAAGGTCCATTTCACTGGAGACAATGAAATGGAATCAAGGAGTTAGATGAATAGCCCATGGATGGACAACCCTGACTCAGAAAAATTGGAATAAATCTGTTCATACCGGATAGTCCGATGTTCAGGGCCGGACTGTCTGGTTCTCATCGGATTATCTGGTGCGAATTTCGGATTGTCCGGTGTGGACAGATTGATTCCAAATGATTCTAGGTCAAGATCTTCCTACGGATTCATTGGCTATTTCAGTTCTACTTGAGTACGCGAGTACTCCTAGGTGATTTCTCATGGCATTTCTCTAGATTTGCAAGTTTTTTTTGAACTAAATTAGGGCAAATGATTTGGGAAACCCTAGTTTAAGAAACTTGCAGAGATTCAAAAGATAAAATACCTCAAGATCTTGGTGGAGAGGTGGAGATCCACTCCCCCTTGATCCAAGGCCTTCTTGGAGCTCTACCTTGGTCAGATCTTCAATGGAGAGGAGAAGGAGATAGAGGGCGCCCGTGAGAGAGAGAAAGAGAAACTGGGCGTGGGTGAGAGGAAAAAGAGAGGAAAGAAGAAACCAAAAGTCAAGGATAGACCGGACTGTCCGATCTTACACACCGGACTGCCTGATCTTACGCCGGACTATCCGGGTGTAAATACCGGACTGTCCGGTTTATTCGTAGGACTCAGCAGAACGACCGGTGGTTGACTGGATCGGATTATTCGGTTCAGACCGGACTATCCGGCCTAAAGCACCGGACTATCCGGTCCAGTCAGGGATAAAATGGCCGAGAATTTTCCAATTTTGAACAAGGGAGCAAATTAAAGCTAAAGAAGAGAACGAGAGTAGATATTGCCTTAAATTGTGACTAGTATGCACATAATCATTCAAAGTATAGTCACAACTTAGTGCAAGGTCATTAAATTCAACTCAATCAAGGTCCTTAGAACTATAAGATACATATAGATAGGCTTAACTAGGTTCAAAAACAATTTTGCACTACATCAAGCAAGGAGTGCAATAACTCAAGCCACATTCCTTGAATCAAGGATATTTAGCTAATTTCTAATTTCACAAAAACGCTTTTCATCTAGTGGCTTGGTAAATATATCGGCCAATTTTTTCTCCGTTCTCACATGGGATATATCGATGTCGCCCTTGGTGGAATGGTCTCTAAGGAAGTGGTGACGGATATCGATATGTTTTGTCCTAGAGTGTTGGATGGGGTTGTTGACAATTTTGATGGCGCTCTCATTGTCACACAAAAGTGGGACATGGTTTAGGTTAACCCTGTAGTCTCTTAAAGTTTGTCTCATCCAAAGTAATTGGGCGCAACAATGTCCCACCACAATATACTCGGCCTAGGTGGTGGATAGGGCTACAAAGTGTTGTTTCTTTGAGGCCTACGAAACAAGAGACCTACTTAGGAATTGGCAAGTACCGGAGGTACTCTTCCTATCCACCTTGCAACCGGTATAATCCACATCCGAATAGCTGATTAGGTCAAAGTTTGACCCTCTAGGATACCAAAGGCCAAAATTTGGAGTATAAACCAAATATCTCAAGATTCTTTTGACCGCCACTAGATGTCCCTCTTTAGGTACGGTTTGAAATCTTGCACACATGCACACACTAAGCATTATATTGGGTCTAGATGCACAAAGATAAAGTAAGGACCCAATTATGGAACGGTATACCTTTTGGTCGACGTCCTTACCATTTACATCTAAGTCCAAATGCCAATTTGCTTGCATAGGTGTCTTTACAGGCTTTGCTTGATCCATCTCGAATTTCTTGAGCATGTCTTTCACGTACTTGGCTTGGCTAATGAACGTTTCTTCCTTTAATTGTTTCACTTGTAAACCGAGGAAGAACTTCAATGCGCCCATCATAGACATCTTAAACCATTTAGTCATTAACTGACTAAATTCCTCGCGAAATAATTCATTAGTAGAGCCAAAGATGATATCATCTACGTAAACTTGACACACGAAAATATCTCCATCTACCATTTTAGTGAATAGAGTGGGATCAAATTTACCCATTTCGATGCCCTTTCTTACCAAGAACTCCTTGAGGCACTCATACCATACATGAGGTGCTTGCTTTAGTCCATATAGTGCCTTGTGGAGCTTGTAGACGTGGTTGGGATACTTAGGGTCTTCGAAGCCCGGAGGTTGCTCAATATAGACAAGCTCGGAGAGCGGTCTATTGAGAAAAGTGCTCTTTACATCCATTTGCTTAAGCTTAAAACCATGGTGAGTAGCAAAGGCAATTAATATTCTAATAGCATCTACCCTAGCTACTGGAGCGTAAGTCTCACCGCAATCCAAACCTTCAATTTGGGTGAAACCTTGGGCAACCAACCGTGCTTTGTTCTTGATCACCACTCCGTGCTCATCTTGTTTGTTGCGAAAGACCCACTTGGTTCCTATCACGTTTTGCTTGGGTCTTTCCACCAACTCTCATACCTTATTTCTTGTGAAGTTATTGAGCTCCTCTTGCATGGCCACTATCCAATCGGGATCTGCAAGTTCTTGCTCTACCTTGGTAGGCCCAAGAGAAGAAATGAATGAGTAAAATTCACAGAAATTTAAAAGTCGGGATCTAGTGAATATTTCCTTGTTAATGTCACCCAAGATGTTGTCGATGGGGTGATCTCTTTGTACACTTTGGTGTACTCTTGGGTGTGACATTGGTGGTGGTTGATTATCGCTATCATCTTGATCTTCTTTTTCTTGATCTTGGTCTTGCTCTTGTGTAGATGTAGGAGGCTCGGGTTGAGTTGATGAGGGCTCATTCTTATCTACAGTTCCTTCCTATGGCCGAACATCTCCAATGACCATCCTTCTTATTGTCTCACAGGGTGGTTTTTCGTTGTCTATCACATGTGGATCAAATTGCTCCTTTTGCGAGCCGTTAGTCTCATCAAATGTCACATCACGCGAGATCTTAACGACACCGGTGGTATTGTTGAAAACTCGGTATGCATAGGCATTTGATCCATAACCAAGCAAAAAACCCTCATCTACCTTAGGAGCAAACTTAGATGATGTAGACTTCTTATTCAGGATGTAACACTTACTACCAACGACTCGAAAGTAAGAGATGTTTGGCTTGTTACCGGTGAGGAGTTCATATGAAGTTTTCTTTAGTAGTTTGTGGAGGTACAACTGGTTTGTAGCATGGCATGCAGTGTTTATTGCCTCCGCCCAGAAGATGTCGGAGGTCTTGTACTCGTTAAGCATTGTCCTTGCCATATCCACAAGTGTGCGGTTCTTCCTCTCAACTACCCCATTCTGTTGAGGGGAATAGGGCGCTGAGAACTCGTGCTTGACGCCTTCTTTATCGAGGTATTCTTTCACTCCGGTGTTCTTGAATTCCATGCCATTGTCACTTCTTATCTTCTTGACTTTGATGTCAAACTCATTTTGTGCCCTTCGCATAAACTTCTTCAGGGTGCCTTGAGTCTCTGTCTTATCATGCAAAAAGAACACCCACATGAAACGTGAAAAATCATCCACAATCACAAATCCGTATTTGTTACCTCCTATACTTATATAGGCGATGGGTCCAAAGAGGTCCATGTGTAGCATCTCCAACGGTCTTATGGTGGTCATCATATTTTTGGCAGGGTGAGGTGCACCGACTTGTTTTCCCGCTTGACATGCACTACACACCCTGTCTTTTTCAAACTTCACGTTTGTTAGTCCGATAATGTGATCGCCTTTAATGAGTTTGTGAAAGTTTCTCATACCAACATAGGCTAGTCAGCGATGCGAGAGCCAACCCATGCTAGATTTAGCCATTAGGCATATCCCAGAGTTGGGTTTATCTATGGAGAAATCCACAAGATGAAGCCTCCCCTTAAGACATCCCCAAAATGCTATTAAACCATCACTCTTCCTAATGACTTTCACACATCAAAAGAGAAGATACAATCATAACCCGTAGCACAAAATTGTGGTACGAATAAAAGATTGTATTTCAAAGAATCAACAAGAAGTATATTTGAAAGGTAAAGGTTGTCGGAAATAGCAATTTTACCCAAACCGAGGATCTCACCCTTACTATTGTCCCTAAACACGATGCTCTCATAAGGTTGATCATTGGCATCAAGTTGAGAGAACATCATCTTCTCTCCGGTCATGTGGTGGGTGCATCCACTATCGAGCACCCAACTTGGTCCACCGGAGAGGTACTCCTACAAGATCATGCTTTTGTTTTAGATACCCAAGTTTGATTGGGTCCTCTCAAGTTAGTAACAAGGGCCTTTGGGACCCAAATGGATCTCACCAAAGGTACATTTCTACTTCTAGGTCCAACATGATAAGCTAGCACCCTACCAACATTATTCTTTTTAAGGACATAGGATGCATTGAAAGTTGAATGAGACATGTGACCAATGGTCCCTTGTGCTCTAATAAAGTGAATGGGCCTTGATGTTGGGGTTACCACAATGTGGCCCTTATCGCCCTTTGGAGGTTTATAGCCTAGCCCGGCTTTCTTGTAGTTCCCTTTTCTCTTTCCCAAGAATTCTTCCAGGCCTTTGCTTGCCTTGCAGGACTTTTGTAGTCCGTCTTGAAGGAAGCTTTTAAGTTTCTCATTTTCACTTGCTAAGTCCTTCATTGTAGCAAAGTTAATGGTACACGCATTTATATCAACATTATAGCATTTTACACAACCATTACTCGTGAAAGGGATTGAGTGGCAAGTTGCAATAGGAGAGGTGGAGGAGCTCTTCAGAAGATCATCAAACTTCACTACAAGAGTCTTATGGGCTTCCTTTGTCCCAATGAGATCCTCTTTGAGTGAAGCATTGTTGATCTCTAGAGAGACTACCTTGGATTTGGCCTCACTAAGTTCATTGGCCAATTCCTGCACTCAACTTCTCTTTTGATAGATCTTGCTCGAGTTGGAGGTTTCTCTCCTTTTCTAGGATGAGCAAGTCTTCTCCTTTCTCAAGTAGATCTTCTTGTTGCTCAACCCGTTCCATGAGCTCTTTCATTTTTTCCTATGTCAAATCTTTTAAGCATTTTTAGCATACTAGCATGGCTCATATCAAATTTACTATCACTATCTTCATTATAAGGATCAATGTAGTGGGTTTAGAGGATACCTTGTGGCCCTTGGCCATGAAGCAACGTGGAGCATCCTCATCATCTTCATCACTTAAGTCACGAAAGAGTGACTTAGATGGCGGTGGAGTGGTAGTCGTGGTGGAAGCAAGTCCAAGGCATGCAATGCCTTCATCCTCGGACTCGAAGTCGGAGTTGGAGTCGGAATCGGAGTTTGAATCCCATTTTCCCCGATATGAGCGTGCCCCTTGGAGTACTTCTTATTTCCCTTGCTCTTCTCCTTCTCCTTGTCCTTCTTGCTATGCTTGTCCTTCTTCTTCTCTTCCTTGTCTTTGTTCCTTTTGTGCGGGCATTCGGCAATGAAGTGGCCGGTTTTCCTGCATTCATAGCAAGACCTTCTAGAGTGTCTTCCTCGTGACCTTGACCCTTTCTTGCTCTTGTCTCCCTTGTAGCCGCTCCTCTTAAGGAATTTGTTAAATCTCTTCACAAAGAGCGACATCTCCTCTAAGCTCATGGGTCCTTCTTCCCCATCATCACTTGAGCTATCCTCTTGTTCCTTGATTTCCTTGCCGACCTTCAAGACGATGTTCTTCTTCTTGCTGGACCGGGCAAGCTCTTCAATGTCCTTGGCCTCTTTGACCATCATCTCATCACTCAACAATCCACCAAGAACATCATGTGGAGTGAGTGAGTGATAATTGTCCCTCTCTCGGATCAATTAGACCAAATGGTGGTTGGTTAGCATGATGACTCAAAGTAGGATCTTGACCACGGCATGGTCGGTGAGGTCTTTGCACCCAAGTCCCTTAGCTTCATTCACCAAAACCATGAGCTGGTCAAACATATCCTTGTAGCTTTCCCTATCCTCTAAGATGAATCTTCCCAATTTCCCGTAGATGAGCTCAATTTTTGTCTCCTTCACGCTTGAGGTTTCCTCATGTGCAATCTTGAGGGTGTCCCAAATCTTCTTGGCGTCCTCAAGTCTGTCAACCCGGTTGAATTCGCTCGGGCTAAGTACCCCAAGCAAAGCGTTGACGGCTTGATAGTTGCGATAGAAGTTTTGCTCATCGGTGGGTGTGAGCTTCTCCGGATCTTTTGGGTTGTAACCTGTTTCTACAATCTTCCAAATGGAGGGATGAAGAGATATCAAATACATCTTCATCTTATGTTGCCATTGAGGGTAGTACGTGCCATCAAATTGAGGAGCACGCCCCGTCGGAATAGTGACATGAGATGAAGAAGTGGATTGGGATATTCAAAAGGGGTTTGAGCCCCTCCGACATTACGAGGGTTCTCTTCGAGTTCACTCGTAGTGTTGTTTTGATTCTCTGTCGACATATTAATTCTCCAAGCAGTTAAGCCAAATCAGGAGATTAGGCTCAGATACCAATTGAAAGGATCAATATGTCGCCTAGAGGGGGGTGAATAGGCAGTAAAAATTAAAACAGAGTTTAATTTACGGAAGCAATACCGGATTATCTGGTGTTTTATACCGGATGGTCCAGACCTTTCCGGATAGTTCGGTGTTCTACACCGGATAGTCCGGTGACTGTTGGAAGAACCTGAAATAGTAGCACGATGAATCCTCCACAAGCCAATATAAGACCTCAAGAAGTAAATTGTCTAGCACAGTAAGCTCAGAGGCTGCTATCAAGTCCACAAGATGAAAACTTTCCAAAGAGATCTCAAGATTTACAGACTTAGGGTTAGAGAGGGCAAACCGAAGACGAGAAGAAATTTATCCCGAAGTTCAAATCCTTGAGAGGATCCTACGTCTCCGTTGAGACTGCTTAATCACACTCAAGCCGGGGTCTTTTTCAACCCTTTCCTCACCAGCGTTACAGCAAGCACTTACCGGGTTTACTCCTTAATTCCTTTCCGTAAGGAGGTGGAATCCAACCTTCACAATCTTCGAGGGCTCACCACACCAAGATTTGGGAGCTCCCTGATGACTCCTAGCCGTTTAGGAGTCCTCAACTACCAAGAGTAATAAATCTGGCGAGAAATTGAACTTGGAGGTGGCCCTAGTGCTCACAAGATGAGACCAATTCAAATCTAGCACCAAATCCTAACTCCTCAACCCTCTAAGCTCAAGAATCACTCAGATCTAGAGAGGGGAGGTGCTTGGGAGCAAGAAGAAGTGTGAGAGAGAGTATGCAGGTGTTCCAACAGGCAAGAGCTAGCTAGGGAGGTAGTGGATGGGTATATATAGGTTCTCACAACCCTAGCTTCAAATCTGAAAACCCAGGTACCGGATAGTCCGGCCGGGAACACCAGATAGTCTGAAAGACATAGTTGAGTAAGTCTGAATAGTCCAGTCTGGAACACCGGATTGTCCGGTTAGTGAAATTTTTTGCAGGAAGCTTGAGTGGCCAACTGGATCGGACATTCTAGTCTGAACCAGATAGTCCGGACCAAAACACCGGATAGTCCGGTTAGTGAATTCTATCCAGAAATACATAGTGAAGAATAGGGCAGACAGTCCAGAACAAACCGGACAGTCCGGACAGAAACACCGGATAGTCCAACTAAATTGAATTTTGTCTAGGGAACAAGTGTGGTGAACCGGAGCGGACAGTCTAGAATATACCGGATAGTCCGGACAAATACACCGGACAGTCCGGTGTGCACATTAGCATACATTGATTAAATTAAAAGTAAAGATTTTGTCTAGGCGCATGTTTTTTCAGCTATATTTATGTTTCTTCAGTTCGTATGATGGTGAAAATCCTATGTACCTATCGTGAAAATAATTATTTTGTTTCTGTTTTCATAAAAATAATTATTAGTATCTGCTTTTCTTATATTTTGTAGGGTTTCCAAAACCCTTTTTTGTATCACTAAAATAATTATATTGTATTTGTTTTTTATATTTTTTATCATATACTAAACCTTTTCTTATAAGTTTACCAACCTTTCTTGTACAACTATAATGGATTGATTGGTTTGTTGTTTGTTGTATGATGGTCCATCTGAGTGTTCGTTCTTGATCATTTGTCATCTAGTAAAATTAAGGAAATAATCTAATGACTTGATCGATGCATGTACACACTTTCTAGTTAAATGCTGCTATTTTTGTTGGTATAGTGATGTTTAAAAAAGTGACTGGATTTTGGTAAGAATCCAGGTGAGCCAATCCCAAAAAAATAATATTAGAGCTCTTAGAGAGTAAGTAAATAAGTTGTTATCTCTATATTTAAGAATACTGTAAAAAAAATGTAGCTCCAAAAACATGCCTTATCCCAAAAAAGACGTCAAAAAAATTTGATGATGAAAAGATCAATATGTCGCCTAGAGGGGGGTGAATAGGCAGTAAAAATTAAAACAGAGTTTAATTTGCGGAAGCAATACCGGATTATCCGCTGTTTCATACCGGACAATCCGGACCTTACCGGATAGTCCGATGTTCTATACCGGATAGTCCGGTGACTATTGGAAGAACCTGAAATAGTAGCACGATGAATCTTCCACAAGTCAAGATAGCACCTCACGAAGTAAATTGACTAGCACAGTAAGCTCAGAGGCTGCTATCAAGTCCACAAGATGAAAACTTTTCAAAGACATCTCAAGATTTACGAACTTAGGGTTAGAGAGAGCAAACCGAAGATGAGAAGAAATTTATCCGGAAGTTCAGATCCTTGAGGAGATCCTATGTCACCGTTGAGGCGGCTTAGTCACACACAAGCCGGGGTTTTTTTCAACCCTTTCCTCACCGGCGTTGCACCAAGCACTCACCGGATTTGCTCCTTGATTCCTTTCTGTGAGGAGGTGGAATCCAATCTTCACAAACTCCGGGGGCTCACCACACCAAGATTCTGGAGCTCCCCGATGACCCCTAGCTATTTAGGAGTCCTCAACCTCCAAGAGTAACAAATCTAACGAGAAATTGAACTTGGAGGTGGCCCTTGTGCTCACAAGATGAGACCAACTCAAATCTAGAACCAAGTCCTAGCTCCTCAACCCTCTAAGCTCAAGAATCACTCAGATCTAGAGAGGGGAGGTGCTTGGGAGCAAGAACAAGTAAGAGAGAGAGAGAGTATGCAGGTGCTGCTACGGGCAAGAGCTAGCTAGGGAGGTAGTGGATGGGTATAATAGGTCCTTACAACCCTAGCTTCAAATCTGGAAACCCAGGTACCGGATTGTTTGGCCGGGAACACTGGATAGTCCAGAAGACTTAGAGTTTGAAACCCACTGGTTGAGTAAGTCCGGATAGTCCGGTCTGGAACATCGGATAGTCCGGTTAGTGTAATTTTATGCAGGAAGCTTGAGTGGCCGACTGGATCAGACATTCCGGTCTGAACCGGATAGTCTGGACCAAAACACTGGATAGTCTGGTTAGTGAATTTTGTCCTCAAATACATAGTGAAGAATAGGGCGAACAGTCCGGAACAAACCGGACAGTCCATCGGTAGGAAAGAATAGGGCGCACAGTTTGTTTAGGAGGATACATTGCTTTTTTTTTTCTCTTGTCAAATTCTTTCTACTATCCATGAGTGACTTGGCGGTGCTAGCCGGCCCATCGGTAGGATGACAAACCCTTGGATATCAGTTTTTACACATGTATACGTAGTTTCATGCATGCTAGTAACCATTGGATCTATTCCAAGATTCGTGCTTAGCACCCACTCACATGCTATTTTGCAAAAAAAGCCTCTCAATTCTCAAAAAAAGCAATCAGGTCCTTATTCATCCTCCCCTCTCCATCGCCTCATCCTCCTCCTCTCCCTCACATGTATATGTTTTTCAGTTCGGGAAAAAATCTTGGAGGCGTAGAAGGTCTGCACGATGGTCTGCAGGTTAGGGCAGCTGGAGGCGTAGAAGGTCGTTGAGAGCTGCGCACGGGCGGCATCGGAGAGTAGAGAGATGGCGAGCAAGCATTGCATTAGGGTAGGAGCAGCCATGGCAATCAGTCGGATGAGACGTATGTCGAGCTCAGTGCAGTGAACGTCCTCGAGCAGTGCAGTGAGTGGCTTCGATTGAGAAGGGGAAGGCACACATGGCCTAATTTATGCCACTGTCAGGTAGAGTCGCATGCATGCAAATTTGCAAATCTTGGAAGGTATATACGTCGGTGTAACACACTAGTTTATAACCACCGATGGCCAACCGTAACACTTTTAGATTAACCCTTTTGGTGAAGCAATGAGAAAAACAAAAAAAAAGGTGATATGCATGTGTGGCCCAGCCATAAGATGAGCTAGCTCTAAGCGAAATTTGGACTAAGGTGCTAAAAATAGTCTGAGAGCATCATCAACCCTCACTGCACTGGCCGTATGTGCATATGGCCCTTAGTGGTATTGGGAGATTTCAGAATATAACACTCTTTAGAATTCGCATTTTGAGATTTGCCACCCTGACCCATTGTTATTCACTCAGATGGTCCCGCATGTCATATATACATGTTATGAGGCATGCGAATTGAGTCTAATATTCTGAATTTCCCAGTGGCATATGGCATAGATTGTGTACCAAGGGAAGTTTTCTTAGGTTTCTCTCTACCAAAGGTGAGAGCCTATTTTAGGGAGAATTATAAAAAACTGCTCTTTTAGTACCACCTTGCAAGTTTACCAGGAGTTACACTATCTTATGACCACCAATGGCACAAAACATAGCACTTTCAGTCTTTAGGAGAATTTTGGACTAGGTTACTACGCATGGTATCAAAACACCAACATTGCAATTCCGCTGGCTCATAATCACTGATGACACAAAATGTAGCACTTCCATGCTCTAAGGGAGTTTTTAGATAGAATGGTAGAAATGGTATGAGATCCTCAACCCTCGCTGTACTGGCCATGTGTGCATGTGGCCCTTGGCGATATCCCATTAAGGAAGGGAAGAAATTGTAACACCCCGCTCTTTAGTAAAAACTTTTGAGTGAAGTGAGGACAAAAGCACAAAAGAGGGTACTATGCATGTGTGGACCACCCCTAAGGTGTGTTGCTCTAAACAAATTTTGGGTCAGGGTGCTACAATAGAAGTAACAATCACTAGACCAAAAATGTCATATATACCTATACATCTGTGTCGGTTCAGTTAAAACCAGCATAAATAAGGTTACTAGTGTCGGATCTTTAGCGGACGTGCGGTGAAAGCTTTTTTGTGCCGGAGCTAATTACCAACCGGCATATATTATAGATTATATGTGTCAGTTCTGATTACCATCTAGCACAGATATATCTGTGCTGATTTGTATAATGAGAAATCTGTTTATATGTAGCGGCTGCAAATTAGAACAGACACATGTAAAGCTTTTCCTGTGTGTTGTTTGAAGAGACACGTTGCTTTGTAGTAATATGTGGCAGTTGGAAATTAGAACCAACACATATAACGTTTCGTCTCTTGAGGTGTTTTGCGGGCAAGTTTTTCCTCGTTCATTTCTATATAATGTATCTGATCGGTCGTCTCCCCCATTCCAATCCCCGGTGGCCTCTTCGATCCCTATTCCTCATTATGTTAGCCATGTCTAATCCCCTTTTTCTCTCTTGTCGCTGATGCCCTCTCCACCCATCTTGCTGCCACAGCATTCTCCACCCGTCTCGCCGCTGTAGCCGATGCCCTCTCCACCCGCCTCGCTGTTGCCACAGCATTGTCCACCTACCTCGCCGCCACCACCGCTGGCCTTGCCATTGTTATCATGGCTAGTTGGTGATCCGATGCCCTATGAGGAGGAGCCCGTCGGCCTAGAGCGATGCACGAGGAGGTTCACGAGGAGGAGCCGACGGCCGGCGAGGAGCCCCACGATGAGCAACCGGTCCCAAAGCAATAGTGGGTCACATGGATGTGTGGCCCCGCCGGTGAGGTGGCGGTGGAGAAGGAGTCATCGGAAGTGGCCACCCCCCGTGTCGAAGGTAGAGGAGTCATCGAAGGAGGCAACTAGCGGATGGGGCGCCCAAGGGTTCGATGAGGGGGACACCTCCCCCAAAAATTGACTGGATGAGGACGGCGAGGAGGCGACGGGCCATGACGATGACGACGTCGGCCGCTACTTTAACCCCGAGCCGGTGGGTGAAAATGACGACGACAACGCCGCCTTCATATAGATAGCTAGCTAGCTAGGATTGTACAATATGTAGGTAGTAGTAGTAGCCTAGCTAGCACCGGTGTGGTGATGACCGTTTGAAACCGGCATTAATGATCTGTTCTGTAGTAGTGAAGTACTATACAATACTAGCTAGTGCTTAAGCAATCAAAATTCCTCGGCCGACAACATCACCTACACCTTTTGCGTCTCCTTCTTTTCTGGAGCAACTCTCTATGGCTCCATTGCCACCCCACCCCTAGCCATTGACCACCACCCTTAGTCAGTGCCACCCTTGCTACCACCTCGCTGCACTGCTCTATTCCTTCCACTGCCACACCAGCCTCGTCCACCCTAACTCCAACCATTGTTTGTGCCTCTCGCGGCCATCTACCATCCTCCAATGAGTGGCACCATCTTTGCCTCGCTCTACTGCTACCATCACCTCCCACCACTGTGCTCCTACCGACCAACCATCCCTCTAAGCCTAGGAGGCATGGTGAACCCTAGTCCTAACCCATCATGGCGGCTACGACAGTGGGTGGCACGAAAAGCCGGTGCGGCAGCAGTGATGTAAGAGGCAATAATGATGATCGAGGGAGAAAGAGAGGGGAGGTGAGTGCTAATTTTAGGGGTTGGGGGATCACACAAATATGAAAGTATATCTGGCGATGGATGAAATTGACCGAAATCAAGAAAATTTTGAGGCAACCGATGAATATAAAGACTGTTGCTCCCTTCGTTTATTTTTATAAGGCGTATTTTGATTCGAGAAGGTCAAATTTTGTAAACTTTGACCAGCATTTAGTCAAATTATATGCATCTTTAATGTATACAATATGTATCAATAGAGTTGTATTTTAAATTGCTTTTCACTACTACAGAATTGCTCATCCCCGACCCCTCAAAATTGGCGGCTATTTTTCTAAACGCCAGTGATGAGGGTCACAGGACCCCCGCGCGGCTTGGGACAAAACACCAACCGCCAGTGATGACGTTATGCGCCAACCGCCATGATGGATACATATCATCGGCGGTTCATCTTACAACCGCCATCGATCGCTCTCACATCATCGGCGGTTCATTTGAACACCGCCAGAGATAGTTTTGTAGAACAAACTGGCGGGAGTTGGCGGGAAACAGAAAATTTCACTAGCGGTTAGTGATAGAACCGCCGGTGAAAGGAAACTATCACGGGCGGTTTTAAAGAGTACCGCCAGTGATAGTTAGCATATCACGGACGGTTTAAGAGATAACCGCCAGTGATAGTTTCCACTACATAGTGCCGACCCTACCTCCATTATTGGAGCTCGCTCACTCTGTCTTCTTCTGCTCGATCAGTGGCGGCGGATGTGGCGACGGTCAGAGCTGGAGTTGGCTCGATTCCAACTGGTTTTGAAGATCCATGTGGTTGTTTGACGATCCAAGTGGTAGAGGTTAGTGATGCTTTTTATTTTTCTTTGTACATCTTGTTTTTGAAGATAAAAGAACCAGTTCTAGATTAAGTGCTTTGAGATCTAGATATATTAATATTTGTAGGTTTGTGACGTACATGGAGAGTAGGATAATTACTATCTTTGGCTTGTGATGTGTTTTGCATTTGTAGAATACGAGAAAAATAATTAATTGGATAAGTAACAATATATTAATATGTTAATGAGTTTGTAGTCACAATTAATGGGATAAGCAACAATTGATTTATATTAATATATAGGAGGAAGTAATTATTTCAGCTACTAATTATTTATAATAATTATTTTAGCAAACTATTTGTCATACTAGCTTTGTCATCCTAAGGTAATAATTATTTTAGCAAACTATTTGTCATCCTAGATTTGTCGTCCTAAGGTAATAATTATTTTAGCAAACTATTTGTCATACTAGCTTTGTCGCCCTAAGGTAATAAACTAGTAAACTTTTATTCATAAAGTTCTGTTATTTCAAATTTTCGTAATCATGTAATAATTAAGAAAACCGTGGATACATTTTTGCGTATAATGGATGATCATGGATGTACATAGAAAATCGTATGACGGAAGAGTACGTGAATGGGGTGCAAGGGTTTATGAGAGTCAGACCGGCGGATATGCAGGAGAGAGGGGTTGACTTGATATGTTGTCCTTGTGTTGATTGCGATAATTTGAAATTGTATAGAAACTCATCTCAAATCGAGTTTCATCTCATTAAGCGGGGTTTCAAAAAAGGTTACTCCATTTGGACGTGCCACGGTGAGACACAGAGTACAACTGAGGGTGAAGATGAAGCCTTTGAAGTAGTGGATAGTGATGATGCAGGTGTCGAGTGTGATGATGTCGGTGAAACATTAGATGAGGAAGTTTACGAGTTCGATAGAATGATGCGTGACGTCGAAACAGACTATGGCACTACGGAAGAGTTCATTAAATTCAGGAAATGGTCAGAGGAGTCCGAGAGGCCAATCTTTCATGGTTGCAAGGTGAAACACACTTTATTGGCGACTGTACTTGAACTCCTACAATTGAAGGCTAGGAACCATTGGTCTGATAAGAGTTTCACGGAGCTCTTACGACTACTGAAGGAACTTCTTCCCCAGAAAAATTTGATGCCAGAAACAACATATGGTGCCAAAAAAGTTATTTGTCCCTTAGGATTGGGCGTGCAAAAATCCACGCATGCCCCAATGATCGCATCCTATACCGCACAAGTATAGCAACCTGCACTCATGCCCGAGTGTAAAGCATCCCGCTATAAGAGAAATGTCAAAGGTCAGAACGGCGACGAGGATCAGATGCCGACCTTAATCGCGGAATCCCAAAGAAAGGTTTTGTGGTATCTCCGATCCTCCTCGTTTGACACGATGGTTTGGAAATGAGAAAGAGTCTAGACTTCTCAGGTGGCACTCAGAGCATCGTAAGAAAGATGGAAAGCTTAGGCACCCTGCAGACGCTCCGTAGTGGAGAAACATTGACTACAAGTTCCCGGATTTGGTGCAGACCCTAGAAATTTAAGGTTTGGATTGAGCACAGACGGCATGAATCCATTTGGAAATTGGAGCAGCAAGCATAGCACATGGCCTGTGAACCTATGCATATATAATCTTCCTCCTTGGCTCTGCATGAAGAGGAAGTACATTATGATGTGCCTACTAATCCAAGGACCAAAGCAGCCCGACAATGATATAGATGTGTATCTTGCACCATTGGTAGAAGAACTACAGATGCTGTGGAACGAAGGGGTCAGAGTATGGGATGCGGATCGACGAGAGAACTTCACGCTACGTGCAATGTTGTTTTGCACCATCAATGATTTTTCCGCACTTGGAAACCTTTCGGGCATGAAAACAAAAGGAAGTAAAGCTTGTCCTCACTGCTTAGATGATACAGCAAGTGTGTGGCTCAGGAATTGCCGGAAGACTGTGTATATGCGCCATCGACGGTTTCTACGTGTGAATCATCCATATCGCAAGATGACCAGGCAGTTCGATGGAACCAGGGAAAATGGATCGGCTCCACGCATACTTAGTGGAAAAGAAGTGTATGACATGTTTACAGGCTTGCATGTTAAGTTTAGAAAATGTGAAATGGGGAGAAAGAGGAAGAAAACAAAAGGCAGTGAAAACAGCATATGGAAGAAAAGGTCAATTTTGTGGGATCTACCTTACTGGGAGGAACTATATGTTCGATACTGCTTGGATGTGATGCACGTGGAGGTTAACTTTTGCAATAGTTTGGTTGGTTCATTGCTTCATATGAAGGACAAAACGAAGGATGGACTAAACGTACGGCTCGACTTAGTCGATATGAACTTAAGAAGCGAGTCAGCACCAATAATTAGTAGTACGGACAGGACGGAACTCTCTCCAGCTTGCTTTACTCTATCCAAGGCCGAGCGAAAAGAATCTTGTCAGTGCTTGCATGGTGTAAAATACCCATCTGGGTACGCTGCCAACATGAAGAGGATAGTGTCCATAAGTGACTTGAAATTGTCTGGAATGAAGTCACATGACTGTCATGTTCTAATGACTCAGATGTTTTCCATTGCAATAAGGAGTATATTGCCTCCTGACGTCCGACGAACCATCACAAGGCTAAGCTTGTTCTTCAATGCAATCCATCAGAAAGTCATCGATCCTGATACTCTTGATTCGCTACATAAAGAAGCAGTAAGAATTATATGTGATCTCAAGATGTATTTTCTCCCATCCTTCTTTGATATTATGGTACATCTCATGGTTCACCTTGTTCAGGAAATTAAGTTATGTGACCGGTGTTTCTACGTTACATGTATCCGTTCGAGAGGTACATGGGGATTCTAAAGTCATACGTACGCAACCGATATCGTCTTAAGCCTAGCATTGTCGAAAGGTATGCAACAGAGAAGGTGATCGAATTCTGCATTGATTACATGTCGCAAGTTGACCCTATAGGTGTGCCCGTATCCTATCATGAGGGTAGGCTGCATGGTACGGGCACACTTGGCAGAAAAGAGATCACACCCAATGGAGACATGTACCGTAAAGCGCACTTCATTGTTCTGAATCACATGACGGAGGTGGCCCTTTACATAGAAGAGCACAAGGATTTCATACGCCGCCAGTACCCAAACAAGACGGAGGCTTGGAGAAAAAAGGAGCATAACCGTTGTTTGAATGATTAGTTCAAGGCACGATTCACTGGAACATAGTGTTCTGATCTACTCTTATGGCTAGCAAAGGGACCAAGATACACGGTGGTGACGTGGCAAGGATATGACATAAATGGGTACACATTCTACACGATATCGTAAGACAGGAAGAGCACTGTGCAGAACAGCGGCGTTCGTATAGATGCATATGAGGAGGAGCACAACCAAGGCCTAGTAACCCAACACAAGAGCTCGTTCTATGGTTTCATTGAGGAGATCTGGGAACTGGACTATGTGATTTTCAAAATAACCCTTTTTCGGTGCAAATGGGTCCAAAGTGGAGGGGTTAAGAAATCTGATGAGTTTGGTTTGACTATCGTTGACCTCGCCCGAGTGGGATATAGAGATGACCCTTTTGTCCTCGCAACCCAAGTTTTACTGTGTCTTCTATGTCATAGATCCTGCCGATAAGAACAAAAATGTCGTTCTTAGTGGGAAAAGAAGAATCGTTGGAGTCGAGAATGTGGTGGACGAGGAGGATTACAACCAATTCGATGAAATACTACCATTACATGATGAAACCGAACCAAAATCAAGTGAAATGGCCAATGCAACCACCTACGTGCGCAACGATCATCTAGAAGGGCTGATCATTGAGGACTGATTGTACTTTTTATTTGTATCTTATATTTCAGTTATGTAATCCCATTTTGTAATGTAATCCTATTATAGAATGTATAATGTAATCCAATATAATCCTATTATATAGTTCTAATATATAGTTCTATTATAATCCTATTATATAGCCCTAATATAGTCCTATTATATCTTATATAGTCCAGTATAGTTGTATTATATAGCCCTAATATAGCTATCACTGGCGGTTATCTCGTGGACCGCCAGTGATAGTCCACTACCATTGGCGGGTATAGGCTGAGCCGCCAGTGATAGTCTACTACCACTGGCGGGTATAAATTCAGCCGCCAGTGATGGTCTACTACCACTGGCAGAATGTATAATTCTATGTATATAGTCCTATTATCCTATTATAATCCTATTTTATAGTCCTATTATCCTATTATAATCCTATTTTATAGCTTTATTATAATCCTAATTTATAGCCCAAATATATTCCTATTATAATCCTATATAGTCCTGTATAGTTCTATTATATAGCCCTAATATAGATAACACTGGCGGTTATCTCTTGAGCCGCCAGTGATGGTTACCTCTATTGGCGGTTATATCTTGAGCCGCCAGTGGTGGTCTACTACCACTGGCGGTTATATCTTGAGTCGCCAGGGGTGGTCTACTACCACTGGCGGTTATATCATGAGCCGCCAGTGGTAGATACCACTATATATATACTCTGGCCGCCCTAGCCGCGCGATACCCCCAAATTTTCACAAGTCCTGCGCACAAGACTCGTTCTTGAGCCCTAGCCGCCGCGTCCTCGTCGCGTCCTCCCTCGTCGCCGCCCTCGTCGTCACCGCCGTCGTTGTCTGCTGGCGGATGGCATCTCGCCGCCGCCCTCGTAAATGCCGCCACGCCGTTGTCCGCCAGACTCGGCGCCACGCCGCCACTGCCGCCTCAAGGTCAGCAGTTGTGTTGATAGAAACATGTTCATAACAGTTGTGCTCGTGTTTATATCAGATGCTTCGCTAGATCATTAATTTGTCTCTTTTTAAAGGCCTTTTATGCTTATATCGAAATAGTATATAAGAGGTCAAATCGAGCAAATATGGAAAAGAACTGTGGATTAAAATCAGTCCCTTGACACAAGTTTAGGATTAGACGTATACTCTTTCTGGAAAATAATTTCAGTATAGGACAGGATAATTTTCACCTCCGATTTAGTCACCAGCCTTCTTGATCCGCCCGCAGCCCCTCTCACCGCCAGTCGTCGCCTACCATTGTCTACTTCACTTCCGTACGTCGACGAACATGCGGCCTGAAAGTTTAGGGCTAAATACCATCCACTACTAAAATAATATCCATAACCTAAGCATCCCCAAAATTGTAGCTGTATTCTCGATGCCTCCTAGTCCTAGCATGACCTAGCTAACCAAAAGAATTTCATCCGTTTCCCTCTTCCATACAAAGGCATGTCATCCAAGCAAGCGGGCTAGCTGCTTGTTGTGTTAGCTGGCAAGAGCTTGGAGGCATGCATGAATTTTGGAGGAGGACAAGACGACAAAACGCAAGCGCGCACCGGCTCTACATATATATGGGGATGCATGTTTCTTGTAGCTAGATTGCTATTGAGCAAGCATGCAACCTCTTATCTTTACTACTACTTAGTTAAAAAGTCTGTTATTACTGATGAGTGGTGGTCTCATGACCTCCCTTTTTACATATTTGCCTCCTCAGGTTTTTGGTTTTGCCCCACTTGCAAAGGGTGATGATATGTGGAGATCAACTTTGGATTTAAGTCCATAGAAAAAGAACATTTCTGTTATATATCACAACATTGTATATACTGAAAATAACTTTTTTATAGAGACAAAAGTACATAGGTCCATTTTTGGACAAGAAAATTTTTAATTCGATCATGTGAAAATAGAACTATTTACCATAAAATTTATGCATTACAGTTTACAAAAAGGGACTTAAAAGCATTTCAAACTCTAGCTTAAGTAGGCTATAGTGTCGAGCACATAAACACATGGATAGCTCAAGTAGTTCAGCCAATAAAATGTCTGCTATAGCCATTTACTTAAAAACTCGCAACACATCAGAAGTAGCATTAACACAGATCCGATCCACATCCACCCACATTATGCTGCAGATAACTCCATGTGCTTGGTTCTTTCATCCATTTTTCCTCCCTAAGAAGTAAAAACCTGGTGTGAACATTGACTGGAAATTACCTGGTGTTCTCTTGTATGTAGAATGGACCCTGAGGCCACCCCTCAAGTAGGGGCCGAGCCCAAGGCCACCCCAGCTATGAAGAGAAGGGTTAGCAGAGGGCCAAACAAGCTCAAGACCGATGTCGTTCATACCATCACAGAGGTTTGGACAGGAGGTATACTGGTCCTTCCCACGAAAGCTGCATCAGCGTATCGAACAATGTGCGGGGTGGTGGCTAGGGCACGAGTCCCATGCACCACCAACACCTGGAAGGACCTCACCGCTCAAGAAAGGGACCAACTATGGGAGGAGCTCAAACGGTCATTTCAATTTCCTGAAGACTCTCTTCCTGAGGTGCGAAGAACACCACAAGCGCATGGGGATCGCCTGGAAGAACTGGAAGGTGGATCTTGTCAAGGATTTCGTCAATGAGGAAAAGACCCCGTTTCAGAAGTGCCCTTTCATTACGAATGAGGTGTGGGAGGTGTTCAAGAGGATGAAGACAATGAAGGAGTTCAAGGAGTCCTCCATTAAACACAAGGCCATTCAGGCCAAGAACACCCACCCACAGACTCGGCACCGCTGGATATGCGGCAAAAGAACGCGAGTGGGAGCTGGCCGACTACGCCAGTGAGCAATCTGAAGCCGCCACAAGGCTCAGTAACACGCGTGCTGACCGCTGGATCAGGGCTAGGGTCAAAGTCACACCGACGGGGCCAGTTTTCTCCATGCCCGAGACTGCTGAGGTGGTTCAAAAGCTGGTAAGTGCACAATGACCCTTACAATGTTTACTTTTGTAACACCCCAATTTCAATTTCTCCACGTATTGCAGACATGATGACACGCAAAGCATCGCAAGGCTCCTTTGTCGAAAACAGGAGCGAGACATCCTAACTGAGGCCCTAGGAAACAAGGAGCACCCAGGCCGTACGCGGGGCATCGGGGTCTACGTTACCTGGAAGGATGGGTTCCCCAATGACTATCTCTACTACAAGAAAAAGAAATGTGTACATAACTTAGAGGATGAAATTCAAAATAGGGTTCGCGCAGAAGCTGAGAAGATACGAGCAGAATGGGAGCCTCGGGTACAACAGTTGGAGGAACTCATAAGGAACAGACCCGAAGCCAACCCTAATACACAAGCTGTTGGTTGCACCCCTCCATTTAAAAGCAGCTGCGCTTCCGCACCTTCGCCCGATAAGGCTGGCCCAACGAAATACCCGGTGGACGACATAAAGGAGATTACCCATTGCTTGCTCCAAGTTTCGTATAGCGCCGGTGTTTCACTCGAGGTGGCCCGCGGTGTGGTGTACCCCTGCATTTCGGGGATGAAGGTTCATGGTGCGGACTTGGCGGCGGGCTACGCGAAGGTCCAGGTAGACGCTGTTATGGACAACACCGTAGCGAAGATCCCACTTGTGAATCCCCCCAATGATGAAATCATAACAGTTGGGGATGCTGTCCATAGTTTCATCCAGTGGCCCAAGAAGGATATTACTCTTCTAGCAAATCTTGAAGAAATCGAGGCCGGCGGCGTTGGACCCATAGATCCGATCCGTAACGATGAAGAGGAGAGAGCGAAGAAAGCCTTGTCTGCGGCAGCCCCTCAATCTTTGAAGACAAGCTCACAGAGCAATAAGCGTGTTGCGTCCTCACCACCAGTGCGCTACTGCCCCCCAGAGAAGGGGAAACGAATCATCCGTCAATCTTCAGCGCCTAAGAGGAAGATTCACTGGGCGCAGAAAGGGAAAAAATTTCAGATAGGAGAACCACTGCATAGCCTTGCTGCATTAAATGACATGGGTACGGCCTGCCAGATCCTACATGATTATTACCTCAGGAACTCACGCCTTCCTGTGAAGGAACGATCATCAGCATCGTGGGTAAGGTGAAGGGCAAGTATTTCCTGGACGATAACGATAGTTATCTTACCATAACCTTCGAGGACCTGTGGTATATGTTTCAATTGCAGGAGTTGGACGCCTCTCTCATCCGCTGCTTTGCAGTGTAAGTGTATACAAGTCTTGCGCATTGTCAGTGTATATATCTTATCCACTTATACACTGATCACATATATCTTACTTTTCAGCCAAATATACCTAGTTGCCAAACGATGTCAAGTCTAGGCCGGTTTTCTTGACCCTGGCATTGTCACCCAGGACAACATAAAGGCGGATAGAAAGAATATCGGGCAATACCTGAAGAGGGCCCTGACTAGAGGACAGGACAAAGCATACTTCTTGTTGCCCTTCAATAAAAATTTTCATTGGATCTTGCTGCTCATAGAACCTAGCGAAAACAAGGTTGTCTACCTCGACTCGTTGAGAATGAGCCCCACACACGAGTGGGAAGATTTAAAAGGCCTACTCAATGCGGTGTTCAAGAGTTATGTCAAGGGTGGGGCAAGCACAATGATGCGATGGGCATGAAACTTAGGCATATAGAAAAATTTCCAGTAAGTGTCTATTCACACTTTTCTTCATAATAAAATGGAAATTTTTTTACTGCCTGCCTGTCCCACTGATTATTGTGCCTTGTCATCTTTATATTTCCTTCTGTAGTGCCACCAGCAGTCCGGAGGCCATGCTTGCGGCTTCTACATTGCGCGACATATGCAAATCATTCTAGGGTTACGACAAAATGAAGATATGAACATTGGATATACAAATATCGATTTCAATACTCTTGCAGACATTAGAGATAGTTTGGCTACGTTTATTAATACCCAAGTTATTGACCCAAATGGTCGTGTAAACAGTGGACGCCTATAGTTAACTATAACAGACATATTGTATGAAGTACATATTGTTATATTAATATATGATATTTTCCTTTGAATTTGATGTTGTTCTTATTTACATGAAATCTAGATATATATGGATGTATATATATATGGATGAATCTGGATGAGATCTGTTTATTTGATGTATATGTATATGGATGAAACTAGCCACCATTAGAACAATCTGTTTTGTATATATATATATGGATGAAAAACCAAAACCTGGATGTATATGTATATGGATGAAATCTGTTTATTCTGGATGTGTATGTATATGGATGAATTCTGGATGTGTATGTATATGGATGAATTCTGGATGTGTATGTATATGGATGAATTCTGGATGTGTATGGATGAAATATAGGGCAACCTAATAATTTTTTGACCCTGAAAATATATCACTGGCAGTTCATACAACAACCGCCCATGATATGCACCGTCACTGGTGGTTCTGGGTGAAAACCGCCGGTGAATGTCTATATACCCCCAGCGGTTTTATTTAAAACCGCCAGTGGAAATCTGTTATCACCGGCGGTTCTAAAGACAACCGCCGGTGATATTTTTAATATCGAGAACCGCCAGTGGTAATGCATATCACTGGCGGTTTCACAACCGCTAGTGAAAATCCCTGATTATCACTGTCACATTGTCATATAATCACTGTCGGTTTGAAAATCACCAGTGATGTGAGTTCAGAACCGCCAGTGATGACGTATTCTGCACTAGTGTTTGATATAATATTATTTTGTATAAACTGAAATATATAACAAGAAAGTTTTAACGGTCAAAGTATCCTTCAGAGACTTTTTCAAATCAAAATATGCCCTATATAAAAAAACAAAGAGAGTACTATATAACATACCTTAGTATAATAATGATATTACATGGGTATATGTACAAATGTTCTATTACCAGTATTTCAAAATATACAATATAATAGGTTGGCACCGACCATGGCTAGTTGGTAGAGAGGTAGCATCATTGTTCACTCACCCACTTTTCACATCCTGGGATTCACTCGGGTTCCAAACTTCCGAGTCCTTAAGTGAATGGCAGAGTTATAAAGGTAGTAATAGCGAGAGGCCTGATTACTAACGAAGCTAGTGACTTGTGTGATACCGCATCAGTTCTTGTGTGTTTCACTTTCACCACTTATTTTATGTTTTTACTACGCTTGAGAGCTGGGACACGAGCTGTCAGTGGATCGCGATGGTCTCAGCAGCTAGCTGTTGACGACGCGGCAGTTGGCCCTGATCTGGCCGGCGGTGCCGGTGAGCGGGTTGATGTTGCCCATCTTTACCATTGCCGTCGCGAAGTCGCTCCTGAAGAGCGCGGCGTTGGCGCTGTACTGCTGCACTAGCGAGTCCTGCGACCCGCCGTTGAAGAGCTCCTGGTCGGAGTGGAAGAGGCCGCGCTGCGTCAGCAGGTTCTGGTAGTAGGCGGCGTCGAAGAACGCCGGCGACTGCACGTCGATGGGCGCCAGCGTGGAGTCTCCGCCGGACTGCGGGCACGTCTGCTGCCGGAGCGCGGCGAAGGACGCGTTGATGTTGGCGTCGTTGTAGATGCGGTTGCGGAAGGTGACGCACCGCGCGAGCCCGATTGTGTGCCCGCCGGAGAGCGCCGTCATGTCGGTGGCCGAGAGATCCTTCTTCGCGAACATGGAGATGAGCGTCGCGAGGCTGGAGCTCGGCCCTGGGAGGTCGCTGGTCTGCCCCGGGAACCCTGCCAGTGAGTCGCGCCGGCCGAGCGGCACGTTCCAGCTCGGCCCGCCGAGCTGCAAAGCAGCCATGAATTGAAGTGATCCCCAAACGCATTTAGACTAAGAGCTTCACTGTTTGTACAAAATTGCACGGTACATACAAGAACCGTCCCGTCGCGCGCGGCGAGCGCGGTGATGTCGGCGCAGGAGACGACGCCGGGGCACGCCGCCTCGACGTTCTTCTTGATGGTGTCGATGACGTCATAGCCGCGGACGGAGTTGGCGTTCGGACCGGCGGACTTCTCACCGCCGGCGTCGAGGAGAATGGAAGCGTCACAGCCCTGCCATCATATAAGCATGTCACGACTCCATCAGACGTCCATCAACTACGATCACCGGAGACACCCATGATCGACTCATTAGCAATATAACGTTTAGGTTACATATATAGTTTAGCTTTTCTTTAAGCAAGGGTAACATACGGATATGCTGATTTGTTAATATTAAGTTCGAGAGTTCTGAGAAGCGGCTTCAAGAAGCCAGCACACTTAGTCCGACTTGTTTTAAAATTGCTCGTTAGCAGTTTCGAGTTCCTCGACAAACAGCCGGGTCTGAGTAACCGAAGGGTTTGTCTTTTAAAAATGGCCGAGCTTATGATCTTAAGGTTGTAAGAGTTTAGTGACTCGATTACTTGGACAAAGCAGTCGTGGAAGAAGAGCCTGAGGAGGGACGCGCCGATCCGGCGCTCGTTGGTGACGGCCTGGATCATCGCCGTGCGCACGATGGTCTGCAGGCCGGGGCAGCTGGAGGCGTAGAACGTCGTGGAGAGCTGCGCGTGGGCGGCGCCGGAGAGGAGGGAGATGGCGAGCAAGCACTGCGTCAGGGTGGGAGCAGCCATGGCAAGCAACAGCAGTGCAGTTCCAGCTGGTCTAGATGGAGAGCAAATGATGCAACACATGGCCCTATTTATAGTGCTTCCGGGCAGAGCTGCATGCATGGCAATATTGGCAATCTGCGGCCTGCGTTGTAGTCAAAAACGGCTGCCGGAAAATGTCCAAAAAGATTTGAAATATCAGGGCAGATTGGGCAGTTGTTACATCATATTGTGCTTCTGAAGGGAGGGAAGGAATGTGGTTGATGGGTACAGTGAGAATGTTTTATTTCTTTGGAATGTTTTTGTAACATTCGGTTGATTTTCTCAGAACAATGACTACACTAATTTTACTGTTGAATCTGGAATGAACCATCATCTAGAAAAACATATGTGCGTACGCGTGTGCGAGAGAGGGAGAGGGACAGGGAAATGAGCGAAGGGCGGTGCCGAGGCAACTTCGCAAGATGCACCCACCCACGATCCAAAATTGGAGTCGGCTCCATTGGACATAACATAACGTTGCTCGATGGTAAGTAGGGAAGGTGTAGGCGCGGTTAACGATTTTATTTCCTGGATAACAGAGACCCTTTGAAAATCTGAGAGGCAGAATAATATGGACAATTAAGGTGCTGTATGGTTTAAGAGCCACATCTTATTCTATACACAATGACTTTTTTTTAGAAAGGAATTACATACTCAAAGAAACAATACAACCTATTTATACGTGGGCCTCTGAAATGACAAGAAGTCCATCAAGGACCACACTGAAAATACAAAGCTCGACGTCCACTCCACCGGCCTCTAGCGAGGGAGGAGCATTGGAAGCCATCTGCCACTGTCGCCGACATCGACCTCGTTGCCTTGATCCATCTTGGGTTAGAATCGGGAGCTGCACGGTAAGCCCTACTCCTCGACCACGCTAGGGAGGTTGTCTTGGGCTATGGATCAGGGGCAGCTTCGCCGAGACAATCAACGAAGGAGCCACAGTCCCTCTTATAAAAAGGAGCCACAGAGGCACCGCTATCACCAAGGAGGTCGAGGGCGATGAAATGGAGGCCAATACTGCCACCACCACCGCTTGGACCAACGACACGGATTAGAGCTAATGTTAGGGAACCCTGATTCCTTTCCCAACAAAATGTCTATCCCGTGCTGCCGACTCGCCACTGGCACCCATGGAGAGGAAGTCGAACCTCTGACAAACACCTCGGACAGACACGCTACTGCATGCCACCGAGGTGATCTGCAAAATAGCCATCATCGCGAGGCTATAGGCAAGGCATGGGGCATGCTGGAGCCGATTGCATGGTCATGCTTCCTTTAGTCATGACCTCCACTGCTCGCATTGCCGCCAATAGAGAATTCACCTCTAGAGTCCAAAAGCATCGCCGGAATGAAGAAGCCACCGACGACAAAACCCTAGCTACTAATCCTACACTAAACACAGAAAGACCTACACCTAACCTAACCCTACTAGAGCTGCCCCCTACCCTACATATCCCGCTTACCACCTCCACCACTGGCACCCTGGGGATGTGATCAGGGCTGGTGAAGGGGAGGGAGGGAGGAGGAAAGGATATGGATCCCCTCTTTCTCGCCTCCAGTGAGGTCGTGGGAGAGGGAAGGGCCAACGGCTCTAGGGTTTTTTTGGGGGGAGGAAGAGGTGTCGAGAGGGAACGATCACACAGGGGAAAGTGCGAGTATTTTTTAGGGAGAATGAAACAATTCTTTATTTGCACTATATGTTAGATGATATGGTGATGAACTAGCTCGTTCCATTCCAAAAACCAAACAAGTAAAATTACCATTCTATTTCTCAAACCAAACATATTCTAAGTTAATTTAGAGGATGGCAGGGCGGGTAGAAACTAGTAATCTTAGGAGCCCATCATAATTTAGGTATCCACGAGTAATTTTTGCTCCCATGAACATCCGACACAGGGGATTTTCTGTAAAACGTTGGCGAGTATCTATATGCCATTAAAACCTAAGTGTTTACGTTGAGAAAGATAATTAATAATAAATAAGACTAAACTAGTCGCATACCACAGCTACAACCTAAAAACAGCACATAGGATGTACCCTATTTTTATACCCCGTTGTCACTGTCAATGTACCATTGATAAAGGTTTCGAACCAACACTAATTAGGGTTTTTTTTCCTAGGAGCTAGTGAACTATTCTAAAGAAACATATGTGATAATATATTAAACTTAAAAAGTTTTTTTATGTAGTAAAATCTGAAGTTTAGACATGTAGATTATCAATCTATTCTGCTACATACAGTATTGGTCCAGCCTGCACCCCCCAACACACACACACAAAAAGAGAGAATTGAATGGCCATAGTAAAAATTCCTATAGAAGTATTTGATACATATGATTGTTTCAAAGGAATTTCAAGTGAATACAAAATTTTCCTTCAAATTTTGGACGAATTCTATCATGAGGTCTAACTTTATGTTATATTTCTTAGAATTCCAATGCAAGCTTATCTTTTCCTCTCTCTCCGTGGCATCCAAATCCTTCGTTTTTCATATTTCTGTGCTTCTAGAATACTGTTAATCAGAGGCCCTTGCCAAGAAATTTCTAAGGGCAAAATTTGAATTTTATCAGTTGATTGTAGATGTCTAGCGAAAAAAGGTAGCTTATATATCCCTTGACTGCAAATTTGCGAATTTTCAGTAAAATTGGCCATAGAGAAAAAAAAAATCTCACTTGCATGCTGATGGCTTATGAATCAGGAAAAAGTATTGTTTTATTGATCAACAACTTTGGCCCTTGATCCATTTTGATCCCAAAAATCAAAACCAGGTAAATTCGGTCCTCGAAATTTTAAAACCAGGCACAAATGGTCCCTTAACTTGTCAAAGGCTGGTTTTAGATGGTTTCACTGATGTGGCAGTCCATGTGGCCGTTGGTGACATGGCATGTGACTTGATGCTTGCGTCACAGGGAAGAGCGAGGATCCACTTGTCTCTCTCTCTCTCTCTCTCTCTCTCTCTCACTCCACTCTCTCGCCCAGTCTCGTCTTGTTCGACCATCACTCTTCTTTCTCCCTTCTCTCCGGTGAAGAGTCCACTTGTAAGTGGGGACATCGGAGCGCTAGCAGCAACTCAAACTAGATCTCCTAGCAATTGCGAACCCGATAGATGACATGGCTTGGCCAATGGCAGGTGGCGGCTGCATTGGCATCAACGTAGGATGATGCGGTCGAGTGGTCCGACAACGACTAGTGGTGCTAGCTAGGGGCGGGAGTACTATGGTGGTGTGGGGAATCTCGGGATGACCTCGACTAGTGTCAGTGCATAATGAGGAGGCTTGGCCAAAGTAATCTGCCACAAGGAGAAAAGGAGCTCGACAACTGCGTGGGACATCATAACAGAGAGCTCACCAGGATGCACAAATTTGATAGTGAGATTGGTGCATGTATCCTCATTGGCCGCATCCTTTCCTATGGTGGAGATTGACTTCTCCTAGGCTCTAGTGGCGGTTTGTGTAAAATGGTAGCATGGAAGCTCAAAGAAGGCAGCTATGGATATGAGCCCTCTTCTACCCTGCTCAGGAGGAGGCTATTGTGAAGCTAGTGGCATGGTGATGGAACGATGGCCAAGGGCAATGGCAAAGAGGAGTGAGGGGGAGAGAGCAATGGCACATGAAATGAGCCAAAAGGGGAGCGGATAGCCGCTGGGTGAGCTTACTAGAGAGAAGGGAGGAAGAAGAGATATGGACAGTAGAGCGGTGGCTGGGGGAGAGTGGAGGGAAGAGAAGGGAGATAGAGTGACAGGTGTGTCCTCCCTCTACCATGCAAGCGCCAAGTCACATATCATGTGTGCTTCGCTCAACTACATTAGGCATCACATGTACGTACATATCACACAAAACGACCATGTGGATTATTGTTGGGGATCGGTTAACGGCCCATGGGCTGAGGCGAACCCCAGCAGCTCCGTAAATTGGTGAGTACCTTGGATGCGTTTCCTAAGACGGTCCAATCCGGACAGGGTCCTTGCCCGGAGCACTCTCTGCTTGGGGAGAGACTTTGTGCTTCCCGGATAGGGTTGTCCGGCCAGCCATGACATCGGCGTCATGCTTTGGCTCAGTCCGGGCGACATCCCAGTGCCCGGGATGGTCCTGCTTGCCTAGGCACCGGCGTAACTGAGTGGCCCATCATAACGTGCCACGTGGCCACGTTCCCCACGTTGCGGGAGCCGTTGCCCACGATCCATGCTGTTTGTAGGGCGGCCGCGAGTGCGTCGCGCCGTCAGATCTCTCACCCACGGTGAACGCAACCGTTTCCCAGAAGTCCGGAGTCGATGGTTGGGGATAGACCCTATAAATATCTGTTTTTCGATCATTTGAAGGACGCGACGTTACGTTACACTTAGACCCTTTTTGAGCACAACGAGCTAGATCTTCAGCTCATTGTAATCTCACATTCCACAATATACATGCATTGGAGTTGGGTTATTATCCCTCTCGGGAGGCCCGAACCAGTATAAACTCTTGTCTTGTCCATTTTCGGTTCATCCACGCCAAGAAGTCTTTGACATCTCGGAATGTCACACTCCAGCAGAAAGAGGCTTTCTGATTCCTCAATCGAGAAATAAGTTTGATGGGGAATCCGGTTCCCAATCGTCGACAGCTGGCACCTTCCGTGGGGATCGTAAGTCTTCTTTGCTGAAGAATTCCTCTGGGATGTGGAACTTGGGTGATACCTGCGACCTCTGATTCTTCGACGACGTGTACAACAATGACGAGTACTACACCGACGGGGAGGTGGCCTAGATCACCGACACTGACGGACCCACTGAGCGGGAGGAGGAGTTCCCCGCACGTGCTGAGTGATTGCGCTCCCTACCTCCTGGCTGCAGAGGCCAGGACTCGGAGTATGTTTTCGAGCCACTCCTGGATCAGTTCCGAGAAGCTTTGACTAGGATACCCCCATGCTGGATGGGGACGACGGGGTTGACGAACTGTATCGCGGGATTGACATCCCAGACTGCGATATGGTCTCCTTGGGCGAGAGCGCTTCCTATGGCGACACAGTGATGACGCCCTTTGTCCCGATTCCCGCTTGCCAGGTAAACATGGCATACAAGGATAGGGAGGGACCCCCCGACGCGGCAATTGACGGTTGGCGATGTTGTGAATTGGCAGCACGACACTACTTGGATGAGTTGCTGGGCCAGACATTGGTGAAATATGGGACCGAGCAAGACCTTTTACTCGGGACCGATCGCGGACCACTCCGTGGTCACCTGCTCTATCGTATCGCACCTCGGCCCAGCGTCGTGGTCCAACCGTGTCTCCGCCAGACTTCCTCTTCAGGAGCAAGAAGTGCCACCAAGCGCTCACCCCTGTTATCCGAGGGATAAGAGAGAACCCGGGCGGCATAGATTTGGCCGCCATGGGAGTAGCCATGGCAAACAACCTAGAGGACCTTGATTCGGGTCTCGACTTCTTCGATGCGCCTAGGCACAGTTGCGGCCAGGTTGTTTCTCCTTCGCGTGATCGAGCCTTGCCCCGCCGCGGCGAACGAACCACCGGCCGAGACCGTAACCCTCATCACGATCGGGCCTGCAATGCACACCAGAGCGCTTCCTAGGACAGCACAACTTGTTAGGAGTGAGGAGGTCGATCCCGAAGGGAGTACCGGGAGGCCTTTGGCTCTATACGATCGCCGTGACGATCGCGGCACGAGGTCTTTTCACGGCTTGGCCCGCGAGAAGGCGGGGTTGCCCGGAACCCCGCCCGAGCATCATCCTATGGCTGCAGGGCCTTCTCAAACACCCTGCGTGCTGTGGTGTGGCCCACGAAGTTTAAACCTAGTCACATAGAGTGGTTCAACGGGACTCAAAACCCGGAGGAGTTCCTCTCCATGTATGCCACCACCATCCTTACGGCTGGCGGTAGCGAGACCGTTATGGAAAACTACTTGCCTACGGTTCTAGAGGGCCCTGCCCGAACCTGGCTGTTCAATCAACCCAGCGGGTCTATCCATGATTGGGAGCAGCTCTGCGCAGCAACTTCCAAAGCTGTTACACTTGCTCGGGCAGGGAGGAAGAACTCCACCGCCTGATTTAGATGGACAGTGAGTCTCTACGCGCCTTCATGCAGCGGTTCATCAAAGTCCGTAACACCATCCCCAACGTCTCAGACGACGCAGTGCTTCGTGCGTTCAAGCAGGGGGTGTGGGATGTGCAGTTTACCTAAGACCTAGAGATCAATGTGCATCTCACGGCTAACGAGCTCCTGAGGATGGCCGACCGCTACGCCAATGCGGCAGAAGTGGTGGACAGGAAGCAAATGCTCAACGAGGGCAAGGTTCCACCTCAGCCCAGCGTCGAGCCCCGAAGAAGAAAATGAAGTCATCCTAAGAGGACAAGAAGAACAAGAAGAAGAAGAAGTGGGAATCGTCCAATATGATTGCGGCCGTGGAGGGTGAACTTGCACCCAAGCCCGAGCAAAGGAAGCAGTACTCCTCAGGCAGGGGCAAGGGCTGGCCTCCCTAGTGCCGTAATGATGACTAGGGGAAATGCCCAAGAGCGGCAAGTATTGCCCCCTCCACCAGGTTTAAGGGCACGATCTCTGGAATTGCCGTACTTGGATGGCCCGTATGGAGGACTTCTACATTGCCAAGGGCCCGATGCCCACCTTGCCTGAACTGGGAGAGGGCAGTAAAGACAAACGCCCGGCCCGGGTCGACGAACCGAGTTCAGATGGTTTTCTCGAGCCCGAGAATCACATCGCTGTGATCTTCGGCGGCTCCTCCGCCTACACTTCCTGGCGTGACCTATAGCAGGCCGCCGGAAGGTCCACCACATCGATCATGGCAAGCCGTAGCCCAGGAAAATCAAGTGAACCGAGCTGTCCGTCACTTTCTCCAAGGATGACTGTCCCCTTGGAATGGTCAAGCCCAGAGGCTTCCCCTCGTCGTGGCCCTGACCATCGATAACATGAGGATGGGCCACGTCCTCGTCGATGGTGGGAGCACATTAGACTTGATTTCGGTTTTGGTCTTGAACGAGATGCAGATTCCTCTCTCCAAGATCAAGGACATCGCTATGCCCTTCTACGAGATCATCCCGGGTAAATTGATCAGGCCCCTTGGCCGGATCATGCTCCCTACGACCTTCGGGGGGCCAGCCAACTTTAGGACTGAGCTGATCACGTTTGATGTGGTCAACTATACTTTGGCGTACAACGCCATCCTTGGCCACCCAACGTTGGCCAAGTTCATGACAGCTACGCATCATGCCTACCAGTGCCTAAAGATTTTGGCCCCAAAGGGGTGGTCATGGTGAGGGGTAGCCACAAGGTCGCCCTGGACTGTGACGAGCAGGCCCTGGCCATTGTGGGGCAGCTCCCTCAGCGTGGCCCGGACAAGGAGTCGAAGAAGTCTGCTCGGCTCAAGGTTGCCCTCCAGCTCGAAGGAGAGACCAAGGAGGTGCCTCTGTCCACAGAGGAATCCTTCAAGGTTGTTCATTTGGGGGCTTCCCTAGACCTCAAAGAGGAACTCAAGCTCGTTTCCTTCCTGGGGGAAAATGCGGATGCGTTCACGTGGGAACCATCCGACATGCCCGGGGTCTCAAGGGAGGTTATTGAGCACAGCTAGTAGTTCGGCGCTTCTCCGAATTCAAACAAGACATAATCCGGAGCAGCTCGACAAGTTGCTTAAGGCCGGCTTCATTCGTGAGGTCGGCCACACTAAGTGGCTCGCCAACCTAGTTATTATCAAGAAGGGCGGCAAGTGGAGCATGTGTGTCCATCACACTAGCTGAACGGGGCTTGTCTCAAGGATAATTTCCTGCTGCCGCGAATAGACTAGTTGGTTGACGCGACGGTAGAGTCATCTGTCATGAGTTTCCTGGATGCCCACTTCGGTTATCACCAGATAAGTATCTCCTCGAGGATGAGGAGAAAACTGCCTTCATCACTCCGTTCGGTATCTTTTGCTACATGACCATGTCCTTTGTTCTCCAAAACGCTAGGGCTACATTTCAGTGTCTCATGCAAAGGACGTTTCCTGATCAGATCGGGTGCAACTAGGAGGTGTATGTAGATGATATAGTGGTCAAAAGCAGGTACGAGTCGGATCATGTAAGAGATCTCGAGGAAACATTCTGTAACCTCATATAGCATCGGATAAAATTGAACCAGGACAAATGCACGTTCGGTGTCCATTCCGAAAAACTGCTTGGTTACACTATCGGACCACTCGGGATTGGAGCCAACCCAAAAAAATCGAGGCCATTGAAAGCATGAGGCCCTCTTCTAACGTGAGGGTGGTCCAAGCCCTGACTGGACGCATGACGGACCTTAGCCGCTTTATTTCCCGGCTCGAGGAGCCTGGTTTGCCTTTCTTTAAGGTTCTCTGCAAGCATGACGGTTTTGAATGGACCGAAGAAGCTAACAACTCCTTCGAGGAGCTCAATAAATACCTATCCAATCCACCGGTATTGGCTATGCCACAGCCCGAGGAAGCTTTGCTGCTTTACTTAGCGGCTACGCCCAAGCCGTGAGTGCCGTCCTGACCGTGGAAAGGGAAGACGTCCAATGACCGATCTACTACGTGAGCAAGCTGCTCCACGGACCGAAGGAGCGCTATATAAAGGTCCAAAAGCTTCTTTACGCCTTGCTCATGTCCTCCAAGAAGCTCCGACACTATTTTCAAGCGCACTAAGTGCTGGTCCCCACTAGTTTCCCACTGGGGGAGATCCTCAGAAACACTAACGCTAGTGGTTGAATCTCTATGTGGGCGATGGAACCGGCCGAATTTGATATCTAGTTCTCTGCCCGCATGGCGGTCAAGTCCCAAGTCCTTACCGATTTCTTGGTCTAATGGACTTGCCCGAAGCCACCCTCAGCGGGCGCTAGGCAACCTGAGGGCGAGCATTAGACCATGTGCTTTGATGGCTCACGCTCTTTCGAATGCTCGGGGGCTGGAGTTTGTTTCGTTTCCCCCAACGGAGACCAACTCCAATATATCGTACAATTACACTTCGCGGCAACCAACAACGCTGCGTGGTATGAAGGCCTGTTGGCTAGGCTCTAGGCATGCAAATTGCTTAGGGTCCAATGGCTAACGGTGAAAGGGATTTGCTGTTGGTCATCAACTAGGTCAATAAGGAGTTTCAGTGTTCCGAAGACTCAATGGCGCAGTACCTAGTTGAGGTAAGGAAGTTGGAGAAGTACTTTAAAAACTTTGAGGTACTTTACGTGCCTAGGAAGGAAAATTTTCTAGCCGATCAACTATCCAAGTATGGATCCTCATAAGAATCCGCTTCGGTAGGTGTGCTCCTCGAGCACTTATATAAGCCCTCTATCACGTCTCCGGACGAGGCAACCGAGACGAGCGGTAACGTCTCACTCCTCGCGCAGGGTGTGGATTAGACAACGCCATTTTTCCTGTACCTAGCACATGGGACACTGCCTGAGGACAAAGCTAAGCGTTCCCGGATCGTAAGGCGAGCCTCCCCATACAGGCTGGTGGAGGGGTCCTTTACTGTAGAGGCGCACTTAGGATCCATTTCAAGTGCATTTCCCAAGAGGAAGGAGTCTACGTCTTGAAGGACATACACGAAGGTGTCTACGGCGCGCACTCTTCATTCAGAACCTTGGTCGACAAAGCTTTCTGCATAGGCTATTATTGGCCCACGACATTAGTTGATGCCTGGAGCATCGTGATGTTGTGCAAAGCATGCCAATTCCATGCCTAGAAGACGCACTTGCCCTCCCAAGCGCTACAGACGATTCCTCTTGCTTGGCCGTTCTCGACTTGTAGGATCAACATCCTCGGTCCGTTTCCCCGAGGGCGAAAGTGTTGTAAATACCTGATCATCGCCATCGACACATTCACCAAGTGAATCAAAGCCAAGTCGGTGTTGGCCATCACGGCACAAGCGGCCAGGCATTTCTTCCGCAATAACATGGTCAGAAGGTTCAGGATTCCCCACCGCCTGATCACGAACAACGGGACTCAATTCACCAGTGAACTGTTCTAAGAATATTGCGAAGACGTTGTTACTATGGTTTGCTTTGTGTCTGTGGCCCACCCGTAGAGCAATGGGGCTGCTGAGCGTGCTAACGGGCAGATTGTCCTAGACATCAAGAAGCGGGTGTTTGATCAGTTGAACAACCTCGGCCGGATATGAGTGGACGAGCTCCCTTTCGTCCTTTGGTCGGTTTACACCTTGTCTAGCCGAGCCACAGGGGAAACCCCTTTTCAGCTCACGTACGGTGCAGAGGCCATTTTGCCCGCTGAAATAAGGCTGGGCTCTCCATGCATCAATTCGGTTGACCAAGTTGACCAGGAGTCTGAATGGCTTCTCGACCTCGACCTCCTAGAAGGCTACCGCGAGCAGGCCCAAATTCGCTCGGCATCCTACCTGCAGGCTCTGCGCAAGTATGCAGTTAGGTTGATGCGACCAAGGACCTTGCAAGGTGGTGATCTCGTCCTACGTCGCGTTTAGAACTTGTCTAAGGCTAACAAGCTCACCCCTCGTTGGGAGGGTCCATAGTGGTCGTCTCGACATCACACCCGAGGGCTATTCACCTTGCTATGGAGGACGGGGAGTTCTTACTAGCACGTGGAACATCAACTAGCTTCACAAGTTTTACGCATAGTTTTTCTTTCGTTCTTTCTTTCGCATTTGTATTTTCTAAAACACTGACTCGGGCTACGTTGTAAGTACAACCAAGGCTAGTGAATGTTGTCTGGGCCTTCCACACCCGTTTCTCACAAAACCTTTGCATTCGGTTATACTTTCTGTTGCCAGGGTATTCGCTCTTTTGTTAGTACTCACCCGGCGCACGATGAACTTTGCATGCCTAGCACTTGCGCTGTGTAGCTACGACACCCGCCCCTTGAGAGCCTCGCATCCATAAGCCGATCCTCATCGCACGGGTGCCTCTCTTGGTCGGTTCAAGGGTTCGGTCTATGCTACATCTGCAACACAATACGGGCGGTCCGCATAGTTCCCATCGCGCGTCTACTCCTTTTCTGTGCTCATGCCCGGGCTCGCAACTCAGTTCCTAGGCACGAACACAGTAGGGGCTGGGATAGGGAACACTCTATCATGTTTTCTAAAATGCAAGTTCTCGTTATCTTTCTCGTTATTTCGTATGTTTTATTATGCCTTGTGTGTTCTGTTTTTGCAGGAATGAATGCAAGGTACCCAAAGAAATATTATTTTTATTATACTTTGAATAATGTACAAGGCAGGGGAGGTTTCATGCGGCCCTATTCTATTGGTTTTTGAAGGCTGAGAGCTTTTCCCTCAGCTTATTGCGCTCGTCTTCAAGCTCTAGGACCTTCCTTTGGGCAACCCGGCCCTTGGCGGCGTCCTCGCGCAACAGCTTCACTTCCTTCTATTGCTCCTTTTGGCGCTCGATCAGTGATGCAACCTTGGCCTTGAAGGTTTCCGCCTCCGCCATCTTGGCCTCCATCTATGTGACCTTGGCCTCCAGCTCGACGACTTTGGCCTTTCAGACCTCCGCCTCGCCGTGTGCTTCGTCTAGCGCGAGCGACCTCTCCTCAACCGACTCTGTGGCTGCCTTGAGCCGGGCATTCAGCACATCCTGCGCAGCCTCAGCACCGGGCATCCAGGCCCGCAAGTCTTCCAACTCCACTTCCTTCGATACCTCCCACCGGAGGAACTGGGACTCAAAGGCCATCATCTTCGTGATGTCCTCCACGGTGTCCTTGACCAGCTACAGTACACAAGGTAAGCCGTTAGATGGGGTTCATTTTAAAGTAAGACATCACGTTGCAGGTCACGATCATACCTTGGCCACGGGTAGTGCCATGCGCTTCCTGAAGTTGTGCATGCCGTTTCCTTCAAGGATCGCGTACGACTTCAGGAGTTTCGCCTCGTCTCCATCTCGTAGTTCGTATAACTCCTTCATGACCACAAAGGTTGGGTCGGGCGTGCTCGGAGACAGATTCCCCAGCATGTTCTCCTCCGGGAGGGTGGCACCGGATAGGCCTTGCACTAGCGGAGGATCGTCTGAGGGTCGGTCCTCCTTGTCTCCCTCCGCCTCGTTCGGGAGTGCCTCTTCCTCTTAGGGCTCCGCCACATTGCCCGGGGCGATGGCTCCTTCCCGGGCACCTTCTTCTTCACCCTCTCGTGACGCTGCAGCATTGCCAGGGGAAGCGGGTTCCTTCCAGGCATCGTCGTCGCCCGAGGGCAAGAGGTCCCACTCGGCTAGGACCTGGTCGACCATCTTCCTCACGAGTTTTGCACTGACACGCTCGAGGAAGTTGTTAATCTCTTCCTGTAACCGACGCTCTTGCTCTAGAGGGGGAAGGGGTTAGCATGTTAAAATCATCTCGTGAGACAGTGGCCTCAAGCACGTACCTTCGTCTAAGGCATCGTCTACGTCGCCTTGGCCATCCTCCGCGGTGGTCTTGGTTAGGGCTGTGTAGCCGGCGGCCACCTCATCGGCGCGCTGGGCCGTCGCCTCTGAAGCCTTCGCCTTCTCCGGGTCGATGTCGTCTAGGTCAACTTCTTGGAGCGTGGCCGATGCTTGGGGCTGCTTCTCTACAGCCTTGAACTTCTTGGGCGGCGGTGGGTTGGCGTCATCGCCGTCGTCCTGATCGCCTGGGCCCGTCCCGGGCGATGTGACTATCCCGGCGCCGCATGGTGTGCCAGACAGGGAATAACTCAGCTGTTGGAGCATCTTGGCGTTCAACCGCTCTAGCTTGAGCTCCTCCTTCAACCTTGCATTCTGCTCCCGCAGCAGATGCAGGAGTTCTTCCTCCCGAGCTCGATCCACCAGCTGGTAAAGAAGAGCCACTTGTTTAGGGTTGGAGCGCCTAAAATCTCTCCACTAGAGCTTCACGTCACTCACCTTGACGCGGTCTTGGTACTCCAGGTGCTGCTTCTCTGGATGGGCCCGAGTTGGGTCCGATGCCGCGCTGCGTCGGCCATGCTGCGCTTCCTGGCCCGCTGCGGGAACCACTGCCCAGCTGACTCGGCACCAACGGTCGGGAAGGTAGTGTGCCTCCGGTGGGCGATCTTCTTCACGGTCCCCTTGGTGCCTTTCTCCTTCCTGACCATGGTAGGCGCATCTAGTTCTTCCATCTTGGCTTCGATGTCATTGTTTTCCTGCCTGGCCAAAAAATAAAAGACAATGTTAGTAACATATATTTTGCCTGGTCTTGCCTAAGTCCAGGATAGGGGTGACTTATGTTCCGGGGGTACTCCATCATTTCCCGGGCTTTGTCCTCCTTGGAGTCCTTGCTCCGAGGCATTCCGAACAGTTCGGAGACACGTCCCTGGATCCACCCGTTTGAGGGCGCTGCAAGGAAAAACAAAGAAACATGAACCAAGCAAGAAAGGATGCAACCTGGGGCTAAAGAGTTGTTAGTTCCTGTCACTTATCCGCAACGTCGTCGTGGGTGAAGTCCTGCCACCTGTCAATTTCGTAGAACGGGTGGTCCCTCCATCGCAGGAGGCTGATCTGGTGCGCGATGTAGTCTCGCACGACCTTCTTCCCAGTCAGCCCGAGCTCCACTAGTGCCGTGATCTTGCTGATAAGGACACTCTCCTCTGGCTGGACCTCAGGACGTGGCGTTGCCCTCCCATTCTCCGAAATGGTGCCCAGGAAGGCAAGGGAGCTCTCCTCTAGGCCCTTCCAGGCATAGAACCACTGGCTCGACCACCCCACGATGGAGTCTTTCAAGTGAAACTGGGTAGGCTAGTAGGACGTTGGTGCGCAGGTGGAAGTATGTGCACCCTACGGGCTGATCCGAGTGGCAGAACATCTCGTAGAACTGCAGTAGTATGCTCCCTATTAGCAGCGAGCCCCGGAAACCCTCGCACAAATGTGAGAAGATGGACATGATAAGGAAGAAATTTGTGTGGAGATTGATTACCTCCACCTTGCACTGCGCCAGCAACAGTGCAACAAAATCGCTCTCCGGTGCCCACAGCCCGTTGATGGCGTAGAGTTCGCATGGCATGAACTCTCTGTCGCGGGGCTGCAGATATAGGTCGTCCCTAGGGAAGCGCCAACTCCCGGTGTCGAGGTGGCCTACCTTCTCCAGTTCCCGCAGCCGTGCCAGCTTGATTTGGGTCTTCCTCAGGATCGCTATGAGTTTTGGTGGAGAATGGGGAAGCCGATCGAGGGCTAGGGCTTACCGGCGGAGATGCGGCGGGAAGGGGAACAAGGAAGTACAAAGGGCAGGAGATGACGGACTTTGGCGCTAGAGTGTGAAAGTGACGGGTCCGTACCTCCCTATGGCTATTTATAAGCGTAGAGCAGTAGAGAGAAGTAAGGGATGCGTCCCTTCGACACGAAATGGCTGAAAACCGCCGCGTGCTGCGCGACGGTTCGGCCTCCGGCAATCGCCGTGACGGTTCAAGTTCCGAAAACCGCCCTCATTGCGACGTTCCACATCCAACGGCTCTTAAAACCTGATTTATGGCTGTTAGTGGGAACCGCCGTTAGCGTCTGCTGCCCAGCGCACGATGATAACATTACCAGCTGGTTTGTTGCCCGGTCTGGGGACAATCGCTGCCCAGCCCTGGCATGACGTGCTTGGTGGAGTGAAAATTGCCCAGCTCTCGCCTGTGGCGTCTCAGATGTGTCTGTAGAACTATGTGGCCAGAACCAATTCCCCTCTTTTTGGTGAGAAAGCCTCAAGAGGGAGGCCCTGCCAAGTAGTTTTCCATTTGAGCCTGGAGGGCTAGCTGTCGGGGATTGGTTAACGGCCCATGGGTCAAGACGAACCCTAGCAGCTCCGTAAATTGGTGAATACCTGGATGCGTTTCCCAAGACAGCCCAATCCGGCAGGGTCCTTGCCCAGAGCACTCTCTACTCGGGGAGAGACTTTGTACTACTAGGACGGGGTTGTCCGGCCAGCCATGACGTCGGCGTCATGCTTTGGCTCAGTCTGGGCAACATCCCAGAGCCCGGGGCGATCCTGCTTGCTCGGGCATCAGCGTAACTGAGTGGCCCTTCATAACGTGTCACGTGGCTATGTTCCCCATGTTGCGGGAGCCATTGTTGACGATCCATGGGGCCGCGACACATGCGTCGCGCCATTAGATCTCTCTCCCACAGTGTGTGCAACCGTTTCCCAGAAGTTCGAAGTCGACAGTTAGGGATAGGCCCTATAAATATCTGTTTTCGGATCATTTGAAGGACGCGATGTTACGTTACATTACATGGTGTTACGTTACACTTAGACCATTCTCTCGCATAACGAGCTAGCTCTTGAGCTCATTGTAGTCTCGCATTCCACAATATACACGTACCGGAGTAGTGTTATTATCCCTCTTGGGAAGCCCGAACTAGTATAAACTCATGTGTCTTATCCATTTTCGGTTCATCCATGCCAAGAAGTCTTTAACATCTCGTAACGTCACACTCTGTCAGAAAGAGGCTTTCTAATCCCTCAATCGAGAAATAAACTCGACGGAAAATCCGGTTCCTAGTCGTCGACAATTATCATGCCAGTATCAAGAGACCATTTGTGTCTAGTTTTGATACTTTGAGAACCAAGTTTGTCCGTTTTAATTTTCATAAATCAAAAAGGGTCGAAAGCTCGATCCTTGATTTAAGTTAAAAAGGTACCTTTGCTACCAATAATACTCATCACTGCTAATTCAAATGTTCGCGACTGCATTCACTACCCAAGGTTTCATGCTCCAATTATAGCCCGACGCCACTGCGGTACAAGAAAGGTCTATCTTTTTTTTGTCTCTCCTGCTTTTCTTGACTCATCCACGCATTCTCCGACACCGCCAGCTCCAGATGCTATAGTACACAAATGGAACAAGCGTTCATTCGGTCTGCCATATGCTACAGTAGTTATGTGCCCAATTTACTTACCGGCTAGCTATAGTAGATTACTGTACCATTGGATGAAATATATATGATCATTATTAGCCTTGGCCTATATAGACTAGATCAAACAGCCCAAAATAGTTACGTACTGCATCTCTAAAACATTTGTTCTCCGAGGATACATCATGGTGCCGATAGCCAGTACACCTAAAGTGAAGTGACAGTGACACGTAATGTGAGACCCCATTTTTCAGGGACCTCCGTACGTCTGCGCTAGCCCAGAATCTGTCTTGCTAGCGCGGTACCATTTACAGAATACTAGAACCATCTCATACAAACACGGATTTTATACAACCATCAAGTTTCAAATACATAGTGGCTCGAGTTTTTAGGGTCGATCTGGCCAAATATTACAATACCAAACTAGAGCTCTTTAATCAGAGTTTGGAAAATGCGGAAACGAAGATAAGTTTGGGTTCCAAGGGCTATGCCATCCACCCTGACAGGCAAGCGACTAGAGTCCCGCCTAACACCCTGCCTACGCATCAGCTCCACAAGCTTCCTCGTCCTCATAGCAGTCGTAGAGATCATCACCTTCTCCATCTTGACCTAAAAGAGTGAGTGAGTGCGAGGGTGAGCGTGCAATCCAACCGCGCTCGCGAGCCAATACCCAACCTAATGCAGTATAATGGTACAGGCTATTTGGTGTAGGTTGAGTTGATTTTATTTGCTTAAAGCCAGAGTTGCAATAATCTATAATAAAAACTTATGACTTAGCCATTTACCAAATAAAAGACGTACTGGGCTATATATGCCAACAATATTCATGACTGGGGTGTTTATCTCTATTCATGTCACCTAAGACCAAACCAAACGAACCGACACATAGCCTAGATCAAATAAGCTCCGTCACAAACGACACATAGCCAAACGACACATAGCCAGATGACACATAGCCAAATGACACATAGGCAGACAACACATAGCCAAATGACACATAGCCAAACGACACATAGCCAAATGACACATAGCCTATCACTAAGATACCAAACACGTCACCTAAGACCAACCCAGACGACACATAGCCTAGACCAAATCTGCTCCGTCACGTAGACCCCAAAATAATCTATTTAGCAATGCATGGCTCACATCAAGAATCCAATGCCAAAACACACATAGATTATAGTGGGTTTTACGGGACGTCACAGGGACACACATAGACGCACTTAGCCTATCACTGAGACACCAAACCCGATTACCTAGACCAAATCACCTAGATTCTTATGCCACACAAATCTTTATAATCAAGGGGTGAATACAAGTTCGGTGGATTATTCATCCACCCTTCCAGGACATTTTGGGTCCTAAGCAAAATTTGACTAGACCTAAGCACTGTCTAAGCATTCTTTTCCCAAGACTTTAAAGAGTCCAAAATTGTTTATTAATTATTCTAGGGTGATGCCATGGACTTGATATTCAAGAAAATCAAGGTGTGGTAGTAACAATCGTCAAGGAATGAGGCATGTATACAACATGATTAAATAAACAGGGCATAACTACCACATATAGTTCAACATAATAAAATCAACATAATATAAAGCATGCATTTCATAATTTAAATCAACATAGATTTAAGTAAAACTGGGTTAGAAGAATGTTCTAGAGATATTGGCTCGCCTGGGCCAAGTGTGTTGGGGTCCTGATCTTCACACTGTCCTTCCAGGCCTTCCGGATCTATCGTGAATAATCCAAATAGCACAAATATAATTAGAAATATGCTAGAGCATGATGCATGATGTGCAATGATTCTACAAACATTATGGACCTTTTAACGGGATCCATAATCTACTTGTTTTTATTAAGAGAGCCTTTATACAATAATAATTCTAATGCAAAAATAAATATATATGCATGATATAAGATATCTACCCACAATAACTCTAATAATTTGGATAACATTCATAAAAATCAGTATAAACAGTAGGCATGACAGATATATCAAAATATCTTATATGGAAAAAGCTTAATACAAACAATTCTATAATCATATATTGCCTATTCTATTATTTAGAGAAATAATATAAGGGTGCATGAGCAAATAATAATTTTCCTAAGTTACAGACACTATAAAGTGTCTCCAGAAATATTTTCATGATTCTTGGAGGTCATCTAGTATTTTTAATAAAGGGAAAACCTATTTCTGGATTTTCTGCTCAAAGGAAATAGCTAGAAAAGGCTATTAATACTTTACAGAGAATTACATTATTTTAATATGCAAAGTAATATTTTTCCTAGGTCCCAAAAGCATTCTAGTATTTTACCTAATTTTCCCAGGATTTTACAAAGTCACTAACTATTTTTAATAATCTAAAACCATTTTCTGGTATTAAATCAAATGGGAAAACTACTGGAAAAATCTATAAACAGTAGTAGGCCGGCTACTGTACAGCCCAAATGGGGTTCGGCCTGTGCGCGAAGTGGCCCGAGCGCGGGACGGCCCAGGCGCAGCCCAGAGCAAAGGCGTATTTTGGGAGTGCGCCTCCACTAAATATGACAGGTGGGGCTTAAGGGCCCACCGGTCAGCCGCAGCGGAGGCTCTCCCGCAGGTTTAAATTAAACCCGACAAGCGGGTCCCCGATGGTAGCGAGACGGAGCACTGTGTGCTGAATGATGATGTCATCATGACGTCGGCGCGGCTCTTTCCTCCGGCCAGGGCTTCCGGCGAACTTCAGCGAGCATTCGCCGGAGCTACGGGGCACGGGAGACGTGCCTCGTGATCCCTACGGGTTCGCGGGGACACGGGCTAGGATGTCCTCGCGCGGGCTTCGATGGCGGTAAACCGAGGCGGCGGCGCCACGAGCTGGTGCGGCGGGGAGCTGTGGCGAGCAACGGCGCCGGCGTTCCGTGGGGTTTCAAGCTAGGGCAAGATGCTTAAGAGCTTCTAGGGGACAAATAAAGGGTTACCTTGGGCTTGTCCGAGGCCAGGGAGGTCTGGAGGAGGCCGGCGATGAGGAGGCCGTCGGTACCAAAACAGGGGACACGGCGTGGGGAAGCCTCGGGGCGCTTCACGCCGATTCCGTCCAGGGGGAGGTGGAGGATGGTGCTGGGGTTCCGTGGGCCGAAGGAAGTGGTCGGGGACGTTGCTGACGACGCGCAATCGGAAAGGGGGCGGTCGCGGCCGGCGGCGGCAATGGAGCTTGCCCGCGAGCTACAAGCCACGAAAACACGATTAAGGCGGAGGGGAGCAAGAATGGGTGAGGGGGAACTGGTCCAAAGCGACGGCATTGGCCGGAGCTCACCGGGTTGGGCCTGCGGCAGTGGTGGCACTTCGGCGGGGTAGAGCGGAGAAACGAGGGGAAGGGGGGAGCTCAGGCATGGCTTTATAGGCGCGGGGAGGGCAAGGGGAGGACAAGGGAGAGTTAATGCGCGCACGTCGATGACCGAGCTCGCCCAATGGCGGGGGCGGGGCGGCTGCGGGGCTCCTGTGGAGGGAGGTCAGAGCTGACCGGGGCAGCGGTATGGCGCTAGGACGGGCAACGTGGATGGTCGGTGGCCAATGGCGAGGCGGCCGGACGGCGGTGGGGGCGCCGGGTCAGTGAGTAAGCAGAGAACAGAGCACGGCGAGAGAGGACAAAGCGAGGGGAGCCAGGAGGGGAGGGGAGGCTGGGCCTGGTGGGCTTTGGCTATGAGAGGGGAGGGCAAAGGTGGGCCAAGCCCGGGTGGAGCAGGCCGGGAGAGAGGAGAAAATTTGAGCCCAAAATAGAAAAGGAGAGGGGGAGAATAAGAGATTTTTGGCCCAGGGGCAAAATGGCCATTTCACTAGGTCAAAACAAAATTCCAGTATAAAAGGAATTTGGATTTTCAAGGAAATGGATTCAAGGAGGGTTTGAAAATTGGCTTCCCAAGGCTCATAGTGTTGATGAACACTATTCACCAAGCTGAAAATACTATTCATGAAATGATAATACCATTTTCCACCCAATTAGATAGTTATATTCAAAATATAAATACAATCCAAGTAATATATTAGAAATTCAAGTTTTGGGTGAAATTATTTCTTATGATGGGAAAATATGGTTGTACCAAAAATAATATTTACACATATATATATATGTATATTTTGTTTCATGGAGTCAAAATAATATATTTTAGATATAATTCTTCCAAAATATTAAGAGCTTTATTACTATTTTTAAAATTTGCAAAAACTTTACAAACACCCAAAAATAGGATGTTACACGTAAATAACACGCACGCGTGCACCGAGCGAGGGAGCGAGCCGCGCGCGAGGCGGCCCGACGTTATATGAGCGCCGTCTCGTCACGCACGGAGAGCTAGCCCCTGCAGGTTTGCCGGACATGGGGACGACTGACGAGGTGGAGGCGTACAGCGGCGCCGGCGCTGCCGTCCCGGCCGGCGGACGTACGTTGAGCGACCGATCACGACTGAACGGCCGGTGATGGCCCCGTACGTGTGTCTAGCTATTCGATCGACCACTTGACGCAAATGATCCTTTTCTCTGTCACGCGTAGCGCGCCGGCCGACATCTGCGTGAAGGCGAGACGAGAATGTGCGCTCTAGAGCAAACATTCCATTCCATTCGTGGTGGTGTTAGTGTCCAGAGACTAGAGAGACCAGTATTTTGTCCTTCGTACGTAGTAGAGTGTCCTGTTCCTTCAGCTAGGTCTCGCATATGCACGTCACTCATTTAAGTCCGGCTGTCTCCTAGTGTGGACTTCATTCACATATGCCCCCAAGTTTATCCTCGCATGTCTACCTGCAGGCTGCAGCCCATTGACATCTTCGTCCATCTCGTTGCTGGTATATGTGATGTGACATGCGAGCACATCTATACATACGTGGTGTTGGCTATGGCTTCAACACCGGAGTGATATATGTTGGAATTAATGGGCCACTACTACAGAATTGGGCATCACAACCGGTCCATCAGAAGCGGTTTGGTGCGAACCCGTTGTAATCTTCGTCTTAGAACGGTTAAGTAAGCAGCAGGCGGAGAGGGCTTCGAAGCGGTTTGAAACAAGAACCGCGTGTAAAGTCCCATTTCTACAACCGGTTTGTGTCCCAAACCGGTTGTGGGTTTCGAACCGGTTTGAGACACAAACCGGTTGTAAAGGCAAGCTCTAGAAGCGGTTTGTCTCTCAAACCGGTTGTAGAACCCGCCCAATAAGCATTTAAAACATCTTCTTCCTCCCCGAGCGCGAGACCAGGTGAGCGGGAAGTGTTAGCAGGAAGGGGTAGTCTTGTTCAAGGGAGGTCTTGCCCAATTTTTCAATTGAGGTGATTTAGCTGCAAATTAAGTGGTTCAAGGTTAGTAACGTCATGTTAACATCCTTCTCACCTAAGTATTGTTGTTTTTTTTGCATTGGATGTGGAGAAATATTGATTTGTTCTTTGTTGAAAAGTGTGTATTTGTTTGCTAGCTAGCTTCACCAAAGAAAAGTTTCTTTACTTGTTTGCTAGCTACCTAACTTGTTTGCGAGCTAGCTTGATCATCTAATTTTAGGGAGTTGATCTCAAAATGAAGTTGTTTGCTTTAGGATCCAAAATTTAACGATAAATTTTCTAGCTAGCTTGATCACTCTAATTTTAGGAACTAATTATTGGAGTATGAAATAAATATGGAAAAAATTAGAAGGAAAAAAAATAAAAAAGGTAGAAAGGGAAAAATAATTAGTTAGATTTAGTTAAAAATTATAGAAGGATTAAAAATAATTAAAAATGTAACAATTAGTTATTTATTTGTGCAATAAATGTGAAGGGTAAAAAATTTTAGTTAGGTTTAGTTAAAAATGTATAAAGATAAAAAAATTACAAAGGTAGAAAGGGAAAAATAAATAGGTTCAAAATTGTAGAAGGAGAAGAAATAATTTTAAAAATGTAACAATTAGTTAGTTTTAGTTCAATAAATGTAGAAGGACAAAAAGAATTAGTGTAGGTGGATTTTTTGTTGCAAAAAAAATATTGTCTTTAATTATAGACCAAGAAGAACAAAAAGTAATTAGAAAGGTAGATCTTAGTGCTTGTGAGCTTTATATTTTGAAATATAACTAAATTTTTTAATAAAATATAACTTGGTGTAGATGAACCGCAATGGATGTACAATGCGGACCGTCGCTCGGAGAGTTCATTGATGGCGTCACGGGGTTTTCTCGATCGCGCCGTTGCCTTCTTGCTGCGCAGACTACATATGTTGTCCGTGTGTAGACTGCAGAATGAGAAGGAGCACTCCCACCGATGGTAGGTTATGAACCATTTGATCATGAGAGGATTCATGCCAAACTATACCTGTTGGACCAACCATGGCGAAGTTGAGGGGATTAGCGAGGTAGATGATGAAGACGACGAGGAAGAAGAAGAGGGATTGAATAGTATCCCGGGCGCCGAGCAATCTTGTTACGTGGAAGATACACTCGGAGAGTTTGATGATGATGAGCTGGACGGATCTTTGCGTGGCGGAGAGGGAGACTACACAGATGAAAGACAATTCGACAAGTTCCAACGCATGTTAGAGGACCACAGGACTCCTTTGTACCCAAAGCGTAAGCGGGGCCACAAAAAGTGCGCACCACACTGGAACTAATGCAATGGAAGGCCACGAATGGTGTCTCGGATAAGGGATTCGATGAGTTGTTATCACTCATAAAGAAGTTGCTTCCTAAGATAACACTCTGCTGAATCTACATATGAAGCCAAGCAAGTCGTATGTCCTTTGGGATTAGAAGTACGAAGATACACGTATGTCCTAACGATTGTATCTGTATCGCAATGAGTACGAGGATTTTGATGTTTGTCCATGTGCAAAGAATCGCGTTAGATGATGAAGCGTGGCGACCAGTGAAATAGATGGGGAGCGTATGAAGAAGAGACCTCCGCTAAGGTGGTGTGATATTTCCTGTCATCCCCGATTGAAGCGTCTGTTTGCTAACAAAGCGCATGCCCGGATGATGCGTTGGCACAAAGAAGAGCGTAAGGACGACGGGATGCTTAGACATCCGTGATGGCTCCCAAAGGAGGAAAGTCGATCGAACATACCCGCGCTTTGCGATGAGGCGAAAACATAAGGTTTGGGTTGAGTACGGATGGTATGAATCCGTTCGGCGAGTTGAGCGATAGCCATAGCACTTGGCCTGTTACACTATGTATCTATAACATTCCTCCTTGGTTGTGCATGAAGCGGAAGTACATATTGATGCCGTTGTTGATCCAAGGGCCCAAGCAACCCGGAACGACATCGATGTCTATCTGAAACCATTGGTTGAAGATCTCGTAACATTGTGGGAAGATGGTGTATGGGTATGGGATGAGCACAAAAGACAATATTTCACCCTCGTGCATTGTTGTTTGTTACCATCAATGACCGGCTGCGCTTGGTAACTGTCGGCCTAACTATAAAGGATATAGAGCTGCGTGCGATGCTTAGATGAAACGGACAGCATGTACCTCAAAAACTCTCGAGAAGGTTGTGTACATGGGCCACCGAGGTTTCTTCTTACAAGGCATCCGTTGCGGAGAGAGGCAGGAATTTCAGCGGAAACCGGACCTTCGTACTAAGCTTTGAGCATCGAAGTGGGCCGTGTGTTTGCTATGGTCAAGGATCTGAAAGTAGTTTTTGGAAAGGGTCCCGGGAGAAAATCTATACCGAATGAGGAAGGTCAAGCACCCATGTGGAAGAAGAAGTCAATATTTTGGGACTTGCCTTATTGGGAAGTTTTGGAGGTCCGTCACTCACTTGACTTCATGCACATCACGAAGAATGTTTGCGTAAACCTGTTAGGATACTTAGATATGTACGGCAAATCGAAAGATACCTTTGCAAGGTCGGAGGATCTAAAACATTTGGGCCGAGGAACGATCTACATCCGAGAAAAGGCAGGCAAAGGACAACATTATCTACATCCTGCGAGCTACACTCTAAGCAAAGAAGAAAAAAAGCATGATAGAGTGCTTGAGCAATTGTGAAGGTCCTTCCGGATACTCCTCGAATGTAAAGAGACTCATAAACATGAAAGAGAATAAAATCGTCCACCGAAATCCCATGACCGTCTTGTGTTGATGACACAGTTGCTCCCGATGGTCGTGAGAGGTATTTTGCCCGAGTGGGTCCGGGGACAATCACAAAGTGTGTTTCTTTTTCAATGCGGTTTCGCAAAAGGTTATTGATCGGATAAACTAAGTAAGCTACGAGGATGGCGTGGTACAAAGTGTGGTTAGCCTTGAGATGATCTTTCCTCCTGCATTCTTTGATATTATGGTTCATCTCACTGCTCACATTGTTAAGGAGATAGGTATTCTCGGACCCGTGTTTCTACACAACATGTTTCCTTCGAGAGGTACATGAGTGTCCTAAAGAGGTATGTCCGTAATCGATCTCGTCCGAATGATGCATAGCCGAGGGTATGGCACGAGGAGGTGATTGAGTTACGTGTGGATTACATTAATGATCTAAATCCGATTGGTGTCCTATATCACGCCATGAGGGAGGCTCGGGGAAAGGGACACTAGGTCGGAAAGCACTTGCGTACAAAGATCTTCTTACTTTTAAACAAGCACATTTCAACGTTTCAAACAATCATCTTGTAGTGGCCCTTATGTCCTTGAAAGACAAGAGTATTCTATGCCGCAAATTCGAGGAAGGTCTCGAGGATTGGATAACACCGAGGCACATGGATTCATTCGCACTTGGTTACAAAACTACATCCTTTCGAAAGATGCGACAATGAGCAGTTACAGTAACGCTCGCTCGGGGACCATCTAGTGAAATCGTGACATTCAAAGTGCGAGATAAATGGTTACACATTTTACGAAATCCCGAGAATAAGATGAGCACGAACGAGCAATGGCGTCCGTATAGGCGCCATGACAACACCGGCAAGGTGGACACATATTATGGTTTCATAGAAGAGATATGGGAGCTTGACTATGGACCTTTGAAGGTCCTCTATTCAAGTGCCAATGGGTTAAACCGAGTTCAAGCGGCGTGAAGATCGACAAATATGGCATGACAACCGTAGACCTCACACAAGTAGGCTATAGGCGCGAACCATTCGTTCTCGCCAATGATGTCGAACAAGTCTTCTCGTAATGGACATGTCAACCAAACCTAAGAAGCGAAGGATAAGCCAAAGCGACCGTGGTACTTCAAGGCAAGCGAAGGATTGTCGGAGTTGAGGGCGTCCACAGACGAGGAAGAGTATAGTGAGTTCGACGAGCTCCCTCCTTTGCGGTGGATGTCGATATAAGTGTCTGAATGACACAGATGTCGATGTCTCAGATATACGCCTATGATCATAACGAAGGCACACTTGTAAAGACAAAGTATGTTACTAGTTAAGATGTGCTCTGTATGAAACTTGTATATTTGAAGCATATATATAGAAATTAAGCCTGAAATTTTATACATTATAATGAAATATGAAACACAAGCATGAAATTTTAAACATTTTTAAAAATATGAAACACAATTACTGAAATTTTAAACATTTTAAAAAATATGAAACACAATTCTTGAAATTTTAAACATTTTAAAAAATATGAAACACAATTCTTGAAATTTTAAACATTTTACAAAATATGAAACACAATTCTTGAAATTTTAAACATTTTTAAAAAATATGAAACTCAATTCTTGAAATTTTAAACATTTTTAAAAATATGAAACACAATTCTTGAAATTTTAAACATTTGTAAAAAATATGAAACACAAATCTTGAAAATTTAAACATTATAATTGAAATATGAAATGTATCTTGAAATTTTAAACATCTCAATAGTCGATTAAATAAAAAGGAGAAAAGTCCTCTAGAAGCGGTTAAGTAATACAAATCCCTTGCGAAGGTAACCTCTACAAGCGGTTTGTATTACGAACCCCTATAGAAGGGAATCTCTAGCGGTTAAATACTGAACCCCTTGTAGAAGGCGACCAAACAGAGCGCCAAGAAGACATTCTCTACCCTCTACAAGCGGTTCAGTGTCTGAACCCCTTGTAGAAGGTAACCTCTGGCGGTTAATACTGAACCCCTTGTAGAAACCCACCAAACAGGGGCACGCGGGACAATCCGGATAGCCCCTTTACAAGCGGTTAGATATTTAACCCCTTGTAAAGTGACCTCTACAAAGGGTTGGGACTACAAACCGCTTGTAGAGGCCCTTTACAAGGGGTTCGTTTCTGAACCGCTTCTAGAGGGTCTATCCTATATATTTCAGCTCGTCTTCCTCGCTTACATCTCCCCAAAATTTTTCTAAGTCCCGAGCCGTCCCTGTTGCCTTTGCTCTGTCGCTCCGCCAGATCTCCGCCGAGCCCCGCGCGCGCCGACGCCTCCTCCACCGTCTTGTAGCGCCCTCGTCGCCGCATCTCTCCGCCGAGATCCCACGTCGCGCTTCGCCGGCTCTTCGCCGCCGCTTGTGCTCTCGTCGACGCGCCTCGCCACCGCCGTGCGCGCGCCGCGTCGTCGCCTCACCGTCGGACCTCCACCGCGCCGTCGACCTCTCTCGACAAGGCCCCGCGCCCCCCAATCCCCCGGAGGACCTAGGTTGCCCACGCCCACGACGCACTCTGCCTCTGTTTCATGTGTGCACACAGGGTGTTCGATGAATCGTCCCAACGGCCCCGAGAGAGATAGGGAGAGATAGGGAGGGAGCTAGAGAGAGAGAGAGCTAGGGAGAGATAGGGAGGGAGCTAGAGAGAGAGCTAGAGAGATAGGGAGGGAGCTAGAGAGAGAGAGAGCTAGGGAGAGATAGGGAGGGAGCTAGAGAGAGAGAGAGCTAGGGAGAGATAGGGAGGGAGCTAGAGAGAGAGAGCTAGAGAGATAGGGAGGGAGCTAGAGAGAGAGAGAGCTAGGGAGAGATAGGGAGGGAGCTAGAGAGAGAGCTAGAGAGAGATAGGGAGAGAGCTAGAGAGAGCTAGGGAGAGATAGGGAGGGAGCTAGAGAGAGATAGGGAGAGACCTAGAGAGAGAGGGAGAGATAGAGAGGGAGCTAGAGAGAGATAGGGAGCACTTTGGACCATACATATAGATTAGTTTAGAAGCACTTCTATAATATCATATTTTATGCCGTTTATCCAAAAAGTACAAATATAATTAGTGATCAAAGTTGTATTTCAAAAACCGTGTCAATAGACATCACGTAAGTTTTAAGAACCGCAGGTAGTATCTCACAACGAAAAACCATCAAATTTCACACGAATACGGCATGGCTTGGATGAGAGATTAGTGGCCCGATCGCAAAGTTGCGATCAGTTCATCTGCACAAGTTGCGATCAGTTCATCTGTCTATGCTTTCTTTTATCATGTGCACAAGTTGCGATCAGTTCTTAACATTGTTTCGCAATTATGATATATAGATGGAGCAACCGAGCAATGCCAACGATATTTTCGATGAGAATCGGTTCATCCTCGACTCAATCGCAGAGGGTAGCATCAGAGAATATGATGAAGGTGACGCTAACGCTGCTGCTGATGAGGCTGTGAACCAAGGCGACGGTAATGCTACTACCTTGTGTTCCGGTGATGCCGTGGACACTGGGGCCAGCGAGGTAATGCCACAATAATGCCCCGGTACACGCCGCCTTCGAGCAATCTAAACACACTCATATTTTTACGTAATTTAAGCAGGTACATCGAGCAACCAATCGAAGCGAGGACCTAACAAGAAGCCGTCGGCAAAGCATGTATTTACCGATGTTAATTCCGACGGATGCCGATTGCCCTCTTTCAAAAATTGGGCCATTCAACAACGCTTGTGGTTTCCATGTAAGGGACCACGTCCCAATTAGCATCCAGAAATGGGTGAAGTCCCTCAAGCTACCAAGGAGCTCTCAGGATGATATTAAGGACAATTTCAAATTCACTGAAGGGTTCAAGACAAAGTAAAGAAATACACTTTGAAAAAGATGGCAATCAGATTTCAGTCTTGGAAGACTTCTCTAAATGCCAAGTATGTGCGAGAAGGTGAAAGGCGACTTCAATCTATTTCCTAAGCCGGCCGATCACCGAAGCGTTTGAGAATACAAATTTGTCGGCTCAAGGCCAAGCCATGAGCCAAAAGAACAAGATAAATGCACGAAGAAGAAGTACCACCACCATCTCGCACCGGTGGTTACATCAAGGCTATACCGAAATGGGAGAAGCGGAGGAAGAATTATTGGCCAAGGATGCACCACCTGCCATCGCTGACCGAATTTCGCTGCGAAATTGGTTCATGGCTCACGGGGGCCCTTGCAGATGATGGCGGCTTGGTGATGGCACCGGAGTGCAGGATGTTGGGCAAAGGATTGTACAAGCCGTTCAACGCCTCGGTCCAGTTCCTTAGTGACGAATAGGGAGAATGACGAGTGACACATGCCCTCCAAAACCCGGAGCACCGGGACGGACAAGAGGTATTGGTTCGTCGACGCCATGGAAGCACGGATTCGGAAAGGATTCCCAAACGTCTGAGAGCCGAGCAAGAAGCAAAACCAGAGAGCTATACAAATACAGCCAATTGGAAAGGGAGCTAAGAGCTACCCGTGCTAGCATCGGCGACATAGTTGCTCAACAAGTGCGAGATAGCCCTCGGCAAGCTTCAGAGAACAGTCCGAGCAATCGCCAGATGCCATGATCACCAAGAGCCTCACAGGCGGCGAAGCAGCAAGTCGCCCACCGCGGCACTGATGGGGATGACCTCGGCCATTTTCGATGGGCGACATCAAGGTTCGCCGCCCGATGTGAGCTACATGTCGGTAGCCAAACCTCTCCATAAAGGTGGCTTACGGCATGGCGTTCCCAAGAGAGCCGGGCGGACATTTCATTGCAGCGAGATACCCCGGTTACTCGAAAGTCGCCGTGGAGGAGGTGTTAAGCGGTTTGAAGATCTTATGCTCGATATTGCCGGAGGCGATGAGGTGGCCAAGCTTGGACAGGCCCTCCACGGTATCATCCTCTGGCAAAACGTACATCATGTTTGCAGATGGCGTGGAGGTGTCATCTCCACCGCGAGACATCGAGCAATTGAGCCGGCCGAGGAAGCTCGCCTCCTCAACGACAAACCATGCCTCCTCCAATGTCACCTTCACGCAATGCCTCGCCGCCAATCTGAGTACTCTGCTCCACCACCGCTCCACGCAGGCCCAACTCCACCAAAGACCTCCAACAAAAACGAACCCCCAAGGAAAAGCACTCCCACCATCTCCTCCGCGAAAGAAGCTTCAAATAAGAAGGAGCCATCCTCCTCCCCGAAGGGCAGTCCCACCGATCAACAAGGTCAAAGGAACCTTCAAAAGGGCATATGATATGACGGACGAGGAGACAAGCAAAGTTGTTGCTGCGAAGTTGTTGCACACTGCGCACCTAAGGTGCCCTTGAAAGCAAGCAATTGACCGAAAAGCTTCAAAACACTTCGCGACATCCCATGCAGCGCCATCGCCACTGACGTCGAGACCACGACCGGACAATAGTAAAGGCTACACGAAGTCTAAACGGGCTAAGGCAGAGGCAAACAAAGAAGAAGAAAGAGCAAGAACAATTGAACAATTCATGAAAGAGGCAAACCTCGGTTCTGCACCAAGCTCTTGGATTAACAGATAATATCCCAATGGCGTAAGTGAGATGGCAATATAAGTTGGGCGGGAGTTGGTTAACCCTAAAACCATAAAGGATTTACCAACCAAGATGCGGCAATTTCATGAATGGTACATGGTAGAGTCCGCTCAAGAAAGAAATATGTTCCCCCTCCGTATCACAAACAAACATTTCTATCGCGGGGACAACCAAATATGGCTAGAATTCAAGACTTCTACCAGTTTACCATCGGACGCCGTCAACGTGTCTCTCATGAGTCAGCCGGTGTCTGTAAGTGTCAGGCTAATAAGTTTACCATGTGCTTCCTCGTACCAGAAAGTTGCAACTCTAATAGTTTTTCCATTTCTATGTAGAATGGAGATACAACGATTGAGAAGACTGGGTGACTTCAACATCGGCTTCATAGACCCAGAGATTGTCAACGAGGTCACATCGGATCTGACCCAAAGGTTGTTGACGAGTACATTCTCGATGCACTCTTAGCACAAAGACTACAAACCATACATACTTTTGCCCTTCAACTTCGAAAGTGCGTATATATCCGTTCCTCACAACCTCTCATTCCTAGCTTTTTAAAGCATACATAATATGACTAATTACATATATATGTTGAATATATTAATAGGTTTCACTGGGTCCTTCTTGTTATCATGCTTGATAATAGCAAGATCATTGTTCAAGACTCAAAAAGGAAACCACAGGAAAAATATCAATATATCATTGACGCGCTAAATCGGTATGGTATATATTATTTTATAAGATGCTTTCCTTATTCTATTGAAATGCCTAGCTATTTAATTAATTCAAACTCTAATAATTACTATTCATGTATTAACGCATCACAGGGCATTCGCAAAGTTCGAAAAGAAGCATAAAGGAGCTTTCAAGAACTAATTCACAAATTCAATTAAGCACTCGAGTGCGTAATAAAGCATACTAATTAATTCATATTCTTTATTGATAGTTTTTCATCTCAATAGTTGTATTCTTTTAAATTTCATCATAAGTTATACAACAAACGGCCGAAACAACTTATGTGGCTATTATGTGTGCCACTACATGCAAAATCTTTGCCACGGTGATGTGCCCAAAATAGACGACGAGGTGCGTGTATGTCAAAAATACCAAAGTAATGATGCATCGAAATTAATGATGCATCTCAATTTCTTAGTACTTACAATTTACGTGTTCATAGATTTATTTATTTCCTATTTTGGCAGCCTTACCTCGATGTGCAAGGTGTGATCCCGCCTCACCGGTTGCGACAATTCAAGAACAACTTATCGGCTTCATTGTCGGCGAGATTATATCAACCAAAGGCGAGTTCCACACAAAGGATGGAGAGATTGTCCTTCTCTGGGACAGGTGAAATATCGGAATCATCGAAGGCCACACATAGCGATGCAGCAACAAATGACCTCAAGATTCACCCTTGTACTCTTGAAATGTATAAACATTGCTTTGATCGGTGCATGTGTTCCTTATTTCATGTATGTACATATTTTTAATTCATTAAGTATTATTGTGTAAATGAACTTAATTGTGGTTGTGTGAATGATCGAGTACACATCATATTATATTTTTAATTGTGAAAAATATTGTAGTTGTATTTAATTTTATTGTCAAACTTCATATTGAAAACCCCCCGTAACATATTCTATATTGAATATAATTTACGCTCGGCCTCTCCACAAGCGGTTCGTATGTCCAACCGCTTGTGAGAGGGCACACGTGCAGGATGCGCCTCTGAGGCTCTCCTGGCGGTTCGTAAGTCCAACCGCTTGGAGATGGCACACGGGCGCCTCCTGGCCGAGAGAGGTCTCCTGCGGTTCGTGTCTGAACCGCTTGTAGCTAGCACCCATGTGGCGCCTCCACCACCGCCAGGAGCGTTCGAACCGCTTGTGGTGTCGTACCACAACCGGTTGGGAAACCGCGAGTGTTACCCGGAGGGTATCACTCGCGGTTGCCTACAACCGGTTCCAAAACCGGTTCTAAAACCTGTTTCGAACCGGTTGTAGTAGCCGGTTCCCTGGTAGTGGGCCTTAACTCATATAAATGGAAAATAATTCCTGAAAAAATCTCACGGTCCCATGTATGGAAGTAGAAGTGGATACTCTTTAGTACCATATTGCTAATTGGAGGTGGAAGACACCTACTTAAAAACTAGAGTCTGCTTTCCCTCACTAGTACAAGTGGAAGAGAGATAAAGAGAACACCACACGCGTGCGCTCGCCTCTCCTCACTGGGCATGGGCACAGACGCATGGCACCTGCGTGAATGGTCTGCCAAAATCGGGCCTTCGTGCTTGCGCAGATGCAGATTCCTTTTGCAGTTTAATTTCATTTTGTTCACCGGAATTTTCGTTCTCCGGAATTTTCGGACGCGGTTTCAGATATGGAAATCGTGCGGATCCAATCGTGTCACGATCTCGTGTCACGTTCGACCCACCGACCTCTATATATATACCAGCCGGTCGCCTTCGTGAGAATAGATTAGAAAAACTTAGGGTTTTACCTTTCCTCTCACTGAGCCACTGCCTAGACTACTCCATCTCGACGTCTCGGTGTGCACTGGACTTCGGGAGAGCAAGTCTCCAGAACCCATCGCTATCGAGATTCTGCACCGAGAGATGGCGAATAAGGTTTTGGAAAGCGCCCGGCGCGACTGCTCACAGTCTGCTTTCCACTACGTCCACAACGATCTGCTTCGCCTACTTCCACTCCATCGCGATCTGCTACGACTACAACCACGGCATCAACGGGGTCATCACAGCTTCCTGGCCTCGCGCCCGAGGAAGATCGGTACGTGCACTCTCCCTACATCTGTTTTAGATTCATATCATCTCTGTTTACGGGTATATTTGAGGGACGTATGGTTATGTCCATGATGTATCCGTGGTGCTTGCTTGTTGTGATTAATCTGTTAGTGTTTATGATTTATTTGTTGAATAAATTAAATCTGAAAGTGCCTAAATTTCTAGCAATCCAAAAACCTTATTTTAGGCACTTAGGTTTATCCATGACTAGCTTTGCCGCTGCACTGAGGCCGAAAAAATTTATCGGTGTGCATTTTAAGAGATGGTAGGTCAAAGTCATGCTGTGGCTGACAGCTATGAACGTCCACTGGGCTGGGTCTGGCAAACCTGAAGGAACACTTACTCCTAAAAAGGAGAAAGAGTTCAAGGATGCCAACACGCTCTTTGTAGGTGCCGTTCTTAGCGTTCGTGCTGACCGTCTGTGTGATATGTACATGCACATAACAGACGCAAAGGAGCTGTGGGATGCACTCAATGCATCGGGTGCTGGCAGTGAACTGTATATCATGGAGCAGTATCACGACTACAATATGGTGGATAATCGTTCTTTGGTCGAGCAGGCTCATGAAATACAGTGTTAAGGAACTTGAACTCCTTAAGTGTAACTTACCTGATAAGTTTGTGGCTAGGGGCATGATTGCCAAACTACCTCCCTCGTGGTGGAATTTTGCCACTGTTCTGAAACACAAGAGATAAGAAATCTCAGTTGAGAACTTGGTCGCGTTTCTTGATGTTGAGGAGAAAGCTAGGGCTAAGGATGCACCCGAGAAAGGAGGCGAGGGTCAGTCCAACGCCAATGTGGTGCAGCAAAATGGCAAGAACAAGGGAAAACATAAAGCCAAACAGGCCACAAATTACAAAAAAAAGAGGATGAACAAGGATGACATGCCTTGCTACGTGTGTGGTGAGACTGGGCACTAGGCTAAAAAGTGTCCAAACCACAAAGATAAAAAGGCTGATCGTGGACAGAATTCAAAGTCTGTCAACGTGATCATTGGCAACGTGATCATTGGCAACAGTGGAGATGGAACCTCTGGGTATGGTAATCTACCTATTGTTCTTTCTGTTTGTCAGTCCACCGACTGGTGGGTTGACACTGGTGCTAATGCACATGTTTATGCTGATATCTCAGTGTTCTCCTCTTACCAGGCCACACGAGGTTCCTCCGTTCTGATGGGGAACAAGTCACATGCTTCTGTTCATGGTGCTGGCACAGTGGATCTGAATTTTACTTCGGGAATGATCGTGCAGCTGAAGAACATGCAACATGCCCCTGCAATAAATAAGAACACAGTCATTGTTCCTTACGTGTAGGGGTTGAGTGGTGTTTGAGTCCAATAAAGTAGTCGTGTCCAAACATGGACTGTTTATTGGTAAAGGCTATGAGTGTGGAGGCTTGATCCACCTATCCCTGTCTGATTTCTGTAATAAAGTTGTGAACCATATTTGTGACAATTCTAGTGGCAGTGAGGCCGATGCTTGGCACTCACGGTTATGTCATATTAATTTTGGTTGCATGTCCCGGCTTGCTAGTATGGATTTAATCCCAATTGTTTCCATTGTCAAAGGTTCTAAGTGCCAGACTTGTGTGTAATCAAAGCAACCTCGAAAGCCTCACAAGGCTGCTGAGGAGAGAAATTTGGCACCTTTAGAACTCATACATTTAGATATTTATGAGATGAATGGTGTGTTGATAAAGGGTGGTAAAAGATATTTTATGATACTGATTGATGACGCTTCTAGATTTTGCTATATATATTTACTGAAAACAAAAGATGAGGCTCCAGATTACTTTAAGATCTATAAAGCTGAAGTTGAAAATCAGATAGAAAGAAAAATTAAAAGACGTAGGTCGAATCGTGGTGGAGAGTATTTTGCTAGTGATTTTGACTTATTCTGTAAGGAACATGGAATTATTCACGAGAGGACACCTCCCTATTCGCCCCAACCAAACGGGGTTGCCTAAAGAAAGAACCGCATTCTTACTAATTTGGTGAATGCCATGTTAGACACTGCGGGTTTATCTAAGGCATGGTGGGGGGAGGCCGTGTTGACCATGTGTCATGTCCTGAATAAAGTTCCAACAAAGAATAAGTAGAAAACCCCATTTGAGGAATGGGAAAAGAGAAAACCATCACTTTCTTACTTGCGCTCTTGGGAGTGCTTAGCGAAAGTCAACGTACCAATAACTAAGAAGGGCAAGCTTAGGCCTAAGACGGTGGATTGTGTCTATCTAGGATATGCTCATCAGAGCATTGCTTATAGATTCTTAGTAGTCAAGTCTGAGGTACCTGACATGTTGGTCGGTACAGTGATGGAGTCTCGAGATGCAACTTTCTTTGAGAACATCTTTCTGATGAAAGAGGTACATAGCTCATCTAGTGAAAACCTAGAGATAATTCCCAAACTAACTAACTTCTCAGATTGAATATCCAGAACAAACACAACAGGAACTTCCAGAAAAAGTTGAGAGTGAGGCTCCAAGGAGGAGCAAAAGACAAAGGACAGCTAAGTCCTTTGGAGATGATTTCACTGTGTACCTTGTGGATGATACTCTTCTGTCCATTTCAGATGCGTTTGCATCTCCTGATGCAGACTACTGGAAGGAAGTAGTCCGTAGCGAGATGGATTCCATACTTGCTAACGGTACTTGGAACTCACAGAACGACTTTACGATTGCAAACCTGTGGGGTGCAAATGGATATTCAAGAAGAAGCTTAGGCCAGATGGTACTATTGAAAAGTATAAGGCTCGGCTTGTGGCCAAGGGTTATACCCAAAAGGAAGACGAAGACTTCTTTGATACTTATTCACCTGTTGCTAGATTGACTACAATTCGAGTATTACTTTCCTTGGCTGCCTCACATGGTCTTCTCGTTCATCAAATGGACGTTAAGACAACTTTTCTTAATGGAGAGTTGGACGAGAAAATCTACATGGATCAGCCTGATGGATTTGTAGTAAAGGGTCAAGAAGGCAAGGTTTGCAAATTATTGAAGTCTTTATATGGCCTGAAACAAGCCCCTAAGCAATGGCATGAGAAGTTCGATGGAACTTTAACTTCTATGGGCTTTGTTGTTTATAAGGTAGATAGATGTGTATACTATCGCCATGGTGGGGGTGAGGGAGTTATTTTGTGCCTGTATATTGATGATATTTTGATCTTTGGCACAAACCTTGATGTGATTATAGAGGTCAAGTCTTTCCTATCTCAGAATTTTGACATGAAAGATCTGGGAGAGGCTGACATAATTTTGAACATCAAGTTAATCAAAGGTGAGGGTGGTATTACGCTTTCGCAATCCCACTATGTGGAAAAAGTCTTGAGCCGCTTTGGCTACATTGATGACAAGCCCTCTCCAACACCTTGTGATCCTAGTTTGATTCTTCGAAAGAACAAAAGAGTAGTTAGAGATCAATTGAGATATTCTCATATCATTGGATCTCTCATGTACTTACCTAGCGCTACAAGGCCAGACATCTCATTCGCTGTCAGCAAATTGAGCCGGTTTACTTCTAACACGGGTGATGATCATTGGCATGCTATTCAGCGAGTTATGCGCTATTTGCTTGGTACAGTGAACTATGGGTTGTGCTATACCGGGTTCCCACCAGTACTAGAGGGTTATAGTGATTTAAATTGGATATTCGATGCTGATGAGATCAAGGCCACGAGTGGATATGCATTCACACTTGGTGGCGGTGCTGTTTCATGAAGGTCTTGTAAACAGACCATTTTGACAAGGTCAACCATGGAAGCCGAACTCATTGCGTTAGACACGGCAATTGTTGAGGCAGAATGGTTGTGTGAACTCTTGATGGATCTTTCAGTGTTTGAGAAGCCGATTCCGGCTATCCTTATGAACTATGATAATCAAACGGTGATCACCAAAGTGAACAGTTCTAAGGACAATATGAAATCCTCAAAACATGTAAAAAGACGCTTAAAATCTGTCAGGAAATTGAGAAACTTTGGAGTGATAACATTGGATTACATCCAAACTGCAAAGAACCTGGCAGATCCCTTTACAAAGGGGCTATCATGAAATGTGATAGACAATGCATCGAAGGAGTTGGGCATGAGACCCACGTGAGAAGTTATACCGTAGTGGTAACCCAACCTATGTGATCGGAGATCCCGTGAATTAGTGTTTGGGAAAAACAAGCTATTGGTTAACTGCAAGAGAGTACTTTTGAACCCACTTCAAGTGAAGATGCAATACTCTCAAAAACGGTATGGTAGGTTGGCTATTGCCTTAATGTGTTATGTTGGCTTAATTAGCGAAGATGCTATCCTACAGAATATTCTTGAAAGAACACACCTATGTGAGCCCTGTTGTTAGTCGTAGCCTATGAGACTTGGGTGATCTCTAGTAAGCTCATGAAGAGACCATGGAGTATGACTTATACTCTCCACCCGAGGGGTAGCCTATTGGCAGCCAAGTATCAGTAATGACTCTAAGTGAAACTTGTTCACACAAAGCTTGCAATTCACGGTGTAGTCCATTGTCCAAGTTGTGGATGAGTGTAGCTTAGAGTTCTAGGTGGATGTTCAACCCTAACAGGTCTCCACTAAATCACTGGTATATCAAACAGAGTGTGGATAAGGCAAATCTTAATGGGACTTTGAGATCTGGTGGGGGATTATTGGAATTAATGGGCCTTGGCTCATATAAATGGAAAATAATTCCTGAAAAAATCTCAAAGGCCCATGTATGGAAGGTGGAGTGGATACTCTTTAGTACCACATTGCTAATTGGAGGTGGGAGACACCTACTTAAATAGTAGAGTGTGCTTTCCCTCACTGGCACAAGTGGGAGAGAGAGAGAGAGAAAGAGAACACCACACGCGCGCTTGCCTCGCCTTCCTTGCCGGGCGGGCTCGGCTCGGCACGGCACGGGCAGGCAGGCAGGGGTTCAGGCGGCAGCGCGCGACACCTACGTGAATGGTCTGCCGAAATCGGGCCCTCGTGCTTGCGCAGATGCAGCATCCTTTTGCAGTTTAATTCCTTTTTGTTCTACGGAATTTTCAGACGTGGTTTCAGATATGGAAATCGTGCGGATCCGATCGTGTCTCGATCTCATGTCACGTTCGACCCACCGATCTCTATATATATATACCGCCTGGTCACCTTCGCGAGAATAGATTGGAAAAACTTAGGGTTTTGCCTCTCTTCTCTCTGAGCCGCCGCCTAGACTACTCCATCTCGACATCTCGGCGTGCACCGGACTTCGGGAGAGCAGGTTTCCGGAACCCATCGCTGTCGAGATCCTGCATCGGGAGACGGTGAATAAGGTTTTTGGGAAGGGCCCAGCGCGATTGCTGACGGACTGCTTTCACTACGTCCGCGATGATCTGCTTATCCTACTTCCACTCCGTCGCGATCTGCTACGACTACAGCCACGGCATCAACGGGGTCGTCACAGCTTCCTGGCCTCGCGCCCGAGGAAGATCAGTACATGCACTCTCCCTACATCTATTTTAGATTCATATCATCTCTGTTTATGGGTATATTTGAGGGACGTACGGTTATGTCCATGATGTATCTGTGGTGCTTGCTTGTTGTGATTAATCTGTTAGTGTTTATGATTTATCTATTGAATAAATTAAACCTGAAAGTGTCTAAATTTCTAGCAATATATCCAGACAAGCCAGTGACAGTCGCCCTGCTCCTGATGCAATGTTATAGTACACCCCTTCACTGCTAGATCGAAATAGGCTTCACTGCCGGTTTTGGCTCCAGCAGTGAATAAGCAGCAGTGATGAAGCACCTTATCACTGCTGGCTAGAAAACCAGCAGTGATAGAGCAATATCACTACCGACTCATGGCAGGAACCGGCACTGGTAGAGCCTTATCACTGGTAGTGATATTGCTATATCATTGTTGGCTCAAGGCATGATCCGGCATTGATATTGCTCTATCACTGCCAGCTTATGCCATAAGCCGGTTGTGATAATGCTCTATCACTGCTGGCTCTAGCTATGAGCTGAGAGTGATAGAGCAATATCACTGCCAGCTCTAGCCATAAGCTGGAAGTGATACCCTCAACAAGAAATTACATAAATCAATTATCAGTATAAATTCACCATACAAATCAATATCATTACCAGTATAAATTCACTATTCAACACAAGCTCGTGACATGTCATCAATTAAGAAATTGCTGAAGCACTTCTGAACTCCTTACAAAAGGCCACAATACGTGGCGGCACCGGCATCATCGCCCCTGCTGTGGAACTGCATCCCGTTCGTTCCCGGAAGCTCCAGTGCCGGCATGTGTGCGCTCCGCCGGGCTGGCACGCGTTGGCTTGAGGTGTACGGATTACTGCAGCAATGCCCAGCATGCCATCCGGTCTCTCCAGCCGTCTTAGCCCCAGGCACCTCCACTGCCACCACAGCCCCTGGCGCCTCCACCGCCGAAAGGAATCGCTCGTGAGAGGAAGACGACAGGGAGGAGAAGGAGGAGCACGAGGAGAAGGAGGATGATGACAAGGAGGAGGACAAGGATGGGGCCACTGTCGGCTGTGGGAGCTCTCCTCCCACATCGTAGGACAGTAGCAACGAGCCATGTGTTGCCTCCAGCGTCTACACTAGTGACGACGACCACCACGACTACCCCATCTTCGGCATCTCGGGCAGCAGCGAGTGGTGATTGCGCATGCCACTTTTGTAAATCATTAATATTAATGTTAATGTCTCAAAGGGTCCTTAATTATGTTAATGTTCATAAGTTCACCACTTTTATAAACCGTTATGTTATGTTAACTGTAATGAATCGGTTGTAAACGCCAGTTTTGCAATCATGGGGTGTTGTGTTTTGATGATAGATCTCACATGATTTCAGTTGGCATAGCTTGGGCACATCCATTTTTTACAATCTTCTTTTAGAAAATTTGAATCTTTGGACATTTAGGGTTTACTTGACTTTGGAATAAAAACATGTTTTATTTGTATTGGCAACAAAGATAGGTGGACTCTGCCTTCAAAATATACGGTCATAACAAGCATTAGTGAGGATATGCTCTTAAAAATTATGTCTTCTTGGTGTGTCTATGTGTATAGGAGTGATGAAATGTTAGTATGTCTATTGTGAAAATTTGCATTCCTTCAAAAACTAGTTTGAATGCTTATGTGTGAATTATGGCAATCTAAGTTGTAAACGCCACTTTCATAAATTCATCTACTTTTGTTTGATATGTTAAAGTTACTTTTTTACTTTTTTTTTCTCGCTTGCAGAACCCTTTTTTTCTCGCTTACAGAACCGCCAGCCAGTAATATGAGGCTTATCACTACCGGTTGGAGGCTAGAACCGGCAGTGATGTATCACTGCCGGCTGGGTCCTTGCACTGTCAGTGATATGAGGCTTATCATTGCAGGTTGGGGGATAAAACGGGAAGTGATGTACCACTGTCGGCTGGGTGCTAGACCGGCACTGATAAGCCCTATTACTGCCGATTCTCGCCGCCTCTATATTTTTTCTTGGCCATGGGACTTAAAAAGCGACAGCTATAAGTTATTACTATCGTTTCTGAGCGAACCAGCAGTGAAGAGCCAACACAGAAGGGATGTTCACACAATCATCTAAGTCCATTGAATGGCGTCCACATCAAATAATTTTATAGAAAAGTGCCCGTCCTTGCAAATCTTTTATGGAACCCCCTACTCTCAATCCCATCCACCTCATACCCTTCTTCCTCTTCCTATCCATTTATTTCTCTTATGGGAGTGCCGCCACCTAGGTCACAAATCAGACCCCCACCCTAGGCTGCTGCTTTTTCTGCCTTATGCTCAATCCATGCCTAGGTTGCCACCGCCTACCCCAGGTTACGAGGGACACGCATATCTGTGTCACTCTCTGGCAGTGATGGTCACCTCGCACGGCATTCCCTCCAACGTTAATGTCGTGCACCTCATCCCCGCCCTTCCAATAGCGGTGGAGATAGCTACCTAGGGACTCAACATAGTTGCCAAAGTCGAGGTGATTGAGATGGTCTAGAACTCCTCCTCCATAGTCATGGTCTTGTGTTGCTCAAGCTAGAACCACTCGGGATGATGCATGTGTGACGGATCAGGGCTGGACAGCGGTGACCTAGGTGAAGATCGGGGCTGATCAGTGACCCAGGTGGATCTGTGCTAGATGGCGGCTGATGGGGATTAGACCTAGGTGGCGGTGCTCCGTGGGGAAGAAGAAAGGGATGGGAGGAGGAAGAAGGGCATCAGGTAGAGGGGATCAACAATCGAGTGGGTTTTAACAAAAGATTATAATTGCAAGGGCGGGTGTTTTTCTATAAAATTACTTGATCTGGACTCTCACTACCGGAGAATGGGACAGCAGTACTGGTTCCAAACCCCCTGTTGTACCGGTTTTTTACCAAGATCTGGCGCAATCGGTCTCGGAGGTCAAGGCCTCGATGACGGTTCCTCAAACCGCATCTTGCTAGCCCCGAGAAAACACATGTACGGTTTTTTACCAAGCAGCATGAATTGGTCTTGAGGTCAAGGCCTCGATGACGTTCTCAACCGTCTTGCTAGCCCCGGAAAAACAAAATATGTGGTGTGTGGGATTCGAACCTAGCACCTCGTGACTCCCACCTCATGACTCCCACCTCAGCCTTCTAACCAACCCACCCACTCACGCGTTCTGATATTAATAGAATATGCATTCCTTTTGACCTGTTCTAAAATGAGGCTCGATGATGGGTTAGAAACACGAACCGTCATCGAGAGTCCTTCCTCCATCTCGTTCATAAAACAAACCCGTACTAATGAGTCCCATGCCAACTGGCCTGCCAGAGGTCTCTCCAATACCGGTTCGTGTTACAAGCCGGTAATAGAGGGAGCCACGAACCGGTACTGTAGCTACAAATTACGAACCGGTACTGCTGCTCACTCTAGTACCGGTTTAAATCTACTCGGTACTGTTCCGTCGGTATTTTTGCGCATTTCTGTAGTAGTTTCTATTCGTTAGATTTAGATCCAATGGACCTAGATGAGTAATCAGATTTTTTTAAAAATAATCAGATTTAGCTCCACGCCCCCTCCATCACTCCGCAGGAGCAGCTACCCCAACCTGATGAGCAGCAATCCGAGATAGAGGTGCTCGCCCTCGACTCGGATTGAACGAAGCCTTACCTGGAGTACCTGCAAGAAGAAAAGCTTCCCGATGATCGGGGGGCTGCTGAGCAAATCCAACGTCGGAGTCGCAACTATGTGGTGCATAAAGGGATCTTGTATCGACGAAGCGTCTCCGACATACTTCAAAAGTGCATATCTAAGTCTGAAGGACGCGTCCTGTTGCACGAAATTCACTCAGGCATGTGCTGACATCATGCTGCATCAGCTACATTGGTTGGAAAAGCCTTCCGACAAGGATTTTACGGGCCAACCGCGGTCTTTGACTCAAAGGAGATCGTCCGCAAGTGTGAAGGTTGTCAGTTCTTCGCCAGGCAGATTCAAGTGCCTGCTCAGGAACTTCAGACGATTCCCATCACCTGGCCTTTCGCTGTCTGGGGGCTCGACATTGTCGGACCCTTCAGGAAAGCACCCGGTAGTTTTGAACATATCTTCGTCGCTATTGATAAGTTCACTAAATGGATTGAAGCCAAACTCGTGACCAAGATCACGGGGGCCAAAGCCACCGAGTTCTTCCAGGAGATCATCGGTCGGTTTGGCGTACCATTTCGGATCATCACGGATAACAGTTCTCAGTTCAAGAGTGACGAGTTTCAAAGTTGGTGCGAAGATGTGGGCATAAAGATTTGCTTTGCTTCAGTGGCACACCCACGAAGCAATGGGCAGGTCGAGCGCGCGAATGGCATGCTTCTACAAGGTGTCAAGGCACGCATCTTCGATCGACTCAAACCCTACGTGGCGAAATGGATGCAGGAATTGCCTGCCGTACTCTGGAGGCTTCGTACAAGCCCCAGTGGAGCTACGGGGCAGTCACCCTTTTTCCTCGTATATGGATCTGAGGTGGTTCTTCCCACGGAGCTGCAGTTTGGATCGCCCTGAGTTCAGAGGTTCAACGAAAACGAGTCAGAGGCCAGTTGGATTGACGATCTCGACCGACTGGAGGAAGCTCGGGTCGTTGCCACAATTCTGTCAGCTAAGTACCTCCAGGGTTTGCGTCGTTATCATAATCGTAATGTGGTACCTCCAGGGTTTGCGTCGTTATCATAATCGTAATGTGCGAGATCGAGCCTTCTCGGTTGGTGATCTGGTCCTTCGGGTTAGTCAATCGGGTGGCCATAAGCTTTCTCCATAATGGGAAGGACCGTACATCGTCGATTCTATGACACGCCCGAGGGCTTACCGATTAAGGCGTGAAGATGGTGCTCTCCTGGACAACTCATGGAACATCGAGCAATTGCGTCGGTTCTATACTTGATGGCTATTGTAACCCATGATCACAAATGAATAAAGATAAGTTTTCCCTCACATTGTCTTTTATGCTTGCACAATTCAATTTCTGACTTGCTACTTATTTGCGTTTCAATTAAGTAGTAAGTCGGGGCTACACCTAATTAGGTGCGCAATCGCGCACCTAATCTCCTATCTAAATTTGACTTGCTCCCTAATCAGATCCTAATTAGCCAGTAAGTCGGGGGCTACACCTAATTAGGTGCGCATCCACGCACCCTTTCTCCTTTATTGAGTCTGACTTACTCATTGGTCGGAATCCGACTGGTTTGTAAGTTGGGGGTCATACTTGATTAGGGGCAGTCTCCGCCACTACATTTATTCCTAAAACTTAATTGACTTTTTTCGGTTCGAGCTAACGATGAGCCTAAGCGTCAGTCGTCCTGAGTAACAAAACTCCTGCTTTCTAGCAACATTCATGCTTCCGGGTCACGTTATCGGAGATAGAGCTCCGTGCCAACTCCTAATGCGCTGGACAGAGTGCTTAGCGAAAGGGACCTAGCTCGCTTGGGCGAAGCGTACTACTCTGGTCGTAAAAAATCGATTAACTTGCACTAAAAAAAAGAAGAGAGAAGGAAGCATCGCACATTCAGAATAAACAATTTTATTTCTTGATGGCCCGCGAGCCGTTTACAGGATGTGGCGGCAGGTGTAGGCTTGCGCCCTGATGATCAGATCCGTTACCCCGGCGAGGTCCGGGGCGGCGTCGAGCAGAGCCTCGGCGATGGCGGCGCCGCGGGAGTGGGAGCGGACCAGGGCCTCCACGATTACGTCGGTCACCTCGGCAAGGGCCGGGACGACTTCCACCAGGACCGCGACGGAGGCGACGTCGCGGGCGCGGGCCTCCTCCTCGGCCATCTTGGCGAGCGCGAGGTCGAAATCCGCCCAGAGCTCCGCCAACTCTTCATCGGCCATTGGAGCAGGAGGAGGCGGAGGGATTCAGGAAGAAGCTTGGTGAGGAGTGGCCGCTACGCCGGCCTCCCTTTATAGCCGAACTCGGGGAAGTCAAACCGGTTTTTGGGAGTGATGGCGTCGGGAAGCAGCCCCGATGAAAACAGTTCCGGGATTTGATGTAAAGGTCTTCGAGAGCGGCGCGCAGCATTCAAAGCGACGCTGGGCTTCCGGCAGTGATGCTGGATGACTTGTGGCGGCAGGAGATAAGCGCGATTTCGAAGAACATGACGACGGCGCTTCGCTTCTGCTGGGCGGAAGGCACGGCCTTGGTTTCATTGTTGCAATATTCGCCCGAACTTAGGTTCCGTAAGGCACTTCTTGTGGGCTGTAAGTTGTACGTTGCTCACATGCGAGTGTTGATTGGACCGAACCTAGTTGGGAAAAAGGGCGCGCCCCTGGCTGGGCCTTATGCCAGTTATCGATTCTTCGATGACTGGGTGCTTCCTGGGTAATTAATCCAGCTCTTGGAATACCCCTTGGGGTCAATGGCTGGTACGATTTTATAATTGGATTAGGCGTCAAAGAGTTACCTCTTCAGTTGGGTCTCAGTGGCACATCTCCGGATCGTTTGTCGCCAAGACAAACACCACTAGGAGGACCTCAACTTGGAGGCGGGCGTATTCCTTTGGGGATCACTAGCTTGAATCCGCATTAGTCGGATCAAGGCGCCCGAATACCCTACGCAAGTTGTGGCATATCACATGTTGGATCGAATGTCGAGCTCTGCAAGCCAGGCTTGAATGCCATAAGTTGTAACAGGGAGGATAACGCTAGGTGGCACTGCACACTCGGTAAAATCCACTATTCTGGTATGCCTCTCCGTGGGGCCATTAGCCAGTATTCCGATTCGTCGGGCTAGGTGCCAGACATCTTTAGTAGACTTGAGAATTTTTCTCGAGTTCTTTGCAACTGTGTTGTTTGATCAGCAGGTTACTCGGCGAGCAGACTCCATCAGCCAGACGAAGAGTGACATCACTCGGGTAAACATCTGAAGGATTGTGAGCCGAACCCCGAATCAAGACAACCCAGTCCCGAAGCACTCGGGGGCTATTGTGGAAAACATGGGACTTGGGTATCCGAAGATATACTATTGGACGTACCACCTCCTTGGGCCGAGTTAATTGGGCCTTCCAGAAGGTAGGCTTGGAGCATGGCGCGACCCGGCATGATCTACAAGGAAACGGATTCGTTTCCTACTCGAATACATGGATATAGGCGTAGCTGAATCAATTATATCTGTATCTTCCATATGCGGATTAGGGATTCTATCTGTAACCCGACCCCCTGCACTATATAAAGAGGGTCCGGGGCCCCTAGTTCGGCATCCAATCCCACATCTTACAATCATCATCATCATCCACCATAATACAATCCACGAGTACAGGAGTAGGGTATTACCTCCCCCTGAGGGTCCGAACCTGTATAAATTCGGCTCCCTGTGCTACCATCGTAGTTGTGATCTTTCGCATCGCTCCCTAAAATACATTGCCGACGCAAATCGTCGGCAGTGTGCATATGCTGCCATCAACCAAAAATGTGCAAGATCACTATGAGGCTGACGTTGATAGTCGAGCGTGCATGTGTGCCATTGTGTTCACGCTGGCCGGAAGTTGATTGTCGGCACGAACTTACATGGGTTTAGGGATTAGGGTTCTGTCAGCACCGGAATTAGAGTTCAAAACATCCCAATCGATTTGATCCTACAATCGGCAAGAGAAGAAGTAATCAGCTTTAAATAGCCCATTAGATTTTTAATATGAATTCTGCAAAATATAAACAGGGGGTGAAAGATAACGAACTTATCGGCTTAGATTAGATCTAAACCAATAGTCTTAAAAAGTAAACGATCTACTATAGAGCTGATTAAATCAACAAGATAGTAAAACGAGGGGTAAACAGACTACCAATTAGCCGATTAGATCGCCTAATCGATAGAACGAAGGTAAACAAACTATCTATAAATAGCAAGCTATAAGTATAACATCCCATTTTTTGGCACCTTTTTTGAAAATTTCAAAAATTTAAGATTTAAAATTGCATTTCGGGTATTTTACTATTCACTATTGAAGAACCTTCAAAATCAAAATTGAAAAATTTAACTTAAATTTAAATTTCCCTAGAATTCTAAAATTTCCTTTTTCGGCATAGCCCAGTCCTAGCCTATCCCAGCCCAGGCCCAAGCTAGGCCCAGGCCAGTTTGGCCCATGCCGAGCTCTCTCTCTCTCTTTTCTTGCTCTCTCCCCCTCTCTACCCAAGGGGTAGCGCGCATGCCGCGCTCGTTCTAGACGCGCTACGCGTGTCACCTCCCTGTCGCCATCACCATCCCTTCTCCCTCTGTCATTGCCTCTGCGCCACAAGGCCACCATGTCAGCCGACGCTACCACGCAGCCAACAAGTAGCCGCATGGCTCGCGCCCCTCTGCTGCCTGCCGCCGCTTCCCACCGCAGACGGAAATCATTCTGCCTTCGCTTCACTTCACGCCGACTGTCATGCCGCTCTTGAGCCCCTTGTCGTGGGAATGCCTCTCTCCTCTCTCCCGCGGTTCCCTCCGCCTATTTAAGCCCGGCTCAGCCCAATTTCTCCTCCCTTTTCCATTGCCGTCGCCGAGCCCGATTCTTCCCTCTTTTGCCTCGCTGCCGACTCGGTACGACACCGGCCAATTCCTCACGCCCCTAGCTTCTATAGGTGCCGACCCTTACTACCCTGTCTACAATTTTGGCCATGAACCACCGGAGGTCGCCGCCTCTTTCTCGGTAACAACTCGACTTTACCCTTCTTCGAGCTCACCACCACAACAAGTAGTTTCCTAGTAGCCTCTTGATACTCCCTGCTCCGGCGAACTGGCCGCCACCCCACCCTTCGCCATAGAAGCATGCTCCCATAGCTTCTTTCCGCTCACGCCCATGGCGTCGCCATTCTAGCTCGCCACCAGTGATGTTTCGGCCAGAACATCCATGGTCTTTCCAAGCCGAGCCCATCCCGATCATGAACCATTAGGATGGTGGACCATAGTGCCGGCAGTTCCCCGCCGAAGGTTCATCGGATTTCGGCCGGAGAACCAAGCGGGTTGTCATCTAGCTGACGTCACCGCAACATCGGTTGCAAGACGGGGTCGCTGATAGGTAGGACCCACGCTAACAGTGATTAGCATTTAAATCTGCCATGCTTAGCGTTGTCAGCTACTGACATATAGGCCCACGACCCCACTTGTCAGTATTAGTATTAGTAGAGGCGTACTTTTGGTTTACGCCTCGCGGACCGGACCGCTCTGTGCCGCACAGTGGTGGATTCGGCCCATTCCTGTTTAGGATTTTTAGCCTTTCCTATTTTAATATTTCTAGAAAGTATATATGATTTTCTAAAAATAGTAAAACAACACCTAAAATATTGAAAAATTCATAATAAATAATAGACAACATGCTGTATTTAATAAAATTATGACCTTGCATAGTAACACATTTCTTGCCTCTGTAAATATAATAGTAACCCTAGTTAGCCTTTTTGGAAAATACATTAAAATGCTTTCTTTTTAATTAAATTAATTCATGGTTACCATAAATCTTGGCAAAATTTCAGAAAATATTAGATGTACTTTTGAACCTAGGAAAATTATTTTTAGCAAATTTAAATAAATTCCTGTTCTTTAGAAATTTATTAGAAGCAATTTAAACCTTTCCCTTATGGATAAATATTGCTGTAAATCTGTTCAGATTTATTCAAAATACTGTTTGAACTATAAAAATTTCCAAATTTTCATAGAAACATTTCCAACTCAGCAAGAATTTAATAAAAATATTAAACCTAATTAACCTGTTGTAAAAATTAAGAAAATAAAAGAAAAACCCCTAAGGGCTTTATGGAAATAATATTTTAATACTAATAATTTCCAAATGTATTTTCCAATAAGGGTAATGGTACTTAAGGGTATCTAGAGCAAGATCATTCTTACCATAGATGACATGTTGGATCCTTACATGATGTTAGTATGTGAGTTCGTGCATACGTGCATCATTTCTTTTTATATTTGTTTATGCATTGTCTTTGTCTTCCCGAGTAAACATCAAGGATCCAGAGAGAAGGTTTGAAGACACAGAAGAAGACTTTCACGTCTTAGGACAAGGCGAGTTAACATCCTTAGTTCATGCCTTACCTAGTTTTACTTAAAGTTATTTTAATTTAATTAAGAAATTGCATGCTCTATAATTTGTGAAAATACCCAGCTCATTAATTATGTTATACACATGCCATGACCCTTAACAAGTTTAATTTACATGCTATGATTACCTTGAATATCATGTTATGACTGCCTTGATAGTCATATCACTTGCTTGCCACCAATAAACAAGTAAAACATTTGGACTCTTGGTCCCTAGGTAAAAACCTACTTAGACATGCTTAGGTCTAATCCATGACTTGTTTTCGGGGTGTAACTACCCCATAGCGGTGAACAATAGCTCGCCACTACAGTGGTCTTGAGATGTGAACTAGTTAGGCTAAGATACGGGTTGAGACCCGGAGTTTGTGTTGGTTGTCTAGAGTGGATCTAGAATAGAAGGTCAAGGAACTGATGAGATTGAGGCAGAGAGCGGAGTGTGGGATCTCTAGCTCTCGAGCCCTGAGAAGCGGGACCAAAAAGGTCCCTTGATTATGAATGAGTGTTGGACGTGTCCGACACAACGCGTGGCCATCACACGGTATCGCGAGTGTGGAGTTTAGTGTGGTGCTCTGCAGATGCCCTAGATGATACTTCTACCCAAGGGAAAGGCAGAAGGGCGCCATCACCCGAGGGTGATCTATATCATGCGTTCGTTGGACTGGCAATTTAGGAGCGATGATCCATTACGGGATTACTGAATCCTAGAATATGATGGCAGGTGAAAGAAGGAAGAACAAGAACTAAGGTTCTGGCTGAGTCTGGTGTTGGTATGGTCATACCAAGGGATGGTACAGTGTTAGACAGGATTGGATTATTGGGTTATCTGGGAAACATAACTCATCATTAATTCCTTTCCATGGTTTCAAATTGGCTAAGTCATATGTTTGTATTATGATTATTTCCAACTGACTTTATGCAAATAGACAAATCCTAGCCTGCTTTGAAGCTATTATCATTACTTGCATTAGGAGGATGTTAACTTGCAAGTACAGTTTAATTGCAAACTTACCCTCGCACTAACTCACTCTTTATATGGAGAGAATCCGAAAGACCCTTATGCTTGCTTCAAAGATCAAGACCCAGGACATGAAGGTCAAGAAGATGTTTAGGGTGTTCCCTCTAGCCACTTGCATGGTTGCATTGTCACTGGATAATCTTTTCCTACTTCTAAGACTTCCGCATTTGCACTCTGAACTCTCATGTGTACTGTACTGTTATTTGGTATGGACGATCCTAATGAAAAACTATTCGCCGAAAGGCGTTAACTCCGCCAAATTATCTAGTTTACTCTGATCAATTTTATGTTTTATGATCTGGCTATGTAATAGTATGTGCTAGCTTATCGATCTAGGGACTAGTACAAGAACCCTCCATGGATCTCAAAGTTGACGGCCCCATAATAAGCTGATAGAATGAAAGTAAATAGATTACCGCTAACGAAGGTGAAATCTAACCCTTAGTTGAAACGGCGATGCGCAACAACATCAACTAAGACAATATTTCGACCAAAAGCCGATGCAAGCCTGTAAATCAAACCGAATCGATACAATACTTAGTTGCAAACAACTCCTGGGGTGTACTTTAAAGCCGATCGAGAAGGCGATACGCAATAAGTCGATCGAGGACAAAATACGGCGAAACTACTCTAATTGCGACGAAAGTAAACGAAAGGTAATCTACAGGTAAAAAGTAGATGTATTTGATTGATTTATGGATCCTCTTACATGCCCCATGGGCTAAGTATTTATAAAAAGTTTGGAGTCGATCGACTAGGTTTCTTATTCCCATAACCTATACGAATTCGACTCTATATCTTCTTATTTTATCTAATATTACCTAATATATTAATGCTAAGCCGATCCGAACTACTCCTATTCCTATTTTAGCCATTCGGTTATATTTATCTAAACCGACTTCAACCTTTCATTTCGTGCCTGTCCGACCCATATTTTTCTAAACTCAAACTGATTTTTAAAATGTTTCAAAACATCGGCTTACTTCCAAAATCCACAATGGGGTGTGTCTATCCCATTGACTGCAACGCTTTCCGAATATAGCTCCATGGTGAGACACTCACGAAGACGTACTGCTAGCTACTCAGCTCATATGTAAAAGGTTATTGGTCTCGCGTATTTCCAGTTTGTCTTGTTCGATCCTATTCTCCATCACGTGCGTACGTATTCGCTGGTTTTAGTGCACATCACATCACGTCAGCAGTAGGCTCCTATCCTATTTCACTAGTGAATATTGGCCGTTTCCTGCCATTTTCTCATCGTTTTGACCAGTTGCGTGTCCAGGTCCGTACTTGTCATACTAGCTGTAGATTATGGCCGTATATATTGCCCTCCAGTGCCTGATTATCCTCTAGCTTTTTGAGAGGCGGGGTACTTGTAAATCCATTTCTACTGGGCTAGCCAGTTCCACGCGTTGTCGTGAGCATTTTTTGGTCTGGTTATTTTTAGCTTAGTCCAGCTGTTATGATCCGAAAAAGTTGTGTGCCTTCGGTAGAGGGTTTCTAGAGTTTGAAAATGTTCTGCCACAGTCTAATACTGCGTTCTGTTTAGCCAACCAATCCATCCCTAGGACGATAATGATACTCTAGGTGTTTATGAAATACCGGACCTATCAACTAGAGCGGTGAATAGTAGCCAAATAAATTTTCTCGCAAGGAGATGAATGATGCTCTTCACCTAACGCGTCTCAAAGATAACAACCCGTAAGAAAAGTCAAGAGAGGTTCTTTCTTTGTTCAAGATCTTGAGAGAAGAGATCAATCTACGATCATGCTCATAGGTGTCTTTGTGATAAAAAAGATCCTATGATAATATCCCATGAAAAGGCATGAAGATTGACCCCAAAACTCCCAAGAATAAGAACACTCAACAGCTATACGTACCCATAGTTGCATAGGTGAGAAATCATGCTGGAATGAGGGGAATTTCAAACCATATTCTTGGTTGTTCAGTGCTCAAACAAAAGAAATCATAGTTCAAAATGGTTACATTTAAGACAAAACACCCCACCTAATAAAGGTGCTTTAGAAAAAGAGGGAAGGAATATTTCAACAGAAATCAATTCTGATCACACGAGTGGTTGCTGGTTTTCTCGGGTTCCAAAATTATGGGAATTTTTCTCGCTATTTCGTAATGAGTCTTGAAGCCTCCAGCCAAGTTTTAGATCAAAACTCCTCATAGAAAAATCAGGAAAATTCTTGAGATAGGAACTGTCTGGAACTCACGCATAGAAAGTTTGGGGCTTGGTATCCACCTCATGGCTCCTAAACGAAGAATCCAGATGACTCCAAAATTGTTTCATAGGTAGATATGGAAGTCATGGACCTTCTCCAGTAAGAATCACTCAAAAAGCATCTTGGATGATTTTTCTAAAAATCCTAGACTGACTGCTGTGTAGGTAGAACAAATCTGCCAACTTGAATAAAAGTGGGAAGAACATAATCTCTTGTTTCTCACAGGTTGCCAAGAGTGTCAAATCATATAAGCAATCTCAAAACATCAAGGATCAGCAATATGTAGAAGGAGGTGAGGCAAATAAACTTCTTGCAAACAAAATCAGCAAAGAAACTAGATCAAACACATGAACAACACAAAAACAAAACCATGATTTGAGGAACTAGTTTCTATTACTTGAGAGGATTTGTTCACAGCCGCACCTAGGTGGGCAAAGCTCACAAAAGAGCAGAATACAAGCCACAAAATCTCAGCCCAAGACTTGGTGGAGGTAGCCCTCTCCACCCCTCCTTATATAGAGTAACCAGGTGAACCTCCATTCTTGATTGCTTCCTTGGCTTCTAAGTAGACTCATCAAGGGCTAGGATTCACCCACTCAACTAGCCACTTACATGGGCCTAAACCACTCACACACAACCCAACATGGGCCAAATATGCCATACATGGGTTTTACATAAAACCCGATTAACCCGATGCAACGGACCTTCATCTGCCGGACTTGACTGCTTTGTTTCCATGCCTTCAGGCCTTCAACCCAAACCAAAACCTTTGAGCCACCTCAAGTCCTTCTCCATGGCATCCTCATGAGCCCCAAGCTTGAGCCTATCTGTCCTGCGACATCATCACCGTTCTGGACCTCGATCTAGCTGATCTAGTCCTGGTACCGTCGCCGACCACGGTTGCCTCCAGGCTTGCGCCTAGAAGGACCAAACCATTTTTCCCAAGCAAAAATATTCTCTTACCTTTGTTTCCTGTATGGTAGTCCAATTTCATCATGAATTCAAACATATATGACTACGTGCCCATATTCCCACTCGAACTGAGACCGAAACCTTTCAAACCGGTGCTTCCCTTAGCATAACAGAATAAAGATGGAAATTTTAAAATTACTTCCCTTACTCAAATGAAAAAGTCATAATACAAAAAAGATGCATCTCGAAATTCTCTACAAAATTTGTATATAACCTTTCTCCATGCGAGTTCGGGAAGACCCTAAAAAACGCAAAATACTTTGTCCTAGCACAAATGGCCGAACCGGTTCAAATTAGTCCCCAAAACAAACTCCTCAACCAAATCAATTCAAGTCACATATACTCATCACAACACGAAAACCTCCACATGGTCTCACAGTCTAGAACCACTAGGTTTGCTATTAACTCTACCCCATCAATTACCTGTTTAACTCCCAAACATCTTCATTTGGTTTGCTCAAAGCGACGCTTTCTATCCTTACCCAATTCTTTCCTCTTCTCTTCCAACATCATCACCTTATTAACTAGCTCTTGGAAATCAGGAAAAGTGTGGATCATCAGATTGACCTACAAACCATTATTCAGTCCCTTCAGAAAACGAAACTGTCTGGTCCTGTCGGTAGCCACTGCTTCTGGTGCGTAACGTGCCAGTTGGGTAAATTTTTTCATGTACTCATGCACTGTCATACTTCCTTGTTTCAGAGTATGGAACTCGTCCTTCTTCATCTCCTTTACACCTTCTAGGACATGGTAGTGCCGAACCCCCTCTAGGTAGCAGGCTCCTATCCGGCTCTAGCTTCACAGTAATTCTCCCACCACTCAAGAACAGACCACTCTAACTGATGAGTAGCAAATAACACCTTCTCTTCATCTGTGCACTGAATGATGTTAATCCTCCTATTAATTACTCTCATCTAATCATCTCTATCCAACGGGTTGGTGCTTCTAGCAAACATGGGCAGATGAGTCCTCATGAAATTATTCAGATGAGATTGAGGTCTTGGTGCCCGTGCATTGGGCGGCACATTTTGCTGTGCTTGATTGTTGTTTACTTGCTACATGTTCTGCATTTGCTGCATCATTTGGTGCATCCACTGAGTTTGAGCTACCAAAAAAGTTCCAAGGTTGTTGGCATCCACTTGAGGTGTAGGGGAATAGGAGAATTGGCGTCCCCGTCTCCACCTCGCTATCCACTACCTGACTCACCTCTATTGCCTACGCGATTCTGAACCATCTGCGGTTGCTTCTAGGGTTAGATAACGGGGAATAGCAATACAATTTAAGGGAAAAATTCTATGCAAGATAAGACTAAATCAAGATAGATTGCTAAAGGGGAAATAGCAACATCCTTTATTAATATTATAATAACTCATGGTGCATGACATAAATAGTAACAAGAACTTTTACATCATACCCACGAGACAAAATGTGAGATCCCAAAACAAGCACACACGATTACTAGTGTCTGACTTTGAATATAGACCTAATAACGCGACTTTGCCCACTGAGTCTCACCCTAGCTACCATCACTCATCGAGCCATCTGGGTTGTGGTCCTCCTGGTGGATAAACTGGTGGATGAGCAGGTTTTGGTGCAAACTGGTCCTAACGTTCCTCCTCGTTAGATCCCTTCTCCTCAACAACCGGAGGGGATGAAGCCTCCTGCTTTACCTCTAGAATAGCTTTTTCTTCCACCTTTGCTAGCTGCTACTCCAACTCCTCAACTCGAGCCTAAAGTATAGTAACTTCCTCCTCAAAGGTCCTTGCGAGCAAAATAGTCCTCTGTAAATAGTCCTCAGTAACTCACTGCTAGCATCATCCAAAGCTTGGTCCTGGTAAGCCACCATGAATGCTTGTGCAACCATCTCAACGCTCCCTTCTCCTCCTGTTGCGGGATAATACCCGATCCGGAGCCATGAGCCTGAGGATTGTAGCGATACACGGTCTTCTTCAACTCGTCTGCGTGAATGCTACAAATCCTACGCAGAGCAAGCCGAGCACACTCCTGCATCGCCATCTCGAAGGTAGAACGCTTCTCTGTCACCACCAATGGTCCGATGTTCTTCGTATTGGCCCTTGCATACACCTTCAGCTTGCAGTGATAATCGAGCTTGTCTCCTTGGACAATTCATGGTTCTCCCTTGTACAAAGGCCTCTTGTAGCCCTCTAGTTCTTGCAGCACCCTCCAAATTTCAGCAGGATGACGACCCTTCCTCTCACCGTATGTGTGCAACATCGTCATCTAAAAGGAAGATAACAAGTAGAGAAGATATCTATTAGCATAGTGAAAAGTTTATATAAATAGAATAGAAGATCAATAGGAAATAGATAAGGTTTTGGTAAAATACTTGACTCACAAACTTAGTTTCCTAGAGACGACCATTCTAAATAAGGTTTGTCCTACAGTCAGCATGGCTCGGATATCACTTCTGTCGGGACCCCAAATCTAAGATCTGGTATCCCTCATGCATCACTAGTCCAGGATCAATTTTAGTGAGTACAAATGACTTCATCGATGGATATCATCATAGTACATCGATATAAAAACACTGGATATAACCTCCACTATTACAAATAAGATTCAAATGCCACACAGGGCTACATAACAAGTTTATCAGAGTAAATTATTGCAGCTGATAAATAAGAATAGATAAAGTAGATGTCCCATCAAGGGCCATAGGCTTCTGACTGGGAAACACGTCAAGCTACTCGCCTCCAAGTAGATCATCCTCAACCAACGGGGATGATTCTTCGACTTCTTGTCCTGCTCGTTGGATTAAGCAGCCCCCAAACAAAGTTTGCAAGTATGAGAAATCGTGAAATTCTCAGCAGAACACACATAGTGGAATTACGCAAATCTACCACTACATGTAGGCTTATTACAAAGGATAGGATATATGGTTATTTTACATAAACAACATTTAACAAAGACTTAATAACATAATAGATTCAAAAGCAAATGACTAAAACATTTCATAAACAACATTTGGTCCATAAGCAATGGCAAAAGGCCTAATCATAGAACAAAACTCGATAATCGGCTCCCAATAGTAACCACAGTAATAACTCACCATTTGTATTTGAAAACACTATATCTTGCTCAATAGAACCAAGCATTTGTTCTTGACCGAGAACATGGCTAATCGAATAGTTTTTAATACTCTGCAAAGGTTGTACATCTTTACCCATAAGATACTCATATCTCAGTCTCTAGCCAGGAAGGAGACATTCGTAACCAAACAGTCACAAAACTAAATTTAAGCAAGTGGCCCTCCCGATAACTACTCCACCACTCAGAGCCAAACATCTGGATCACTGGGCTTCACACAGAAAGTGTGGCAACACCGAATGGATGATAGGCCTCAAAAGTAGCACATCTCCCCCAAAGAACCCTCATAAGCAGTTCTTGCCTAGCTTACCATGAGGTACCACAAGCTCACACTTAGGAACTTAACTGTTAGACTTAACCAAAGTCAAGCTTATGATTTGTACTGTATTTTGTCTGGCATGCTCTTACAAGATTAATTCCTTAGGGTAACTAAGGCAAGACTTCCTTCTACGTTTAAATCTTAGCTCGCAGCACATGCTTCCACACACATACAATACCACTTGCCTCAGTCAAAACACCCACCCAGGTTATTATCAATTTGCAACACATGCAACAATCACATAAGAGCAACATATGGTAGACTAATATGGAGCAACACATGTCTCCTTCACGTAAAAGCAACATATGCCTTTACTCTGAGTTCCATATCTCTCATTAATCAATATTAATTAAACCATACCCCGGTAACGCGCATGAGTAAGCAAAACTAACTACGACTACTATCCCACACGATATCATCATTGTCTAAATAAAATGATGACACACCTAGGTTACAAAGAATATTTGATAATACAATATTTCAAAGGATGGGTATAGCTCAAATTGGAATAACTAGATTCCCCATAAAATAAATTAAACATAGCAATGTAATTTATAAATCAAATTCATTTTATTTGCAAATAGGATCAGCATGATCAAGGGCTACATGTGACTTGCCTTGTTGCCACACCCACTCTGGTCCTGCAGCAAAATCTTCCATAGGTGTCGACGAATTATGTCAGCAATATACTTTATAGGGCAATGCGTAAGACCGAAACCCGATGGTAACACAGGAGACAGATTTTTACAGATTCGGGCCCTCGATGTGAGGTAATACCCTACTCCTGTGCTCGTGGATTGTATTATGGTGGATCTCAAGGATGAGGAGATAGATGCCGAACTAGGGGCCCCTGCCTCCCTTTATATTGTGGAGAGAGGTAGGGTTACAGATAAGTATCCTAGTTGGTTATAGAAACTGGGGATAGAGATAGAAAGTCTATCTCTATCCTTTCTTGCCGAGTACGTAAGCGTACCGGATTACAACTGTGCCTTTCTTGTGATACAAGTTGGGTCTTTATGTGGGGTAGGCCCGTCTTCTAGATGGTAGGCGCCACCTTGCACCGTGAGCTGGTCCGTCTAATTTCTTTGTGAGGGTACCCGGGGACCATGTTATCCACAGTAGCCCTCGAGTGCTTTACAGCCGAGTTGACGCCTTCTCGGATATGTGTCGACCAAGTCATACTTCAAGTCTCCGACTGGAATCTTCTCTATGCCGAGTGCTCCATTGGCATGCAAGGAGGTTGTGAAGGGCTCAAGAGAGCTTTGCAGGTTGAAATCTCCGAGTGACTTCCAGCCCAATTTCTTGGAGTCATGGAAGTCGGCGCGATGGTTGACGTCGCGGCGTGAGTAGAATGTTGACGCAGCTGTCCTCAGCGCAGTGTGAGAAGCTGGCATAGTTAATCGGCGCGGCTGTTCTCGGCGCAATGCGCGAGAAGCTGGCGTAGTAAGTCGGCGCGGTTGTCCTCAGCGCAGTACGCGAGAAGCCACAAGTTGGGGCGCTGGCGTTGGCGTGAAGCCGCGCCGAGTTGACGTAGGCATGCAACCGAGCCGTATAATGCTCTCGGCGTGCTGGCGTAGACGTGCAGCCGTGCCATAAGTTGCGCTCGAGGCGCTGGCGTTGGCGTGAAGCCGTGCCGAGTTGACGTAGGCATGCAACCGAGCCGTATAATACACTCGGGGTGCTGGCGTAGACGTGCAGCCGTGCCAAAGGTTGCGCTCGGGGCGCTGGCGTTGGCGTGAAGCCGTGTCGAGTTGACGTAGGCATGCAGCCGAACCGTATAATGCACTCGGGGTGCTGGCGTAGACGTGCAGCCGTGCCATAGGTTGCGCTCGGGGCGCTGGCGTTGGCGTTGTCGTGAAGCCGTGCCGAGTTGACGTAGGCATGCAGCTGAGCCGTATAATGCACTCGGGGTGCTCGCGTAGACGTGCAGCCGTGCCAAAAGTTGCGCTCGGGGCGCTGGCGTTGGCATGAAGCCGTGCCGTAAAAACCATCTCGCATTATCCTACATTGTACCTTGTGGAGACAATGAAAAACACGAGTAGTAGAGAAAAAGCTGGATTGTAAAGCAATATGCATGATGTCCAAGTATGTATTTTTATTATATCAAATTGTCGTCCTTTTATCTTTTCCGTATTGATTTACGCTTCTCCGAGTATGTTTAATTTCTTTTGTTAAGCACTCCGCCTAGCTCATCAAGTCCCTTAGCGTTAGGAGTTGACGCGGAGCTCTGTCTCCGGACAGGCGTCAGGAAACCCAAATTTTGCATAGGAATCAGAGTTTCACTACTTAGAATGTGTGACACTCGGAATCGGTAAAAGTCAACATGGAAAAGAATAAAAGAAACTCGAAAAGAGATGTTATCTTTCTGTGATTGATTCTGTATTTTGCCCGAGTAGATTAGATCCTATTACTAAGCACTCTGCTAAGCGCATCAAGTTTCTTAGCGTTAGGAGTTGGCGCGGAGCTCTGTCTCCAAGAACGCAATCGGGAAGTATGAGTGTTACATGGAGACAAGAGTTTCGTTACTCGGAACAACCAATACTTAGGTTTAACAAGAATTTAAAAAGAAATATATCGATTTGGTGCAGATAATGCACCTAATTAGGTGTAGCCCCCGACTTACTATTTAGTTGGATACCAACTAAGTAGCAAGTCAGGAGATAAATTATAATGATGTAATTGAGTATGAAAATAGACAACTTAGCTGTTGATCGTGTCGTTCTCACGCCCGAGTGAACAAGCCCCCGGGCATGTTACCATGTCTGCGCGGCTGTGCTCGGCGTCGTGCGCGAGAAGCCGGCGTAAGGAAGTCGGCGCGGCTGTCCTCGGCGTCATGCGTGACAAGCCGGCCTTGGAAGTCGGCGGCTGTCCTCAGCGCAGTGCGCGAGAAGCCGGCCTAGGAACTCGGTGCGGCTGTCCTCGGCGCAGTGCGCGAGAAGCCGGCCTAGGACGTCGGTGCGACTGTCATCGGCGTCGTGCGCGAGAAGCCGGCCTAGGAAATCGGCGCGGCTGTCATCGGCGTCGTGCGCGCGAGAAGCCTGCCTAGAAAGTCGGCGCTGCTGTCCTCGGCGTCCTGTGCGCGAGAAGCCTGCCTAGAAAGTTGGTGCGGCTGTCCTCGGCTCAGTGCGCGAGAAGCCGGCCTAGGAATTGGACGCGGTGTCCTCGGCGCAGTGCGCGACAAGCCGGTCTAGGAAGTCATCGCGGCTGTCCTCGGTGTCGTGCGCGAGAAGCCTGCATAGAAAGTCGGCGGTCACGGTTTCGACCGAAACCTCTTATATCATCATCATGGTGACGTCTCTCATCTTCTTCTCGCTCCCGTCACTGAGCATCAATGTCTTGGCGAAGGTCGCAGTTTGTCGTTGTTGCCGGAGCAACGAGCGGGTGCGGCGGTAGTCGTTGTCGTCGTCGCCGCAAGTCGGGAGGCGTAGGAGTCGTAAGTCGGGCCATCGCAAGTCGGCGTCACAGGAGACGCTAGTCGGGACGTCGCAGGAGCCGTAAGTCTGGACGTCGCAGGAGCCGTAAGTCGACGTCACAGGAGACGCCAGTCGGGGCGTCGGAGGAGCCGTAAGTTGGGACGGCGTAGGAGCATCGCCGTGATCTCCGGGATTAGATCCGCTTTGTCGTCGAGGTCCGCCATGCCCTTGCTGAGGTGCTCCAAGGATCGCCGAGGTGCCGAGCGAGATTCACGTTGAGCTCCATCTTCGCGCGGGATTCATGTCACCTCCGCGCAGTCTGTCTTCAAACAGGTCGCCACGGTCACATCCGAACTCGGTTTTCGACGATCTTGGACTCGTTGGAAAGATAACGAGATAAGCTTTCCAACGCATCCAAAACCACCCTAAAATTCCTTCCGAGTCAACAGAAAATCGTGACGAAAATTCCGTCCAGATTCTGGACGCGAATAGATCGCATCAACTTCTTGCGTTTGCTTCGCAGTTGAAGTTGTCTTCCGATCAGATCTGATCTGATTCCTCGAGGACAAGTTTGCCAAGGTTGTTGATGACGAAATCGAAGTCTCCAAAACGGGAAGCTTGGCCGGAGGTGAATTCAACGGCGCTGCCGTCGAGAGATACCATCGAGCTTGATGAAGATGATCTTAGCACTGACCCCTACCTGGCGCGCCAACTGTCGACGAATTATGTTGGCAATATACTTTATAGGGCAATACGTAAGACCGAAACCCGATGGTAACACAGGAGACAGATTTATACAGGTTCGGGGCCTCGAGGTGTGGTAATACCCTACTACTGTGCTCGTGGATTGTATTATGGTGGATCTCAAGGATGAAGAGATAGATGCCGAACTAGGGGCCCCTGCCTCCCTTTATATAGTGGAGAGAGGTAGGGTTATAGATAAGTATCTTAGTCGGTTGTAGAAACTGGGGATAGAGATAGGAAGTCTATCTCTATCCTTTCTTGCCAAGTATGTAAGCGTACCGGATTACAACTGTGTCTTTCTTGTGATACAAGTCGGATCTTTATGCGGGGCAGGCCCGTCTTCTAGATGGTAGGGGCTACCTTGCTCCGTGAGGTGGTTCGTCTAATTTCTCCGTGAGGGTACCCGGGGACCATGTTATCCACAGGCACACGTTTCTTCGAAAAGCAATAATAAAGAAAAATCTAATATTAAAATAGTACAATAAAATAGTTTGAAAAATCTAATAAAATTCATAAATAGGTAGATCTCATTTTTCTGAATTTTTTGAGACTTGAATGGGAATTTTTGGACTTCGGGATCAAAAGATATGAATTTTACAAGCTTTATCCTATTTTTAAATTAATCTTTCAATTTCTCGATTAATCCTGAATTTTTAATTTAATCTCGCACCACTGACAACTGGGCCCGCCTGTCAGCCACCTGGCCCATGGCGGACACAACCATGCTCTCTCGCACGCGCACTCGGACGAGCTTGACATGCAGGCCCCACACGTCAGCGACTCAGACTCGATCCCGGATCAACCCGAGTCGAACCGATCTGTCTCGGACCGATCCGTCCCAGATCTAAACTGTCTACCCCAGATCCCATAGCTCTCAGCGCTCCACGTCGTTTCTCCACCCCGGCGACCATGGCGCATGGCGGCGCCTCGCTGGAGTTGCCTGATTTGGTGCTCCCGAGCACCAAATCACATGTGGTTTGGCTCTATGAGTGGCTCTCGACCTCGTGCACTCACTGGAACCAAAAGCCCCCTCTGGTGACCGCCGGCGACGAGCTACGATGGCGCGCTTGGTTAACGTGGAAATCCCACCTAAAAACCTCCCCATGCTAAACTAAGCTCAGATTCATGATCTATGGGTTAAGTAGAAGCTCACAGTGCTAACACACAACTCCGGGGACCCATGGACGACTCCAATGATGACCCAAAGCAGCGGTGGCACAAAGCTCGATGGCGACGGTGCTCTGGTGCTTCTCTGGCCTGACCAAGCCCACGATGAGCATCGTGGGAATGAAAGAAAGCTATGGACCAAGAATCAGGGGCTAGAGCTCACCGACGATAGCGCAATTGCTCGTCGAAGCTCTCGAAACCGATTCGCTCCCCCACGCAATTGCTGGCGACTCCAACCTCCTCGGCTCCTGGCGGTGGCGGTGACGAACTCGAGAAGCCCCAGCGTAGCTCACCCACGGCTTAAATAGGATTGAAGAAACCTAGGTCAGCACGGACTATGACACCCTACTTTTATACCTAGACTAGATACTGGCTGTGGGATGGATTTTGAAAACAAAAGCATGATCATGAGCATACATATATGCATATACACTAGAGCTTAGCCGAATTAAATAATTAAATAACTAAAAAGGGAACAAGGAATTAAAGGTGTTTTGCTATGTAACCCATGTCATCTAATATGTAAAATAGGACTCTAGGTTGGTAACTGATCCATTTTGGGTCTTAGCCTAGGCTCGGCCCTAACTAGTGGGTCCACGCAGCCCATTTTTCCCTGGCCTCGATAGCCGACTCGGCTAGCCATCTCTATCCCTCCCTCTCGGCTCAGCCTCACTATCTCTCTCCCCATGCCCAGTCATTGACTATGCCACCCTGCCAATGCGCCCCTTGCCCGCATCATCCTCTCTCCCTCCCTTGCTTTGCCTACTGCGAAAAGGATTTCTGCTCCTTCTCACCGCGCTAGTGCCCTTCCTCTGCCAGGCTTGCCTCATGGCTCCCTCTTCTTGCTTCAGCCGCCCAGTGGCGCCCTTGCCCTACGTGGCAACTACCTGCGCTGCTGACCTGCCACCGCTGCCTGCGCCGTGGCCGAACCGTCCCCTTTCTATCTACTAGCTGCCCACTCTTCCCCTCAATGCCCTGCCCATTTTTAAGCTTAGCCCGAGCTTCCTACAAGCTCATTTTTCCATCTCCTCCCAACGCAAGAATCCGGCGAACCTTCGACGTTCTTGAACCGCCCGCCTAGTTAGCCTCTCCGCTTGCCCTTGGTCCCATTGGGCAGCTCTCCTTCTCCCGTAGGGTGTCCTTGGGCCAATCGAGCTTGGAAGCCCATCAGAGCCTAGGGCGTCACGTGAACTACTGCCGGCCAGGTTTCCTCCCCTTTTCAATTACTCTATCTTCAGTGGGTCCCTCCACAATTCCTCATGCCCCGAGCTTCCCCATGCTCCACCAAGCATGACCCTAACCCAGGTTTGCCCCAGGTCCCGATGGTATTCGCTGCCATTGTGAGCCGCTTTGGCCGCCATCGCCTTCCTCGTCACCGGCCTCCTCCAACTCGCCCTAGCTTGCTGTCAAGCTTGGTAGGTTCTGGATAGCCTCTAGATGCTTTAATTCCCTCGTGCTAGGCCGCTAGAGCCGCGGTTGGCCGTAGCTCCTTTACCCGTAGGATGCCGCCGCTCGGGCCTCATTGCGCCACTGCCTCGCCGCATTGCTCGTCGTGCTGTCAGCACCAGCGAGTGCGGATCAACGTGAGGAGTCCATTTGGCCATCTCCCTACGTCGGCATCGACCGTACCACCGCCTCGCCGAGCTTCTCGGCAAAGCCATGGCCGACCCTGCGTTTGGTCCAGCGGCTGAAGATGATCCCTTCTAGGCGCAGCTGCCGTGTGGCTAACACTTAGCCCCACCTGTCAATAAGTGGAAGCATACTATGGAAATACGCCTTCCCAGTCGAGTTGCGCCTATGGCTAAGTCGCGCGTTGCGCGGGCCATTCGTGGGCTGTCTCAGCTGCGCCGATGCGCATAGTCTACTGCATAGTGCTGGGCTCAGCCCAGCACTGTTTATAGGATTTTCCAGCCCTTTATGATTTTAGATATTCCAGTAAATATATTTAATGTACTATATATAGTAGATGAGTCCCAAAAATTATGGAAAAATACCCAAAATAGATTATGACAATCTAGACCTAGGAAAAATAGCATGACATATATTTCATAATTATCTCACTCTGAAAAATAGAACAGTAGCTAAATAGTATTTCCTAGTAAATAGAAAATAGCAGAAATAAGACATATAGCAAATAAAATATGATCTGTAGCCTAAAAATTATGAGAATAATTTTGTAGGACCAAAATGACCCCTTGGACTTAGTAAAATATTATGTACGATAACGTGGGCACTATATTTAGAAGAAATAAATATATAGACAAAATAACCCTTATGGCAATATTCACAAAATATATATTAGAAATATATATATTTTTGGACAGAACCACATTTTCCAAGAATAAGACTTAGGGCTAAGATCTGAACTAGGACAACCCATGTCATGAAATGGTAAATTTCATTTATACTCGAAACTTCCTTAATAAGTAGGTAAAATAATATTAGAGCATGCATCATCATATGCATCCATGCTATATTTTCTGTTTATTTACTTGGAATTTATTTTCAACCGTGCAGATACCGACATTGTTGATCAAGGTTTAGACGAACCGATTGAAGACCCCGACTATGATCCCAACATCGTTGATCCCACAACTGTTGCCGCAGGCGAGTCAACTACCCTAATGCATATTGATCCTAGTTTTACCAAATTACTTTGCTTTAAATTATCAAAAGTGTGTGTGCTTAAGTATATGATTACCGGTATATCAAATGCAAAACCCTAGATAAATACCTGTTGTCTTAATCATGTTATAACATGCCTATCATTTGATTTACTTGTGAATACCCCACATGATGGTTTTGATTATCATGATCCCTTGGATAACCCTAGGATAATTATATCTGTTTAGACAAATAGTCTAGGGAAAACTTGCTTAAACCTGGCTTAGGTCTTGATATGATTTCTTTCGAGTATAGACACCCGAGTGGTGTGCTATCATTGACCAGGACACGACATTACTTAACTTATGGCTATGTGAATGTTATTGAGGTTTGCTAGTAGTGTCATATTATGACGATTGTGACTTTGTCATTTTTATCTCTGGATCTTGTACAAGTGGGTGGGCTTTGCCGGGGTTTTGTATAAGGAGGTTAGGAATGGAATTTGGCAACAGACTATGAGCATGTGGGTAGGATTCATATCCGTCTTTGGATCTTGTACAAGTAGGTAGGCTTTGCCGGGGTTTTGTACAAGGAGGGTAGGAGCAGATTCGTCTCTAGGGCATGCTGATTGGAAACTGGCAATAGACTATGGGCATGTGGGTAGGATTCATATCCATATCTGGATCTTGTACATGTGGGTAGACTTTGTCTGGGTTTTGTACAAGAAGGGTAGGAGCGGATTCTCCTCTGGGGCATGCTGATTGGAAACTGGAAATAGACTAGGAGCATGAGGGTAGGGTTCGTATCCATCTCTGGATCTTGTACAAGTGGGTAGGCTTTGCTAGGGTTTTGTACAAGGAGGATAGGAGCGGAATTGTTCCTGGTATATGCTCCTTATCTATGAATATTTGGGTAGGGCCGCGGATTGGCCCGGATATAAACCCTTCTGGAACAATTACTCCTTATGTCTAAAAATGTTCTTGGAAATAGCTAAGACATAGGATTTGATATAAGTATACATTTAATCTTTAAAATTGGCCTTCCGCAAATAAAGCAACCCTCAGCCTTTCCTTTGAGACCTCAATAAAGACATGCATTAGGTTGAGAGTTGGCTTGCGAGTGCGGTTGACCTGAGCACTCACTCTCGCATAATTCACTCTTTTAGAGGATGGACCTGACGACTACTCCTACGATTGCCACGAAGACGAAGCCCCTAAAGATGGCGGCCAGGTTAATGTTTAGAGGTCCTCTCCAGTCGCTTGCAGTTTGCATAGCTGCTGGAGGTTTTGGTTTTAAATCTTCTGCTAGATTATTGCACTCTATTGCCTCTTTTGGACTAAATGTACTAATCACCAATGTGTGAATTTGGACTTGTACTTTGACAATGTAATATTTTGGTAATGGATGCGATGTATGAAATGATCCAGCTATGTAAACGTGTGCTCTAGCTTACTGGTCCAGGGACTAGAGCTGAGTCACGGAGGATGTTCCCGATATGGTAAAGGGGGGCCCTTTCAGCACTGGTATCAGAACATACGACTGCAGAGACCCTAAACCTTAGAATGGTCACTTTAGTATATAATAGGCAAACTAATTTAAAGATTAGGAGTTCTTACCTCTAGTTATGGCAATTTAAGATAAATACCTGCATTCTTACAATAAATACCAAAACAATCTAGAAAAATTCCCAAAAATACTCTGAAGCATTTGGAACCTAGGAAAATTTTATCAAGCACTGTTCATGAGTATTTACTCTTATTAAATTGTTTTGATGTTCTGGGTTAATTAGAGAAATGGTTTTTAGGAGTTTTTAATTAGGGAATAATTATGGAATAGGTTTTTAATACTTCCTTAAGTTGAAACAAAATATTTGGCTTACCCAAAAATTCAAGATGTTACGGCACGGTAGCCCGTACTCCGCGCACCCCAGCGCAAGGGTGACCTCTGCACCAAGACTTACAGACTCCACTGCTTCAGCAACGTAGAGAGCTATTCTAGACTTACAATCTGACTTGAATGGGCGTAGGTTTCAATCTGACCTGAATGGGAATGACCATGCTGCCATGGGAGTAGCCGTGGCGAAAAACTTAGAGCGTCTAGCATACGATCTGGATCTTCCTGAATCGACCAAGCATAGGCGAACTCGAAGCAATTCCTAGGAGACCGACATAGCGATTCACGCAGAGGGAGAACCCGAAGTTTTGCTTGGGAGATGAATGCCTGAGCTAGCCCATGTCGAGATGACCACCGGAGTGATATCTGGGGCAGGTCCATGGTGCACGCTCAAGCTGGTCCATGTCGGAGCGACCACTGAAACGATTCTCGGGGGAGTTCCATGAGTGCGAGCCATCATAACTATCCGAGGCTGGACCGCGATACGAACTCCATCTCCATCAGGTCCCTGCGCCACGTGCATCAGGAAGGCTTCTCCCAACTAGGCCCTACAATTTGGGGAATACAGCCATGGAGACAGGCGTGGGAATGATGGGATCGTCGTGCTATCCTAGCTTACGGTTGTCGGGCATTCTCTGTTGCACTGTGCAATGTCGTCTGGCTTGGGAAATTTAAGCTCGGGCGTGTAGAGCGATTCAACGGGACTCAAAACCCCGATGAATTCCTCTTTGTTTATGGCATGACCATCCTCACTACTGGAGGTGATGCGGGGTTTTTGGCAAATTACCTTCCTTCTACCCCGTAGGGACCAGTCCGTACCTAGCTTTTCAACCAGTGGGAGGGCTCAATCCAGAGATGGTAACAATTGTGTGACATTCTTAGAAGCAATTTCTAGAATTGTTACACATGCCCAGGCAGAGAAGAGGATCTCCATCGCCTAACACAGATGGATGGGGAAAGTCTGAGACAATTTATCCAGCACTTCATTCAGGTCCGCAATACTATCCGCAATATGTCGGACGACACAGTGCTTCGCGCATTCAAACAAGGGGTTAGAGACGTCCGATTAACTCAGGACCTAGAGATCAATAAGTTGCTAAATATGGTTGATAAGTATGCAAATGCAGCTGAAGCCGTTAGTAGGAAGAAGATGCTTGATGATAGCAAAGCTCCACCACAGCTAAGTTTGGAGTCTTTAGGCAAAAAGAAGTCCACCTCAGTGGAGAATAAGATAAAGAAAAAGAAAAAGGCCACGCCACCGAACATCATCGCTGTTGTTGACAATCAACCACCATCCCAGCCAGAGCAGAAGCCCAAGGCGCACGCTCCAGGCAAAGACGAAGGTCGTGGTGAACAGCGTCGCGGGTATGACCGGGGTGAAAAGCCTAAAAGTGGCAAATACTGCCCTCTCCATCAAGCTTACGGGCATGATCTACGCAACTGTAAGACCTAGTGCATGGAAGAATTTTACAGCTGCAAAGGGCCCATGCCCACTTTGCCCCCTTTGCCCTAGCTAGGTGAAAGCAGCAAGAGCAAACTGCCTGCTAGGGACCATGACGCTAGTGAGGATGATTTTCCCAAGCTAGAAAACTACATTGTTGTCATCTATGGTGGTTCTTCTGAAGGGAATGTGCCCTAGAGACAATTATACGATGATTGTGTAATGTCTTTGTTCATGTATTTACGATAACATTGCTTATCAGTTCCATTAATTAATGTCATGATTTTGTTCATCAAATACGATTTGGTTGTGCGACACATTGTCCTTGTGATATTGTTGTAAATGATCCCTGGTCCATATCATTACGAGGAGCGATAATGATTTGATCAGCACATGTATTGATTGATGGTATTGTTTCACATACTATAGATATGGAGATATCAAATCAATAATGTGGACATATGTTAGAGAACATGGGTGGTTGGATAGACCTACTCTAAGATGCTGCTGAGATTGTTATCTACAAAGTTCCCAGTTTGTGGAGTCGTATGCTTTGGTGTTATTAAACGCTATACCGTAGCAGGGTAGTTATAAAGATAACTAGTGGGTATGCCATGAAGCATGGTGTCGGGATGTGATTGATCAAGATAGAATTGCCCCTCCTCGATAACGGGAGAGATATCTCTAGGCCCCTCGGTGTGGATGGATAAGGATAGCGCACGGCCGTGCTGATATGATTAAAGAGTTAATCATGATATTTATATCCATCACATTGATGAGTGAATGGTCGAGCTATCACAAGGGTGACACATATCTATGAGACCATGTGGAGGTCTTCATGTTGTGATGAGTATATGTGACTTGAATTGATTTGGTTGAGGAGTTTGTTTTGTAGACTAATTTGAGCCAGTTCGGCCATTTGTACTAAGACAGAGTGTTTTATACTTTTGAGGGTCTTCGCGAGCTTAGATAGAAAAATGTTATATATGGATTTTGTAGAGAATTTCGAGACGTATCTTTTTTGCATTATGACTTTTTTCATTTGATCAAGGGAAGTATTTTTAAAAAATTTCCATCTCTGTTCTATTGTGGTACGGGAAGCATTGGTTTGAAAGATTCCGGTTTCAGTTCGAGTAGGAACGTGGGCATGTAGTCGTATATGTTTGAATACATGATAAAATTAGACTAACATGCAGGAATCAAAGGTAAGAAAATATTTTTGCTTGTGAAAAATGGTTTGGTCCTTGTGGGCGCAGGCTTGGAGGCAACCGTGGTCGGCGACGGTACTGGGACTAGATCGGGTGGATCGAGGTCCAGAACGGTGATGATGTCACGGGACGGATGGGCTCAAGCTTGGGGGCTCATGAGAACGCCATGGAGAAGGTCTTGAGGTGGCTCAAAGGTTCCGGTTCGGGTTGGAGGCCCGAAGGCACGGAAACGGAGCGGTCAAGTCCGGCAAATGAAGGCCCGTTGCATCGGGTTGAACGGGTTTTGTGTAAAACCCATGTATGGCATATTTGGCCCATGTTGGGCTATGTGTGAGTGGTTTAGGCCCATGTAAGTGGCTGGTTGAGTGGGTGAATCCTAGCCCTTGATTTAGTTGCTTAGGGTTGAGACAAAAAATCAATGGTTGTGGTTCACCTGGTGGCCCTATATAAGGAGGGGTGGAGGGGGTGCCTCCACCAAGTCTTGGGCTGAGGTTTTGTGGCTTGTATTCTGCTCTTTTGTGAGCTTTGACCACCTAGGTGTGGCTGTGAACAAACCCTCTTAAGTAATAGAAACTATTTCCTCAAATCATGTCTTTGTTCTTGTGTTGTTCATGTGTTTGATTTAGTTTCGTTGGTGATTTTGTTTGCAACAAGTTTATTTGCTTCACTTTCTTCTATATGTTGCTGATCCAAGATGTTTTGAGGTTGCTTATATGATTTGACACCCTTGGCAACCTGTGAGAAACAAGAGATCACGTTCTTCCCACTTTTGTTCAAGTTGGCATATTTGTTCTTCTTGCGCAGCAGTCAGTGTAATATTTTTAGAAAAAACATCCGAGATGATTTTTGAGTGATTCTTGTTGGAGAAGGTCCATGACTTCCATATCTACCTGTGAACAAATTTTGGAGTCATCTGGATTCTTTGTTTGGGAGCTATGAGGTGAATACCGAGCCCGAAGCTTTCTGTGCGTGAGTTCGAGATAGTTCCTATATCAAGAAGTTTTCTAATTTTTCTATGAGGAGTTTTGATCTGAAACTTGGCTGGAGGCTTCATGACGCATTATTAAATATGGAGAAAAATTCCAATAATGTTTGGAGCCCAAGAAAGGCAGGAACCACTCCTGTGATTAGATTTGATTTCACCTGGAATATTCCTGCCAGCTTTTCCTAAAGCACCTTTATTAGGTAGGGTGTTTTGTCTTAAGTGCAACCACTTTGAACTAAGATTACTTTTGTTTGAGCACTTAACAACCAGAAATATGGCTCTTCTTGTGGGATGTCATCCTTGAGGAGCGTTGGGCAAAGAGCATCATTCATCTCCTAGCGAGAAAATTTATTTGGCTCCTATTCACCCCCCTCTAATCGCCGGGTTCGGTATTTGAGTATCTCGCCTTAAGCTTGACTCGTATCGTGTAGCAAAAGGATCGGTATGTTGAGTATATCAGGTTTTGTTGATGAGATCATTCTGTGTATTCGGGGGTCAATATGTACTACTAGGTACCACTATTGATCTGTGGATTGGAAAGGGACTTTCTCGATTCACGGCCGACTTGGACATGAACCTAACGGGTCACACACTTAACGGGTTGGAACTTATCTAGTGGATTTGATCCATTAGAAGAAGGGTTTGCGCGCGGATACGATCCGCGTAGGAATTAGAGTCCTAGTAGGCCTCGACTAAAGCCCACTAGCGCATCCATAAAAGGGGAAGCTTGGGACGGCAAGCGGGTGATAGACGAGTCTCACCAAGCCCTAGCCACCGCGCCCCTCTCGCTCGCCTGAAACCTTAGCCGTGTGGTAAGGTGCTAGAACACCCCGCATGGCGTTCCTTCCCCGGACGTATGGATACTTTTAGAGACGCTGCTGCATGTGGACGCGCTGATCGGTGACGACCACGACGACCTCGCGTTGTTCGGCTACGACCACATGCTGTTCGGCGCTGCTCGGGGACGTTTGATGACCGGCGAGGAGGAGGTGTTCGGTGTGAACGACTACTTCCTCGACGCGTGTGACTCTGCTTCCGCTGCCTCTGCGTGTCAAGGGTAACGATCCGTGATCCCCTACTTGTATGTGATCTTGGGTATTCGCGGTAGAAAATTTTTATTTATGCTAGCGCAGCCTACTCGTTCCCCAACATCTTCTACTTATTCCTCTCGATGTGACCACAAAGAGGCTATGAGGGAGGTATATCTCATAGACCATCACAAACCTTAGCTCGGACATCTCAAGTGGTCCAAGGTATTGGTGACCTTCTACAAGGATGACTATCCTCTTTGAATGACTAAACCTCAAAAGCTTCCCATAGTGCTCTCCATGACCATTAGCAATACGAAGTTTGAAAGAGTACTAATTGATGGTGGAAGCTCCTTGGACTTAATCTTCGCCAAGGTACTGGAAGAGATGCAGATATCTTGCTCCAAGATAAAGAATATCGTAGTGCCCTTCTCTGGGATAATCCCGGACAAATCTACCAAGCCGCTCGGCCAGGTCGTCTTACTGGTAAATTTTGGCGGGTTGTACAACTTCTGAAATGAATTAATCACGTTCAAAGTGGTGGATTTTGACTCTGCCTACAACGCCATCCTTGGTCGACCAGCCTTGGCCAAGTTCATGGTCATGACACATCACGCTTACCAATGTATCAAGATTCCGGAGCCAAACGGGGTCATCACCATCGGGGAAAGCCCGGAAGCCTCCCTAAATTGCGACGAGCAAGCTTTGGCCATGGTCAGGCAGCTCGCTCAACAAGGACGCTAGCAAGAGCCGAAGAAAAATTCTAGGCCAAAAGTTGCCCTCTAGCCAAGAGGGGAGACCAAGGAAGTTCTTGTGTCCGCAGAGGATCCAACCAAGGTCGTGCATTTGGGGACTTTGTTGGACCCCAAGTTGGAACTCAAGCTCGTTGCTTTCCTTCGGGCAAATATGGACATGTTCGCTTAGGAGCCATCCGACATGCCCGGTGTCCTAAGGGAGGTAATTGAGCACAAGTTAGCAATACGGGCCGACAAAAATCCAGTGCGGCAAAAACTCAAATGTTTCTCCTTGGAGAAGCAAGAGATCATATGCGAGCAAATTGAGAAACTCCTTAAGGCCGGTTTCATCCGTGAGATCAACAATTCTAAATGGCTAGCTAATCCGGTGATTGTAAAGAAAAAAAGATTCAAGTGGCGCATGTGCGTCGATCATATAGGCTTAAATGCCACCTGTCCCAAGGATAATTTTCTACTGCCCCGCATAGACCTGCTGGTTGATGCGGCAGCGCAGTTGCAACTAATGAGCTTTCTGGGTGCCTACTCGGGCTACCACTAGGTGAGCATTTCCCCCGTTGATGAAGAAAAGATTGCCTTCATCACTCCTTTTGGCACTTTCTGCTATACGACCTTGTCGTTCGGTCTTAGGAATGTTGGAGCTACATTTCAGCGCCTTATGCGAAAAATGTTCCCAGATCAGATAGGGCATAATCTGAAGGTCTATATCGACGATATAATGGTCAAAAGCAAGTTGATAGCTAGCCACCTCCAGGACCTAGAGGAAACATTCTGTAACCTCAAGAAACATCAAATAAAGCTCAATCCCGAGAAATGTGTATTTGGTGTTGGATCTGGAAAGTTGCTTGGTTACATCATTGGGTCCAAGGCGTTGGGGCAAATTCAGAAAAAAAATGAAAACCATCAAAAAAATGAGGCCACACTCTAATACAAAGGAGGTCCAGGCTCTGACTAGACTAATGTCAGCTTTAAGTCGCTTTATTTCCCGGTAAGGTCAGCGCTGGTTATCTTTCTTTATGGCCCTGCGTAAGCACGTTTGTTTCGAATGAACGGAGGAAGGTAATAGCTCATCTCAAGAGCTTAAGATATATCTGTCTAATCCACCCATCCTAACTAAGCCATGGTTTGAGGAGAATCTGCTGCTCTACCTCGCAATTACTCCTTAGGCCGTGAGCGCGGTCTTGATCGTGGAAAGGGAAGGTGTCCAATAACCTATATACTTTGTAAGCGAGGTGCTTCATGGGCCAATGGAGTAGTACCTTGAGGTCCAAAAGCTGCGATACGCCTTGCTCATGTCGTCCAGAAAGCTGATACATTACTTGCAGGTGCATCAAATCATAGTCCCAGCCAGTTTTCCAATAAGGGAGATCCTTAGAAACCAAGATGCTAGTGGCCGCATTGCGAAATGGGCCATGGAGCTAGCGGAGTTTGATCTCCATTTTTTGACTTGCACAACTATTAACTCTCAGGTGTTGGTTTACTTTGTGGCAGAGTGGACCAATACACTACCTCCAGACACATCTCCCAACTAGCCCGAAGAATGTCGGTGGACAATGTACTTTGATGGCTTGCGCTCTTTTGAACTTGGGGGCTGGAGTAGCTCTCATTTCCCCTAGGGAGAGTCACTCCAATGTACAATACAATTACACTTTGTGGCGACTAATAACGCTGCAGAGTATGAAGGCCTTCTGGTCGGGCTTCGGGCATGTAAATCGCTCGGAGTCTAATGGCTAATTGTGAAAGAGGACTCATAGTTGGTCGTCAACTAGGTTAATAAGGAGTTTCATTATTCCGATGACTCAATGGTGCTTTATCTGGTTGAGGTAAGGAAATTAGAGAAGTACTTCAAGATTTTTGAGGTACTCTTGGTGCCTAGAAAGGATAATGCCCTGGCTGACCAATTATCTAAGATTAGATCCTCAAAAAATTCCACTTCGGTAAGAGCACTTGTAGAGTACTTGTGTAAGCCCTCTATCACATCTTCGGACAAGGCAAATGAGATGGGCGGTAACTTCTCCTGCCTTGAGCAAAGTGCGGACTCGACAACTGAAGGAGAACGCGGTGCTACGCTTGCCGGAAAACAAAATTTTTCTACCACGAACACCCAGGAAACATGCGAGTCAGAGATCATGGAGCATTACCCTTGGAGCACGTTAGCAGCAGAAGTAGAGTGGGTGAAGCCTCCCCGCGTGCTCCGAAGCACTATACGTAGTCGAACGCGACATGGTACAACTTCTCCTCGTCATGGATCGCCATAACAATAACGTCGTTGTAGTCATACAGTTGATGTAGCCGATCAAATCGATCAGCGCCGACACAAGAGCGAAGACGCCTCTACGGTATCCACACGTCTGAGGTGGGAACACCACGCGCTGGTGTGCTAGCACCCACGTGCGCGGCTAGGGTTTTAGGGGCAGTGGGACGTGGCGGTGGCTAGGGCTCGTGGTGGGGAGAAACTAACGCCGCACGCCCCACGCCTCCTTTATATAGAGCGCACTAACGGGCCTTCTATAATAGAAGCCCACTAGGACTCGCGCTAATGGATCTTCTACAATAGAAATCCATTAAGACCCCAGAGGATCCAAATCCGCATAAACTCACTAATGGATCCAATCCATCAGACATGATCCAACTCGTTAAGTGTGTGACCCATTAGGCTCATGTACAAGTCGGTCGCGGTCCTGGAGAACCTTTTCCCCAGACCACAAGTCAATAGCGGTACCTAGCAGCATATATTGACCTCCGAATGTACACAATGATCGAATCAGCTGAACCTTGATACACTCACATAGGATCCTTTTGCAACACAATATCAGTTAAGCTCAAGGCGAGAAGCATGCCACCCTTGTGATAGCTCGACAAATTTACTCGTCAATGTAATGGATATAATTCGTGATTAACTCTTTAATCACTTTGGCATGTCCATGCACTTTTTCTTATCCATCCACACCGAGGGGCCCAGAGATATCTCTCCCGTTATCAAGGAGGGACAAATTCCATCTTGATCCCTTACATCTCACGTCATGTTTCTTGGCATACTCATAAGCTACCTTTATAACTCCCCTGTTACGGTGAAGCGTTTGAAAGCCCCAAAGTATACAATTACGCATGCTGAGAATCAATAAGAATCTCAATCAAATGATCGTATAGGTATACCACTCGAGGCTACACCCTGATGGTACTTCTAAGATAACAATCTGAGCAGTGTCTCAGAGCGGGTCTATCCAACCCCATGTTCTCTAATATGTGCCCATATTATTGATTTGATATCTCCATATCTATGGTATGTGAAACATTACCATCAATCAATACATGTGCTGGTCAGATCACTATTGTCCCACATAATGATATGTGACCAGGGATCATTTAGAATAATATTATATAACCAATGTGTCTCACAATTAAGTCATACTCAATGAACAAAGTAGTGACATTTATTCATGGAACTGATAAGTACATGAACAAAGACGTATGATACAATCATCTCACATGATCGTTTCTAGGGTATATAACCAACGATCTCTCACTTGCACTAGAGTGCATCATGCAAGTATCTAATACCCATGGCTCTTGTGTGTGCCTCATGCTTCGGTTGCAGGAGAGGTTTTGCTAGCGGATCGATGACATTCAGATCCGTATGCACTTTGCAAATCTTCACATCTCCTCTATCGATGATCTCTCGGATGAGATGATAACGCCTGAGTATGTGTTTGGATTTTTTGTGAGACCTAGGCTCCTTCGCTTGTGCAATGGCACCACTATTGTCACAATAGAGGTCCACTGGACAGGATGCACTAGCGACAACTCCTAACTTAGAAAAAAATTTTCTGATCCAAACAGCCTCCTTTTCAGCTTCAGAAGCTACAATATACTCAGCCTTCGTCGTGGAATCAGCTACTGTCTCTTGCTTGGAACTTTTCCAGCTCACTGCCCCGCCATTGAGACAGAATACAAAACCGGATTGCGATCGTGAATCATCTCTATCGGTTTGGAAGCTAGCATCAGCGTAACCCTTTACGACGAGCTCTTCTTCACCTCCAAAGACCAAGAACATATCTAATCCTTCGCAAGTACTTGAGAATGGTCTTTACAGCCATCCAATGGCTCTCACCTAGATTTGATTGGTATCTGCTCGTGACACTTAGAGCATAAGAAACATCTAGGCTTGTGCACAACATGGCGTACATGATGGATCCAATAGCGGAGGCATATGGAATCCTACTCATTCTATCCAGCTCATCAGGTGTCGAAGCACACTGAGTCTTGCTAAGACTAACACTATGTGACATTGGCAGGAAACCTTTCTTGGAATTCTGTATTTTGAATTGTTTCAAAACATTGTCAATGTACATACTTTGACTTAATCCGATTAGCCTCCTCGATCTATCTCTATAGATCTTTATGTCCAAAATGTAAACTGCATTTTCCAAGTCTTTCATCAAGAAACATTTTCTCAGATAAGATTGAACAGCTTCTAACATTAGAATATCATTTCCAATTAATAGAATGTCATCCACATACAACACCAGAAATACAATTGCGCTCCCATTTGCCTTCTTGTAAATACAAGACTCCTCTTCATTTTTGATGAAACCAAACTCTTTAACCACTTTATCAAAACAAAGATTCCAACTCCGAGATGTGTGCTTCAGTCCATAAATGGACTTTCGAAGCTTGCACACCTTGCCAACATTCTTAGGATCGTCAAAACCTTTAGGTTGTGTCATGTACACATCCTTACTTAGATTTCCATTTAGGAAAGTCATTCTGACAACCATTTGACGTATCTCATAGTCGTGAAATGTGGCAATCGTTAGCATGATCCGGATAGTCTTCGGCATGGCTACAGGCAAATAAGTTTCATCATAGTCGATACCATGAATTTACTTATACCCTTCTGCCACCAACCGTACCTTATAGATGTGAACGTTTCCATCGGCATCTATTTTTTTCTTAAAGACCCATTTGCACTCAATGGTTTTCACACCATCAGGCAGATCAACTAAGTCCCAGACTTGATTATCATGCATGGACTTTATTTCGGATCTCATAGCCTCCAGCCATTTCTCATAGTCCGGTCCTACCATCGCTTCCGCATAGTCCTTGGGCTCATCTTTGTCCAATAATAAAATGTCGCACTGCTCCGTAGCGAGAAACATATACCTCTCAGGAGCGCGGCTTGCCCTTGTAGACCTTTGTGGGACTGGTGCCTCTTCCATAGGTTCTGCAATGCTTTGCATCTCCTCATGTGGATCAGTAGGAGCTAAAACATTTTCAGATGTTTTCTGAATTTCTTCGAGTTGCACCTTGCCCCCATTGGCTCTTTTGAAAAACTCCTTTTCCAAAAAGACACCATTCCGGGCGACAAACACTTTGCCCTCCTCCCTTTTTATAAAAGTAATACCCTACAGATCTTGGGTACCCCACAAAGAAGCACTTGTTTGATTTGGCGTGGAGCTTATCGGACATCGAATGTTTAACATAAGCTTCACAGCCCCAAATCTTTAGATTAGACAAATCGGGATGTTTCCCTTTCCACATCTCATATGGTGTCTTATTTACGAATTTCGATGGAACCTTATTTAACGTGAACGCAGCTGTATCTAGAGCAAGTCCCCAAAGAGATAACGGAAGATCAGTTTGACTCATCATAGATCGAACCATGTCCAACAAAGTCCGATTCCTCCGTTCAGACACGCCATTCAACTGAGGCGTCCCTGGCGAAGTCAATTGTGAAACAATTCCACAACTCTTAAGGTGATCATTAAACTCATGGCTCAAATATTCTCCTCCACGATCAGATTTTGATTGTCTTGCCCAAATGATTTTATACTTCATTCTGAAACTCCTTGAACTTTTCAAAAGATTCAGACTTATGCTTCATCAAATAGATATAGCCATATCTACTAAAGTCATTAGTAAAAGTGATGAAGTACTGAAATCCACCTCTGGCCACAACGCTCATTGGTCCACATACGTCCGTATGTACTAGGGCCAACAATTCACTAGCCCTCTCACTTGAACAAGTGAATGGCGTCTTAGTCATCTTGACAAGTAAACAAGATTCGCATGTGTCAAATGATTCGAAATCAAATGAATCAAGAAGACCATCTCTATGGAGCTTCTGCACGCATTTCTCAATTATGTGGCTAAGCGACAATGCCATAAATAAGTGCGATTAAAATTATTTGTTTTGAGCCTTTTTGCATTAACATTATAGACAAATTTATCTTCAAGATCTAGCACATATAGCCCATTCAATAATGGACAATGACCATAGAGCATACCATTGAAATAAATTGAACAACGTTTGTTTTTCATTACAAATTCAAAACAATCTTCTTCCATACATGAAGAAGAGATAACGTTTCTGCTCAAAGCTGAAATGTAATAACAATTATTTAATTCCAAAACTAATCCTGAAGGTAACGATAAGGCATAAAAGCCAACGGCCATTGCAGCAACCTTTGCGCCATTGCCGACGCGAACTTCCACCTCACCACTTGCACATCTTCTAGTCCTTCTTAGTCCTTGCAACGATTTGCAAGTGTGAATTCAAATACCCATGACTTGTTAGGACACGTAGCAAGATTAATTTCTATAACATTAATACCTGAAGTGGAAACCAAAGTTCCATTCTTTTTATCCTCCAGATATTTCTTGCAGTTCCTACGCCAATGACTAGGCTTATGGCAGTAGTGACATTCATCGGAAGCAGCAGGACAACCCTTGGTCTTACCATCACGCTTAGGTTTCGGGTTCGAGATCACATCCTTACCCTTGCCTTTTGCCCCCACGCTTCCTTTTCTTATCACCATCCTTCTGGACCATCATCATATGATTATTGCTTTTCTTGATACTTTCCTCTGCTGTCTTAAGCGTCCCATGCAGTTCAGACATGTTTTTCTCCATGCCATTCATATGAAAGTTCATAATGAAAGGCCTGAAACTTGAAGGAAGCGACTGAAGAATCACATCAGTGGCCAACTCTTGGCTTAAGGGGGAATCCAGTTTCTCCAAGTTCTCAATGTAACCAATCATCTTGATCACATGAGGACTCACCGGACTACCTTCAACTAGCTTGCACGCAAATAGAGCTTTTGAGATCGAGTATCTCTCAGCCCTAGCTTGGTTCTCAAACATTCTACGAAGGCCTGTGATCATAGCATAGGCATTCGTGTTCTCATATTGCTTCTGAAGCTCAGAGTTCATGTAGCAAGCATGAGACAGCCAACATCAACTTTATCATTGACATGCTTCTCATAAGCACATCGTTCAATAGCAGTAGCATCATCAGCTAGTTCCTCAGGATATGGCTCCTCAATGACATACTCCATTTTCTCTTGCTTGAGAACAATTCTCAAGTTACGATACCAATCAATGAAATTCGTTCCAGAAAGAGCCGCAAGTTAAAACCAGAGTTATTGACAATATTAGGTGCCATCTATAACAGTAAAGCATTGTCTTTGCACAATGTTTATGTTATCCTTCCATTAAATAGTTTTAATAAAAGATGCTCCCACTAAAATCACTTTCCCTCTGGTGCATTTTAGTAGGACAAGATCCATAGTCATTCAAAGATCTAGTGCGCGGAGGCGACTCCTAGGACTAAGTGACATAGGTAAGCAACCCCTTGCCAATCATATCGTATGTGACTTTTGTTCGTTGGGTGGCATCCAATGCCCTGGCTCCCAACACCGATGCTCCGAGGCCCAAAACCATTTTGATAGTCTCAATAAGTAAACCAATACTATGCGTGTGAAGTCTGACTTCATCCCAATGGTCAAGGAAATTAATGGCATCCTGCTGTAGGCTGAAACTGCCAATTAACGTACAAGACCTTATGGGTGCAGCTATTGGACGGGCATTGAACACTTAAATTTTCGAGGGAAACTATTCTATCATATGAAAATCATATCCACCAAATACGAAATATGAAGAAATAGCATGACAGGAATCATCACAAATAATCATATTGACTTGTGAAATAGTATGGCCCGTGGCGTTCCGATCTCCATCGTCGCGCTTCCTGTCCACCGAGTCACCATGCTAGAAGCCTCCATGATAATACACCAAGCTACTACACATAATAGCTAGTGACAAAGTACATGAGGATATGAAGCATCACAAATCAGCACACAGGCTGTTATACAATAACATGGCAGCCCAAGCTGCAATTAACCATAGCATGCTGGCTATGAAAATTACATTAATGCATCACATACACACAAGGGAACCATACCATTCACATCATTCCCTGCAAAAACAAGTTAAGCGCAGAATCGTATTCTACCCTGTGATATGAACAAGTTTTATTTAACGGCCGCTACTACGACTATCACATCGGTCCCGCTATGGAAATTCACATCTACGAAAACTCTATGGAAATTCAATCGGATTAATCAAATCATACCGATCCCGAGCCATCAGAATGCCTCAATTTCCATAAGATCCTTGAGAAGGCTGCGACCAAACTGACCTCAATCTGTTGGCACGATCTATTCGACACGGGCTACTACCTCGATGGTGTTACTAGCTAGTAGGGGTAATGCACTGCACGAAACAAAACGAGCACGAACTAATCTTTTGATCGTGTAGAACCATCAACTCATACATCAAACGCGCGAGGCCCCTCGAGAAGGTTGTGCGCACGCGGCCTCGATCTGTTGGCTAATATCATAGATGGCACATGACGGAAGTCCAGATGGTGTTTCCAGCCGGTATGGACCAGTCGCGACACGATCTAGATAAAGCACGAACTAATCTTTTTGGCCTTGTAGCACTACCAACTCGTACCTCAAGAACCCTATACCGATTGATCGTATCAACCCGTGACCAACTCAACAACATATCAACATATGCGCAGCATCCAAATCCAAGACAATGCAAGATTGGCTCTCGGTGCTACGCTTGCCGGAAAAAAAAAATTTTCTACCGCGAACACCCAGGAAACATGCGAGTCAGAGATCATGGAGCGTTACCCTTGGAGCACGTTAACAGCAGAAGTAGAGTGGGTGAAGCCTCCCCGCGTGCTCCGAAGCATTGTACGTAGTCGAACGCGACATGGTACAACTTCTCCTTGTCACGGATCGCCGTCACAACAATGTCGTTGTAGTCGTACAGTTGATGTAGCTGATCGAATCGATCAGCACCGACGCAAGAGCGATGACGCCTCTACGGTATCCACACATCCCGGGATCGTTTAGAATAATATCATATAACCAATGTGTTTCACAATTAAGTCATACTCAATGAACAAAGGAGTGATATTTATTCATGGAATTGATAAGTATATGAACATAGACGTATGATACAATCATCTCACATGATCGCTTCTAGGGCATATCACCAACAACACCACCATTTGTTCAGTATCTCATACACGAGACATTGCCCGAGGAAGAAACCGAGAAATCCCGGCTTATAAGGCAAGCCCCATCATATTGGTTGGTCGAGGCTGTCCTTTACCACAGAGGTACACTTGGAGTACTCTCCAAGTGCATATCGCAAGATGAGGGGATTTATTTGCTAAAAGATATCCATGAAGAAATGTGAGAAGCTCACTCATCCTTTCAGACTCTAGTAGGCAAGGCATTCTGGAAGGGGTATTACTAACCTACAGTCTTGAATGATGCCCGGATCATAGTACCCACATGCAACGCATGTCAATTTCATGCCCGCGAGGTGCATCTGCTAGCATATGCTATGCAAACCGTCCCTCTCTCTTGGCCATTCTCGACTTGGGAAGTTGACACTCTTGGTCCTTTCCCTCGAGGTTGAATTCATTGTACACATCTATTTGTCACCATCGACACTTTCACCAAGTGGATTGAGGCTGAGTCGGTGTCGACCACAATGGCTCAAGCTGCCAAAAAAATTTTCTGCAATAACGTGGTCACGTGGTTTAGGATGCCCCACTGTTTGATTACGGATAACGGGACTCAGTTCACCAGTGAAGTAAAATATGTTTTGTTAGTGATATGCCCTAGAGGCAATCATGTAATATGATTGTACCATGTCTATGTTTATGTACTCTTGGATATATGTTATCAGTTCCATGAATAAACGTCGTTCACATTATTCATCAACTATGACTTGGTTGTGAGATACATTGTTTATATGATTTATTCTAAATGATCCTTAGTTTCATATCATTATGTGGGACAAAAATGATTTGATCAGCACATGTATTGATTAATGGTAATGTTTTACATACCATATATATAGAGATATCAAATCAACAATGTGGACATATGTTAGAAGGCATGATGTTGGATAGACCTACTCCGAGACACTACAGAGATTGTTATCTTACATATGTCATTAGCCTGTAGTTTCGAGTGGTATATCTATATGATCCTTAGACCTGAGATCGTCATTGAATCCTACCACGTATAGTTGTATACTTTGGGGTTATCAACCGCTATACCATAACTGGATAGTTATAAAGGTAGCTTTCGGGTATGCTATGAAACATGTCGGGGCGTGTGAGCGATCAAGATGGAATTTTCTCTTCTTTGATGACAGGAGAGATATTTCTGGCCCCCTCGATGTGATTGGATTGAAAAGTGCATGGCTATGCCAATATGATTAAAGAGTTAATCATAGTTTAGAATCTATCATAAGATCGAGTGGATGGTCGAGCTATCACAACGGTGGCACACATCTCACCTTGAGCTTGACTGGTATCATGCGGTAAAGGGATCGATATGTGAGTATTTCAAGGTTCAGCCATTATGATCATTCTGTGCATTTGGGGGAAATATGGCCTACTAGGAACCGCTATTTACTTGTGGTTCAAAAAAGAGTTTCCAGGGCCACAGCCACTTGCGCATGAACCTGACAGGTCACACACTTAATGGGTTGGAATGTGTCTAATAGATTGGATTCATTAGTAGGTTTTGCGGATAGTGATCCGTGTAGGATTAGATTCGCGCATACTGATCTGTTTAGGATTAGTTTTGTGCATACCGATCAGTATAGGATTAGAGTCCTAATGGACCTCTAGCGTAGAAGCCTATTAGTGCACTCTATATAAGGGAAGGCCGTGGGGCAGTGTACACACACGAGTTCGCCACCATGTAACTCGTCATGCCCCTACCGACTTATAGAAACTCTAGCCACGCACATGCCATGCTAGCACTTTGGTGCATGGCTTTCTACCCCTGGACGTGTGGATACCATAGAGGCGCTGCTGCGGTTGTTGTGGTGCTGATAGGCAATAAAGTGGAGAAGGTCGGTGGGATCAACTGCTTCCTCTACGGTAGTACGTACGACGTTGCTGCGGTGGTGATTAGTAAGGAGGGGACGGTCGACTCGATGTGAACAACTACTTTCTATACCTCGACTCGTGCGACGTCGGACTCAACTACTCTGACTCTCCTTCTACTCCGACCGCACGTCAAGGGTATCGATCTGTGATGCTTTACTTGTATGATGTTCTTGGTGCTCGCGGTAGAAATTTTTGAAATTGTGCTAGCGTAGCCTACCCTTTCCTCTGCATATTTTACCTTCGTGGCTCACCAGTAGAGCAATAGGGATGCAGAGTGTGCCAATGGCCAAATAATCGAAGGCATCAAGAAGTGTGTGTTTGATCACCTAAGTCAACTTCACCAGACATGGGTGGACAAACTCCCTTCCATTCCTTGGTTGGTTCGCAATATGACCAGCCAGGCAACAGGAGAAACCCCATTCTAGCTGGTCTATGGTGCAGAGGCCATACTGCCGACCGAACTTGTCCTAGGTTCACCAAGAGTAAACATGGTCGACGAAGTCAACCAAGAGGAAGAGCGCCTACTCGACCTAGATCTCCTTGAGGGTAGCTGTGAGTAAGCTCAAATTCGCTTCGCAACCTACCTACAAGCTATTCAAGGCATGCGGCGAAGTCGGTAAGACCGACGACCTTGCAAGTTGGTGATCTCGTCCTACATCAAATTCAAGACTTGCCAAAAGCCAACAAACTGACTCCTCGCTAGGAGAGTCCGTACACGGTCATGTGGACAACACATCCTAGGGCTATTCGCTTGGCTATGGAGGACGGGTGGGAGCTCGCCAACATGTGAGCATCGACTAGTTGAAGAAGTTCTATGTCTAGGTCCTCTCTTTCGCTTAGCTTCCATTTGGGTTATTCAAAATGCTGTCTAGGTGGCTCTATAAGCATCATTCAAAGACCTGTGATTGTTTTTAGGTTGGAACCTTGCTAAACCGACTCAATCTTGTACAGGGAAACCCTGTCCTCACTTGTCTTGACTTCATGAATGAACTACCAATTGCTCGGGTTTACGCTCCTTATGTCTTTGCTTTAGAGTTGCCTGCGTGCGATTCTATCCTGCCTGGCTCATGTCAAAGCTGCTTAACCATGAAGTGCGCCACCAGAGAACTCAGCCTAAATAAGTCGATATCTATCGCACACAGGCACTCTCTTGGGTGGTTTAAGTACTTAGTTCGACTACAGTAAGCGAAAGGGCTAGAGCTAGGGCAAGGCATGATAGCGCGTTTCTTTTGCCCTATGCCCATGCCTGGGCTCGCAATTTAGGTTATCGGGCATGGGCATAGCAAGGGCAGATAGGGGCGTGCTACCATGTTTTCCTTAAAAACGCGCTTGTTTTTTCCTTCCTGTTATCCTTTCACTTTCTTTGTTTCCTTGTTCATTTGTTTTTGTCGGCAAGACCACAAGAGATAAAGATTTTAGTTAAGTGATAGTGTTTCATCCTTTACAACAAAGCAAGAGCTCGGGTTACAAGTTTGCTCCAGGACCCTAAGTTATGGACGCGACTATTTTGTCCATCTTCTCCTGCTCTAAGGATGAGAGTTTTTCCTTCGCCTCGTCGAGCTGGTTTTGAAGTTGGAGCGCCTTGATTCACACCTTGCATCCATCCTAGGCATCCTAACGAAGCTTCTTGTTTTCCTCTTGGCTCTGCTTTAGCCGTGCATTGATGTCTATGGTGGACCCGGCAAGTGTCCTAGCTTTGTCTGCCCGGAAGTTGGAATGCTCTTGTAGCTGCCTGAGCTTCACCACCACCTTCCTGAGCTCGTGATCTTTCTATTTGAGCTCGGCTTCCAAAGCCTCTCTTCTTAGAGCCTTGGTAACGAGCTCGAGAGTAAGCCTCTCTAAGGCATTGTTTGCCCGAGCAGCGATTTGCTCGCCGCCCCTGGCCTTTGCTGCCTTTAGCTTGTTTCGAAGGCGTCAAATCTCTGCGTGCATTGACACCGCAATGAGGAGGAGGGCAGACTCCTCGCTCATTATCCATTCATTGACCTGATTCAGAGAGAAGAAAGAAAAGGGTCACTAGGACAATTGTGAGGCATCAACAGGTTAGTGACTAAAGTTTTTTACCGTTCTGCTGTGCTGATCCAGCTTAGCTCCTATCTCAGCAATGAAGGACTCGGGGTCCGCAAAGGGCCCTTATGACCCCAGCACCTTAGAATCCTCGCTGGAGGACGCTGCTTCTTCTTCTGCCTGGGACGGGGGTTCCTCCGAGCTAAGGAATACTTTCTTACGGGCAGACTTATTGCCAGCCTGAGAAACATCTTTGGACGAGGCATCAAGCTCATCGTCCCGAGCACCTTCAACGCCTAGGGGCTGCTTTCCCTGAGCAAGCTCTTCGCTCGCGGTGTCCTCTGGCGAGACCTCCTCCGCCATGATCCGGTCGGCCAGCTCATGGATGAGCTTGTCTGCTGCATCGTACATGATCCTGTCAGCCTCATCCCAAAGCAGGCTTTCCTCATACCAATCCCAACCTGGCCGTGCAATCCAACTAAGGTTGGGAACGAGAGAAGAAAGGGAATATGAGCTGCATTGTCGGGACCCCAAATTTAGAATCCCGTATCCCTCATGCATCACTAGTCTAGGATCAATTGTAGTGAGCACAAGTGACTTTATCAGTGGATATCATCACTGTACACCGATATAAAAACACTCAGCTATAACCTCCACTTATTACAAATAAGATCTAAATGCCTCGCAGGGCTAAATAACAAGTTCATCAGAGTATATTATTACAGCTAATAAGCAAAATAAAAAAGGTAGATGTCCTTTCAAGAGCCACAAGCAAAATGAAAAAGCACGTCCAGCTATTCGCCTTCAAGTAGGTCATCCGCAAACAAGGGGGATGATTCTTCAAATTCTTGTCCTGCTTGTTGGATTAAGCAGCCCACAAACAAAGTTTGCAAATATGAGAAATCGTGAAATTCTCAGCAGATCACACATAGTGGATTTATGCAAATCTACCACTACATGTAGGCTTATTACAAAGGATAGGCTATATGGCTATTTTGCATAGACAGCATTATAACAAAGATATAATAACATAATAGATTTGAAAGCAATTAAGTAAAACATTTGATAAACAGCATTTGATCCATAAGCAATGGCAGAAAGCCTAAACATAGCACAAAGCTCGGTAATCTGCACCCAGCAGTAACCATAATGATAACCCACCATTTGCATTTGAAAACACTATATCTTGCTCAATACAACCAAACATTTGTTCATAACCGAGAACAAAGCTATTCGAATAGTTTTTAACACTCTACAGAGGTTGCACATCTTACCCATAAGATACTCATATCTCAATCTCTGGCCAGGAAGGAGACATTTGTAACCCAACAGTCATGAGACTAAATTTAAGCAAGTGGCCCTCCCGACGACTACTGCACTACCCAAAGCCAAACATCTGGGCCACTGGGCTACACACAGTTAGTGCAATAACACCGAATGGATAGATAGATGATTTCAGAATCTCACACAGATGATTTAGGCTAACTTGCCTTGAGGTACCACAAGCTTATATTTAGTAACTTAACTGCTAGACTCAACCGAAATCAAGCTCATGGTTTGTACTGTATTTTGCCTGACATGCTCTCATACGATTAAGTCCTTAGGGTAATTAAGGCAAGACTTTCTTCTAGATTTGCCTCTTAGCCTAGCCACACAAGCTCCACCGATACATAGTACCAACTGCCTTAGTCAAAACACCCACCTAGGTTGATTAACTGTGGGCCCCGGTTCCGCTGGACAGAACCGAGCCCCTTTGTGCACATAGTGTTAGACCTGTATCATGCTAACACCACACAAAATTTTACATCACGCTGGGATCAAAGTTGTCATAATATATAGGAAAACGTTACATAGGGTCCCGATGCATAAAAGCTCAGAGTACAAGGGTCGAGTAGGGCCAACATCTACAAAACCAAAATATAAACCTACTAGTAGATGGTTCGGCGGAAGTGGAGGGACTGCAGCTTCATCATTTAATTGAACACCCGCCAGGCATGTGACTGAAGTTCTCCTTTATTCCCCGTCAAGGCCGTCATCCTTCGGCTCATCTTCTCCACTGAAGCAATCATACGGGTCTTTGCTTTCACCTTCATCACCTAAAATGTGAGTAGGTACGAGTGTGAGCACGCAATCAAACCACGCTGGCGAACCAAGACCTCACCTAACGCTATACAATTATGCAAGACTTTCTGGTGGAGGTTGGGTTCTTATGATTGCTTAAAACCAAAGACGCCATACTTTCAAGTTAAAATCTCAAGACTTAACCTTTTAACAAATCAAAGATGTACTGGGCTATATATGCCAATTGTTCATAAATCAGGGGTTTTCAATAGCGACCACGTAACCTTAGCCAAGAATACGTGTCCTAGGTGCCAGATCCATACCATAGCCATGGTCATGGACTCCACAAATAAGAGACAAGTACCCATGTCTAAGGCGTAATATTTTCGACAGTATGGTGAACCGGTGCCTATACTACAACTGGCGCACGTTTCCCATCTTTTGGTGATCCATGCCCATACTACAACTAGTACACGTTTTCCAGTTAAGTGGCGGTAGACTCACGCTCTTAGCCAAGAGGCGTGATCTCCTTGAGCTCAACAATGGCCAAGATCCACAGATCCTAATCTTAATCAAATAAATCAGGGAGTTGTATTGACCAACATTCGCACTCGGACATAACTGCACTATCGAGTGCAAGGAATACTCAGGAACGGGGCACAACATATTGTTGGGGAATGGCTAGGATTATAGCCTCAGGAATTTCAAAAATTTATCCCCTCCCTAGGAACTGTCGTATACACTAGAACCTAGATTAACAATAAAACCAAAAGCATACAAATGCATACCGTAGTCTGTAAGTACAAAAGATGAAACTTCAGTGAAGGGCTTGACGAAGCTTGCCGCTCTCAACTTCAAACTTTGACGCCGGGACGTTTCAGCAAGGACAATCGTCAGACCTTTGCAGCAAAGCGGCGATGTCCTTCAGATATCCATACAAATAGGCGCAGACACCATGCACCAATATGCTAGTATCGGGACAGCACGACTCTCATGGCAAAATCTGGATCGGGTCAAACCCTTTCACTCCTTTCCTTTTCATTCTTTTTCCTCTCAATTTTTCTTCCTCCTTTCTTTCTTTCTCCCTTCTTTCTCTCTCCCTTCTTTTTTCTCTTTTCAACTGAAGCATCCCTCCCCTTTATATAGGAGAGAGAAAGCTGGTTACTGTAGCAACCGGCCTGCTAACATGCTACAGTACCATCGTGTTTGGAACAGTAACGGCCATGCTATAGTACCTACCGGTATGATACAGCGACTGCTACAGTGTTTTCAGCAAAAATCTCATTTTCGCAATACTTGTGTTTTGAGGCTTTCCAGGAACAATCAGGTACCATGTTCAATCGCATTGAACGTATGTCACGAGGGAATGTTTCATAAATATGTCTTAAACCAATTCTATGTGTTTGACCCTTTAGGTTCACGCAATGTTGGCAGCAAATCAAAAGCTCTCTTCGATTCATAAGTCACAAGCGGTTTCTAGCAAAACATTGTGACTACCCAAATTGCATGAAGGTCGGTGATCCGACGAACCTCTCCAATGATCAAATGTTAATCTCTTTGTCACTTTTGATACCATGTTTTAACCAAAGGTTGAGATGTGTCATCCTTTCGCCGTTAAAACCTTTTTCTCAGGATTTTTTGAATTAGACTAAACAGATTGATCGATTAACTCTTTAATCGCTCGGGCATGGCCATGCACATTCTTTAGTCTATTCCATCGAGTGGCCGATTGATATCTTTTCCCTCTTGACGAGGAGGACAAATCCTGTCTTGAATAATCACTTCCCTCTGCATGATTCAAAACATACCTGAGTAAAGCCCTTATCGTTATCTAGTTACGGAATAACTTTAGACAATATCAAAACATACCATCCTCATGTAGGAAACTGTGTTGATCTCAGGTTTGAGGATCGAACGTTATCATTGTATAAAACAACCTATGACACGTTATATCCTCAAAGGTGTTTCATAAGTGAGTCAGTCCAATATCATATACATCTATTTGTTATTCACACGATTGTATTGATATCACATATCCATAATCCGTGAAACGGGATTATCACAACAACCCATGTGCTTGATTAAATTTAACAATTGTTGATGTTCCAGTCAACAAACAGTATCAAGGGGCAACTTTATAATAATGTCTTTATAGTATTATGGATTTCACAATCAAGTCACGTACTTGACCATCTATAATATGACATTTTTAATGGAACAAACAAAAGCATAACTCATTACAATCATCTCTATAATTGACCTCTAGGGCATATCTTCAACACGCATCACCATAATTATGTACTCGGGATACGCACATGCTGACTAGACTATCCAACAAGGGAGCCGTTCAGATGTTACAATGTCGTAGTCTTGATTAGAGAGGTCTAATTCCTACCATGATACATATCATGGAGATGATGGGACCGTGCCATTAAGGTACCTGCTCCGCATACGGTATTTGTCTAGGCCAAGCGTCGTACCGTTGATAGCGTGCTATGCCGTTGTATTGCATCGTTGATATCACACTATGCTGCTATAAGGGTTGACCCGTCATCCTAGTACCGTATCATTATCAGCCAAGATCAAACCCATGGACTCTAGACTTAAGCATGTCTAAGCCATTTTAAAGACTCATTAGTCAAAGACTTTAACCTCTATACCTTAGGTTATCAAAGGACAGGATAAGCAAATTATATCAAGGAGGGGTTTGTGTTTATCAACACTATCTACCAAGCGGAATAACTAGACCAGCTCTAGTAGCCTTTTGTTTCCAACATAATATACTTGCAAACCATATTGCATGCAATTTCTTATTTAAAACAAGATAATTTAAGTAAAACTGTGTAAAGGGAAATGAACTAGAGATATTGGCTTGCCTGTTTCCTCGTAATCCGGGTCTTGCGTCAGATCTTCGTCCAGCAGGTCGTCTGTCACCTCGTTTTCTAGGGTGTCGAGCAATCACAAAATAAATATTCGGAACAGAAGTGGATGATGTATGACTGGCAAGGATTTACTTATGGTTCCGCACAGATTTTTCCAACTTGAGTATCTATCTAATTTATTTTCCTATTAGGAGAGGGTGTGAGGGGGAGGGACGTATAGATACGTTTCTAGTTTTTATCGATTAATTGTACTTGGGATAATGCCTAAATAACCATATGGGTGCAAATTCCTGCCCTTTGAGGGTCCCGCAATGTAAAATTTTATTTGATATATTTTTCCCTACAGGCGATATTGTTTAAGGTATTTCTTATATAACTTATATTGTTTGTATTACCCTAATCTTAATTTTTCAGAAATAAATATCCACTATAAACCCCTTTAAATTATTTTTACTAGGTTTCTTATGATTTATAGTATTTTACAGAATTGTTCCACGATTTTTGGAGGTCTTTTAGTATTTTTGAAGATCACAAAACCATTTTTTTGGTTTTCTAATGGTTAAATAGTTAGATATTTCCTAGAAATAGTGATGGCCCTAACCCGCGCTTCGGCTCGGACCACGAAGGGAACTGGCCTAGGGGCAAAGCGGCCCGCGCGCGGGGCAGCTGACAGGTGGGGCCATTGGTCCCACCAGTCAGCGACCGCATGAGAGGGTCCGAGGCTAACGTGTGGGCCGGGTAGGTCCACGAGTCAGATGGAGTGGAGCTTCCGGAGGAAGGCGTATTTTTGTTATACGTTTCTTGTATACAGAGGCGTCTCCGGGAGCAGGGCGCGGACACTCAACCTGACAGATAGGTCCTAGGGCCCACTTGTCAGCCTCTATTGGACTGGGCCACGGGAATTTTTAAATACGTGCACTGTGGCGCTAGGTCCCGCTTGGCAGTCAAGGAGGGAGAGATGTTGGGCTGACGTCGGGCGGACGTCCGACGTCAGCCCATCATCTTCCCTAGGCCGAGCTCCGGCGAGCTCTCCGGCATCGGCTCGGGGATGCTACAGGGCACGGCTTGACTTGCCAGTGATACCCACGGGTTCGGTGTTCCTAGGCGCAGGTCGTCCCGTCAGCAACTTGGCCGGCGACGAGCAGGGACGGCGGCGCCATGGTCGGGACGGACGGGGAGCTACGACGAGCCTGTTCTAGGACGTTGTACACATGATTTTGTATGAACAAAAAGCTAGGAAGCATGTAGAGGCCACGAGGGTCGTTACCCAATGGTTGTTTGTGGACGGCCAGCTCAGGAGCTGTCTATTGACGGTGAAGCCTTGGGGGACCGAAACAGGGGCTACGGCGGTAGCCTTCCCTGGTGGTTTTTCGTTCGGTTGCTCCTGGGAGGACGTAGGTGATGCTCCGAGGGTAATCGGGTCGAAGGGGCGAGTCCGAGTGGCAACAGTCGGCACGAATTTGAGAAGGGGGCAAATTTGGCCGAGTGGAAAACAAGGCAAATTTGAGCGAATTGCTCTATTTTATAGGGCTAGCGTGGGACAGGGGTAGTCCTGGAATACCCACGGCGAGGATTGCTTCGGAATTTCCCCGAGCTCGGCTGGATTTGGCCGGGGTAGTATTTCGAGGTGGAACCTCATTGCGGCGACGTAACGGGGCTCCCCACTGAGCTTTCCGTCATGATGGCGGCATAGTGAGGTGGCTCGACATGGCGGCTTCTCCCATGCTGACTTATATACTTTTATGCCAATTTGATTTTTATATAAACTGAAATTTTCATTTCAATTTAATGATTAATTTCTATTAAAATTTTGTTCAAGCTTGTTTAATTTTGTTCTTTCATACGGACTTATGTACTTTTAATCATATATATCTATGTATATTCCTGTATTTTTTATTTTGTTTAATATTATTATTTTTATTACCTTTTGTTCAAACTTTAAAATAGGATGTTACAACGTCTACCCCCCTTAAAAGAATCTTGTCCTCGAGATTACTAACCTTAGGGTAAACAGAAAAGGAATTTTTTCTTGAAGTTGCTCCTCTGGCTCCCACGTGATTTGGCCTCCGGTATAGTGATTCCATAAAACCTTGCATAGTGGGATTGTTTTGTGCCTTGTATGTTTTTCGTAGGTGTCAAGGATTTGCACCGGATGCTTTAGATGAGTGGGATTTAGTTTATTTGGGGCTTTTTGTTCTTTTGATTGAGATGTGTGTTCTTTAGATTATCGTAGACATTTTTGAGTTGGGATACATGAAACACATCATGTATACCACCTAGTTCTGCTGGTTGGTCTAGCTGGTAGGCTGCTTGACCTACTTGGTCAATAACTTCGTATGGTCCAATATATCGTGGAGCTAATTTTCCTTTGACTTTAAATCTCTGAATTCCTCGGAGTGAAGAAACTTTAAGGTATACCCAATCACCGATATTAAAACTTAGTTCCCTATGCCGATGGTCGGCGTAGCTTTTCTGTCGTGACTGGGCAGTTAGCAGCCTTTCTTTAATTATTTTGACTTTTTCTTCGGCGTTTTGTAAGGTTTCTGTACCGAACACTTTTCCTTCGCCAGTTTCTGACCAAGACAGAGGGGTCCGGCATTTTCATCCATATAAGGCTTCAAAGGGTGACATCTTTAAATTAACTTGGTAACTGTTATTATATGCAAATTCCGCATTGGGTAGACAAGTACTCCAGTCTTCTGAAAATTCCAGGGCACAAGCCCTTAGCATGCCTTCTAGCACTTGGTTTACCCTCTTAGTCTACCCATCTATTTGGAGTGATAAGCAGTACTAAAGGTTAAGTTAGTACCTAGGACAGTGTGTAGCTTTTCATAAAATTGAGAGGTGAACTGACTGTCTCTATCAGAAACTATTATTTTGGGTACTCTGTGTAAACACACTATTCTGGATAGGTATAGCTCTGCTAATTTACTACCCTTGTAGGTAGTTCAGACAGGTATGAAATGGGCTACTTTTGTTAATCTGTCTACTATTACCCATATCAAATCATACCCTGCCCTAGTGCGGGGTAATCTAGTTATAAAGTCCATGGTTATTTCTTCCCATTTCCAATCCGGTATTTTTAAGGGTTGCAACAATCTAGCAGGTTTCTGGTGCTCGGCTTTTACACGCTAACAAGTGTGACATCTGGCCACAAATTCTGCCACATCTACTTTCAAATAGGGACACCAAAATTGGGTTTTAAGGTCTTGATAAATTTTGGTGCTACCCGGATGAATAGTATAAGGGGTTTCATGAGCACCTTTTGGAATCTGTTCTTTCAGGTTTGGATCATCTGGAACGAAGATCTGTTTTCTAAACCATATAGTTCTTTAGCTATCTTGTGAGAATCTAGCTTCTTTATCTTTTGTTATCAATCTCTCTATGCGTATAGAACTTGGGTATCCTTTTTGTTTCTCCTTAATTTGATCTACTAGGGTTGGCTGCAATTCCAGTGCGGCAATCATTCCTTGGTTTACTAGACTCATATTTAATTGATTGATTTCTTGGTCAGGGTTTCAGGCAATCGCCATTCAATCAAAGCACCACATTGTGGCTGTCAGCTTAATGCATCAGCCACAACATTAGCTTTGCCTGGATGATAGTGGACACTCAATTTATAATCTTTAATGAGTTCTAACCATCGCCGTTGGCGTTGGTTCAACTCTGGCTGGGTAAAATATATTTTAGACTCTTATGGTCAGTATAAATGTTGCAGTAAATGCCGACTAGGTAATGTCTCCAGAGCTTGAGGGCATGGACAACAGCAACTAGCTTCAAATCATGGGTAGGGTAATTTTCTTCATGCTTCCGGAGTTGTCTAGACGCATAGGATACTACCCTTCCAATTTGCTTGAGTACGCATCCAATTCTTTGTCTAGATGCATCACAATAAATTTCAAATTCTTTGGTGATGTCGGGTGTCACTAGGACTAGAGCCGAGGTTAATTGGGTTTTGAGTTCCTGAAAACTCTTCTCACTGGCTTCGGTCCACTCAAACTTTTTATCTTTTTGAAGTAATTGAGTCATGAACCTTGCAATTTTAGAAAATCCTTCTATAAACCTTTGGTAATAGCCTGCTAATCCCAAAAAACGATTCGACTTCGGTCAATGAAGTCGGTGATTTCCAACTGGTTATAGCTGCTACTTTGCCAGGATCAACTTTTATTCCTTCAGCTGATATGACATGTCCCAAGAAGCTGTTCTCACATAGCCAGAAATCACATTTGGTATATTTGGCATAGTTGGTGTTCTCGTAGCTTTTGTAAGACCAGGTGTAAATGTTGGGCATGTTCTTCAGCGCTTCGGGAATAGATGAGTATATCATCTATGTACATTACCACGAACTTGTCCAAAAATTCCATAAGGACCTTGTTCATTATATTCATGAAGTATGCATGGGCGTTAGTCAGTCCAAAGGACAGGACGGTAAATTCATACAGCCCGTATCTCATGGTAAAAGCAGTCTTTGGGATATCCTTCTCACTAATTTTAACTTGATGGTAGCCTGAGCGAAGATCTATTTTGGAAAAATGAGTAGCCCCTTTAAGTTGGTCAAACAAGTCATCGATCCTAGGCAAGGGGTACTTGTTTTTTATTGTTACCTCGTTCAAAGCTCGGTAATCCAACACCAATCTCTTGGTTCCATCTTACTTTTTAACAAACATGGCAGGGGAATCCCAAGGGGTAGAACTAGGGCGAATAAAACCTTTATATTCCAATTCGGCTAGTTGTTTCTTCAATTCTTCAAGTTCGGAGGTATTCATTCGGTAATAGTTTTTAGAGATTAGGGCTATTCTAGGAATCAAATCTATAACGAATTCAACATCTCGGTCTGGGGGCATTCCTAGTAATTCCTCAGGAAACAGATCAGGGTATTCTCGAACTACTGGAACTTCTTCCATAGATATTTCTTTTATGGCGTTAACAGAGGGATTACTAGATTTTGAAATATTCACGTGGATTTTAGCTTGCTTGTATGGCCACTTATTAATGGTTAATGTCCGGATAGCACAATCAACCACTCCTTCTTGCTCTGCTAACCAATCCATTCCTAGGATCACATCTATGGTTTGGGTGGGTAGGACTAACAAGTTAGCTTTAAGTGGTAGCCATTCTAAGGCTAGACTTACATCTAAGCATGCTTGGGTAGCTAATAAAGGTTCTTCGGGGGATGATAGAAGCATAGGTTTCCTTAATGTGAACGGAGGTAAATGATACTTATGCACCACGTTCTTAGATATGAATGAGTGTGAAGCTCTGAAATCAAAAAGTATATTAAAGGGAACTGAGTTGAGAGAGAAAGAACCCATTAGAATTCTGGCGGCTTCACGAGCTTCTTCTTTAGAGATGTGGTTCACCTGACCACGCCCTTGAACTGTTGGAGTAGTCCGTGGCAAGTGAGTTCCTCGAGACATCCCCTTTTGAGCAGTATTTGGCTGTTGGACTCCTGGGTTCTAAGCAGCTGGGGTATTAAAGCGGGTAACTTTCTCAGGTCATGTATTTGCAAAATAGCCTGGTTTCCCGCAATGGAAACACATCAAAGTGGAGGTGGTTCCGACGTTTTTTTGGCCCGTAGCTGGAGCTGGAAGATTCTAAGGTGGAATCCTCGTCGGGCGTCTTTCCCTTATGAATGGACGTCTTTGGGCAAGGTTGGATCTCCATTGATTAGTTGGGGATGTGAAGGGCTTTCGCTGACTAGTACTAGCACCTGTCTGGGCAATCCACTTTATTTTTTGGAAATTCTCCCGTCCCTTCTTTTCATTTTCCAAGATAAGGGCTTTATTAACTAGATGCTGGAAACCGGAGAAATCATGAGCACTTAATTGATATCTTATCTCGGGGTAAAGTTCATCCTGGAATTTCTCTATTTTATCTTCATCATCCTCCACGTCCTTGGCGGCGTAGCGTGAAAGATGGTTAAACTTCGTCAAATATTCTGTCACGGTCATGCTTCCTTGTTTCAACTCCTTAAACTCAGTTTTGTTCATTTTTAGCACTCCCTTAGGGATGAATGCACTGCGAAACGCTTTAACAAACTCATCCCATGGGATCCTAGTGGTGGAACTTCTTCTTCAAGCATGCCCAAATTAAGAACAGCATGTTGGGCATCTTCAACTTGATTATTCTAGACAACACCTTGATTTTTGGGTTATCCTTCCTCCTCGTTACAGGTTTCTTCATCTCCCTCCTCATCTTCATCTTCCTCTACCTCCTCCTCGGTCTCTCCTTCTTCCTTTGCTCTGGCAGTAAGATAATTATCCCACCAGCTAGCAACAGCTCCTTCCAGAAGATGAGTGGCAAAAAGCACTTTATCTTCTTCACGGGTTCGGGCAAGAGCCAATTTCTTCTCAATGGTGCGAAGCCAATCGTCTGCTTCTAGGGGTTCTGCTGTTTGAGAAAAAGTGGGTGGTTTAGTCCGAAGGAAGACCCCAAGTCTAGATCCTTGGTGGCTAGGATTTCCAATCTGATTGGCTACTAGAGCTTGCAAAAGATGGGTCTGACGGGCCATAACATCGGCCACAGTTGGGTGAACTGGAGGGGGAGGTGGCATCGGGTCTCGGCCACGGCCTCTACCTCTGCCAACCGCTTCACAATGACGGGGTGGAATCTGGCATTGACCCTTTTAGTTTTTCGGGGTGCCATCTTAAAGACGAGGGGGTGAAGTTTTAGTAAGGAAAGGGACTAATGTGCTTATTTATATTTATTTTGATATATGGTTATGCCAAAAGAATCAAATAACAAGTAAAAAACAATTTTGCAGTCAAGCTTTCCATATATAGGAAGTAAAAGAAAACCATCACATGTATATAAAGGGCATCAAGAGCGGTACAGTTAGAACTGATCATGGGCAGCCTGGCCCGGCAACCCGGCCCGTTATTTTGGGCCAGGCCGGGCCAGGCTCGGGCCAGAAACCAAGCTCGTCGGGCAGGGCCTGGGCCAGCAAAAATAAAAAACAGAGCAAAGACGGGCTTCGGGCTGGGCTTTTGCTGGGCTTTTGGGCTTCGGGCCAGGCTCGGGCCTAGTTCAGCAAAAAAAGTTTTGGGCCGGGCCGGGCTCGAGCTCAGGTCAAAGTGACCGGGCTTTTGCAAGCCCGGCCCGAAGCCCAGCCCGGCCCGGGGCATGATCAGGTCTAGGTACAGCATCGAAGTACAAAATTGACTACTAACCAACGGTGAGAGACCTAGTCTAAGACTGCGGGGTGTCGGAACATTAACCCACCTCAGCTAACTCTAGAGCTAAGTACAAAATAAAAAGTCGAATCTACAAGTGAGACCTACAAACTATTTTCCGGGACCACAACCGAAGTAGCAACCTATTATCGGTCCTAGCAGAGGTGTCTAAGCACATCACTCTGCTACAACCGTGTCCATGGGTACTAACACTACTCCTCCTCGTAGCTCAGCTACAAGCTTCGAGAGGGTACAAAACTATACAACCAAAACAATGCTCTGGTGGCACTAGCCATCTAAAAGCCACTACGGGTGGTAGCTCTGGCACTGCTCGCAAAAGTAGAGGCTCTCCATGGTAGAAGAGCTAACGTCTAGACTGGGAGCGTCTCGGGGGGTCATCGGCTGCCCGCCTTGGGTGGCTATGACGCTCCTCGTCACGAGGCGGTGCTGAAGTGGTGAAGAACGATGGCACTTGCACACAGGCAAGCTGCTCATAGGAGGCATGTAAGAGCGCTCGGCATATGCGGGTCCAACTGTGGTCGTCCTACTGGTGGTCATACCGATCGTGGCAACTGGAACTCCCTGGAACGTGGGTGCCAAGACAGAAGCTGGAATCTGGAGTCCAAGCGGTCGTAGAGTGGGCATCAGTGAAGTGGGAGACACTAGCTTGGGAGTCGAGGAGCTACGTGGGGTGTAGGAGCTCAAAGTCACTAGGCGTCCTCCAAAGGAGTCAAACGCTCTATGCTAGGGTGCTAGGGTAGGTGTAGCAAAAGGTGGCGACGTGGTAGTAGTAGTAACTGGCGCAGGAGCTGAGTCTAGCACTGGATGATGCATGACAGGCGAGGGTTTACTTATGGTTCCACACAGATTTTTCCTACTTGAGTATCTATCTAATTTATTTTCCTATTAGGATAGGATGTGAGGAGGAGGGACGTATAGATACGTTTCTAGTTTTTATCGGTTGATTGTACTTGGGATAATGCCTAAATAACCATATGGGTGCAAATTCCTTCCCATTGATGGTCCCGCAATGTATAATTTTATTTGATATATTTTTCCCTTCAGGCAATATTGTTTTAGGTATTTCTTATATAACTTATATTGTTTGTATTACCCTAATCTGGATTTTTTACAAATAAATATCTACTGTAAACCTCTTTAATTATTTTTACTAGGTTTCTAATGTTTCATAGTATTTTACAGAATTTTTCCACAATTTTTGGAGGTCTTGTAGTATTTTTAATGATCACAAAACCATTTTTTGGTTTTCTAATGGTTAAGTAGTTATATATTTCCTAGGAATAGTGATGGGCCTAACCCGCGCTTCATTTCAATTTCACGAAGAAATCGCCCAGGGCAAGCGGCCCGCATGGCGTTCTGCGTGGGGCGGTGACAGTGGGACCTTTGGTCCCATTGGTCGGCGGCCGTATGAGGGGGTCCGAGGCTGACGCGTGGGCCGGGAGGGTCCACGAGTCAGACGGAGCGGAGCTTCCGGAGGAAGGTGTATTTTTGTCATACATTTCTAGTTTAGGGAGGCGTTTCCGGGAGCGGGGTGCGGTCACTCAACCTGATAGGTGGGTCCTAAGGCCCACTTGTCAGCCTCTGTTGAACCGAGCCGCGGGAATTTTTAAATAAGCGCACTATGGCGCTGGGTCACGCTTGGCAGTGAAGGGGAGAGAGATGTTGGCGTGATGTCGGGCGAACGTCAACCCGTCATCTTCCCCAGAGCGAGCTCCGGCGAGCTCTCTAGCGTCGGCTTGGGGGCACTACAGGACACTGCTTGACTTGCCAATGATACCTATGGGTTTGGTGTTCCTAGGTGTAGGTCGTCCCACCAGGAACTTGGCCGGCAACGAACTGGGAGCTATGGCGAGCCAGTTCTAGGATGTTTTACACTTGATTTTGCATGAACAAAAAGCCGGGAAGCAGGTAGGGGCCACGAGGGTCATTACCCAATGGTTGTTTGTGGACGGCTTGCTCGGGAGCGGTCTGTCGACGGTGAAGCCTCGGGGGACTGAAACAAGGGCTACGCTGGTAGCCTTCCCTGGTGGTTTTCCGTTCGATTGCTCCCGGGAGGACGTAGGCGATGCTCCAAGGGTGCTTCGGGTCGAAGGGGCCAGTCCGAGTGGCAACGGTCGGTGCAAATTTGAGAAGGTGGCAAATTCGGCCGAGTGGGGCAACGGGGCAAATTGGAGCGAATTGCTCCGTTTTTATAGGGCTAGCGTGGGGCAGGGGCAATCCTGGAATACCTGTTGGGGAACGGGTAGGCTACGCTAACACAAATCAAAAATTTTCTACCGTGAACACCCAAGATCACATGCAAGTAGAGGATCACGGATCGTTACCCTTGACGTGTAGAGGTGGCGGAAGCAGAGTCACGCGTGTTGAGGAAGTAGTTGTACACACCAAACACCTCCTCCTAGTTGGTCGTCAAGCGTCCCCGAGCAACGCCGAGCAGCACGTAGTCATAGCTGAGCGCCGCGAGGTCGTCGTGGTCGTTGTTGTCGTAGGTTCCACCGATCAGCACGTCCACATGCGGCAGCGCCTTTAATGGTATCCACATGTCTAGGGAAGGAACGCCGCGTGCGGGGTGTGCTAGCACCTCACCACACGGCAAGGGTTTCGGGCGAGCAGGAGGGGCACGACGGCTAGGGCTTGGTGAGAGCTCGTCAATCGTCCCGCGCCGCCCTTGGCCTCCCTTTTATGGACGTGCTAATGAGCTCTAGTCGAGGCCCATCAGAATTCCAATTCCTACACAGATCGTATCCGCGCGAAAACCCTTCTTCTAATAGATCAAATCCACTAGATATGTTCCAACCCATTAAGTGTATGACCCGTTAGGTTCATGTGCAAGTCGACTATGAATCCGGAAAGTCTCTTTCCAATCCACAGATCAATAGCAGCACCTAGCAGTACATATTGACGCCTGAACGCACAAAATTATCTCATTGGCTGAACCCTGGTACACTCAACATACCAGTCCTTTTGCCACACAATATCAGTCAAGTTCAAGGCAATATATGTGCCACCTTTGTGATAGCTCGACCATTCACTCCTAGGCCAGCTAGGCCGGTTCGGGCTAAGGGTGATGGGGAGGAGAGCAGGCTGGCCCAGCTCAGCTAGTGCTAAGGAGAAGAGAGAGATTTGAAAGAAAAGAGAGAGGCCAAGCCCATAAGGGCAGTTTGGTAATTTTACCAAAGTTTAAGTATGAAGTTTTCAAATTTCATACTAGTAAATTTCACTTGGAACCCTATTAGAAAGCTTTTGCTATTATTTTATTATTGTTTCTCATTCCTTAAATGTCTAGCACATTTTTCCTTTATTAAATTATGGATGCCAAAGTTTAAACTTTGGAATTTTGCTCAATATCTTTTATGCCAATTTGATTTTTATATAAACTGAAATTTTCATTTCAGTTTAATGATTAATTTCTAGTAAAAATTTTGTTCAAGCTTGTTTAATTTTGTTCTTTCATACAGACATATACTTTTAATCATATATATATCTATGTATATTTCTGTATTTATTTTTATTTTGTTTAATATTATTATTTTTATTGCCTTTTGCTCAAACTTTAAATTAGGATGTTACATTAACAAGTTGCAACACATGCAAATGATCATATAAGAGCAACATGTGCTTAACCAATATGGAACAACACATGTCTGCCTCACGTAAAAGCAACACATGACTTTACTCTTAGTTCCATATCTCTCTTTAGTCACTTAATTCAATCAATCCTAGGTAACATGCATGACTAAGTAAACTAGATACGACTTCCATCCCACATGGTATCATCACCATCCAATTAAAATGATGACACATCTAGATTACAAAGGATAATTGATAATGCAATACTTCAAAGGAATGGATACAGTTCAAATTGGAATAACTAAATTCCCAGTAAAATGAACTAAACATAGCAATGCAATGCAATTTATAATCCAAATTCATTTTATTTGCAAATAGGACCAACATGATCAAGGACTATGTGTGACTTGCCTTGCTGCCTCTCCTACTTTAGACCTGCAACAAAGTCTTCCATTGGCACACCTTTCGAAGCACACGTTTCTACATAAAGCAATAATAAAGAAATACCAGATAAACAAAATAGTACAATAAAATATTTTAGTCAAATAAAATTCATAAACAAGTAGATCTCATTGTTCTGAATTTTAGAGACTTGAATGGTAATTTTTAGAAGTTTTGTTCAATACCCAACAAAAGATATGAATTGTTCTGGATCAAAAGATATGAATTTTACAAGTTTAATTCAATTTATAAACTAATTAAACAATTTCCGTAATTAAATCTTAATTCAAAAGTCTATCACACACCACACTGACCAGTGGGCCCCAATGTCAGCCACATGGCCCACGGTGAACTCAGCCCACGCGACTAGCGCACGTATTCCTCCTCCTCTCTCTCTAACATGTGGACCCTATATGTCAGCCCCTCACCCGAACCGAGCTGAACCGAACCGAATCGATTTAATCCCGCGCATATCCGCACCGTGCAATCCCGATTCGACGGCTCTACTCCGGCCACATCGCTTGGTCTATCCAGCCACGGTGAACTGGCGGCGCTGCCTAGCTCCCGCACGGCAGACCTACGCCAACAACCCCGTTCCCGCGCTATAGGCCACCACTCTACATGTTCTTGGGCTCCATGGGTAGACCTACACTTCGCGGACCCAATGGGACAAAAGGCCACACCGGCAGTGACTCTACGGTTACAAGGGATCTTCGACTATGGCTTAAATTAGCCAAAATTTGGCGCGGCCCTTGCACTAAGGGGTTACTAGGAGTCATATCGAGATCTTGCGCTGTTCCGACGACCCCACTGGCGGAGCTGGCGACCAACGGCGGCGGCGGTGACTTTCGGCTTCAAGGGATCCCCTTCCATGGTGAACCTTGGGTCAAACCGAGACCATAATGAGGTTCAGCATCTCAAGGCAAAGCTATGGACCAAAAACCATGACCTAGAACAAATCGGTAGCGGCAAATTGCTCCAGCGACCCGAAACCAATCTTCTCAGCCCTAGCGACAACTCCGAGCTTCTTGCACTATAGGAAACACGCAGAAAACCGACCCTGCCAAACTCTCTCAACGGCCAAAAAATCACCGTCGAGAGAGGTATTCACTCTAGCTGGGACGAATACAAGTTTGCCCCCTATGGGGACTCAACCGTCGCCGCCCAATGCGTTCGAGAGTTCTGGGTAAGTCTGTCTAACCTAGTTTATTTTCTAAATTTGTGATCATGGCACTAATCCCCTTGGTTTGTAAAATCTTAGCTCAGGTACCGTCCCAAGGTGGGGTTGACAGAGACGGATTTCGAGCCCGTCCTGGACAGGAACGTGAAGCAGAAAGTCCAGGACCAAATGTCCGGCGCTCGTGTCACGACGGTCGAGGAGTACTACAAGTAAGCAACCATCCCTATAATCCTTGTAAAATGGTATTTACTATTTCTACAAAAGCGAACTATTCCTACATTTCAGGAGAGAGCACGGAGAGCGGATCACCACCTTTGAGGCCCGTAGGATCTACCTCAACGCGGCCGACTACGCCGGGGTACCACCTGAGTGGGCCACGAACCACCCGGAGGCATGGAGGGCTCTTGGCGAGAAGAGGGCCAGCCAGGAGTTCTGGGACAAGTCTGCGAAGGCCAAGCATAACTGAACATCCAAGGACTACAAGAAGAGCATGGGGAAGTGGTCCATTGCTCAGCTAGCCAAGAAGTTGGTAAGCTCTTATTTTTCCTTTACTTTTAATTTTTTTGGCTAGCTAACTTGTCTTTCCCTCCTTGCAGACACTAAAGACAGGGTCCCGCCCCCACATGTTTGAGCTGTGAAAGCGGGCCCATACACCGAAGGCCAAGCCTGACACCCAGCCCAAGATGGACCGCCTCGCGCAAGAGAAGATGGTAAGTGCTAAACAAAACTTTCACCCTTGACAGATTTGTAGTTTTGTTTAGTCTAACTCAAAATAACACAGGATCACTACCGAGAGGCCTAAACTCAAGTGCAAGGCCTGGACAAGTTCCAGGAGGATGCCCACCTTGACCCAGTAGTGATCCACCAGCACATGGAACGCAAGGCGCACGGGAGGCTGGCGATCGGAGGGGACCACCTCAGGTGAGCTAATTACTATGTACCATGTCAATTTTTTTTTGAAAACATTGATTTTGTGAACTATCCACGGTCCTTAATTATAGGTCGGAGTCTTACATGCCCGAGGTCTGGACCTCTCAGAGCGCCACTGAGTGTCAGCACGAGTTCGAGGCCCACATCCTCAGGGAGAGGGAGTAGGAGAGGAGGCAGAGGGAGGAGGAGAGGGAGCTGGAGAGGAGGGAAGGCCAGCAGATGATGGACGTGTTCCAGGTGAGCCTCAGGTCTACGGACGAGGACCGGCGGCGGGAGCGCAAGGAGTTTAACGCTAGGTTCCTAGCATTGGAGGCAGCGGTGAGACATGGCGGGGTAAGACACTATCCACCTCATTTCCTTTCTTTCAAATCTATATGTCTTTAACTCATGCGTCGCGAATGTGCAGGCCTCGTCGAGCGGTTACGGGTGTCGTCCCCCCTCTCCTCCGTCGGCTGGTTTTGGATCAGCGGCTCCAGCTTCGGCTCGGCGCGATGATGCCCAGGACAAAGACGACGGGTCTGGGAGCCTACCGATGGACCTGGTGTCACATTTGTTTCACTTCGACCCGCTGCCCTGTGCTTGAGTGGTACTGTGGATGTGACATATGAGATCTGTGTAATATATTACGTGATTTTAGTTTGACTTGTGTTTTTGGTTTTGAAACTGTGAATGTTATATATTATATGATTCTTGTTTGAAATTGTCTTTGTGGATGCATTTGTGTGGGATGAGCGGATGATGATATATATGCGGGGTGTTTTGGGTATGCACGTGCAGTAGCTGCTACTGGGGTAGTAGCAGCTACCAAATTGGATTTTTTTTAAAGCCATTTGCTCGACTTTTTTTTTGCTGGAAGTCAAGTACTCTTGACGGCCGGGTCTAAGCCATCGAGAAAGGGTGGTTCCAGGAACCCCCAGGAGGCAAGCATTCTCGATGGATTCACTCTAGCCATCAATAGATGTCTAGAGGGCCACGTGGCCCATGGGCACTCTCTCGACGGTCACAAGGCTGTCGAGAGATGGTAAGATGGCCACGTGGGAGCTGGATATTAGCTCTATCGACGGCCAGGTGACCATCGAGACAGGTGGAGCCGGAGCAGTGAACCGGCCAAACGGCCCTCCTCCCAAATCACTCGACGGCAGATTGTCTAGCCATCGAGAGAAGTTTTCTCGACGGCTCAGAGAATACGTCTCTCTCGACCGGGCTAGCCCGACGGTTTTTTCTCGACGGCTGGCCATCAAGAGAGCGTATTAATATCGACGATTTGGCTGTCTTTCCCGACGGTTTTAGCTGTCGAGAAATTGCACGTTTCTTGTAGTGTTGGATCAAATTAACAGCGCCTACGGATGAGGAGGCTCGGGTGAAGCTATCCCCGTGCTTAAATAGGTTCGGAAACCCCTAAAGCACCCCAAATCTGACACAAGAAGGCGGCGGCGCAGCAGCTACCCCGTGTCCGGCGCGAAGACGATGACGATGCTGGCGTCGCGATCGGGTAGCCGAGATGGCACCACGTCGTCCAATTCGATGGCCCAGAAACGCGCGTATCGACTCGCTGCGTTAAGTGGCATCCGCTGGGCCGTATTGCGCACATGTACGCACGGGCGGCCCAGATAACGCCACGTTGCCTCTCATCCCGAAAAGAATTAAAACTCTATTTAACTATTTGCAGATTTGTTGTTTAATGATTTCTGTTTGCTAAAATTTCCAAATCACTTTAGAAAAAGCTGGAAAAATTCTTAAAAATACTCTAAAGCATCTAGAGCCTAGGAAAATTTTATCAAGTACTGTTCATGTATGTTTAATCTTTTTAATCTATTTTAGTGTTCTATATTAATTGAAAAATAATTTTTAGAGATTGTTGGTTATAGGAAAAATCATAGAATAGGTTTTCACAATTATTTAAGTTAAAAAAACTTATTTGGACTTATCAAAAATCAGGATGTTACATGCATCCTCACCTTTTTCATTGTGAGGCCAAGCTTACCCGGAGTCCTTCCCTATAGGAGAAGTGCCGGCAGCCTCCTAATTACTGAGAGGTTCCCCTCCGGCGGGAGCGGTGACGACGAGCTCTTCTGTCTCCCGTTGTAGCCAGGGTTCGATGTGCCCAGGCTTAGCTACTGTAGCCTCAATGCTTGCTGCCAAGTCATGGGACCTCCGAGTAGCCGCCGTGCTTGCCTCAGCCATCCGAGGATCCGCATCCTTCAAGTCCATGGCCTCTAGCGAAGCTCCTTGCGACCCAGACTGAGGTTTGCGCCTAGGCTTCTTGTGCCTCTTCTTTGTGATGAGGGACACTTGATCCTCCTCTTCTCCCTCCGCGTCCAGCTCGACGGTAGGATCATCCTGAGCAACCTCTTTGCTCGGGGTCCCGGATGGCGAGCACTCCACGAGCTTGTCAAGCTTCGCTTGCCGATCAGCGTTTTCTGCCTCCAGGGCCAGCTCTTCCTTGAGCTTGGCATTCCTCCCTCAAAGCAGTTTGAGTTTTTCCCACTCCTTCACCTTTTCTGTGAGCTGATACAACCTTTGCATTAGCCCTGGATTGGCTTGTGTGATGTTTTTAAGCCAGAGTTGGAGGTCATTTACCTCCACCCTATCGGCATACTCTAAGAGTTGCGGGTAGGGACTGGTGGCAAAACCAACGCTACTGGCATTGAGGTCGCCCGTCTGCTAGCGTAGCATTGCTTAATGGCCGGTGGCACCAGCGGCGCCGGAGCTCGTCTTTTTGTTACACCATCTTGGTCACGGTTTTGTGCTTCTCGCCTGCCTTGTCATCATCTTCCTCGGGAACAACGAGTTCTGTGACAACGGCGTTCAAAGCTACCAACTCCTACAGTAGAGCAGGTTCACCCCTAAGCACTCCCACGAGCACAATCAAAGGAAAGTTCTAGAGGAACCATACCTCGTTAGTGCACTCAAAGATGTTCTTAGGGCACTGGCGAATTGGGCCCACCTCTTTGGGCACACCGAATAGCTCCGCCATCCATTCCACGACCCAGGATGACTTGGGAACTATTAACAAGGCGAGAAGCAAAGACCAAGTAGAACAAAAATTCATTGTTTAAATTAAGTGCTTGGTCAAGGTGAGCTTACTTACATTGTCGTCGCAGGTGATGTCTTTCCATCCCTCTACTTCAAAGAATAGATGTTCCCTCCTTCACAGCGGGTTGATTTGATTCGCCAAGTAATCCTAGGCAATCCCTTGCCCGATGAGCCCCAACGCCTTGAGGGCGGAGATCTTGTTCAGCAAGGGCTCCTCCTCGGGTTGAACTAGAGGCCAAGGAAGCTCCTTCTTCAAAGGAACCTTCCCCTCAAAGTAGAGGCTACGCCCTATGGCCCTCTTCATGTAAAACCATCGCTCAGCCTAGCCCAAAATAGAGTCCTTGAGCATGATGCTCGGGTAAGAGTAGGGCTGGTTGGCAGGAAGGCGGAAGTACACATGACCAATGGCGGCATGGGCCAATCCTGCGCATCTCATAGAAGAGATGGAACAGGCTCACCATGGGCTCGATGCCAAGGAACCCTTCACAGAGATGCGTGAAGAGCGCCATGATCAAATAGGAGTTGGGGGTAGAGGTTGATCGCCTCAATCCCACAGTGTGCCAGCACCGCCTCCAAAAACACACTCTCTAGCATGTGCAGCCTACTAATCACATAAAGTTCACACGCTACGAACTCTCCTGCGCCAGCCTTGGGAACTCCTCATTGCCAGGGGCATGCCACGAAAAAGGGTCAATGTGGCCCAGAGACTCAAGCTCCATAAGTCGCTCAGTCGTGGTTCTGCTTGGCCTGAGCTTCGCCATGAGATCCGGATGAATGGGGAGAGCAAGAAACTTAAAAGAAGAGAAGCGACCGGTTGTGGATTTCGCCAAGTTTTTGGGCACTAAGTGCTTCTAGTGCTCAAAAACGTAAAGAGAACATTCTCACCGCGTCTACCATATTTATAGAAAACAACTGAAGGGGTGCGCGCGGGGAAACCAACTAAAACCTGCTAGCGAAGCGATGCCTAGATCACACTTCGTGAAAACTATCCAATTAAGCCGCGCTCTGTCCGACGGTTAGTAAAAATCAATTTGACCATTGTTAAAAACCGCTCCAGGGCATGCGTTGCCCGGATGTGATGTTGCATTCCTACCAAGCGGATGAGTTGGTCGCACCTAGCCATACCTTGCCCAAATATGGCAACAAAACTACGCTGCCAAAACCAATCCCTCCTTTGAGTTGGAAGGCTCAAGGGGGATGCTCGGCCAGGTAGTTTTCCACTTGAACCTCAGGGGCTAGCTGTTGGGTATTGTATAACACCTACGTTCTAGGTGTGGCCCTAGCAACTTGAAGTCTCAAAATGTGCCATTGGATGTCATTCCCAAGGGGTCTATCTAGTTGATCTGCTTGATCGGGCAAGATCTATGCCCAATTCGTTTTTCTGGATCAGGCAGGGTCTCTGCTGAGCTGCCGGGTACGATACATACCCGGGACCCTAATGCCCAAGGCTAGCACTGCAACTCCGATCTGGTTAAGGTGGTTTCATTTGGAGACTGCATGCTCGATGAGGCGCTACGTGGCCATTACCCCCACTTCCTTGGAGCCGTTACTCACGATCCGAATGTGGTGGTAACTGACGCACGTGGTTAAAGGCCACGTTTATTGTGAATAATAGTGATTAATTAGGGCGGTTAATAACCTCGTACGTTAGCTTTTTTGAAGCCTATATATACCCAACGTTTTTGTAAACAAAGAAAGGGGGACGAGAGGCAACAAGCTCGCACACTCAGAAATATACACAATACAGACAAGCTAGAGTAAGGCTATTATCTCATTATTGAGAGGCCCAAACTAGGATAAACACCTTGCCTTATCCATTTTATCATCCTGCGAATCCATAGCATCTCAAAAGGAGAAGCCATTTCTCAATAGTCGACAGTAGCTATGTCCATTCTTTAATCATGTTGTACACATGCCTTGTTCCTTGCTATGCTTGATTACCATGCCTGATTGCCTTGATTATCGTGTCAATTGGAACCCTAGGATAATTACTAATTAATTTGGACTCATACTCCTTAGGTAAAACTTGCTTATACATGCTCAGGTCTAACCCATGATTTTCCACGAAGTAATTGCCCCATAATGGTGGACGATAGTTCACCGCTACACTGCTCACATCATAATATGAAATGGTATATTTCTAAGATGGTAGGGAACTGAGGGATGTAATTAGGTGTTATGGATTACTAAGTTTGGTTGGGGCTACGACACAGTTAAGGGGTTGACGTTTCGTGATTGTATTTATGGGTCCGTGGAGGACTAGGTAAATTGAGGTGTATGATTGGAAGTGAGATCGAGACTTAGAGGTCGGGGACCTGAATAAGAGTGAGGTAGGGTGTGGAGTACGGGATTTTGGGCTTTCGGGCCATGAGAAGCAGGGCTAGAAGTGGTCACTTAAACTTGAATAGTGTTGGATGCGGTCCGATAAAATGTGTGGCCATCGCACAGTAATGCGGGTATTGGAGTCTAATTGCGTGCTCCGTGGAGACCCTGGAACAAACTCCAGCTCGAGGCGAAGGTGAAAGGGCACCGTCACCGAGGGTGATCCAGGTATGCACTTGTTTGACTGGCAATACAGTAGAGTGGTGATCCACAACAGGAGTGCCTAAATCTCGGAATAAGATGGCGGGAGAAAGGAGGAAGACTGAAACACTGGAAGCAGCTAAGTTTGGGTAAGTTTGGTCGTACCAAGATTAGGTCCCGAGGGTGGTAATTGTTGGGTAGAAGATTAAGTGTGGACCTACAACTCATTCAACAAATATATAACTATTTAACAAAGTTTTAAAATGGCTAAGTCATAGTATTGTACTACTGGTATTTCCAACTGGCTTTATGCAAATAAAAAAACTACAAGCCTTCCCTTGGAGCCTCTATCATTAATTGCATTAGGGAGTGTTAACTCGCAAGTGAGATTTGATTTCGCACTTACCCTCACACTTACTCACTTTTTTAGATGGAGATCAACCCGAGGATTCTTATGAGTGTCATGAGGATGAGGACTCGGACTACGATGGTCAAAATGAATTCTAGGGTAGCCCCCCAGTTGTTTGCAATCTTGCATAGCCGCTGGATGAACTTTTGATGTCTTCTTATGCTTTTCGCAAGTCTTTGAACTTTGAATCTTCTTTTGGATGTAATATAATATTTGGCCTGTCCGAACCTAATGTAAACTATTCGTCGAAAGACGCTATTTCAGTTAAGTAACTGTGACATGTCTGTATCGCTTGTATGCAAATTAACTGGCTATATAATTATGTGCATTGGCATACTGATTCAGGAACTAGTGCAGCAAACATAATGATCCTCAAGGACATAAAACTTGAGGGGTCACAGATTTATTGTAAATTTATTTGGTGAGAAAGCTGGGCTATGTCCTATGTGAGGAGTATATGTTGTATGCACGTACTAAGCGTGCAGCGCATCTTTGATGTTTGTGTAGGTAATATATTGATTAATTAATATTTGATCAGTCCGTGATGGAACTTCAGTTTATTAGAGGCATCATTGCTTGTGTATAATTAAGCACTGATAATTAGAATTTGTCATGTGTAGTTTTGCTGTGGAGTACAAAGTCTCTCAGGTTCTCATGCATGTTTTAACTTCATTTTGCCTGTTACTGTTAAAGAACACCTGGCACGACATTGTCTGTTAAGTTGCTACTCAGCACTTCCTTTGGCTTACTGTTTTTACTCTTGCTTTGTAGTTTGTTCAGGCAATGTCCTTGTAGGTTGTAATCTATTTACTATCTAAAACTGCATCTTAGCAAGGTTACGCAAGATGGGAGGTGGAAAATCAACCTTGTGTCATTCCAAAAGTATCCTACTTTTGCTTTGCTGGTTGGTTCTCCTTCCTTATTACTAATTCTCCAAAATCTTATTGATTTGTTTGATTGATAAGTATGAACTTGGTTTTTGCACTCAAATTGTTACATGTTCTGCCACCAATTTGATGGCATGGAATTATATTTAAATAAATAGTTGTCTACCAATTTAATTAATTAGTGTTGTGTATGCATCCTGCTTGAAATTGTTTTATATCTTAAAAAAAATACAGGTAAGAGTAGCAATTATTCTTATAGACCTAGCCCTTTGAGGCTGCAGGAGCAGGACCACGACATTTAGACAATGGTAAATCCCAATTAATAACTGAAAATATAATGGCATGGTCTTTGTGAGAAAAAAACTGGTTGGACAAGTCCTGTAAAATTGAAGCACATATTTGTAGCATCCAGTGGAAGAAAAGTCTTCATTTTATCATATTATACTAACCAGAAAAAGGTGGTCGTGAATTCAGTGGAATCCAGATTAGTAGATTTTATGTATTTTTTGTGATTATGTTTGAAAGGAAGATGCACGGATAGGCCGAAAAGTCTTGTATTTATTATTGCATTACACATGTTTCTTTTTCGTTTTCATTGATGTACTTATCCTATATTGCACAAGGCGTTAGCAGTTGGCATTATATAGTTGTTAATGGATAGAGTATGATGAGAAAAATACCAAACTATTATATTATATGGATAGAGTATGATGAGAAAAATACCTACTTTGCATTCTTTTGGATGCTATTATATTATATTTTTCCCACATTCTCCCAGATTATAGTAGACAGTGACAAAACCTCTCTTGTGGCATCTTCTCTCCTAACCTATATTGGGCTAGGTGGGCCGTGCCCAGGCTTAGATTTTGCTAGACCATTGGGCCTTACGTGAGTATATAAGGCTAGGACAGATCACTCACGCAATCACAATACTGCCTCTCCATGCCTGCAGCAACACAGCAGCAGACAAGGGATTTGTATCTTCTGACTTTACTCTTCTCTACCGTTCCCTGACTTCTACCTCACAGATCACTGTAGATACAGTTATCTACAGTAACTCTGTACAGTAGAAATGGAACTGTTCGGTGCTACTATTTGCCTACTATTTGCTACAGTAGTGATGCTACAGTGTTTTACTACAGTATCGATACTACGGTCTCTGACATTATAGACACATATTACTGTGTGTCCCTGACTTTGCTAATGCAAAGTCAGAGGATGCGCGTCCGCAGACAAGGCTAGGGTGACACCATCAAGTGACGAAGCCGGCGGATGACGGCGGAGGATGCGGGAATGTGGCATGCATGGGGTCAGCCTGTGGCACGGCAAGCCAACAAGGCCACGCCCCAAAAGGAAGCTACCATGATAGGCCAACAAGGCAAACAATTGAGGCAAGATCAACAGCAGCAGGGGCTAGGGGAGCACCGAAGTTGGGCGCGACCATCGGCACAGGTGCGCGAATTCTTAGGTTTCGACACCAGTGGTCGGTTAGTAAGCACAATTTCATATCTCCGTTTGAGAAAGGGGTCTGCAACACTATACAACTTGATCAAACACGGTAACATCGAAACTTACAATCCCTATGAAAAACAAAAAAGGCAATGGATGCTTAGGGGTGTTTTGGACCGAACAGATGCAACTTCTTGGAGTTCTCCAAGCAGCCTCTAGACGCCGCGATGATGACCATCGCTCCCAAGAATAACATGAAGCTGTGACGACGACCATTGCACACACACCCTCTACAACATGTGAGGACACAGCCTCACCAAGGCCACACAGACGTCCACCGGGCCCCGTGTGGCCTAGAGTAGGCTTCGGACGTCAATTGCTACACAAGACAGGGCCAAGACCACTTGGAGGTCCCATGAGGCCCCGTGTGGCCTAGGGCAGGCTTTGGGTGCCAATCCCCCACAAGATGGGGCCAAGACCACGTTGAGGTCTCATAGGGCCCCACGTGGCCTAGAGCAAGCTTCGGGCGCCAATCCCCTGCAAGACGAGGCTAAGACCACATGCATGGTGGTCTCCCGGGGCATCGCATGGCCCACATGGTGGTTTCCTGGGACATGGTTTCAAGATAGAAAAAATGGACTAAAAAGATCAAATCATTTGACTTTTCGATTGAAATTTGTTATAAGCTGATGCTTCTAGAACTTACTAGAAGATTCATCGATTAAGTGTGAATTGCTAGAAACATTATCCAAGCCAACAAAGAAAGATTCCGGTGCTAAGGATTAAAGAAGTCTAGATCGGCTAAAGATAAGTTCAGATCAGCTAGTTTGTACATAAGGTTCTAGCTTGATTATTAGAGTTTGTATTAGAGTCTTTCTTATAGAGTTCGAGCTTAGTCCTATGTGCAAGAATATAAATAGGTACTTGTTGTGACGGGTAGACCCCAATCAATCCTCAAATTAATACAATTTTATTTTTAGCTTTTAGCTTTTGTTTTAACTTCTTTTTTTTATCAACTCGTTGTGTACCACTTTTTGATCAATTTTGAGAAACACCCCCACGTACAACATCAGCAAGTGTAAGTTCGATATTCTTATTCTCGTCGGCTTTGTGCATTTACTTACAATACAATCTTTACTGATATTGTTATGCATCACCATTTTATGCAAAGGGTTAGATTCCAAATCCTTGTTTTATTAAGTCCTAAGGTTTACATGAAGTTGATTGTCGTTTTATGATGTTGTATCAATTACATAACTTGTTATTTGGACTGCCTAGGCAGGAGTCACCTGCGCTTTGATGATTCAAGTAGCTGCCTGCGCTCTACACAAAAAACTGGCGATTTCAGTTTTTTAGTTTGAAAGAACAAAATTTCCACAACAAGAAAATGTGGAAATTTTATACAGACTAACAAGAAAAAAGACGACCATACTTGTTCAGCCCAAATGATGAGAGCAGACAACACATCACCCCACTTGGGCCTCAGCACCCATGCGATGACGCAAGAAGCCTAGGCCCACGCGTTCCCCTCCGCCAATTTCAATTTTTCGGTATAAAAGAACAAAATTTCAGTATAAAGAACAAATTTTCCACATATCAGTAAACTAGAAAAACATGCCAAACAAACTTGAAAAAAGATGGTCATCAAGCCCAAACATCACAAACACGTGTGATGATGACTGGTGAGAGGGAGCATGGCGACGTGGTGAGCCAGCGTGGTGATGGAAAATTTTTCTTGCCGATTGCTAGATCACTGACACGCATAGAACCCTATTTTGGCACAAACGCCCCGTGATGGTAAGGTTAGCCCACTTGGACGCCCAATGGATGATGGATCGATCAACTAAGATACTGATCGGTATGTGGATGCGATCTCCGGCGGAACAATTGGCCGAGTAGGGCAGAAACGCATGACGGGCAGCGCTTCAAGGCAAAACGTTTGGCTGTATGCTCATAAGATCAATGCGCGTTGCAGCCAGCACGATCATTGCTAAGATCTGCATTAGTGCAACATATATTAATATACATTTCAACATTGTAAATAAATATTTTCAACATTTGCGAACCAAGCTTTGCTCGGTTGGTAAGGCCGAGTGGTGCGGTCTTAGGGCATCTCCACCAGTGGCTGTCCTAGCCCCATGCCCTATTACTGTAACAAATAATGATGAGACGTGGAATGAGGCAATAGGACAATAAATAGTAAAAGTAGAGAGTAGGATTAGTGATGGAACAGCTGTTGAGGGAGGTAAATATAGATGGAGCAGATCCATTAGTGAGGTGGCACGTTAATTAGGATAAGGCAAATTTGAAATAGGGCAATAGGTGGAGATGCTCTTACTCACTCACGCTCGAGGCCAGCTGGACGTGCATATACGCAGGGATTAAAATTAATTTCTACGGTCATCATGTATGAAAAAAAAAAACAACATTTTGTGAGTTTGACGTTGGTTCAAATATTATTGGTCGTAGGAGACGTAACATCGTTCATCATCTACTTTTGCAACATTATAAAAATTGCATACAGTAATTTGTGAGCTTTGCCATTTATGTGTTGGTGCAAACATTACTCCTTTCGGATGCAACATCCATGAACCATTGTTGAAACATTCCGGCGAGGGCGGACACGCGCGGCGGCCGGCACGGCGTCTCTCTCCCATGTGACGCCCGAGGCGGCGGGCATCTCCCAACAGGCATTCCCCGGCAAGTGGCCTGGCCCCTGTCATGTCGTCGTATGGCGCTGCATGCATGTTTGGCAGCTCGAGCCTCGGCATGTTCGATCCGTGCGCGACAACTTGCGCTAAAATTATTGGAGGGGCTACTAGTTTACTACTAGCTCTCCAGCTGCACCTGCATGCCATGCTTTTGCTAAGAGCATCTCTAGGTGATATTTTATAATACTGCTTATTTGGATAGAGTAGTTATTAGAAAGAAGGAATCTTTTAGAGTATATTGTAAAATGTGAAGAAATTTTAGAGTGATGGATAGAGTATGGAATGAATAGTATTATAGAGTGGAAGGGTAGAAGGCCACCTGGAGATGGTCTAAGGCAGCCAGGCGCTGTATTGTACTGGAAACGTACTTAGATCTCACTTCTCACTTGTTAGGATCGTATAGTCCAGTTCTGGCTTCTAGTTTGACGTCTGTCTTCCGAATAGGAAAGCGAGAGGGGATCTTAAATGCATGGCTCATCAGCAACGTGGACTGGAGATAATACAGAAAAAAAGATTTTTGTTTAGAGGATTTGCTCTCCCCCTACGGCCCAGTCCAATACGTATAATTTCAGTTAGGCTAACTCAAATTTGTCTAAAATTTTCCAAAAAACAAATTGGTTGAAATTGCTCTTTAGTAAGTATAAAAATTTAGTCCTACCTATTGTGTGATTTTAGCAAAATTATACTATATTTTTTAATTTTTTAAATATTTGTAGGGTTTATATATATGAGTTGGTTAGAAATTTTTTATTTCTATATTGTATGAGGTTTGCATAACTTAATTTTGCATTTGTTTAGCTTACAATAATTATTGTTTGTTTAGTTAATATAAACTTATTGGCATTTATATGTGAGAGAAAGACATATTAGCTACAAGATTTTGATCTGATGGGAAAAAGGTCATTGGGATCCCTTTTTCAAACCAAACCGCTTGTGAAATAGGCATCCCTTCTTGATTGATTTACCATTACAATCGGCAGAAACTGAATAATAACAGGATATATAATTCCACGTAGAAATATCGGCAGCACATGGTAAACAAAAACCTTGAAGAGCCATTTTGACTGTTCACTTATCAGATTAACCCAACTTATCAAGTTCAATCGATCAGACTTGAACCCCAGCGCAAGTTCAGCATCCAGTTGACTTTAGTTGACCTTGCTGCAGTTCAACCTGACCTCCGTCGACGTCCCGGGCGCCGGCATGAGGGCACCCATCCTCAGCATCGCCTTGATGAAGTCGGCGGCGAACATGTCGGCGTTGCTGCTGTACCTCGTCACCAGCGCGTCCTGCGACCCGCCGTTGAAAAGCTCCTGGTCGGAGTGGAACAGGCCCTGCTTGTTCACCAGGTTCTGGTAGTAGGCGTTGTCGAACGTGTCCGGGGTCTGCACGTCCATGGGCGCCAGCGTGCCGTCGCCGCCGGACTGCGGGCACGTCTGCTGCCGGAGGGCCGCGAAGGTGGCGTTGATATTGGTGTCGTTGAAGATGCGGTCGCGGAAGGTGGTGCACCGGGCCTGGCCGATGGTGTGCGCGCCGGACAGCGCCGTCATGTCGCGCGGCGACAGGCCCTTGTTGCGGAACATGGTGACGAGGGTCGCGAGGCTGGACCCCGGCCCCGGCAGGTTCGTGTTGGCCGCGCTCTGGCTCGCCGTCAGCGCGTCGCGGCGGCCGAGCTGCACCGTCCACGTCGGCCCGCCGAGCTGCATTGCATTGCACTGTCTCTGCTTAGTCGTAAGCTCTGGAGCTTGGATAATGCGGTGATACATGGATGAAGCATTACCAGGTTGACGCCGTCCCGTGCGGCGAGGGCGAGGATGTCGGCGCAGGAGACGGTGGCGTTGCAGGACGCCTCGACCTGGCTCTTGATGGTGTCGATGACCTCGTACCCGCGCACCGAGTTGGCGTTCGGCCCGGCATTCTTCTCGCCGGTGAAGTTCGCAGTGTCGTCGAGCAAGATCGACGCGTCGCAGCCCTGCATCCGGAGAGCACCCGCCACACTTCAGAATCAAAAAGAGATCGCAACAAGTAGATACTACCACACGGCGCAACTGACATTGACGAAGCAGTCGTGGAAGAACATGCGGAGGATGGACGCGCCCATCCGCGGCTCCGTCGCGACGGCCTGCGCCATCACCGACCGCACGATGCTCTGCAACTTGGGGCACTTCCTGTCGTAGAACCTCGACGACAGCGTCCCACCGACGGCGCCGGCGAGAAGCGGCGCCAGCATGACAGCGACCATGAGCAAGCACCTTACCGCATTGGCCATCGCTACCAAGCTAGCTAGCTCGCAAGTAGAGTATACAAGATGCTAGCGAGCAGCAGTGATACAACCGGACGAAGATTGGAAGCTGGTTGATGGGCAGGGAAGCACGACGAAGGCGCGTATGTATAGCGCGCGTCTCCGGCTAGCTCGTGCTTGCATTGCATGGCGGCACGCGGATGCTCCGGGAAGAAGCTTTCGTGGGCGCGCCAGCGCCTGAACTTGCGCTGGATTAGTTGACTAATTTGCGTGCCGTAGCCTGGCGAGAAGGTGACGGTGGGCAGATTAAAACAAAAAACAAAACAAGATCAGGTCAGGTCGATCGATGCAGAGGACGATGGTTTGGTTTCGCCCATGTTCGTGAAATCTTGTTAGTAAATTGCAAGTTGCGCGGACGGAGGCAGAATCTATTGGGATGGAGGGGTGCGTGTGGACGCAATGGAGTGTCTGCAGTCTGCACACATGCAAACGAGGTGTCGATGAGTCATGGAGTAGGGGACAAAGGCCATATGCACGGCCACGGAGTGACTTTTGTTACGCATGCTTCGTAAAAAAATTCAGTTTCTGGAACATGATTTACTTAGCTAGTAAATGGTTCAACATGTTACTACTACCTCCGTTTTACAATGGTTGTAGTTCTAGTATTCAAAATTTTTATCAAAATAGTTGTAGTTCTCGTATTCCAATACAACTTTAGAGCCAATATGACCTTTATACCCTTCATCAATGCAGTCATCTATTTAACCTAATCTGTTCAACTACCCTTCATTAAATGAGGGTAGACAAGTCATTTTTCATGTCTTTTTATTTTATGTGCATTTAGCTAAAACTACAACCATTGTGAAACGGAAGTAGTACCTCTCAGCTCTCTCCATTTTTTGCAGATCGATCGAATGTATGGTGTTTTGATGAAAATGAGGTATATATGTAGGTGCATTTTCAATTTTGGGAAATCACTTCTACATGTAAATGTAGTTACATATAAATGGGGAGAGTCGATTGATCCGCTTTAAGATCCATGCAGCACGGATCAGAAGTAGATTAAATAGCTCCCACATATACATGGAGCTCCATGTACATGTGAAAAATCCATCCTTATTTTCAATTTACTCATAGAAGTACATCTAGAGTTAGGAAGCGACTTTAGCATAGGCGGTTGGCTCCCTGAGTGCGTCACCTTGGACCCACCCATCGGCGACTGCATAGGCACCTAGGCTAGGGCAAAACCGCTCAAGTTAACTTTACACCCCGTTCTTATGTCAAGAATTCAATTCAATACATTCAATTGGGTTTCAAATTCAATTCTAGTTGGATCCAGTTTGATTGATGACAATTCCATTTCTGGTTTTTCTTTTTCGGACATCTTACTTATGCTCTTTAACCCACCAATTTATATAAAGTTGTTTCGATGCACGCTAAATCATCTCTAAACAATTCAATTAATTTTAAAAAATCTTACTTTTAAATGTAAAACTTTTATGAAATCAATTTATACAACGCTGTAGGGCCCATAGAGATATTTAGTTTTGCAAACTTGTACAAATTAACATCTCTACCCGTTAAATCATTTCCAACAAATTTGAGTTGATTGCATGGAAGTTTTATGGTGTGAAACATAAACTTTTATGAAATTTTGCATCGTGAATTTCACACAAATGACATGTTTAAGTTGGGAGTTGATTCTAGTTATGTCATAATTATTGAAATTGGTTTTGGCATCATCAATTGAATTCTACGCGTTAACCAAACAATGGCATTACTGAAATTGAATTCTAATTCTACAATTATAAGACCAATGCCTATGAACCAATCGGGACGTGAGTAAAAAGGATTCGCAGTGTAAACAGATTAATCTAGTCAGCGTCTCAGCACCTTGAGTTGGAGTAGTACTGTACATTTTATATCTTGAGCATTTGTCTTGAGCTTAGCAGTGTAAACAGATTAATCGGCGTCTCAGCACCTTGAGTTGGGAGTAGTACTGAACATTTTATATCATGAGCATTTGTCTTGAGCTTAGTTAGGCGTGAACTAATGGTCGATGGAGCACGAGCCGCTCTATTCTTCTTTTTTAATTTTATTTTTTAAAAAAGCTATCTGCGCGCTTCGAGCATCTTTAATGGGGACACTTTAGCTGGCTATAAGAAATCCACCTCAGCTTTTTGCTTATGTGGAGGAGAGAAGGAGATAAGAGAGATAGAGGCTGCCTCTTAGCTAAGAGTCAGGCTATAGCGGATTACAAGGTGGATGCACACTATTACATGTGGGTCTAAATTAATGTTAGAGACAATGTTATAGCTAGCACCATTGGAGACGTTGGCTATTTGCTATCTATAGATGACATGGCACTTTCTTATAGCCAACACCATCGGAGATGCTCTTCCAAGCTGATACCAACTTTGCTCGTCTTCCGAGGCAAACTGATCCGTCTGCAAGTCCAGCCTATCGAGGCGTGATTTGGTTGCAGTTCTAATCGCGATTATGGGTCGTTACCAACTCGCAGTATACTAGTACATCCTGCTGCCGCGGATGAGCTGTTTGTTTGGTAGGCTTGTCAGTGCTAATATATGCTAATGAAACTCACGCATAAAGATCTGCTGTGGAAGCGTTTAGTGCCATTTACATTTGCATGGGTGGTATGGCAATATTATAAAGTGAGATTCCTTACATATAAGTTATTGAGTTGCTTACATAACTTTTAGCACCTAAATACCCTTACTCCTTCTTCCTCTCCTTTCTCCCTCTGCCGCTCTACCACCGTCGCCATGCTTCCCTATTGCTACCACTACTTCTCTATGTTGCCGCCGCCATTCTTCCTCCCCTGTTAGCACCGCCACCGCTCACCTTGTAGCTCCCCTGTGTTGTCCTCGACCTCTTTGTGCCATTAGCAGCAACCATCGTGCCGACACTATAGGAAAGGACACAAATCTCGATGGCCGACACCGTCGAGAAAGACTACAAAACAGGGGAGAAGTCTCTTTCGACAACCAACCGTTAAGAAAAGGCCAACGGGCCAGCCATGTCGAAAGAAATGGTCACTCTCGATGGCCTAGCCGTCAAAAGTATCTCTCTCGACGGCCAATCATGCCCCAGTCGAGAGTAGTGGCGGAGCCGGCCGTGAGGCAGGTTGATGGCACCAGGCTGCTCGATCTCGACGGCCACGGCTCATGTTGGCTACCACCTCTCGTCGGGCAGCCCATGTTGGTCGCCATCTCTCTCGACGACTAAGACATGGGCATTGAGAACATCTGTTATTCGCCTGGTCCGCCTAGGGGACCTCTCTCGACGACTGGCCCTAAGTTGGCTGTCGAGAGAGAGTCTACCAGAGGAGAGGGCTAGTGTTCGGCCTATGGCCATTGCTATCAAGCGTACTTAATTCTTCGAAAAAATAGGTAAAATTTAAAAAAATAGAATTTTGCAGGAACTGCTGCGACCTGCAAACCCAAACAGCACACCCAAATAATATCGCACATATATGTCACATCTCCATATCCATATCCATCTAGGCCACCACACATGTAATGTATAAAATGTGCATAAACATCAGAGGATAGAAAGCACATCCATAAATACATAGAAGTCCACACACATGGAACACCAAGATGCAATCATCTGTTCGACACATATATACATCCTCATACATAGCCATCATATATAGATATTCAAAAGGAGTTCGCCACCTCGCGACTTAAGGCAAGCTCGGCGGGGGTAGTCGAACAACTAGGAGACGAAGTCCATGGCATAACCATCCTGCATTTGGAAATCATAATTATCGAGTTAGTCACATATATAACAAAAAAATTAAGCAAATTGAATTTGAATACGACAAAACATAGTAAATTAAGCAAACATAGCCCTGAAAAAATGCATATGTACCATCTACATATAAGTAATTGTCATCGGCATCTAGCATGTCGTAGTTCGACGGTTCAACAGCATCTTCGTGAGTTTGATCATCTATTTGAGCTTGAGCACCTGTTTGTGTTTGAGCACCTGTTTTAGCTTGAGCATCAATTTCCTCTTTAACATCGTCATCGACTGTGGCAACTATATAGGTTCTCAATACCCTGCCTAATGTCGATGACACATGTGTCGTTCAAGTGTTGCTCCTGCATTGGCCCTTCATTGGATTCCTTGAATGGACTATCATGGTCCTCGTCTAACGATCTTCCTGGACGTCTAACTTTGTACACAACCATCCACCGCTCTAAATTTTTATCTCCAGTGCATGGATAAGATAGGTAGTACACTTGCTTGGCTTGGTTAGCTAGGATGAACGGATCATAACTTTTAAGCCTGTAAGTATGGTCTACCTTCAGTAAGCCAAGCTCAGTTTGACGGCATACCCCTTTAGTAGGGTCAAACCAATTGCAATGGGAAAGAACTACCGAGAGCTCTTTGCTTCCTTCAAATATTAGTTCGATTATCTTCTGAACAATTCCATAGTACTCAACCCTACTGTCGCCATAGGACAAGACACAGCTATTCACCATTCGCAAATTAGGCTTTGCTCGCTCGACAGGTGTAGAACGGAAGCAAAACCCATTCACATCATAACACCCATGCACTTAACAAATTGTTTGCATCCGCACAACATGATCTAAAGATCATTGTGTACACTAGCATAACTAATGTACTATGTAAAAGTCACAAAAACGAGGTAGAAAATGAATACTACCTCTGTTTCATAATGGTTGTAGTTTTAGCTAAATGCACACAAAATAAGGAGACATGAAAAATGACTTGTCTATCCTCATTTAATGAAGGGTAATTGAACAGATTAGCTTAAATAGATAACTGCATTGATGAAGTGTACAAAGGTCATATTGGCTCTAAAGTTGTATTGGAATGTGAGAACTACAACCATTTTGATAAAAATTTTGAATGATAGAACTACAACCATTGTGAAACGGAGGTAGTACTTGTCAACAGGGAATAAAACAAATGGTTCAAAGGCATTTACGTTGTTCCAAAACCAAGATAGGAAGTTAGGATGGATAGGTCCCACACCTTTTTTCATCGGCGTGCGACGCTGAGCGAGAGAGGGTTCCCTTGTTCCTGTCCATTCGGACCTGAAAAATTGCCTACAAATTGCACTTACTGTTACAACACTAATGACAATTAAAGTGAAAACAAAAAACGTGTCCAACTTACTTTTGCAATTTAATTATAATTCAATTATATTACTTCTAATTGTTTTCCTATTTTACAATTAAATTAAATTATTCCTATTTATTATTCCTATTATTCTAATTAAATTAAACAATTCCTATTTATTGTAATTAAATTAAACAATTCCTAAATTAGTATACATCTAGTCTCTATCGGATAATGAGGTTGTCGAGACTACTCTCGAAGTTTCAAATAAAAATTGGCGCGAACCGTACCTTTTGGCTCAGCTCGTGGAGGCGGCGACGGCGTGGAGAGCAGTGCGGCGGTGGGTCGGCACGAGGGCATTGGTAGCGTAGAGAGGTGGTGCGGCGTGGGGCTGGCAGCAGTTCGTTCACGGACTAGCGTGGGGGCGGTGGTAAGGGAGAGACAGTAGCGGCACGGCGGCGGAGGGCGCCACACGAGGCGGCGGCGGTAGCGAGACGGTGAGGTGGCAGCGGGATGGAAGGATGGTAGCGCAGTAGTGGCTAGGGACAACAATGCCTAACTCCCGAGCTAGCGCGAGATCTTAAATACAACTATTCTCAACTGTCATTGAAATACTGTAGAGAGAGAGTTGTGTAGCTGCCCCACTTTCTAGCCTGTCGGTCAAGGTTTCGCTCGACGATGCACCTCAAAGCCATCGAGAGAGGTCATACAGGGCAACTGTGAGCCAACCCTGGCAGCACCCTCTCTCGACAGCTTCCCAACTAGCCATCAAAAGAGACTACCATCACTCTCGAGGGCTTTTTCTTAGGCAATCTCTCGACGGTTTCGCTTGACTACCTTCGAGATAAGCACTTATACTTGACGCTCTTTGTTGAAGCCATCAAGAGTAATGGTTGTTTCAAGGGTTTTCACCTTAACACCCGCCAGGTGGTCAATGCACCATCTTTTATTTTTAAAAATTTGTTTAATTATGATATTGACAGTGTAAACAAGAGATATTGCTCCATACATCATGTAGCATGCTCATAAATTTTTTGAATATGTCTTGACTTTCCGACTTGTCGGTACACATGAAAATGCCCTTATCGACTCAACGATCACGTGACGTTCTATATAGATGTTATGAGCACGATGAGCATAGCCATATGAGTTTCATCTTATTGTCTTACTAAATATGTTTTAATGAGTCCAAAGGGTAACAAACAGACGTATCACAACATTAATGAAGTGATTTTTAAATCCTTTTCGCATTATTGAAGTGACAAACATAATTTTTAATGCGCCAATTTAATCTGGTTCAGCTACGGTAGCATATATCGATGGTTGCACACTATTCTATATGTACCACGACTATTACAGACATTTCTCTCGATTTTATATGTCATTAAATCATTTATTTACGTTAAAACATCACCTTCTAGAAAATATATAAACTATAAATATATCATCATATATTCAAAAATAATATTTTTTCCTTAAATTTTGAAAACTCAATTTTATGATGGATTTATAAGTTATTTTCTAATTGGAATATCCTTTGTAAACATATTCATCTAGTTTATAATATGTCTATTTAATTGTATCTCTCTCGGTGGCTTTTATGGAAGCCGTTGAGAGAGATGTTGCCCTGCCACTACACGCATGGCCCAGGCCAATTAAACCCAGGTGTGGTTGGCACACTCTCTTGAAGACTCTGATTAAAGCCGTAGAGAGACATCCGCCCGCTACAGTGAACAAAAGTGTCATTTTAATTTTTCTTTCCATCAACGGCTTTCAAACAAGCCATCAAGAGAGACCCAGCTTTTCCGCTTAGTGTTTTCAAATTTTTGCAAGGCCGCATGTGACCCGGGAGCTCTCTCTCAATGGTGTGTTATTAATTGCCGAGAGAGGGTCACGCCGTTGCCACTCCATTAGCCGTGGGGCTGGCGTCGACCCTGTACTCAATGGCATTTGCCTAGTCGTCGAGTGCGTACTTTGTATTCCACGATACATAGCTAGCCATCGAGAGTAGGTTATTAGTCTCGACGGTTAGTGTGTGGCCGTCGAGACCGTTGCTAGCGGTCGATATTTGCTTCGTTTCCTGTAGTGCGCTGCGCCGTGTGGTCGAGCCTCCGCTCGGTGTTTCTTTGTTCCCGATCACCGCTATCACACTGCCGCCACCACTGGAGTCGCCATGCCCTGCCAACCCTCTCAGCCACCCCGTCCTACTCTATGCCACCCCCACGCTACCCTAGCCACCACGCCGAGCACCACCGATGTCAACGTGGCCGAGCGACAAGCAGCCTATGGTCGTTGCCGCCGCTGTAGGATGAGGACGAGGGGCTAACAGGGAAAAGGTGGATGAGAGGCTGACCAGAGGGGATCTGAGTATGGGAGTGCGAAGAAGGGATGGAAGGAGGAACAAGATGGATGGCTGAATTGAAGTAAATTTCAAGGATAGTTCGGGATAAAAAAAGTTTGTTGATGGAATTTCTATGAGGAATCTCACTTTATAATAACATCACCGTGATATTGGACTTTATAGTGGCAATTCTATCAAATAGAAACTTTGCAGTGGCATAGATGTAATTAACCCCATTAACATCTAGCAGTTACGCTGACATAAAAATTGCACACTCAACTTAACCCTTCCGTGTTCATTGAAAAACAGGCATCCACACGGTCTTCAAATTACAACTTTGATCACTAATTACTATTTGTATTTTTTTTAAATGAAACTCAATATAACCATAATCTTACGACAATATATCTGAGAAAAAATATGCATTTATGATTTTATATGTTAAATATAAATATTTAAAAAGATATGCGTGGCTAGAGTTCTAAAAATATCGCCTGCAGGTACCACGAATTGGCATCTGTTTATGATTATATACTGAGTATTTATGAATATACCCTCTCGACCTAGTGCCAAATTAAGCTCCTCTGAGCAATAGCAAACCTCAAGAAGCGAAGAACGCGCTCGTGCTGGCTGTAAGCTGTAGCTGGTAGTGGTGTAAACGGAGCGAATAATTTCTGACCGACCGACCGAATTAGTTTGGATAGTGATTTGGATAATTATACAAATATCTGGTTTTTTTTGTGGATATGGATACGGATATGGATACTAGGTGCTGGATACAGATACGGATAAATCGGATAATATCAAAAGAAAAATATGGATAATATCCATCGGATATTATCCGAATCCATTCTAGGAGCTATGGCGCCTACCAGCCTACCGAGCGGCCCACAAGAGTCCAAGAAACCACGATACTCTCCAGCCCTAGGCCACCGCACCAATCACAAGCCCACCAACACCAAGAACATGAAAAAAACTCAAGAAGCAAGACTGATGTGTGTGATTTTTGTTCTGCCATGTTATTCTGATATTACTACAAGCTTTCAAAATTAACTTAACTTAATTTGCAGTACACAGTACGCAGTGAGTAGCGCTATAATGCTATATTTTTTCATTAGTGAAATTGTTCACTTCAAGACATATATTGATTCTTTCTCTAGTATGTGTTTTTGAATAAGTGTATTACCCGAGGAAATATTCGTTCCGACCAATATCTGATGTTATATAATAAGTATTTGTATCCGATACTATCCGTGTCCGTATCCGTATCCGGCACTATCCGTATCCGATCCGTATTCGAAAAAAATATGGATATAGATACAATAAATATTAGTAATGTCCGACCGTATCCGATCTGTTTACATCCCTAGTAGCTGGCGCGCATCAGAGCTTGTTGACGACAGGAAGGGCGCGGACCCACCATTGTAACTTGTAAGGCGCAGATCAAGGCACTACTCGCCGTAGCCACATGCATGTCACACCTCCGGACCATAGCAAATGGTCATTGCGCACCACGTACGGCACCACGGTGTTGCCCACCGACACCTTATAATTAACCAGTGCAACTGTGTAATCGTTGTAGCAAAGCGCATACGAATTAAAGACCATGCAAGCATTTCCTTGTGCTTCATACCTTTTTTTTCAGGTCCTTCTATCCTATATTTGTAAGTACTTTATGAATAGAAATATGTACTTGTCGAAGGATCTACACTTCTACCTTCCATAATGTTAACAGGTTTGCTATTCCTCAGTCGTCTACTTTCTTCTCAGATTTCAGTCGATTTTGTGGCCATCCGATATGTTTTGAGATTGGTGCTAGAGAGAGGATGCTATCTGGTTTGAGTCCAACCTTTTCTAGCGATCTCCGACCTTCTCAATTTCTCATCCTATTCACGTCTCCTTGCCCACTCTCACACACACTCTCTCTCTCTCATTTTTCCCCAATCCTGTTATGTTTATTGAAAAAGGAGGGATAGGAGAATTGATCTTTCGATAATTATCTGAGAGAGTATAGGGTACAATATATAGCCTGGAGAGGGGGGTAGGCTAGGTGGTGGAATGGCAGGCTATTAATAACACTAAATGCACGCGTAATCAGTGGAATTACGCATGCGGCATATTCTACGGGACATGCCATACACGCCATATTCTAACACTCCCCCGCAGTCTGAATTGCGGATGACACAGTTGAGACTGGTACAAGCCAAGAAACAGTACTAGCACTCCCCCGCAGTTGGAACGGCAGCATCACGGACATTCAGGCTAGATTGAAATTGGGGGAAACCGAAGAAGGCAGTCCCTTGGTAAAGATGTCGGCGTACTGCGATGATGTCGGGACATGAAGAACGCACACCTGACCGAGAGCCACCCGCTCTTGGACGAAATGTAGGTCGATCTCGACATGCTTGGTGCGCTGGTGCTGTACTGGGTTGGTGGAGAGGTAGACCGCGCTGACATTGCCACAGTAGATAATGGTGGTGCGGCGAAGGGGACTCTAAAGCTCCTAGAGAAGCTGCCGTAGCCAGCACGCCTCAGCCACACCGTTGGCGACAGCGCGGTATTCTGCCTCAGCGCTGGAGCGAGAGATAGTGTGCTGGCGTTTAGAAGACCAGGAGACCAAGTTGTCGTCGAGAAACACACCATAGCCCAAGGTGGACTTGCGGGTGTTAGGACAGCCAGCCCAGTCAGCATCCGAGTAGACGATGAGGTCAGCAGGCGTGGTGCAGTGCAGGAACAGCTCAAGCTCAAGGGTGCCCTGGAGGTAGCGGAGGATGTGCTTCAGGGCAATAAAGTGGAGCTCCCGAGGATCATGCATGAAGAGCCAGACCTGCTGGCCGGACTGCATATGTGGCCGAGTGAATGTGAGATACTGAAGAGCACCTGCTAAACTGCGGTAGAGAGTTGCGTCGGAGACAGGAGGTCCATCAGCAGAAAGCTTGGACTGAGTGTCAACAGGAGTGTTGCAGGGTTTGCAGTCTGACATGCCGGCACGGTCCAAAATATCAAGAATGTACTGTCGCTGCGAGAGGTGCAAACTGCCAGACTGTGACTGAACAGAGACTCCTAAGAAGTGATGAAGAGGCCCCGCATCCTTTAGAGAGAACTCACGCTGAAGGGCAGCAACGGTCCTGTCTAGGAGAGCTGGTGAGGAGGCAGTCAGGACAATGTCATCCATGTAGAGTAGAAGATAGACAGTGTCGGCGCCACGATGAAAAACAAATAGGGATGTGTCTGGCTTTGCTTCAACAAAGCTCAGGGAGAGCAGATGAGAGGCGATCCGGCTGTACCATGCTCGAGGTACATGCTTCAGGCCATACAATGATTTGTAGAGCCGACAAACATGATCTGGAAAGGAGGGATCAACGAACCTGGATGGCTGAGCACAATGATTTGTAGAGCCAACAAACATGATCTGGAAAGGAGGGATCAACGAACCCGGATGGCTGAGCACAATACGTTGTCTACGTCGAGACCGTTGCTGGCGGTCAAAATTTTCTTTGTTTCCTGTAGTGTGCTGCGCCGTGTGGTCGAGCCTCCGCACGCTATTTCTTTGTTCTGAATCGCTGCTGTCACATTGCCGCTACCACTGGAGTCGCCATGCCCTGCCAACCCTCTTGGCCACCCCGTCCTACTCTGTGCCACCCCCACGCTGCCCTAGCCACCACGCCGAGCACCACCGATGCCATCGTGGCCGAGCGACAAGCAGCCTATGTTCGTCGTCGCCGCTGTAGGATGAGGACGAGGGGTTAACAGGGAAGAGGTGGATGAGGGGCTGACCAGAGGGGATCTGAGTAGTGGAGTGCGAAGAAGGGATGGAAGGAGGAACGAGATGGATGGCTGAATTGAAGTAAATTTCAAGGATAGTTAGGGATAAAAAAGTCTGTTGATGGAATTTCTATAAGGAATCTCACTGTATAATAGCATCGCCGTGATATTGGACTTTATAGTGGCAATTCTTTCAAACAGGAATTTTGCAGTGGCATAGATGTAATTAACCCCATTAACATCTAGCAGTTACGCTGACATAAAAATTGCACACTCAACTTAACCCTTCCGTGTTCATTGAAAAATAGGCATCCATATGGTCTTCAAATTACAACTTTGATCACTAATTACTATTTGTATTTTTTAAATGAAACTCAATATAACCATAATCTTACGACAATATATCTGAGAAAAATATGCACTTATGATTTTATATGTTAAATATAAATATTTAAAAAGATATGGGTGGCTAGAGTTCTAAAAATATCGCCTGAAGGTACCTACGAATTGGCATCTGTTTATGATTATATACTGAGTATTTATGCGAAGAATATACCCTCTCGACCAAGTGCCAAATTAAGCTCCTCTAAGCAAGAGCAAACCTAAAGAAGCGAAGAACGCGCTCGTGCTGGCTGTAGGCTAGCTGGTGCGCATCAGAACTTGTTGACGACAGGAAGGGCGCGGACCCACCATTGTAACTTGTAGGCGCCGTTCAAGGCACTACTCGCCGTAGCCACATGCACGTCACACCTCCGGACCATAGCAAATCGTCATGGCGCACCACGTACGGCACCATGGTGTTGCCCCACCGACACCTTATAACCAGTGCAACTGTGTAATCGTTGTAGCAAAGGGCCTATCAAAGAGCATGCAAGCATAAAGCATTTCCTTGCGCTTCCTACTTTTTTTTTTCTTTTTCAGGTCCTTCTATCCTATATTTGTAAGTACTTTATGAATAGAAATTGTACTTGTTGAAGGATCTACACCCTAATGTACTTCTACCTTCCATGATGTTAACAGGCTTGCTATTCATCATTCTTCTGCTTTCTTCTCAGATTTTAGTCAATTTTGTGGGCATCCAATATGTTTTGAGGTTGGTGCTAGAGAAAGCATGCTATCTTGTTTGAGTCCAACATTTTCTAGCGCTCCCCGACCTCACTTTCTCATCCCATTCACTTCTTCCTACCCTCTCTCTCACATTTTCCCCATTCTTGTTCTATTCATAGACCGTGAGACAGCCTTCCATTGCTTCTCTCCTTTTTTCAATTTATCCAAAAGGGGGTTGTGGTGACAACGGAGGGGCGGACGTCTCTGGTGGCCATGAGGTTGGACAACAACGAGGCAAATTTTGAGCGAGCAGCGGTCGTCTCTAAGACAGCAACGGGCATGGCATCAACGCCAGGTCAAATCTAAGGCCACAATGGCATCGATATGTGGTTTTGAGGCGAGCTTTAGTTGGATTTTTACTAGCAATGGGATGTTTTTGGCCGATCTGTGTTTTGTTAGCTGTTTTGATGTTGTAGTGTATTGATCCTTTTAATGTTGATGTTGGAAGTTTAACTAGGACTCATGGAAAATGATTTTAATAGCTTATATTTTGCAGTAGATTTTAACATGTATATACTTGCTTCAACTTTCCTCTACTGGCATGTTTGATTTTTATTTGGTTTTTTTGTTATTTACGAATTACTTCCTTTTTTCTTGTAATTGATTGATTTTTATTATTCCTCATGTTATTTTCTTGCCTAGGATTTGATTTGAATTTTTAGTTTTTTCTGTTTTGAGTTTTTTATTTTTCAGTACTCATGGAAAATATTTTTCCTAACTTTTTACATAATAGTAAATATAAAATACGTGCCTAACAAGTTACATTTCACTTAAATTGAAATTGCACTCTTAAGTAATATGCAACTTCAGTTTTAGTTTGATGCAATTTTGTGTTGTCAGAACCATTTTGCGTTCAGGTGTTTTCTTTTTTTTAGTTTGCTAATATCGATTCTTGTTGAAGCTGGTGGTTTCTCCTTTATTCACTACATTCGCTGCAATGTTGACCTGCATTGAGAAAATTTTAATTTCAATTTTTTGGTGAAGCACAAATAACATTTTTTATAGAACAATAAATATATATGTACCTTTCAATTTGCATTTCACTTGAATTGAAATTGCTCTGCTATGTAAAGTGCAATTTCAGTTTTAGTTTTATGCAATTTTATGTTCTCAGTTTTTTTTTTGTTGTTTACCTGATATCCTACTATTACGTTGTTTATATAAAGACTTGTTGAATCTAGTGGTTCCCATTGCTCCATTGCAATGTTGACACACATTGAGAAGATTGTAACTTACTCTGCTTATATTCTCAAATTTGTTTTGGACATTGCTTACTTTCGATTATTTGTAATTTTTGAAAAAAAAACCTTGGGCTTTTTGTTTTTTATCCCGAGGTGGAACCAGTGGGGGCATCGTGTGGTTGAGAAATGCACTCAATGTTGGGATCATGTAGTTGGAGAATTTTTCAGTGGACTGAAATAAAAGATTTTTCTATCCCGTATGTTAATCCTAAACCCCGCCACCAAACTTTATCACGTTTGCAAGTGGAGGGCACTCTTTTGATGGTCAACAGTGTCACATGGGGAAGGTTTTGGAAGACCGTGACCTCATAGGCATGTTTGGAATGGATCATTTTTTTTCTCCCTATGGGAACTTTTTTCTACGAATTCCTAAGTTCAAAAACAGACCATAAAGAAAGCATTCATTATATGGCTTTCCCATACGAAGAGTTCCTAGGAAGGTTACTTGTCTCCATTGTTGGGCATTGATGAAAATTGTGTTTCCATTGTCATAATTAATTAAATTTTGGACACGTGACCAGACCTCAAAGTGCTAACTTTTGGTCGTACGTATTGGAAAAATAGAATTTTCACATCTTTTATAGAATAAAAGCTTATATATACTATTTCTTAAAATACTGTTCATACGAATTCTAGGAAACTCTTGCAATCCACGATATTTCACGTCCTGATTATCAGGACATAACAAATGAAGAAAGCATTCTAGTCACATCCTACAAGAGTACAAGTACACTTATAATCAATTTGGGCTCTTAGCCACAAGCAAACTTGACGTACATTAATGCAACCACTCCTAATTCACCTTCCTGCAGTTCAACCTGACCTCCGTCGGCGTCCCTGCCGCCGGCATCAGGCCGCCCATCTTCACCATCGCCTTGGCGAAGTCGCTGGCAAACATGCCGGCATTGCCGCTGTACTTCCTCACGAGCACATCCTGCGACCCGCCGTTGAAGAGCTCCTGGTCGGAGTGCAGCAGCCCGCGCTGCGCCACCAGATTCTTGTAGTAGGCGTTGTCGAACGCGTCGGGCGTCAGGTCGTCGAACGGCGCGAGGTTGCCGTCGCCGCTGGTCTGCGGGCACGTCTGCCGCCGCGCCGCGGCGAATGTGGCGTTGATGTTGGGCTCGGTGTAGATGCGGCCGCGGAAGAAGAGGCAGCGCGCCCGCCCGACGGTGTGCGCGCCGGACAGCGCCGTCATGTCGCGAGGGGAGAGCCCCTTCACCGCGAACGCCGACACTAGCGACGCCGCGCTGGAGCCGGGACCCGGGAGGTTCGTGTTGGCCGCGCTCTGGCTCGCCGTGCGCGAGTCCTTCCGTCCTAGCTGCACGTTCCACGTCGGACCCCCGAGCTGAAATTTTACATTGCCGTGGCGCTAAGAGATGTACGTCCGTGTTACATGTAGTGGCCACTCCAGTCTGTACTGAACACTAACCAGGTTTACGGCATCGCGGGATGCCAAGGCGACGATGTCGGCGCAGGACACGGTGGCCTTGCAGGCCGCCTCGAGCTGCGTCTTGATGGCGTCGACCACCTCGTACCCGCGCACGGAGTTGACGTTGGCGCCGGCGTTCTTCTCGCCGGTGAACGTCGGTGTGTCGTCGAGCAGAATGGACGCGTCGCACCCCTGCACAAGCAATGCATTTGCATGCGTCAACGCACTCTCACTCAAGTCTCAACTCAACTGATCAATGCCAAGAACCTTGCGAGGCAAAGCCAACACGGTAGATGCTATCGATCGATGGATGGACTCACGTTGACGAAGCAGTCGTGGAAGAACAGCCGGATGATGGACGCGCCCATCCGCGGCTCCTTGGCGACTGCCTGCGCCATCGCCGACCGCACGATGGTGGCCACGTTGGGGCACGTCCTGGCGTAGAACTTGGTGGACAGCTTCGCATAACAAGGGAGAAGCACGCAGAGGAGAGCAAGAGCAGCAAAGCTCCTCGCGAAGAAGAAGCCCATACCTAGATCGATCAGCTGCCTGCCAAACAGATCAATTCGATAGATGACACTAGCTTGCTTGCAAGTGAGACGACGAACACTTGCTACTCGATCGCCGTATTTATAGCGTCTGTTCGTCTCCACCATGATCGTTCCAGTACTGCAATCTACACGCACGTAATTGAAGGCGCACTTGGTGATGAATGGTCGCGGATGTGCGCCGCGCACCATATGCGTCCGTGCCTGGCATCCAATACCGGCGATCGAGCAGCTCGTCGGGCTGGCCAGTTGGGTGATTCCTCGCTTTTGGGGAACAAAGGGTGAGGGAGATTGGGGGCATCATCGCTTTTCGCTGTCTTTCCTCTCATCTTTTGCGTGGTTCATGTGCCAAGGATCGGACATAAGATAGAAACTGGAGCGCCTAAACTCTGCATTTTAGCGGCTTTTGGCTTCCAATAGTACGTACGTGGGTATCTTGCTTCTAACTTTCTACACTAGGGCTCCTAGCAAGGGGAAACAAAAGGCAGCTTAATAATTAGTATCTATTTGGTATAAATATCTTGTCAAATGTCTCGGTGTGAATTAGGAAAATAAAAAACGAAAGCGGGAATGTTGATATGGAAATAATAGAATACTCAAAAACTAAATTTTTTTTCAGGAGTTGAATTTGCACTTGCAGTTTCGTGCTCTGGCCACTTCCTATCGTCCTTGCTTCGATATGATGCAGGCAACAGCATGCAAGTTTTCAGGTTTACAGGGCTCATATATAACTAGGTTAGCAGCTGGCTGTGGGTAGGGAGAACAGTGGCGGGTATTATGTAGTGATAACAGAGACAAGTTTGGGTGGGCAGTGTGATTGAGACTACAACGTTCCACGTGAGACGAGTAAGAAGGTAGGATGGCGAAATGTATGGTGCTTCAATGGTTGACAAGGAGGTGAGAAGTGGAGACGTAGCCCTCGGCATTGGCAACTGTGGTGAGATGCGCGGTCGTGTGGCTACTGGAGGCCATAGTACTTCTCCTGTGCCGGAGTGGTCGTGCTGTGAGGGTCGGTGTAACCTTCTGAAATTTGGTAAGTTTAAATATGAGCTCTCACTTTTAAAGACTATGCAGTTTCCTGTCATCTCCAGCAGAGACTCTAAAACAGAATCTTCTCTATATTAAGAGTCTCTCGTTTTCTAGTAGAGTCTCTAACTATCTCAGCCTCTAAATTTAGAACTTCTCTCTCCCAGCCTCTAAATTTGGAGACTCTCTATGTCAGGCTCTATAGTTTCTTTAGGTAGAAATTCTGTTGGAGATGATAAAAATATAAAGAGCGAATAGTGATTTAGAGAAGGTGTATAGAGGCTCGATTTTAGAGTATCTGCTAGAGATGCTCTAAGGCTCTAAGGAAAGGTTAACGGTTCTTTTATTTGCATAAAGCCAGTTAGAAATACTGATAATACAAACCGATGGCTTAGCCAGTTTAAATCCTTGTTAAATAGTCGTGTATTTGTTGAATGAGTCGTGGTTCCTATAGTAACCTTCTATTCAACCCTTTCCACCTCTGTACCAACCCCTTTGTACGACCAAACCTACCCCAACTTAGCTGCTTCTATTATTTCAGTCTTCCTCCTTTCTTCCACCATCATATCCCGAGATTTTAGGCACTCCCGTTGTGAATCACCACTCTACTAGATTACCGGTTCAGCAAGTACATGACCCAGATCATCCTCGGTGATAGCGCCCTTCCGCCTTCGTCTCGGGTTGGAGTTTGTTCTAGGGTCTCTTCGGAGCACGCAACTGGACTACAACACCCGTACTACTGCATGATGGCCACGCGTTGTGTTGAACCACATCCAACATTGTTCAACTTCAAGGGACCACTTCTGGTTCCGCTTCTCATGGCTCGAGAGTTAGAGATACCGTACTCCGCTCCCTGCCTCGTTCTTAATCAGGTCCTCGACCTCTAAGTCTCAATTCCATTTTCAGACATGCACCGTTGTTAGGGAAAGTACGTGGCCAATGGAAATACGGCCCACTGACTTGCCCTCAGGCCCACGGGAAGTAAGCCCGGGCTTGGCAAGCTCGCGTTCGAGTTTGGCAGGCTTGCGCCCGAGCTTCCCCGTCTCGGAGAATCGAGCCTCTGATTTCCCCTGGGCTTCCGAGGCTCAAGACTCAGGACCCGAGGCAAATCATGCCGCGCCACGGATAGGATACGCTTCAGGTCCCCAAGGTCATCAAGAATTAAATGCGCTGTGAACTCACCAAGGCGACAGAGAGGGGGGAGTGAATGGAGCCTTTTTCAAATTTTTAATATTTTGTGCTCCATTCAGAACTCCAACCCAAACACCAGATAAAACAGCGGATAGAAGAGAAAAGACTTAAGCCACCGTTGGAGGTACAGGATGTCCTTTAGATACCCAAGGGCATCTGGACTATTGAAAGACCCCTCCAACAACACCGAGAGAAATATGCAACATGGACCAGTTCAGACCAGGAAGGACCTGTTCAGATCTGGAAGCCTGCAACTTGGACCAGATCAGACCAGGAAGGACATGTTCAGATCTAGAAGAAACAACAAACAACAGTAAAGGACCAGTTCAAACCTGGATGGACCAGATCAGCTCTGGAAAACAAAAGCAAAAGGAAAAGAGAGAAAGCCAAACCATCAAAGCTACTTTTAGAAAAGTAAAGACAGATTTCCAAAATTTGCCCCCACTTGGAGCAGGATGTTGGTGGGGTTCTGGTGCTCTAATATTTTTTGGGATTTTTTGCACATAAGCCTACATGAATCTCAAAGCACTTCACCAAAAATCGCCTCAAAACACTCTGTATAAAAAATATGAAAAATCAAACACTACAGACTGTCAGGAACTTCGAGCAGAAAGTTTGGAGCTCGGTATTCACCTCATGGCGTCCAAACGGTGTAATGGAATGACTCCCAAAGTTTTCTTCAGATGCATATATGAGTCACGCACCTTCTCCAACAAGAAGCACACAAAAATGATTTTTCTAGATTTTTCTAAAAAGCCAACACTGGGTGCTGCGCGAAGAACAAAATCTGCAGAGATTTGCAACTTGATGGAAAACTTGATCTCTAGTCTATCCTAGGGTGCAAGAGAGGTGTAAACACCATATAAACACCCTCAAGACATCATGGATCAGAAGCATGTAGAAGGAGGGGAGGCATACAAACAAGTTGCAACAAAAAACATCAAGGAAAGAAGATTGAAACAAAAGAACTAGTAAGAACAAGACATAAACATGGAGAAACTAGTTTTGTTTGATTTGGGAAAGTTTTACACAGCCACCATAGGGTGAAAAACACTCACAAGTGGCTGAACTTCAGAAAACTATTGGCTACAAAAGACTTGAGTGGAGACACCCCTCCACCCCTTCTTTTATAGGCCAACCGGTTCTAGGGTATCTCGATATATCGCGATATATTGAGATCTCCCTTGAACCACCTATGAATGGCTGAGATTAACCCTCTCCAACCAGCCATTTACATGGGCCTTAGCCTACTCACTCATGGCCCGACATGGACCATACATGGGCTAACCCGAAACCCAACACATACACGGGTTTTAACTCATACGCACGAATCTTAGAGCGTTGCGAACCGCCTCCAACGATCCCTTCGCGTCCAAGCATCCGCACGTACTGACGTCCAGTAAGAACTCGTGCTCCGAAGTGATAACCGTTACCACCGCGAAACTCCGCGCCCAGCCTCTAGCCGAACCGGCAGCCCACCTAGCGAACGGACTCATCCACTCCATCTCGCACCATGTTCTCACCTGCATCCACAACACCAACAACAACCAAAACACATCCAGAATGTCCGTGGCATCACCACGAACCCAACACAACAAACCGATCCTCGATCGGGGTTAGTATGCAAAAACGATAACAAAAATAGTGAATAGCCCGACATGAAACAACCGTCTGGGGGCAAGTGCGTCCTATGGCAGTTTGGCGACTTCGCCGGCTACACCTAAATCATCTAGGGGTCTTTTTCATGCTAAGGAGATCACAAAACTTCGCAAGAATCAAGAAACAACATGTCATGTCCAAGTGGTCAAGTTTGGAAGAATTTTGTCGGAAACCGAAAGTTTTAACCAACTCCTCATGTGCTCATCATCTTGACTCCACAATCTCCCCCTTGATGTGCATGTTGACAAAACCAAACCAAGTGGCCAAATGTGTGAAGTTTTGATAAACAGATGCAAGGGTTTTGGAAGAATTCATGCGTAAAACCAAGAAAGAAACCCTTGATCAAATGCCCCACAAATTTGCCTCCCCCTGTCTTAATGCATCATTTTTGTTTTGGCCCAGATTCTCCCCCTTTTTGTCAAAATGGTCAGCAAGAAAACCAAAGTATCAAGGATACCCCAAACATGCACATGTGAAAATAATTGAAAACCTAGGCAAGAGCTTTGAAAATTAGGCAAATGGTTACCAAAACCGGAGGCCGATGCTCAAACTAAGTCTGAGGGTCACAAGCTGACAAGACGTGAGAGAGATACTATGGTTTGCAAAGAGCTAACCAAATTTTGTAACAAGCATTTGCATAAGTCAACTGAAAAGATTTTTAAGGTCAAAATAGGTGCACAAGCTTGATAAACATCAAGACCAAGAAAAACAAGGTTGCCTAAATGAAATGGCCAACTCAAGAATGTGTCCAAAATTTTCCCGATTATTTGTTTGCAATACTCTTTATTTTTGGCCTTCTCTTTTTTTTTGATGATTTTTTTTATAGGCCTTCTTGGAACCTATTCACATAGCAAATGATTACTAGTAGAGCACAGCCCAAGGGTAACTTGGAACCGCCCCCCTAGGTCACCTGCTGAGTCTACAAACTGCAAACTTCAGGGATTGAAACCCATGTTTGTTTGCTTTATTTTACACATAAGTGGCAAATGAAAGGACGCCACTAAAGAATGGCCAAGATCAGAAGAAGGAAACACAAGTTTCAAAATCTTGAAAGAGACCAAGAAGATGTACCGACATTTGACAATGTAAATCCAAACTTTTGAAAAATGCAAATGTCAGGTTTTTTTTTTTGCAATACTTTTAAGAAAGATGTTGATGCTCCTTTTCGCCTATTCTCAAACTTGTGTCAAATCAAACAGGTTTCCAACAAACTCAATTTGGAACACCGAAACTCAACTGAGATAATACCAATAAGCCTAATAGGCAAAGCTCTTATAAAATGAAAGCAAGACTACATGCAAATGCAGAAATGCAAACCTCCCCCTCAAAATAAGAACCCATGGCAAAGCATTTAGAGGAAGGAAAGAAGCGGCTGGTTTATGATAGAACAAATGAAGAGAAACAAAGAGACACTCTAGTGCAAGGCACACTCCTAGCTACTGAAAGATAGGGAAGCAAGCCTAAACTCGACTACTAGAGAGAGCAAACACAAACCTCGCTCTACCTGTATCCTCCACATACCTGGGCAACCCATAAGTCTATGTGAGACTCACTAGCTAGAGCAGAGGACATTGCTAATCACGCATGATAGCAACCTAATAGGTAAGAGGTGCCAAAAGAACGTGCTGTGACTCTAGCCTGTTCTAAGAACAAACCCCAAACAAAGAGGCAAACCATAATATACATATCATACAAGATCAAGCTCCCCCTCACTTGATGCCTACAGTACTAACCAAGCCAAGCTCTCCCCGAAGAGTGGCAAACCTAGGACCATCTAAGGGCTTGGTGAGAATATCGGCAAGCTGGTGATCACCATCCATAAATCCTAGCCCTATATCCCCTTTTTCTACATGGTCTCTAAGGAAGTGGTACCGGATATCAATGTGCTTGGTTCTAGAATGCTGGACTGGGTTTTTGGCAATGTTGATGGCTGAGGTATTATCACACAAAAGTGGGACACTACCAACCTCTAACCCATAATGCTGGAGCATTTGCCTTAACCAAAGCACTTGACTGCAACAAGCAGCTGCAGCTACGTACTCGGCCTCGGCCAGATCGGCTACTCTGTTGATGCCTTCCTAGATGACCAAGAGACAAGAGAAGTGCCTAGAAAGCGGCATGTGCTCAAGTGCTCTTCCTATCTATCCTCTGACACCGCAAAGTCAAGATCTGAATAGGCTCTAAGAGATAGACAAGAAGCGAAAGAATACCGATTCCTATTTAGGGGTGGCCACTAAGTAGCGAAGGATTCGCTTGATCGCTCAAGATGAGAAACTTAGGAAAACCTGAAACCGAGCACACAGACACACAAATAAGTGTATGTCCGCGAGACGAGGTAAGATACGTAAGGGCTCCTATCATGCTCCTATAGAGCTTCGATTTACTTGCTCAAAGATCTAGGTCGGGCTCAAGCCACGTAAGAAGTTGCCATGGGGGTGGAAACAGGCTTGCTATCACCATGGCAAATCTCTTGAGCAGGTCTCTAGTATACTTGGACTGGTGAAGAAAGATCCCTTGAGGGGTCTGCTTGATTTGAAAGCCCAAGAAAAAGTTCAGTTCACCCACATGCTCATTTCAAACTCAGAACTCATGATGGAAGCAAATCCAGAGACCAAAGAATCAGAAGACCCTCCAAAGATAATGTCATCCACATAAATCTGAATCAGAAGAAAGTCCGATGGCTTGCGCTTGATAAATAGGGTCTTATCAACGCTGCCTATTGAAAAACCATTTCCAATCAAATAGCTCTTGAGTCGTTCGTACCAAGCTCTAGGGGCCTGCTTGAGCCCATATAATGCCTTGGAGAGCTTGTACACATGATTAGGAAACTCAGTAGAAACAAAGCCAGGGGGTTGCCGAACAAAAACCTTTTCCTCAATGAAACCGTTCAGAAAAGCACTTCGAACATCCATCTGAAAAACCTTGAAACGGTGTGAAGCCATAAAAACAAGGAAGATACGAATGGAATCATGTCGAGCAACCGGAGCATAGGTCTCATCAAAGTCAATCCCATCGACTTGAGTGAAACCTTGTGCTACTAACCTAGCCTTATTCCTCACTACTACCCCATCCTCACTCTGCTTGTTTTTGAAAACCCATTTTGTTCCTATGACATTCACGCCCATGGGGCATGCAACTAGGTCCCAAACCTTGTTTCTCTCAAAGTTCTCTAGCTCTTTGTGCATGGCATTGACCCAATCGGGATCGGCAAGGGCCTGAGCTATGTCCTTAGGCTCGAGAGAAGAAACGAAGGCAGCAGAGAGGAGGGACTGGTGTGCTCTAGACCTAGTCACTCGCTCACCTATAGGTCCTATCATCTGATCAGGAGGGTGACTAGCTAGAATGTGCCTAGGTGCACCCGAGGTAGCCTCTACCTCATGTGAAGCGGAAGCAGGATCAGAGCCACCAGGGGAGGACTCTACAGGGGTAACCTCAGAAGAAGAAGTCCTAACAGGAGTAGGCTCAGAAGAGGCTGAAGGTACGGAGGGCTCAGGTGGGTCAAAAGTAGAAGGTCTAACTATGGCTTCTACCTGTGAAGGAGGTTCCTCATCGGGAATTGACGAGCAGTCACCCCGACTCACCTTCTCCTCTACAAAGATAGGCTCAAAGGTAAGATCAGACTAAGAGATGTCTGGTCTGGAACCTGGTCTAGCCTCGTCAAAAGTGACCTCACAAGACTCCACTACCCTCCTTTTAGCAATGTCCCAGACCCTGTAGATCCTAGTGGACTTAGTATACCCCAAAAGAGACCATCGGAAGAGCGAGACTCGAACTTGTCCAATTTGCCAGATTTCAGAACGAAGCACTTGCAACCAAAGACCCGAAAGTGTGAAACATTGGGCTTGCGCCCATATCGAAGCTCATACGAGGTCTTGTGCAACTTGGCACGGAGAAACACCCTGTTGGAGACATAGCAAGCAATAGCAACTGCCTCAGCCCAGAAGTGTCGTGGGGTGGAGTACTCATCCAGCATCGTCCTGGCCATTTCGACCAAGGTCCTATTCTTTCTCTCTACCACCCCGTTCTGCTGGGCTACATGAGGCGAAGAAAATTGATGCTCAACTCTAGAAAGTGTGCAGAAATGTTCAAAAGAAGCATTCTTGAATTCGGTACCATTATCAGAACGAATGGCCCGAAGTGCACCTGGAAACTCAACTGCAAGCCTCCTTGAGAGGTTTCTGAACAGTTCGAATGTCTCCTCCTTTGAGGCCATGAAGAAGACCCAGGAGTATCGGGAGAAATCATCCATAATCACAAGCACATACCACTTCCCACCTACTGACTGCACTCTAGTTGGACCAACAGTGTCCATCTGTAAGAGCTGTCCTGGTGCATCAGTCATCACACATGTTACTCGTGGATGGGAAGCAGCCACCATTTTACCGTGTCGACAAGGAGCACAAACCAAATCAGGGACAGGAGTGAGCTTGGGAAGTCCAGAAATTAAATCAGAAGAGCTCACGGTAGCCAAGTGATCAAAACCAATGTGACCCAAACGTCTATGCCAAAACTGAATGTCACGAGAATCAGAAGCAAGTAAGCGATGAAAGCACCACCAAGCGAAGGAAAGCGACTCGAAAGACTCGGCCAAAACGAAAATCCCACAAAGAACTTGCCCGGAGGGGCTCAAGACACAAGAACCGAAGTCCTAAATCTGACCTCATAGCCCGATCAATAAGTCACGAAGCGAAAGCAAATTATACTTCACTTCTCGACTAGGGCTACGCCCTAAGAACAAAGCGTGGACTAACACGACAGACACGACACAGAGACGCATCCCCAAAGGTGATCAGCTCACCGTCGGGGTCTCGGGCTAGAGAGGCAAACCATCGTGACTCACCGGTCATGTGACGACAACAACCGGAGTCAACGATCCTGACCTCCTTCCTCCCAGCCCTATGAGCCTGAGTCAAGTAGAGAAGAAACGAGTCTCAGTGTGAGGACTCACTAGAGTAGACATAGGAACCCAAAACTGAGACACATGACCAGCATGTCCTACTGACTCCACTTCTACAAAACCGCGTGGCACACGCTCTATCCTAACAACATTGTGCCTTAGGCCATCCCTCGGCCTCGACTGCCTCCTCTGGTCAGTCCATCTGACCTCTGCAGGGAACTCTCGTCGTGGGTGTCTACCTCCACCAGAAAACGAAGGCACACCCTGAGGACGGCGGAAACTCTGAAACCTAGACCTATTGAACCCACCAGAGGGCTCAATTTCCCTGAAACCCAGACCAGGCCTAATGCTCATTCTAGACTCCACTTGTCTAGCTACGTGGTGTGGTGAAATATGTGCCTCTGAGACCCTAGCTGCCTGAGTGTAATTATGGGCACTCTTGGGATGTCGCTTGGGAAAACCTACCAGCTGATAGCAGAACTCAGCTATGTGACCAGTCCTGCCACAGTAAGTGCAAGCGAACCTAGGTCTTGTCTTTGTCCTAGGTGGTGCTACAGAGTTGCGACTTGGAACCCGACCGAGTACTCTTGCTCTTAGCGAAGGAGGTGCTACTGAAGAACCAACCACACGTCGAAGCAACTCAAGACCAGCAGACCTAACATCTTGTCTTCTCTGGGACTCCAGAGGACGCAACCACCATCCTACCTCCTCGGAAGGACAACCCTAGGTGGGTGACGCTTGATGTGATCAAGCCAGTCAAAACCCAAACCTCTACCCTGTGAAATCTTGGATTGATCCAAGATCAAGTTCAGTTTCTTCTTACCACCAACGAACTTCTCAAGAGTGCTCATGAGGTACTCACACTCCTGATGAAGCTGTGGACAGAACTCACACGAGAGGGAAGAGGACCTAGCAGCACTTGTGTCACCCTGACCACTAGCAACATCCTTACCCTGCAACCTGCGCACTTTATCACCTAGAATCTCAAGCTCTCTTGAAGGACTGATAGGAAAGACACTCAGAGTTTTGCACTTCTGCTAGACGACCTTGATACCTACGGCCTAGCTCCTCTAGCGCTTTATCTACGTTCCCATCCATTTCATCACATCGCAAACAAGTAGAGCACTCATCTAGAGACCTTTTTAGTTCAGCAATTTTACTCTTCAATGTTAAGTTCTCTAGTCTAAGCATCAGACACTCACTGCACACAGAAGTAGAGTGAAAACTGTCATCTCCATCGCTAGTTGTGTCCTTAGGTGCATCATGATCACTACAGTCCTCATCTAGACTGACTGGGTCCTTAAGTGTGTCATGTGAGATATGTGCGATGAGGATCCTGGACAAGCAACCATTTCAAGAGCAATGCATGCTTTAAAGCATTTCTAGTTTCTTCAAGCTCCTCAAGCACACAAACATGTTTTTCCTTAAGTTCTCCAAACTTCTTAATCACACTATCATGCAAGGTCCTTAATGCAGTAAGTTCAGAAAGAGCTTCATCACAAACTTTCCAAGCATCAGAATCAAGAGCAGAAATAGTAGAAGAACTAAGCGCAGCCCTAGACTTCTCTAGCTCTAAAGTAAGATAGACTACTTCTTCCTTCAAATCTCTAACCCTACCATTTGCCTGAGAGAGGAAGCCATCTAGCTTGAGAAACGCAGCATTGAGATCATCATAGTTTTCGTAACAAGGTACCTCTAAGTCGGAGTCGATGTCGGAGCAGTCCAAACCGGCGTGTCCGGCCATGAAGCACATGCCGGCGTAGCCGATGTCATCGGAGTCCTCGTCTTGGGGCTCCTCCCCATCATCACTCGCCTCCTGGTCCGAGACGCAGGCGGAGTCCAGGGCCGCCAGCACTTTGCAGAACAGCTTCCGCCCCTTCTAGAATGTGGGCTTCTGGCCACCAGGTACAGACTTCTGGTTTGGCTTGCGGTTCTGCTTGGGGTAGTTCTTCTTGGCAGCAGGAGCTTCTTCTCGTCCCTTCTAAAGATTTGGGCACTCTGCTCGAATGTGGTTGAGGCCTCCACACTCGTAGCACCTCAAGTTGCCTCTCCTCCGCTCACTCACTCTCTTGTAAGCTCTAGCAAATTTTTTGGATAGGAGGGCTAAACTCTCTTCAGGAACTGTATCTAAGCGCTCGTTAGGAAGCTCCACAAGAACAGACAAAGAAACTCCACCAAGATCGCAAGAGGAAGAACCAGAAGGGTTTGTGACCAAAGCTGTGGAAATTGGGTCGGTCTCAAGAACTGACAAATGCTCAAGTTCATAAGTTTTCAAGTTCGAATAGAGACCATCCAAAGTGAGTGTAGTGAGATCTGTAGCCTGCTGGATCGTGGTGATCTTCACTCCCCAAATTTTTAAATCAAGTGCTGAGAGAAAGTGACGAGCATTCTCGGAGTCAGTGAACACTGTCTCAACTGCTCGCAAGTTGCTCAAGATTTTTGTGAACCGGCTGAAACAAGCATCCAAAGATTCACCAGGTTTTTGGGAGAACCGGTTGTACTCACGCTTGAACTGGTCTTGGCGAATGGTCTTGACCTGAGCTGTCCCCTCATGGAAAGCAATGAGGATAGTCCAGATCTCATGCGCGGACTCAAGGTGACCAACCTGGTCGTATTCATTTCGACCCAAGCCTTGGAAGAGAATGTTCTTGGCCCTAGCATTCAACTCAAAATCCTTTTTGTTCTCGGGGGTGATTTCCTCCTCATTCGGCACCTTATATGGTTTCTTGACTTTGGCACAAACATCAAAGCTCTGTGCCATAAGGTAGGAACCCATCCGACCTTTCCAAAAGGAAAAATCAAGGCCACTGAAAATCGGTGGTTTGTTTGAGTACCTCTCCTCTGCCATGGTTAAAGACAGGAAGGGGTCAAAGACTCGCAAGAATCACAAGAGCTCAACCTCGCTCTGATACCACTGTGAACTCACCAAGGCGACAGAGAGGGGGGAGTGAATGGAGCCTTTTTCAAATTTTTAATATTTTGTGCTCCATTCAGAACTCCAACCCAAACACCAGATAAAACAATGATGAAGAGAAAAGACTTAAGCCACCGTTGGAGGTACAGGATGTCCTTTAGATACCCAAGGGCATCTGGACTATTGAAAGACCCCTCCAACAACACCGAGAGAAATATGCAACATGGACCAGTTCAGACCAGGAAGGACCTGTTCAGATCTGGAAGCCTGCAACTTGGACCAGATCAGACCAGGAAGGACATGTTCAGATCTAGAAGAAACAACAAACAACAGTAAAGGACCAATAAGAACTGACGTCCAATAAGAACTCGTGCTCCGAAGTGATAACCGTTCCCACCGCGAATCTCCGCGCCTAGCCTCCAGCCGAACCGGTAGCCCACCTGGCGAACGGATTCATCCACTCCATCTCGCACCCTGTTCTCACCTGCATCCACAACACCAACAACAACCAAAACACATCCAGAACGTCCGTGGCATCACCACGAACCCAACACAACAAACCGATCCTCGATCGGGGTTAGTATGCAAAAATGATAACCGAAATAGTGAATAGCCCGACACGAAACAACCGTCAGGGGGCAAGTCGTCTGTGGCGGTTTACGACCACGGCTACACCTAAATCATCTAGGGGTCTTTTCCATGCTAAGGAGATCACAAAACTTCGCAAGAATCAAGAAACAACATGCCATGTCCAAGTGGTCAAGTTTGGAAGAATTTTGTCGGAAACCGAAAGTTTTAACCAACTCCTCACATGCTCATCATCTTGACTCCACATGCGCATACTGTGCCAAGGAGCGCCTGGCGGCAGCTACTGACGGGTTGGCGGCAGGTCTCGTCAACCGCCCGCATGGGCAAAGACACGTGCTGACCGGTAATGGTCCGGCGCGGCGATCGGGAGATACACTCGATTACCCGGTAAATTTTGTACGTCCCGACATGGCACAAAGGCAACGACTATTCAACGGGCCAGCACAAGCTATAGTGGCCGGAAGGCGGCTATAAATGGGGCATACATACCACAACAAAGAGGACACCCGCTTCTAGAGACGCACAACACACTCAGAAGATAGCCACTGTAGAGCAGGAGCACTTGCACTATCCTAGGAGCTCTAGTTCCCGGCAGAAGTTCTCCGCGCCCAGGTAACTATAGGAACACACACACAGTGCCTTGAGCACTTATTGTACTCGAGGCCCGGGCTTCCCAAAGCCCGGACTTCACCCCCTTATCCTCGTCTAAGCTCGGCATTAAACGAAGACTGGACGTAGGGCTATTATCCGACACTGGAGGCCTGAACCAGGATAAAAACACTCCTGTCATCCTCTTCATTCCCCATCATGTCTCGGCGATCCGATCAAGTCGACTATGTCCTTCCTCGGCGTCCGTGGCGGCGGGCTTCATCCAGGCGGGGCCACCTTCAGGCCTCGAACCCACCTTTCCCTTGCTCACTGGCCCACGGAGATTCGCCTCCCGGTCGCCGACAGATGGGGCCCGATTGCGGTCTTCTCCCCTCGATCGAGTCGATGATGGCCTTGTTGTCATACGACGACATTGATACCGTAGACCTCAACTACGACGATTGCGACGATCTCAATGACGTCGACAAGTCGTACGAGGAGTGGCAGGCTAGTATCCTTGCCGAAGCTCCGGCTGACGAGATGGAGGTGGAAGCAACACCCACCTCGGGAGTAGCTGTTCACTCCCCAGCTTTGCCCGGCCAAGCCGCAGACTTCACGACTCACGTCGGCGAAACCCTCATGGAGGATCGAGGCACCGCCACCGCTGTCAAGAACCGGATAGACCGCTCACGTTAGCGGTCGTGTTCAAGAGGAGGACCCGATCTGCTTGCAAGAATCGCGCCCGGCCGTCGGGGCGGCAATGACCGGCTGCGCGCCCATGGTAGTTGAGGGTGCCGACGCACCGCCTCCGTGGGTGACACCGACATGTCTCCTTCACGGAACTCGCCTCACGCCATGTCTTTGCGGCGTCGGGCGAGCGACCCGCACCGACCACGCGATCGACCTAAGCGGAGCACCACCGGCGTAAAGCCGCTCGCAGCCTCTTCACCGAGTCAGTCGGGCGGACTTTGGCGGACATACGTCGCAGGCCTGCCGGCCCGACGCCCACCACTCGCGCCGCGACGCGTCGCGCTCGCGTACCATCACACCAACCCGGTCTTTGCGTAGTCGACAAAGGGTTAAAGCGATACACAGTCATGCGTGACCTAGAGAAGGACCCACGAGGGTTCACCATGGCCGACCTAGGCGCCGCGGTTGCCGACGGCCTAGAGGAGCTCGCCAGGGATCTCGGTGAGCACCTCCAGGCCCAGTCGCATACCAGTGGCTCCTCAAGGCGGCACGGCCAGAGCGTTCGGTCGCGTTGACAGGCATCCACGTCCACAGCGGACGGCGCTCCTCAGCGCACCCCGGGCGGAGTTTTTTCCCGCCTCCGGCCGCTTCCGGGCGGAAGACCCCCCTTTGGAAACAACGGGGCCGCCCCTGGATGCCCGGCCTTCTCCCGAGCTTTACACGAGGCCCCACGGCCTCGCAAGTTCAAGCCCTGGTGCATCGAGAAGTTCGACGGGAGCAAGAATCCTGACGAATATCTCGCTGTCTATACTACCACCATCCTGGCCGCATGCGGTAATGTGGTCGTTATGGTCAACTATTTCCCTACCGTCTTGGAGGGAATGGCCCGAACCTGGCTCTTCAACCAACGCCGAGATTCGATACGCAGCTGGGAACAGCTGCAGGAGGCGCTCCGGGTGAACTTCCAGGGCTCCTACGCGCGCCCTGGAAAGCCCCAGGACCTCAAGCTTGTGGTCCAAAGGGCGGGAGAAGGCCTGTAGGACTACGTCCGCAGGTTCGTCCAGGTGCGCAACACCATCCCGTCGATCTCCGACGAGGCCATCTTTGAGGCCTTCAAGGAGGGAGTACGGAACACCCGTTTCACCGAGGACCTTGAGCTCCACCCAGTCCACACCGCAACTGATTTATTTCGTGCTGCGGAAGGATACATCAACGCCTCCGAGGCGGTGGAGCGCAAGAGAGGGAGAACGGAGGAGAAGGCGGTGGCCCGGACTGGCATAGACGCCAAGAAGAAGAAGAAGAAGAAGAAGAAGAAGAAGGAGCCTGCCGTCCCGAACTACGTCGCGGCGGTGGAGCCCGAGAGGCCCGCTCCTCTTGGCGGCCGCCTCACGCCAACCCGCCCGGCAGAGGCGGAACGGCGGGCGCAAGCTGGGCGGGGCGAGTTCCCCATCCCCGACCTCGACCGGCCCAGGGGGCTAACCTTCCGAACAACCGCCATCGTTTTCTCCGCCAGCAGACGCCCACGACACAATAATCAGGGGCGTGGGCGTAGCTGGAGGACTTCTACGTCGGGGGCGGGCCCATGCCCGAACTCCCCGACCACGGGGTGTCGGACGACTGAGCGCCTCAGGGCGCCCATGGCGACGCCTTCCAGGAGGCTCGCGCGCACGTCGTCGTGATCTTCGGCGGCGCTTCCGCCTATAGCTCGCGATGCGAGCTTAAGGCCGCTGCCCGAGAGGTTTACCACCTTGAGAAGGGTAAGCCTGGAGACGCACCTCTGCGGTGGTCTCATCAGTCGATCACTTTCTCCGGGGATGATTGTCCCCCCGGAATGACTAGGCCCCAGCGCTTGCCGTTGGTGCTCTGCCCGACCATCAGCAACACGCGAGTCGATCGCGTGTTGGTAGATGGCTGGAGCTCCTTGGACATCGTCACTCCTCAGGTCCTCGAGCAGATGCAGGTCCCACGGTCCAAGATCAAGGACATAGCCATTCTATTTCACGGCATTGTCCCTGGGTCGTTCTTATAACCGATCGGGCAGATCGTGCTGCCCGTGACGTTTGGGACCCTCCAGAACTTTTGGACGGAGTACGTCACCTTCGAGGTGGTGGACTCCGAGCTCCCATACAACGCCATCCTTGGACGCCCTGCGCTGTCCAAGTTCATGGCAGCCACCCACCACGGGTACCACTGCCTGAAGATGCCGGCCCCTCACGGGGTCATCACGATCAAGGGCAGCCACAAGGCCGCTATGGCCTGTGATGAGAGCGCCTTGGCCATGGTCGGACAGCTCCCCGAGCGCAGCCCAGCCAAGGCCGAACGGCCGCCAGTTCACCCCAAGGTGGCCCTGCAGCCGCAGGAGCCTACTAAGGCAGTCCCCCTCTCCGAGGACGACCCAGCCAAGGTCATCCACGTAGGGGTCAACCTCGAGTCCAAATAGGAACTTGAGCTCGTCACCTTCCTCCGGGCTAACGCAGATGTGTTCGCGTGGGAACCGTCCGACATGCCTGGAGTCCCATGGGAGGTAATCGAGCATAGGCTAGCTGTTCAGCCTGACAAAAAGCCTGTCGGACAGGCCCAACGGCGCTTCCCCAAGTGGAAGGCCGACATCATTCAGGAGCAACTCGGCAAGCTCCTCCAAGCCGGCTTCATCCGAGAAGTCAAGCATTCCGACTGGCTCGCTAACCCAGTCGTCGTCAAGAAAAAGGGCGGGAAGTGGTAAATGTGCATCGACCATCGCGACCTCAACGCCACCTGCCCCAAAGACAATTTCCCCCTGCCGCGCATAGACCAACTGGTCGACGTAACGGCGGACTCGACACTCATGAGCTTCCTAGACGCCTACTCAGGCTATCACCAGATCGCGCTGGCAAGGGAAGACGAAGAGAAGACTGCCTTCGTGACACCTTTTGGTACCTTCTGCTACGCGACCATGTCATTCGGTCTAAAGAACGCGGGAGCCACGTTCCAGCGATTGATGCAGAAGACGGTCCCTGATCAGATAGGGTGCAACGTAGAGGTTTATGTAGCCGAAGTTGTTGTAAAAAGCAAAGTCCCACGGGACCATGTGGCCGACCTTCAGGAAACTTTTGCTAATCTCAGAAAGCATCAAGTTAAACTAAATGTTGAAAAATGTGTCTTTGGTGTCCGGTCTGGGATGTTGGTCGGCTACGTGATAGGGAAGGCGAGCATCGGGGCAAACCCCGAGGAAATCGAGGCCATCGAGAATATGAGGTCGCCAACCTGCACCAAGGAGGTGCAAGCCCTCACAGGGAGGATGGCGGCCCTCAACAGATTCATATCTCGTCTCGGCGAGCGCAGTACACCTTTCTGTAAGATCCTGCGCAAGTACGATGGTTTCGAGTGGACAGAGGAAGCCGGAGCCGCTTTCAGCGAGCTAAAGCGTTACCTGTCCATGTCTCCCGTCCTAGCCACGCCAAAGCTCGGGGAAGCTCTACTCCTCTACTTGGCAGTTGCCCCGCAGGCTGTAAATGCTGTACTAACAGTCGAACGCAAGGGCAAACAGCAACCCGTCTACTACGTAAGCGAGGTATTGCATGGACCTAAGGAGCGGTATCCCGAGGTTCAGAAACTCTTGTACACCTTGCTTATGGCCTCGCGAAAGTTGCGTCACTATTTCCAAGCTCATCCAATTACGGTCCCAACGAGTTTCCCGCTAAGGGACATCATCTGGAACCCCGACACAAACGGACGGGTCGCGAAGTGGGCAGTCGAGCTTGGTGAATTCGACATCAAAGTTCGTACCCCGAACAGCGATCAAGTCCCAAGTCGTGGCTGACTTCTTGGCTGAGTGGACCGGGCCAGCAGACCCTTCGGGAGGCTCGTCCGAGCTCGCAAACCAAGAAGCGCACTGGACCATGTTCTTTGATGGGTCGCGCCAATTCAAGCGATCACGTTGCGAGTTTGTTCTCATCTCCCCCCAAGGAGAACAAATTCAGCATATAGTATAGCTTCATTTTCCCGCAACGAACAATGCTGCGGAGTACGAAGGCCTCCTAGCTGGCCTACGAGCATGCACTGTGCTCGGTATAAAACGGCTAACAGCGAAAGGGGATTCGCAGTTGGTCGTCTGCCAGGTAAACAAGGAGTTTCAGTGTTGGGACGACTCAATGGCGCGATACTTGGCAAAAGTGAGAAAGCTGGAGAAACACTTCACGAACTTCGAAATGTGTTACGTTCCCAGACTGGCTAATAGCCTGGCCGATAAGCTCATGGCTTCGGCTCCTCACAAGAAACCGCCCGGGGTGCTCGTCAAAGACCTACTAAAGCCCTCTATTCCCTCCGGAGAAGAGGCCCCCGAGAAGACGGTTGCCGCGACCCAAACGACCGGTACCGTTTCGTTCCTAGAGCAGCGCGACACCTGGATGACGCCATTCGTCCAGTTCTTGACGCATGGGACACTGCCACAGGACGCAGCTGAGAAATCCTGGCTCCAAAGACAAGCCCGACCTTACCGATTACTCGGGGGCTTGTTGTACCGAACGGGTTCTAACGGTGTACTTTGCAAGTGCGTGACCCAGGAGGAAGGAAAATTTCTCCTCCAAGACATCAATGACGGGATCTGCGGGGCCCATGCCTCTTTTAGAACCCTAGTGGGAAAAGCCTTTCGCATGGGGTACTATTGGCCCACTGTGTTGACTGACGCAAGGGAGTTAGTAAAACGTTGTCCAGCCTGCCAATATCATGCCCGGGTATCCCACCAGCCAGCATATGAGCTGCAGACCATCCCGCTGACCTGGCCATTCTCGACATGGGGAATGGACATACTTAGTCCGTTCCCCAGAGGCCTAAAGGGGTGCACGCACCTGTTCGTCGCCATCGACACTTTCACTAAGTGGATAGAGGCCGAACCAGTGTCGAGCATATCAGCCCAAACGGCTAAGAGGTTCCTCAGGAACAACATCGTGACCATATTCGGCGTCCCGAGCAAGCTGATCGCTGACAATGGGACACAGTTCACGAGCGAGCTATTCCAGGATTACTATGAAGAGCTCGGCATGAAGGTCGCCCTAGCCTCGGTGGCTCACCCGCAGAGCAATGGCGCGGCCGAACGCGCAAATGGGCAGATTATGCAGGTGTTGTAGGGACAGCCACCCCATCTCCGGGAAAGGTGGATATCCACGAAGATGCTATAAAGGTCCTTCCTCAAGATCTTTACTCGAAGGGGTAAGTGGCGAAGCGTGCCCAAGATGACCTCAAGACGGGCTGTGAGTGGAAGACTTGGACATGCGCGAAGAGTTGGGAGAAGGACGCAAAGGGTCAGGTGTTCCGAGTGCATCTCAAGTAAGGAGAATCCTCGGGACTCATACCGAAGGGTGGCAGAGGATGTCTCATCGAGGGATTCACGAAGACCCTTCGGAGAGACCGAGAGTGATCTTTAAAGAGGGATTCACAAAGACCCTTCGGAGAGACCGAGAGTGATCTTTGACAAGTTTTGGGCCAAAGGACAAAGACCCCGCGACAGCCTCTGACAAGAACGAATCAAATCAACAACCTTATCAGAATGTGCCCCCCAAGGACATGTTAGGGAGCAGAATAACTTAGATTGTAAGAAAACTAGTCTAACCGTTGATCGTAGGATCAACGATCCAGAGATCAAGGCAATCTGGGTATTTCCCATGGGCCAGGATAATTTGGGTATTTCCTATGCATGTTAACCCTAACCCTAGAGTTGTATAAATTAACAAGCTCATCAATGAAAGAGACAAGCATTCTGATCATACACATTAGCACTGGTTTATTCATTGAGAACTCTGCTCTCTCACCACTACTTCTCTGGGCGTCCTCTCCAGCACCAGGGAGGGGCGCTGAACCTTACCGTCGGCGGGATTTCCCGGCGACAGTTGGCGCCGTCCGTGGGGAGGAGGCAAGCGTTGCGGCGATGGCCAGACCCAGGAGGAGTGTCGTAGCGGCCGAAGGCGACGGGCCGCCGGAAACGGGGCACGGTGGAGGAAGCGCAGGGTGGGAGTGGCAAAACCAAAACGAGCAAGGTGCAAGTGGCGAGGCGACGGAGGGAGCGGCCCAAAGGGCGATCACCACCGCGCCAACGACTGAACGACGACGGGAAGACGCAGCGGTGCAAGGACCTGGCAGAAGCATCCTAAGAGCCACCGGCATCAACTTGCAGGGCTGGAGGAACCAGGGCCAAGGTGGCCCGGAGGCAGGCGGTGGTAGACTCGATGAGCCAGGACCTTGCAGAACCATCAGAGACGAGATGCAGCAAGACCCATCCACCCATCCCATGCAAGAACGTCAACATGGAGACCCCCTATCTACCAAAGACATCCTGCAAGATAGAAGAAGACTGTTTTAGGAACAAATCGATCTTCTCCGAAGAGAGCTCGTAACAATGCAGCCCCAGCAGCACTATGTGCCCCAAAGGATCCCCTACCCCGAGGAAGACCATGAGCAACATCGGCAAAACGTAATGGTGGCACAGCCGAGGAAGGCTAACGAAGGGCCTCTGAGCGCGCACCTTCGCGGCAAAAAATGGTCCGAAGGATTCAAAATGTCAAGTGTATTCAAGTTCTCTGGAGACACCGACCCAAATGAATTCCTAGACGTATATGACACGGCGGTAGAAGCAGCTGGCGGAGATGATGATATCAAGACAAAGAGTTTGCTGCTGACACTGAAGGGTACCGCACTGTCATGGTACACTTCACTACCACAAGGATCCATACATTCATGGAGTCAACTCAAAGATGCCTTTGCTAACAACTTTCAAGGCAATTATATCCAGAGAATGGTAGAAGGGGACCTCTTCGCCATGGAACAAGGCAAGAAAGAAAGCACAAGGGACTACTACAAAAGATTTGCTGCTGTACGATGCCAGATAAGAGATGTATCCGATTCTTCGGTAATCAACGCATTTCGAAGAGGGCTTCAACCGAAACCCCTTCTACACAAGTTGACTCAGGATCCACCAAAAACAGCTGCGCTTCTCTACGATGAAGTTGAGGGGTATGCAAAGAGAGAAGAGGAGAATTTGAGGAGGCAAGGCCAACTAAATACACACAAGGATCGTGATGGCCACAAAGAGAGTAATTCAGAGAAGAACAAGAAACATAAAAATTCCAACAAAAGGGTAAGCAACATTGAACCCAGGCAAACCGACGAGCAAAGAGCCATTGACAACAATAGAAGAGGGGACTATCCCCGAAGGGATTACAATTCCCAAAGAGATGAGTACAGCAATCGAAAAGATAACACTAGAAGAGATGATCGAAGGAATGACAATTACCGGAGGGAGAATTACCACAGGAATGACAGATTCCGAGGAGGCAATCAGGAGAACAAGGAAAAGAAATACTACGTGGTGCATGGAGAGAACTATTCGCATACAACCGAGGAATGCCGAGATGTAAAAACGCAACGCGAAAACTACCAAAACCAGAAACGACAACGAAGGCAAGACCAGCGTCCGAGGGATCAATACCGCAAATCCCCCGAGAGGGTTAACAATGTTAAAAACCCAAACCGAAGGGTTATTCATGTCATCACCGGAGGATCCTCATTGAATCTCCCATCGAACAGAAAGAGAAAGGAATTCATTCGCGAGATGTCGCACGTCTCGGTGTCAAGTAAACCAACACCGGCTCCGCCGATAACCTTCGACACAACCAACGCCAAAGACGTCAAGTTCCCACACCAAGATCCCTTTGTGGTCACAACTGAAATTGCAGAATATGACGTCCAAAGGACGCTGGTGGACGGAGGAAGCTCAGCAGATATCATCTTCGCCAGCGCGTTCAAACAACTCAATATATCAGAAGACTGACTGACACCATCGCACATGCCTCTCATAGGGTTCGGAGGAGAGCCTGTGGCGGCCATGGGCCAGATATCATTACCCGTAACTTTCCATGAAGGCAAGAGAAAGATCACAAAGAGTATAAGCTTTGATGTTGTTGACATGGAGTACCGCTATAACGCCATCTTTGGGAGAGGAATCATCAATGCCTTCGGGGCAATCATACATCACAGCTACCTGTGCATGAAAATGCCCGCCAAAGGGGGAGTCATCACCATTCGAGGAAATCAGCAATCAGCAAGAAAAAATGAACTCGAAGGCATACCAAGGCTCAAGCCAGTTCAAACTACGGAGAGAGTCGACTCCCAATACAGACCAAAGGGTTACAAGCCCCAGGTCAGGCCGGAGAGCGAAACGAAGAAGATACGATTATTCCTAGAGAATGAAGAGAGAACAATATCCATCGGAACCGCCCTCTCCGAAGAAGAAGAAGCAAACGTCATCAACTTGCTTCGGCAAAGCAGTGACATCTTTGCCTGGGTGCCGGGAGAGTCTAAGGGGGTCCCCAAAGAGATAATCGAACACTCGCTAAACGTTAAAGTGGATGCAAAACCAATCAAACAAAAACTTAGGAAAATGGGACCCGATAGACAGGAAGCAGCGAAGATAGAAGTGGGAAAATTGCGTCAAGCCCAAGTCATTCGGGAAGTTGCGTACTCGGAGTGGCTCGCAAATGTCGTGATGGTGAAGAAGTCAAACGGCACCTGGAGATTGTGCGCTGACTTCACAAATCTTAACAAAGCATGCCCAAAATATGATTTTCCCCTACCAAGGATTGACTAGCTGGTTGACGCGACAGCGGGTTGTGAACTGATGAGCTTCCTGGATGCCTACTCTGGCTATCAAGTGTATATGAGAAAGGAAGATCAAGAAAAGACGGCATTCATAACACCCTTTGGCACATATTGCTTCCGAAGAATGCCTTTTGGTCTAAGAAATGCAGGCGCAACGTTCGCAAGACTCATCGCGAAGGTTCTTGCAAGACAGATAGGAAGAAATGTGGAAGCATATGTCGACGACATCGTCGTCAAAAGCAAGCGGAGGAGGGACCACTGCGAGGATATCCAAGAGACCTTCGCTAGCCTGAGAGCAGAAGGCATAAAATTGAACCCGACGAAATGTGCCTTTGCAGTGGAAACAGAAAAGTTGCTGGGATTCATAGTGTCACACCGAGGGGTAGAGGAAAACAAGGAGAAGATTGATGCAATTCAATGCATGAAAGATCCAGAAAATAAGAAGCAAGCACAGAGCCTCCTAGGAAAGCTGGCTGCCCTGGGGAGATTTCTCCCGAAGTCCGCAGAAAAACATAGATACTTCTTCAACACAATTAATAGGACAACACCCTTTGAATGGGGACCTCAATGCAAAGATGTCTTCGCAAGGCGGAAGGATCATCTTCAACAACTGCCAAGACTCGCCAGCCCGAAGGGGGCAGCACACTTAACCTTGTATCTAGCCGCGAGCCACTTCACAGTCAGCGCAGTCCTCGTCAAGGATGAAGCCGAAGGGGGACAAACGCCGGTATATTATGTATCGGAATCATTGCAAGGAGCAAAGAGAAACTACATCGAGTTAGAGAAAATAGCTTATGCATTACTTATGGCATCAAGAAAATTATGGCATTACTTTCAAGAATTCAAGATAAAGGTGCCCACAGCATATCCTCTAAGGTTTATATTTGAAAACAAAGATCCCACAACAAGGATCGCGAAGTGGGCTGCAGAACTAGCACCCTTCGACATCGCTTTTGAACTAAGGACAGCCATTAAAGCTCAGGCACTTGCCGATTTCATATCAGAGTGGTCGGTTGAGGTTTCGGAAGAAGGCCCAGCTCTACCCCCCTTGTGGAGCATAAAATCCGATGGCTCCTTCACAGCAGAAGGAGCAGGAGCATCAACAATTGTAACTGACCCCGAAGGGCAGAGCACAGAATATTCTCTCAGGCTAAATTTCAAGACAACAAACAACGCGGCTGAATACGAAGGACTTCTGCTAGGTCTTCGGAAAGCAAAATCCCTCGGAGCAAAAAGGGTCGTCATCTACACTGACTCAAAGCTGATAGAAGGACATATAACAAAGGACTTTCAAGCCAAAGACACCGAAATGGCAAAATATCGGGAAGCAGTAAGAACAATGGAGAAACATTTCATGGGATCTCTGTGAAAACAATACCAAGGGGGGAAAATGTGAGAGCGGATGAGTTGGCCAAGGCAGCAGCATACTTTACAAGAATACATGATGGGGTATTTTATGAAGCAATTTCACGAGCGTCCATATGTCCCGAAGTGCAGCTTATAGCAAGATCCTTGGAAGAAGACTGGCGAACAATCATCGTAAAATATCTTCGGGATGGTGAATTACCCGAGGATAGTAAGAAGGCGTATGCAACAAAGCAACGAGCAAGAACATACATCATGATGGATGGCCTCCTTTACAAGTCGGGAATCAGCACGTCGTGGATGAGATGTGTTTCAAGAGAAGAGGGAAAGGAAACACTGGCGGAAACGCACGCAGGAGTCTGTGGTTCGCATCAAAGCCCAAGAGCTCTCGCAGCGAAGGTATTGCGCATGGGAATATATTGGCCAACGGCCAATAGTGACGCAGAGGAATTCGTGAAAAGATGCAGAGGATGTCAATGGATGACAAACCAACCGAAGGCTCCGCCGACAAACATACAGTCCTCATCCCTAGTGTGGCCGTTCGCGAGATGGGGGATCGATATCGTGGGAGAACTCAAGCAGGCTTCAGGAGGATTTAAATGGATCATTATTGCATTCGACTACTTCACCAAATGGGTCGAAGCAGAGCCATCAACAAGCATCACAGCTGCGAAGACCCAACATTTCTTTTGGAAAAATGTGATATGCAGATTTGGCGTACCACAAGAAGTAGTGGCTGACAATGGATCACAATTCATCTCGTCGAGGTTCAAGTCATTTTGCGCGGACCTCGGCATCAAAATATGCTATGCTTTTGTGGGACACCCACAAGCGAATGGTGCAGTTGAACGGGCAAATCAAAACATCATGAAATCACTGAAAAGAAGATTAGTAGATGAAGCAAAATGAAAATGGCCCGAAGAACTAGAGAAGACACTGTGGGCAATTCGAATAACGCCCACAAGACCAACGGGGTATTCACCCTTCAGGCTGGTGTATGGTGAAGAGGCGATAACGCCAATTTGAAATCAAGCTAAGACCCTTCGGTTCATAACAGGTAGAGCCAAGATTAGTGACCAACCGCCGGCCGACACTGTCGAAGAGGACAGGCTTAAAGCAAAAGAGACCTTAGAGAAATATAATGAGCTAATGAGCAGAACCTACAACAAGCGCGTAAGACCACGGGAGATCCAACAAGGGGACATGGTTCTTCGGAAAATGCCACAACGGCCATCCAAACTAGAGCCCACCTGGGACGGACCCTTCATTGTTAACAAACAAACAAGACAAGGATCGTTCCACCTCTCCAACCTTGACGGCTCTTTGGTCCCAAACACTTGGAACGCGAAGAGCCTGATCAAATATTACCCATAAGACAATGTAAAAGCGCTGAGTACTCTTTTCTCCGACTCGGTTTTTCCCTAGTGGGTTTTACGAGCGGACTTTTTAACGAGGCTCAGACGCCCAAAACCGGCTGCGACCGGAAAAATCCTACGGGAATGTAATTGCCAAAATGTAATTTCAAATGAAATGAAGAAAAGGAGCATTCTCGTGCAGACACTTCAAACTGACTAAGAGGCTAGCGTGAGGCCAAGAGCACTCGCGCCTAGCACCCGAAACATGACCTTCGCAGGCCACGAGCCTTCGTGAACATATAACGTGTTAAAGCGCCAAAGGGCTGGCGCGAGGCCAAGAGCACTCGCGCCATGCACCCGAAACATGACCTTCGCAGGCCACGAGCCTTCGCGAACGTATAACGCGCTAAAGCGCCAAGGGGCTGGCGTGAGGCCAAGAGCACTCACGCCAAGCACCCGAAACATGACCTTTGCAGGCCACGAGCCTTCGCGACCGTATAACGCGCTAAAACGCCAAGGGGCTGGCGCGAGGCCATGAGCACTCGCGCCAAGCACTCGAAACATGACCTTCACAGGCCACGAGCCTTCGCAAAGGTATAATGCGCAAAAGCGCCAAGGGGCTGGCGCGAGGCCAAGAGCGCTCGCGCTAGACACCCAAAACATCACCTTCGCAGGCCATGAGCCTTCGCGAAGGTATAATGCGCAAAAGCGCCAAGGGGCTGGCGCGAGGCCAAGAGCGCTCGCGCCAGACACCCAAAACATCACCTTCGCGGGCCACGAGCCTTCGCGAACGTGTAATACGCAAAAGCGCCAAGGGGCTGGTGCGAGGCCAAGAGCGCTCGCACCAAGCACCCGAAAATGCCTTCGAGGGCCACGAGCCTTCGCAAACGCGAAAAACGCTAAATACTAAGGGGCTGGCACGAGGCCCAGAGCGCTCGCGCCAAGCACCCGAAGTCTTCACGGTCCATAAGTCTTCGCGAACGCCAACTAACCTAACACGTCATATAATAAAATAGGAGCGAAACGAAGGACTAACAGCAAATGAAAACGAAACATTGAGACAAGATCACTCATGATACAGGATAGCTTCGGAATAAAAAGTCAACAATGGATCATATATTACATTAGCAAAAGATTACAATCCTGAACATTAGTCTACTCCACTGGCCTTTTGCTCTTCGGATCTACAGGATTTTTAGGATCCTGGGGAGCGGGACGGGCCGGAGGATCTTCGGAAGTTGGAACTTTGGGCTCAGCTATCTTAAGAGGCCCAGCTGAACCAACCGCGATCTCTGCAGTCTTCTTCCTCGCGTGCGCCATGAAAGCGCTTGGCGAGGACCCCCTCGCCGCTGAACTTCAAGAAAAATCCCAATAACTCGACGGGAGTCATGATTTAACGAGCCGGGGCGATGAAGGCCAAGGGTATGACACACTTGGAAATGAGCTACCCAAAAAATGTGTGCACCCAGCGCCCCTTAGCTTCATTATAAATAAAAATAGAGTGACAATGTGATCGATCCAGAAGCGCAAAGACCCCTCCACGAAGGTCCCGATTGCCTCCTTCAAATATTTGAGGGCCAAAGCCGGATTCCTCGGAGGGGCGCTCACGGCAACAGTTCCGAGTCTAGTAATCTCCTTGGCGAAGACCTGACTCAAAGAAAGAAGCTCTGCTTGCAGCGCCTCCCGCTGTTGTTTGACCTTCACCGCTGAACCCTGAAGAGCCCCAAGCTCCACGGCTCCATTTTCCACTTCGTCGCGCAGGCCATTGCATTCCTTGCACGACGACTCTAGTTCGGCTCGTTGGGCCTCGAACTTAGCACGCAGCGCAGCTAGGGCCTCCTCGGCGGTCTTCGCACGCTGCTCTGTTTGCTCCTTTTCTGACCTGAGGAGGACCACCAGCTCCTTCTCCTTCGCGCTAACTTCCCAAAGGGTGTGGTTCTCTCAGCCGAGCATCGCGACGCGACCCTCAAGAGCAACACACCTCCCCGAGAGACCCAGCACTTGTGCCGATGCGGCACGATTCCAAACCAAACTCAGCAAAATTGAATACAAACATAAATAACACGAAGACTTTAAAAAAATATATAATAAATAGATAATAGTAATATATATATTATCGAAGCAAGGCTCAACTCGACGTTGCGCATGTTCACCTGTAAAGGGAACGCCTCACAGCGATCGAGGAGTGATGAAGGTACACCCCCGAGGATAGACTCCACATGTTCATCATGGACGACGGCGGTGGGCTCCAAAAAGAAGCCATCGGAAGCAGCGGCGGCACTGGGCACTGGTGTAGCACGCGAAGCTCCACCCTCAACAGTTGTAGCTGCTGCGAAGAAGTGGCGCCGGGCGTAGGAGTAGCCAGCAAAACTGAACAACCAGCGCCAGGCGATGGACCCCTCTCCGCGATGGTGGTTGCCACCAATGCCAGAATGGCATCAGCCGCAGTACTGGTACCAACGGCCCGAGAGATAGGCATCGAAGGTGGCTCCTCGTTAACCCCCTCTGAAAAAAAAAGCGAACATAAGAAAGAAACTAACATGGAAAAAAGCATACCGAGGTATAATAACCAACCTTCGGCGGAAGGAGAATCAGCCAGCCAGAGCTCCGTGTCAACAACGAAGCCGGCGGTGTAGTCTGCCGTCCCCGGGGTGTATTTCAGTGTAGCATCCGTTATAGGGACAGCCACCCCATCTCCGGGAAAGGTGGATATCCACGAAGATGCTGTAAAGGTCCTTCCTCAAGATCTTTACCCGAAGGGGTAAGTGGCGAAGCGTGCCCAAGATGACCTCAAGACGGGCTGTGAGTGGAAGACTTGGACATGCGCGAAGAGTTGGGAGAAGGACGCAAAGGGTCAGGTGTTCCGAGTGCATCTCAAGCAAGGAGAATCCTTGGGACTCATACCGAAGGGTGGCGGAGGATGTCTCATTGAGGGATTCATGAAGACCCTTCGGAGAGACCGAGAGTGATCTTTAAAGAGGGATTCACAAAGACCCTTCGGAGAGACCGAGAGTGATCTTTGACAAGTTTCGGGTCAGAGGACGAAGACCCCACGACAGCCTCTGACAAGAGCGAATCAAATCAACAACCTTATCAGAATGTGCCCCCCAAGGGCATGTTAGGGAGCAGAATAACTTGGATTGTAAGAAAGCTAGTCTAGCCGTTGATCGTAGGATCAACGATCCAGAGATCAGGGTAATCTGGGTATTTTCCATGGGCCAGGGTAATTTAGGTATTTCCCATGCATGTAAACCCTAACCCTAGAGTTGTATAAATTAAGAAGCTCATCAATGAAAGAGACAAGTATTCTGATCATACACATTAGCACTGGTTTATTCACTGAGCGCTCTGCTATCTCACCACTACTTCTCTCGGCGTCCTCTCCAGCACCTGGGAGGGGCGCTGAACCTCACCGTCGGCGGGATTTCCCGGCGATAGCAGGGCGTCAAGCGCCGAGTTTACGACGCTCTCGTCGAGCAGTGCCACAACAGGTTAGAAGAGCTACCCTCGGTGCTTTGGGCAGTCCGGACAACCTCTAATCTGGCTACCGGAGAGACCCCATTTAGGCTTGTATATGGCTCGGAAGCGGTCTTACCCTCCGAGCTAAGACTTGGTTCAGTTCGTGTTGATTTTGCAGGTGAAATCGACAACGACGAGGAACGACTGCTGGATCTCGACCTATCCGAGTCATGCCGCGAGCAAGCATTGCTGCGAGCGGCAGCATACCAGCAATCCCTATGACGGCACGCGGCTGAAAAGGTACAGACCCGGACCTTGCAAGTTGGCGACCTGGTTCTAAGACGAGTTCAGAACCTAGCCCACGCCAATAAGCTCACCCCAAGGTGGGAAGGTCCGTACACGGTTGTATCAACCGCACGACCAGGGGCTGTAAGACTGGCTATGCCAGATGGTAGAGTCCTCAACAGTTCCTGGAACATCGCTTAACTCCGAAGGTTCTACGCCTGAGCAAAGGTCGTGAGTCTCCTCCCCTCCCCACTTTTCTTCTTTTTTGTCCATCTATTCAACCCCAGATAGCCCCAAGCTAACCCCGGTGATCTAAACCTATGATCGGGCTTAGGAGAAAGCCCGGGTTGTTTCAGTACACATCGGCAGAATAGTGGCTACGCAGGAGCTAACCCTTGGGACTCCCTTGCACATGGGTAAGCCGATATCCGTCGCACCACGCAAGATCCCGCGCGGGCACACGCTTTCCAGCCCTATATCATAAGCCCGCATAAAATCGTCACAGCCCGAGATAACTCTAGAGTCCAACACTCTGCTCCTTACAAAGAAAAAGAGCAAGGGCCACAAGCTCCGTTCCAGGGATGTGATCTCTCTAAGCCACGCTCAGGCTTCTCCCCAGAAGCTTGGCCATGGCTCAGGGGCTAGGGTCGATTTTTCAAAAATTGATCTCTCTATGCCACGCCCGGGCTTCTCCCCAGAAGCTCGGCCATGGCTCGGGGGCTACGGTCGATTTTTCAAAAATTGATCTCTCTAAGCCACGCCCGGGCATCTCCCCAGAAGCTCGGCCATGGCATGGTGGCTAGGGTCGATTTTTTAAAAAATTGATCTCTCTAAGCCACGCCCGGGCTTCGCCCCAGAAGCTCGGCCATGGCTCAGGGGGTAGGGTCGATTTTTCAAAAAATTGATCTCTCTAAACCACAACCGACCTTCTGTCGAACCAGAAGCTCGGTCGTGGCTCGAGGGCTAGGATCGATTTTTCGAAAGGTCGATTTCTTAAAAGTTGATTTTCCCATGGTCAGATACCCAAGCAAGGACTTTCGATCTTCTCTAAGCCACGCCCGAGCTTTTATTCAGAAGCTCGGCCATGGCTCGGGGGCTAGGATCGATAGGACTATGCTACGACCTTCGAACCCTTTCTTGCCTATACGACTACTTGTGTCCGTTTGCAAGCAGGAAAGACGACAAAGACGAAAGGAAGTAGCAACAACCAGAAAACAGCTTTATTCAAAGACTTCAAAATGACTTCCAAGTCAAATTACACAAAGCCCCGGTGGGCGTGGACCAGTGCATCGACGATCGCGTCGGCTACCTCAGCTTCGGCACCACCTCGATCAGTACCGCGACGGTGGCAACATCGTGGGCGCGGGCCTCCTCTTCCGCGACCTCGGCAAGGACGAGGTCGTACTCCGCCCACAGGATCGCCAGGAACTCTTCGTGATCCATGGAAGCAAGAAGAGAAGGAGGGACTGAAGGAAGCAAGGGGAGGAGGTACGGCTGGAAGAAGTCTGGAATGAAAAGTGGCCGCCGCATCGACCCCCCTTTTTATAGCCAGGGTTCGAGAAGCCGAAGCGACCCCATGAGTAATAGAGTCGGGAAGCAGCTCCGATGCGGAACTGTTTCCAGGATTTGACGCGAATGTCTCTTAGGACATGGCGCAACAGTCAAATCGACGTTTCGCATTCCAGGAAGAAGGTGGACCGAAGAGGTGACGAAGAAAAAAAGTCATAACAAGTCAATTACATTCTCAGGAAGTATTTACAAGGACGAACCGGATTACCGCCCAACAAAAAGGGATAAAGCGAAAGAGCCTACGGCTTAGGCTGGCATCTGAGCTTCCGAAGCTCGGCCAGCGCTTCGTCGTGTTGGCTCTGAAGATCGAGGAAATCTTTTGCCCTATCCCAAGCGGTTCACATATCAGCCCGCAGGACTTTATTGGCTGCCTCCAGATCCCGCATGGTGTCCCGGTGGGTCTTCAGTAGATCATCCGTCGCGGCTATAGCCAACTTCGCCCAGGAGAGCTCCGTAGCAAGGAGGTCACGCTCCTCCGCCGCACGGGCTACCTCGGCAGCACGGGACGCCTCCACCGACCTAAGGCGCTCCTCGAGCTCGGTGGCGCGGTCGCGTTCGGCCCTAGGGCCTCTAGCGACCGACGGGAAACCTCCCCAGCGTCATCCCGCGCCGCGGCTAGGGCCGCCTCAACCGCTGCGACTCGAGACTCCAGAGCCACTACCTGGATTGAGCTCGAGCGAGCTTCCTCAAGCTCGGTGCGCGCGGTATCGGCCTGCTGTCGCCAACGCGCGCCATTCGCCTGCAGGGCCTCTCGTTCGGCATCGTGCGCAGCCCCAAATGAGCAAGCGATGCCAACGACCACGCGGTAGAACTGCACCAAGAGGATAGGCTAAGGGAAAAGAAAGACCAAAGCAGGGTCGACACAAAACGTCAAAGCCAAGCTCGGAGGCGCTTACCCACCTGGTGGCCGCTGCAATCATGGCTTCGTACCAAACCTGGGAAGCACCCCTGGGCGCGGGAAGCTTCGCGACCAAGTTGCCCGAGCTATCACTCGAGCTACTCGGTCCCCCGGCCGCTTCCCCTACAGGCCCGCCCGAGCCTCCCGCAGGCTCGGCCACTTCTCACACAGCCTCACGCGCTCCTCCTGCCGGCCCGGCCTAGGTCCCGTCGGCTATTCCCAGCACCGTCTCCCCTGTCGGCTCAGCTAATCCCCCCGCAGGCCCGGCGGCACCAATGGTATGGAGGCATGGCTCGGGGGCGAAATCAGTTTGCACCTCGGCGTCTACCTTCGGCTTAGCCCCCAGCCGGTTCGCCAACCACTCCTCAAGCGACTGGCCGAGAACCGGTCAAAGCCGGAAAGGCTCCTGCTGGCGCCACGTGGTGAGCGAGAGCTTGTGCTCGACCCACGCTGGTGTCGCTACGATCCATCCCGCGACAACCAGCGGGGCCACGCTCCACAGCCGCACCGGGACGACGCTGGTGGCCGTAATGACCCGGACGGGCCAGTTCCAGCCAAGGAGGAGGGTGTCGCCCATGTCCAGTGGAGGGACGGGTATGTTTCTCCTCTCAAAAAGCTCCGACACACCGCGGAGTTCAATCGGGCGCCACCCGGTCGAGGTCCGCCCCTCGACACGGAGCGGCGCCAAGAGCGATGTCCCGTCGTCTGTCTCCACCTTCACAAACACGGCCTGGGAGCGCACGTCATTGCGTGCCACCAACGGAAAGGCAAAGGGCCCCGAGCCTTGAGGCCCTGGCACATCCTTAACAGGGTCGTTCTCCCGGGGCACTTCCTCCGGCTGCACCGGAATGAGTTCCCCCGCTTGGGGAGACAGCGCGACTGAGAACAAAGAAAGAAACAATCGAAGCACGCCCGATCAGCCCGAAAACCATGATAGGCGGTGAAAAGGAAGAAAAGAAAAGGCTCAGTGACTTACGAGCAAGCGCGACATCCGTCCCGGCCAACCCGTTGTCCGAATCGCCATCCAGCACCAACCGACGCCTCTTCGGCGCCGGTTGGGTATCCCACGCACCGGCCGAGTCCCAAGCAGGAACCTCGGCCGGGCGGTCGAAGATGTATAGAGGCTCGGGCGTCGGCCGCCCGCGCTATTTTGCCTCGATAGCGCCCAGCTAGCTTCTTCAAGGGCGGCCGCGAGCTCCCGGCCTGTTCTTTCTGCGCCAGGTCCAAGCCCACGTCATCACCGGCCGTCAAACTGGCAGCTCCCGAAGTCGCCGCCGGTGCGGGTGCGGCGGGCCTGGCTTCCTCGCCCACTTCCCCCTGCGAGATAAGTCACGCCCATCAATCCGTGCCCACGGAAGACCGCTTCCAGGGGCGTTTAAACCCACGGGAGTACATACCTCGTCCAGGACGTTGCAGACTCCCAAGCCTGATGGCTCGTTATGGTGTGCGGGCAGGAGAAGCCTCACAGCCCGGACCACATCGTCCTCGGGTAGGGCTGCAAAGAAAAGAGCGGGAACATCAAAAACGTACCCGAAGAAAGCTCGGGCGAGGGACTGCAAAGTCAAAGGAAGGATCGTCCCACCCGCGGATCTTGAAGAAAGGGCGAACCCGCTTCCGCAGCGGGCTCACCCGGTGCCTGATGAAGTCGGCTACGATGTCGTAGCCGTTAAGCCCCCGGCCGGCCAAATCGCGGATTTTGGCCGCCGAGGCTGCCTCCGCCAGCTCTAGCGAGGGCCGGGGCAACGTCAACTTCCTAGGTCTCGCATTCGCAAATCATAGGAAGCAGTCGTCGAGCACCTTGGCGTAGTACCACAGCGACGCCCACCCCCCGACGTTCTCCTTGGCCTTGAACACCGGGTATACGGGCTTCATGTCACGGCGGAGCTTGAAGTAGGCGCACCCCGCTACATCCCGCTACATTGTTCCTGCCGGTCGAGGTCAACTCGTAGAAGTTATGGAAGAGGCTGACCGACAGCTCCACCCCGACGAATGCCTCGCAGAGATGTGCGAAGATCGTCAGAAATAGGATCGAGTTGGGATTGAGATTCGCCCACTCGATCCCGCACTGGGCAACAACCGCGTCAAGGAACACGGACTTCGGAACCCGGAGCCCGTGAACCGCAAAGAGCTCGAAGCAAACGAACTCCTCGCTCTTGGGCACGGGGACCGTCTCCTCGTCGGCCGCCCTCCATCCGCCGACATCGATGAAGCCGGTGGCTTCCAGCCCCTTCAGGTCGTCCTCAGTAAGGAGACTCCACGTGAAGGGCGCCATCAGAAAGGGAAGGATCGGAGGGTGGAAAGACGGCGGAATGGCAAAGGAAGAAGGGAGGCAAGAAGAGCAAGTAGCACAAGAGAGCGTAAAGGGGAACGGCGAAGGGAAAGCTGTCTGATATAAACCGTCGCGGGGAGACGAACCGTCGCCTGTTAGCCTGAAGACGTGAAAACCAAGGGGAGGCAGCGGCGCGCATAACCTCGTTTTCAGTTGGGATTCCCGCCGAAGCCAAGGAAACCGCGCACACCCCAATCATTTCGCCCGAGGGCAATTACCAAATAATCCTCTTAGCGGCACGACCTCGTCCCGCTCGAGGCTCGGGGGCTAGCTATTGGGGAAAGTACGTGGTCCATGGAAATACGGCCCACTGACTTGCCCCCAGCCCCACGGGATGTACGCCCGGGCTTGGCAAGCTCGCGTTCGAGCTTGGCAGGCTCGCGCCCAAGCATCCCCGTCTCGGAGAATCGAGCCTCCGACTTCCCTCGGGCTTCCGAAACTCAAGACTCAAGACCCGAGGCAAATGATGCCGCGCCGCGGACAGGATACGCTTCAGATCCCCAAGGTCATCAAGAATTAAATGCGCACACTGTGCTGAGGAGCACCTGGCGGCAGCTACTGACGGGTTGGCGGCAGGTCTCGTCAACCGCCCGCATGGGGAATGACACGTGCTGACCGGTAGTGGTCCGGCGCGGCGATCGGGAGATACACTCGATTACCCGGTAGATTTTGTACGCCCTGGCATGGCAAAAAGGCAACGACTATTCAACGGGCCAGCACAAGCTACAGTGGCTGGAAGGCACCTATAAAAGGGGCATACAGGCCACAACAAAGAGGACACCCGCTTCTAGAGACGCACAACGCACTCGGAAGATAGCCACTGTTCCTGGCAGTAGTCCTTCGCGCCCAGGTAACTATAGGAACACACACACGGTGCCTTGAGCACTTATTGTACTCGAAGCCCGGGCTTCCCAAAGCCCGGACTTCACCCCCTTGTACTCGTTTAAGCTCGGCATTAAACGAAGACTGGATGTAGGGCTGTTATCCAACAGTGGAGGCCTGAACCAGGATAAAAACACTCCTGTCATCCTCTTCATTCCCCATCCGGTCTCGACGCATCCGACCACATCGGGACTAAGTCCCTTCCCTCGGCGTCGGCCAGCGGCCAAGCTTGATCGAGGCGGGGCCGCCGCCGACCTCGCACCGACCTTTCCCTTGCTCATCGGCCCGCGGAGGTTCGCCTCCCGGTCGCCGACAACCGTATTTTACCTAGTTCTCACCACTTAACTACACCATAGCCCAAACTAGACTTAGCATTCCACAATACACCAAATACTAACCTCAATTTCATACCTCCTTAGATATATACCATTTCTTATTAATTGGTGAGCGGATGTATTAGTGGACTACCGTCCACTATCATGGGGCAATTACACCCCGGAAATCATATATTAGACCGGAACATATTTAAGCAAATTTTCCCTAAGAACTATGAGTCCAAAATTATCTAATAATTATCCTAGGTTCCAAATGACATGATAATCAAGGCAATCATAAATGGTAATTAGACATATCAAGGAACAGGGCATGTGTACAACATGATTAATAAATAGACATAGCCACTCTAGCAATTCAAATAATTGCAACATATAATAGAGCATGTAATTTCTTAGTTGAATCAAAATAGCTTATGTAAAACTAGGTAAGATATAAATTATGGATGTTAACTCGCCTTGTTCTGAGGAATGGTACCCTTCCTTGGCATCTTCAAACCTTCTCTCTAGGTCCTCAACGTCTATTCGTGAAATTAAGACAATGCATAAACATATGCAAAAAGTAATGATGCATGGATGCACGACTTAATTACAATTTTCTACACCTAGCATACCATCTCTTAATTAAGGCAACAAGGTCTTCTATGTGTCATCGTATGCCATGCATGAAAATGCCCTAATTACCCCTAAATAAAGTTACCCATGCTAGAAAATAATTTTTGGAATAAATTAAAGTGACAAAGTTATTAATTTTGTAAAGCCCTTATGGGTTTTCTTTAATTTTGTAATTTATAAAAGATTAATACTTGACTTAATATTTTTCTTCACCTGTTCCTAAGTTGGAATAATTTCTAGGAACTTTTGGGAATTTACAGAGTTCCCTACCTATTTTTAATAAAGCTAATTTGATTTTTAGCAATACTTTACTAGGGAAAAGGGTTTAAATAACTTCTATCATTTTTTTCTAGAGCATAATGTTTAATTTAATCCAAACTATTATATTTTTCATAAATCCAATACTACATCTAGTATTTTCTAGAATTTTTCTATGATTTTTGGATAACTTAAAATATTTTTAATAAATCACTTTCTATTTCTGGATTTACTGGAAATCAAAAATCTTCCAAAAAATTCAACAAACAAAAGCGGGCTCGACACACTCTTTGTTCGCCTAGTAACACACACGCGCGGTCTATAGGCGGCCGCCGCCACTACCGCTTTCGACCGGTGGATTCGGGCACCTCTAGAGCAAGGGTGCAAGTAGCCGACAGGTAGGCCTTGGGGCACACATGTTAGGGTGCTCCCACGCCAGATACAGAATACGGCATTAGCACTGGAAGACGTATTTCCGAGGAGTACGCTTCCATTAAATACGACATGTGGGACTAGTGTGCACATGTCAATGACTCAAGATTAGTGCACGACAAGATTAAAAAAAACTAGGGGTCCCGCGTGTCAGCAGCTCAGTCACGCTGGCCAACATTAGAGTGACATCAGTGAGGCAACGACTTCGCTTGGTTCTCTGACTGAGTTCCGATGAACCATCGGTGCTACGGTCCACTACTCAGTTGCTTCATGGTCAGAATGGGACCAACAAACGATGGGCTAGGACGTGATGGCCGGAGCATCGCCGGTAGTGAGCTAAATCGGCAGCTGCCTGCGGTACGCTATGGTACCATGGTGCTATGGTGAACAAAGAGGGCAATGGCCAGTTCGCCGCAGAAGGGAGAATCTAAGGACTACTAGAAGGCTACCTGAGGCGGTGCTGACCTCGAGGAAGGCCTGAGGCGAGCTGGCACCATGGATGTGGTGACGACTGAAGCAGGGGTTGCACCGCCTAAGAGCTCCGGCGAACCATAGGCAAAATCGATGGCAGGGTCATTTGGTACAGCCCTATGAGAGGCTACAGGTGTGAGAAATCACACCAGTGGCTTACCGAGGCGCCGGTGAGGCGAAAGGGAGTGATTGGGGTAGTCGACGGCGAGACAGGTGGAGAAGCGAATTGAGTGCCAGGATTGCAGCTATAAGGGGGAGGAGAGGTTCACTAGGGTAGGGAGAGAGCAGCGTCCCATGGCGTTGGGCTCGAAGGGGCATGGAGAGTGTCGGACGGCTGTGCAGCGCGGAGTGGCACGATGAAGTAGAGCGCGCCGCAAGGTACAAGGCTAGAGCAACACGGGGTAGGGTGAGGGTGACAGGCGATGTCTTTGTGCCACAGGCGCCAAGGGCGTAAGGGGCAGCCGCACGCAGTCTTGTAGAGCGCCCGACATCGTCTTAAAAGAGGAGAGAGAGCGATAGGGAGAGAGAAAGAAGTAGGCCGGTCTAGGCCCAAGGTAGATTGAGCATGATGGGCCAAGCCCAAAACCCAAAATTTGATTTTAGAAGAATTTGATTGAATTGGTTTGAATTTGAATCAAAATTTCAAATTTTTGGATGATGAATAGTAAATACTTGGAGGCTATTTCAAATTGAGAAATTTTCAAAATTTGCCCAAATTTAGGGTGTTACACATAAAATATATAAGAAAATTTTGATTTATTTTTTAGTAATAAAAAAATGCAATTTCCAATTAACCTAGAGCATTAAAATAATTAAATAAGAGAAAATATAAATGATCAGTGCTCGATCAAATTTTCCTAAATTGTAAATATCTCTGAGGATTTTTTTAGAACTTTCTATGATTTCTTAAAGTGTTTTGATACTTTTGAACCTAAGAAAATATTAAACAACATTTTCGGAAGAGGGTTAAAGGGTTTTCATTTCTTTTTTCTAGAGAGGGGTGACAAGACGCAATCTGGGTTGTTTCCAAGAGTGCATGTGCAGCCGTCAGATGCTACTTATCCTGAGCGAATCGGTATCTTTAGATCTCATGCACCCATTCGTGTGACGTGGTTGCACCATAGCCGTCAGATTGTGCCACCATTGAGTCATCTACGCGGCCGAGTTGGAGAGGTGGTTGCGCTGTCACGGGTCGGGCCTTATCGTACGGGCCGACCTAGGGCTTCTCAACCCTATTTAAACACTGGTACAACTATGCTAGGGTTCCCTCGTCTTGTAACCACCGTTGTCATGAGCCGGAGGAGTTAGAGCCGCCTCTAGCAATTCCGCCATTGTCAGTGAGTCTTAGTCCCTAATTCTTGGCCTAGGACCATGTTTTGATGTTACGATCATCATCATGACATGTTTTTTTTCCAAGGGAGCATCGGAGAGCCATTGCCATTGAGCCCTCAAGCAGCCCATGCTACTAGAGGTCGACGGAGCTAACGAAGGTCCCTAGAGTCACGCGCTGCCATGGTAAGGTTCTTAGTAGTCTATAGATTTTGAATCCGCACTTAGAATTGAGCCTAGCAAAACGTAGCATCTTGGAGCGTGTAGCTGTAGCAGAGCCGCACTTCGTTCCACTGTAGATCACGTGTCATTGGTTACTGGCGGTGACCATTGGTCCTAGAGCCAAGGTGATGCCGAGAGGAGTCCGTAGAGCTCAACAGCATGTAGATTGGTGGTTTGTAGCGCCCATGCGAGCTCATCAGAGTAGCACCACCATGCCAGGTTGATGGTGGACTGTGTCATTGACGTATGGGTCCCATGTGTCGGGTCAACATAGGGTGCGCCATGGGTGCGAGTGCATAGGCTCCGTTCTTCGTAGGCCATGAGGCTAATAGGCAGGGCCCATTTATCAGTAGAGCGCAGGGTGAATTAAAAATTGACAATTTATTTATGGAAATTGATTTATTATGTTGAAAATTGATTAAAACTTATAAAATTCATATCTTTTAATATAGTAGTCCAAATTTATCCATTCAAATCTATAAAAATCCAGAACAAGAGATCTACCAATGTATGAATTTCATTTAATTTTCAAAAAAATTTCTCTACTTTTTGGATTTTTATTTTCTATTTACTATTTATTATGTATAGAAACGATTTGCTTTGGAAAGTGTGCAAGGAAAATTTTTTGCTACAGGTAAGGAGTGGGATTGGCAGCAAGTCAAGTTACATAGTCATTGATCTTGATGATCACATTTGTAAATAAAATGATTTGTTCTAAATATATGGATTGCCATATTACTTTATATTTCAATAGGATGTTAGTCAATGCCAATTTGATTATTACCCATCCTTTGAAATATTATACTTTAATGATTTCCTTTGTAATCTAGTTTATCAACATTTTAGTTGGATAATGATGATGCCAACAAGAATGGTAGTCGTTATTAGCTTGCTTAGTCATGCACGTTACTTGAGAGCTAAATTAATCTTGATTAATGAGAGCTATGGAATTGGGAGATAAAACATACTCCCTCCGTCCCTAAAAGAATCTCATTCTGCAATTCAAAATTTGTCCCTAAAAGAATGTCATTTTAGGGCAATAATTAATAGATTCCCCTCTCACCACTATAAAGTACCTATATATTCTCCTCCCAACACTATAAAGTACTCTCCTTAATCTACTCAAAATTTTCCAGAACGACATTCTTTTAGGGACAGAGTAGTATATTGCTTTTTATACAAGGGAGATGTGTGTTGCTCTTATGTGGAAGTTGGCATGTGTTGCAACATGTTAATAACCTTGTAGATGTTTTTACTAAGGCAAGTGGACAGTGTAGGGGTGGAGTTTGTATGGCTAGGCTAAGAGGCAAACGTAGAAGGAATTTTTGCCCTCCTAAGTGTGGACAACATGGGCCCCGGGTATTTGGAGACAGACGATTGGACGCACCACCCCTTGGCCCAATTCGCATGTATCTTCTAGAAGACGGCCTAGTGGACGGCGCGGCCTGACTTGCTCTACAAGGAGTAGAATTCGTATTCTACTCGAATACGTGGAGATAAGCATAGCCGACTCGGCTATATCTCCTATCTTCCTAGTACGGACTAGGAAACCGATCTGTAACCCTACCCTTTACACTATATAAAGGGGGTCGGTGTCCCTGGTTAGATAACAACACATCCCAACACAGAACACATACACACATCTCATCATCTTGGTTCTCACGCAATCCCGGTGAGAACATACGATCATAGTGATCATCCTTTGTTCATCGTGATCGACACCCTATAATACAAAACCCCGAGCACAGGAGTAGGGTATTACCTCTTCGAGAGGGCCTGAACCTGTATAAATCTTGCCTCTATGCTACCATCGAGTTGTGATCTTTTGCATAGCCCTATAAAATATATTGCCGACACAATTCGTCGATAGTTGGCGCGCCAGCTAGGGGCAAGCGTCATGATCAGCTTCATCGACTTCGATGGCTTGAATCGGCTGATTCGTCTTCACCTACGCCGTCGGCCAAGGTTTCGTCTTCGGAGATTTCGGCTTCCTCGCCGATGACTTCGGGGAACTTCGGTTGTGTGAGCTGGATGACATTCGGCCCACATACTACCGGGGGAGGCTGTACGCGACTCCGGCCGAACTTCACCACCTCGGGATGACTCTTTCGGACTCCGATCCGGAAGAGATCCAATCTGACGGCAACAATTCCGACTGGCACACCGCAGGGATTCCCTTCAGTTTCAGTCGGGATCTTGGGTCTTTGACTCTTCCAGCTCCTCTCGCTGATGAAGAATCAAGTGGCCATGCTGTTCCTAATCTGGATCGTGATCAGATCCAATCGGGAATTGCAACTTCCCAGTTGTGCAACACCCCGTTCGGATTGAGAAACTCAGCCACTGTATTCTATAAGATAACACGCTGCCTTTTCCAGTCCGGGCTAAGGGGTGGATCCCAACAGATACCTACTGGGACGAGCTTCCCAAGTTCCGGCTCGGGGACAACTCTAGCCAGATCTGTTTCCCGAGTGGACATTAGGACGCCATTCAGATTAACCAATTCGGCTGATAGGTTTCAGCAGATTTGTTCTGCCGAATCTCAGTCAGGTTTCCTTCTGCCAGATAATCCATCACGGGAAGTAGGAGTTATAATCACCCCCTTTGATGAGCCAACAAGTCGGGATTAGTTAAGCCTCTCTTACTCAGAATCGGAGTCGGAAGATAGCATCAGCTGGTTCCCTGACTGTCGCGGCGTTTGCGTGGTGGATGGACAACCTTCCAAGTCGGCCCTGCACCAGTTAGATGAAGCAGGAGCCGAGCATAACTGTGGAGGTGGAGAAGATCTGCGTGATAGATTGTGCGGTCAAGCGCGTGAAGTTCAGGAGGAATTACTCCAAGTCCGTATGGGAGATCACTCGGTCTTCTGTACTCCACAGTAAAATATCTTTGCCTGTAAGACCCTCTTGGACAACGATTGACGAGATGAAGATCCCAAGGACAGCGCTCCAGAAGACTGATGCACCGTTTCATGGCGTAATTCCGGGAACCTGCTCTGTGCCGATTGGGAGAATTTCTCTTCCGGTCACTTTTGGCAATCGAGACAACTACCGGACGGAAAACCTCAGCTTTGAGGTGGCCAATTTCGAGACTGCATATCACACAATCTTGGAAAGGCCGGGCTTGGCTAAATTTATGGCCGTCCCGCATTACGCTTACCTGGCTATGAACACGCCGGGCCCGCAGGGCGTAATCACATTCCACAGGGACATCAAGTTTTCTTATCTACTCGATAAGGAGAACTACAACTCAGCCCAGTCGGTGGAAGTGGCTGCTGAGTTGGACGAGATCTGGCAAGCGATCATCACTCTTCGCGACGAAGGCGACGTACCAAACAAAAAGCAATCTAAGTCGGGCATCAAGCCTGACGAGGATGTTAAACGAATTTCGCTCGATCCGTCCGATTCGACCAAAACGGCTATGATCGGGACAGGGCTCGACCCGAAATAGGAAGAGGAGCTCGTTACCTTCCTCCAAGCAAGTCAGGGCATCTTTGTTTGGAAACCATCTGACATGCCGGATGTCCCGAGGTAGGTGATCGAGCACTCTTTGAACGTAGACGACAATGCCAAGCCAGTCAAGCAGTGGCTGCATCGGTTTGCGCAGGATCGGAAGGAAGCTATCAAGACGGAGATCACCAAACTTTTAGCCGTTGGTTTCATAAAGAAGGTGCTCCACCCTGACTGGTTAGCAAATCCGGTGCTTGTGCAGAAGAAGAATGGTACTTGGCGTATGTGTGTCGATTACACCGACTTAAATAAAGCATGCCCCAAGGATCCGTTTGGACTACCTCGCATCGACCAGGTGGTTGACTCCATTGCCGGTTGCAAACTTTTGAGCTTTCTGGATACCTACTCGGGCTATAACCAGATCAGCTTGAAGGAAGAAGACTGCATCAAGACCTCGTTCATCACTCCGTTCGGGGCTTTCTACTACATCACTATGCCCTTCGGGTTGAAGATTGCTGGAGCAACATATCAGCATTGCATTCAGCGATGCTTTCATAACCAGCTCGGACGTAACATAGAGGCATACGTCGACGATGTTGTCATTAAATCTCGGGTAACCTCCGACTTGGTCGCCGACCTGTCAGAGACATTCGGGAGCTTGACAGCATACAACATGAAGTTAAACCTAGAGAAGTGCGTCTTTGGGGTCCCTTCGGGAAAGCTACTCGATTGCGCGGTGTCTCACCGCGGAATTGAAGCCAACCCGAAAAAGATCAGAGCTATCATGGAGATGGCTCCCCAACTTGCTAAAGGGATGTGCAGCGCCTAAATAGGTGCATGGTGGCACTCGGTCGATTCATCTCGCGGCTTGGCGAGCGTGGGTCGCCCTTCTTTAAACTATTAAAGAAGTAGCATGACAAGTTTATCTGGACACCGGAGGCACAGAGGGCTTTTGAGGATCTCAAATTGTTCCTCACTTCGACACCTGTCTTGGCATGTCCCATGCCACAGGAGCCGCTTCTGCTATACATTGCGGCTACCACTCATGTAGTAAGTGTCGCGGTGGTAGTAGAACGGGAAGAACAAGGACACGTCTATAAGGCTCAACGCCCAGTCTACTTCACTAGCGAAGTATTCGGCGAGTCCAAGGTACGCTATCCCCAAGTGCAGAAGCTTTTGTATGTGGTCCTGATCGCCTCTCGAAAACTGGAGCACTACTTTCAAGAACATCCAATTTCGGTGGTCACTTCTTTCCCCCTTGGAGAGATCCTTCATAATCGGGAAGCCACTGGGAGAATCGCTAAGTGGTCAGTGGAACTCGGAGCTTTCATGCACTCGTTCAAGTCACGCAGCGCTATTAAGTCACAAACACTCGCCAACTTTGTTGCCGAGTGGACGGAGATGCAAGCGCCCCCGGTCGTCGAAGAATCCGAACACTGGAACATGTACTTCGATGGCTCTCTCCGTGACAGTATGCGGGTGGTATCATTCTCAGATCACCGGAGGAGAACGACTCAAGTATGTCCCCAGATTCATTTTCCAAATTCAAACAACGCAGCCGAGAGTCTGAGGCACTCATCCATGGGCTTCAGATACATATCGCCGGATATCCGGCTATTGGTGGTTCGCGGGGATTCTCAGCTCGTGGTGAGCCAAGTACAGAAGGATTGGACTTGTGTCAACGACTATATGGCCGCCTACTGTCAGGAGGTTAGAAATTTGGAAGACAAGTTCGATGTGTTGGAGCTCATCCATGTCCTACGGCGAGACAACGAGGCGGCTGATAAGCTTGCAAACATGGCCTCCAGTCGGGCAGTAGTCCCAGCTGGGATCTTTGTCCAAGAGCTTCATGCCCCCTCCATCACAGCGCAGGAGCAACTACCCCAACCGGATAAACCACCACCCGAGTCAGAAGTGCTCGCCCTCGACTCGGATTGGATGCAACCGTATTTGGAGTATTTGCAGGAAGAGAAACTTCCCGATGATCGAGGGGCTGCTGAACAAGTTGAGCGCCGGAGTCGTGCATACGTGGTACTTGGAGGAATCCTATACCGCCGAAGTGCCTCCGGTATACTTCAAAGATGCGTATTCGAGCCGGAAGGACGCTCCTTGTTGCGTGAAATTCACTCGGGCATGTGCGGCCATCACGCTGCCTCAGCCACGTTGGTCGGTAAAGCTTTTCGTCAAGGGTTTTACTGGCCGACGGTGGTCTCGGACGCAAAGGAGATCGTCTAGAAATGCGAAGGTTGTCAGTTCTTTGCTCGGCAGATTCATGTGCCGGCTCAGAAACTTCAAACGATCCCTATCACCTGGCCGTTTACCGTATGGGGGCTCGACATTGTTGGACCTCTCAAGAAGGCCCCAGGTGGCTTTGAACATATCTTCGTTGCCATTGATAAATTCACCAAATGGATTGAACCTAAGCCTATGACCAAGATTACGGCAGCCAAGGCCACCGAGTTCTTCCAGGAGATCGTTAGTCGGTTTGGTGTGCCCTCTCGGATCATTACGGACAATGACTCTCAATTCAGAAGCGACGAGTTTCAAAGCTGGTGCGAAGATGTGGGCATAAAAATTTGCTTTGCTTCGGTGGCACACCCTCGGAGCAATGGACAAGTCGAGCGCGTAAATGGCATGCTTCTACAAGGTGTCAAGGTGCGCATCTTCGATCGGCTCAAGCCATATGCAGCAAAGTGGATGAAGGAATTGCCCGCCGTGCTCTAGGGGCTTCGCACAAGTCCCAGTCGGGCAACGGGTGTGGACAATATGGGCCCCGGGTATCCGGAGATACATTATTGGACGTACCACCTCTTTGGGCTGAGTCACACGGATCTTCCAGAAGATGGGCTTAGAGGCTGGCGCGGCCCGACTTGGTCTACAAGGAAACGAACTCGTCTCCTACTCGAGTACATGGAGATAGACGTAACCAACCCGGTTATATCTTTATCTTCCTTATACGGATTAGGAAACCTATCTGTAACCCGACCCCTTGCACTATATAAAGGGGGTCGGGGGTCCCTAGTTAGAACATCCAGACATCCAATCATCTAGCCATCTGACATCTCATTGTTCTTGAGATCCACCATAATACAATCCACGAGCACAAGAGTAGGGTATTACCTCACCTCGAGGGCCCGAACCTGTATAAATTCGGCTCCCTGTGCTACCATCGTAGTTGTGATCTTTCGCACTGCCCCATAAAATACATTGCCGACGCAAATCGTCGAGAACGGGGCAGTCACCTTTCTTCCTTGTATATGGATCTGAGGCGGTCCTCCCAAGGGAGCTACAATTCGGGTCACCCCGAGTTCAAAAATTCAACGAGGACGAGTCAGAGGCCAGTCGGATTGACGAACTCGACCGACTGGAGGAAGCTCGGGATGCTGCAACTATTCGGTTGGTAAAGTACCTCCAAGGGCTGCGTCGTTACCACAGTCGTAATTTGTGGGATCGCGCCTTCTCGGTTGGTGATTTGTTCCTTCGGGTCAATTAGTCGAGTGGCCATAAGCTCTCCCCCTGCAGAGAGGTTCGTATATTATTGACTCAGTGGCACGCCCGGGGCTTACCGACTGAAGTGAGAAAACGACACTACCATGGATAACTCGTGGAATATCGAGCAATTACGTCGGTTCTATACCTGACGGCCGTTGTACACACATTTACAATTCAATAAAGATAAGTTTTTGTTTACGCTATCTTTACGCTTGTGCAATTCAGTTTCTGACTTGCTACTTATTTTTGTTTCAATTAAGTAGTAAGTCAGGGGCTACACCTAATTAGGGACGCAATCGCGCCACCCTTCTTTCTCTTTTTTTGAGTTTGATTTGACTTGCTCCCTAGTCGGATTCCGACTAGCCAGTAAGTCGAGGCTACCCCTAATTAGGTGCAATCTGCACCATATCGATATCTTTCTTTTTGAGATCTTGTTGAGCCTAAGTATTGTTCGTTCCGAGTAATGAAACTCTTGTCTCCATGCAATACTCATACTTCCCGGCTGCGTTTTTGGAGACAGAGCTCCGCGCCAACTCCTAATGCTAAGGAACTTTGATGCGCTTGGCAAAGTGCTTAGTAAAAGGACCTTGATCTATTCGGGGAAAATACAGAATCAATCACAGAAAGATAATATGCTATATTGAAAAAACTGTTTACATACAGTGAACTGATAAATTACAAGAGATTCCAATGTTTACAGGGAATCTAGATCTAAGTTATCTACAAGGGACTCGGCTGCCGGCTTCACTTCCTCAAGCAGGGCCAGCGCTTTCTCCTCGGTGCAGGCGAAGCCGTCCTTGATAGCCTCAAGCTCGACTCGGGGATATAGAGACTTAACGATTCCCAGCGCTTGACTGGTGTTCATCAAGCCAACTTCCTTGAGTCGGGCCTTGAGTTGCTCTTGGGCTTCGGTCTACCTCTGGATCAGCTCAGCCCGGTTGCTTGGCTCGTTGTCACCAGCATAGAGCCGCCGCCGAGTGGGCTCCACGGCCACTAGGAGCTCTTCATATTGCGCTTGCGCAGTCTTGATGTTTTCATGCAAAACGCCATCTCATCGCTATGCTTTTTCTTGTACTCTGTCAGCAGAGACATGAGTGCAGTTATATAACTGTGCAACACTGGAGATTCGAAGTCGGTCGGGTTAAGGGGCTTACCCTCTAGCTCGGCAACAGCTCGGGCCTCCGACTCCTCCATGGCCAGCCTCTGGTCCTGGGACCTCTTCAGCTCTGCTTGGGCGGTGGCCTCACAGTCCTTGGACTTGGTCAGCTCCTCCCACAGGCTGGCAATCGTGGCGTCACGAGCTGCACAGTGAGCAGAAGGTGATGTCACTCGGTCATTCACAAATATCATAATTCCGACTCAGGTTGGGATACTTACATCGAAGGGAGCCTGCGAGGTCGAACTTCTCGTCCTGCAGCTCCTTGATCTAGGCCTACAGCTCCGGTCGCTGCTTGGACGCCTCGATGTGGGTCTCAACTATTGGCCCCTCCACGGCTTTAATCCGTTCTATTTGGGGAGGAAGTAGCAGAGAAACTTGGTTTTCCTCTTGGAAAATTCACCAAGTTCCTGCAGAAAGAGTGAATAATGATTATTCTACTTCAAGATGACAAAAACTTACTCGGCTGATTGGAAGACTTACCATGACTAGTCTGCCGCATTCAGCGGCGTGCTCGTAGAAGGTCAACCTGGCCTTCTCCTCTGCCTCATCGTCGAGGAGGGCTCAGTCCCCGGCCTCGTCCCTCCAGGCCGCTGAGAGCTTGGGCTCGGGCTCCTCCAGGGGAGATGGGGGCTAGCGCGGAATCTCCTCCACCGCCGGCTCGGCTTCCCCGTCGCCCCCGATGGTCGGCTTCGGGCTCGAGGGGGCGTCGGCACCATCTTCGCGGACCTCGGCCTCCGACGCGGCCGCCGTCGGCTCGGTCGGCGGAGTGACAGCGTCGATTGTCGGGGGAGGAGGAGAAGAAACATGAGGGGGAGGAGATGTCGCCCGGCACGGCTCAGCAGGCTTCAGTGCTAGCTCAGTCGGGCGGTCTGTTGGAACTTCCTCCGACGGTTTCCTGAGAGAAGGGAACACTTCAGTACAATGAGAACACATTGAAGGTTACCAAGGAGTGACAGAGTCGTGCTTACCGGCTCGAAGTCTTGATTTTTATGCCGGCGCCCCTCTGAGCGTAGGACCCGCTTGAGGAGGCGTCGGGCGGGCCGCTCGGCCTAGCCTGGGGGCTGCAGGTTTAGGCGCTGAATGCGCCTGCTTCTTCTTCGGCCACATCCTGCGACCTATCCTCGGAGGAAGAGCCCCCTGACTGCTCGGCCTTTGGGCCGGCGTTGGTTGACTCACTCCTTCCCTGGGGGCTTCGTGAACCGTGGGGCCCGAGCCTTGTCGGCTACGCCTCTCGGACGGTAAGGCGTCCTCCTCCTCGAAGGAGACTGGGCCCTTGCCCTTCTTCACCGCGGGAGCATCTTCAGGCTCCTCGTCCGGGCGCTTCTCGCCCTTATAGGCGGGGGCCTCAGGCGTCGAGGTGAGGGACACGAAGGCCCAGCGGTCCTGCACAGAAGTACAGCCTTCATGAGTTGGTATAATGGCCATAAAACCACTCGGCGAGCATGAAACAAACATGAAGATTACTCGGTCGTTACCTCTGGTGGCGGATTGACGAGGGAGAAACTTCAGGGACACCCTTGGTTGGAAATGGATGTCCCCGTGCTGACAAATTCCGCAAGTTGGTCAGCGGCATCCAAGTGGGGGACCGGGGTAGCCACTTCTCGAGTCGGATCGGTCGGCCCGGTGTATTCGAACCCGAGCCGAACCCTTTCCTTGAGAGGCTGGACGCGGCGCATCGTGAAAGAGATGGCGATAGCCACGCCGGTCAGCCCCTCTTCTTTGAGATTTTGGATCAGGCCGAGTAGCTCGGTGACCTGATCCATTTTAGAGGAGGGAGGAGGAGAGGTCCAAGAGGGAGAATCTCGGGGCTTCCTCCCATCAAAGGATGGAAGACAACGAGGAGGATTGGAGCAATAGAACCACTCCCGGTTCCATCCCTTCAAGGAGGTCCGGAGTGGTAGGGAGAAATACACCATCTTGAGGCTGCTCCGGAGTTGGAATCCGACCCTGCCAACTGCCTTAGGGGCACTGTCGTTGGGAAGGCTTTCAAGTGGAAGAGATGGCGAAAAAAGGCGAAGTGGGGAGCAATCCCCAGAAAACCTTCGTAGAGTTGAACAAAAAAGAGAAATTTGGAGAATGGAGTTGGGATTCAAGTGGAAAAGCTCGATTTTATGGTGGTTGAGCAGACCACGAAGGAAGGAAGAAGCGGGGAGTACGAACCCGCAAGAGAAGAAGGACTCGAAAACAACTATCTCCTCTTGGCGAGGAGTGGGGGAAGACTCACCCGCGGCGGCGCGCCAGCCGATGAGTTCTTGATCGGGAAGAACGCTGGCGTCGACCAGGGCCTGCAGCCGCTCCTCGGTGGTGATAGAGATTGCCCAGTTCCACGCCATTTGAGAAAATATGGTGGAGGATGGGGGGTGGCGAGATTGGATCTGGAGATTGATGGCGGTGGCGGCGCTAGGGTTGCTCTACAGCGGCAGAAGTGGGAAACCCTAGCGGTAGCGCTATGGGAGATGAACGGACTTGGGCACACAGTGCGAGCGTAACCGTTCAAATGTCCTGGCGTGTTCTATTTAAAAGAAAGTGGGCGACGTTTCAGTTTCCGCGCTGGGCGGGAAAAGAATGAAGCCCTAAATCAACGCTTCAAGATTCGGGCCCGGACTTGGGTTTCAGAGAGCATGCCCCCGTGGGCCGCAAGCTGTACACGTCATTACTCGGGTACAGATGCCACTCGGATCAAACCTAGTCAAAAAAATAGCGTGCCCTCAGTCGGGCCTCTTGCCAGTTGTCAATTTCTGAGAACTGGGCGCTTCCCGGGTTATAACTCAGCTCTTGATGAACCTCTTGGGGTCAATAGTCGGTCTGACATTTAGTCAGATCGGGCATTAAGAGTTACCTTTTCAGTCGGGTCTCAGTGGCACATCTTTGGATCGTTCGTCATCATGACGAACACCACTCGGATGACTTTGACTTGGGGACGGGCGTATTCTCCCGAGAATCACTAACTTGACACCGCACTAAGTTGGGTCAAGGCGCTTGAACAACCTACACAAATTGTGACATATCCCCTGCTGGATCAAATGTCGAGTTCTGTCATTCAAACTCGAATGTCATGATTTGTTACAGGGAGGATAAAGCAGGGTGACACTGATCACTCGGCTGCATCCACTTTCTTGGTATGCCTCTCCGTGGGGCCGATAGCCAGCATACCGACCAGTCGGACTGGGTACCAACATCTTTGAGGCTTAAGATTCTCTCTTGAGTCCTTTGCAACTGTGTTGTTTGATCAGCAGGTTACTCGGCAAACGGAACTACATCAGGCGAACAAGGACTGATGTCACTCGGGTTACATTTGATGGATTGCATGCTGAACCTAGAGTTAAACAACTTAGTCGTGAAACACTCGGGGGCTACTGTGGACAACATGGGCCCCGGGTATTTGGAGACAAACGATTGGACGCACCACCCCCTTAGGCCAATTCACATGGATCTTCCAGAAGGCGGGCCTGGTGGACGGTGCGGCCCGACTTGCTCTACAAGGAGTAGAATTCATATTCTACTCGAATATGTGGAGATAAGCGTAGCCGACTAGGCTATATCTCCTATCTTCCTAATACGGACTAGGAAACCGATCTGTAACCCTACCCCTTGCACTATATAAAGGGGGTCGGGGTCCCTTGTTAGACAACAACACATCCCAACACATAACACATACACACATCGCATCATCTTGGTTCTCACACAATCCCGGCGAGAACATACGATCATTGTGATCATCCTTTGTTCATCGTGATCGACACCCCATAATACGAAACCCCGAGCATAGGAGTAGGGTATTACCTTTTCGAGAGGGCCTGAACCTGTATAAATCCTGCCCCTGTGCTACCATCGAGTTGTGATCTTTCGCGTAGCCCTATAAAATATATTGCCGACACAATTCGTCGACACTAAGGACTTAATTGTAACATCCTGAGATTTGGTGAGTTCAAACTACTTTGGTTTAACCAAAGTATTTGAGTAAAACCCTTATTATGTTTTTCCTAGATTTTAAACACCCTAAAAATCATATTTAAATTAACCTAGAGCACTAGAATAATTTAATTGAATTAAATATACATGAATAGTGTCTACTAAATTTTTCCTAAGTTCCAAATGCTTTAGGGAATTTTTTGAGAATTTTTTGAGATTTTTTGAAGTAGTTTGGTATTTTTAATAATTGGAAAACATTAATTAGCTTTTCTAAAAAAGGCTTTAGGGTTTTCTTTTCTTTTCCGAAAGATGGCGACGTGGCGCAATCCTGGCCGCTACCGCATGCACATGCGTGTTGCGGACCGTTGGATGTCACTTATCCGGACGAAAGGGTATGCGCGAATCGGGTGCGTCAGTTAAGGCGACGTGGCTGCTTGTGAGCCGTCGGATGTCACGACCGTCGTCCTCATCTCCGCAACAGAATCAGAGGCGATGGTTCTCGCGCCGCAGGTGGGGCCTAAGCGTCCGTGCCGTTCTGGGGCTCCTCGACCCTATGTAAAGGTCGGGATGGCTGCGCTAGGTTTCATAGAAGCCGCCGCCGCCATCCATTTGGACCGAGGAGGACTAAGACGTCGGGAATCGCCAAAGGGGTGATTCTAGTTCGCAAACTCCGGCGAGCAATTGCGCTATCGTCGGTAAGCTCTAGCCCCTTATCCTTGGTCCATAGTTTTGTTTCGTCCCCACAATGCTCACCATGGGTTGGGTCAGGCCAGAGAAGCACCGGAGAGCCGTCGCCATTGAGGTTTGCGCCGTTGTCACCATTGGAGCTCACCAGCACCATCTAGAGGGTTTTGGCTTCGCGCGTTGCGTCGGAAAGCCCTCTGGTAGTCTCCAGATCGTGATTCCGGGGTTGATCGAGCTTGGGGGGGTTTGTAAATGGGTTTTCCATGTTAACCGAGCACCGCCGCCGCTTCGCACCACCGTAGCTCGTCGCCGGTAGTCGCCAGAGGGGGCTTTTAGTCCTAGTAAGTGCACGAGGTCAAGAGCTAGCCGTAGAGCGAAACTGCGTGCGATGTGGTGCTCTAGAGCGCCAGATCGAGCAAATTCGGCGAAGCGCCGCCGTGCCGGTGAGGTTGCCACTCTGCGTCGAGGACGCCGGGGTGGTGCAGTGACGTGGTTCACTTGTGGCTATCGGATTCAAAACGTGTGACCTAGATCCAGGTGGGATCCGATCTGTTCGAAAAGGAGAGATTGATAGGTGGGGCCCACATGTCAGTGAGAGAGAGGGATTGCGGGCGCATAGGCCGCGTGGGCTTGGCTCACCATGGGTCGTGAGGTTGACAGCAGGGTCCACTGGCCAGTGCGGTGCGCGGTGGAGTTTTAAAATTAAGATATAATTTTGAAAATTATTTAATTACTTTATAAATTTTTTTAATCTTGTAAAATTCATATCTTTTAATCCAGAAGTCCAAAAATTACCATTCAAGTCTCTAAAAATTTAGAAAAATGAGATCTATTTGTTTATGAATTTAAAATGATTTTTCAAACATTATTTACTTCTGTTTATTTATTTATTTTTTATGTACTATTTGTTACACATAGAAACGACTATTTGGGAAGGAGTTCCAGTTGAAGATTTTGCTGCAGGACTAGAGTGGGAGTGGCAGCAAGGCATATTACACACAGTCCTTGATCATATTGAACAAAATTTCAAATAAAATGAATTTGATTTATAAAATTTCATGGCTATGTTTAATTTAGTTTACTAGGATTTAGTTATTCCATTTTGAATCATATCAATTTCCTTTGTTACTGTTGTATAACTTACTTATTCCTCTATAATCTAGTTCATCATCATTTTAGTTGGATAATGGTGATATCATTTGGGATGGTAGTCGTTATAGTTTTGCTTAGTCATTGCACGTTACTTGGGAGGATTAAATTAATATTGACTAATAAGAGTTATGAAACTGAGAGTAAAAGAATGTGTTTGCTTTTATGTGATGGGGAGACATGTGTTGTTCCATATGGGTTAAGTATGTGTTGCTCTTATGAGATTGTTTACATGTATTGCAATTTGTTAAACAACCTGGGTGGGTGTTTTGACTAAGACAAGTTGCATTGTGTGTCGGTGGAGTCTGTGTGGTTAGGTTAAGAGGAAAATTTAGAAGAAAGTCTTGCCTTAGTTACCTTAAGGACTTAATCTTGTAAGATCATGACAAGCAAACTACAGTATAAACCATGAGCTTGATTTCAGTTAAGTCTAGTAGTTAAATTACTAAGTGTGGGCTTGTGATACCTCAAGACAAGCTTGGTAAGAACTGCTTATGAGAGGTCTTTAGGGGAAATGTGCTGCTTATGAGGGCCATCATCCGTCCGATCTTGCTGTACCAAGTGTGTGTGGCCCAATGGTCTAGACGATTGGCTCTGGGTGGTGGAGTAGTCATCGAGAGGGCCACTTGCTTATATTTGGTCACATGATTGTTAGGTTACAAATGTCTCCTTCCTGGCTAGAGGTTGAGATGTGAATATCTTATGGGTAAAGGTGTACAACCTCTATAGAGTGTTAAAAACTATTCGAATAGCCGTGTTCTCAATCATGAACAAATGCTTGGTTATATTTGAACAGGATATAGTGTTTCAAATGCAATGGTGGGTTATCACTGAATACTGCTAGGTGCAGAGTATCAGGCTTTGTGCCATGATTAGGCTGTGTGCCATTACTTATGGATTAAATGCTTTTTTCAAATGATTTATTTACTTTCTTTTGAATCTATTATTTTATTATGTCTTTGTTAATTGTTGTTTACCGTAAAATAACCATGTGGCCTATCCTTTGTACTAAACTTGCACATAGTGGTAGGAATGCATTATCCCACTATGTGTGATTTGCTGAGAATTTCACAATTTCTCATACTTGCAAAACACTATTTATGGGTTGTTTATTCCAACGAGTAGGACAAGAAACTGAAGAATCATCCCCATTGTTCGAGGATGACCTTCCTGGAGGCGATTAGCTACACGTGCTTCCCAGTCAGAAGCCAATGGCTCTTGATGGGACTTCTACTTTATTTATCTTTACTTACTAGTTGGAATAATATATTCTGATGACTTTGTTATTTGGCCCTACGAGGCATTGGATCTCATTTGTAAGATTATTTGAGGTTATGCTCAAGTACATTTATTTCGACGTACTGTGATGTTATCCACTGATGAAGTCACTTGTAATCACTAGAATTGATCCTGGACTAGTAATGTATAAGGGGCACCAGATTCTCAATTTAGGGTCCCAACATTAATCTTGTAAAAGCATCTCCATGTGAATACAATATAAATCATAAGCTTGACTTCGATTGAGTATGGCAGTTAAGTTACGGAATGTTAACTTGTGGCAGCTTAATGTAAGTTAGGTAATGTGATCATGTGTTGGGGCATTGGGGAAAGATATGGTCATGTGTTGGGGCATCTATCCAAGTGATGTTGTTGCACTATATGTGTGAAGCTCTGTGATGCAGATGTTTGGCTCTAAGCGATGCAATTGGTATCAAGAGGGCTACCTGTTAATGTTTAGTCTCGTAAAATGTTAGGTTACAAGTGTCTCCTTTCTGGCAAGGGTTAAGATACAAGTATCTTATGTGTGAAGATGTGCAACATCTGTAGAGTGTTAATAAACTATTCGAATAGCCGTATCCACAGTTGTAGACAATGCATGGGTATACTTCAATAGGGTATTATGTTTTCAAATACAAATGGTTGGTTATCACTAATGGGAACTGTTGAGTGCAGGTATTAGGATATGTCATTGCTTAGGGATCAAATGTTATTTATCAAGTGTTTTACTTACTCGCTTTTGAATCTATTACCTTATTGCATCTTTGTTAAATGTTGTTACCGTGAAATAGCCATCAATATAAATGTTAGAACTGCATAATTCCACTTTGGGTGATTTTGAGTATTCGTCTATACTCATTCTTGAAACCTCTATTTCGGACTGCTCATTCCTAGGAGCAGGACAAGAAGTTGAAGAATCCTCACTACTGTTTAAGGAGAAGTTCATCCATGGAGGTGAATAATTGGATGTGCTTCCTTGTCAGAATCTTGTCACTCATGAATGGGACATCTTTTAAAGTTATCTTTATTAGTTGCTATGCTGTAATAAATATTTTGATGAACTTGTTTATTTATCTCTGCATGGCATTGGATTTTATTTGCAAGGTTTACCCATTACTATTCAATAAGCACAGTTATTCTTTTTTGAAATATTCTAACGATATATACTGATGAAGTCATTTATGTGCATTAGAACTGATCCTAGACCAGTGTAACATGAGGGTCACCAAACAGTGTCATTTGGGATCCCGACAACCAGTCGGTCTGAAAGGGGTCCCGACAGTTAGTCGTCATAGAGTGGCTCGAGGTGTGATAGGATAGGGTTAAGTTTGAGAATTCTAAAGAGAGTGAGAGCAATCTGGATAGTTGGATTTCAATATCATGGTTCTTAAAAATTTAGTGAAGATTTTAAGTTTATTAGTTTAGTGATATATAGCCAATCAGAAAAGAAATATAATAAAAATGTCAATATCGTATGCTTGAACTTTGTAGTACTAAATAACACCTTTCTTTGTGTATCCACTTTTCTCGATCTATTCCTAACCGGTCAAAATCCCTCCATACAAAATTGATGTGCGATTGACCCTTTAATTTTCAGAAAGGATGTGAGACCATGTGGATGTCTTCGTATGGTGATGAGTATATCTAAGACCATCTCCAACCGTGTCCCGTCGCGGCTCCCGTTCCCTTTATGAAGGGATTCCCGTTCCTTTCAGCGCTCTAACAGATTCCCTTCAGCAATCCCTTCGCGAAGGGATTTCTCTCTCCAATCCCTACAGAAAGGGATTCTCTCTCCTTTCCCTACACCATTCCCTTCGAAGGGAAGCTGTTGGAGATGGTGGAAAATAAAGGGAATGTGGATTGGGAAGGGAATGAAATGAAGGGAAAATGGTTGGAGATGGTCTAACTTGGTTTGATTTAGTGGAGGAGTTTTGAGCTGGGCAGATATAATGTCTGAGTACGCACAGTTTTCACGGTTTGGATTATTATGCGGTTCTCCTTAGAGAATGTTTGGTCTTCATACCTCTTTTAGAGAACTTTGAGATGAAGCTTTTTCGTTTTGGGTATAAAATTATTTGATATATGGATTAATTGCTATAATTTTCTTGAGCTATTATGCACTTGGGTACATATTTGACATATTGTGATTAGTGTTAATCTTGGATTAATTAGAGCTATTGCATGCTTATAGATGCTAATGAGCTAACTTGCAGAGAGATAAGTGAATATTATTGTAGATTGCGTTGGTTCATTTAAGTGCAGATTTGCAAGGCGGTAGGGATAAAAGTCATGCGGGGCACCCTCTAAGCCGCAAAGTTAGCCGCCTAAAATACCCTTTTCAGCCCACAGGTCATGAAGCGATCCAGAGGTCATGTACTCGGGTTAGGACGCCAACCTTAGCCGCCTCCAGCGACGGAGCGATGATCGACCAACATAGGTGATGAAGCAATCCAAGCAGACACAATGCCAACCCGGCCTAGCCACATCCGGCGACGGCGCGACCGCGTCCTCCGCAGCTCCGCCCTCCTGTCCTAAACTAACCCATCTGCGTTGGGTGACGTCGTGGCCGCCTCCTCATCCCGCTTGGACACCTCCATCTGTCACGATGTTCGCCGGTGCGGCCTCCTCCTCTACCGAACCAAAGCCTCTTGGCGACGCTGCTTCCTCTGCCATCGAGAAGACCGTCGCAATGGCCACCTCGTCAATCATCTTCATAGTAGAGTTGAGTTGCTTGTTCAGTAAGATCTGGTACAATGTGCAGGCGTGCAGCTAGTTCCTATTCTTGATCTTGGTCGTATCGCCCACAAGAATGAATTTATCTAGTAAAATTGTTTGTGTTAGCTTCTCAATTCAGTCTGTTTCTTGCAAGAATGTATTGATCTAGTAAAATTGTTTATGCCTGATATAATAAAATTGTTTGCATCTCAATTCGGTATGCTTACAAGAATGAATGTCTTGGGAGGCAAAATCCTTTTTTGGTATGCTAGACTCATGATATGAATTAAACCGACTAGCTTCTAATTTTTTCATCTAGATTCTAGAGTTATAGATTAATCTCATACTCCAAAATGACTAATTAGGTTATGTTTATATAGATTAGAAATTTCCGGATCACATTGATTCAGGTGAAATAAATGTCTTTAGCCCAAAAGGGCATCATGCTTAGGTGGTAACCATCAATGGCCTCTAACTGTGTGGTCGAGTATGGATTGTCCACATTTTTTAAAAATATTAGGACTAAAATCAAATTATATAATTCTTTTACTTTTTTGTTCTTTACATTCTGTTGAATCATTCTTGATTGAGGTGGATAAGACGAATAAAACTGTAAAATAAAAAAAGATACGTGCATACCTTTCTCTCTATCTTACATTCGACAATAACCTGAGCATACATAGAGTCTACAGCCCCTTAACCGGAGGCTATACCTATAGCCGCCCCTCAACCGGAGGCGGTACCTGTAGCTGCCCCTCAACCAGAGCCGGAGCCTTTACCCGCCCCTGAACCAAAACCGGCGCATGAGGATGCCCCTCAACCTACCACTAGGGTCAGGTGAGGCCCGTCCAAGCTGAAGACCGATGTGGTCTGCACCATCATGAAGGTTGACCAGGCTGTTATACCGGTGCTTCCTGCGAAAGCAGCAGCCGCGTATCGGATGATGTGCAGGGTGGTCGTTAGGTCTTGAGTCCCTTGCACCACCAAGACCTGGAAGACGCTCAATGATCAACAGAAGGGCCAGCTGCAGGACGAGTTACGATGGTGTTTCAAATTCCTCGACGATTCCCTTGACGTCGTGTGGAGAAGTACATTGAAACGCATGGGGAACGCCTGGAAGAACTGGAAGGTCACTCTAAGCAACTCCTTCCTGAAGGTGGAAAAGGAACCCTTCACGAGATACCCTTTTATAACCGAGGAGGAGTGGGAGGAATACAAAAGGATGAAGACAACTTCTGAGTTCTAGTAAAGGAGTGCCACGCACAAGGCCATTCAGGCCAAGAACACCTACCCTCACAGACTCGGCACTGGCGGGTACACGGGCAAGATACGGGAGTGGGAGCAGGCGACCACTTCAAGCGAGTAGTCAGATGCCGCGACAAGTCTCACCAACCCATATGCTGAACATTGGTATAGGGCCAGGGCTAAAGTCACACTCACGAGTAAAGTGTCTTTCCCAATGCCCGAAACCATGGAGGTCGCCAAAAAGCTGGTAACTTATAGTCAACCATTTGAGTTTTTTGCGCTTTTCAATTTTGTAATGTCGTAAGACCCCTAATTTATTGTGTCTACCTATTGTAGTTTGAATATGACTCCAAGGCTTCGCAAGGCTCATTTTGGGAGAAAAGGAAGTGGGACATCCTGATCGAAGCCCTCGGCAACCAGGAGCACCTCGGCCGCACGCGGGGCGTCGGGGTGTACGTACCATGGGAGGAGGCTTTCCCCGGTAACCCAGACAACAAGACGAGAAAAATTCATGCTGATTTAGAGGTGTATCTTAGGGAGAAGATGCGTGCGGAATTGGAACCTCGGGTACAGAAGCTGGAGGCGATCATAAGTACTCGATTTGAAGCCAACCCTCTTCTCAATGCCGACCCTCCGCACGAAGCCATCGATGCCAACCCCCTCCATTTAAAAGTAGTTGCACTTCCACACCTACCCCCAGAAGGTGTAGCCAACACCCAGTACCCAGTGGACCAACTGAAGATATGCGTGTTTAACTGTTTTTATGTCTGTTCATATGAAAGCAGTTTAATCCCTATTCTATTGGAAACAAACCCCAATTTAGGTGACTACCTCTTGCAAGCTATTCGTGACGTTTAGTGCCACTCTCTCCATCGAGGTAGGGCGGGGGTGATGTACCCATGCTTTCCGAGGATGAAGGTTCATGGTACGGACCTTGGCGGCGGGCTACGCAAAGGTAGAAGGGACTCTGTACTTGACAATGCCAAGTGCATCCCCTTGGTGAATCCCCCAAATGATGAAATGACCACAGTAGCGGATGCCGTCCATTCGTTCGTACAGTGGCCCAAGAAGGACATTGTACTGGAGACCTTGCCTGAGGGTGCTGAAGCCACCGAAACCCTGGAGCCACAAACACAAGATGAAAAAGAAATACCTCCTAGGAATGCCATATCAGAGGTGGCCGCTAAACCTTCAAAGTCACAAACAAGCTCACAAGCCCAGAAGCGTGTCGTGATCTCCCCGCCCCAAGTATTCCACACCTACGAAGAGCAGAGCCAAGGGCAATGCGGCTTCTATGCCAGCTTCTACACCCAAAAAAATATTGCACTGGCCATCAAGCAACAAATGCTTTAAGATTGGAGCGCCGTTGGCTACGGATAAAGCATTGGCCAACATAGGTCTTGCCTGCCGCAACCTACATGAATATTACTGCAGAAGTCCTGGTTGCCCGAGAGAGATCGAGAATCCAATATCATGGCTAAGCTGAAGGCCAAGCATTTCGTGGACGAAGAAAGTTATTTTGTGGTGAACTTCTTGGACCTATGGCACATATACCGTCTTGAGGAGTTAGATGTCTCACTCCTCCGATGCTTTTCAATGTAAGTGACCGCAATCCTCTTTCATATTTCTACCTTCTGGCTAGTTTCATCGACATATATAACAATCACTTATATCTTTGCAGCCTCCTGAAGCTAAATGCCAAACAAACCAACACCCCGGTCGGTTTTCTCGATCCAGGGATTGTGACCTAGGATAATATCAAAAAAGCTATCAATTGAGTCAGGAACTACATCAAGAACGCAATGCTCAAATAATAAGACAAATAATATTTCTTGTTGCCATTTAATAAAGATTTTCATTGGATCTTGGTGGTCATAGTCCCTTACCAGAACAATGTTTTCTACCTCGACTAAAAAAGAGATAGCCTAATACATGAGTTCAATGATTTAATGAGGCTACTCATTTTGGTGTTCGAGAAGTACGTTTAAAAAGGGAAAAAGCATCATGTTGATAAGGGCGCTGTTCCTGACACTTTGAGAAAATCCCGGTACGTGCCAGCAAATACTTCTCTAAATTGAATTATTCGTAGTTTTTGCCGAACTAAGTATTGTGCCTTGTATCTCTACCTGTGTAGTGCCACTATCATCCGGAGGCCATGCTTGCACATTTTATGTTGCCCGCCACATGCAGCAGATTATGAGCCTACTAAGCGCAACAGAATTTGTCGTCAACGTGAGCAATATCGAGTACAATTTCCTTTCTGACATTAGAGAACTACTACCTAACTTTATCATGACACAAATTGTTGATCCACATGGGTGTCTACACTCTAAGACATAGTGTAACATTGTGACATGGGCTGTGAACATTGTGACATATGTATAAGGTGATAATATATATCATTTTTTGATAATATGTGAATTGTATGACTTCTATGATGTGAATTGGAGATATAGGATTGACGGGGGTTGGGGGTATTTCCGAAATTCCCCCTTTCCTCCTTCCTTTTTCTCTCATGGCTTGACCCCGATTACCTCCCCGAGCAAGCTGTCTCCGCTCGGGACCCGAGCAAGGACCTACCTCGCTCAGGCCAAGGACTCGGGTCACGCCCTGCCCGTCCGAACACCGACTACAAGGAGGGTACGTGGTGACTCCGCTAGTACCTTGCTTTCTGTCCCCTATAATAAATATTCTAACGTCCGCACGACTATTATGTCCCGTCGCAGATATCGAAGACCATGGCTACCTGCCCGGGTCTTAATCTACTATTCCGTTCCTTTTTTCCGTCACCACAAATGACGGAGAATACTGTTCTCGTACGGCACGCCCAAGGGCAGCCTTCAGACCGCAGGATATTAGGCTGCGCATCCATTAGCACAGGAATCACACCCATGTATAAATAGGTTAGATCTTTGTACATTCAAGGGAGAAAAAAAAAGAAAAAAGAGATATTGACAGAAAGCCACGCAAGAGCTAGAAACGCAGTGGACACCCCTCAAACAGCAATACCTTCGGTCGCACCCTTCTATGGCCGAAGCCCGACCCGCTTCCCAGAAATCTGAGCATCCCTTGCTCGGGGCGCTTGGGAGCGCCATTGTAATCTTCTTGTCCCTTCGAATATAAGATCGCTGGACGTAGGGGTATTATCTCCCTTGGAGGGGCCCGAACCAGGCTAAAACCCCTTCTTTCCGGTTGTCTGATTGGGTTGGCCCTCTCAAAAGACTTCGAGGATGCAGAAACGAGGTCCGTTGATCCTCACATTCAACAAGTAAGCTCGGCACGTGGGAGCTCCGTGCTCCCAACCGTCGACAGCTGGCGCCGTCCATGGGGTCGTCAACTAGCTTCTGCAGCAAAGATCCTTGAGATGGCGAACTCTCAAGACAACCAAGACATCCGCTTCGACGACCTCGACGATTTGGACGAATATTGGTTCGATACCGAGGCCGCCCGGATCATCGATCTGGAAGGACACCGTGGAGGAAGATGCTTTCCCCATGGATGTCTGCCGCCCTACGGGCGATGACGCAGGCGAGGGAAACGTCCCTGAGCCCCTCCACTTCCGAGAGATACCGAAATGGGAGATGCTTGCAAGAAGCAAAGCCACTGGTTCGCACCAGGGAGTTGATATCCTCGATGCCCCGTACGAATCTGATCCCGAGACAAGTTCCCGCGGAGATACCGTCATGACCCCTTCATGTTCGATGCTTCCGCGAGAGGTCAATGTGGCGGGTACGACCAACACGCCCACCCCGGCGAACCAGGAGGACGAGTCACTGCACCGCCTGGAGGCCGCGCGGGACTGGCTGGCTAGCTCGATCGATCGAGCTCTAGCAACCCATCGCGACGACCCGGGGCCCAGTACTCGGCCAACCCCTTGTTCACCGCGTCCGAGATCCCCACCACAGTCCCGCTCCTCCGATCTGATCGGCAGGAGTCGCCAACGCCTCCAGGCTCTGGCACGCGTGGTTCGGGATCTTCGATAGGACCTTGATCAGGCCGCCGAGCTGGGCGTCGCTGTGGCGAAAAACTTAGAGCAGCTGGCGGGTGATCTTCCTCATACCGCTTCCTCTCGAAGTACTTCCCGGGAGAGTCGCACTCCAAGGAGCGACCGCTCTCGTCAAGACCTTCGCGAAGCCCTTGATCGCTGAAGGAGTGACAAGGCGCCCCGCCGGCACGATGATCGTCCTTCGATGGACGACCAACGGGCAGAGCATCGCCACGACAGCGACACAACCTACAACTCTGCCCGGGATCGAAGGCACACCGAATCCCGGGCAAGAGTGACCGTAGCGAGCACCGACCCCGCACCGACCGAAGTAGTACCCCCTCGGGTACTCTAGGACCTCGACGCGGTGGCGTGTTCTCACGACTTGGTCCCCTAAGGGGGCACGATAGCTGTGGCGCTCACACTAACGACGCCCGAGCGAACCACGGGTGTCCCGCCTTCTCCCGAGCGTTGTGGGAGGTGGCATGGCCACCAAAGTTTAAGCCGGGCCATATCGAGGGGTTCGACGGGACACAGAACCCAGACGAATTCCTCTCGGTATACGCTACTACCATCACGGCCGCAGGCGGTGATGAAGGCGTGATGGTGAAGTACTTTCCTACTGTGTTAAAAGGGCCTGCTTGGACCTGGCTCTTCAACCAGCGAGAAGGTTCCATCCGTAGTTGGGGGCAACTCTGTGACGCCCTGCGGGCGAACTTCTGAGGGTGTTGCCCGCGCCCTGGAAGATTGCAGGATCTCAAGCAAGTAGTCCAGATGGAGGATGAAAGCTTGCGCGACTATGTCCAGAGGTTCATCCGGGTACGGAACACTATTATGAGCATCCCGGACGAAACAGTCGTCGAGGCCTTCACCAAAGGTGTCAAAAACGTCCGTTTCACCCAGGATCTCGAGATATACTCCAGTTCTTTAGCTAGTGAGTTGTTCCAAGCGGTGAAACGCTACATTAACGCTGAGGAGGCTGTTGAGCGGAAACGACTTCTGGGAACCGGCAGGACACCTCCACAGCCGGTCGTCGAGTCCTCGAGCAAGAAGAAGTCTTCTGTTTCCGACAGGAAAATTAAGAAGAAGAAGGCAAAAGCAGCCAAGATGGTGGCTGCCATCTCGGAACAGTCGCCGCAGACATCGAAGCCTAAGAAACCTCGTCCGTGTCCGAGCAAGGCAGGCAGTCAGCGGCCGGGCGGCTCCGATCAGAGGCGCACATCACAAGCCCCGACGATCGACCGCTTTCGCCGGCTTCCCCAGGTGCACGGGCATGTCCTTCGCAACTGCCGCACCTGGATCGCCCGCCTGGAAGACTTCTACAATAGTCGAGGTCCTATGCCCGTTCTCCCGGACGTCGGCAAGGACAGTACCGACCGACGACCTGACCAACGTACTGACCCGGAAGGCCGAGACAACGAAGGTTACCACGAGCCGAGCCATCACATCGCGGTAATCTTCGGGGTCTCCGCAGCGTACTGCTCCCGACGGGAACTAAAGTCCGTCGCATGGGAAGTTCTCCATGTCAGCCGCGGGAGCCCCACTCCCGACATGTCCGATGGTCGGATACGACCATTTCTTTCTCTCGCGAAGATTGTCCCCCGGGAATGACTAAGCCACGGAGGCTCCCCCTGGTACTTTGCCCGACCATCAGTAACACGAGGGTCGCACGAGTGCTCATCGACGGAGGAAGCGCTCTCGACTTGATATCTGCTCGGGTCCTGGACGAGATGCAGATACCTCGTTCCAAGATCAACGACGTTGCCATGCCTTACCACGGCACAATTCCAGGCACGTCCATGACCCCACTCGGGCAGATGGTCTTGCCTGTGACCTTTGGTAGTCAGAGCAATTCCCGGACTGATTTGGTCACCTTCGAGGCAATCGACTTCGAGTCGGCCTACAATGCCATCCTCGGCAGGCCGGCTCTCGTGAAATTCATGGCAGCTATGCACCACGCGTACCACTGCCTCAAGCTCCCAGGGCCAAAGGGGGTAATTACCTTCAAGGGCAGCCACAAGGCTGCCCTAGAATGCGACGAGATGGCATTGGCCTTGGTCGGCCAGTTGCCCGAACGCGGGTCCGAACTGGATTCCCACAAACCTGCTCGGCCCAGGGTGACACTCCAGCCCCAGGAGCAAACGAAGGAGATTCCAGTCTCCTCCGAGGATCCAGCCAAGGTGGTCCATGTCGGGGCCGCCCTGGATCCGAAATAGAAAAGCGAGCTTGTCGCCTTCCTCCGGGCAAACACGGACGTTTTTGCATGGGAACCGTCCGACATGCCCGGTGTCCCAAGAGAGGTGATCGAGCACAGGCTGGCAGTTCAGCCTGGCAAAAAACCATTGCGCCAAGCATTGAGCAGGTTCCTACAGTAGAAGGTCGACATCATCCGCGAGCAACTGGACAAGCTGTTAAAGGCCGGTTTCGTCTACGAAGTCGAGCATTCCGAGTGGTTGACCAATCCAGTCGTGGTCCAAAAGAAAAATGGAAAGTGGCTCATGTGCGTTGATCACACCAACATCAACGGCTCGTGCCCAAAGGACAACTTCCCTCTCCCGCGCATAGATCAGCTGGTCTACGCGACAGTAGAGGCCCGGCTGATGAGCTTTCTAGACGCGTACTCCGGATACCACCAGATTAGCCTATCCCGAGAGGATGATGAGAAAACCACCTTCATCACGCCCTTCGACACCTTCTGCTACATGACCATGTCGTTCGGTCTAAAAAATGCAGGGGCTACTTTCCAACGCCTGATGCAGAAGACCTTCCCCAACCAGATCGGGTGGAACCTGGAGGTATATGTAGACGACATAGTCGTCAAGAGTAGTCTGGCCGAGCCGCATAATTGCGACCTCGAGGAGACCTTTTGTAACTTGAGAAAACATCGAGTAAAGCTAAATCCTAAAAAATGCATTTTCGGCGTGCGTACGGGCATGATGCTCGGTTATGTGATCGGATCGTTGGGCATCGGGGCGAACCCCAAAAAAATTGAAGCCATTGAAAGGATGCAGGCCCCTTCAAATATAAAGGAGATCCAATCGCTCACCGGGCGGATGGCGGCCCTCAGCCGTTTCATCTCTCGGCTGGCTGAGCGCGGGTTACCCTTCTTCAAGGCTCTGCGTAAACACGATGGTTTTGCTTGGACCAAGGAGGCCAGCGATGCCTTCAAAGGTCTCAAGAGGTATCTGTCGAGCCCGCCAGTCCTGGTCACCCCCAAGGAGCAGGAGCCTCTGCTACTTACCTGGCGGCCTCACCCCAAGCGGTAAGCGCGGTGCTCGTAGCCGAGTGAGAAGGGATTCAGCGACCGATATACTACTTGAGTGAGGTACTTTATGGACCAAAGGAGCACTACCCCGAGGTCCAGAAACTCCTCTACGCCTTGCTCATGGCTTCTAAGAAACTCCGCCACTACTTCTTGGCACACCCGATCACAATCCCGACCAGCTTTCCGCTGAGGGAGATCCTTAGGATTCCTGATGCGACTGGGCGCATAGCCAAATGGGCAGTAGAACTCGGGGAATTTGACCTCAAGTTCGCTGCACGTACGACGATGAAATCTCAAATACTGGTGGATTTCGTGGCGGAATGGACCAATCCCCCCCTCCCGACCAAGCAAGTAGCCGGGCATGTCAAAACTCCTCATTGGACCATGTTCTTCGATGGCTCGCAATCTTTCGAACGCTTGGGGGCTGGCGTTGTTCTCATCTCCCCCAGGGAGAACAACTCCAGTACGACATACAACTGCACTTTGCCGCAACCAACAGTGCGGCAGAGTATGAAGGCCTCTTGGCCGGACTCCGAGCATGCTCTGCACTCGGGGCCCAACGACTAACCGTGAAAGGGGACTCACAGTTGGTCGTAAACCAGGTTAACAAAGAGTTTCAGTGCTCCGATGACTCAATGGCGCGTTTCCTGGCTGAAGTGAGGAAGTTGGAAAGGAACTTCGAAACTTCAAGTCCTTACGCCCTCGAGAGCGAATACCCCGCCGACCAACTTGCCAAACTAGGCACTCGCAAGAACCCGCTCAAGGGGTGCTCGCTGAGCGCTCGGTAAAGCCCTCAGATTCTCCGGAGAAGAGGCAGACGAGACGCACAGCAACGTCTCCTTCCTCGAGCAAAGCGCAACCTGGATGACGCCATTCATCCAGTTCTTAGCGCACAGGACATTGCCCAAGGATGAAGCTGAGAAATCCCGGCTTATCAGGAGAGCTCCGCTATACAGACAAATGGAGGGTGCCCTATACCGAAGAGGCGCGCTCGGAGTTCTCTCCAAGTGCGTCTCCCAGGAAGAGGGAATGTTCTTGTTAAGGGACCTACACGAAGGTATCTGCGGGGCTCACTCGTCCTACAGAACCCTCGTTGGAAAGGCCTTCAGGATGGGCTACTATTGGCCCACGGCGTTGGGCGATGCTCATGAGATAGTTACCACGTGCCGGGCATGTCAATTCCATGCTCAGCAAGTTCATCGACCGGCATACGCCCTTCGAACTATCCCCCTCACCTGGCCGTTCTCTACCTGGGGGCTTGACATCCTCAGCCCGTTCCCTAGAGGAGCAAAGGGGTGTGCATACCTCTTTGTTGCCATAGACACGTTCACTAAATGGATAGAAGCCGAACCAGTCTCTCGCATTACGGCCCAAGCTGCCAAGAAATTTTTTCGCAACAATGTGGTTATACGGTTTGGTGTTCCCAGCCGACTGATCACAGACAATGGAACTCAGTTCACCAGTGAGCTGTTCCAAGAATATTGCGAAGACATTGGCACCAAGATTTGCTTCGCCTCTGTGGCTCATCCACAGAGCAACGAGGCTGTCGAGCGCGCCAACGGGCAGATCCTCTAAGGAATCAAAAAACGTGTCTTCGATCGGCTTACCAAACTACGACAAAACTGGGTGGACGAGCGTCCTTCCGTCCTGTGGTCCGTTCGCACCACCCCAGCTGAGCCAGGGGCGAAACACCTTTCCGGCTCGTATACGGCACCGAAGCCATGCTCCCTGTCGAAATAACCCTGGGATCTCCTCGTGTAGACTTTGCAAAAACGGGCGACGACCACCAGAGCTGACTCTTCGACCTCGACCTATCCGAAGAAAGGCGTGAACAAGCCCTCATCCGATTGGCCTCCTACCTGCAGCCTCTACGCAGGCACGCAACCCGATCGGTCCGACCAAGGACCTTGCAAGACGGCGATTTAGTCTTACGTCGCATCCAAGACTTGTCGCACGCCAATAAGCTCACTCCTAGATGGGAGGGTCCATTCACGGTCGTCTCATCTTCACGACCGGGGGCTGTTCGTCTCGCCTTCCTGGACGGCCGCGTCCTCAGCAGCTCGTGGAATATCGCCCAACTACGCAGGTTCTACGCATAATCTCGCTCCTTTCTACTTTTAGCATGTCCCTCCTTATTTAACCAAGGGATCTTCGGAGGACTTCTCCTCTTATTTCCCGAGCCCTGTCCCGCCCAAAGTACGATTTCTTGTTATCAAAACCGAAGTTTCGAGGCAGTCAATAGATCCGAAATTGCGTCCCGCCCTGAATTCCATTGCTCGGATAAGTCGATAGCACATCGCACCAGCAGGTTCTTGGCAGTTCCTTGCACAAATTTCGATCTCGAGACCCACGAACAAACGGGCCTACCAGCGCGGACTCATGTACACCTCCTGTGCCTAGTCCTTGCTCGCAATCTCAGGGGTAAGGACTTAGCCACAGGAGGGGCTAGACATTGCCTTTCACGCGCACCCGGCTGCTCGGCTGCTTCCTATGCCTAGTCCTTACTCACAATCTCAGGGGCAAGGACTTAGCCACAGGAGAGGGCTGGACATTTGACTTTCGCGCGCACCCGGCTGCTCGGCTGCTTTCTCTGCGTACTCCTTGCTCGCAATCTCAGGGGCAAGGACTTAGCCACAAGAGGGGGCTGGACATTGCCTTTCACGCGCACCTGGCTGCTCGGCTGCTTCCCGTGCCTAGTCCTTGCTCGCAATCTCAGGGGCAAGGACTTAGCCACAAGAGAGGGCTGGACATTGCCTTTCGCGTACCCAGCTGCTCGGCTGCTTCCTGTGCCTAGTCCTTACTCGCAATCTCAGGAGCAAGGACCTAGCCACAGGAGGGGGCTGGGGAGGCGGGAGTGATCGTTTTAAAAGGGTATTCCCCGGGGCTATACTTCATAGCAAACTTTTCCTAAGTTCCCTTCTCAGAACTACGCCAAAATATGTACAGAAGGAGCAAAAGGAGGAATAGCATGTAAAGACATTTCTCGTATTAAACAAAACATATTCTTGTTACATCACACATTTAACACCACACACACTTAGTTCTTGTCTACAGAACTACGCTTCAGAACTTCAAGTTTTGCCTCCGCGTCTTCAAGGCAGCTCCGAAGCTGAAGCACCTCGATCTAGGCTTCACGCCCGGGATGAATCTCCTCGCGAAGCTTCGCCACCTGCTCGGTGGCTCGGCGAGCTTTCTCGGTCTCCGTCGTCGCCGCCTCCTGCAGGCTTGCGGAACATCGCCGTTCTTGGTCAAGTTCCTCGCGAACTCTGCCAAGTTCCTCCGCGACCCGGGTGTTTCCTTCGAGCTCCCGAGCGTGCTGCAAAGCCCGCTCAAGCTCCTCCTTCACCCAGGCAAGCTCGGTCTGGGCTTCCCTTAGCTCGGAGCGCACCGATGCCACCTTTACCCTGCACCTAGCCTCCATGGTCGCCACCCGACCATCCAAGGCATTAGCCAACTGCCTAAAACAAAGTGTTAGCAGACAACACCACACCGCGAGCGATATCATTTTCAAATAGAACTTTACCTCACGGTGGTGGCGCTTGAGCAACACCCTCAGCCCGGGCCATGGGCCGACCCGAGCATCCTTTGCGCTCAAGGAATCAGCCACTAAAGTCCGAGGACTCCCTGAACCTTGGGACTCTGCTCCTCCCTCAGTGATCTCAGGACGAGCACCCTCCACGCTCGGGGCCTGGACCGCCTCAACTGCCTCATTTGGGGGAACCTCGGTAGCATCACCTCGTCCACCCCCCGCGCTCGGAGGTGGAGTTGCCTCGACGGCGCCGCCATGGCCACTCCCCGCGCTCAAGGGAGGAGCCTCAACCCGAGCAATCTCCGTGCTCGGGGGCTGCGCTGTTCCCTCTCTCATCCGCATCGAGCAGAGGTCCGCCGAGTCCGCCTCGCCTTCTCACGGAACGACCTGCCCGCGTCAGCGCCGCCGCCTCCTCGCCCGGCCGTCGCGACCAGAGAGGGCAGAATTCGAGCTTTCCTCCGAGGGATCTCCCCCTTCATCACGCTCGGCCGGATCATCCACCGGAATCGGCTCCACTATGATCCTGGTCGCCAGGTCTTCAATAATGCGGGACGCTACGGTTTGAAATGCTTCGTCAATCAGAAACCTAACCGCCGCTCCCGACAAGGGCACAGAGTTCTCTTCCCCCACAGGCCCTTAACTACGCTCGAAAAAGAATGAAAAGATCAAGACCGCGGCAGCTCGTGGCCCAGCAAAAGGAGTGAAGAAAAAACATACTCTCTTCCTCGACGTCCCCCGACCTCGCCTCAGCTACGGTACCCGTTGCCCGGGCTTCTTTATGCACCTTCGACTTATGGGCCAGGACCTTCGTCCTCACCTGCCTGGGCACTGGCGGAGGGGTCTTCGGCTCCTTGATCGGGCCCGCTCTGACCCGGGCGAGGCTCGCCGCTTCAAGCCACTCCGGGTACTGCTCCTTCGCCCATTGAAGAAAACCTCTGAGAGCTTCCTCGGTCTCTGCTCCAGGGCTGATTTCCTTTGAGCCTTGAAGCCATGACTTGAACGTCGTACCCACCAAGTCCAGGGCTGATTTCCTTTGGGCATGTCACTCGGCCCGGCGAAGGTCGGCGGCGGTCTGTAGCAACCAGGCGGTATGATCAGGGTAGTCTTCGGAGCATTGACAGAACCAGGCTGACAACTCCTGTACCTGGTCCGCGTACTCCAGATGCGGGCGCGGCGGGTTATGTCTCGGTGGGACACGCACCTGGTCGGACGAGGGACGTGCCCACCAGGACCACCCGCCGGAGGAACTCCGCATCGTCGATCGCCGACAGGGCCGTCCCCTTCCTCGAAGCAACCTTCTTCGCCTTGGGTTGCTTCCTCCCGTCCTTCGCAGGCTACTCGGCCACCAGCACAGTCTCCAGGATGGCCCGGTCCTGAGAGAAACATGGACATTAGGGCCGAGATATTTTTTTGGCCCGAACATATCGCTCGACAGCAAACGTACCTGCTCGGTGCGGTCGAGCACGTTCTTCGGGACCCTTCGGCACAACTCCGGGCTTTCCTCCTTCCCCGATGCGAAAAGCTCGGCCACCCGCTCATCCACCCAGCGCTCATCAAGAGCTGCAGAAGGGGAAACCCAGAAATTAACAAGGAAAGAAGACCAAATGAGCACCCGAGCAAGAAAAACTTACTGGTGTTCGCCTCGCGGGTGATGTTGTTCCACGTCGTGATAATGAAGAATGGGTGCTCCCGCCGCCGCAGCGGAGACACCCGGTTCTTCAAGAAGTCCCGGACAACGGCCTGCGCGGTCAGGCCACTGTCGCTCAGCACCTGGATGGTGTTGAGGGTCTTCTCCTCCTCCGGTTCCACACGCGGCCGAGGAAGATCCTTCTTCTCCAATTGCCCATGGCGGAAGAAGAGGCCACAGTCCGCCTGCCTCTTCGCCTAAAATCACCGCTCCACCCAGCCGGAGACGGAGTCCTTCAGCGCAAAGGCGGGGTACGCGCACGGCTGCAATTTCCATAGCTGGAAGTACACACAACCCACCGTCGACGTACTCCCGGTGCGGTGCAGCATGTAGAAGTGAAGGAATAGGCTCACCGTCGGTTGAACGCCGATGAAGCCCTCGCACAGGTGGGAGAATATGGCGAGGATGAGGACGAAGTTGGGGTGGAGGTTGGTGATCTCGAGTCCACATTTGGCGAGGATCGCGGCCACGAACTCCGACTCCGGGGCACGAAGCCCGTTGATGGCGAAGAGCTCGCAACTGACGAACTCGTCCTCCGCCGGCGCCGGGAAGGCCTTGTCGTCGGGGACGCACCACGACCGGGGGGTCAAGGTGCCCCTGCGCCTCGAGATCCTTAAGGCTCACGGAGGTGGTCCGCCAAGGCACGAACTTCGCCATGAGAAGTGGAGGATCGAACGGAGATGACGAGGAAGGCGAAGGATCGTGGGGCAAGGAAGAAGGTGGCAAAGAATACGAAAGCGAAAGAGTTGGCGGCATAGTGGAAGACGAAGAAAGCATGGATTTTTATCTCCCCACCGATGAAACTGCCCTAAAACCTCGAGAACCGATGCGCGTGCGGCTATCACGTCGCCTTAAAGCATGTAACTGCAAACGCACTCGCTTAGGGAAGTAACCGTTGGGAACCCGACGTTTGAAATTCCACCCGAAGTCCTGCTCGGGTGGCCTTCGCTTGGCTAACCCGAAGTCCTACTCGGGTGGCCTTCGCTCGGCCACCCGAAGTCTTGCTCGGGTGGTCTTTGATCGGCTGGCCCGAAGATCTGGTCAAATAGGTCTTAACCTCTCTGGCCATCCACCTACCGAAGCGTCTCAGCCTGCGACCCTTTGAATCGAGAGAATCATAAGCCTCAAAGGGGAACTCGGTCAAGTCTCCCCACTTAAGGCTCGGGGGCTAGATGACGGTGGTTGGGGGTATTTCTGGAATTCCCCCTTTCCTCCTTCCTTTTTCTCTCATGGCTTGACCCCGATTACCTCTCCGAGCATGCTGTCTCCGCTCGGGGCCCGAGCAAGGACCTACCTCGCTTGGGCCAAGGACTCGGGTCACGCCCCGCCCGTCCGAACACCGACTACAATGGGGGTACGCGGTGACTTCGCTAGTACCTTGCTTTTCGCCCCCTGTAATAAATGTTCTGACGTCCGCATGACTATTACGTCCCGTCGCAGATATTGAAAATCGTGGCTACCTGCCTGGGTCTTGTTCTACTATTTCGTTCCCTTTTTTCGTCACCACGACTGACGGAGAAGACTATTCTCGTACGGCACGCCCAAGGGCAGCTTTTGGACCGCGGGATATTAGGCTGCGCATCCATTAGCAGAGGAATCACACCCATGTATAAATAGGTTACATCTCTGTACATTCAAGGGAGAAAAAAAGAAAAAAGAGAGATTGACAAAAAGGCATGCAAGAGCTAGAAACGTAGTGGACACCCCTCAACCAGCAATACCTTCGGTCGCACCCTTCTACGGCCGAAGCCCGCACCCGCTTCCAAGAAATCTGAGCATCCCTTGCTCGGGGCGCTTGGGAGCGCCATTGTAATCTTCTTGTCCCTCCGAATATAAGATCACTGGACGTAGGGTTATTACCTCCCTTGGAGGGGCCCGAACCAGGCTAAAACCCCTCCTTTCTGGTTGTCTGATTGGGTTGGTCCTCTCAAAATACTCCGAGGCTGTGGGAATGAGGCCCGTTGATCCTCACATTCAACAAGTAAGCTCGGCACATGGGAGCTCCGTGCTCCCAACCGTCGACAAGGATGATGAGGTGATAATATGTGAATTGTATGACTTCTGTGATGTGATAATATGTGAATTATGATTCTATGATCATGTATGATTTCTATGATGTGATAATGTTATTGTAATCATGTATGACTTCTGTGATGTGATAATATGTGAATTATGAATTCTGTGATCTGAATTGCATGGGGCTAGCAAATGCAGGCATGAGCTGCAGGGGCTAGGACATTCATCACTAGCGGCTCATATATGGAACCACCAGTGATATCATACACATCACTGACAGCTGGTATATGGAACCACCAGTGACGTGTATGATATCACTGGCAGCTAGTATATGGAACCGCCAATGATAGCCACTACCACTGGCTATTATGTAACCGCCAAAGATGACCCCTCGGGCATCACTGTCAGTTAATCTAATAAGTATTTAATAAGAACTCTATACTTTATCGCATGGTGTGTGATCTCTTGGCGACTCCTCACTGCTACAAAAATCCTTATTTGTGTCGGTTCAAAACCAGTCATCTATGTCGGTTTTTGAACCAGCACAAAAAAAGAGGCACAAATGACTGAGCTCGGTCATCTATGCCGGTTTTGAACCGGCACAAAAGAGGTCATCTGTGGATAGAATCGGCATAGATGAGGATTTTTAATACTATATTTTTGGGTGTAAAATGAAAAAAAAATTATTTTGACCTAGTTGCTTTACCAGGAGTCAACTGCTACCATCACCCTCCCCCAGATAGTGTGTTCTGCACAGAATTATAATGTTGCATAGATCAGATTCAAACTCAAGACCTCTTGCATAGACACTCCACCTCCTAACCATCCCATCACACACCACTTTCTGATTAGAATAGGATATGCTTACCTTTTGACATATGTTTTTCGAATATTTCAACATCTTTTTAAGCATGTAAATGACATTAAATAGAAAACTTTTCAACTACAAAGTTGTATATCTCGTTGAAGGCTACAATTTGCATGCAAACTTAGTTTCTATCCGAGTTTATTTCAATAATCATAAATATTTTAATCTTGTGATGATTATTTAGGCATTTATATTGCTTCAAATGAAAATGATATCAAGTACAAAGTTGTAGATTTCGCCGAGAGCTACAATTTACATATAAAGTTTGTTTTCATTCGATCACGTATGAAAAATTTAGAAGTTCCAAAAAATTTGAAAATACACATCTGTGCCGGTTCGTGGGTAGAACCAGCACAAATAATCGATTATCTGTGCTGGTTCTAGCCACGAACTGACACAGATAATTTAGATTATTTGTGCCGGTTCTTGGTTAGAATCGACACAGATGTATCTGTGCCGGTTCTGGCCATGAACAGGCACAGATACTCACTCATCTTTGCCGGTTTTGGCTAGAATCGATACAGATGTGTTTATCCCACCCTGCCCTTTACGAACCGGACAGATAACCTCATCTGTGCCGGTTCATAATGAACCGACACATATAAGGGTTTTTGGTGTAGTGCCTGCATCTATAGTTGCATGAAAGTCTACATTTTCTACCGATGAGAGAGTTATAAGCGATTACCGGAGAAAACTGACGAGTGAAACAGTAGAAGTGCTAATTTGTCTTCAAAACTGGATTAGAAATGATGGTAAATCTACAAAAGATCTAGCTTATATTATTTATTCTAGCAATTTTTGTCTAACTGCATATTGATTACTATTCATTGTTTCAAAAGCTAGTGAGAACATTGCAGTTAGTTACATGGGGATGGCGATGATCTTCTTTAAACCTTTTGGTAATCTCTTTCTAAAATTCATTTGGATATGCTTCTTATTTAAAATTAGTTCTAACTTTTTCACAAAACAGTAACATGCTTTCATGTAATAGAATAGTGGTTGACTATTGATATTTGCTAGCAATGGGATGAACAGGTTAGTTGTACTATCCCCTCACTGCTTCTAGTTTTACCGCACTCACTTGCTTCTTAATAAACTTTAGAATATCTATCTCGTTGACAATGTGAATACAGGTTCGAGAATATCTATCTCATTGACAATGTGAACCATTAGATGGATTATGATATGAAAGAAAGACGGAGGGAAGATCATCTCCATGCTGACCAAACATTCTACCACTTCTGCCTGCAGCTTAACTAGCTTTGCTGGATCAATGACCTTCTGCGATGCCACGTTGAAGAACGAACAGAACTTGATGATTGTCCCTCATACCCAATCCGGCAGAATACCACCCACTAGCACTGGAAGCAACTGTGTCATCAACACAAGACAACATGGGATTTTAGGTGTACAATCTTCTTCTCACTCGTGTTTACGAGCCTCTTTATGTTTGAGGAATATCCAGACGGGACCTTTATGCTGTTCAAGCAGTCAATTATGCTTTTTTTCTCTTCCTTGCTCGGAGTGTAGCTCGCCGGACGTAGGTAGTGTTGTCCCAGGTCTTCCCTGAGTTCCAATAGTCGCCGGTCATTTCGTGCTTGAAGTGTATCTTTTGATTTGTCGTACATATCAAAGAAGCCTAACAGGTTCACACATACATTCTTTGTGATGTGCATGAAGTCAAGCGAGTGACGGACCTCTAAGTCCTTCCAATAAGGTAAGTCTCAAAATATTGACTTTTTCTTTCACATGGGTGCTTTGCCATCTTCAGTCGGCACAGGTATGCTACCAGGACACTTTCCAAATACTACCTTCAGACCCTTGACCATAGAAAATACAAAAGCTCCATTACGATGCCCAGGCTTCCTACGATTGTCAGCTTTCCCATCAAAAGAGTTACCCTTCCTTCATAATGGGTGCTTCATAGTAAGAAACCTACGGTGGCCCATGTAGACAACCTTTCGAGAACTCTTCAGGTATATGCTATTTGTGTCTTCCAAGCACTGGATGTAGGCTCTATATCCTTTATTACTTAGGCCCGACAGCCAGTTGTTGACGGTTACGAACAACATTGCACGTAGGATGAAGTGCTGTTTTTTGTACTCGTCCCAAACCCGTACACCATCATTCCACAGCGTTACAAGATCTTCAACCAACGGTTTAAGGTACACATCGATATTGTTTCCAGGTTACTTAGGGCCTTGGATTAGCAATTGCATCATAATATACTTCCGCTTCATACACAACCAAAAAGGAAGGTTGTAGATACATAGACTGACAGGCCAAGTACTATAATTGCTGCTCATATCGCCAAAAAGATTCATCCCATCCGTACTCAACCCAAACCTTATGCTTCTTGCCTCGGCTCCAAACTCAGGGTATGTTCTATTGACTTTCCTCCACTGGGAGCCATCAGCGGGGTGTCTTAGCATTCCGTCGTCCTCACAAACAAATGTTTCAATCGGGGGATTATAGAGAAATACCACACTGCCTTTGCGGGGTTCTCTTTTTCTTACACTCCCCCTCTACCTCACCTAGGTCATCAGGCTTGACCTTATACCGTGACGCTTTACACACTGGACAAGTATCAAAACCCTCCAACTTCTTCTGATAAAGGATACAATCATTAGGGCATGCATGTATCTTCTGTACTTCCAATCCCAAAGGGCAGATAACCTACTTGGCTTCGTAGGTACTTGCAGGCAGCGTGTCACCTTGGTGATGCATAACAGCTCGTTAAATCCCTTATCGGTCACTCTGTTGGTTGCCTTCCATTGCATCAGTTCCAATGTGGCACGCAACTTCTTGTGACCCTTTGTGCAGTTTGGGTACAACAATGGTCTTTGGTCCTCCCACAGTTGCCGAAATTTTTTCAGATGTCTTTCATCGCTTTCATGTCTATACTCTCTCTCCATCGCGCAACATCTGTTCTACATCTTCATCAGCAAACCCATCCAAATCTTCTGCAAGAGAGTTGTATTGGGCAGTGACATCGAGTGGGTCATTATCGTCTTCGTCTTGTTCTTTTTTGCCTTCCTGAATAATCTCTTCTTCACCGTGCTTAGTCCAACAAGTATAGTTAGACATGAAACCTCTTTGGAGCAAATGGGTGTGAAGCTACCATGAGTATGCCAACTCCTTCTCATTCTTGCAGTCTACGCATGGACATAATATGTAACCTAACAACATTAAAGCTTCAGCCGCTCGAATAAAACCGGTCAAACCGTCCAAAAACTCCTTCGAGCGTCGGTCTGCGTTGCACATCCATCGCCGGTCCATCTACATTATGTTGACAGAGTCATCACATTAGATCTAATGTATGAAAACCTAAATTTGAGCGTTCATTGCGTCATAATCTAAGCAAATAACAAACTTACACAACACAATTTATAAATTAATTGAGTTACATCTCCAACTATTTAATCCGTATAATATCAGCAATGGATTTTAATTTTAATTAATTTTATTTTATTATTGTAGCCAATATAGATTATTTTTAATCTAAACCATTATCGGGCCCACAATAATTAAATTGATGGTGTAGACATCTATGATAACTAGCTAAGTATCCCGTGCGTTGCGTGGGTGCAATCAAGGCACAAACAATGAAATAATCATATTCTGCATTTTCATATTAAAAAGGGCATTTTAAAAATCAATGAAAGTATAGTGTATAGTATACTATATATAAATAATTAAAGCACAGAGTGAAATGCCTTAACAATTCAAAATTTTTCCAATTTCAAATTTTTTCAAATGACTTCAATTTTTTGTTGGGTCTAACTATGGATCCATCTTTGGGGATTTTTATTTTTTAAATGGCCTAACAAAAACAAAATATAAGAGGGGAAAAAAGAGCGAAGACATCTTTAATTTTTTCGCATCTTATTTTTTAAAAAAATATTTTTATGGAACTTCTTCGTTCAATAACGCTTTCGTTTTTGAAAATTTATTTAATGTTTAAATGGCCGAAAAAAAAGAAAATAGAAGAGGAACAAGTAGAGCAAAAGAGTTTTTAAACATTCAGTTATTTGTAGTTCATTTTTTTTAAAAAAACGATTAGGGACCTTCTTTTGCCAACTATGGTTCTATTATTTCAAGTTTTTTTTTTAAGTTTTAAATAGTCTAGGAAAAAATTTGAAGAGAAAAAAAGAGAGTGAAAACGTTTTAACGATTAAATTGTTTTCAATTTCAAAAATTTTCAAACCAATTATTTTTTGGTAAAGTTTAACTATGGATCCTTCGTCGATGGTATTTTTTTAAAAATATCCTAATAAATAGAAAATAGAAGAGGGAGAAACAGACATAAAAATTTCCTTAATATTGTGTTTAATTTAATTTGTTATGAAAGGGAAACCTTTTTGGGACCTTGTTTCATTGTTTGTCTTCCAATGATTCGTTTTTGCATTTTTAGATTTTTTAAGTGGCCTATAAAAAATAGAAATATAAGAGGAATAAATAAATAGAGCGAATGTGTATCAAAATTCCCATTGAATGGAAGCAATGTGAACTTGATATTACCTCTTTTAGTGATAGGAGATGGTCCAATAGTTTTGTTTGTCCCACAAAACTTTCTTGTAAAATGAGGAGATGTTTCTTGTAGCATGTTGTCTAGCTGTTGCAAGAATTTCTTGTCTCGAGGCGAGAGTGCACAATATTCGTCTTCTTTTCTTTTCGACCGACCTGCCATGGTTAGTAGCAATAAGGAAAATGACAAGTATATGTAAATCCCTATCAACTACTAGGCGGCATAAAACTATCAAGTGTCACATCTCTCAAGCTCTTACCAATTCTTCGAAATGCAGCAAGGGGTGCAACCGGCGGCTGGTTCGTGATAAACCGATCTTAAGAGTGAGAAAAGCGATTGCAAGGCTATCACCTGTGTGGTTAGTAGAAAGTGGAGCTTGGACAGACTATGTATATAGTAGCAAAGGAAAACAATCAGCTAATCTCATATTTGCACAAATTGAATAACTGTTCGAATCTAGCACTTAGCCTATGTTATTGATCAAACAGGGATGGAAAATAGGCTAAAGCAAGTATGTGGATATGGATACAATTGGTAAACATAGCACAACTCAAATATATGCAATTTGGAATATGAAAGCACAAAATTGATCAAACTTTGTAAATTGCTGTTTTCTGTCCACTGGACAGCAGGTTGGTATTTTGGCCGTACCATTTTATCAGTCACCTCTTTTTCAATGATTCTTTTTTTCCCTTCTTCGTGACGGTTTTTTCAACAACATTTATTTTGGGCCAACTTTCTGAAAACCAACCGAACAATTTGCACAAAATTCACAATTGTGCTCAGCTGCAGATTTCAGAACAGCAACTAGGTCTGAATCAAACATTCATAACTCCTTACTGCCTTCATGTATAAACTTGAAACTTGGCAGCAAGATAGAGCAACAAGTCGTGGATCTTCTTCTTTTGGTCTCACTCAAAAAGGATGAAGAAAATAGGATTTATGGCGTTTTTGGTGCCGAATGTAAAAAGGGAAATTTCTGCCCAAAATTGCTATTTTAGTTTTTGAGGGATATGAAGGGACTTTGACGTGGGGAGATGAACATCAACAAGACAACACTAGGACGAACACAAACTCAATTTAGCAAACTAAAATTAACAGATTGAAAGGCACAAAGAGGGGTTGGACAGCGGAAACCAATATTTTTGTGGGGCAAATTTTCTGGACTATAGAAGAACACAATAAAACAACTAAACAAGATATAAGAACTCACCGGTAAACCGTCGGTCTGATACTAAATGATGGATACACGGGCGGGCCAATCTTTCGGTGAGGGGATAACTTCAATTTGGCGGAGTATGACTTTGACGATCTGGCTATGAACCACGCAAGGATAAGCGCCCGCAATGGCTAAACCACACTCCAAATTGTTATCAACCGTGCCAAAGCTCGGATGACCTGACCACGAAGGTCTTTTCTTGCAAGCAATCGAAGAACTAGCAAGAACAAGGATGAAGCACACATATGTTGAGGTTTTGAACTTGTTTACTGCTGCTCTAGCCGAGTCAGGAGAATAAGGATATAGTTCCACACATGGGACAACTAATCTAAACAAAGCCTAAAGAGAAATAGAAGGGACTTGTCCAATATATAGCTAGGGAGATGGCTACTAGAAGGTGCTCTCACGCAACTAGAGATACATGGGAACACAGCCCAAAATTAAAGGTGGCGCAGCACCTGAAGAGACTGAAACTGTTGAACGTTTAGGACTGCTGTGGCCAGCTCGTTAAGAATTTGAAGGTGAGGCCAGATCCGCTGGAAAGAGCACGAAATTTTCTTTCCATCAAGTGCTCACACGCCCCAAACGGAGTCCTTTTGCATTCTCTATAAGCGTTTAATTTCAAATTGGTCATTGGAGACCAAGTTGAAACCTTTCGCGTTCCCACCTTGCTTTATGACTTATGTTGGTGGATTAATGCTCTCTTGATGATCCTTGCCCAGGTTCCTAAGTATGAGAATATTATCAGGTAGTGGTCTATTCTCCAATGTAAAATTATGCGACCCTAGAAACGAATTTACCTGATAATTTAGTTGTCGCGCACGAGTCCGTGTAATTGGTTGTTGAATGTTGGTCGACAGTTGCAAATCACTAGGAGAGTCTTTGGATGTTGGTCCCATGGGTGTATCCGAGGTAGCGATGTCCTCATCACCATTCAAATATTTCATCCTCCTAGGTGAAACCTAAAATTGAGCTCATATTGAATTTTAAGCAAAATGGAGGTTTAAATTCAAATATGGTCGAAATCACAAACGTCACCAAACTCCCACTCTTATTTATATAAACAATTCCCTCAAAATTCATCAAAAATCCATTTTAGTGTGTAGAATCCATTTTTGAATTTCTATTGGGATTCACTCAGCTAGGTGGGCCCCCTCTCTGCCTACCCGGCTCTCTCTCTACTCTCTGTCCCAAGTCTCTCTCTCTTCCTCACCGGTGCCGCCTCTCTAGCCGCCGAGCCCCACCGCCGGAGTCCCCCCTCTCTCTCCTCTCTCCTCCAGTGAGCTCAGCCGCGTGCTCGTCCCCTTCTCTCTTCCCGCCACACCTGGCGGTAACATCACAGAAAGAACGCTGTGCGAAGTTGCCCTACGTGGTCTTGAACATGCTGCTTCCCTATCACGTCGCCGCCTGCGATGCCATGATCACCTAGCTACATCGCCTGGCCCCGCCGCCGTGGCTGGCTGCACCAGAGCACCCAAGCGACCGGTTCATCCGTCGTTCCTTGCCATGCACTGCATCTTCCTCCGCCAGCTCTCTCTCTCTCACGTCCACCGTAGACCGTACCCACTCCTGGACCGCTCCCCAACCTATAAAAACTAGCTGAAGTCCTCAGATTTTTCTTTCTCCGCTGTTGCTGCCCCGTTCCACCCAATTCATTCCCTTTCATCTCCCGCTCGTCTCAGTGAGCCCTGCTCCAATTCCTTGCATCCAAAGCATCTCCTGGGTATACTAATCACACCCCTACCTCCCTTTTTCCCCTAGGTACCACTAGAGCTCACCGTCGCCATGCTCCGTGCTCTGCCGTCACCGGCCTCCTCATTGCCGGGCCGTTCGAGACCATCCACAGCCACGCCGAACTTGCAGGTAAGATCCACTCCCTCCGTAGATGCCATCGGACCCATCTCTCGGGGCCCCGGAGCCCTACCTCGTCGGCGCCATGACACACCGCGGCTACCATTCCCTACCGCGTCGCTACTATAGGTTGCCACTAGTTGAGCCGCTTGCACCTTGGGTGTGCAAGGCAATGTAGAACCCCTTTTTGCGAATCAACCCCGCCGTCGAGACCTCTTCGCCGGCACTGACCCATCCCCACTCACCCCCTTACCGCCACGCCCGACCCAACCCGAGGTAGAAGATGATCCCCTCTGTGACGCCGCCATGTGGCTTCAGTAAGTGGTAGCGCAAACCATGATTTACGCTTTCAAATAACTCTTCACGTATTTAGAAGAATCCGTCTTCCGCCTAGCTCTCGCGCGAGCTGCGTCTTGGGCCGGCCTAGTACTATTCCTAAACTAATTTTCAGCCTTTTAACATTTTAGATAATTACAGTAAATAAAACCGAATTGTTAAAAATAGAGAGACAACTCCAAAAATTCTACAAAAATTTTGATAAATGCTAGACTACTTGCTAGATTTAACAAAAATGTCTATGTGAGCAGCAAAGTAGGTTTTTACCTCTGTTTTAATTAATAGATCTATTATAAGGATTTTTCCTCTAGGAAATAAACGCTAAAAATGGTATAATGCTGTTAGAAATAATATATGGCATAAGAAAAATCTGAGAAAATTTAGAAAAGTCTTAATTAACAAGAAGGACTTACTAAAATTATAGTTTTACCTAGTGACCCCCTTAAAACCTCTGATTAAATCTGAAACCCATTATTAGTAATTTATAAATAGGTTTCCCAACTATTTTAGTTGATTATTGAATTCATAACTTCATGAGAAAATTCGAGTGGAACATAAATATGATTTACGAATTTAAGAAATTTATTGCTCAATTTTAGGACTTTTAATGCTCACTGGATAATTAATTGGAGTAGTTTAACGAATTTCCTTATGTATTAATAAAATAGAAACTGAATTTGATTTATTATAAATACTAAATGACTTTAACAAAATCCTAAAATTTTGCAGTAACCTAGTGAACCATTAAAGAAATTATTAAAAAATTGAATCTTGGTTTACCTTTGTAATTACACATAATTTCCTAATTAGAGTAAGGTAAAACCCTCTTTTTGGAAATTATCTTTTTCTGTTAAAATTTAATTCAACTAATTATACCACGGTAACAGCAAGATACTATTTTAGAAAATACTTCAAACAAAAGTATTTCAAATCTCTTTACTAATACCTGAAAACTATGTGTATAAGGCCATAATTGCCTCATCATAATCATCATCACCACGATACATATTTACTTGTTATTGCTCACACCACCGATATCTATTCGTAAATTTATAGACATGAGTAGACTCATGGAACTTCCTATATACCTAGAGAGAAGACATGTCGGTCACCGATCGCTAGACTTAGTGCGCTACATTTCATGCATCATGCTTTCTCGTTGTACTTTGGAGTTTTATTTATTGTTCCTCCAATTCGTTTCGTTATTAGACGCTGAGCAGCACGAGGAGCATTTTGAAGAGCAGCCAGAAGACCCCCATCACGCACAGGGTCCAGGAGAGTTAACATTCAGATAGATCATGTTGATACCCATTTTCTAAAGTATTTTATTTACAGTATCAAATTGCATGTTCTCTAAGTAATTACGCCTACTTATTTAATCATGATATATCATGCTCTGTTACTTATTTGTATTGTTTTACCATGGTGATCTTGTCTTGATGAAATCATCCGTCATTTGACTCTAATAATGATTGTCTTGATGATCACCCTTGTTAGCCTGGTTAGGTTAAATAAAATAATTTAGACTTTTAAGTCTTGATTAAAATCTTGCTTAGACATTGCCTAGGTCCAATTAATAATTTTTAGGCTTAGATGTCTCAAAACGGTGAACAGACATTCATCGGACATGATTACACAATAAACATGGATAACTAGAAAATGGGTCTGGCATGCCAGTGTGTGTGGTCAGATAAGCGGACGTGGTCCGGCATGGGGTTAAGGTGGAGTAGCTTAGCTACTTGGTGTGAAGAGGGCTATACATTCACAGACGCAATGCTGAGAGGAGTGCGGAGAAACACGCGTAACTACCAATCGCTACCACCAGGGGTGGTTCCGTCACATCGTGTGCAAGGCACACGAAGAAACGATAGCAGGAGAAGGAATTGGTATGATAAGTGTGGACTGGCCGGATCCGAAGTGACTCCTAGAGTGGACCGGACGGACGTGCAATGAGGCATGCAGCGGGAAGTCGCTTAGTGCGGACGTGAGGCCCTAGTGACTGCCGGAATGTGTTTGGGTAAACCTCAGTCCGAGGTGAAGACATGTTCATATTGTCATCCGAGGGATGATCTAGGTCTTACATCACAGGGAGTCGTGACTCTAATGCGGGCTTAGCAACCCGGCTAGGGAAGAACAGGCACTTCATGGGCGTAAGATCTACAACAGGTGCGCCGCACCCGGAAGATGATGCGGGTGTTTGGAGGAAGTTTAGGATAGGTATGAATTGTGGTATGGATAGGGAAAATATAACTTGAAACATTGATTAGAAGATCTCTGGGTTAAAATTGCTAAGTCATAGGATTTGGTTTCTAAAACTTGTTTTCTGCAAATAAACAAACAACAACGTTTGCTTTGGAACCTTTATCACTAAAAGCATTAAGTTGGGTGTTATCTTGCCAGTGCGGTTTGATTGTGCACTGACCTCGCATACACTCACTCTTTTAGAAGCTGAGTATGAGCAAGACCACTACGCCCGCCATGAAGACGGTGCCCAGGAGTACGTTGACAATCAGGACGAGGCTTAGGGCGTCTCTTCAATCGATTTCTTAAGCATAGCCGGCATGAGACTCTTTTGGATCTTTTATCGCACTTTGATCTTCGTTGATCTTGAACTATTTTGGGGCCAATATGTTGTGTTGTAATACTTAACTGCCTTCAAGCTTAATACAGGTACTTCTTATAATATAAGTCTTCCGCTTGTATGAAATGATCCAGCTATGCAAATGGTGTGTACTAGTGTACTGATCCAAAGACTAGTGTAGATCAAGTGGTGGGAAGGGTGGACCCCACAGTCGCTCTGCGCGAGCCACACACTGCACCACACCATTTGGGCAGTGCTGAGTCGCGCGTTGCACCGAGCCGTGAGTTGCACCGAGCCGTGCCAGGTTAGGCTGCGTATGCGAGTGCACGCGGGCCGAGCCCTGGGCCGTTGATGGAACACGGCCCCTGATCTTCCGACAGGTAGATGATATGTCGATTGGTGGAGGACTCGACGTTGACGATCCGGCTTCCGATCAGAACCGATCGAACCCCGCAATCGCTACACCACTGCCTCCGTTCGTTATCAACCATGCCAAGACGCGGTTGACCTCACCACAAAGGTTAGTTCCTGCAAGCGAATCGAGAACACGAGGAAGAACGCAGAAGAGAAATCTGAAATTGCTAATTGAATTAAGCACACGAAGTTGGGTTCCACAAACAGATAAACAGCGAAACTGCAATGGCAGATTAATCTAAGCAAAACCCAAGTCTAAAATAGTGACGGCTACTGAATATATATGAGGGAAGATGGCTAGGGGGCAGCCAAGGGGGTGGATGGCCAACCCTAGGTCGTACAAAGCCCATGGGTCCAATTGGAGGCAACACAGCGCTTGACAGATTCTGATCGAGTTGATATTTTAATGATTCCCGTTGACTTGGAAGGAATTTTGTGGTGGGACCAGATCCGTTGGAAAGCATATCTCCTAAGCTTTCCGTGAAGTGGTAGAACGCCCAAAACGGAGTCCGTATGTGGTATGGGCGTCCATTTGAAGTTGGACTGGTCTGTGATGGCTGAGCTAAGCTTGTCGACGAAGTGGGCTTTATCTCAGACTAGGCCTGGAGCAACGTGAGCAGTTGGGCCTAAGAACTTAGAGGAGGTAGAGAAGCACCTTTCTTGAGTACATCTTCATGTAGTGGAGGAAGCCAAGGTGGCGGCCAAACTTGTGGCGTATGCGGCGCTGTACGTGGGCAGCAAGCATGTCATCTGCGTATACATCCTGGCCAAGGAGGTGGTCGACGAAACCATGCAGACGTAGACACCATTGTAAGTGTAGATGAAGCAGATGGTGTCGTGAAGTCTTGCCAACTTGTCGTAGATGTAGTGATCGAAGAGGAAGTCGTTGATGACAAGCGTGATGACGACCACGATGAGGACGTCGTTGATGAAAAGCTCGATGGCGACCACGCTGATGAAGCAGTTGATAAATATCTTGGTGACAACCATGTTGATGTGTTATTGGTCATATCCATGATGGGCATGGTCACATCAGCCGTACAGCGTTGGGCTGGTTGCCAGGCCAAATTAGTTTTTATTAATTTCAATAAACAATAAAACTTGTTTATTTTGTATCTTTGATTCTATAACTCCAAAAATTATGTAACCAATTTTAGAATGTTTGTAAAATCAAGATTTACTATTCTGTGAATTTGCATATGTATTTGCACACATGTTATTTTCTACTACTTTGTTCTATTTGTAATTATTATTTTATTTGTCATACGATAGATTCGATCGAAGTAGACTTTGTGAGCAACACTTCGGAAGATAACCCTAGCTTTGCTGACCAAGTCAGGTGCTGATCATATTGCTCCTATGATTGCATCTATTTTTCCTAGAGTTTTACAAACATTGCATATTATGTTAAAACTAAAATGCTAATATAATTAGGTTGATTAGTTGAAACCAATCCCAATTAAATAATCTGTTAATAAGATTTACCTTGTTGCCCTAGTATATTAAATTTGTTGATTATTACTGCCATCCTTGATCTAGAACTATTCATGCTTAGCAATGCTTAGTCGAAGATTATCTATTAGTCAATAGATAATTAATTCATGTCAATTGCTTCATTTACTTCCATGGTTTCTAAAAGGACAGTTGGTGCTGCCATGTTTCATGGTTGGTTTAGTTCAGATAGTGGGTTACTATCCTTGGGCAAATGTTTCTGCAAAACCCTAATTGGGGTGGATGGTTGCAAGGCTGGTGCGGTTAGCACGAGATTCGGGTCCAATGTGGGAACCACCTCAATCCCTAAGGACTGATCCCCTAGGAAGATAAACTAAGTACAACAGTGCGACAACGAATGCTTGTATAGGCAAGCTCTGGCTGAGTACTCTTCAAATTCTTAGTTTGGCCATTCTAGTTGGTGGAGTATACAGCAGGAGCTGGATCTATTAGCGCACGAGAGGACTTCTGGCTCGAGTGGAGTAACTCTCCAGTAGTGGAACCTTAGCGGGAGTGCCCGGCTAAGAGCTAGTTGGTTAAAGGTCTTGTAATGGTTTACTTGTGGATCGTCTCTCATGGGTACACCGTGCAACCTCTGCAGAGTGTTAAACTATCATAATAGCCGTGCCCACAGTCACAGGCAGACAACAGGGCGTTACCTCAATGATATTTCTTATCTATTTGTTTTTAAAATGGTGTTTTAAAGTAAAACCATGATTGTAGTCGTGAGTTTTGTTTTTTCTCCCTCACAGTTGGAGCAGAGTGATGAGAGTGTTGCACACGGTGGGAGCCGTGAGTTATCCAGGTCTGGGCAAAACTAGTTGTTGCTGGACTTCAAAAGAAAGTAATTCAAATGTTTCATATTTCTCAACTCTATGTCTATCTTTTCAAAACTCTAGGCAAAAACACTGTAGAATTGGCTTTTTGAAAAAAAAACCTCTTCCTTTTCTTTCCTTGTTAAACCTTTATGTTGTATTAGTAAGCGTTTCTTGTTAATAATGTTATATTCTCACCCTCGCCTTTTATGCAGGGCTACTCATTCCAATGAGCAAATCCTGGTGCACAGAACCCGTATTCTTAAGAAGAGATGTAACAAGATGAAGATTTCTTGGGTGGAGTTCAGGATGAAAATTACTCCGACATCTAGGAGCGCGTTCTAACAGTCTTACTTGTGGAGTTATTTTGGGTCTTCCATTTAGACTTTTATTTATGCATTAAGACTTCAGCTGGTGTAAGGCCAAAGTGCCAAACTATTATAATAAGTGTCATGTTGGCCAATACTCTAATGTAATAACTGTTTTATTCATTATGGTTATGATCTAAACTGTGAATCTATGTGTACTAGCTACTTGATTCAAGAACTAGTATGGTAAAAGCACGGCAGAGACTCAACTCCGTTTTACAGGTCCCGATAGTTTGCTGTCTAGAATTTTTGTCTAGAATAGTTTGTGATTTTTATTTCTTCTTTTCATATCTTGCATTAAGGTGATTAATGTTGAGTAAGCTCCATTACTTCCAGATATACATTCAGTAATTTTTGCATGGGGTCTAGAGCCACCGTTTGAGATCTATAATGATTTTACCGAGCCCCTATTGTGCAGTTCGAGTTTCTTAGTAGAAGGGTTTGCGATTTCATGCCTTTTTCTTGGTAACACTATAGAGGTGATAATTGATTTGTTGGGTTCCTAACTGCCATACCTAGCTCTAATAAAAAATTCATGACCATATGAGCTATAGTTTGGGAGTTATGACCATAATGGAAAACCTCTATCCTTCTGTCCAGATTGGTTTTCCGTTGTGTGTCTTGGTTGGCCTTGGTTCTTGGTTGCTCCGATAGCTATTAGAGATAAGATTCATTTTTTGGGTTGTTTCTTGGTTGACCTTGGTTCTTGATTGCTCCTATAGCTATTTGAAACAAGGTTTATTTTTTGTTTAGATTTTGGGAGGTGTTCTTCAAAAAAGCGTCAAGTACCATTTGATGACTATTCTCCTTCAAGCCGTCATAAGTGGTTGTGCTCTTTTAGGATTTTTACCTGTCTTTTGAGCCTTTCCTATTGTGGCAGATGACAAGTGGTCCACCAAACCTGCTGTCTTTTTGGGTATGGACTTTCCTTTTTGGAAGGCTCAGATGGAGTCATATATTTAATTGAAGGTCAAGAGTCCTTATGAGGTTCCTGATGATGATAAGATTAATAAAAGACAAGAGACTACGTAATCTAGAGATTGAGCTAGAATTAGTATGAGCGCATCCCTCACATCAAGTTCGCCGATGAGATCTAGACCATCCTCACAAAATACCATGAGGTAACGGATCAAATCAATATCGTTTGGCAGGACTAGTTGAAGAGGGAGTGCAACAGATTGTATAATGATTTGGAGTCTTTAGATTTGAGGTTGGTTGGTTCAAGAAACTATCGAGCAATCTTTGGGCTGTTGATTCCACATACTCAGATTCAGAGAATGCTCATTGTTTTCTTTCCTCTCCTGATAAGAAAATTTGGAGAGTCAAGGTTACGACCACCAGGCAATCAGTTGAACTTAATAAGCTGAGCTTGGATGGTCTGTGTTCCAATCTCAAGACCCATAAGTGTTGTAGGCTTAAGGTAAGTAGCCCCTTGACTTATGAGCGACGGTATAACCCCGCTGTTTTGTGTCCTTGGCATCCTTTTTCAGGCCATCCACAAGCGGCCCATGGGAAGGACGCGGAGCACGAGCGGAGCCGGTGGAGCAATGCCGAGTATACGTGAAGCCCAGCAGGTCCAGGGCGAGGCTGACGAAGCAACGCGGAGCATACGCGAAGTCCAACGGGGCCGAGGCTGGTAGGCGAAGGAAGGGGGTAGGTGAGCAGACAGGGTGCTTACACGGAGCAGCGCGAGTAGAAGGTAGAAGGGAACGGCGGAGCAAGGATGAACCTCCCCCGAAGTTCCCGGAGCAGTGATCTGCGAAGGATGCAGCAGAGGCGAGCGGGGCAGCGACAAGGAGGACCAACTTGCCGCACATGAAACCGGGGAGACAAACCGTACAGCCAAACCTGTTACCCAGTCCTGCGCTATGCCCGTAACCACCACACATGTGTAATTCCCCTTGGAACCCCTCATAGGATGCCTGGCGGGAGGGTAAAAATGTAAAGAGGATGGGTAGAAACCACGGAAATGACTACTGGGCCCCTGGCCATAGGGCAGGTGGGGGAAAAACATGTAAATTAGATAGGAATGATCCTAAGGCCCCTAGTCAGGGTTGGTCGGGGAAAAAAGGAAAGAGCTATCAGACCATAACCATGTACAAAACCGCTCTATAAAAGGAAGGCATAGGCGACGGAGAGGGGGGATTTTCCTCTTTCCAGCACCCCATTCTCCTAATTTGAGCGTGTACCGAGAGAGTGCAAGAGTCCTCTACATCGAGCTGCTCCGGGAGCATGAGTCCTTCCGCCAGGACCTCACGCACCAGGGGCACCCCTCTTTCCTGTTTGCGGGTTAACCCCCGCGATAGTGGTGCCGTCCGTGGGGAGCGACTGCTACAAAGAAGCCATTGCCCCCAAGCTTGTTTGATAAACAACCGGTGACAACCATGCCACCGAAGAAGAAGGTGGCGGCCACGTCCCTGGGGGTCACCATGGACGCCGGTGAAGGAGGATCAGGACGATCGCTGACGAGTCAGACGTGAAGCCGTCCGCAAGCCCAGGAGGAGGAGGACCAAGTTTCGGTAGTGGTGGAGAACTCTCAAGAAATGCCTCTGCTACAGCCGGTGATGGCGACCCGCAGGCACGCGCCTAGGCGTCGCCCCTGATCGCCGCAGGCACAGCAGCGCAAGAAGAGGAAGCGGTGGAAGCATCAAACCACCCCGGACGACAAGGTGGTGGGAGCAGGGGGAGCTACACCACGGGCGACGAGGAGGTCACAAGCTGCCCTTGATCCTAACGTGCAGGCTCTTATGGAGGCGAACGCAAAGCTCATGGAGGAAGTGAAGCGCTTGAGGGAACAGGCACACCAGGTTCTCACGGCTCCCCTCGAGGAAAGCTCTTATCAGGAGGTGTTGTCCCCCCTGTGTGCGAGGACAGCCAAGGATGATGACGACCCTAGCCCCCTTTGGGCTAGGCTCCGGGCGAAGAAATGGCCGTCTCCCGGAAACTTCAAGCTCCCCACCATCAAACCGTACAACGGCAAGGCGGACCCGCGGGAATTTCTCTGTGTCTACGACACCACGGTGGAAGCAGCAGGGGAAGACGACGACATCAAGGCCAAGAGGCTGCTATTGGCACTCGAAGGGATAGCCCTTTCATGGTATTCCTCCCTTGAGCCTGGCTCCATCGAAAGCTGGCCTTAGCTCTGCGCCAAGATAGAAAGCAACTTCTAGGGAAACTTTGATGGCATGAAGGAGGAGAGCGATCTGTTCGCTGTTAAGCAGCGTGAAGGAGAGTTCCTCAAGAGCTATTTTCAGCGCTTCTCCAAGATCAAGTGTTAGATCTGGGGAGTCAACGACACAACAATCATCAACGCAGCTCGCTGTGGTCTGCGAGAGGGGCCATTGGCGGAGAGGCTTGCTCGTATGGAAGTCTGTACGGTGGAGGAGCTCTTCGCAAAAATGAAGGAATACGCTCGTGCGGAGGAAGATAACCTCCGGAGGGAAGACAGACCGAGGCACGAGCTGACGAGGCGGTCCCCGTGCAAGAGAGACCAAGAAAAGGAGCGCGTGTCCCGGGTGACGGCAAAGCCCTGAAACCAAGAGCGTGAAGATAAAGACAAAGCGAAAATGGTCTATCACATTGATGAACACGGTAATAAGCGTGATGACAAAAGAAGACGACCGGAGCCGCGGGGGCGTAGCCTCCCACGCTAGCATGACAAGCGGTAGGGCGAACGCCCTGCGCCCAAAAGGGACGAAACGACAAGACGGAGATACCGCTGCGAGTACCATAAGGAGAATGGTACCCACAATACAATCCACTGCAAGGTAATCGAGGGGTACCAACGGTTTGAGGCAGGGAGAAGAGAAGCTAAAGTGTTACCGCCTCCGCCACCTCCACCGCCCCCACCACCTCCGGAACATCACAAAGCCCAACAACACGGAGAAGCTCATCATATGCACAGAGTCATCAATACCATTGCTGGAGGATCTTCTTTACACCTATCTTCAAAAGGACAACGCAAGGCGTACTCGAGACAAATCAATCACGTTGGAGTAAATCCATCACTCGTCCCCCCGCAACATTACAAGCCCATCATGTTCATGGAAGAAGATGCAAGAGGAGTAGACTTTCCACACCAAAACTCCTTGGTCATCACCGTTGTAATCGCAGACTGTGAAGTACGAAGAGTACTGGTTGACGGAGGAAGTGCAGCAGATATTCTTTTTGTTGATGCCTTCAAACAGATGATGATCCCTCATGACAGACTAAGGAGGTCAGAGGTGCCGCTTGTGGGTTTTGGAGAAAATCCCATTGAAACATTGGGACAAATCGAGCTTGAGGTCACCTTCGGAACACCGCACACCAGCATCACTCGCTACGTCACCTTCGACATTGTGGACATACCATTTTAGTACAACACGATGATGGGCCGAGAGTCTCTGCTCGCATTCGGAGCCATCATACATCTCGGCTTCCTCTGCATGAAAATGCCTTCGCCCAGTGGCACAATCACCGTGCGGGGGGACCAAGCATTGGCAAGAAAGATAGACGTGGGGGGGCCTCCTCAGGTCAAACACGTATACACAGTGGAGGAAGACTCTCCCCCTAATCAACGCAACAAATGGCTCCCAAAGCCCAGACCTCAAGGAGAAACGAAGCAACTGTCGTTACAACCAAAGGCAACAAAATGATAACGTTAAGCGCCGATGTAGCCCCGGATGAAGAGGAAGCCTTACTAGAGGTTCTCCAGAAGTACGAGGATGTGTTCACATGGAGTCCGAGGGACATCCCCGGAGTGGAGCGAAGCACGATCGAACATTCACTCGCCATCAAGCCCGATGCCAAACCCAAGAAGCAAAAGCTAAGAAAGCTAGCCACAGAAAGGCAGGATGCGGCGAGGGTAGAGGTAGTAAAGCTACTGCAGGCAGGGATCATTCCGTGGCCGTTCACACTGAATGGCTAGCGAATGTGGTCCTCGTCAAGAAGTCCAGTGGAGCATGGAAAAAGTGCATTAACTTCACAGACCTAAACAAGTCATGCCTGAAGGATGATTTTCCCCTCCCTCGCATCGATCAGCTCGTTGATTCCACTTCAGGCTCAGAAATGATGAGTTTTCTTGATGCATACTCAGGGTACCACCAAGTATATATGCGGAGGGAGAACGAAGCGAAGACGGCATTCATCACGCCCTTCGGCACGTACTGTTTCGTGTGAATTCCTTCGGCCTCAAGAACGCGGGCGCCACCTTTCCAAAGCTGATAGCAAAGATCTTTGCCAAGCAACTTGGAAGGAACATAGAGGCCTACATCGATGACATCATCATCAAAAGCGATAAGAAGAAGAATCATGTCACCGACCTCAGAGAGACATTTGACAGCCTAATGGCTGAGAAGGTAAAACTTAACCCTAAAAAGTGTGTCTTTGGTGTGAGTGTAGGAAAACTGTTGGAATTTCTGGTCTCCGAGCTAGGAATCGAGGCAAACCCTGAGAAGATAAGGGCGATTCAAGACATGGCCTCACAGAGGAACGTCAAGAAAGTCCAAAGTCTTGCGGGGCGGCTTGCCGCACTTAGCAGATTCTTACCCAAGTCAGCGGAGCGGAGCCTCCCATTCCTTAAAGCGCTCGAGTAAGCGAAGCCTTCTCCTGGATAAACGAGTGCCAAGTTGCATTCGACAACCTTAAACAAAGCCTCATGAAGCTGCACACCCTACAGAGCCCGAAGCAAGGGGAGGAGCTGCTCCTCTACTTGGCGGCAAGCCCCTCCGCGGTCAGCGCTGTCTTGGTGCGAGAGGAGGCTGCGAAGCAACAACCAGTCTACTTCTTCTCAGAAGCTTTGCAAGGAGCGAAGCTGCGGTATTTTGAGGTGGAGAAGTTGGCTTACACACTGCTGATGGCCTCAAGAAAGCTCTGGCATTACTTCCAAGCTAACCACATTAAAGTGCCCACCGCGTACCCTTTGAGCTCCATGCTGTCTAATAGGGAAAGCTTCGTGCGAATCAACAAGTGGGCGGTCGAGCTAGCGCCATTTGAGCTGCCCATTGTTCCACGCACTGCAATCAAGAGCCAAGCCCTGGCGGACTTTGTATCAGAATGGACATCCCTTGTAGCAGAAGAGCAAAATAGTGCGGAAGTATGAATCATACACTCAGACGGATCATGGGGCCTGAACGGAGCTGGAATAGCAGCAATAGTCATGGCACCCTTAAGAGAGAAGGATGAATTTGCAGCAAAGCTGGAGTTCCCGTCGACAAACAACACCGTCGAGTATGAAGCGCTTCTCTTGGGACTCCGAAAAGCAAAAGCCATGGGAGCGAAGCGAGCAGCCCTGAAGACCGACTCAAAACTAATTGAAGGGCACATCAGCAAAGAATACCAAGTGAAAGATGAACAACTCCAGAGGTATGTAGAAACAATCACAATGATGGAAAAAAAGCTTCGTTGGCTTTTCCGTGCAGGAAATCCCAAGGATGCAAAACGAGCGAGCAGACGAGCTAGCAAAGGCAGTGGGTGCCGGGGCAGCCTTACCCTCCACCGTGTTCTTCGAAGTGTTCCAAGCTCCATCCGTCGTCGCGGGGGTCAATCTCATAGCTCAAACAGCCAACAAAGATTGGAGGGATAAGATATATAGTTACCTCCTCCATGGTGCCCTCCCACAAGACGAAGCGCAGGCGAAGCGCCTGGAAACCAAGGCTAGGAAGTATGCCATCATTGAAGGCTCCTGTTCTGAGACGGGCTCTATGCCCTATGGCTCCACTGCATTTCCCAAGAAGAAGGAATAGAAGCACTGCGCGAACCACACGAAGGGGACTGCGGTGCGCACCAAGCCCCAAGAAACCTCGCTGGAAAGGTGTTCAGAATGGGCCTATACTAGCCAATGGTGCTTCAGGATGCGGAGCTCCTAGTTCGGCATTGCCACGCATGTCAGTGGATGACCAAGCAGAAGAAGGCACCACCGAGCGAACTACATCCAATACCGCCAGTGTGGCCCTTCGCCAAATGGGGGATCGACATTGTCAGTCTGCTGGCAAAAGCTCGAGGTAGCCTTCAGTTCGTCATCGTGGCAATTGACTACATTTCTCGCTGGGTCAAAGCTGAACCGGTGGCGAAGGTAACAGCAAAGACCGCGCAAAGGTTCTTCTGGAGAGCCATCACATGCAGGTTTGGAGTACCATTCCAAATCGTCACCGACAATGGATCTCAATTCGAATCTAAGAAGTTCAGAGAGTACTGCGAAGGAGTCGGCACCAAAATACGCTTCGCCTCGGTGGACCACCCTCAAGCAAACAGAGCAGTTGAGAGGGCAAATCAGATAATCCTGGATGGCATCAAGAAAAGGCTATACAATTCAGCTAAAGGCACGTGTCCGAATGAGCTTACAAAAGTCCTGTGGGCATCACGAACCTCCGTGTCAAGGGCAACTGGATTCTCCCCATTCAGGCTTGTCTTCGGAGAAGAAGCGGTCACACCCTCGGATATCCAAGCCAGGTCCCTCCGGGTAATTAAGGGCCCCACACAACAAGGAGTGGAGGTCACGTATGACCTAACGAAAGAATGCAGACTCCAAGCCCTAATCACAATGAAAGCCTACGTGAAGGCACCGATGCGAAGCTTCAACAAGAAGGTTTGGAAGCGTAACCTAACACCAGGGGGCATAGTGCTTAAAAGAACAACCCCGACATTCACAAAGCTCAAAACGATGTGGGAGGGCCCATATGTCATCAAGGAATCTACAGCGAAAGGTGCCCACAAGTTGGTCACTCCAGAGGGAGAAGAGGTTTTGAGGACTTGGAACACTGAGGCACTCAAGGATTTCTACCCGTAAAAGGTCCGTGTCGCAGCGGAGCAAATACTTGTTAAAAAAAAAGAGTGAGAAGAAAAGGGTTGTAAAAGCTGATGAATGAGAAGAAGTTATGATTGGGGCCGTTTTGTGCCCCCACCCGTGGTTTTTTCAATTTGGGAGTTTCCACGTTAAAATCACGTCTCCTTGTGTCGGGCATGTGCTGTGTTGCAGGCTTCAAGCGAAGGTAGTTTTGGCGAGACACGGAGAGCATGGCAGGCTAACGACCTACCTGCTCCTTCGTCATGTCGAGTGCTTGGTAGGCTAACATCCCACCCACTCCTTTGCTTCGTCGAACGCTTGGTTGGTTGACGTCCAACGCGTCCCCCAGCCTGGAGCGCTTGGTAGGCTAACGTCCTATCCGCTCCATCGTCGCGCCGAGTGCTTGGTGGGCTAACGTCCCACCCACACCTTCGCTTCGTCGAACGCTTGATTGGCTGATGTCCAACCTGTTCCCCCGCGCGAAGCGCTTGGTAGGCTAATGTCCTACCCGCTCCTTCGTCGCACCGAGTGCTTCGTGGGCCAACGTCCCACCCACTCCTTCTCTTCGTCGAACGCTTGGTTCGCTGACGTCCAACCCGTTTTCCCCCGCGCAGAGCGCTTGGTAGGCTAACGTCCTACCCGCTTCTTCCTCGCGCTGAGTGCTTGGTAGGCTAAAGTCTCACCCACTCCTTTGCTTCGTCGAACGCTTGGCTGGCTGACGTCCAACCCGTTCCCCCATGAGGAGCGCTTGGTAGGCTAATGTCCTACCCGCTCCTTCGTCGCGCCGAATGCTTGGTGGGCTGAAGTCCCACCCACTCCTCCGTTTCGTCAAACGCTTGATTGGCTGACGTCCAACCTGTTCCCCCGCGTGGAGCGCTTTGTAGGCTAACGTCCTACCCGCTCCTTCGTCGCACCATGTGCTTGGTGGGCCAACGTCCCACCCACTCCTTCGCTTCGTCGAACGCTTGGTTGGCTGATGTCCAACCCGTTCCCCCCCCTCCCCCCCCCCCCGTGTGGAGCGCTTGGTAGGCTAACGTCATACCTGCTTCTTCCTCGCGTTGAGGGCTTGGTAGGCTAAAGTCTCACCCACTCCTTTGCTTCGTTGAACGCTTGGCTGGCTGACGTCCAACCCGTTCCCCGGCGAGGAGCGCTTGGTAGGCTAACGTCCTACCCGCTCCTTCATCGCGCCGAGTGCTTGGTGGGCTAAAGTCCCACCCACTCCTCCGTTTCGTCAAATGCTTGGTTGGCTAATGACCAACCCGTTCCCCTCGCTTGGAGTGCTTGGTAGGCTAACGTACTACCTGCTCCTTCGTCGCGCCGAGTGCTTGGTGGGCTAACATCCCACCCGCTCCTTTGCTTCGTCGAACGCCTGGTTGGCTGACGTGCAACGCGTCCCCACGCGCGGAGCGCTTGGTATGCTAACGTCCTACCCTCTTCTTCGTCGCGCCGAGTGCTTAGCGGGCTAACGTCCCACCCACTCCTTCGCTTCATCGAACGCTTGGTTGGCTGACGTCCAACCCGTTCCCCCGTGTGGAGAGCTTGGTAGGCTAACGTCCTACCCGCTCCTTCGTCGCGCCAAATGCTTCCTGGGATAAAGTCCCACCCACTCCTTCGCTTCGTCAAACGCTTGGTTGGCTATCTTCCAACCCGTTCCTCCTGTGCGGAGCGCTTGGTAGGCTAACGTCCTACCTGCTCCTTCCTCGCGCTGAGTGCTTGGAGGGCTAAAGCCCCACCCACTCATTCGCTTCGTCAAATGCTTGGTAGGCTAAAGACTTACCCGCTCCTTCATCGCGCCGAGTGCTTCATCGCGCCGAGTGCTTGGTGGGCTAAAGTCCCACCCACTCCTCTGTTTTGTTAAATGCTTGGTTGGCTAACGTCCAACCCATTCCCCCGCGTAGAGCGCTTAGTAGGCTAACGTACTACCGGCTCCTTCGTCGCGTCGAGTGCTTGGTGGGCTAAAGTCCCACCCACTCCTTCGCTTCGTCGAACGCTTGGTTGGCTGACGTCCAACCCGTTCCCCCCACGCAGAGTGCTTGGTAACCTAACGTCCTATCCGCTCCTTCGTCGCGCCGAGTGCTTGGTGGACAAACATCCCACCCACTCCTTCGCTTTGTCAAACGCTTGGTTGGTTGACGTCCAACCCGTTCCGCCGGGCGGAGCGCTTGGTAGGCTAACGTCCTACCCGCTCCTTCATCGTGCCGAGTGCTTGGTGGGCTAAAGTTCCACCCACTCCTTCGCTTCGTCAAACGCTTCGCTCGCTAATGCTCTAACCTCTTCTTCGTCGCGGAATGGAAGCTCATCGACTACATGACCTCTCGCAGTTCACTGGAAACGCGCGCTCATTCGTTTGATATGCGGAGCAGTTCATTGAAGAATCTGACATAGTGCAAAGATGATGGTGAGCATAGTATTCCCTAAGCCCGATGGCTGAAGCATACAAAAAGCTTGGCGGTTTAAAAAAAACTACGTGATTAGGCGGCGCTGGTTCCCGCTAGGACCGCGGTGAAAGCGGCCGTGATCGAAGTGACCTGAGCCAGTAGTGGAGGGTCCCTCCTCGACCTAGTTGTTGTCGGAGGAGCTAACCGGGGAACACGGAAAGACGGGGGGGTGCCACTGGATGGTCACCATCATGGTCCTCCTCGTCGGGGACAACGATGGCGTGGAAGGCATCGGCCCTAAGTCGCAACTGCGAGGAGATGGAGTAGCACAGGCCGCCACGGTCACCCCTATATATAAGACGGGGGGTAGCCAGGTGAAATGACGCTAGAAGAGACAGCGCTTGGAAGGCGAGAAGACATTCCACGGCTTGGTGCCACGGAAGCCGAGAAGAGTCCCGCCTGAGGAGGGACAAAGGGGAGAAGTCAAGGCGACGCGGTTGTGCGCGCGATCACGCGTTGGGAGTGAAACCGAGGAGACTCCACGCGCGTCATTAAAAGGCTAGAAGCAGCCAGATCGGCGCCAAGTCAGTAAATCATCGGGCGGACGTGACAGGATCCGAACAGCGTCGCCCAGGCGGTTGATCCGAAGCGATCACATTTTTAGCTCGCACATTCCCTCACCGCCAGTGGACTATCGCGAGTTAGCGCAGGAGAAAAAAATCGGGGGGGGGGGGGGGAATTGGAGGAGATGTATCAAAAAGGGAGGAGATTGCCCCCATGAATCGTGAACCAAACAAACTAAGATCTCACCCCATCGATCGCTCGGCGAAGTGCGAGCATAAAAATAACAGTGACAAGAGGTACGTTTCAAAACACTTGACCCGATAATTCATAGGGGTCCTTTACAAAAGCGAAGGCTCGCAAGAAAAGAAAAGATTATGAAGGACGCTCCTTCCCTTTGCCCTTCGCGTCCGCATTCGGCCCCGTCTTTGTCACCGACTTCGAGGCATCCATGGCCGTGCGAGCTCGACGCACAGACTCCCTCGTTGCCTCCTCGCCATGCGGGCCCTAGAACTTGGAGCTGAAACCCGAGGAAAGGCGGGTTGCGGAAGGCGAGGGCTTCCCTATCGAGGCGAGGTCGGATAATCCAGGATGCACTGCCCCAGCCGAGGTAGCACCGAAGTTCTCCTGCACGTGTGTGCATCCCCTCACCTCCAACAGATGCGCAATCTTCAAAGTGCCAAGGCAGGTGCAATGACTGCCGAATACCATGGCGGAACTTCCTAACAGCCCGACGGAGTTTTGAAGAAATTTTATCGCTTCGGTTCCGGGGGTAGGGGTGCAGCTAGAAGCTTCGATCCCCAGCTGGGGGAGTCGTTGAAGGAAGGCGTCTGTCGCCCCTGTGTGGGGCCTGTCCATTAGCCCACCACACGATCTGCATTAGTCCCTGGATCAGTACACTAGTGCACACCTTTCACATAGCCGGAATCATTTCATACAAGCGGAAGTCTTATATATTACACAAATACCTGTATTAACCCCCAGGGGCTATTAAGTATTACAGACGGCACATTGGCCCAAATAGTTAGAAAGTCCAAAAGATCGAGTCACGGAGACCCAAAAGATGCAAAAGAGTCTCGTCTTGGCTATGCCTAAGCACTCGACATTGGAGAGACGCCCTAAGCCTTGCCCTGGTCGTCAGCGAAGTCCTGTCCTTCATCTTCATGGCGAGCGTCTTGATCCTGTTCATATTCTCCATCTAAAAGAGAATATGAATCTTGGTCGATGTCATCCAAACACCGGCGAGCTAACACCCAACCCGATGCAATTTTAGTGATAGGGGTTCCAAAGGAAAGGTTGGGGTTTATTTGTTTGTAGAAAGCAAGTTTTCTAAATCAAAGCCTATGACTTAGCACTTTTAACCCAAAGTTCTGCTAATCATTATTTTCATTATTGTAGTTTGTCACAATCCACATTCCACCAATCACAATCCACATTCCACACCGGTCCTTAGATCTCTGCACACACTGCCATCTCATTCCGGTGTGGCGCACCGTTAATGGATCTTCGTCGTGAAGTGCCGTTCTTCCCTAGCCGGGTTGCCACGCCTGTACTAGAGTCACGGCTCCACGACACGTAAGACCTAGATCATCCCACGGATGACGACAAGATCTTGTCTTCACCTCAAGCATGGCGGCGAGACAGGTGCGCCCGCAGTCGTACTACCCCCGAATCCCCAATACTTGCACTACAGCGCGATGGCCACGCGTTGTGATGATAGGAACCAAATCCCGAGCATTTGGTCACGACTTCATTGTGTGCCTCCTGCACACCCGTCCGGTCCACTCTACGAGTCACATCGGATCCGGCAATCCACACACATTCACATTCACTTCCTTCTTCTGCTATCGTTCCTCCGTGTGCCCTGCACACGATGTGGCGGAACCACCCCTGTGGCGGCGATTAGCGACTCGGCGTGTTGCCCCGCGCTCCTCACAGCACCGCGTCTGTGAACGATAGCCCTCTTCACATCACACCAGTAGCCTTGCTACTTCCACCTTAACCACAAGTCGGACCACGTCCGTTTTCCCAATCACATCCCAACACACACACACTGGCATGCCAGGCCCAATTTCCAGTTTTCAAGTTTTATATGTAATCATGTCCGGTGAATGTCGGTTCACCGTTCCGAGGCCAATCTAAGCCTAAAATTATTAATTGGACCTGAGCAATGTCTAAGCAAATTTTAACCAAGACTTAAGAGTCTAAACTTGTTTTATTTCACCTAGCTGGCTATCAAGGGTGATATTTCAAGGCAATCATTCATAAAATCAAAAGACAGATGAATATTATCAAGGCAATATCATCAAGGTAGAACAATAACAAATGATAATAAGGCATGATAAATCATGATTAAGCAAGAAGGTATTATTTACTTAAAAAGCATGCAATTTAATACAGTAAATAAAATATTTAATAAAGCGGGAATCAATATGATCCATTAGAGTGTTAACTTCGCACTAGGAAAGCTAACTCTCCTAATAAAAGCAAACACAATTATGGTTTAAGATGTTAACTTCGCACTAGGAAAGCGCATCCTCTCCTAGTAAAAGCAACATTATTAAGGGTAGAGTATTAACTTCGTACTAGGGAAAATCAAGATTCTCCCTAGTAAAAGCAATCCTTAGAGGGTGAATGTTAACTCGCCTTGGTCTGGAACGTAGTGGTGGTCTTCTTGCTATTCTTCAAAAGGTCCCTCGGGCTCCTCGACGTCTATTAACGGAATGAGTTCTAAAGACCATAAATAAAACACCAGAATACGATAAAAGTATGATGTATGTAATGAAATGCTCTTGCTAAGTTTAGCGATCGACGACTGGTGTAAAACTCTATCTAAGATATCGAAAGTTCCATGATCCTTCTTTTGTTTAGTATTTTTCGAGAAAAATAGCAGGTAGGCGAAATGAGAATGACATGCAATAATGCGAAAGGCTACCTAAATAATTTACCCATAATTTAAACACATAAAGACATTTTAGCAAAAATAATTTTGTTTGAAGAATTTCCTTCATCAACTCTCGGAAGAATACTTCTTATTTTTGGATTGGTGTGTGGAGTTGGTTAAAACACATGATTATTTATATACGTAGGGTAACTAAGTACTCGGTTTTATTCTTAGTAAAATTAGCTAAGTAAATTCTATGGAGTTCAATTAAGATCTAAAAGTTTTATAACAAGGCACTAGGGTACAATAATATTCCTGTAGGAAATTTGAGAATTTAACTACAATCATTTAATATATGCAATAAATCAAGTATTATTGCGGTATTAGTATATAGGAGAATGGTAAATAGGGCTAAACAATTTCTTGGAGGTTAATAGATTGTTCTAAAATCTTTTAATAATTGTTTTAATTCCCTAAATTACATTTAGGTCCTCCTAGAATATTCTTATGAATTTAAGAGCTTATGTGACAATTTTATTATTTGAAATCCCTTTTTAAATATTGTTATGAGGTGAAATATTATCTATCAAAAGGCAAAAAGGGAATTAATTGTCCAAATAAAATTTTACTACATGTGTTCAGTCATAAATGGTAACTCCATAAATTCTCCGATTTTTCTAAGGTCATATCCTATTTTATTTAACCCCTATCCAATTTTCGGGTTTATTTCCTAAAGGAAAATCCTAGAATAGGATTAAGTATTAAGCAGGGAAAAATTATATGATATAATTTCATACATTATTTTTAATAAATCCTCGAGTAATCTAATATTTATCATGATTTTTCTAGGATTTTGGGCGGGTTCTAGATATATTAATCATCTCTTATTTATTTCCTATTTGTTTTAAACGTTAAATCGCGGAAAACTTCATGAGCATAGTCTTTGGCGGCCCGTTAAGCTTTAGCAAGACTTGCACACGCCAAGGCGTATTCAAAGGCGTAACGCTTGCGATAGGCGGCGCGGCGCCAACACTAATCTGACGCGTGGGGCCGAGGTCCCACCGTGCGACTCAGCGCGTGACCACGCCCACGCCCATCAGCGCGAATCTTGGCGCCGACGGACGGCCGGCCATCGTCTTCTCCGGCGATCAGGCGGTGCTCGAGAACTTGGCATGGTCGCGGCGCGCGACAAAGCTCCATCGAGTGCTTTATGTTTGCTAGAAAAAGCTAATAGCTAGATCTAGGGCGTCTTGTCGCCGATTAGCCGGAGGCGGCCGAGAGGTTATCGGCGCTTCTGGCGGAGACGGCGATGAGCTACGGGATTTGAACATCGACGACGGACCCGAGCAAAACTATAAATATAACTCATGCTAGAGCTTCTAGGGGTAAGTAGAGTTCTTACCAAGCAAGTGATTTTGGTGAAGGCGGCACGGGTTGGGCTGGCGACGACGGGACCGGAGTTGCTCAAAACAGGGCGTCGGCGCGAGCCAAAACCGATGGCGGACTGGTCAAATTGGTTGAGGGGAAAGATTAGGTAGGTTCTAACGATGCTCAAGCTGCAAGGAATTGAAAGGAGACTCACCGATGAAGGAGAAATCGAGAAGGGGGTGATTCTGTTCACCGAACGCCGACGGGGAGAAAAACTCCGATTCCGGGAGCAATAGTGGTTCCGGGGCCAATTACTTGACCAGACAATGAGGTAAGAGCCTCTGGTGCTCTGAGGGCAAGCTCAAGAGCAGGGCCAGACGAGGTGGTCGGATTTTGGAGAATAGGCTCGGCGGTGGTGAGACGCAGGAAGGGAATACGGATTCGAGCCACGGTGAGGTTATATAGCCCCAACGGAAGCTTGAGGAGGGCAAGGGTAGCGGAGAGTCAGAGGAAGCGGCCGAGCGAGTGAGGACAAGGTGGCGGCGGCGGGCGGTGGTGAGCCAGCGGGTGACAATGGCGGGGCATTGCCGTGCACGGCAGCCCGACCACGGCGGCGAAGATCATCAATGCTTTCGGGGCGGGCGTGGCGGCGTGGTGGCGAGGCGCCTAATGGTGACATGGTTCGGTGGACATGATGAGGAGGCAACGTGCAGCGTGCGACGCCGGCCACCGACGTCCAAGATCCGGCGATCGACAGCCACGGGATTCTGTCAGGGCAAGGAGGCCGTGGGTTGGGCGAAGCGGGCGGTGGCGTGCCGACACAAGGAAGACTCTGACGGGCAGCGACACGGTTGGCCGAGGCAGCCCCGGCGTGCCTCGGGAGCGCACGCGTGAGAGAGAGAGAGCGCGAGGTGAGAGACGAACGAGAGAGAGAGACGAGCCGAGGGGAGGGCGAGCCGACGGGCGAGCCGGGGGAAGGGTGAGCCGGGGAGCTCTTCGGCTCGGGTAGGAAAAAGGAGGCCAGGTAGAGGGGGGCCCAGCCGGGTCGGCGAGGGCTGGATTGGGCCCAAAATGGGTTGGGCCCGACTCAAGGAACCCATTTTTGCCCATAGGTCGGGATGAGGAACACAAGTTTAGGTTGATTTTAGTGAGGTCTAAATGTAGGTACTTATACCTATATATGTACATATACACACACATATATATAACTAGGTATAATTATACGGGTACCAGTGTGTTGAAAGATAGCATTTTATTTTTGAGCAATTACTAGAGTTGGTTTGGGGATGATTTGCTTTGGTATACTCTAAACATAGAATCTTAAATTTGTTCACATTTGAAATTCTTAATTAGGTTTTATAATTGAGCATTTCCATCTCACATAGGATCCCTTTATAAGCTTAAGACTAAAACGCTCCGGTAGGATTTTTGAAAAATATTCCCTCAATTACACGCTCATCGCTTAATTTCAAATATCCAAAGATGGGGTGTTACACCCTGGATCCCGGAGGTGAGGGTCTCTGAGATCTTCAGAGCGGCCTCACACCGCTGCTCCGCCCTCTTAGTGTTGATGACACTCATTTGAGCCTCTCCCTTCGCCGTTGCAAGCTGCCAGGGGTGCTCCTCCGCCGCCTTCTTAAGCATTTCCTTGCCAAGCTCTGCGACCTGTAGGAGCGCTTTTAGCTCCTCGATGCGATCATCCTTTTTCTTCTCGTTTCGCTCCACCGCCTCCTTAGCCAGCTCCGCGGACGCGAGGCTAGCCTTCATCAATGACACGAGGCCCTCCAGCTCAGCGTTTCGGGCGACCAAGTCCCGATTTTGGCTTAGCTCCTCCTGTGCTTTCGCCAACGATTCGGTGGACGTCCGTAGGGCGCTCTCCAGACGGGCTTTCTCCTCCTCGAGGACTTCCGTCCGCTGGCGTAAGCCAATCATCTCAGCCTCCATCTGGTCGAAGGCCGAGGCCTTTGCTCGAGTTCGCCTGCCCACCTCCGCGGCTAGCAGGGCCTCCTATCGTATTGGCCAGCATGCTGATGGGAGGGAGGAACCAGTTGGAAAATCAACGAAAATGGGGAAGAAAGGACATACCTTCATAAAGGGGTCCTCAGTGCTCTCGCACAGCGCAAAGTCATCAAGGTTCCCAAACAGTCGTCTTGACTCCGCATCGGGGGTGAAGGCCCGACGCATCCTCCTCAAGGTGGGGAGCGCTGTTGCCCGACTGTGGAAGTCTAGGACCGACAACCCAGAGAGGTCAAACCTAGGGCCAGGGGCTGAGGCCAGGGGCAGCACCAGATCACCCCGGGAACCTGCGCCCAAGGATGAAGGCAAATCACCCACGGGAGCAACAGTCATGGATGCCAGGGGTTCCGCTAACGGCACTGGTGGGTCCACAGCAACGGGCGCCCCCACGACCGAGGCAAGTGGCGTGACGGTAGCTGAGGGGTCCGCGTCCCCAGCGGCAGGAGCAAGGGGCTCCACACCCCTCGCATCAGCGGAAGCCAAAGGTTCCACTGGTGGCGCGGAAGAGGCTTGCCCCGCCGGCTCAGCCTCCATGGCCTCCAAATCTCCCTCGCCTGCATTCACCTCTTGGTCAAGCCCCGAATAGTCAACCCCGCCTAGGTAGCCCATAGGAAAGGTTTCAAGGGTTAGACCTTCGATGCTAGGGGGAGTGTCCGGAGCGGAGGATTGCACGCGAAGCCCCGCGCGCTCCCTCCGCGTGGGGATTTCTCGCCTCCACGCCGTCGTCCAAGTCCAGAAAGTCCGATCCAGGGATATTCAGGAAGGAATAGCCAGGAGAATGCGTCTCAGATGGGCCAGCACTGTGGGGAGGTCCACTGGAGGGAGACGGGGCCGGCGACGCCACGGCGGCAGAAGCGAAAGAGTCCTCACCCTCTTCCGTCTCCTCGTCGTCCTCATCATAGCTGTCATTGTCCTCGCCCGCATCACCGCTTCCGTCGGAGGGAGGTACAGCCTGAAGCGGACTGACGGAGATCACCCTTGCCCGCTTCACCGGACGAGGGGAGCCACCCCCGCCCCTAGGCTTGGGCACCACACGGGGCCCCCACTCGGCCAATCGGGCACAACACTGGGCACCCACCGCCTCCATCGTGGCTTACTCCGCACACTTCGACGGGCCAAGGAGCTCACGCGCCCACCTCTCAGCTGCCCCATGCCCATGGTTCCAAACCCCTTCTGGCCGAACGACCGTACGCGTCCCGCCTTCAGATGTTTCCAGGGTAACGAGGGGGTTCCTTGCCAGGGGCTGCATGCGTGCGAGGCAGAATTCCTCTGCCAAGTCACGCATGGTGCTCTGATGGTGGAGAGCCTTCAAGAACACCAGGAGTTCCGCCTCTTCGTCCATCGCGGTCAAGTTTGGCGACCAGATGGTGCGGACGGGGCCTAGAGAAGTGCGGAGCCAGGCATCCAGACCATCGAGTGCCTGGTAGTATCATCGCTGCATCCAGCCGGTCTCCCACTTCCCTTTAGCCGCGGCCACGGGACTCTCCTTCGACAGCGGCCACTTTGTCTGAAAGTTCAGAGAGCCGAAGCAGGACCGCATACCTTCATCGCCGGCCTTCTGCTGCTTCGGTTGCCAGAAGGCATCTTCAAAGAGAGAACACCCGCCCAGATAGCTGGTGGCCGGAGGGGCAAAAAACCTAGTCCAACACCGCTAGACAGACTATGGCATTGGGCGTGAGCTGCAAAAGTTCTGCCCTGAAGAGCTGCAGCACCTCTACTACCAAAGAGGATGCAAGGAATTGGAGCCCCGCCTCCAGGAAAGCGGAGAACACCACCGCCTCATTGGAACGAGGTCGCGGGGTGTCCTCCCTTCCCGGGGTGCTCATGGTGGAGCGTATTACTCCGAACTCGGTCACCAAAGCGTCGAGATCGTCGGCACCAAGGGTGGAGCGCCCCAGAATCGGGGACAACACGGCCGCGAGAAGGACATCGGGGCGCCATGGATCGCCTAGAAAGGACCCCAGCAAGGACACTTTCGTGGTGGCGAGAGGACCAAGCGACGCTCGGCGGCGATGACGGACTATAGCGGCAGAGGTCAAGAATAGGGAAACGCAAGAAGGGCGAGGAAGGAGAGAGGAAGCTTCCACTCGGCAGCCCATGGGTGAGTTTTAAGGAGAGGGAGCGCTTCACCTGGTCGTTAGATGGAGACACGCGGCGCGAATCACAAGAAAAGCGGGGACATGCGCAACGTGGGCATATGGGCCACCTGCAATGGCACAAAGCCCAATGGTCATAATGAGCAGCCACGAGAGACAGGACAGCGCGACCTGATGGGCAGGCGAATGGACGCCCGCCACATGGCGGCGCAATGAAGAGCATGGGGAAGCGCAACAGGTGTATTGGAGAAACTTAGGAAGCTACGGGGAATGCCTAGCTCCGTATGCCCTAGGAAATACAAAGACTTAGGCCTCCTTGTGACATGGCCAAGGGCATGGCGGAGCAGGCCCATAGCCATGAGGGGCTCCTATTGTGGGCCTAAGGTATGTATCTCCTATGACTCAGGAGCAAGGGTATAACCCCGCTGTTTTGTGTCCCTGGCATCCTTTTTTAGGCCATCCACAAGGGCCCTTGGGACGGACACGGAGCACAAGCGGAGCCGACGGAGCAACGCGGAGCACACACGAAGCCCGGCAGGGCTGGGGCAGGGCTGACGAAGCAACGCGGAGCATACACGAGGAGCAAGGGGCGGGGCCGAGACGAGCAGGTGAATGAATGGGGCAGGTGAGCAAACAGGACGCTTACGCAGAGCAGCGCGAATAGAAGGCAGGAGGGAACGGTGGAGCAAGGATGAACCTGCCCCGAGGTTCCCCGGAGCAGTGATCTATGAAGGATGCAACAGAGACGAAACCGGGGAGACAAACTGTATAGCCGGACCTATCACCTAGTCAGGGCACTCGAGCAGGCCCTGCGCTATGCCAGGCTAGACTGTAACCGCCACACATGTTTAATTCCCCTTGTAACCCCGCATAGGATGCCTGGCGGGAGGGTAAAAATATAAAGAGGATGGGTAGAAACCACGGAAATGACCACCAGGCCCCTGGCCACAGGGTAGGTGGGGCAAAACATGTAAATTAGATGGGAATGACCCTAAGGCCCCTGGTCAGGGTTGGTCGGGGGAAAAAGGAAAGAGCTATCAGATCATAACCATGTACAAAACCACTCTATAAAAGGAAGGCATGGGTGACGGAGAGGGGGGATTCTCCTCTTTCCAACACCTCATTTTCCTACATCGAGCATGTATCGAGAGAGTACGAGAGTCTTCTACATTGAGCTGCTCCGGGAGCGTGAGTCCTTCCACCAAGACCCCACGCACTTGAGGCAGCCCTCTTTCCTGTCTGCGGGTTCACCCCCGCGACAATAAGCTTGGAAAATTTTTTCTGATGAGTCGGTTCACCACTTTATTTCCCTCTTGGGTTGGTGATCGGGCATGCATGAGCATGGAACACGGCGAGCCACAACAAGGTTGGCCTGACCCACCGCCATCTACCGTCGTTCGACCCCAACAGTGCTCGCCTTCATCGCTGCCAGTTCTTTAAGCTTTCCGTCCCTAATTTTCAACCGGTAGTGAAAGAATTTATGAATTATCACTGTCGGTTTTTGACAAGAACCGATAGTGATAACTTATCACTGCCGGTTTGAGAAAAAACTAGTAGTGATGGAACAAAGGTTAAAAAGTATGCATATTCTCTATAAATAAGAACGTGAGGTTAGGTGGGATGGTTATAAGGGTGAAGGTATAGTGGAGAGGTCGCAATTTCGAGTCCCGGGTAACGCAACATGTGTATTTCATGTAAAAACGTGTCCTAATAAGCTATAGTAGGTGGTAGATGATTAGGGTGTAGATTCTGGGCATAAAATTTTTTTTTTCTATTTTTACACCAATTTATGCTAGCCGGCAATGATAGTCCTTATCAATAGTCCTTATCACTGCCGATCCAAAACCGGCAGTGCTAATCTGAGTTATCCTCGCTACTACTTGATGCGGTTCAAAAAGCTGGCAAGAATGCCGATTCGAACTCTGCCGATGTGGTGTTTTGCAGTAGTGTAAGATTCCAAAACATGAACCCTAACTTCATGTTTGGAATTTCTTTGAGTGTACGAAGGCAACTTCTCTCTTCGTCCTTCTATTCCTATTAATCAATTAACATTTGAACTTACAATTCCTACTCTTTTATGTGGTATAATACTTGAATAATTATATGAAAATTTCAACCATGTAGGATTAATAAAGCCAAGACATTCTAGTCCGTGCTTTTTTTACTTATATGTTTTAGAAAAATGCAAATTAATACTCTCTCTCTAGTTCTCAAAAACATCATGACATTTTAGATATGTTCTAAGGCCCTGTTCTCCCCATCTTATCTGTCTCATTCTAATCTGCTAATTTGACTTATCTCGTAACTTCAAGAATTTTCCGAGGTGGCCTCGAGAGTCGGATGCCCTTGTTTTTTAGGATTTAGGGAGCTTTAGACACGTCTACAAGATAAAATAAAACGGATTCAAAAGTAATAAAAAAAAGTCAAAATAAGCCACGTCTTATCTGACTAATTTCGTGTCTTATCTGACTTATATTGACTTATTTGACTTTTTTAATAACTTTTTGAATCTTTTTTTTTATCTCGTAGACGTGTCTAAAAGCTCCATAAATCCTAAAAACCAAGTGCATCTGACTCTTGAGGCCATCTCGAGAAATTCTCGAAGTTACGAGATAAGACAAATTAGCAGATTAGAATGAGATATATAAGCTAGGGAGAACAGGGCCTAAGTCAAAGTTTTTAAACTTTATGTATGAAAATCTTTTGAACTATTTGAATTGGGTACATGAAAATTATATATATAGATTCGTCTCGAAAAGTACTTCCATAATATCATAATTTTTCTAGGTTTTATAAATAAATTGCAATGATAATTAGTGATCAAAGTTATATTTTAAAAACCGTGTCTATATACAAAACGTCAAGTTCAATATATCTAAAATGTCAAATTTTTAAAAACCGGAGGGAGCAGGCTCTAGACGTCACGTTCATTCTTTGAAATGGCAAACGATAAATATCCTCTGGTTGTTGCATGCGCCCGAGCTTTTGAGACGCAAAGCGGCGAAGCAGTCCGGCCAGGACACTGTGACGCGCAGATCGCAACGAAATTACCCACCGCGCCGAACGTCTCGTTTCTTCGCCCACGTACATGAGCCGCCTAATCGGTGGCGTTCGTGGCACTACACGTCCCGCGGTGGATGCATGGATTGCCTGAGCCCGGCGCGTTGTGCTGGCACCAGCGACCACCTTGCAAGCACGCATGTGCCGAGACTGCCGCCGTGCGCGCGGATGCTGCGTCTCTGCTCCACAGCTCGTCATTGCACCACATGACTAGCGCTACACCACGAAGTAGCCGCCCGGCCAGCCCACTTTTGGTTAGTGCACGACCGCGAACCGCGACCCCGACCCCGACACCGTGAATTGGCCGCCCGGCCAGCCCACTTTGGCTAGTGGCTAGTGCACGACCACGATCACGACCACGACTTCTGACTCTAGTATTGACACCATATATCTCCTCTCGTAGGGCAGACTAACATAGCTTCTCTTCCTTTTCTCCGTGCTACAGTAGAGTAAAGAAGTGGGGCGGCCTCGGTGGATTTATCTGACAAGGCTTTTTTGCTCCTCAGCGGCTCTGGTGAAGGAGGCAACGGTGTTGCGTTGATTGGATCAGCGTAGCGTTGGATGCTAGGGTTATCCTCGTTACGTGACCGTTGAGATGATGGTTTCTTAGTAGGTTTCCTAGCTTGAGCGACAACGCTATTGATTTGGTCGGAAGTCCGCCTTTTGGATGTAGTGTCCGCATCGCCGGTCCTTTCGTTTGTGGCAGTGAAGTTGCGGATTGGGCCAACGTCCTTGACGTCCTCGCAGGTGGTGGTGCCAGGTTTGTGATTCCTGTATGAAGCTTGGAGAGCTTGTCGACGCGCCTTATTCTATTTATAAGTAAAACTGATAGGTGCATGTAACTCAATATATTCGTTTTTCAGTTGCTACGGTTTGGCCAGAGCGTCGGGTATTGTGGTATTGCGACGGTTCATCAACTAGAAGCTTCTATGGGTATTGATAGGAGGACTAGAGTCTGGCTATGCAAGATGGAGGAGGAAGAACTGTATTTATCTGCATTATGAGCCTTGCAAGGGACGTGTCTATAATTTTTCTTTTATCAAGGGCCTATGTGTAAAACATCGTTGCTGTACTTGTTGCAAGTTTTAATACGATTCCATTTGTAAAAAAATAAAACATCTGGTGCTGACCAGAGACAACTCAATTTTGTATGTACTAGAGACGCGGATTTTAAATTTTGATCAAAATCTCAGGTTACATATGGTCAACGTGTAAGACCCCACCCTATTTAGAATTGAGCTCAAGTAAGACCAATGTAGGGCATGGGCCCAAGTTAGTCTCCCATCTTACTAGTTTAGGATAAACTACACCAACATATAAATTTCATGGAGCATAAGCATGGTTGCTGTGAATGCGTGGTTTACCTTGCAAGCGGATAACACAACCCGTATGGATCGGCAGACTCCAAGCCGCGCTGCTGCATGCAGAAACTAATGGGGAGGGACACGTACAGTTGCAACTTGCAAGCACTATGGTTCTGTTTCTTTCAGCGGTTTCTGGCGATTGGCGGTTTTCCTGTAGCAAATTTATAAGTTTTTTTAAAAAAATTTAAATAATCTAAAAATAATAATTTTACTGTAATAGACAGCCGACCGCCGGCAGTCCGCTGCAAAGAACGGACCCTATGTTTTGCTAGCCAGTTGACCTCGCGAGAGGTAACTAGCCTCGAAATCGGGATCTGGCATATGTGTCACGAGAGACTCTGCATGACGCAGGGAACCAATGTCCGCCGTGATGGCAGGCTACGCCGTGGTGCCAGCTTGAGCTGCATATGGCGAGCTTCGGAGCATCCAGAGCATTCACACTATAAGCTTTATCTCTATTTTTTCTCTCCATTACTCTAAAATTTCTTCACACTTTACACTACACCCTAAAAGATTCCTTTTCTCCACCAGAAACTTTATCTCTAAAACTCTATTTCTATATTAATATAGAGTTTCTGCTACGGATGCTCTCAGTGGTGCCTGCCATGTTCTGGAAAGCTTTTTTTCATAAATTGTTTTAATATCTTTGTGAAATCTTTTGACTTTGCAGGGGAGTTTCTCCAAAATCTTAAAATGGTACAGTAAACCATCTTAAATCCAGATTAGATCACCGGTTCCGGGTTTTCGAAATCACTTTTTAAAATGGTCTAAGTTATATTTTCAATAAATGATTTCAGCGCTACAGAGTTAAAACTTACGAAGCATCCCGCGTATAACTTGTAGTCTTGTACACATTGAACCTGTTCTTGTGGCAGCCGCGCTTGCCTGCTTGGACTTGTCTGACGCATTGAGGTACACGTTGACTGGTTGACTCTAAGGAAGCCAGGTCAACACGGTCTTATAACTCTGTACTAGTACGAATTAACTATAGCAACGTGCGTCAATACCTCGCCTCGCCTTCATTATCCCATGGACCACTCGCTAGCCAAGAAACATACATTAATTTATTCGATTTAAAATCTATATGAATTGTTGGCGAAGGAGTGATATATGCGACTTGCGAACAGCAGCACATAGAAAAACTGATTCATCCACCATGGGAGTCGAACGAATTCGTGTGTGCCCCCTTATTGTTTATTGAACAAATGTGGTTTTACCCCATGTGTTTCCAGCACATCAAGAGGAGCCCTTCTTGTATGTTTTTGCAAAAAAAAAAAAACAAATTTCTAGTGTGAGTCTTTCTCCTCTCTTCCTCCCTCCTCCCCACAGTGACCCATCTCCTCCTGGTGTGCCTAGAAACACAGGTGGGAATGATTTTCCATCACTAGGCCCTGTTCTTTTCGACCTTTTTACTTATGCTTATCTATTTATTTGTTTATGTTCAGTTTGAAAACGCAAATGTTTTGGTATTTTTGGTCTTTTTTTGTCTCGAAGGTACGTCACAAAGCTCCTAAAAGCAGTTCAAACAAAGTGTGTCGGAGTCTCCAAGCCGCTTTGAAAAGCTCTCAAAGTTTGACTTATTAGCAAATCAGATAAGTCGAAACGAAAAGCCCCTAAACCAAATCACGAAGGATGACCTCCATTCCTTCCATTCCCTGTACAAGAGGATGGTAGAGACTCTCACTATACAAAAGGATGGTAGGGTACCTACGTGCAATACATCGATAAAAGATGATAAAAAGATAACGCTTATGGGAGTACATCTCAGTGTTCCTGGTTGTCTAATTTTTTGGTTCGTGTGTGTGATTGATTGTCGATAATGCTACCCCATCCTCGCCTCTCTTCCATCGTTGTCCTCTTTCTTTTTTTTTTTTGAAATTTTACCCTACACAAAAATAAATACGAGCCATTCATTCCTTTTAATCTAATAGTTCATATTGATTTTGATTTTTTTATACTAACATAGTATTATTTATATACAATGATAGTATTCTTTAATTTTTGTGCGGGAAGCTCTCTAAATGGATAGTTAGATCTGAATTATATGTCTCCCTAATATATTTGCCGCTGTCTACTGTAAAAGAGCTCTTTGTTTTCAATTTTTCTAATGGGAGGAAACAAAATGAAGCAGTGAGATTTCATGGTGTAAAACGATCAGGACCAAGCTCTCTTTCAGTGGAGCAAAGACTGCAGTATCTGTACTAGCGTGAATGTGTGGTTATGCATTCTTCAAATTCCAAAACCATATGGTTTTTTGTTACAAGTCCAAAATCATATAATTATATGGAAGCGCAGGATATCTATCTTCGTACAAACTGTGTGGTCCAGTTCCATTGAAGAACGTCTAATCTCATTGGCATGGTCAAATTCCGGGTAGCGTTTTTGGAACGTACGGCCACAGTTTGAACAGAACAGGACAGTAAGAAGGTACACGTATATACCACGAACGAGTATACAGTATACTATATTCCTGCAATTTTACAGCCAGAATACATTATTACATTTTGTAGTGCTTCCCGGAGAACCTAACCAAACAACGTGGTACTTTTGAGTGTGGTACATACATTTCGAGTTCTTTAATTAATTCCATGTAAATCCGAGTATCTGACCAGCGTACCCTTGGTTTTCCAAGGCCTCGTTGATCAGTAGTAGCAATTTGCCAGACTTGTATGCATGTTTCACTTAGATTCTTCTCTTTTTTTTTTAAGATTAATGTTTCACTTACTCTTAGTTGACCATCCTGCATTTGAGCCTGACCTCGGTCTGCGTGCCAGAGGACGGCAGCAGGTTGCCCATCTTGATCATGGCCGACACGAAGTCGGCGGCGAACTGCGAGGCGCTGGCGCTGTACTGCCTCACCAGCGCGTCCTGCGACCCGCCGTTGAAGAGCTCCTGGTCGGAGTGGAGCAGGCCGCGCTGCGCCACCAGGTTCTGGTAGTAGGCGTTGTCGAACGCATCGGGGGTCTGCACGTCGAACGGCGCCAGGGCGGCGTCCCCGCCGGAGCGCGGGCACGTCTGCTGCCGCAGCGCCGCGAAGGAGGCGTTGATGTTGCGCTCGCCGTAGATGCGGCTACGGAAGAACTGGCACTGCGATCGCCCGACTGTGTGTGCGCCGGAGAGCGCCGTCATGTCCCGCGGCGAGAGGCCCTTGCTGCCGAACATGGAGATGAGGGTGGCGAGGCTGGAGCCCGGCCCCGGGAGGTTCGCGTTGGCCCCGCTCTGGCTCGCCGTGCGCGAGTCCTTCCTCCCCAGCGCCACGCTCCACGTCGGCCCTCCGAGCTGCATGCGGCGACTCCGGTCGATCGAGTCAGTCGCTCTCACAAGTGCAGGAAACACGGCAGGCCGCTCAGTGTACTGACCAGGTTCACTCCGTCGCGGGCGGCGAGGGCGAGGATGTCGGCGCAAGAGACGGTGGCCTTGCAGGACGCCTCCACCTGCGTCTTGATGGCGTCGATCACCTCGAACCCGCGCGCGGAGTTGGCGTTCGGCCCGGCGCCCTTCTCCCCGGTGAAGGACGACGTGTCGTCGAGCAGGATCGAGCCGTCGCACCCCTGGGCAACGCCAACCACGCAGACGGAGACGTCAGCATATAAACTACGTACATTTGCTGGCGCGCCGCGGCACGGCACTGCTTGCCACTGCACAGAGCTACGCCTTGCCGCTTACATTGACGAAGCAGTCGTGGAAGAAGAGGCGGAGGATGGACGCGCCCATCCGCTTCTCGTTCTGCACGGCCGACGCCATCCCCGACCGCACGATGGTGGCCAGGTTCGGGCACGACTTGGAGTAGAAGTTGGGCGAGAGCTGCTGCGCATCCACGGCGGCGACACAGAGCGCGGCGACGGCGATGGCAACGAACGCCAGCCTGCCGGTGAAGATGGCCATCTCGGCGACGTACAGAGCAGAGGACTACACTACGTCACTAGTCACTACCCGAACACTAGCTCTGAGCTGGATGACGAGACGGGAATGCGTAAGGTGGCCTCCAATTTATAGCGCTCATCCGCTCGCCCCGAGCGATCTGCATGCACGCATGCACGCACGGCGCCGCGCCGAGTGCAAAATTCGTGGCCAAACTCTGCCGCCGGACATGGTTGACCAATAATCTGTTCCGGCTTGGCACGTCACTTAACAGAACCGCTGCATGTGCCGGCTCGTCTTCTCGCGGAATATTTTAGGCGACGGGGAAGGGGAAGGCATGTGCCTGTGCACGTCACTGGTCGTGAACAGCCTCTAGTACATGGAGATCATGGAGGAGTCATGGACCAGTCACCAGCCCACCATGGTGGTGGATGGGATACTCACCGGCTCTGGGATGGTGCGTGCCTGGCAGGAAGCTTCACGGGCTCGAGACACTAGACGAGTCGCCGGCCGCGGATGGACAACGATACGGCCACTGCAGTGATACATATACATGACATATACTCCCTCCGTGTACTTTTATACGGTTTATTTTGATTCAAAAAGTCAAACTTCATAGGAATTGAGCGACAAGTAGCCAAATTATATTATATGCATCTTTAGTGTACAAAAGTAATATCAATATGTTTATATTTCAAATTGCATTTGACACGGTGTTACTTAATTTGTGGCAATTGACAGTATATATAATATAAGAAATTTAACGGTCAAAGTCTATCTTTAAAATCTTTCTCTAATCAAAATACGCCTCGTAAAAATGGAGCGAGGGAGTACATCCGATTTGCGTGTTCAAAAACATTTTGCCACTGCTGGTGGAAATTAATTAATTTATGTCAGTTTGAAGCATAATTGGTGCATGTTAGTTTGGTCCCCTGTCAGCTCAAACGATTTTGAAATGCTATTGTAACCACAGGGTACTAGTCCAACATTATTTGCCTTATTTGAATAGGAATGAAATAGACTAATGTTCTTTCTTTATTTGTACTTTAAAAACATCTCGTCCATACAAGGGTAAACATAAGGGAATCATTTTCATGCTAAATTATACGTTGAGCACAAGGAACTATTTGAGGATAAGATTTGGGATAAGATGAGATATGTCATGCCATTTAGCAATACGGCCATATATACAAGTAAAAAAATTCGATCACTTTCGTTCAACAGTGGTAGACTGGAAGCGTGCGTGTCACTATCACCCACTTAAATGAAGTTGCAGTCTTGCAACGACCGGCGCCGAGTGGTTCTCTGATAATAACTTGTTAACGGAAAAGGGGTCGTCTAAATAAAAATGATTAGATGAGACAATATGACAGCCTGTTCTAGCTCGATAGCAACGGGACTGTCATGGGTTCATCGACGTACGTGGCTAGATTGGCAAAGTTATAATATTTCGTTAGATAATAAAAGTATAACTTCCGATTCCGACCTCTACGTCATCACGTAAATGGGATTGAAAAAAATAGTCCAGATTTGGCTGGAAAAAAAAGTAGTACTGGTCGAGATTCACGGTCGGGTTTAGCTTGCTGGTTTCTTTCTTGACCTCAGCTTATCCGAGTCTTGCTTCGAGCTCAAAATCGTGATTGAGTTCCGCTCGTTTACTGATATAAGTCCTATAACATCAAGTCTTTACAAGTTGAGCTCGAGCTCGAGGTCGGCAACCTCTAACCTTAACTCGCTCAAGGTTTCTTTTACATCACAACTTGGACTATCCTAAATTTGGTAAATTCAGAGAGATTAGTTGCTCTCGCAATTGGCAACTGCATTTGCTTTTGCTTGGAACCCGACTATTCAATGGTATGTTGGCACTCTAGCTCGATGATTCAATCATACGTTAGTTGAACTCAACGAGCTCTCAAATTGTCATGAACTCAAATTTCAATCTACTTTCTATTTTATGAAACATATTAAAGAAAAAAAATCTATGTCAACATGTGCTATTTTAGTCAAAACGGCCGTTTACCTTGTCAAAGGATAACCAATGAATGATTCTCAAATGGAGGACCACACCTGCCAGGTAATGAATGATTCTCAAATGGAGGACCACACCTGCCAGGTATTACCTCGACTATTAAAAAGTCTCTTATAGTGAGTGATGGTGGTGGCATACTTCAATTAAATTATCCACCAATGTCATCCATCATAACAAACCCATCTATTTCACTGAAATTATCCATCATGCCATCCATGTAATAATCTCATCCTGTCAAACTTAACCCCCAAAAAAATTCACTATGGGTACAACCAAAGTACATCGTGCTTGGGCCGCTACTGTCGTTCGTGCAGTAGCTCACGGAGTGGCGCGTCTTGCAGTACATAACACAATCGCTGACAGCGAAGCCCATTGCAGCAACTGACCGATTGCGACATGACGCGCTATGTGGTGTGTAGCACCAACCATTCACAATGAAGCGGAAGATGTATGACCCACTCGCTCATAGTCTCGTTGTTGTAATTTAGTTTTCTCATAGCAAAGTAGGGACGCCTGGCTAGTACTTTAGAAACCAAAAGCAATTAGTGGCTACACTATAAGACCATGTTTCGAGGTAAGCCATCTGATTAATACGTATTATCCAAAGTATTCGTCCGCTCCTGGTGAGATAGGATCATATAAAATGAACGTCCTAGGATTGTTCATGTGCTTCTTGAAAAATCCAAGTTTTTGGCAAACATGCATGGGAAAACAAAAATGTCCTTTCGTACTTGATATATGTGAGGCACACAGATCAAAATTGACCTGAAAAAAATTTATTTTGTCACTCAACTACAGAAGTTGTGATACAAGGGGTGTCCGACCTTCATGGCATACAATCGAAGATACACATAAAGCTTGAGAATGTGGTGTGGCCAATACGATACCCGTGCAGTAACCTGCGACACCGAGTTAATTCACCCAACATCACACAAGATGGGTTCCACCTAACCACATGAAGTGAATACAATCCTCACTTTAATCACAAAGAGTCTACGAGAACAACTAGAAGAAATGCACAATTCTTCGGGAAGTTTTAGCCTATAGCATGAAAACCCAATTACATGCATAGCATATCTATTTCTAGATTCAGATTGTCTAAATTTGAAACATAAGGGATGCCTCCTCTATATAGAAGAGATGGGGAGGAAGATAGAAAGGTTGTTGGACCAGATTTGGTCGCAATACATGGGCCCAAGGCCTAAGTTAATGGTGACGCAACACCCAAAGATGGATAGGTGGAAGTTGAAAACAAATTCTGCCCTCCTTATTTATTTAATGATATCTTTGTGCTTAGCTTAAATTTGATTATTTATTTAATGATATTTTTGTGCTTAGCTTAAATTTGAGGGTGGGCTAGATCCATTGGAATTATGAGGAGATTAGCTTTCTATCAAGTGCTTGTACACCCCAAACGGACTATATTTGCATTCTTATGTCCTTTTAATTGAAGAGTGCTTCCGTGAAGCCAAACTAATCATTTTTACATTCATTGCTTGTTTGTTGACTTATCTTTACTTCTCTTGATCTTCTCTAAGGTGTTCACACCTCCTCGTATTGTTTTCATACCTAAGAATAGTTAAATTACTTGCATTAGGTAACATCTGACTTTCACAAGTAAAATAGTTTTTAGTAAGGAGCAAATTTACCTGTTGATTGATTTGTTTAGCACGGACGCGTGTTATTGGTCGTTGGAAATGATTTGGAGTTTCATGAACAAACAGTAGGGGAAGGAAATGATGATAGTGTTATGCTGCCTGTATCATCAAACCAGCGAGGAAACACTCCACGGTTTGCTCTTCATGTCCGTACGCATTAGCACGAATCATGGCCATCTTCATCTCTTTGTAGTACTCATCCACCGTGTGACTTCCTTGCTTTAATTCCTACAACTTATCAAACAAATCATGTTTATAATATCGAGGGACAAACCTTGCTCTCATCTCAACCTTCATCTCAACGCACGATACGACGGGGTTCTCGCCATGTTCTATTCGTTGGCTTTGAATTTGTTCCCACCAAATCAGCGCATAATCATCAAAATCAAGCATTGCCATTGCAAGCTTCTTTTCTTTGTGTAGATGTGCGAACAAAAGATCTTGTCAACTTTCAGCTTCCAAGTGAGATAGTCCTCCAGGTTAGTGGTACTGCAAACTTAGGCATAGAAAACTTTAGTTTGCGAAACCTTTTTAGTTTGCCAAACCTTTCCTCCTTGGGACGATCATTGTCATTGCGGTTGTGGCACTGGTTTTCTTCATTATGGGCTACAAGTTGATGTGAATGGGTTCATATGCAGCATCTCCAAGGCCCATCTTGTAACCACGGCCCCATCCCAAACCAAGATTATCACCTCCTCTAGCTGGCCAGATAGGTGGACGAATGGCATTCGTAGCACAAGCCCTTTGAGCAGCAGCTTTCACATCAGTCTCATCAAGTAAAGGACCATCTTCAACTTGTGGAGGTCATAGTTTCCTCGTATCATCAACTATGTTGTTGTGGAGCACATTAAGTTGTTGATTTATTTCAATCAGAAGGTCTTGATTGGAGTTGTTCACTTCTTCTTCGATAGGATTGTTTCCTTGATTGAACTTTCGTCGTAGTTTGTCTCATAAGACTTGGTATTCAAGCCAATTGATTGGTGTATCAGGGTCACGTTGTTCATTCACCTCATTGTCTCTTTGATCTGACATGGTTAGTTATTTAAAATAGCAAGAGAAACACAATATGATGTATGAACAATATTCTCAACCTCACTTATCCTTATCACCGATATTCTTACTCACCCTTTTAATGATTGATTGAGGAACTCACACATGAGTGGTATGGCACCATAAAGTAAGGTTAAGTGAACTCATAGCCGAGATCGATACACACAACGTATTTATGTGTGGAGCTTGAAAGGAGAAATGTATATCCTATACAATCTGAAATCTCGATATTATTTCGATAAGTAATCATCCAAGAAAGAACACAATATCTAGTTGCAGAAAATAGGATTTAAGTGATAAACAAAGCAACTCACACACAATGATGATGGAATCAAATGCAATCAAAGGAGTGAGCTAACAAGATATGAATGATAACACAAACAGCTCAATTGCATCAGTTATGGAAAGATGCTAGCTACAATGCAAAGATTCCAGCAACTTGCCTTCTTTTTTTTTTTTAATCACGTAGCAATCAGCCACAAGATCCTTCTTTTCTTCCCCTCTTCTTTATATGCTATAGCCGTCTGTGCTACTGTTTTTAACAAAATTCACAACTTTCTTTTGATTTCTTACAACCATGTGAACAAAACAAATGAGCGCAGCCCTTAAGCAAAGGATTAGCTAGTCTCGATATGTGTAAAGTACTCCTAAAGGACAGATTGGCTATCAAAGAAGATCTATCCATTTTCGTAACACAAGTAGCAGCAAGATTCAAGCCAATGTTCGACCCATTTTCAAGCCGAATCAGAAAAAGTTGTCTATAGGTAGCTTGTAGAGAATTTCAAGAGCTGTCCAACAAGCATAAGAACGCATCAAACGGAGCATGTATGAGGAAACTATGGCCAAAACATTGAACTGCTCAGATTGGATGTAGAAACGGACGCGAAGTAAGATGAAGAGTTTAGTAACAAGAACAATAGATTAGAAACTAAGGGTTTAATATTTTTGTGAGACAATTTTTAGATTGGGATGAAAACACAAATCCAAACAAGATCTTTTTGTGTGGGAATTTTTTGGAATAGACTGAAAGTAAATCTATAACTTGGGATAAAGATTCTACCGTGACAACCGGAACTCTAATACCAAATGATACGAGAGGTTCCTAACCTTCACGGCATAGAATCGAACATACACATAGAGCTTGACGAATGTGGTGTGCCCAATAAGTTGCCGTGCACCAAACTGCAACACCGAGTTTGTCCAACCTCATGCAAGATGGGTTTCATCTGACCACATCAAGCGAATACAATCCTCACTTTAATCACAAAGAGTCTACAAGAACAACTAGAAGGAATGCACAATTCTTAGAAAAGTTTCAGCCCATAGCATAAAAACACAAGAACATACGTAGCATATCTATTTCTAGATTCAGATTGTCTAAGTTTGAAACATAAAGGGTACCTTCTATACCAGAGATGTGGGGAGGAAGATAGAAAGGCTGCCGGACCAGATCTGGTCGCAATACATGGGCCCAAGTCCAAGTTAATGGTTACACCCAAAGTTGGATAGGTGGGAATTCAAGATAGATTCTACCTGCTTATTTATTTGACAATAACTTCACGCTCAGATTGAATTTGAAGGTGGGGTAGGATCCGTTGGAATTCTGAGGAGATTAGCTTTCCAACAAGTGCTTACACGTTCCAAACAGACTCTGTGTGCATTCTCTATGCCCTTTTAATTGTTGACTGCTTTTATGAAGTCAAACTGATCACTTTTGTATTTATTGCTTGTTTGTTGATCTGTCTTTGCTCTTCTTGATATTCTGTAAGGTGTTCACACCTCCTCGTATTATTTTCATATATGAGAATAGTTATATTACTTGCATTAGGTAGTAACTGACTCTCACAAGTAAAATATTTTTATCAAGAAGCGAATTCACCTGTTGGTTGATTTGTTTAGCATATGTGCATGTTATTGGTTCTTAAAAATGATTTGGAGTCTCTTGAACAGCAGTAGGGGAAGAGAACGATGATGGTGTTATGTTGTCTGTATCAAGTTGATATGGTTTACTCTCTGAACTGTAATATTAGGTAAAAGTGATCCCTCAACTCGGAAAACCGTTCACCAATAGTCTTTTGACCTAGTCAACATTGTTTTGACCGGTCAAAGGTTGTTGACCAAAGTGTTCCATTTATTTTTTGATAACTATATCTAAAAAAATTCAAAATAATCTGTATATTTGAGTTCCTAATAATGTCTCGTGTTTTATGGGGTTGTTTTATTATTTTTTAAAAACTTTAAGTTATTTTCTAATAGTCTTACAAATAGGAGGACATGTTAAATTTTTTTGTAAAATTAAAACAATTATGATGGAATTTTCTATGATTTGATAATCAAATATATTTTATTTTGGTTCTTGTGAGATATTGATATGTAAAAATACATGTAACACTTGAGTCAAATCATATTTGACCAGTCAAAACCATCGTTGACTCGGTCAAAGGAGGCAATCAAAAATATATATATTATTTTGGTTCATGAAATATTGATATGTAAAAATACATGGAACGTTTCAGTCAAACCACATTTAACAGTCAAAATCACCGTTGACTCGGTCAAAAATTCATTGGTGAATGATTTTTATAAATGATGGACTGCATTGATCTTCCTGGTATTGCAATTTATATACTCCCTCCATATCACAAAAATTTGACATTTTAGTTATGTTCTAAGTCAAAGTTTTACAACTTTATCTATGAAAATCTTTTAAACTATTTGTATTGAGTACATGAAAATTATACATATAGATTCGTCTCAAAACACACTTCCATAATATCATCAAAACCGGTACAAACTATCCGGGACTGATGCTGAGGAGCATCAGTCCCCTCACCCGCTACTGATAGTACTGGGAAATGTTTAAAAATGTTGAGAATGTATGGGAGAAACGGGACTCGAACTCACAATCTCGTGACTCTAGCCTCACCTTCTAACTAACCCACCCACCATCATCGCGTACTGATATAGATAGAATATGCATTCCTTTTGAACTTTCCTAAAATGAGACAATGATCGGTTCAGAATAACCTAACCGGTACTAACGAGATTCATCGATGCGGTTCGTGTTACGAACCGGTACTAATTTATCCGTGCCTTTGATACTGGTTCGTATCATGAACCGAGACTAATGCGAGGGCATCAGTACCGGTTCGTGGCTTCAACCGGTACTAAAAGCCCACTATTGCCCTGTAGCTAATGAACCGGTACTGATGCCACTATCAGTACCGGTTCCAATCCAACCGGTATTGATGGGCTGGTATCAAAGGTCAGTTTTCTAATAGTGCATATTGTTGTGGATTTTATAAATAAATTGAATTAGTGGTCAAAGTTGTATTCCAAAGACTGTTAATGTCTAAACGTCAAGTTTTTGTGAAGCGGAGGGAGTATTAAAAACTATCAACGCCCATGCTTTAGGAGCAATTTTTAGAAGCCAACGTCTAGCCGTAATAAGCGATGGTATATCTTGGATTTGTTAAAAGTCACCATATCCAGGATCCAATGTAGCTGGCGGTTAGAAAGACGCATAAAAGAAATTCGACGTCCCAAAGTATGTGATGGTTTGAATTTAAAATTTGTCACTACGCACCAACATTTGTCGCTGCTAGGCCGAATTGCAGAGGCGCATGTTCCTGGGATAAGCCCGTAAGGCTGTCATTTGGCCGTATTTGGCGACGACGAGTGCCAAACTTGCATAAGAAACCGTTATGTGCATCAGATACGTACAGCGATGAGATGATGCAAGTCACAAATTTGTGTTTGCTCAAGCATCTTCTCCGTGATGAACCACTGGTCGCTAAAGAAAAAGGGACACGGATAAAGGGGTCAAGTGATCATGATCGATGTATATCCACGGGCAAAGCTAACGTTTCGTACGATCTATCAAGCTACCATGTTACCAGAGTTTGCAAAATCGGTTTTTAGCAAAAAATCGGTGGGTGTCGATTTTTAGTTTGCCGCGGCAAATCACGGAAAATCGAACAAATTTTGGAATTTGAAATTTGAATCACAAATTGCTTTCTGAAATACAAAAACCGACCATTTTTCGGAAAACCGAACGATTATTGCGGCAAACCGAACGATAAACGCTGGAAATCGGGGCAAATCGACAAAATGGTAAATCGAGGGGGTTTTGCGGCAAATCGTTCGATTTTGGCGGTAAACCGATTGGTCGGTGTGAAAAATGGTAAAAATTTATATGGTGCGAAAAAATGGTAAAAATTAATTTAAAAATATGTAAATGGTAAGGCATGACTTTTGATAATTATGTAACATTTAGGCAACATTAAAAATTATCCCAAAAATCGTTTTGAAACTTTGTATGGTGCGGAAAAATAGTAAAAATTTATTTAAAATTATGTAAATAGTAGGCATGACTTTTGGCAATTTAACATTTAGGCAACATTTAAAATTATTCTAAAAATCGATTTGAAACTTTGTATGGTGTGAAAAAATGGTAAAAAATTATTTAAAATTATGTAAATGGTAGGCATGACTTTTGGTAATTATTTAACATTTAGGCAACATTGAAATTATGTAAATGTTAGGAAATGAAATATTTTGGCATGACCTTCGAGATGAAAACATAGGAAATGAATTTTTTGAAAATTTCGGCACGACCTTTGCTAAATTCGTATCTATTTCATGTATCTATTTCATGAAAACAATTCATTGCATAGATAAATTCATATATATATATGAGTCATATGATATGACAAGTTCACAGGTTAACAACTTCATGACAACTGCATGATACGGAGTGCTTGTAATTGACTTACCTTGCAATTTGTCCGAAGAGATAGTGAACAGTTCCATCTGATTGCAAGGTACCTGGTGATAAGTAATAATGAAATGTCATATATGTATAAATTAAGATTGAATAAATATAAATTCTATCAAATATACGACATTACATCTATTCCCACCATTGGCCACCGTAAATCTGGGATTGACTCGCCATATTCATCTCTTCAATGGATATCAAGATCAATCCCTGCGTCGCCAGAAGGTTTGCCTTGTATTGTTGCCAAGTAAACCCGGTGTGCACAGAAGAGGTTTGTCAATCCGAGTACAGCATCCTGTAGAAATCAGGATTCTCCCACTCATACATATATTGTGAGGGCTGATGTAGAGACGCTTGTGGCAGGTTGGAGTATGGGGACAGGTTGGCTTGTTAGTGACTGCCGCTATAGGAGCTAGAGTTTGAGTGGGGGCTGAACTGTCGTGGCTATTGCAAGGGTGGGTAAGGATAAGAAAATAATCCACCCCAACTATCTGTGCTGCCATTGGAGCTGGAGTCACCTTGTGATGTATCGTACCCGTAACCATACATGTGTTCCCTCAACCCATGTGTAGATGTAGATCTTGTGATCCTCTGGGAAGATGGAGCCCCATGGTCACGGTCCTGTGTGACATATTAAAATTGAGACTCTCCTATGAACTTTACTGGAGATCGGGGTTGTGATTGTATTTCAGGTTCAGGTGCTCCACACCACCACCATCACTACCGACGCCACCAGCTCCATCATCATTGTCATCATCATCGGCTGAGGAGCTATCATTTGATTCCTAATATGGTAGACTCTTCTGTGGATCATCTGTGCTTGTATCACTAATGTCCTCTTCTGTGACATTTCCCCTTCTAGTGTTTTTGGGTCGCGGGGGAGAAGGCCCTTTCCTTTCTTTTCTCTTCCCTAGATGCGTGTCCCCCACATTCTGTGTCGCCCACTTTGAAACACCGGCGGGTTGTGCATTAGGATCTAGCACGGTGTGAGTGGGTACAGGAGTGTCACTCTCTGTGCCCTCCTCGTCAAGCACTGGGGCTGCATTGGACCTTCCATTTTCCATCCACTGGCGAATATCGTTGTCCCTGTCCAACAAGCTTAGGTCCATTAATCGTTGAAAAGGATCGTCTTCATATGATGGAACCTGCACCCCTTGTGTTGCCCGCTGCAGTCACAACCTCAAGTTGTAGTTCACATATACCAATCGATTCAGCTTTGTATGTAATAACCTGTTGCGAGCCTTGGTGTGGATGAAAGCAAATGTACTCCAATTCCTCTCACACCAGCTTGAGGAGACACACTGGGAGAGGAGGCGAGCCGCTAGCTGCTGCAAGTGTGGTGTCTCCGAACCGAACAACATTTACCAGTCAGCTGCAACAAACCATGTCATATATGGTAGTCCGTAAGTGTGAAGAATGAATAAATAGTAAGTACTGCATTTTTAAATGAGCATTCAAATAGTTTACCTGGGTTTGTGTCCCTGTTATGCGCCATTCTTGTGGCAAGCTCGTCTGCAAATGTTCCTGCTCTGCGTCTCCAAACATCCACTTCCAAAGGTGTCCTCGAAGCGGTTTCGAGGTCTGCAAGCCGTTGAAAAGCCTTTCGCATCTGACCAAGTACATCAGCTTGGGTACCACCAACGAGTGAAACGAGCGGGCTGCAAACATGACACAACTGTGTTAGTATGTATGAAGTTATCAAAAATAATGTATGCGAAGGTAAATGTGACATAAGTACCTGCAAGCAAGTAGTTGTCCTCAGCCACCGATACCATTCTATCATAGATAATTTTGGTACATGTATTATAATGTGTCTTGTTGTCAGGACCAAAGAGGTTTCTGTACTCAGATTTCACCTTCTTAAATCGCAGGGTGACCTCTCCGAGAGTAGGAACTCTGTTCTGATCCGTGAACCGCAGGTATTCATACAGGGGCTCGACGCTGGAGTATACCCATTCAAGATTTTCCCACCATTGCAAACTTGACAAGTACTCATGTGCATACTTGCCTTCATTAGTGCCTATGTATGAATTCTGCAGAAATTCAGTTGAGGCCACCCACTGCATGAACTTTTCTTTTCTCCTGGCAAAGCTGTCTAGAAACATATAGTTTGTCCCGAACCGGGTGACGTTCCACTTCACCAGCTCGCCACCAATATGTTGCCTCATTATGTGGTGAAGCTTGTTCAAATTGTAGGGCGTGTTTGGTTCGTAGCCCTCAGTTACCTTACCAAATTTTGGTCGTGCCTTTGCTATTTGGCCAGCGTTTGGTTTGTAGCCGAAGATTGGCGTGCCCGTAAAAAAATTTGGCATGCCAAAACTTTTACACGGCAACACGCGCGTGGGCGTGGGCGGCCGATTTCTTCGCCCACGCGCGCGGGCGCGCCAAGGTGAGCTAGTGCTGGCGGCTGACACAAGGCCCCACGCGCTAATTAGCTAGCAGTTCGACTAGTTAGCAGCGGCTAAGTTTTTCTTTTTTTTGCAATTAAACTTCTCATTTTTGTATATATTTCATATAGTGTCCAAATTGCATGAAACAAATTTTATAATTCATCTTAAATCATAAGCAACCCATTTTTAATATTTTTATTTTTTAAAATTTTAAAATTTTTCTTTGTTTTTCATTGGTCACCTTTTGAAGGCTACGAACCAAATACCTCAACTTTAGCTAACTAAAGGTCATGCCCTGGATTGGCCGTGACCAATGCATTGGCATGACCACCAGGGCTACAAACCAAACACACCCGTATAGCCATTTGGATATCCTCTTTGCACTATCAATGGCATCTCGATGCTTCTATATTTCTCCAATTTTCTTAAGCATTAGGTTTATTGTGTGCACCAAGCAAGGCTGTCACACAATAGCACGATACTTTTTTGCAAGGTCCCTGCAAGCTTTCTTGTAGTTGGAGCCATTGTCAGTCATGATTTGCACAACATTGTCTGGCCCCACATCCAGAACAACCTTCTCGATCTCCTGCAAGAGACAATAAATTTAATTAGGTCACTGCTAGGCTTGATTCAAAATACATGAGTAAGTAGTTGGAACAAAATTACCTTAAGCAGGAATTTCGAGTCCTGCGTTTCTCCAGTTGCATCCACAGACTTGTGGAAGTACGTGGTGCCCTTGCAGTATAGAAGAAAATTAATGACACTCATCCTAGTTGGCCCGGACCATGAATCACACATTATGCTCGCACCATACGTGGGCCAATCTGCCTTCCATGGTGCCATCTCCTTCTCAATCTCCCTCTCATTTTGTTCTAAGTACATGCCATCTATGTCCTTTCCTGTAGGGGCCTGTATGCCCTCACCTGCATAACAGCATAAGAGGTTAATTATGTACTAATACAAGAAGAATCAGAAAATAGACATAACTTACCCCATCTTTGTGTCTCCTTTATGGCGTTCTTGAAATACGGGCTATCAGCCCACCTACCAGCGATCCCCGCGGAGTGAAAAAACTTAGCCCAGGTCATCCCGATCCTTTCCTTTGCCTTTTTTTCTCTTCGCGGACCAACTACTTGTGTCAATCCTTGTCTGTGTAAGCCCTCGTGCTGTTGTAAGGTCAGGGTCCCGAAGCACTGGCGGTGGCACATCCGAAGTTGACTTTCTCACCCCTGACCCCCACATCCCTCCTGCACCCTGTGAACCACTTGCACCTCCATGCTCATAGTTTGGTCCCGCACGGGACCTGAGCTGGGCCTCATGTCTTGACATATTTAGTGCATGCTCCATCTGTGCCTCCTCATCTGCGCCTCCGGTAAAATCATCATCTCTCCATCCTGCTGCCTCTTCCTGTCTCACCAACACCTGAGCTCTTCCCTTCTTCTTCTCAGCAATTCGATCCAGTTCACGCTAAAAGAAAGCCCTCACATCTGGGGGGACTCTGTCACAACGCGTCACATTGGTACCTCGTCCTGCTAGGTGTTGTTTCAATCTAGTAGCACCCCCTCCCCTCTTTTCCTTTTGCAGTACTTGCACTTCCGGCCAGTATAACTAATTGCCTCTCCGTGCTGCCAAACAGCGTCGCGCTCGCCCCTCGTCGACATACTTCAAACCTGTATTTTTGGTTGATTTAAACCAACTCCAAAAACAAGTCAAATTACCAGATTCTTGCTCCATCTCTCAAAGTTTAGGAGATAATTAAATAAGTAGATAAAAATAAGTAAATAAGCTGTAAAAGAATGGGGGTACTTGTCTAATTAATTGCTTTTTAACAAACCATATTACAACCAGAGATATTGTGAGTTCACAAAATAGAAGGTACAAGAGTGGCTATCTGCACTGGCTGATATGTCATATGTCGGCCATTCCACTAATGACCAATTAACTCGTATGGTTCAGAATGATTATCTCCTTAATAGTAGCAATGAAGCTTAGAAATCTATTGGAAAGAAGAAGAATGAACTTGCTCGTCATAAAAATGATATGAAAACTAATAAAAGGCAGAAAGCAAGAAAAGGTGTGTGTACAGTGTCTTTGTTGATCTTAACCTTGCTATAATTGTACACATAAATTTAAAAATATATGTAGTTGCTGTGGACACAGGGCATCCCGACAAAGCAGCGACTGAACAAAGAGATGGAGAATTGAGTATTGCACCTGATAAGCAAGCACAGGGAAGCACAGGCCGCACCTCCGACGCGCCGCCGTCCGCCGACTTGCCGCTTCACGCTGTCGACTTGCCGCCCCGACCTCGCGACTTGCTGCAGCCTGCCGCCGACTTGTCGCTCCGCGCGGTCCGACCAGGCCTTTGCCGACTTGCCGACCTGCCCGCCGACTTGCTGCTCCGCTCCCGGATTGCCACACCGCTGCTCCGCCTCCGCCTTTCCATGATTTGCCGCTGTCCGCTCACGGCTTGCCGCCTTCAGCTCGTGATTTGTCGCCGTCCCCGCGCGGCTTGCCGCGCTGCCGATTTGCCGCCCCACAACTCACGGCTTGCTGCAGTTGCCACCCAATTTGCCGCAATAAAATGGCGACTAGTCGTGGATCTGAGCGGCGTATGGGCGGAGCAAGAGGAGACCGAAGGGAAAGTGTGCTAGAGATTCCCAGCAATCATGCAGCATGTCAACAATTTTTTATTTTCGCTAATGGGCCAAGTTGGGCCGTCCCTTTTTTAATTTTTTATGATTTCAATTCAAATTTCCAAGCGAATCTGGCTATGTTTTTGATTCTTTTTTTCACCATTGTGTTTATACATGGTTCTACAATTTTTACAGTTTTTTTGGGATTTGTTTTATTTTTCAAATTCAAATCACATTTTGAATTTGGAACTCGATTTGCCATTATCGTATAGGCTCGGTACCGTGATAAATCGCGGCAAATCAATGATAAATCGTGATTTTTCAAACCCAGCATGTTACCCAAGCGAGTATGCAGCTGTATCCAACTTAATTAAGGGTGGGTTCTTTTCAGCTTTTCTTATCTATTTATTTGCCTTATCTCGTCACTTCGAGAATTTTTCGAGATAGCCTCGAAAGCCGGTTGGCCTCCAATTTTGGGGTTTAGAGAGCTTATAGACACGCCTACGAGATAAAAAAACCGACTTAAAAAGTAATAAAAAAAGTGAGATAAGTCAAATAAGACACGAGATAAGTAGCTTATACGAGATAAAAAAACCGACTCAAAAAAAATAAAAAAAAATGAGATAAGTCAAATAAGACACGAGATAAGTAGCTTATACTTATCTCGTGTCTTATTTGACTTATCTCACTTTTTTATTACTTTTTGAGTCGTTTTTTTTATCTCGTAGGCGTGTCTATAAGCTCTCTAAACCCCAAAATTGGAGGGCAACCAGCTCTCGAGGCTATCTCGAAAAATTCTCGAAGTGACGAGATAAGACAAATAAGTAGATAAAAAAAGTTGAAAAGAACCCACCCTAAACTAAGGCTCGTGGTACGAGCATGCCATGAAGTAAACCACGCTAATCATGTCGACCGGTTGGTTATAAATTGCAATCATATTGTCGCATCAGGCACATTACATGGTTCTACTTGTGCCTAGTCGGCCACTCCTAGTAGCTGTTGTTTAGAGCATTGCACGCTTTAATAATAAAATTAATTTCTAAAACAGCGAAACAAACAGCAGTACATATCATAGGCAAATTGCGAACAGTAGCATTTCATATGGAGATTAAACCTATCTCTCATAAGCGCAAAACATATATGTTAACTCCCGACTTTCCGTGAAACGCTCCAGTGAATATTGATGTCATGTCAAGTGAAGTATGTAGAAGGAAGCAAAACGAAAGCAATGAGCAGTCATGCAAACGCTTCTCAAAAACCTGATCATCTCTCACTCGTCCAGGTTCTTCAGGAAGGCGTGGTTTCAGAGACAATGCTCTCCTATGAGCCAATGACATGCCAAAGCGTGTGATGGAAGAACCTGGGGACAGCATAGCACCGATGACGAAGAGGCTCCCTCGCTGACTTCTCACTAGATCGGTTTTCTAGGGTTCTAGTTGTGTTTTGATCTAGGAGGATGGCACCCCCTTATATAGGGCAGCAGGGTCTAGATAACCGACACACAAAGATAGGAACCAACTCGCTCATGATGAGCTTCATAACACATGTGAATATGGTGTCCTAAACTCTAGGGCAGGATAAGAGCATGTCCAAGGGCTCGTCTAAAATCTCATCCTCCTAAAGCCAAATTTAGTGATAGGTCAAGAGCATTATACGGGATCCCTGATAAAAACTTTGCTCCAATGGTATTCCTTAAATGCATCCCCTAAATGGAGAGTGGACCCACCTAGAAGTGAGAGAAAACCATTTTAGGAGATGAAATAGGGGAGAAGAGCTTTTAGGGGATCTCTTGGACTTGCTCCTCTTCAGCTTATTTACTTATCTTATCTACTTATCTCCGGAAAAAGTCAAACACTTTGACTTTTGCAATCTTTTTTTTCTATCTCAAAACCACGTTTTAGAGCTCTCAAAAATAAGTCAAATGACACTAGCAGACTTTCCAAGCTACCTTAGGAAGCTTAGCTTATAAGTAAATAAAAAGATAAACAAATAAGATAAGCTGAAGAGAATATCCTTAGTCTATTCTTTCATTTCTACTCTCTTTTTCAAACCGGGAGCAACTCCGCAGTTGGCTGCATGTATTTCTGGCTTTGATCTCCATCTCCTTTCTCCTACCCCGTTACAACCGTAAAAGGTTCTATCTCTGGATGGGCTGAACAGTGTTTACACCTCAAGAAATCCGCGAACGGGCACCTTTGCCTCCGTGGAGAAGTCTCGATCCAGAAGAGCATCCCTAATCCTTCTGTCCAGGCTGATGAGGAAAAATGGCTCAACTTGATCAATGAGCTTGCCTCCCGCGGGCTCATCAGCTAGATGATTGTAGAGGACTTACTATAGAACAGGGTGTGCCCCCTTCGCAGGAGAGAGCATCCCTTCTACGAGATCACCGGCTGGCAAGATCTTCCCAGCGAGGCCGACTTAGGTACATTTCACCCTTTCCTTTCTATTCCATTCTCGGTCAACGTTCGTTGTCATGCTCATATCTTTCCCAACCTTCGCAGCCCCAAGCGTCAGCTGGGTGGAAGCTCAGATGATCGAGCTCTTCGGCGCTCAGAAGGAACAAGGTCCTCTTCCTCTGTGTCACGCATGAAAACATCCGAGAGCACTCTGAAGAGGTATGAAATCCACTTCTTTAACTCATGCTCAATGCGGCATGCTTGCAAGAGAGAAAACTTAGAGCGCACGATTGTTGCCCTCTCTTCGGGGGGTGCAAGCACACGAAAACTACCAAGAAAGGTCCCACCAAGAAGCGTAAAGCTCTGGCTCCCAAGTTTCCCTGATGAAGCTCTGCCATCCTCAAGCCCCCTGCAACGGAGAGTCTGGAAAACTTACCAGGAGTACGCTGACAAGGTCGACGTGCGCGAGCTACGACTTTGGGTGAGAAACTTCACTGCAGAAAATCTCAAGCCAATGAAGCGTCTTTCCTAGCTCGTAGAGAAGTGTAAGCATGAACATTTGGAGGAGAAGAACGCCCGATTGTGGGCCATGCTTGTGGAGTCAACAAGGGCATACTCGAGCTCAATGCTCCCTACTGTCCAAGGGGAGGAAGGACCAACAAGTGGCGACGACGAGCCCCTGATTCGGAAAGTCCATCGCAAGACTGTTGGGGTCGCTACCTCGGGATCCTCGAGCTAGAGGTCCCTAGGAACGGAAGAGGAAGAGCAACATTCTATCCTTCACCCAACAGAGGTGGAAATGTCCCTTCCGGTCACAGAAGATCGGGGCCTCGCAAGTATGCACACACGAACAACTCCCTCTACCACTCGTTCGATGCCTCTTACTTTTATTTTACTTTTATCATAAACCGTCGGGGCCACAATCCCAACCTCGTTGCTATTGTCACCTAGATTACTACCTTCGCTATAGACCATGAGCTCGAGCTCATTGCAGATCGGATCATGGTAAAGGACGACGCGGACGATGCAGAGGAACACCCCCCGTCCCCCGTACTTTGCCAAAGCCCCTAGATCAGGAGAGAAAGAAACCCTGAGCATGGAGCATGCTAGAAATGATGTCAGGAAACCCCTGGAGAAAATGCCTCCCTTGGGAGTCCTTGCCCCTGTCGCTTCTGAGGGTGTCTACTAGCCCGCAACCATTCAAGATGCTCGAGAGGAGGCTATAGGACCTCCTGAGGTAACTCCTACTAAGGACGAGCCTCCTACTCAGATTCTCGGGGCCCTCGGGTAGCTCCCGACCCTGTAGGACGCTCGCGCTACCGCCACTAATGTCTCGGGCGTTGCTCCCTAAGCCACTCTCTTTGCCCTTCCTTGGAAGGATTTAGCAACGATGGGCAGCCCCGAGCACGAAGCTGCGAAGGAGGATCCCTTTGGCTCGCTACGTGAGGAGAACGTCCTTACCTAGTTTCGTAGCAACCTGCTCGCTCGGTGCTCCTAGTTTACAACTTTTGACTTTGTGTTGCTTCATCTTTGTCCTTACCCAAGTTAGTTACCTCTATCTTTATCTCCCACAACTTCCAGCCGAGCACAATAGCTCTCGAAGCGGTCGCCAGGGCTCACGCCGAGCAATTAAGAGGCTTGGATTGTGGACATGGAGAAATGCCTCTCTAGGGCTCAAGCCTGATTCAAAGCCAAGGTTGGGCATGTTGAAGCCTAGGTATGGGCACTCACGGCGAGGAATCGGGAGGTCAAGGAGAGGCACTAGGCGTAGATCTGGGTTCTGACTCTCCAAACGGAGCTCGACGAGCTAAAGGAAAGGCTTTCAGCTTTGAAGCAAGAGAGACTAGAATGGGATCTAGTGACATCGCCTTAGCAGCTTTGTATTATTTCTTTGTAACCTGGTCAATCAATAAATAGAACTTGGTTTTATGAGATAGTAGGCATTATCTAAGTCTTACCTTGGTAGTTTTTTGTTTGACTGTATCTTCCTTTATCTTGCAAAAAGACGTTAGCAAAACATAGATTGCAACAGAAGTTGGAACTACACGATCCTAACCCTAGTCCCCGCTGTGGTTAAGCTTCGTGCACCTAATTTGTGAGCACGAACTTAGCCACAGGAGAGGTAGCCGTCTGCCCTTCAAATGCCCAGTGACCATATCCCTATGTTGCGAGCATGGGCGGGGACACTCAAAGAGAAGGAAAACAGATCGCACTTAGACCTATCCCCCTAGTGTCTCGGTCCATGCACCTAGGTTGCGAGCATAGGCTTGGTAGGTAGGGGGTGACTCACGACCGTGAAGTGTTTAGATTGCAAGACAATCACACTCTTAACTAAGCTAGGTTTTTGAACCAACCAGTAAGGGGGGCCTGCATGCAATGAGAATCGACTTATTTAAGCGCATACCCTTTGGTGGCGAATTTCAAGGCTGAAATATGCATGACATTCCCTATCATCGCGTCCCACAATCCCAGTCTGGCTAGAACTAAGAAAAACTGCTTGCTCAATTCCTATGCTATCTTAACGTCAGGGCCCCCCTCACAGGAGTCGACGCTCGGTCTAGTAGGGTCACCTCGGGCATCCTTGATAACCAAAAAGGAGCAAAAAGATAAACTATACTGAAAAGAAACAACTAATAATTAAAAGAAAAGATTACACGTAGAACTTTCGAAGCCGGTATATATTCCATATACTGGAGAGCTCGTGTCCGTCTTCCATTGCTAGGCATACAGCCCCAGGCGTACTGCTGAAAGAACTGTGTAAGGACCCTCCTAGCGAGAGGATAGCTTGTCGGCATTCAAAAGGTCATGAATTCTTGGTAAGAGTTTTTGCCACATGCTTGCGAAAAGCTTGCACGTAAGAGGCATAGCTTAGTTATATGTAGCCTCCAAGAGGTCGAGGTCGAGAAGGCGTTCTTCCTCCTGGTTGACATTGTCAACCGGATTGACCCTCGGAGATTCTAGTAGAATTTCAAGGGGCAAGACGGCCTCTACACCGTAAACGAGCTGGAATGGGGTTTCCCCGGTTGCTCGACTAGTCGTGGTGCGTACTGACCATAGGACAGAAGGGAGCTCGTCCACCCATGCCTGCCCACAACGATTGAGATGCTCGAAGACCCACTTTTTCAAGCCCTGGATTATCTGTCCATTGGCGCACTCGACTGCATCGTTGCTCTGTGGATGTGTTACAAAGGTGAAACAGATCTTTGTCCCGATTTGCTCGCAGTACTTCTAGAACAGCCTGTAGGTGAACTTAGTCCCGTTTTCTGTGATCATATGGTTTGGGACATCAAACCTGGCAACCATGTTGCTACGAAAGAACTTCGTAGCAGCCTATGCTGTGATAGTTGAGACCGGCTCGGCCTCGATCCACTTACGAAGGTATTGATGGCAACGAGCAAATACTTAAAGCCCTTTTGGCATTGGGGGAACGGTCCTAGGATGTCTACTCCTCATGTCGAGAATGGTCAGACCATTGGGATTATTTGCAAGGCGTAGGCTGGTTGATGGACCTGGCGGGCATGAAATTGGCATGCCTTGCAAGTACCCATGATGGCATGAGCATCGGCAAGGGCAGTCGACTAATAATGTCCCATCCTGAAGGCCTTTCCTACTATGGTCTGAAAGGACGAGTGTGCTCCGCAAGTTCCTTCAAGGATTCTCTAAGCAGGTACTTGTTGTTAGTGATATGCCCTAGAGGCAACCATGTGAGAGGATTATATCACATCTTTGTTCATGTACTAATGATAATGTGTTATCAGTTCCATGAATAAATATCACTTACTTTGTTCATCAAGTACGACTTGATTGTGAAACACATTGTTTATGTGATATTGTTCTAAATGATCCCTGGTCTTATATCATTATGTGCGACAATAATGATTTGATTAGCACATATATTGATTGATGGTAATGTCACATACCATAGATATAGAGATATCAAATCAATAATGTGAACACATGTTAGAGAACATGGTGTTGGATAGACTTACCTAGAGACACTGCTGAGATTGTTATCTTACATGTGACATCAGTCTGTAGTCTCGAGTGGTATACCTATATGATCCTTAGAACTGAGATCATCATTGATTCCCAACATACGTAGTCATATACTTTGGGGTTATCAACCGCTACGCCGGAATAGGGTAGCTATAAAGATAGCTTTTGGGTATGCCATGAGATATGACGTGGGGTGTGAGCAATCAAAATGGAATTTGCCCCTCTTTTATAACAGGAGAGATACCTCCGGCCTCTCGATGTGGATGGATTGAAAAGTGCATGGCCATGCCATTATGATTAAAGAGTTAATCACGGTTTTAGTATCCATTACATAGACGAGTGAATGGTCGAGCTATCACAAGGATGGCAAGTATCTCGCCTTGATCTTGACTGGTATCATACGACAAAGGGATCAGTATGTGAGTATATCAAGATTCAACCGATATGATTATTCTATGTATTTGGGGGTCAATATGTCCTGGTAGGAACCGCTATTGACTTGTGGTTTGGAAAGTGGTTTCCAGGGCCATGATCGATTGTGCATGAACCGAATGGGTCACACATTTAGCAGGTTCGAACATGTCTATAGATTGGATCTATTAACGAGTTTCGTGGATACTAATCCCAGTGTGCGATTAGTCTTGATCCACGTCAGGTTAGAGTCCTGGTTGGATACGTCGACTTGGAGTTCTAATCGGATTAGAATCCTAGTTGGTTGTTTCAACTTGAAGTTCTAATCGGCTACGAGTCCTAGTGGGCTTCTAATGTAGAGGCCCGCTGGTTCGGCCATATAAGAGGAGGTCGTAGGGGCGGCATTATAAGAGATAACACCAATTCAAGAGCTATCGGTTCACCACCAAAGCCCTAGCCGACGTGCCCCTTCAGACCTCCCAGAAACCCTAGCCGACATAGGCGGTGCTAGCACACCGACGATCAGGGTTCCGCCTTTGGACATGTGGATACTGTAGAGTCGTTGCTGCGGTTGCTGTGACGCTCATCGGCTTGATGTCGATTGGCTAGTGGCGATGGTTGGTTGGCAATGACGATCTGCTAATCGATCATCAACTTGCGAAGTTGATATCGGCAAGCGACAAACATTGGCTTGTGAAGACGGAGGAGGTGATCAGTTCAGTGAGAACGACTACGTCCTCTATGGCAGTACGTGCGACATTGGCACGGTGGCAATCTGCTAAGGATGCCATCGGCTTGGAACGATCGGCTACTTCCAGTACCACGAGACGTGCTAAGTTGGGATCGGTTACTCCAACTCTCCTTCTGTTGCATCTGCACGTCAAAGGTAACGATTTGTGATTCGCTACTTGCATGATGTCCTGGGTGATTGCGGTAAAAATTTTTGAAATTGCACTAGCATACTCTACCCGTTACCCAACATGTCCTCCTTTTGAGATACGTACTTGGAGAGGACCCCGAGCGCGTCTTTGTGATATAAGGCTCCTTCGACCAGCCTGCAGGGTGTGGACCATCTGATTAGCTTAGAATGCTCGGCCGACTCTTCCAGCAGTACCCCGTCCACCAAATACTGAATAAGCAGTGTCCTCCAATCTTCTCTGTGCTCAAGGAATGTGATGGTGTCGCTTACCTGAGTTGACTCCTCCTCGGTAGGTATGGAAGACTTGTACAAGTGCTCGATGAGCACTCCTAGCAGTGTCGCCTCTTGAGAAGACCTGAGCATGGAGAGTTGGATGGCCAGGCATTGTTCCTTCTAGGGATGTATAGTACTTCGATGTTCTTGAAGTACTTATCCATCTTTCTTATCTCAAATAAATAATAGGCCATCGATTCATCGGAGCATTGGAACTCCATGCTGATTTGGTTGGCGACCAATTGTGAGTCCCCCTTTCATGGTTAACTGCTATATGCCAAGTGATTTGCACGCCCGTAGCCTAGCCAGAAGCCCTTAGTACTCCACGGCATTGTTGGTTGCCGTGAAGTGCAGCTGCACAGCGTATTGTAGGCTCCCCCTGAGGTGACAGGAGCACGACTCTAGCCCCAAAGTGGTCGTAGGTGGGAGGCCCATCAAAGAACATTGTCCAATCACCATTGTCCGAGGAATCGAGTTTTGAATTGACTTCTTCATGATTTGTCCACTCCACGACAAAGTCCGCGAACACCTAGGATTTGATCGCTGAGCGGGCTGCGAAGCGGATGTCAAACTCAGAGAGCTCCATGGCTCACTTTGGTATACGCCCGCTTGCATCTTGGTTCCTCAGAATTTTGCCTAAGAGAAAACTGGTTGGCACCATGATCATGTGGACTTAAAAATAGGACCGCAGCTTTCAGGACAACATGAGCAAAGTGTAAAGGAGCTTTTGGACCTTATGATAATGCTCCTTTGACCTATTGAGCACTTTGCTCACATAATAGATAGGTCGCTGGTTCCCGTCCCAGACCACAGTCAAGACAGCGCTGTGGGCCTAAGAGGTGGCGGCGATGTACAAGAGAAAAGCCTCTCCTGCTCTGGGCGTGGTTAGCAAGGACGGGCTAGATAAGTACCACTTGGGGTCTTTGAAAGACTCGTCAACTTCTCTGTTGTAACATCCTCATTTTCGAAATCATGCATACATGCATTGCATTGCATTTGTAAATTTTTAAAATTCAAAACCCTTTTAAAATGAGTATGTTCCTTTGAAAAATATTTTAAATAATTTATTTAAGCAAAGTTAGATAATAAGAATATAATTATGTTGTTTTGATCATTTAAGACTTAATTTCATATTTTGACAGTATATTCAAACCAAAAAAATAAATTTATATTCTCTTACGTGTGGGTCCCACATGTAAACCTCTCTACCTCTCCTTCTCGTTCAACTTGGCTGACAAGTTGGAAACCCCCCTATCTCCTTTCCTTTCCATCTTTATCAATAGAAATCCCTCCCCAAATATTAGCAGATTCAAATATCTTTGATCCCTACCCTAATTCTCCTAGAATACGTGCTACTCCCCTATATAAACCCCCTTTTGTTGCATCGATCGGTTTCTCCAAACCGAGAGCTAGCAAAACCCATCTTCCCCGTTCATCTCTCTGCCTCTCGCCGGAATTGCGATTTGCGGTGAGTTACGTCGCCAACCTTCTACATAGGATCTGTTCCTCATCCACCCATTGACCCGTTTTTGCCGACGACAGTGCCTCGCCGCCTTCGGAGCTCCACTTTTCGTCGCCAAAACCACCACTGCGCCCCATCGCCGTCGAAGCAATTCGCCGCTGATCCGTCGCCGTGGTGAGCCCCTAAGCACCCTCGTCCCCCTAGGAACCTCGCCGACCACCGCGCCGCCCCATCTCCCCACCGGCCAGCCCATCGCCGTGTTCCTCGATCCGCCCGCCGCTTTGCACCGCCGACCGCCTCGGGCACCCAGCGCCAAGCCGCCACTGTCGTTAGCCTCGCTTGCCTGGTGCTCACCTGTTCTTGCCGCCCGCCGTCGCGCCGCCAATCTCCGCCGTGCCATGCTCATGCCGCGCCCATGACCTAGGGCTGAGCAGCCTTGCCGCTCGCTTGATGCCGCGCCGCCAAAGCCGCTGAGTGCCGCCTCGACCTCTCTCTCTTTCCCCACTCACCGCTGCTGCCGCCATGCCGAGGGCCGCCGCCCTGACCGACCTCGCCTCGCTCTCTCTCACGGCGCTGGGCCCAGCCATCGGTGACACCGCCTTATGCCCTCAAGACGCTGTGGCTGGTTGGGCCCCACCTTAAGCCGCCGGCCCAATCACCTCATCCCCTTTATTCTTTTTAATTTCAAAATATCTTGTACATTGTTAATTCTATTTAAATTAAGTAGAAAATTTAAAAATTGTTAAATAAATTTTATTAGGTTCATAAAATTCTATATTATTTTTATGTACTGTTTATTTACATGTTTCTGTTAAATTTAATTTTTGATAATTATATTAGTTCTTGCATGTGTAGGAATTCTATAAATTAATTTAGAGATCCAAAATTGAAAAATTATTTTCTGAAGTTAGATATATTATAATCTAATTTCTGTACTGTTTTAGTAAATTTTTGAAATTTATTTATAATTAAGTCTCTTTTGTATCTTTAATATTAAGCTTATAAAAATCATAACTAATTGTAGGAATTTCCAAACATGATGAAATCAATTGCAGAAGTTTTATAAAACTATCTTGTACTGTTCTGTATGTTTGCATCATTCTCATGACATGTCATGCATGCATCATATTTTATCGCACCTGGTTCTTATTGTGGTTCTTTCAAACGTTAGACCCGTCCGCCGAAGGAGACTTTGCCGCTGATCAGTCCAACTACCGGGATCAAGGCAAGACATTGTGCCATGTTGCTATTACCTAGTTTTCATAACTGTTTTATTAGATTTTGCAAAACCTAGATGCTAATTAAAAGTTAAAAACAATATTTAAGCTAAGTTGTAGATAATGTCCTATATGAATAATATACATAGCCAATCTCATCAACCCTAGCTAATTAATATTCTTTAATCTTGCTGCCATCCTTGTTTAGTGATTTTTACATTACCTGCTTAGCAATTGCAATCTAGAGACTTACTTTTGTGTTCAACCTCGATAAAAACTTGATTGCAAATTGAATGGCCGGTAGTGGGTGCTACCGTGTCAGGAATTGTCTGTAGGGATAGTGGGTGCTATCCCGGGCTTTTTAAATAGTTTCTCAATCGAGGTGAATGGTTGCAAGGTGGTTGACAACTGCTCGGTGGCAGTATGCTCGAGATTGGGTTGATGTTGGACCATACCCGTTTGGCTTAAGGATCGATTCTTTGTGGTACCTAGACTAGTTCAATAGTGCGACCATTGAGTGCCTGTATGGGCAGGTCCTGGTTAAGTACCCTTCGGACTTTAGTCAGGCATTCCTGGTGGAATAGGGAGTGGGCATCTGAATATGTCCATAAGAACAGAACATTCCTTTGTGGTTGGGAGTGGGTATTCAGATGTGTCCATAAAACAGAACCTATCGGCACAAGAGGGGCATTGGTGTGGAAACCTTAGTGGGAATGCCGGTCTAAAGGAATGTCGCGGTGAAAGACCTCGTGGTGTCCACTTCCTTTGGGTGATTCCTAGGAAGCCACCTACTCATGGGTAAAGCATACAACCTCTCCAGAGTGTAAACTTTCATGAAAGCCTTGCCCAATGGTTAAGGGTGAACGACGGAAGCTACCCCACTGTAGTTTTGTAAAACTCTCTTCTCCCTCTCTTTGTTTTGGGAATTGCCTTGCAATCGGTGTTGCATGTGCGTAGTTGTCTTCATGGTGGGTGCCATGATGATCTGGTTAAGTCAGTGGGTGCTGTCTTTTCCAAAAGAAAGAATTATAAAGTTCAAACTTCAATTTCAAAACCGCTTTCTCAAACTAGATCTAAAAGTTTGAAACTTAGCTTTATGCAAAACTACCCCAAACCTCCCCTTGAAACCTGCATAGCATCTAGGCATTGTCTTGCAAGTAATTAAGATTACTTACCTCGAGTTTATTCTCGGGCTGCTCATTCCAACGAGCAGGATGCGACGCCGATGAGGAAGTGTATCAAGACGGGGATTTCGCTGATGGAATTCAGGATGAAGACTACTCCGATGTCTAGGAGCGCATTCTTCGGGCATGCCTGTGGAGTTGTGATTTGGTCTCTATTTGCGTTGAACTGTTATTTAAATTTCCGCTGCTAGGCCATGGAGCCTGAATTTTGTAATACTTATGCGACTCTGATGTAATAAATTACTTTTCGTTGAATGGTGATGATCCAAACTGTATATCTGTGTGTACTAGCTACTTGATCCAGAGACTAGTACAGGTAAGCACAGCAGGGATTCGACTCCGTTTTGCGGGTCCCGACATCTGTCCAGACAAAACTGCCATACTTCTGAGGCACCTTAAAGAAAGGCAGAGCATGTTCGCCCAGCCCAGAGATGAAGCAGCTAAGCACCGCCATGCGCCCCGTGAGGGCATGCACCTCTTTTACGCTGGAGGGCGGATGCATCCTTTCTATGGCATCGATATTTTCTAGGTTCACGCCTACACCCATTGAATCAACCATGTAACCGAGTCCCTTTCCTGCTTGCACGCCTAAGACGCACTTTTCCAAGTTTAGCTTTATTTGATGCTTCTTGAGGTTACTAAATGTTTCCTCATGATTGGAGACATGGCTGGACTCAAGCACGCTTTTGACCATGATATCATCGACGTAGACTTCCAAGTTCCAGCCTATTTGGTTAGGGAATGTCTTTTGCATCAGGCGCTAGAAAGTTACTCCGGCGTTCCTCAGACCGAAAGACATGGTTGTGTAGCAGAATGTGCCGAACGGGGTGATGAAGGCCATTTTCTCCTCATCCACCAGCGGCAAGCTAATCTGGTAGTATTCTTAGTAGGCATATAAAAAAATCATCAACCGAGCTTCTGTTGTTGCATCGATCAATTAATTAATGCGTGACAATGGGGAGTTGTCCTTGGGGCATGCAGTTGTCTTTGATTCTTGGTCGGATCCACACTAGGTGAGCTGTTCGACCATGCTTAGAGCCTTTTCATCACATCTCAGGACGGCCTTGTATCACTCTATTTTAACCAAGAATATTGATGCCCTGATAGGCATGATGTATTACAGCCATGAACTTTGCCAGGGCTGGCCTGCCCAAAATAATGTTGTAAGGGGTTTCAATGTCAACCACCTCAAAGGTGATCAGCTCTGTTAAAAAATTGCTCGGACTCCCAAATATTACAGGCAAGATGATATGCCCGAGCGGATTGATCGAAGTTCCTGCCACAATCCCATGGAAAGGGATGGCGATGTTTTTGATCTTCAAACTAGGGATCTGCATTTAGTGTAGTACCTTGGCCGTGTTGAGATTGAGGGAGCTGCCTTCATCGATAAGCACACGTCCCACTGTCTATTGCTAATGGTCACGCTTACGACCAGCGGGAGTTTCTGGGGCATGGTAATCCTAGGAGGCAGTCCTTTTTAGAGAAAGTGATTGGTAGCTCGGTCCACTTGAGTTGTTGGATTGGGCAAGATCTTTGGTCGGTGTGGTATACTTCCCACACTATTTCCTTGAGGTCTCACTAGGATTTATACATGAAGGAGCTTCCGAAAATCACAACCACGTGGTTTAGGGCTCCTGGAACTCCATGTCATCCTTATCGCCGAGTGTCCGCTTTTCCTTCCTATCATCTTTTACCATAGGCACAGTGGGAATCTCACCCTTGCCCTTGTAGAACATCTCTAAGCCGCGTAACCAAGTGCGGTAGTTGCATAGGTCATGCATGTAGATTTCATGGACCGAGCAGAACTTGTTACTCTGGTATCCACTGGTGGCCCCTCACCGCGACTCGGGAGAAGACGAGCCCCCATGCCCCTTCCCGTATAAGGTTGAGGCCTCCACTCCTGCTGACGCTTGCATGCCAAGGACTGCTGCACTTGCATGGTGGACTCGTGCTTGGAAGGCTACTCAATCATGGTGATAACACCTAACCAGGTATGCCTCTTTTTCTTCTTCTTGATCTTTTTTTTGAGCGAGAAGGCCCATACCTTCTCGAAGATCTCCAAGCCCAGCTACGACAATAATTTTCCCTCATCGAGCATCCTTTTCCATTTGACCACTTCATCAGCATCAGCATAGTGGTCGGCCATATGGAAAAGCTCGCTGGCCATTAAGTCCGGATGGATCTCCAAATCTTGAGTGAACCGGATATCCCTGACTTCAAACTTGAATGCTCGTATGACTGACTCATCTGAGATGTTTGGGATGGAATTGCGTACCTTGATGAACCTTTGGACGAAGTCCCGCAGAGACTATCCTTCGGTCTGGATCATGCGCTCGAGGTCTCATTCTCTCGGTGGCCGAGCATAGCAACATCGAAAATTCGATTTGAGTATTTCACTCAGCTGGGCCTATGTGGCGCCCCCTCGGAATTCACATTCGGCTCAAAGAAGTAACTGCCCATTCACTGTCCATGTGGTTGGAAAGTAACATACTAGCTGCCCAAGAGCAAGCCGAGAATGTTAGCTCCCAACCCGAGCTTGTAGCGGTACACACGGGCGACCTTCGTTGAAACGAATGTAAACCGGGTGCCCGGATATGTGTCCGGTGATGGCTCCCAAGATCAGCTACCATCACACACATATCCTCACAATGATCGATAGCACAACACATACATTTTCATGCATAATTTACATCCAACCGGGCAACATGAACTGCTGCCCGAATAATAAGTTTTAACATCATCAGAGTTTTACTGCAGCGGAAATACAAGTTTGTTCACCAAAATAGCAGCGGAAGAACATCATAAATAACAAAAGTCCAGCGTGGTATGCCCCCATAAACCCCATGGGCAACCGACTGAAAATTAGAACTCCGCTTGCCCGCTAGCGTCACCGTGCTCGGCTTGGTAGTAGTACTCAAGCACGGGGTTGTCTTCACCTGAAATTGCAGCACATTGGTTGAGTACAGATGGTACTCAGCACTAAGAGGTAATGTATATCCTCAATCATGAATATTATGTACTCAAGAAAGGGCTAGCAGTTTTTTTTAGCACAATTTGCATTTTTGCAAGACATATAAGTATGAGTAGGTTGTAAATTGCATTTGAGAAAAAACATTCCAAAATATAATGCTCATAGTATCCATCATAATTCATCATCATAAATCCATGGGGCTCTATTCGCCCTTGGTCTCTATCCGACCATAACCACAACATACTCGGGCTCTATCCTCCCTTGGTCTCTATCCGACCATACACCACGAACAACCCTGTGCTCGGAAAGACACACGGCTATCCCACCATGCCAAACCAATACCCAAACTGAACCATGAGCTAACATCAGTGTCTCGCCTCGCAAGTTTTCGTCCTTAACCCTGGACGCAGCTGTTCGAACAGTTCAACACTCTGCAGAGGTGTACGACTTTACCCACACGATACAGCAAGCCATGCCGAAGCCTCTTAGATGTACATGCCAGTCCATTGGGTCACCCGAGATGACTTTATCCACTCCCCACTCCACGAGTGCAGGAGGGAGTCAACCGTTGCAATGGATTTGTCCAAGGCCCATCACACCCAAGCACAGGGCGTACCACGGATGGTCCACCCCGCCACCCCACCCTCTAACACAAGTTGCCCGCCGGTACCCAACGGCGCGAGCATGCACAGAAATTGGCCAAGTGTTCCCATAATACACGTGTGGTCGTGCGATAGTAACACGAAGGATTGGCACCATGTTCGGTCCTTAATTCACTCGAGCGGGGCTCGTGTCCGGGATCTGTCCTCCCATCATCCAATATCACCCGTTCAAGTCCAACTCGAGTTCACCGTAATCCATCATCATCATCACCAAGATCACATAGTAAATCATTCTGTCGAAGTCGTATGACCAGCGGAATTACTCCATTGATCGCTGCCCACGTTGACTCTAAGCATGGCTAAGCTTTCACGACCAAACCCAATTAATACTACCTCTTAGGCTACAAAGGAATAAGGATATCAAACATAGACCACTAAGTAGGGGATAACTAAGTTCTACCCACCAAGTGACATATATATTTCAACTTAGCATGCGAGCAAGTGATAGAACTGTCGGCGATCGGCGGCCTCCTCATGACGCCAATAAGCAAGGAAAAGAGGCGCGATGCGGCGGCGACCTGTCCCCGGACGAGGCCGGCCTTGTGGCGATCATTGCCGAAGAAAAGACCTTGGTCCCGACGAGGCTGGCGCGTCAAGACCGGATGGATGGGTGTGATGACACGAGTATTTTTATCTTGATTCAGGCCTCCACTGCGGGATAACAGCCCTACGTCCAGTCTTCGTTTAACGCCGAGCTTAAACGAGTACAAGGGGGTGAAGTCCGGGCTTTGGGAAGCCCGGCTTGGTCTGATAAGTGCTCAAGGCACTGCTGTGTGTGTGCTCCTACGGTTACCTGGATGCGGAGAACTACCGCCGGGAACTAGAGCTCCTACGAGAGTGCAAGTGCTCCTGTTCTACAGTAGCTATTCTCCAAGTGAGTTGCATGTATTTCGAAGTGAAGCCCTCCCTCTGTTGCGGCCTGTGCGCCCCTTTTATAGGCGTTCTTCGGCCACTGTAGCTTGTGCTGGTCCGTTGAATTAGTCATTGCCTTTTTGCCACGCCGGTAGTGTACCGAATCCACCGGGTAATCGAGTGCAATCCTCCGATCCCCACACTGGACCGCTAGCGGTCAGCACGTGTCCTTGCCCATGCGGGCGGTGGACGGGGTCGCCGCCACCCGTCGAGGTAGGCGTCGAGCGCTCCTCGATGCAGTCTTGGCGCATTTAATTCTCGATGACTCTGGGACCCCGGCGTATCTGTCATGGCGTGTGATGATTTGCCTTGGGTCCTGTCCCTTCGTACCTCAGAAGCTCGGAGGAAGCAAGAGGCCCGAGCTTCCGAGGCGGGGAAGCCTGGGCTCGAGCTTACCAAGCTCGGGCACGAGCTTGCCGGTCCCGAGCTTACCTCCTGTGGGGCCGCGGGTAAGTAAGTGGGCCGAAACTCCATGAGCCACATACTTTTCCCAACAGCTAGTCCCCGAGCCTCGAGCGGGACGGTGACATGCCGCTTAGAGGTTTATCTAGTAACTGCCCTTGGGCGAAAAGCTTGGTTTTTCGCGCGCGCGGGGCCCCCACAGCCTCGGCAGGAATCCCAAATCGGTGCGGTTCGCGCGCGCCGCTTCCTTCTCCTCGAGTTCCTCGTCTTCCGGCGGACAGGTGATGGTTCGCCTCCCCTCACCGGTTTATATCAGGTGGTTTCTCTTTTCGCCATTTCTTCACATGCCTTCTTGTGCTATTCGTGTTTCTTGTGCTACTGCGTTCCTCCGTCTTCTTCCTTTATCTGCCTCTCCGCCATCTTCCCTTCCGATCCTTCTCCTCCCGATGGCGCCTTTCACACGGAGCCTCCTCACTGAGGACGATCTGAAGGGGCTGGAAGCCGCCGGCTTCGTCGAGGTCGGCGGGTGGAGGGCTGCCGGCAGAGAAGCGGTTCCTGCGCCCAAGAGTAAGGAGTTCGTTTGCTTTGAGCTTTTTGCGATTCATGGGCTCCGGGTCCCGGAGTCCGATTTCGTCGAATCCGTTTTGGCCCAGTGCGGGATCAAGCTGCTGAACCTCAATCCCAACTCGATCCTGTTCTTGACGATCTTCGCGCACCTCTGCGAAGCATTCGTCGGGGTGGAGCCGACAGTCAGCCTCTTCCTCCACTTCTACGAGTTGACCACGACCGGCGGACATAATGCGGCGGGGTGTGCCTACTTCAAGCTCTGCCGCGACATGAAGTCCTCGTACCCAGTGTTCAAGGCCAAGGAGAACGTCGGGGGGTAGGCGTCGCGGTGGTACTACGCCGAGAAGCCCGACAACTGCCGATTCTGCTTTACCAACGTGAACCCTGGGAAGGTGCCGATGCCCCGGCCTACGCTAGAGCCGGCGGAGGTAGCCCTGGCGGCCAAGATTCGAGGCTTAGCCGGCCGGGGGCTTAACGGCTTCGACATCGTAGCCGACTTCACCAGGCACCGGGTGAGCCCGCTGAGGAAGTGGGTTTGCCCTTTCTTCGAGATCCGTGGGTGGGACGACCTCTCACGCGAAGGCACCGCCCGTAAGTATTTGTTCTTGCCTTTGCAGTCGTTTGTCTGAGCTTCTTCCCGAGTCGTGTTTGTGATGTTCTTCATTCTTTTCTTCTCCGTAGCCTTACCCCAAGATGATGTGGTTCGAGTCGTGGGGCTCCCCTTGCCCGCGAGCCACAACGAGCCATCAGGCTTGGGCGTTCGCAATGTCCTGGACGTGGTACGTGCCTCTACGGGCTTAGGCGCCCCTAGGGCGGTTTTTCCCGTGAGCTGACACCCCGCGGCCTATTTTCTATAGGGGAAAGCGGGAGTGGGAGCCGGACCCGCTGCATCTGTGCCGGTGGCTGTCATCCCGACGGTCGGATGTGCGAAGCTTAGCCTGGTGCGGAAAGGACGGTAGTGGGCAGCGACCGCCGTGAAAAAACCGGTGGTCGCTTCGGGCAAGGCCGCTTCGCCCGGCGGCATCGCCTCGGCCAGCGATTCCGTCCCGACCTGCCGGGCCGGAGGTCCCCGGCTTAGGATTCGGCAGCGCGAGCATCCAAATGCGCCAAGAGGCGTCGGTTGGTGTTGAACGACGACGACTTCGGACGGCAGATGACCGAGGAGGCGATCAGCGCACGTAAGTTGCTCGTGCTTGCTGGTTTTTCTCGTTTCCTTTCTTCTGTTGATTATGGCCCTCGGGCCGATCGTGTTCTAATTCTCCCTTGTTTCTTTAGTCGCTACTGCCCCCTGCGGGCGGCCTATCGGCGCGACGAGGCGATGGCAGGAGAATGAGCCTGTCAAGGGCAAACCCGGGCTTCGGGGTTCGAGGCCCTTCGTCTTCCCGCTGGTAGCGCACAAGTGCGCCCTCAGGCCACGCTTGTAAAGGTGGAAACCGATCTCGGCCCTGAGCGCCTGGCGCCAATCCGCGTCGAGGGGCGAACCTCGACCGGATGGCGCCCGATCGACATCCGCGGCATTCGGGAGCTTTTTGCTAGGAGCAATATACCCGTTCCCCCGCTGGACGCGAGCGACACTCTTCTTCTTGGCTGGGACTGGTCCGTCCGGGTCATCACGGCTGCGAGCATCGTCCCGGTGCGGTTATGGAGCGTGGCTCCGTTGACCGTCTCGGGGTGGATCTCGGCGACGCCATCGTGGGTCGAGCACCACCTTGGGATCGTCACATGGACTCACTAAGAGGCCATCCGGCTCCGGCCAGTCCCCGGCCAAACGCTCGAGGAATGGCTGGCGAATCGTCTGGGAGGGACCCGGTGGATGCTGTCTGTGCAGATGACTTCCTCCCGAGCCGTGTCTCAAGCCGTTGATCTTTGCTGAAGCTTGTGGGGAGACTACTGGCCGTCTGGAGGCTTGGTTGTCTTTGGTGGGAGGAGCGACTGTCCTGTGGACTCGGCCGAACTGCGGGAGGCGGTAGAAACTGCGGAAGACTTGACCGAACCAGGGAGAGGTGTCAGAAACTGCAGGAGGTGGGCCGAGCTGCGGGAGGCGGCCGAGCTCATGGGAGAGGTGGCCGAGCTGCAGGAGAGGTGGCCGAGGGGCCAGCGGCTCGAACAGCTGGCCGCGCCAGTCGCGGCGCTCTCCTCGCCAGGGTGTTCGCCTTCGCTGCGATGTCGATGTCGCGGCCGTGGCGGTCGCCAAGCGAATAAGTGTTTCCGGGCTTGGTTTTTATTGTCTTGTGTTTTCCCTGCTTCGGTCCTTCCTTTCCTTAGTTTATCCTCTGGGTGCAGATCTACCGCGAGCTTGTCGGCATGGCTTGCTCGTTTGAGGCTAAGCACGATGCCAAACGGGAGGCCCTGCGGTCGGAAAGCACGCGGTGGCGACAGGAAGCCAATGCCGCACGCGCCGAGCTTGAGGAAGCTCGCTCAAGCTCAGTCCAGGCGATAGCTCTGGAGGCTCGGGCCGTAGCGGCTAAGGCGGCCTTAGCTTTGGCGCAGGAGGACGCCAAGGAGGTTTCTTGTGCGGTCATTTGGAGGCCCTAAAGGCGAACAGCGGCAGCGCCCTGTTCGAGGCGTCTCCGGTCGGTGGAGGCGTGCCGTATTGCTGAGATTGTTCGTGCGGTGGAGGAGCGCGACCTCCTTGCCGCAGAGCTTTCCCAGACGAAGGCTGCCGCAACCGCGACGGAGGGTCTACTGAAGACCCACCAGGATGCCATGTGGGAGCTGGAGGCTGCCAATGAAGCCTTACGAGTCAAAATACAGACCTCCCGGGCGAAAGAGAAGGAGCTCCTCGACCTTCAGGGCCAAAACGACGAGTTGCTGGCCGAGCTTCGGAAGCTCTGGTGCCAGCCTAAGCCGTAGGCCCCCTTTTTTTCTTTTTGTTGGGTGATAATCCGGCCTGCCTTTGTAAATACCTTTGATTATCTGATTGATTTGTTTTGACTTCTTTCCTTCGTCACTTCTTTGGTCCGCCTTCTTTTCCGAATGCGAGCGTCGTTTTGATCGTCGCGCGCGGTCCCGAGAGACATTAGCGTTGATCTTGAAATGGTTCAACGTCGAATCGCTTCCGACGGCATTACTCACAGGATCGCTTGGCTTCCGGATCCTCGCTATAAAGAGACCAATCGTCGGTCACTTCTTATCCGGACTCCTTTCTTTCATAACTTTCCTCTTGCTTTCATGGCTTGTGACCCGAGTTAGCGGAGCTTTAGGCAGCCGACCTTGCAATGGTCAAGATTGCGGTGGAGGAGGCGCACGCCCGTGACATTGCCAGGGTCGAGGCGCTGGTTGAAGTCGTTCCGCGTCTTCGCGGGGCCTTTGATCCGCTTCGTGGCGCTGGTCGATGCCGTGCCGCGATCTTCTTCTTGCCGTGGCTTTGGTCGAGGCTGCCGGCGCTTGCCGAGGTGGCGACGTCATTGTCGGGTTTACGGGACCCTTCCGCTGGGACTAATTGTAATCGGCTTGAGCCATCCCGAACCCCTTTAATAAAGTTGTTGGTGGTTATCGCTTCTTTTTATTTTACATTGTTTTTCCTGGATGCAAACGAATGCTAGTAGTCGTATAGGCAAGCAAGGATTGAAAACGTAGTATAGTCCTACCGATCCTAGCCCCCGAGCCATGTCCGAGCTTCTGAGGAGAAGCTCGGACGTGGCTTAGCGGAGATCGGAAGTCTTTTGATTGGGAATTCGATCTTGGAAAATCAGCTTTTTAAGAAATCGACCCTAGAAAAAATCGACCCTTAAAAATCGACCCACCCCGAGCCATGTCCGAAGCTTCTAGCGGAAGCTCGGGCTGGCTTAGAGAAGACCAATTTTGAAAAATCGACCCTAGTCCTCGAGCCATGTCCGAGCTTCTAAGGAGAAGCTCGAGGCGTTCTAGAAGATCAATTTTGAAAAATCGACCCTAGCCCCGAGCCATGTCAGAGCTTCTAAGAAGAAGCTCGGACGTAACAAGAGAAGACAAATTTTTGAAAAATCGACCCTAGTCCCCGAGCCATGTCCGAGCTTCTAAGGAGAAGCTCGGGCGTGGTTTAGAGAAGATCAATTTTTAGAAAAATCGACCCTAGCCCCCGAGCAATGTCCGAGCTTCTAAGGAGAAGCTCGGACGTGGCTTAGAGAAGACCAATTTTTGAAAAATCGACCCTAGTCCCCGAGCCATGTTCGAGCTTCTAAGGAGAAGCTCAGGCGTAGTTTAGAGAAGATCAATTTTTAAAAAAATCGACCCCAGCCCCCGAGCCATGTCCGAGCTTCTAAGGAGAAGCTCGGGCGTGGCTTAGAGACCGCACACTTTTTTGAACGAAGCTTGTGGTCCTGGCTCTGTCCCTTTGCGAGAGGCAGATTATTGGACTCTAGAGGTATCCCGGACCTGTCGCAGGTGTTATGCGGGCTTAAGGTATAGGGCCGGAAAGCGTGTGCCCGCACGGGATTTTGCGAGGTGCGATGGATATCGGCTTACCCGTGTGCAAGGGAATCCCGGGGGTTGGCTTCTGCGTAGCCGCTACTACCGATGTGTCTATGGAGCGGCCGGGCTTTCTCCCAAGCCCGATCATAAGTTTTGGGTTGCTGGGGTTAGCTTGAGGCTCTCTTAGGGAATAGTGGGGTGAACAAAAGGAAACAAGATAGGGGGGAATGGAGACTTATGACCTTTTCTCAGACGTAGAATCTTCGAAGTTGAGCGATGTTCCAGGAGCTGTTGAGGACTCTCCCATCCGCATAGCCGATCTTCTGACTCCCAAGCGGCCGATGATCTGACCGTGTCGGACCCTCCCATCTTGGGGTGAGCTTGTTGGCGTGAGCCAGGTTCTGAACTCGTCTTAGAACCAGGTCGCCCACCTGTAGGGTCCGGGTCTGTACCTTTTTGGCTGCGTGCCGCCGCAAGGATTCTTTGGTATCTTGCCACTTTCAGATAGTGCTTGCTCATGGCAGACTCGAGATAGGTCGAGGTCCAAAGAACCTCCTCGTCGTTGTCGATCTACCCCGCAAAATCAATACGACTGAACCAATTCTTAGGTCGGCGGTAGGACCGCCTCGAGCCGTATACAAGCCTAAGCGGGTTTCGCCAAGAGCTTTGATTAGAGGTTGTTCGGGCGGCCCAAAGCACGGAGGGTAGTTCTTCTACCCGGTTATGTCTTTGCTCGGCGAGCGTCGTACACTCGGCGCTTAATACCCTGCATGATCTGCCCATTCGCGTGTTCGTCTGCACCATTACTTTGTGGGTGAGCTACCGGCTAGGGCGACCTTCATGCCGAGCTCTTTCGCAGAGTCCCGCAATAGCTACCTTGTGAATGTGTCCCATTGTCGTGATCGACTTACTTGGGGCGCCAAACTGGTCACGATATTGTTCCTAAGGAACCTCTTGGCCTTCTGGGCGGATATGCTCGACACTGGTTCGGCCTCGATCCACTTAGTGAAAGTGTCGATGGCGACGAACAGGTGTGTGCAACCCTTTAAGCCTATGGGAAACGGACCAAGTATGTCCATCCCCCATGTTGAGAATGGCCAGGTTAGCGGGATAGTCTGCAGCTCATATGCGGGCTGGTGGGATACCCGAGCGTGATATTGGCAGACTGGGCAGCGCTTTACGAGCACTCTTGCGTCGGTCAACGCAGTTGGCCAGTAATACCCCATGCGAAAGGCTTTTTCCACTAGGGTTCTGAAAGAGGCATGGGCCCTGCAGATCCCGTCGTGGATGTCTTGGAGGAGAAATTTGCCTTCCTCCCGGGTCACGACTTGCAAAATACGCCGTTAGAACCCTTCTACAACAAGCCCCGAGTGTCGGTAAGGTCGGGCTTGTCTTTGAAGCCGGATTTCTCGGCTATGTCTGTGGCGGTGTCCCATCGTCAAGAACGGGCGAATGGCGTCATCAGTGTCGCGCGCTTTAGGAACTAAACGGTACCGGTCGTTTGGGTCAAAACAACCGTCTTCTCGGGGCCTCTTCTCCGGAGGGAATAGAGGGCTTTAGTAGGTGCTGCACGAGCACCCCCGCCGAGGCGGTTTCTTGTGAGGAGCCAAGCTTCGCGAGCTTATCGGCCAGCCTATTAGCCAGTATGGGGACGTAGCATACTTCGAAGTTCGTGAAGTGCTTCTCCAGCTTTCTCACCTCTGCCAAGTATCGCGCCATTGAGTCGTCGCAACACTGATACTCCTTGTTTACTTGGCAGACGACCAACTTCGAATCCCCTTTCGCTGTTAGTCGCTTAATGCCAAGCGCAGTGCATGCTCGTAGGCCGGCTAGGAGGCCTTCGTACTCCGCAGCATTGTTCATTGCGGGAAAATGGAGCTGTACTATATGCTGAATTTGTTCTCCTTAGGGGGAAACGAGAACAAACCCGCAGCCTGATCGCTCAAATTGGCGCGACCCATTGAATAACATGGTCCAGTGCGCTTCTTGGCTAGCGAGCTTGGGCGAGCCTTCCGGACCGAGGCCCGGCCTTGTGGCCGGACGCTGCCGAAGGAAAAGACCTTGGTCCCGACGCGGCTGGCGCGTCAAGACCGGATGGATGGGTGTGATGACACGAGTATTTTTATCCTGGTTCAGGCCTCCACTGCGGGATAACAGCCCTACGTCCAGTCTTCGTTTAACGCTGAGCTGAAACGAGTACAAGGGGGTGAAGTCCGGGCTTTGGGAAGCCCGGGCTTCGAGTACAGTAAGTGCTCAAGGCACTGCATGTGTGTGCTCCTACGGTTATCTGGATGCGGAGAACTACCACCGGGAACTAGAGCTCCTACGAGAGTGCAAGTGCTCCTGTTCTACAGTAGCTATTCTCCAAGTGAGTTGCGTGTATTTCAAAGTGAAGCCCTCCCTCTGTTGCGGCATGTGCGCCCCTTTTATAGGCGCCCTTCGGCCACTGTAGTTTGTGCTGGTCCGTTGAATTAGTCGTTACCTTTTTGCCACACCGGTAGTGTGCCGAATCCACCGTAATCGAGTGCAATCCTCCGATCTCGCTATTGGACCGCTAGCGGTCAAGACGTGTCCTGCCCATGCAAAGCGGTTGACGGACTGCCGCCTACCCGCCGAGGTCTGCGCCAGCGCTCCTCGATCAAGGCGCGCATTTAATTCTCAATGACTCTGGGGACCCGAAGCGTATCCGGTCCGCGGCGCGTGATGATTTGCCTTGGGTCCTGTCCCTTCGTACCTCAGAAGCTCGAACGAAGCAAGAGGCCCGAGCTTCCGAGGCGGGGAAGCCCGGGCTCGAGCTTACCAAGCTCGGGCACGAGCTTGCCAGTCCCGAGCTTACCTCCTGTGGGGCCGCGGGTAAGTAAGTGGGCCGAAACTTCATGAGCCACATACTTTCCCCAACAAGAATATAATCAAAATCATGCATTCATAAATAGAGGATCAATATGGTGAGTCAAATAAGGGGAGTATATGTGCCTGGCTGCTGCTCGTTGGCGGGGAGAGCTTCTGGACCAAGTCCGGGCTCCTCCGGAACGCCGGCTCCTAATGTTCGGTAGCAAGAACATCAAATAAAATCCAAATAAAATACCAAACAAATAGGAACATCAAATATTTTTAGAGATTCAGAAAGTGCATGAGCTAATGCAAATTTTGCAAAAAGAATCACCCAAATCCGAGTTCGGATGAGTGAGATAGATCCATTTGAAGTTTGGGTGCCATACTAGCTCGGGGCTGTAAGGACTAAGCTCGGGATTGACCTAGATAGCTCGGGAATGAGCCTCCTAGATCAGGAATGATGTTTCCTTGGTCAAGAGTGGGTTTCCAAAGTTGGATATGGCATAGCTTGGTCGGCTAGGACATGACCAAGGTCGGGCTCAACTAGCTCTAGCTCGGGAAAGTCACTTAGCTTGTATATTGCTCAGTATGAGCCACTTTTGGGGTGCCTAGTAAGCTCGGCTAAGCTCGGGCTTAACATGACAGTTGTAGAAAATTTCCTGGCGCACAATTTTCATGTAGAATACTTTTTCATCCGAGCTACGGTTCATTCTATAGAGCTTACTTACTAGGCTACTACTCAAAGAAACGCTGAAACAGGCTGTTTTCAGACCTGGGGGTTCTAAGGCTTCGGTTTCCACCAAAAAACAGCTTAGACATGAATGCTAAATGGTCAAGAACAGAAATGAGAGGGAGTACTGGGTTCTCACCTAGTAAGGAAGGCCTTGCTTAACAATAGAGAGCCCAAATATGAGGAGATCAAGGTGACGGACGACAATCTGTCCAGAACTCGGTTCAGCAACTCTTCAGCTTGTTCCTTGAGGTCCCTTCAACTCTAGAAGCATGGATCTGCTCCTAGACGTTACTTAGCTCGTGCATGAACTCTTCTTGGCTATCTCCAAGCTTGCATGTGAGGGAAAATGATATGCAAGATGAGAAAACTGCAAAGAACCTCGCTGCTGTTCAAAACAGCGAAGTAGATGAAGAAAGGCAGCAAGAACTCACCCAAATCCTTGTGAACGTACAAGGGAGTTGGAGGTACTTGAAGCCTAGGAAGTTTAGATGTTACTCCTGCTCATTACATGGCCTGGATTTAAAGAAAGAGGGCATAGATGGGCAGAAAACGAAATCAGCCTTTGCTGTCCAAAACCGAACAGCAAAGAGAAAAGGAAGAGAAATCCATAGCAAACCTTTGTACATGTGCTTACCATGGAGTGGAATGGATAGCCAACGATTTCAGCTTTCCAACGATATATAACACCCTATATGGATTCTCCGTGGTTTGGGTGGAGATTTGAAAATGGTGGAGGTGGAGATGAAGATCAGCTTGCTGTTCTTGCTGCTGTCCAGAACTTGGACGTGGGAAGACTGAGAGTGAGGGCTGGTTGAAGTGGGTGGAGATGGGTTTAAATAGAGGTATACTTTTCCATTGACAAGTGGGTCCAGGTCCTACCTGTAATGGAGAGTCCGCGGGTAAGATTCCAGGTAAGAAAAGCTGAGGGTCAAGGTTTGCCTCTGACCGCCTAAGTCACTAGTGGATGAAAGATTCGGCCGACTTCGTCCAAAGACCGCCCAAGTCAGCCAATGGATGGAAGATTCGGCTGATACTGCCGGAGGGCAAAAAGGAATAAAGAATAGATGTGGTGGCCGGGTTGTTTGAATAGGTACGAGCTTTCTCGAGCTTCTCCAAACCCGGTTAGGTCTTCTGTTACTCAGTTTGACCGTCTATAGCTCGGGCAACTTCCTCCGGACATCTTCTAGCTCGGACAAGTGATAACCAGCTCGGATGGGTAGCAACCAAGCTCGGGTAGAGCTCGGATGAACTCTACCTTGCTCGGACAAGCTACATCTTGCTCGGGCATTTAAGAAACAAGCTCGTCGGGCTAGGTCTTACTACTCTAGTGGCTTGGCCAAAGGGTTTAAAGCTAAAAACCTAATGTTTCCACCATAGAGCACGGTGGTTGAATGCAAAATTTTTGTAAACCAACATAAAAACAAATGAACATGCTAATGATATGCATAGCTATACGGAATTTAACAAATTGGTCATTCATGCACCTCCCCTAAAAGAATCTCGCCCCGAGATTCCATTGCCTCGTGAAAAGGTATGGATAAGTTGCTCGGAGATAGTCTTCACGTTCCCATGTTGCTTCTCCTTCGGTGTGGTTGCTCCATTGCACCTTGTAGAACTTCACGGTCTTGCTTCTTGTCGTGCGCTCCCTTTCTTCAAGAATGCGAATAGGATGTTCTCGATAGGAGAGATCAGATTGAAGATCAAGATTTTTCAATTCGGTGACTTCGGTTGGAACTCGAAGACACTTCTTAAGTTGAGAGACATGAAAGACATTGTGCACATATGAGAGGGAAGATGGAAGCTCAAGCTCATAAGCTACTGCTCCTCGCTTGGACAGGATTCGGAATGGACCGATATAGCGCGGTGTAAGCTTTCCTTTCACTTGGAAGCGATGAGTACCCTTCAGCGGGGTAACTTTGAGATAGACATGATCATTTACCTCAAAGCTAAGCTCGCGTCGACGACGATCAGCATAGCTCTTTTGTCGAGACTGTGCTGCTCGCAATCGCTCTCGGATCAACCTAACTTGCTCCTCAGCCTCAGCAACTAGGTCAGGACCAAATAATGGCCTTTCTCCAGATTCGGACCAATTTAGGGGAGTCCTACACTTTCTCCCATAGAGAGCTTCAAATGGAGTCATTTGAACACTAGACTGGTAACTATTATTGTACGAAAATTCAGCAAAGGGTAGGCATTTCTCCCAATCCTTACCATAAGAGAGGACGCATGCTCGGAGCATGTCTTCAAGGACTTGGTTGACTCTTTCAGTTTGTCCACCGGTTTGAGGATGATATGCCGTGCTAAAGGAAAGCTTGGTTCCCATTGCTCGGTGGAGGCACTCCCAAAAATGTGAAGTGAATTGAGAGCCTCGATCTGAAATGATCTTCTTGGGTACACCGTGGAGAGACACGATACGGGATAGATAAAGCTCCGCCAAATTACTCACATGGTAATTGACCTTGACAGGGAGGAAATGGGCAGATTTGGTTAATCGGTCAACGATTACCCAAATGGAATCGAAACCCTTTTGTGTCTTGGGTAAGCCGGTAATGAAATCCATACCGACATTATCCCATTTCCACTCAGGCACGGGCAACGATTGGAGAGTACCCGCTGGTCTGAGATGGTCGGCCTTCACACGCTGACATATGTCACACTCCGCAACATATCGGGCAACTTCCCGCTTCATGCGAGTCCACCAAAATCTTTGCTTCATATCTTGGTACATCTTGGTACCTCCGGGGTGAATCGAGAAGAGAGAGTTGTGAGCTTCATTGAGGATGGATGCCTATAGCTGCTTGTTGTTAGGCACCACTAGGCGTTTTCCGAACCATAAGATACCTTGGGCATCCTTGGAGAAACAATTAGCTTTGCTTTCCTTCATTTTAGCTTGGATATAGGTCATACCTTTATCATTCTTTTGGGCATCCTTGATCTGAGTGATAAGGTCCGGTTTTACCTCCATAGTAGCAACAAATCCTTGTGGAACCATTTCCAAACCGAGCTTCTGAAATTCAGTGCACAAAGCATCCGATTCCGACTTAACCGAGATGCAATTGCATTGTGATTTCCGGCTTAACGCATCGGCAACCACATTGGCTTTACCCGGATGGTAATGGAGACCTATATCATAGTTCTTGATCAACTCGAGCCATCTTCTTTGTCTACCATTCAGATCTGACTGTGTGAAGATGTACTTGAGACTCTTATGATCGGTATAGACCTCGCAGCGTTTTTCGATAAGGAAATGTCGCCATATCTTAAGAGCATGCACTACTGCTGCGAGATCGAGGTCATGGGTAGGATAATTTACTTCATGGGGCCTTAATTGCCTTGATGCATAAGCCACGACTTTACCATCTTGCATAAGAATACAACCAAGGCCGAGGTGAGATGCATCACAGTATATGTCAAAGCTCTTGTGAATGTCCGGTAGGACTAGGACAGGAGCGGTGGTCAATTGGTCCTTCAAGGTTTGGAAGCTTCCTTCACATTCTTGTGACCATTCAAACTTCTTATCCTTTTTCAAGAGTTTGGTCAATGGTCGGGTAATCCTGAAGAAATTCTCAATAAATCGCCGGTTGTAGCCGGCAAGACCAAGGAAACTTCGGATTTCAGTGACAGTAGTGGGCTGTCTCCAATTTAGTACATCTTGTACTTTGCTCGGGTCTACAGCTACACCACCTTGGGATATGATATGACCAAGGAAGGCAACCTCCTTTAGCCAAAACTCACACTTACTGAATTTGGCATAAAGTCGGTGCTCTCGGAGTTTTTCCAATACAAGCCAAAGATGCTCTTCATGCTCTTCTTCGGTTCTTGAGTAGATAAGAATGTCATCGATGAAGATGACGACAAACTTGTCAAGAAACTCCATGAAGATGGAATTCATGAGATTCATGAAGTACGCCGGTGCATTGGTCAAGCCGAAAGACATGACGGTATACTCGTACAAGCCATAGCGAGTAGAGAACGCCGTCTTAGGGATGTCCTCTAATTTGATTTTGATTTGATGATAGCCCAATCTCAGGTCTATCTTGGAGAATACACGGGCTCCAGTCATCTGATTGAATAGATCATCAATCTGGGGCAGTGGATACTTGTTCTTGACCGTGACTTCATTCAGCGGTCGATAGTCCACACACATCCTTAAACTATTATCCTTCTTTTTCACAAATAGCACCGGGCATCCCCATGGTGAGGACCTCGGGCGAATGAAGCCTTTCTCTTGCAACTCCATAAGTTGCTTCTTCGGTTCTGCTAGCTCGTTGGGAGGCATCCTATAAGGCCGTTTTGATATTGGGGCGGTTCCGGGCAGCAATTCGATGACAAATTCTACTTCCCGGTCAGGTGGCATTCCAGGCAGCTCTTCGGGAAAGACATCCGGGTAGTCACATACCACAGGTACATTACTAACCCCAAGGGAAACATCACCTCTCAAGGCGAAGAGATGAGTGGATTTGGACCTAGATGGAAACTCGACTTGTTCGCCGGTGGTGTTGGTAAGAGAGATAGATTTTCGGGCACAATCGATCTGCCCTTGATTCTCGGACAGCCAATCATATCGATCAAGATAAGGTCGGCCAAGAATTCTACCCCATTGATATCAATTTTTGCTTCCCGGCAGACTCGGTCTGCTCTAAAGGTCATTCCCGGGGCATGAATGCCAAGGGAGGAATGCAAGGTTTGAATGCAAAAACCATGTGATACAGCAAATTCCTCCTTGATGAAGGAATGAGATGCTCCAGAGTCAAATAAAACAGTGGCCGGGCACAAGTTGATACAAAGCGCACCCAAAACCACGTCCGGTGCATCTTGGGCTTCTCCGCTTTGACCTGGTTGATGCGGCCTTGTTTGCTGCACTTGTGAAAGCTTTGAGCTGGATTCTCGAGGTGGTATCAGCGTCCGGCAAGACGGGTGGCCTTGCGTTAGCTGCTCCTTGATTCCTTTTTGGGCATCGGTTTGCAAAGTGTCCGGGCTGCCCGCAGGTGAAACAAGTGGTATCCGGGCGAGCCTGAACATTGCCTCCTAGCTAATTCCCACCCAAGGTAGGCGGAAACTTCTGCTGAGTTGGTCAGGGTACAGGGGCTTGAGGCCTTTGGGGAGGTGGAGCTTGAGGCTGAGGTCGGGTCGCCATGCACGCCGTGCCCGGGCGAGCCATCTTGCTGAAAACTGCTACCCTCTTGCGCTTACGTGATTCATCTAGCTTGTTCCACTTCTCCTCCACGATTATAGCCTTGTTGACCATGTGTTAAAAGTCCCGAAAGTCATTTGCAGCGAGCTCAAGCTGCAGCTCATTAGAAAGACCATTCATGAACCGATCTCTCTTGCGTTCGTCATTGGAGACGTCATCGGGGGCATAACGAGCCAGATAGTTGAACTCGTGAAGGTACTCCATGACAGACTTGTGGCCTTGCTTCAACGCTAGAAATTCTCGCCTCTTGATGGCCTTGATTCCAGTTGGAACATGAGCTCCGCGAAAGCCCGTGCAGAACTCTTCCCAAGTGATAACATGCCCGGCGGGCTGCATGGTGACAAAGCTATCCCACCACGCACACGCCGCGCCTTCCAGTTGGTGAGATGCGAAGAGAACTTTCTCATCTTCGGGGCAGCGAGCAACAGTGAGCATGTGCTCAATGGTACGAAGCCAGTCATCCGTGTCGAGTGGATCCTCAGAACGGGAGAAGGTTGGCGGTTGGGTACGAAGAAATTCAGCAAGTCCTCCAGCTGCGCGATGCGCTGCTCCTCCAGCACCTTGAGCATTGCCCGCAGCAGGAGCAGTGTTGCGAGCAATCTGCTGCAGAATGAGAGTCTGATCTTGACGATTTTGCTCGATAAGAGCAAGAACTTGAGCCATGGTTGGGGGTGGTGGCGGCAAGTTCTCCTTCGGTTGATGTTGAGGATGCTTGGGATTGGCATGGGCGCTATCCCCAGCTTGAGAGCCTGTAGGCGGAGGGTTCTGGGATGAAGAAGCACCCCATGTCATGAAGCGAGATCGAGTGTTATTCTCTGTCATCCTGCTGCCAAACCTAAACAAAAGTTAGCAACTCGGATGATGGATAGCCGATAAGGTAGGATGGAATAGAATGGGACAACAAGCAACCAACGTTGATTCTACATGCATGCAGCGAGCAAAGTGCTCATAAAATCGATCATGATAAGAACCAAAGACCCATAGGGCAAACAAGATCCATTAAAGCAAATAGGTAGTTTTCCAACACGGTTACACTAATGCAAAGCCCATAGGCTGGTGGTGGCTGCTTGGAACGAAAAGCCAAGCTCATCATACAAATACATAGGTTCATAATGGAGAGAACACACTCTCCGATCATGGTTCTACTTCACTAATCATCTCTAACATAGCCTAGATTCCTCTCGAAGCCGTCGGGAAACACACTAAGGAGGTGATATCCTGGTGAACCAGTATCTTCAAGGTCACGAGGATCGGTGAGACGCTGAGGAGGACCCAAAAGAGTAGAAAGACTCTCATGGTTACAAACAAAAGCCCTTGGTGGTTCCACTCCATCAACACGAGGAAGCTGAAAATGAGGTGGAATAAGCTCTCGAGGTGATATGCCATGGAATCCTAAGGCATCCCGAGACACAAGTTCGATTCGAGCAAGGTGGTGAAGTTGCTCACGTGTTGCACCAAGGCAAGCACGAGTAGCCCAAAGCTCATGAAGAAGACAACGATGAACTTGGCCCATAGTGCGAACCAAGCCCGCCAAAGAACGGATGGTCGGATCCCCATTCATTGCTGGTTCAATGAAGAAGTTGTTGTGGGAGTCGTTGTCCAATTGTGGAAAATAGGTGTACGGCGCTCGTGCCAACTCCCGGTGCTCACGACGAAGAAAGGACATGGCAATACGGGCAACTTCTTGAATAGCCATGGCAATTGTAGTTCCCCTTGCTTCAAGGTGATATGGACTGCTTCTCGCCGCGATCCTTGTGGTGATGTTGACCGTTGCAATATAGTCCTCCATGCCTGGTCCTTGAGTGTTGGTGTAGACAGCATACTCTGGGGCATAAGTGTAATTGGCATTCCAAATGAGATCTCGAAGAAGAGGAGGATATCCATCGACTCCCTCAGCACGAGTGGCCAAAACAAGTCGTCTGCGAGACATCTACCATTTTAGAAGGAGAAGAGGAGTTAGGACAAATTCCAGTTTGTGAAACCAAATGAATATGAAGGTAAGAATGAATATAAGATAGATGAGGAGAAAACTCAGCAAGCTTATGTTTCAAAACATATTTGATAGTTAAAATAATTTGGACTCAAGACCTTCTTGCTAGCTAGCGGCCATGCTAAGTTCTAACCTGCAATCACATGTGCTCTGATACCAAACCCCTGTGGCGCCCCCTCGGAATTCACATTCGGCTCAAAGAAGTCACTGCCCATTCGCTGTCCATGTGGTTGGAAAGTAACATACTAGCTGTCCAAGAGCAAGCCGAGAATGTTAGCTCCCAACCCGAGCTTGTAGCGGTACACACGAACGACCTTCGTTGAAACGAATGTAAACCGGGTGCCCGGATATGTGTCCAGTGATGGCTCCCAAGATCAGCTACCATCACACACATATCCTCACAATGATCGATAGCACAACACATACATTTTCAGGCATAATTTACATCCAACCGGGCAACATGAACGGCTGCCCGAATAATAAGTTTTAACATCATCAGAGTTTTACTGCAGCGGAAATACAAGTTTGTTCACCAAAATAGCAGCAGAAGAACATCATAAATAACAAAAGTCCAGCGTGGTATGCTCCCATAAACCCCAGGGGCAACCGACTGGAAATTAGAACTCCGCTTGCCCGCTAGCGTCACCGTGCTCGGCTTGGTAGTAGTACTCAAGCACGGGGTTGTCTTCACCTGAAATTGCAGCACATTGGTTGAGTACAGATGGTACTCAGCACTAAGAGGTAATGTATATCCTCAATCATGAATATTATGTACTCAAGAAAGGGCTAGCAGTTTTTTTTAGCACAATTTGCATTTTTGCAAGACATATAAGTATGAGTAGGTTGTAAATTGCATTTGAGGAAAAACATTCCAAAATATAATGCTCATAGTATCCATCATAATTCATCATCATAAATCCATGGGGCTCTATCCGCCTCTTGGTCTCTATCCCACCATAACCACAACATACTGGCTCTATCCTCCTTGGTCTCTATCCGACCATACACCACGAGCAACCCCATTTCGGAAAGACACACGGCTATCCCACCATGCCAAACCAATACCCAAACTGAACCATGAGCTAACATCGGTGTCTCGCCGCAAGTTTTCGCCCTAACCCCGACGCGCTGTTCAACAGCTTCAACACTCGCAGAGGTGTACGACTTACCCACACGACACGCCAAGCCATGCCAAGCCTCTTAGATGTACATGCCACCATTGGGTCACCCGAAGTTGACTTTTATCCACTCCCCACTCCACGAGTGCGGAGGGAGTCAACCGCTGTAATGGATTTGTCCAAGGCCCATCACACCCAAGCACAAGGACGCACCACGGATGGTCCACCCCGCCACCCCACCCTCTAACACAAGTTGCCCCGCCGGTACCCAACGCACGAGCATGCACAGAAATTGGCCAAGTGTTCCCATAATACACGGTGGTTGTACGATAGTAACCTCAAGGATTGGCACCATGTTCGGTCCTTAATTCACTCGAACGGGCTACGTGTCCAGATCTGTCCTCCCATCATCCCCTATCACCCGCTCAAGTCCAACTCGAGTTCACACATAATCCATCATCATCATCACCAAGATCACATAGTAAATCATTCACAATCGAAGTCGATGACCAACGGAATTACTCCATTGATCACTCGCCCACGCTGACTCTAAGCATGGCTAAGCTTTCACGACCAAACCCAATTAATACTACCTCTTAGGCTACAAAGGAATAAGGATATCAAACATAGACCACTAAGTAGGGGATAACTAAGTTCTACCCACCAAGTGACATATATATTTCAACTTAGCATGCAGGCAAGTGATAGAACATAATCAAAATCATGCATTCATAAATAGAGGATCAATATGGTGAGTCAAATGAGAGGAGTATATGTGCCTGGCTGCTGCTCGTTGGCGGGGAGAGCTTCTGGACCAAGTCGGGACTCCTCCGGAACGACGGCTCCTAATGTTCGGTAGCAAGAACATCAAATAAAATCCAAATAAAATACCAAACAAATAGGAACATCAAATATTTTTAGAGATTCAGAAAGTGCATGAGCTAATACAAATTTTGCAAAAAGAATCACCCAAATCCGAGTTCGGATGAGTGAGATAGAGCCATTCGAAGTTTGGGTGCCATACTAGCTCGGGGCTGTAAGGACTAAGATCGGGATTGACCTAGGTAGCTAGGGAATGAGCCTCCTAGCTCAGGAATGATGTTGCCTTGGTCAAGAGTGGGTTTCCAAGGTCGGATATGGCATAGCTTGGTCGGCTAGGACATGACCAAGGTCGGGCTCAACTAGCTCTAGCTCGGGAAAGTCACTTAGCTTGTATATTGCCCAGTACGAGCCACTTTTGGGGGTCCTAGTAAGCTCAGCTAAGCTCGGGCTTAACATGAAAGTTGTAGAAAATTTCCTGGCGCACAATTTTCATGTAGAACACTTTTTCATCCGAGCTACGGTTCATTCTATAGAGCTTACTTACGAGGTTACTGCTCAAAGAAAGGCTAAAACAGGCTGATTTCAGACCTGGGGGTTCTAAGGCTTCGGTTTCCACCAAAAAACAGCTTAGACATGAATGCTAAATAGTCAAGAATAGAAATAAAAGGGAGTATTGGGTTCTCACCTAGCAAGGAAGGCCTTGCTTAACAATAGAGAGCCCAAATATGAGGAGATCAAGGTGACGGACTGCAATCTGTCCAGAACTCGGTTCAGCAACTCTTCAGCTTGTTCCTTGAGGTCCCTTCAACTCTAGAAGCATGGATCTGCTCCTAGACGTTACTTAGCTCGTGCATGAACTCTTCTTGGCTATCTCCAAGCTTGCATGTGAGGGAAAATGACATGCAAGATGAGAAAACTGCAAAGAACCTCGCTGCTGTTCAAAACAGCGAAGTAGATGAAGAAAGGCAGCAAGAACTCACCCAAATCCTTGTGAACGTGCAAGGGAGTTGGAGGTACTTGAAGCCTAGGAAGTTTAGATGTTATTCCTGCTCATTCCATGGCCTGGATTTGAAGAAAGAGGGCATAGATGGGCAGAAAACGAATCAGCCTTTGCTGTCCAAAACCGAACAAAGAAAGAGAAAAGGAAGAGGAATCCATAGCAAACCTTGTGCATGTGCTACTATGGAGTGGAATGGATAGCCAACGATTTCAGCTTTCCAACGATATATAACACCCTATATGGATTCTTGGTGGTTTGGGTGGAGATTTGAAAATGGTGGAGGTGGAGATGAAGATCAGCTTGCTGTTCTTGCTGCTGTCCAGAACTTGGACGTGGGAAGACTGAGAGTGAGGACTGGTTGAAGTGGGTGGAGATGGGTTTAAATAGAGGTATACTCTTCCATTGACAAGTGGGTCTAGGTCCTACCTGTAATGGAGAATCCGCGGGTAAGATTCCAGGTAAGAAAAGCTGAGGGGCTGGGCTGCCTACACCACCGCCCAAGTCAGCCAGTGGATGGAAGATTCGGCTGATACTATCCAAGATCATTCAAGTCGACCAATGGATGGAAGATTTACGACATCGCGGAGGGCAAAAAGGAATAAAGAATAGATGTGGTGGCTGGGTTGTTTGAATAGGTACGAGCTTTCTCGAGCTTCTCCAAACCCGGTTAGGTCTTCTGTTACTCAGTTTGACCGTCTATAGCTCGGGCAACTACCTCCGGACATCTTCTAGCTCGGACAAGTGATAACCAGCTCGGATGGGTAGCAACCAAGCTCGGGTAGAGCTCGGATGAACTCTACCTTGCTCGGGCAAGCTACATCTAGCTCGGGCATTTAAGAAACAAGCTCGTCGGGCTAGGTCTTACTACACTAGTGGCTTGGCCAAAGGGTTTAAAGCTAAAAACCTAATGTTTCCACCATAGAGCATGGTGGTTGAATGCAAAATTTTTGTAAACCAACATAAAAACAAATGAACATGCTAATGATATGCATAGCTATACGGAATTTAACAGCTGGGCTGTTACAGCCTAGGAGTGGATGGATTCCTCCCTCTAAATGAAGAGCTAAGTTCGGGCTACCCCATCGAGCATGGTGGGTAGATAAGTGGCCATTATTCCCTCATCTCCCCTGGATCTAGGATGGCGTTTCTATAAATTGAGAGGAACTCGTCAGGGTTTTGGGTTCCCTTCAACCTTTCGATGTGTTCGGGATTGAACTTGGTCAGCCAAACGATGTCACGAAGGGCGTGGGAGAAAGCCCGATATCCATAAGCTATAGATCTATGACGCTCAACCAATTGGGCGGTCCCAACCATCACAAGGTCGTTGGTCGCACGGGAGAGGACTGAGGCGAGAGAACACTTCCCGGTCACGGCGCGGGGAGCGCACCGTGGTGAAACTATGCCTGTCCCAGCCACGGCCATCGGAGCTCTCCTCTTCATGTCCTCCCACTTGGTCATGGCGTCGGTGATGACAGTCACGGCTCTCCCTGGTAACACTCCGGGATTCGCCGCTATAAGAGCTAGCCGACCCCCCATGACGGTGCTCCCGAGCACGTTTTGGGGTCCCCTTTGCTCAGACGATGATAGTGGGACCAGATCAATAGCTAGTCTCTCGTGACCTTCCGTGACGGCGATGCTTATGGCTCCCTATTCTTCCTGTCCGAGGTCATTTACGAGCTTGTGCATAACCATCGCCAGTGCCTGTGGCCTTTCTTGCTTAGTGGGGAGCGAAGCCGAGGTGCGTCGTTCCCTAGACGGGCCTCCAATGCTTAGGCTGGTGAAGACAAAGGTGTTTGGGGATCATTACGGGGCCTGCCCTTGGTACGCCACCAGATGCTCGCTATGGTCCTTTTCATAGAGGATTAGAGGCAAGCTCGGGCGGTGTCATGGGCGCGTTGCGAGGCCGCTTCAAAGATTTCTTCCTCGAGATGGCGATTCCCAGTGTAGTCATGTTGGCACATCTACCAGCAGAGGGTTATGAGACGGTCATCATCAAGCTTCCGCGTGACATGACTCCGTCTACGAGTTCTGTGTGATCCAGGATGTCCAGTCTAGCATAGAGCTCTTCGTTGTCCCTATCGAACGTGGGGGAAAGCTGTTCTGGCCAGGCTCGGAACGAGATTAGCTCGGGAACATACTTTGAGTCTGCTCCTTCGTGACGGTCATCATGCCACCCCATAGGAGCGCGATGATCAAGTGAGCATTTGGTATCCGACATCTCCGAGATCTCTACGACAAAGGATCTGTCAGTCCCCATGGATGGAGCCAGCTATCGATGATCAGGAAAGGGATTCCATGCCGAGCTTACTTGTTGATTGAGAGACCAAACAACCCCTTCGTGCCGAACGATTTTTGTTGTAGATGTACGGATTTGCCAAGATAAAGAGTAGATCAGACCAGAGGTTTATCTTAGTTCGGGCCTCTCGGAAGGAGATAATAACCCTACTCTAGTTGCACAGGTGCATTTATGTTATTGCGATCAGATTGCGGGATGCGGGGGGTGCCCTTCCCCTTCCATATGAGGATGTATCTATAGTACAAGGTATACGCAGTCATGTTCCTATTCGGATAAGCTAGAATCGTACCAGATTTATAGGTATATCCTAAAAACATGCTAACTTTCCTCCAAGAAATATCCATATCCAAAAGGCTTCGGAGTCTAGATGTAAAAGAATTGCCAAGACAATGGGAGCATCGGGCCGACTATCCAGATGCATCTCTTCAGGACCTATGATGACATATTCAATGGCCTATAAACAAAGAAGCCTACTCCTAAGAATCATCCACGGGTATCAGCCCGAGCATGCCACACTCGCCTTATTCTCCCCGGGTATGCCTCTTAGAGATAAGTCGTGTATGGCCCAGCCGTCAGGGTATTCTATCCAATCCCGACAATTAGATTCTAATATTCTACATGCTTTGTATTGCCAACTATATACTCTTCATGTGCAAAAATTATAAATATGCTTCTCCCCTTGATCAACAAAGGAGGCATCCTTGGAATCGTGACTTCAGGTACTGGAATGAAAATCATTAGGATTTCAGGATCCTTTTGATGAACTCTTTGAGTGTTACAATTATCATCGTTTGTTAGCTTGGAGGGCTATTCCCAACACCTAGACCCAACGACAGTATGGTTGACTGGCTGGGAATTAAATAAAGTTTCGTTTGAATTGCACATATCTGCAAGTACCCATTTGAGTTTATGCAATTTGAGTAATAATTTTATTTGGGATAGAAGAAGCCTTGATATATTCGCATGTATAAAGGCCATATGAATGGAATATGTTATTTTTGTGACGGTTGAGTTGGTGATAATATAATGGCTAGCTATCCCTAAAACAATGATGAAGACCTATTGAAGAAGTTACTCTGCAGGTACTATTTTACATATGCAGCAATGAATATTTTCGTGTTCGTCAGATGAAACAGGTACTCTTCAGGTACTATTTCTTTGAGTCTGACATTTCCTTAGCTGCACTGGCTTTATCCACCTGCAAAAATTATGCTTATGCATTTTTTTCAACTTCAATTATGGACACCAAAGGGTTTGTGCAATAAGTACAATTCAACCTTGGAGTCAATCTCATCCATCAAATTAAGGGACCTGCCTATCCAATTCCTGCAGAGTTACATTAACAATAATGCAAGCAGATAAAAATAATCTAACTTAATCATTAAAGAAGCTCCAAATATATGCAACAAACGTCATTCAACGTCCTCTGTCTGGTTTTTCAGTATGTCCAGTCCTTCAGAAAGGACGTTCAACCCTTGGTGCTGCACATCAAATCCGACATGGTAATTAGTAAATAAGCAGTTGTAGAAGTATGGTAATTAGTAAATAAGCAGTTGTAGCAGTATGTACTTGTCTGGCATAATACATTTGATCAATAGAACAACTGTCCTATGAATATAAACTTGCCTGTTTAATTCGGCTCATCTCGTATTCACTTCTGAACTGCTCTAATTCTTCGTTGGTCCGGAAATAGCCCTCATAGAAAGTTTCAGCTGCATTTTCTCAATCAAATAAACACGATTAATATCAATTTCTATTCACGCCGAAAGTTGTATCGGCTCGACACACTACGGTTTTAGAGTTTAGGATCCCCGTCAGCACCAGAAGCTGGGTTCAAAACGTACCAGCCGATTTGATCCTGCCGATTTGCCGATTTGATCCTGTAATTGGTAAGAAAAGACGTAATCAGCTTTAAGTAGCTGATTAGATCTGTAATATGAAAGACTTGCAGCACTTGGAAATAAATCTAAACAGAGGTGAAAGATAACGAAACTATCGGCTTAGATTGAATCTAAACCAATAGCTTTCAAGGGGTAAACAATCTACTGTAAAGCTGATTAAATCAACAAGGTAGTAGAAAGGGATAAACAGACTATCAGTTAGCCGATTAGATCACCTAGCTGATAGAATGAAAGGGGTAAACAGAGTATCGACAGATAGCAAGTTATGAGCCGATAGAACGAGGGAAAACAGTCTACCGCCAACAAATGTGTTGATCGGTAGAAAGAGGGTGAAACCTAACCCTTACTTGAAACGACAATACGCCAAAACATCGACTAAGATAGTATTTCGACTAAAAGCCGATGCAAGCCCATAGATCAAACCGAGTCAAGATAGTACTTCCTTGCAAATAACTCCTAGGATGTACCTTGAAGCTATCAAGAAGGCGATGGGCAGCAAGTCGATCGAGAACAAAATAGGTTAAACTACTCTAATTGCGACTAAACTAAATGAAAGATAAAGGATAGATAAAAAGTAGATTTGCTTGATTGATTCAAGGTCCTTTTACACACCCCAAAGGCTATATATTTATACAGACTTTGAACAGACAACTAGGACTCTTAGCTTCGTACAGAGTACAGACTCGACTCGATCTTACCGAAATTATCTAAGACTCTCCCTATTATTTACACAATCCGACATGAATCTTATCTAATCAAACTAACCAGGACTCTTTCTTCCATATCTTCTTTAGCCGATCCAGACTTCTTTTCCTATATTTGTCCATGTCATCTTGGACTTCTTTTCACGCCCGATTTAGCCTGTACTTTACTGGGCCCAAGCCAATCTCTAGAAACTTTGATAGCATCCGCTTATCTCCAAAATCAGGTGTCAATACATGCCCTTCAATAACTCCTTTAGTTGGCCCGTCTTCTTTCCTTGCAGCGAAATTGAGTTAGGTACTTACTCGGATTCCCGGCCTTCCCTACACCCATACCTTAGGCCCAGTGGGAGATCTCGACCCATCGGCCATAATTTATCTGGACGTTTTTTGACTTCCTCTCAATGTTGTGGACGCCAACATGGAAGGGTGGATGGACAGCTTTAGGTCTTGGCCAACCGAGTTAGTTGGATGGAAGGATTGGTATATTAGAGTATCAGCTAGTAAAAAGTTTAAATAGGAACAAATAGATATAGCCGACTGCCTCCCTCTTTCCTTAGCCAAGCCAACTGCTAATGAATCTATGTTAGCAGCAGCTAGCTCTTTCTAGTCCAATACTTTCCATGCTTTTATGCTAAGACTAGGACCAATAGGACCTACTTTATTGGACATAACCATGCTATGCAGTCTTAGGCCAGATGGGGAGCAACCATCGGCTTATGATCTGTCGGTCACTCATAAGCTCATCTCTCACAAAGGCAAAGTCTGGAATCACTACTTTGATGAAAACAACCTGGAGGAGGGACCTATATTAGATAAGGTGAAGGTAGTGTTCCTCAACATGTGGCTGGACTGTGTCATCTTTTGTGGAGCTTCTTTAGGTCCGACACAGATATATCAAGGTTTGGCAAAGAGGCTACTACGCAAAGGTATAGTATCCTTGGCTAAGCTACTCTTAGGATCAGTCTATAATACGATGCATATCATGCAATCTAGATTATACACCAACCTTGGGGGTCATTTTGTTGGAAACATAGGAGGTATGATGTGGTTCATGCAACTTTGGCTATACACCCAATTCCATCGGCTGTGGAAAACTCCCATAGATTCAGAAGTTCTCTTCCCTCTCAAAGATATACCAGAAGGAGAGGAAATAGAGTATAGGCCAAGCCGATCATATGGAGAAGCCATTTCCTTAGGCCAAGGTTCTGCCAAGCTACATGCATCGGCCTTTGTTAAATACTTTGACTTCTTTTTCAACGTAGTAGCAAATGAAGTTCCAAAAAAGTATGTCGACGATTAGGAAATCGACTTTCCGTTGAGCTTATTTCTTGAATGAGGGATCAGAAAGCCCTATTTCTGCTGAAGTGTGGCTTCGAGATGTCGAAGAATCTCAGTGTGGAAAGTGTATGCAAACAAGCGAGAAGAACACCAGGAGATTATACTGGTTCGGGCCTCCCGAAGGATAACAACCCTACTCTAGTGCGTATTTCTGTATTATGCTTGGATTGATCTGTGTGACTGTTCTTGTGTTATTGTTACATATATAAGAAAAATGGGGTGTATATAAAGGCCCCGCCATCAGTAACCATCACCTTCATAACCAGGTACTTAACCGCGTGGTTAAGAGGGGTAACTAACATTAATACGTGCATGGAGTCGTTACCGCCACGTTTGGATCATGGGTTACGGCTCCCAAAAAGTGGGGAACGTGGGCACAACCACCGCCGCACGATCGGGGACGATCGTAACTGTTCCCGGGCCTGACAGTGCCCGGGCACCCACGCTTGATTGGGTCAGTGATGCTACCTAGGCAACGCTCCTCCGGGCAGCAGCGCGCCAACCTACCTAGACAAGAAGCTATCTGGACAAGGAGCCGTATAGGCACCCAGTTCCCAAGGGCCGAAGATGGGAGCAACCCTTGGTGTCGTACAGCAGCCTGTAGTTCTCACCGGCCTTAGGGACTGCACCCAAGGCACACGTCATCCTATAGAGCTACCGGGGCATAAATGTCCACAAGGTCATTGTCAATCCTCGATAGGTACTTGTTTTTCTACAAGGAAGCAAAGGATTTCCTAGTACCTTCCTTCTTCAGACCCTCCGACCAGCTAGATGAAGAATCTAGAGAGATGCTAAAATTCTTCATCTCTCCTTGCACCTTAGTCGTTGGCTTAAACACCAAGGCAAGAACATTCAAACCATCCTAAGAATTGCACCACTCTTTGGTTTATGCCAGACAACTTGGGTTTGGGCAGGCTATCCTAGATCTTATCTTGAACCAAAGATTACAACCTAGGATGTCATCGGCTAAGTGGACAATCAACGTCATTTTGAGTCTAGCCGATGACCTTTTCTATTCGGAATTACCACTTTTGTGTTTGGGTGGCAAAACCTCTATCCTCTTCAGACAATGGTGGCAACAAATCTTAGATGCAATCATCCTAGCCAACCGATTAATAAAGTTTTATATAGATCAGCTATATCTGGACTTGCCCAATCTGCTCGAAGAAGCTCTCCCCCAAGACACCAAGTAGGAAGACAATGAGGAGTCTCAGTTAACCTTATCCAGTTCTAGCTCTTCCAGCTCATCCTTACGTAGCCAATTGACTTTTGATCACTACATTTGTTTTGATGATTTTAATAATTTTACTCTATACTAGCCGATTGCGACCTCTTCCTCACTCTAATTTATTGCAGGCTGACAAGGGCAAGAAAACAACTCCCATCGGCACCGTCGGCTACTCATCAATAAAACTCTGTCTGGACACCTCAACTCCTTTCAAATTGGCGGATGTCGGCGTATTTCAGCTAGCAGATTTGTCCGAGGGGGGTCCGATGTTCGGTAGAGGGGGTTTGTGTAGGTAGCGCACCTCTCTCCCCACTTGCGCTGGATGAACTGCCCAAGAACACACGAGGTTTTCCCAAGTTCAGGCCCCTCGAATTGGTAACAGCCCTACGTCTTGCTTGAGCCCTTGTTGCTAATGGAAAGAGTATTTTTTCGAATCCCCACTCATGCGCCCGAACTCCCTTTATATACCCTCGAGCTGGCTTGGGCAAGCGTTGTGGGGAGGTTACATTAATGACAATAGCGACTGTAGCCACTATCCTTCCTCGGTTTCTTCGTTCGTACCGCCGTCTGCCAGCGCCCCGTCCTGTCCGAAGGACAACATGGACACGATAGGGAGGGCGTCTGACACGCGCGCCTCCCTGTCTTGCCTTGGGTAGTGTAGGCGGAACAGGAGCAATCATACCGCCGGGGGGTTTTATGCGCCTGGCCACGCCTGGTCATTCGCACTTAATGGTCGCGATCTGGTGCGATCCGGGAGAAAACTTAGAGTGGAAGCCTTCTCTTTCTCTTCGTCGTGCGCGTCCGAAGCTGATTAACAGTAGGGCCCGAACGCTCTCCAACCTTAACAGTCAGCCACATGTCCTGGTTGTCCACTCCAGCGCCGGGGCCTAATCACCCGCCGCCGCGGGCACCACGCGTTCTCGTCGCCAGTTGTCGGGCTGACGCCCATTGTTCGCCGGGCAGCCACATGCTCGGGTCGCCTAGCGACGGGCCTAATCGCCTACCTGCTCCCCGGGCGGCCATGTGCCATACCTGCCGCCTGATGACGGGCCCCGCAAGCCCTTTCGTGCACCAGGCTACAAGCTAAATCTTCTTGCAATAAACCCTTCCTCCTCCCGTGCCTGTGGTCCCACACAACAGTGGTGGAGAGGACACCCTTGTGTAGAATACACCGACAGTAGCCCCCGGGCCCGCCAGGGGCGTGCGCTGGTCCCTGGAGAACTTACAACGTCCTCTTTGACCCTGACATGACCTGGGGCGGGGCCCACCACCTACGTGGGCAACCACCTACTCCTCTCCACTTCTGCCATAACTTCTCGGGAAATGCCGCCGCAGGCATGCACGCGGATCGTGGTTAGTGCAGCTTGTCACGTCCCCACGCGCGGCAACCGAATCGTTCGTGCGCGCGCTAGCCGAATCATCCACGCCGCGCCTACAAATAGACGCGGCTGCCACAGCTATTTCTTCCTTCCGCTCTCGCTGCCAAAGTGTTTTCCTGCTTTCCTGTGCCCCTCACTTTCACCCAGCTCTTTGACCACCATAGCATGACTTCCTCACGCCGCCATGGCACCATGTCGTCGACCCGCCGGATGGCACCTCCATTGCCCTCCTCCACCGTCGACGACCAGCGAGTGGCGAGGTCTCCCTCATTGCGCCAGAGGGCACTTTCCAGTTTCGTGTGGGCACCGTGACGCCTAGGTGCCGCCCCAGCGAGATTGTCACCTTCGTCTGGGCGCTCCTCGCTGGCCTAGTCCCGCCCTACTCCGACTTTTTCTTCACCGTCCTCCACTTCTACCGCATCCACCACCTTCACCTTACCCCCAATTCCTTCCTCATCCTCTCCACCTTCGCCTACCTCTGCGAGATGTTTGTGGGGGTGGCGCCGAACCTGCCTCTCTTCTGCTACTTCTACACCCTCCGCGGCTCCACCAATGGCGGCGCGGTGGGGAGCTGCCACTTCCATCTCGGCGACGGCTCTGCCTTCCGCTACGTTGCCTTCCGCTACGTTCCCTTCCAGATGAAGACTAACTTAAAGGCGCGGCGCAGCGAGTGCCTATACATCGACGACGATAGCGGCATTGATGCCCTGGAGGTGCCGACCGAGCCCACGGAGGCCAACGACGACTGGGGCTCCCTCGTTGAGGACTCGATAGAGCTCCAGACCATGGTGGCGCATGTTGACCGATTGCGCGTCGCCGGACTGACCGGAGGACTGATGGTCGTCGACTTCCTGACTCGGCGGATCAGCCTACTATGCCGCCGCGTCTGCCTGGCCTGGCAATACACGGGTGACAACGACGTGACCCACACGCATCCGGGCAGTAAGTTCTCATCCTTCGTTCTGGTTGGCTCCCGTGCCCAACCCCTGTTACTAAGTCTTGCATGCTATTGCCAGGTGACGGGAATTTGTCTCCCTCCACGCTAGACTCGTGGTCGACAGATTTCCGCCGCCGCCTAGAGCAACCACTCGCTTCACGGCCAGACGCCTATTCGCACCTTGTAGTCGGCGGAGCGTCTTCGGATCGTCGTGTCCCTCCCCGCCATCGATTCCACCGGGGTCGTGACGACACCGACCCGAGGCTCCGTGGTGATCAGGGACAGGGCACCTATCGACGACCGAGCCGCCGGCAAACGGCCGGCCACCGTGGATGCTCCGGACCAGGATCCGAAGAGGACTCGGACCGCGGCTCTGGCTCCCACTTCAACTTCCACCAGCGCTGCCGGTGGGTCTTCTTCTGACACCGCTGCGCCTTTAACTGAGGGGGACGCAGCGTCTCCCACACCTGCACTGCTGGCGCCTTTGCCGCCGGCGCTCGTTGCTCCGACAGTTCCTCCGCCGGTTCCAGCATAGGCCCCCGCGCCGTCCGCCATCAGCCAAAGGTCAGTTGCGGAGGGTGGCCAGCCGCCCGCTCCAAGGAGTGTGCTCTTGCTTCCCTCCGCCTCTTAAAGCTTCGGGATTCCACCTGCAGCATAAGTCTTTTCATTTTAAATTGACATACCTTTGTGCTCGCCCGGGCCAACGCGTTGTTTTGCTGGGCTCAGGACGAACACCCGTGGGGCCCCGGACGCCCAAGGGACCACGCCGCTAGCTGCCGTAGGGACAAACTCGTCCCGAGTTCTTGGCAAGACCAGAGGAGGCCCAGACGCCGCCGTCGTGCAGAGTTGCCGCCGGCTCCGTCCGATCAAGGCCGCGACTACTCCGCCTAGCTGACCGAGCTGGTCGCTGAGCTAGGATGGCTGCACATCTCACTGGAGACGCACGCCACGGCGAGCGCCCGCTAGGAGCCCTAGCTGGTGTAGCAAACGGCATCGCTGCGGGAGGAGCTGGCGCAGGAGAAGGCGGAGAAGGAGTCACTGCTCGCCCGAGCCCAGGAGGCCGAGGGGAAGGCGAAGGACGCGGGGAAAGCATGCGGGGTGGTGCAAGGTGAACTACGTCGCACTCAGCACAACCTCACCGCCATGCTCCGCCCTGCCTACCGCTGCATTGCTGGGAGCCTGCGACCACTGGGGGTAGAGCTGAATGAGCCGTTGGAGCCCACGGTGATGCAATACACTCTTGGCGTCACTCGCGTCGCCGAGGCTCTCGACGGCCTTCCTACTGCCTTGTCCGACCGGTCCGCCCGTGAAGGGCAGACCGCCGTGGCTGCTGCCGCCGAGTACGTGCTGGCCTACCGCGCCAGCCAAAACCCCTCCTTTGACCCCCGGGTGACTGTCGCCGGGATCGAAGGAAACATGGCCCAGGCGCGAGCACGCGTGCACGAGGTCGCAGAGTATGTGGTCGGGCTGATGAAGATAGAAGCTCCGCTCCTCGACGCCGCCGCGGAGGAGGAAGCCGATGACAACACCGGGTCCGTCGAGGTCTCTGACGCCAAGTGATGGCGCAGCGGGCGGCCTATCAAGCTTCTTTCTTTTTCTTCTTTTTTTTTGTTTACTTCTGCAATCATGTACATATATCCATTCACGAACTTAATTGAAACCGTCGCCTTTCGCCTATGGCTAGATGCTTTATACTTGTTCATGATCGCGCGTCTGCATGACTTGGCGCCTGGTGGCCAGCCCCCAAGCTTGATGCGTGGCACTTCTAGGATGACCAGGCGATCAGGCCCTTAGCACTTTGGCCCTTCGTGACTTGTCCTACCATCACAAATTACCACTCCAGCGCGAGCAGGAGTTATTCCATATTTGTGCGAGAAAGCAAGTAGAAATTGCCTAAGTCCTCGCCACGATGTCGCTAGTTGGTGCGTACCAGGTTGTCACTTTTTCGCCACCATCCAGAGCTTATACCCTTGCAATTTCTTGGGATTAGACCACAGCGCTTGCATGGTTAAGGTCGAGGGACCTTAGAGGTGGTAGGCCAGCAGTGCTCACAGTGGCACAGGGTGCCCTGCCTGCATTGAGCACCGTGCCAGACTCACCCTCCAATCGCCCTTCCTTGCCCGACACATGTGCTGGGCGTCCACTTTAACTGCCAAGGGGCCGTCAGGGCATAGGTACACATGACAACCATGCGAAGCCAATGCTGGCAACATCTGGGCCGGTCATCTGTGCGAAACGCAGATACAGGAAAGAGAACCGAAAGCGCAACTGAAGCTCAAACTATTCGTACTTTATATATATTATGCACAGCCCCCGACCAGTTACGGGAGAGAGAAACTGTCTCTTAGCGGGTCAGAGAAAATTACAGGATACTTACAGCTTTCGCGGATAGAACTTCCGTAGCAGCTCTATGTTTTGAGAGTTGACCAGCTCCCGGCCGTCCTCCGTGGCCATCTGAATCGACCCGGGCTAAGAGACTCAGACCACCTTGTAGGGGTCCTCCCGCTGGGGAGATAGCTTGTTGTGACCGGCCTGAGCCTGGACTCGTCGCAGGACGAGGTCACCAACTGCCAGTGTCCTTTCACGAACCCGGGTGGCGTGGTATCGCCTGAGGCTCTATTGGTACCGAGCGGCACGTAGGGCCATCGGTCACGAACTTCTTCTAGGAAGTTAACTTCTTCTTGCCGCCGGACGTCCTGGTCTCCTTCATTGAACGCCGTCACGCGTGGTGAACCCAGGGACAGGTCGGAAGGCAGGACAGCCTCGACTCCGTAGACCAGAAAAAAGGGGTTTCTCTGGTCGCCCGACTGGGTGTAGTACGGAGTGACCACAGCACCGTTGTCAGCTCTTCCACCCATCGCGCACCGCGCTTGTGAAGCCAATCGAATGCCCTTGTCTTGAGGCCCCTTAGCACAGCGCGTCGGCGCACTCCACCTGGCCATTGCTCCACAGGTGGGCTACCGAGGCAAAGCATACCTTAGTACCCATGTCCTCACAAAAGTCCAGGAACGCCGCGCTGGTGAACTGGGTGCCATTGTCGGTGATGATGCGGTTGGCTACTCTGAAGCGTACGAAGATCCCGCGAACAAAACTAATCGCAGCGGACGCCGTAACAGCGCGCACCGCCTCGGCTTCAACCCATTTGGTGAACTTGTCGACAGCGACGAACAGGTGGGTAAAGCCCCCAGATCGTGAACAGCCAGGAGAACGGGATGGTTTGCTGCGTCTGGGCTGGTTGGTGGATCTGCTTGGCGTGGAACTGGCACGCCTCGCATCTCTTCACTAGCTCGCAAGCATCCTGGAGGGCAGTAGGCCAATAGAATCCCTGACGGAACAACTTACCGGCGAGGGTCCGACTGGACATATAGCTCCCACACATGCCTCCATGGATATCAGAGAGTAGCCTGCTCCCCACTTCCCGAGTGATGCGCTTCAGAAGAATTCCGTTTCTACTCTACGATATAGGTCCTCACCTACCAGAGTATAGCACTTGGCCTTGCGTGCAATTTTCTCAGTTGATGCATCATCGTCAGGGACCACTTGGTCCCACAAGAAGGCTCGGATCGGATCCATCCACTGACCTTCCCGGCCAAGTGTGCAACCACACGGTGATCGCCTGGGTACTCCGCCTGGCCAGACGTTTCCGCCGATGCCGCCTCGGCGCACTTCCACCCTCCCTCCCTGAGTTGGAGGCTGGGGCAGGCGCACCATCGTACCCACCAAGATCGAGGGTTGCGATGGACAGTCGCGTAAGTCTTTCTTCAAAGGCTCCGGCCGGGACAGGGGCTCTTGAGGAAGCGAGCTGTGAGAGCTCGTCCGCCATGTGATTGTCGTGTCAAGGGACGTGGATGTACTCCAACCCGTCGAAACGGCGCTCCATTTTTCTAACCTCCGCCAGGTACGCCGACATTATGGGATCGGCACACTCAAACTCCTTCCGCACCTGATTGACGACCAACAAGGAGTCGCCTTTGATGTGGAGACGCCGGATGCCTAGCGAGACAGCGGCGCACAGTCCTGCCAGCAACCCTTCGTATTCGGTGACATTGTTGGTGGCCTTCTTTAAGTCGAGGACGACTAGATATTGAAGGATATCTCGGTCGGAAAACTGAAACAGCCCCAATTTCGCGCTTCTTGATTCTCGAAGGAACCATCAAGAACAGGTCCACGGAAGGGCTCGGCCGCCAAAGATCGGATCGGGTCGACAACCATTCCGCGACGAAGTTGACCAATGCTTGACTCTTGATGGCGGTGCGGGGGTAAACTTGAGGCAGAATTCCCCTAGCTCTATCGCCCACTTGGTGGCGCGGCCTTCGGCTTCTCGGTTGTGGAAGATTTCTCGAAGAGGAATGGCGGTGACCACTATGACCTCCCGTCCTTGAAAGTAGTGCCGGAGCTTTCTGGACGCCACCAAAACAGCATACAACATCTTCTGGGCCTGTGGATACCTGGTCTCCGCATCTTGTAGGACTTTGCTGACGTAGTAGACTGGCCTCTGGACGCCATCCCTCTTGACGACCAGCATGGTGCTCACCATAGCTAGTGTCGCTGCGACATATAGAAGCAGCGGCTCATCGGGTCCGGGGGCGACCAGCACCGGCGGGGAAGAGAGATATTTGTTCATGTTTTCGAAAGCTTGATGTGCCTCCGGAGTCCACTCAAAGTGGTTGGTCTTCTTTATCAGCTTGAAAAATGAGAGGCTCTTCTCCCCTAGGCGGCTACGAACCGTCCTAGGGACGCCAGGCAACCGGCAAGGCACTGTACATGCTTGAGTCGAGTCGGTGGCTTCATGTGCTCGATGGCTGACATCTTGTCGGGATTCGCCTCAATGTCACGACTGGACACGAGAAAAGCAAACAGCTTTCCTGATGGCACACCGAACACACACTTTTCTGGGTTGAGCTTTAGGAGGTACTTCCGAAGATTGGCGAAGGTTTCTTCTAGGTCATCGATCAGTCCTTCACTCTTCTTGACCTTCACCACCAAGTCGTTGACATAGACTTCAAGATTCCTCCCAATTTGCGGCTGAAATGAGACATGCATAGCGCGCTGATAAGTGGGACCGGCTTTTTTTAACCCGAAAGCCATTTTGACATAACAATATACGCCCATCGGGGTGACAAAAGCGGTCTTTTCTTTGTGCTCCTCCCCCATGCTAATCTGGTGGTACCCGAAGTACGCATCCAGAAAGTACAATAGCTCACACCCGGCCGTGGAGTCTATGAGGAAGTCGATGCGCGGCAGTGGGTACGGATCCTTCGGGCAGGCTTTGTTGAGATCGGTGAAGTCGATGCACATCCGCCACTTCCCGTTGGATTTCTTGACGAGCACGGGGTTGGCAAGCCACCCAGGGTGATTGACTTCCCTGATGATACCTACGGGCAGCAACTTCTCAACTTCTTCACGAATGGCTTCTTGGCACTCTGGTGCCTGCCTTCGGACCTTCTGCCGGACTGGGCACACTTCTGGAAGCACTGCCAATCGATGCTCGATCACCTCCCTAGGGCTCCAACCATGTTAGACGGTTGCCAAGCGAACACGTCCAAATTTGATCGGAGGAAGGTGACGAGCGCGTCTTCCTATTTGGCGCCAAGGTTGGCGCCCACCTTGACTGTCTTCGTCGGCTCGGACTCGCTCAGGGAGACCACCTTGACTTCGCCGGATGGACCAGGTGAGGCACGGGTCTTCGCTGGAGGAACCCTCGGGTAGGCGTTGTCGGTTGGCCGCGTGCAAATTGCTCCGGTCAGGTCCAGGGCCTGCTTGTCGCAATGCAGGGCCTCTGGTTTGTCCACCTTGATGACGATGGGGCCGCGGGGCCCCGACATCTTCACCACCATGTAGGCATAGTGGGTGGCCGCCATGAACTGGACCAACGCCGGTCGGCCAAATAGAGCATTATACGGGAGGTCGAAATCAGCAACCTCGAAGTCGACTAGCTACGTACGATAATTGTCTGCATCCCCAAAGGTGACGGGGAGGCGGACTCGCCCCAGGGGCATCGATTCGGCCCCCAGAGTGACTCCATAGAACGGGAGAGCAGGCAGCAACTCCCGCTCCAGAATTTGTAGCGCTCGAAATGCCTTGAAGGATAGGAGGTTGATGGAGCTCCCCCCATCCACCAGCACGTGCCCAAGCTTCACGTTCCGAGCCGTGGGCGAAACCACAATCGGAATGTGCCCTAGGCCGGCAGTGCTCTCGGGATGGTTGGCCCGACTGAAGGTGATCGGCTGCTCCGACCACTTCAGCGGCCTGCTCGTCCCCGGGCTTGGCTCTGCGACGCAGACCTCCCTCATCAGCAGCTTGTACTGAGCGTTGGAGGCATAGGTGGCCAAACCACCATGGATGTAGGCCACCATGTGCTCCGCCCACGGGAAGGCCACCAGGGCATGGTCGTCGTCCTTGTCATCGCTGGGAGAGCGACGCTCCAAGAGCCGCTTCTCCACTATCTTGCTCACGACCTGACAATCGGCCAAGTCATGAGCATTAGTCCGATGGATGGGCAGTAGCCCCTACCCCCTTTTTGCTCACGGCGATCATCCCGCCGATCGCGGTGGTCATTGCGCCGTTGCCGGGTGTCCTTCTGCTTGCGCTCGGCGGCTAGGACCTGCCCGGAATCCGTCGTCTTGTGCTTCTTCTTCTTCTTCTTCTTGTCCTTGGAGCCGGAACCCTTGGAGGTTCCGGCCTCGCCTCCATCATGGCTGCCCGCTTGCTCGGAGGACCGATCCCGAGCCTCTACCGCCCGAGCGCACTTGTGCGCCAAGGAGAAACGCTCGGAGGTGGTGGTGATACTACGGGTGGCCATCTTCTCTCTTACCTTGCGGTCACGTACGCCCCTACGGAAGGTGATGATGACCGACTGGCTCGAGATCTTAGGGATGGTGTTGCGACAGTGGCGGAACTGTCGGATGAACGAGCGCAAGGACTCGTCCTTCTTCTGCTCGATGGAGTGGAGGTCGTCCTCCACCCCCGGCTGGGTGTATGAACCCTGAAAGTTGGTGATGAACTGGATGCATAGCTCCTCCCACGAGCTTATCGAGCCCCATGGGAGGTTCAATAGCCAGGGACAGGTAGAGCCCATCAAGATTGTCGGGAAGTAGTTGGCCATGACCTTCCCGGATCCACCTGCCACCTGTACGATGGTGGTGTAGATCTGCAAGAACTCTTCCGGGTTGGTTGTGCCGTCATACTTATCAAGGGGTGCAGGGCGGAATCTCTCCGGCCACGCCACGCGGCGCAGCCGGGAGGAGAACGCTTGGCACCCAACTCCGTACGGGGTTTGGCGTTGTCCGCCGGGGCCCTGGCTCGGGTGGGACTCAGATGAAAGGATCTCCTCCTCCTCATCACCGAGATAGCTGATATCATCGACGGAGCTCTCGTGCTCCTTTTGGGCTCGTGCCTGCCTACGTCGGCGCTACAATGTATCGCGCAAGTCTCCGCCGTGTTGCCGGTGGGGCTCCTCTAGGTGCGTCCTAAAGTCTTCGTCGCGCCCCTCCTGTCCGGGGGGCGCTTGGGGCGGTACTCGGGCTGGTGCACGGCCCTCCATGCCGGTGGAGGCTGCATCCCGAACGTCCTTTTCCCTACTCCGGCCGCCGCAACCGGAGCGCTCCTGGCTCGAATGGCTAGAGGCGTGCGTGCGAGCCACACGCGACTTCGACCGCGGCACACTCGAAGTGCCTGGTCGATCTGACACCTCCACGCGGAGCTAAGTCGCGACTGCGAAGCGAGCGATGTCCCTCAGCCATGGAGCGGCTGGGGTATCCCCGGCCCACTCCACCAAAGGGTGGTCCAGGACCAGGCGGGCTGCATGCAGATTTTGGGCCGGCGTGGCCTCGCTCATGGCCAGCCACCGCCAAACCGATGGCGCTCCCCCGTGGCGGGCACGTTATCGTCCTCCCTAGGAGGCGTGTGATGGTCCGACGTTCATCGGGGGAGCCCTGAAGTGTCATAGGTGCCATCGACCATCGCCAGGCCGTCACCCAGCTCTTCTGTGGCCTGGTAACCCGCAGCCGGGTCCCTTCGACGAGATTGGGAATCCACCATCGTCGGCCACCACGACACCACAATTGGCGGAAAAGATGTGTCGAAAGGAAGAAAACCAGAAGGGGGAAGAGCTACTACCCCCCTACCTGACGCGCCACTGTCGGTGTATTTCAGCCGGCAGATTTGTCCGAGTGGGTGGTCCGATGTTCGGTAGAGGGGGTTTGTGTAGCTAGCGCACCTCTCACCTCACTTGTCCTGGATGAACTGTCTAAGAACACTCAAAAACACGCAAGGTTTCCCCAGGTTCAGGCCCCCCGAATGGGTAACAGCCCTACGTCCTGCTTGAGCTCTTGTTGCTAATGGAAAGAGTATTTTTTTGAACCCCTACTCATGCGCCCGAACTCCCCTTATATACCCTGGGGTTGGCTTGGGCAAGTGGTGTGGGGGAGGTTACATTAATGAGACTGGCGACTGTAGCCACTATCCTTCCTCGGTTTCTTCATTCGTACTGCCGTCTGCCAGCGCCCCGTCCTATCCGAAGGACAACTTGGACGCGATAGGGAGGGCGCCTGACACGCGCGCCTCCCTGCCTTGTCTTGGGCAGTGCAGGCGAAACAGGAGCAATCATGCTGCCGGAGGGTTTTATGGCCTGGCCACGCCCGGTCATTCGTATTTAATGGCTCCGATCTGGTGCGATCCGGGAGAAGACTTAGAGAGAAAGCCTTCCCTTTCTCTTCGTCGTGCGTGTCCGAAGCTGACTAACAGTGAGCCCCGAACGCCCTCCAGTCTTAGTTGTCAGCCACTTGTCCTGGTCGTCCGCTCCAGTGCCCGGACTAATAGTCCGTAGTTGCTACTATATACTTATGCCCTCTAGACAACGCAGAATATATTTCGCCGATTATATCAAATCCCCAACATCTAAACGGCCATGGTTTGATTATGGAGTTCATAGCCGATAATAGAGCTAGCTGAACATTGCCAAACTTGTGATAATCTTTACATCCTTCATAATACTCAAAACAATCCTCCAACATCATCGGCCAGAAATAACCAGTTCTTCTAATCAACCACTTTATTTTTCGAGCGAATTGACGTGTCCCACAAATTCCCTCGTGAACTTCTCCCATGACGACCTTAGCTTCTTTCGTACTAAGTTATTTGACGAACATCCTTTCCAAAATTCGATTATACAATACCCCATCAAGCAATACATACTTTAGGGACTTTCTTTTTAACTTTTTGTCCTTAGAACTGGACGGATCTTTTAAATATTCGATGATTTCCTATCTCCAATAAGCTTCCATTACAGTAACTTTCATTATCTTCTTTTGCTCTATTGGCTTGTAGCCGGACACACTTTGAGCCAGCATGTTGTCCTCATAATTTCGGTCTCTAGGAACGTGGGTAATCTCAAATGACCTAAACGAGCTGATGATATTCAAACACTTATCCAAGTACCCGTTTAGAGCCTCATCTCTACATTCAAAATTTCTAGACTTACTGCACTACCAAGAGTGAATCACCAAAATCTTCAATAGTATCGGCTCCAATAATTGCAACCCTTTGAGCAAAGCCTGGCACTCAACTTAGTTATTTGAGCACGATAATTCGATCCTAGACGCAAACTCGAATCTGAAACCTTTTGGTGATATCAGCAATAAGTCGATACCACAACCTTGACAACACACCGATCCATCAAAAAACAATGTTCATGGTGCCACACTAACCAGCCCTACACTTGTGCTGGGGCAACGGCTGGTAACAAAATCAGCCAAGACTTGTTGTTTGACTACTTTAGCCGATTCATATCTCAAGTCACACTCAATCAATGCATAAGCCCACTTACCTAGTCATCCTTCCAATATAGGCACTGAGAGCATGTATTTTATCACGTTAGCTTTACAAATTACCTTGCACTTGGCATCCAAGATGTAATGCCTTAACTTTGTGCAGGCAAAATATAGACACAAACATGACTTCTCAATTGACGAATATCTGGTTTCAGCAACAACAAGCTATTGGCTTAAATAAAAAATTACCCTTTTTTTCCCTCCAACCTCTTGTGCCAGCATAGCCCCAATCGAATCATCTTCAGCCGATATATAAAGCCTGAACGGTACCCCTTTTGCGGGGCCATCAATACTATAGGATTAGACATATATTCATTCATGTCATCAAAAGCTTTTTGATGCTCTGCCCTCCAAACAAACTCTTGATCGGCGTTCAATTTCAATAGCGGTGTAAATGCTCCACTTCATTCGGATAAATTTGAAATGAACCTCAGATAATTTATCATGCCGATCAGTTTCTATGGATCTTTTTGCACCTAGGGATCTTGCACTTCATTATCGCTTTAACCCTATCCTAACTCACCTCAATCCCTCTCATGCACCATGAACCCAAGAAACTGCCCAGCCGATATTCCAAAGGCACACTCTAATATCTTCAACCTAAAAGCCCTAGTCTTCTGAAACATTATGCGTAGATCAGCTATATGGTCATACTGTCCATTAGAGTTGATGATTATATCATCAATGTAAATTTCTACCAATAAGCCAATCAACTTGTGATATATCAAATTCATAGCATGTTGACAAGTTGCTCCAGTACTTTTCAATCCAAAAGTCATGACAACCCACTCAAACAAGGTAATAGCCCCTGGACAATGGAAGGTTGTCTTATGGATATCAGCTTCAGCCATGAATATCTGATTATATCCCGCATTACCATCTATGAAACTAGCAATCTTGTGTCCCGACGCAACATTGATAAGCATATCGGCTATAAACATCGGGTATTCATCTTTAGGTGTCGCCTTATTCATGTCCCTGAAGTCTACACAAATGTAGATTTTCCCGTTCTTCTTAATAGGGACAATGTTAGATGCCCACTAGGCATATCAGCAAGGCCTAATGAACCCAGCCTCAAGGAGTCTCTCAATCTCGACTTTGATAGCATCATAAATCTTGGGATTGAATCTCCTTGGTGTCTGCTTAAAAGGCCTAAATCTGGGTTTTAAGGGTAGCCAATCCTCGACTAATGATCGGTTTAGAACAGGCATCTCACGGCACTCCCAAGCAAAACAATCCCAATATTCTTTGAGCAATTTTATTAATTCATCTTAAATCATTAGGCAACCGAGCACTTATAAAAGTAGGCCTCTTTTATGGCCATCCCCTATGTCGACTTCTTCTAATGCATGAGCCGACATAAACTCTTGGCCTAACTTTTTCTCAAAATCTTCTACCGCTTCAAATCCCATAGACATGCTATAGCTTTGACTGATACCTCAGACTATTCTTCAGCCATGATTGGCTTGAAGCCTGATCGGCCAACGTTAATGAACTCACAATCTTCCAAAACCTCACCAGACAAGCACTTAACATCCTTGAGGGGCCAGATAACATCAATATCAGTCATAGCGACATGTGTAGATGTATTAGTGTGCACTGTCTCCACCCGATCGCCATCCCACTAAAGCAACATTTGATACATAGTTGATAGGACATAACAGTTGGCATAAATCCAATCATGCCTCAACAAGACCACATAACTACCTTTGCCATCAACTATAAAGAAAGCAGTCGGCAAAGTCTTGCCCCCCCCCCCACGGTAATCTTCGTCATCAACACTCCTTTGTCCTCGGTCGGGTTACCGTTGAAATCATTGAGCACCGTATTAGATTTAACCAAATCTTTCGTGGACTTGCCCAACTTTCGACACATAGAATAAGGTATTAGGTTGACTGACGTGCCTCCATCTACTAGCATCCTAGCCATCGGCTTACCATCAATAAACCCTCTACGATATAAGGGTTTGATATGCCGATGCTCACTGGGTTTTCTGAAGACAATCTCCTGCGACCCTAGACACAATTGAGCCTTAGGCAAGCCTCGTGAGTCTGACTTGTAAGCCTCAGATGCCCTGTATTCTCTAGGGAGTATGAACACCATGTTAACGTTGGCTTTGTGAAAGGGCGATCCGTCAGCGATGAGTGGTGCCATTGATTCATTATCACTGGTTTCTGATGACTCCATCCTTTTTCTGTGCTATACTTGTCTAGTGACCATCGGCTTTGGTTCTTCAAAAGCCCTGTCCCTCTCTCGCTTAGCGTCAGTTTCTCTTTGTTCCCGAGTCCTTAATCTCTACAAGTGCCGCCTTTGAGACTTTGTGAGTCCATTAGGAACCCACTATGGCTTAGGCTCTATCGGCTGGCATATCTTTCCTTCCAGATCATCTTCTTGACTTGCCCCCATGGCCTTGGCACCACCCCTTCAATCCTATCTTAGCTGATATCCATTGCCGTTTAGGACTTGGGATCCTCTACTAGTGCCGCAGGGATAAAAAGTGTCGCATCAGAGAATCCCACATCGATAGTAGTGTCATCCTCTTTTCCTAATAGAACTGAAAGAAAGGGCACTCCCAATGTTCTCTGTTTGGATCCTTTCAAGGCCTAATTCGGGTATACCCCCCTCATGGCACTGTGCCCCGTTGTTGGGCTGATTGAGATGTCTGCCTCTGGTACATGTCAAATAACTAATCAAATGTTATCTTTCATTTCAGTATCGGCTTTGAAGTCCCTCTATCCTTTCTAGCCGATACCAGGGACCATTTTTAGGATCACCTTTGGGCTTTATGGTCCTAGATGTGCCAACAGCATCTGTAGAAATATTCACCAAGCCAGTTGTGGATTTTGTGCATTATTTCACCATTTGAGTGACATTTTTAGAAATTGTCACCTTTGGTACTATCTTCTTATCCTGTCTTTCCACTTCATCAGCCCAAGACTAAATCCGCTCTTTTGCTTTGGTTGATACCTCAACTATGTTGACAGGGAAAGGGTTAACATCTACTTGCATAGCACTTTTGTCCTCGAACTTGAGTCTTCCATCTTCAATAGCCGATTGAATTTGTTGCATGAAGATATTGCAGTCATTGGTATTATGAGAATAAGAGTTATGCCACTTGCAATACCTCTTCTTTTTTATCTCTTCTAGCGAAGACAACACGTGTCCCTTGGGTAATTAGTTGTGATTCTCTTGGAGTAATAGATCAAATATCCGATCGCACTTGGTTATGTCGAACAAATACTTGACTTCCAATCGGCTTTCAGAAGATTTGACTCATGTACATACTAATTGTTTCTTATTCCCTTTAACCCCCTCAACCACATTGATCTCCGTAGGATCTTCATCGGATGATTCATCACCGCCTGATGGATAATTGACGTAACTAATCTTACCGTCTCCTTTCTTAAACTTGTTCTTGAACTCCTTGTTTTCCGCAAACCGGCTCTCGTGAGCCGATACTCGCTGATCCAGGCTACTCAAATCTAGGAACTCTTGTCTACTAAACTATTCCTTGATCTATGGCAGCAAGCCTTGATATGCGAGATTGGCTAATTGTGCATCTGGCAATATCATGATGTAGTAACGATTTCGCACATCCTTGAATCGTTTGATGTAATCGTTAACCGATTCTACATATTTTTGCCAGACCGAACTAAGATCAGATATTCTCAACTCTGCGCTACCGTTGAAAAAGTATTCATAGAATCGGCTTTCTAAGTCGACCTACGATTTATTGGAGTTTGTGGGCAAAGACGTAAACCACATGAAGGCAGGCCCTAATAAGGATACGGAAAAGAGCCTGACCCAATGATGATCGTATCGGCCTCCCTCTCCACATTGAGCTAGGAATTGGCCGATATGCTCTATGGTTGAGACTGATTCGTCGCCAGAAAATTTGGTGAAGTCAGGGACTCTGAATCCTGTAGGGAAATCATATTGATCCATCCAGTCTAGGTACGGTTTCTCTATACTCCATTGTTTTCCCTTGGTTGTATCCCAAATTGATCCCTTAGGATAGTAGCAATTTGATCGGCCATATTTGCTAATTAGTGAGGCATTCTTCCATTATCAACCAGTTGCCCCCCTCCTCCCCTCCCACCGAGACATAACGCCGAGGGGATATGTCTACTAGGAATTGTCTGATCCCGATGTGGAGTAAAAATAGTGGTATGAGCAGGCCCCAACTATGTTTCCACAAGATGATATCCCCAATATGTCTCCACACCAGTGGTAGTATTCCTTGTCCAAGGTTTAGGAGGCGCAGGTTTAGCCAATGTGTACAAATACTAGGGAGCATACTGAGCCCAAGTCGGCTATGAATCAAGTACTGGCATCGGCTGAGGAGTAGCCTAATACCTAGCCTAGCTGATCACCATGAAGGGAAATGCGGGTAATTGCTATGCTAGCACCGACACGCGCGACCTAGAAGATGACGGCTAGAGTTCGGTCGAGGAGAAAAACTTAATGCTACTCTATCTCTCCAGCCTCCACTGCCTCCCTTTATATAGTCCCATAGTGGGCTCCTATCCTAGAGGCCCAAAAAGGTACATTAGGACTCTAATCCTACACGGATCAGTATCCATGAAGCCCACGTCATACGTGGCCCATCACCACTGAGCCCACATCTCATGTGGCCTATAATTGCTATTGGGCATAAAACCAAACACACCGGAGCATAGTGCGCTTGATTTGGCATACACTACATTTGGTACGCCTACATCTAGTACACCTGCCTCAAGGGCATTGCCTAAGGAGCCTGATACGCCTGTTGGAAAGATACTGTCGGTGCCTGGCCTAAAGAGCTGGTGGGGGCACTGATAGCCCAGGCCCTACCAAATAGGAAGCTTGGAAATTCATACGCAAAGGCATACATACATGCCTCTATCCTGTAGGGTCTGAGTATTGCATCAGCTAAGCAGATGCCGAAGCAGATGTAGCAGACCTAGCGGCCATCGTAGCATGAAATTGTTGTTGCTGGCCGATAGTGAACTGCGGATATGTTGGCAAGGAAGGCCAGGAGCTAACAGAGTGTTGTTGGCGATCATTTCATGATCCACTCTTTGACGGCGTTCATGATCACTGGACTAAGGGTAGCAATGAAAGCGGATGATTGGTTCACCAAAGCGTGATGGACGGATGAGTGCACCATCTTCGATACCGCCTGAGGGTCACTTCATACCGGGCTTTGGCAGGGTCGACCACTTTCGGAAATTCTCCTTTTTGCGTCATATTACCATGCCAGCTCTTCTTAAAAGCTCTAAGATAAGCATGCCTCAATTCCTCCGTGCGTGCAGCTATGTCCTGACGCTGCTCTTTAGTAAGGTCAGTGTCGATCACCCCAAGGATGTGGTCTTCTGCAACGTTAGTCCGACCTTGCTGATCGGACACCATATTGTCTCACCGAGAGTGCCAAAAGGTGTGTTCACGCTGAAAGTTGTATCGGCTCAACACACTGCGGGCTTAGGGCTTACACTACGCGGATCGCCACATTTCTCGACGGCCTAAACTGTTGAGACAGCCAATAATGCTGTCGAGAAAAGCCTGTCTCGAAGGCTAGGCGTTGAGAAACAACCGTCGGGCCAGTGAGGTCGAGACAGATAGCCTATGTCGACGGGAGAGCCGTCGATATAGACTTTCTCGACGGCCACTAGAGATGCCGTTGATACAGCTAGGATGACGACCGCCTCGCATTTAGGCAGCTCCGTCTCTAGCAGTCTCGACGGCACCGTAGCGGTCAAGAGAGCTCGATGACCCAACGGGACCCTGGACACGTGGCAGGGCAATCTTTCTCGACGACCATGGCAGCAGTCGAGAGAGATGTATCCAGGGGAGCTCCACAGGGCCAACCTCTTTCGATGGCCAGTCCAACTGTTAAGAGCGACTGATCCACGGGGCCTAGCCAGCAGTGGCTGCACCTCCAGGGGTCCTAGGGACACTCTCTCGACGGCATTGGGGAGGCCGTTCAGACATATTAGTCCTCCGGGCCTACCTGGCAGTGGCTGCACCCTAGGTGACCTCGGGGACAACCTGTCTCGACAGCCTACCACATGGTCGTCAAGAATAACTGATTTTTAGCCCAAAAAAAAGAGCTGGACAAATGGCTAAAAAAATTTCAATTTAGTCGCCGTCGCTGTCCCACATTTCACACAAATATACATCCATAATCAAAATTCCAACCAAAAATAACTATAACATCACATATCATCACACATATCACCAATACTTCACCAAAACATCACATATCATCACAATTTCAACCCATATGACCAAGATTTCACCAAAACATCACATATCGTCACGATTGCAATCGAAAACATCAAATATATGATAGAATACACAAAAATAAAGAGAAGTAGTCCGATCCGATCAGGAGGAGAATGGTGTGTCATTGCAGAGGTCCATAGGCGTGTCGGACCCGTCCTTGGTGCCATCGAGTCGAGCTGGAGCCGTCGATCCCGAACCGCCGCCTCTACATCCTATTGTCCCGCTCGAGCTGGCCTATACGTTCACGACACAATTAGCTAAAGAATTGTTGGTTCGGGCAAAATGAAATGAGATAGTCATAGTGGCTTACCCCGCGCTGCATCTCCATCCACCGCCTCATCTCCTCCATCCTTCGCTCCTGCTCCTCATTAGCGGTCCTTAGGATCTCTTGGAATGCCCGCAGCATTTGCGCCCTCCCCTCCGCTGCCCGCTGCTCCACCTCCACCACATGCTGATCCATCTCCTGGTGAATCCGGGCCTCAAACTCGCGCCAGCTCTCAGGGGCGTTCTGGGAGGCCTGGACCTCGAGCATGTAATCATTGGACCTACAATTAAAGAGGACCACGATTAGCTACAAAAATCAACGTTACGAAAGGAGTAACATCTAACATGCAAACTTGCTCACCTGAGGTGGTCCCCTCCGAGCGCAGGTCTCCCATGCGCCTTGCCACCCAAGTGCTTGTGGATCACCACCGGGTCGAGGGGCGCGTCCTTCTGGAAGCTGTCCGGGCCATGCTACTAAGTGTACGACTCCCAGTAGCGATCCTGCGTGGTTTTGAGTTAGACTTAGGTAAACTACAATTGTACTAAGTGGTGGTAGGTTTCGTCAGAACCAGCTTGGCCTGCGCGAGGGGATCCATCACAGGCTAGGTGCCGGACTTAGCTTTCGAAGTGTGGGCCTTCTTAAAGGTTGCAATGGCACTTACCACCTGCAGGAATGGAAAGAGAAGTTAGCAAAGAAAGAAGAAAATTAAAGAAGTGATGAGATCTTACCATCTTTTTCCTTAGCTAAGGAATGGACATCCTCCCAAGGTTCGTCTTGTAGTCCTTGGAGGCCCAGTTCTTCTTGGCCTTTTGTGACGTCGCGATGAATTCCTTGCTGGCCCACTTCTCTCTGAGGGCACTCCAAGCCGTCGGATCCCTCGCCCACTCAGGACGCACCCGGTCATAGTCGTCGGGCTCCAAGTAGATGTCCCAGGCCTCCTTCTTGCTGACGGCCTCATCAGCGTGTTTCCTGAAATGCACAAAAGTTCGTAGGTGTAAAAACCGTAAACACCATTTGAGGAGGACTGTTAGGTTGGTTGCATACCTGTGGTATCCTCCACCACCACGACACGCGCGCCAGACATCAAGTCCTGGACCTTCTGCCGGGTGTTCGTGTCGATGATGGGGCCGAACTACGCCTCCGTCAATTCCGTAGTGGGACAGAACCTGGCCTGAAATTACATAAACCAAGGAAATTATGCACGTGATAAGAATTTCATGAAGTTAGAGACAAATTTACCCCGACGGTGGTTGACTCCCCGTAGATGGCCAGCTTGTAGTCGTCCCAGTTGTAGGCAGGCCTAGTATTCTCACCCATCCTCACCATGCCGGGGTAGTACGTGCGGACCAGGGTCCCCAGAACGTACCCTGGCTGCTGCTTCACCGAGGGATCCACTGTCGACATATTGCTACATACATTAAAAGAATGTTAGAAAACTCACAAGGTAAAACAAAAAAACCAGTTACACATACTAGTACCCGTCGATCTGGATGGGGATCCTCGAGCTGGCGTCCGCTAGTGCCGGAGGGACCTTGTTCTAGCCCCTCTTCTTCTACTGGGCCGTCTGCGACCCCTCGGTAGGCACCATCTCCTGCTCGGACCCCTCCGCACCGCCCTGGCTAGACTCCTGGTGGGCGCTCTGGCTAGAAGTCTGAACTAGCATTTCGCCCCAATATGGTAGCTCCTACTACCATATTCAAAACAAGTTTTGCACTAACAATCATTTCTTTGAATACATGATAACAGGATGAATAACATCACTAGAGGCATTGCTAAGCAAATTTAAATAATCTAAACAAGGATGGAAGCAAGTAAATATTAGAATTAATTACTAGGGTAGCAAGAATGTGGTTAAATCATTTTAATATCATCATGGGCTTTAACTAACAACCTATGCAAATATCATTTTATGTTTAACATAGCATGCAAGGTTAACAATTCTAATAAAACACTTATAAATTTGGGAGGCAACATGGTCAACACTGACTTACCCTAAAATCAATAAATCCAACTCATGGTCTTGTTTCTAATCTTGAGGGATAAATCCTTCGTCGGCGAACCTTAGCACGAAAATCGATAATACATATAAACCGCGAATAACCAAACAACTCCAATGGATAGAACAACAATCAACAAAGTCAAATAACATGCAATGAGAAATAATTTTGTAATAACTTGGGCTTCAATGGGCATAATCTGAATTCGAATGAGAAAGCTATGACTACTAGAAGTTCAATGCTATGAATGGTTTGGGGAGAGGTAATGACTACGAATATTTGAGAAAATATCCCATCAGAATTGATTCAATCCCTAAATTAGATAGAGAATAACAAGTAAAACAAGATTACAATAAAAGGGACATGGCAAAGGAGATATTGGATTGCTGCCATGGTAAGGCATACAGATCACAAGATAAGAAAATCAATTGATAGGATAAGTTTAAGTTGAGGAATGATTAATGAAACGACATGATGATAGAACATGTCATGCCTTGATAAGCAGGTCTATAAATGATAGGTAATCAATAAACATGATAAGAGAATGACAATGTTAGAAAAAAATCTAAAATAGATGAATAGGAAGTTCATGACACACGGCTCTTATGTCATAAACTAGGTTCGGGTGAATTAAATTTATGAGCTGGGGCTAGGTAGGGTTTCTAGAGTATTAAACAATATACAGATGAACAAGAACAGAGAAGCTATTAACTGAGGCAATTAGGTTAATAACATGGTTTACCATCTAGGTTATATGACAAAGGAATAACCTATCATGCAAGGCCATGATAGTTTAGAACTAGAAAAACGAATGTTAATGGAAAGACATGGCAATATATCATATCGTAAATAATTGTCATGGCAAAGAAAATTGACAAGTTTGTAACATTAGCATGGTTGAACATGAAATGACATCATATTGAAGCAATATAGAGTAACCATGTCAACTATAAAAGCTACTACACAAGAAACCTTGTACAGTACAATTGGAACTGAAATAGCTAAGGATGGCAAGGGTACAAACGATGGTGGCGAGGCTTGCAAAGTACCAAAACGGAATGGAAACGGCCATATGAATGCAATGGCACCGTCGGATTTCTCAGAAAAGACCCGCAGTGGCCAGTGGCACAACAGGGGCTTGGAGGGCATGAATTAAATATTAGATCCAAAATCTTACCATGTCAACGAGGAACGCAATGCCAATCTAGGGCCATGGCACGGGTGCAAGGATAGCAATGTTCTGGCCAACCTGAGGATGGGATATGGTGATCACGGTGTAGAACAAGATCATAGGAATCTATTTTAGTAGGTCTCACTATCAGATCACGCGCGGAGAAGAATCAATCTACTATTGAATGTCGACGGCTTGGCATGTATGGATCTCCGTGTCCGTTGCTCCAACACTAAAACCCTTCAGTGAAAAACTAGATGATGATGAGTAGATCAAAGTGACGTGAACAGATTTTGCATTGGATCTCCAGAGAAGCAAGGAACACGATGCCAAGGCAGCGACAGCACTGCAGCGGCATCGGTGGCGGCCTGGTGAAAGAGGCCCAAGAGAATTTTTGGAATAAAATAATTTATTATTTTAGATAATACTAAAAGGCCAAAGAGCCCAATTAAAATAGCAAACAAACTCCAAAAATTCCAATAAAATCACATAAAATACTTTTAATTATGCAGATCATACAAAAATTGGTTTTGCCAACTTGAAAATGTATTTTCATAATATAAAATATTTTAGAAATCTTAAATAGGTCGAAATAAATAACAATTTGTTTCTAGAAATTATATGAAATTATAGGAAATATTCTAAAGCAAGATGAAACCTAAATAAGTAAATCTTGTAAATGTTTATGCTTATTTTGCTCATATAATGTTTTTGCAAACACAGATGATTTCACAATAATAGGAAATTGACTTAGGCAAATAGTCGAAAATATGAATAACACCTTTAGGGTTCAAATCATATTTACAAAAACTAAATTATAATAATTTTAGATATTGACTCCCACATAAATGGTTGTCAAGATTTTTTAAAAAAAATTACATCTAATCTTTTATTAGAAATGAAACTTAGAGTATTTATGGAAAAATTTTGAAAGAGCTATTTTCACAAAAAGTTTTTGAAAATCCAAAATTTTTGGATGTTACACTTTAGTAGCACAGATGTTTGCAGGTGAAAAGGAAACCCGAATAATCCAATTGTCGTTCTGATCAGCCATGTCGCCGCTACCTTCGTTGTGCATCGACTGGATCCTATGGGGGCAATGTCGTGACCAATTCAGTCCAAAACGTCACCTCCTCTGGCGAGAACCACGTCACCTCCTCTGGCGAGAACCCTTTCACCTGCATACATCAAAGTCATATATGATGATCGATCAGGACCAATGGTGAACAAAAGTAATAGAGATAGAAATGTTGAAAAGGAATCATAGGGTTGACGCTCCCACCGACAGCTCTCTCTCTATGGCATTGACGCTCGCAGATCAGGGGGACCGCGGCAGCCTTCTCCTCCATGGGCAGCAGCGCTCACGGATCAGGCCGGGGGACCACGGCGACATTATCCTCCATGGGCCACGGTGCTGGATTCATGGCACCCATCTCACCTACAGTTCAGGTGGCGCTTGGGTGGGTGGTGGCCTTCTCCTCCATGGTCGACAACAAGGATATGAGTGGAGGCAAGGGCCATGGGGCGGCTAGGGTTAACACACATCGTAGGAGTCAGGAGGTATGGCTTCACAGTGGGGGTGGAGTTGAGCGGAGGGGTGGCCAGTTGCAAAGTACGGGTGGAGTTGAGCGGAGGTAGCAGATGGGATGGAGGAGGAGGTGTCCCGACGGTGAGGATGAATGTGCGAGCAGCAAGGAGGGAGTTTGCTGCAAAGGCCACGCATGGTTGCTTGCTGCAAAGGCCGGTGGCATGGAGGCAGGAAGTCGTGTGGATGGCAGTGCATTGATGGCGGGGTGGGCCCGGATTGTGGGAGAGAAGGACGATGTACCACCACCATTAGGTGTTTTTTTCTTAACAGAATAGAGAAAATTGGTGTGCGTGGTTACTATACATTGCATACATTGCAGTAACAAAATTCAAATTCATGTAAAAAAACTTTGGAAGGCACATGCAAGAAGTCCATCACGCAACCTTCTAAGAGCATCTCCAGTAGAGCCTCTAAAATATAATCTTCTCTATATTTATAGTCTCTTATTCTCCAGCAGAGTCTCTATCTTAGTCTCTAAATTTATAATTTCTCTCTTCCAGCCTCTAAATTTAGAGGCTCTCTATATCAATCTCTATAATTTCTCTAGATAGATATTTCGCTGAAGAGGGGATTTTAAAGATATGCTCTAAGCGGTGTGTCAGGTGATGCCTGCATAGACCGGCCTTTTGCAGCAAGCAACCATGCATGGCCTCAGAATTCGGGCGCGTTTCGTATAGCTACATTCTTATTTTTCAGTTTCTCCTGATTCTATAGAGAAGCACCTCTCACAGTCACGGACCCAAAAAGATGTTTGATTAGTATGCAGGCTCCGAAAATCTTAAACGGTCGGATTTGAGGCAAAAAGACCATAGTGCCCCTGGCTGCATCACTCTAATGGTTTGATGGGCTGCACGTAGTGGGCCGTTTCTAGGAGTAATCCATTATCCAAGGTAGCTATTGCACGTTGTCAAGCCATGAACAAAATCCCAGTTAAGAGTGCATGACAGGTAGATCTCATGTTCATCTGTGCATGTACATGATGCTGGTCAGTGCAATACTCCAAGCCTAGTATCATGCAAGCGTAGTGCATAGTGCACATGTACATGCTGTAACTCAGCAGCTAGCATGCCTAGAGAAATCACTCCTCACATGTATTAATAAGAGAAATCACTCCAGTATTGCAAACAAATCCGACGCCCCTCACAGCTCACAAAGCTTGCACTCGCAGCAACATTCGTCTCCCTTCTCCCCGAGTGGCAGCGACAATCGACATAAGGCGACAACGGCTACCGTGGGAAGAGATCTTATAAGACCAAGCCGACAATGGCAGTGGCGGGCACGGACGGAGGCCGAGACCAAGATGGTGGCGGCGGCTGGATGCAGGGATCGCAAGACCGGTGGGAACCCGGAAAAACCGGCTGTTTCTCGCCGACCCGCTGGGGGTCGGCTTCGGAAACCGCCGGTTTTTGCCCGGAGAAATTCGCAAATTCAAATTTAAATTTCTAAAAATGTGAAAATTCAAAAAAGAAATTGTAAAAAAAACTAGGAGTTTTTTAAAACAACTTGTACAAAGCAAAATTTCAAATCTACATCATTTTCATGCTTAAATTTCAAATCAAAGATGTGGTAAAATTTTTATGTGTTTAAAAAATATGAATGGTCCAAAATTTTACAAATGGGCTGGATCCAGGGCTTTGCAGCATTTGTTGCGGCTGCAAATGCAGCCCAATGCCCTGACCCTGTGAAATTACGAAATTGCCCCTGAGAGAGATATTTCCTCCCTCACCGATCCCCTTCCTGCCTCCACTCCTCTTCTGTCTTCTAACCTCCAAGCCACGTTCCCCTAGCCGTCCGCACCCATCCCCACCAAATCCCGGCCATCCGCCGGCCGGCCCGCCACCGAGTTGGTGAAACCCGCAGATCCAGCGGGTAGCCGCCGGGTTAGAGGCGAGAACCTGAAGTAGGGGCAGGGAGGTGAACCCGTCGGGCCAGGGTGGCTAGTCACGTGGTGGGCGAAACCCCATGGTTTGCCGAGAACCCGACGCCGGGGGCGCACAAGGCAAGCGAGGGCGGGTAGCCGAGCGGGCAGGGTGGCTAGCTTGTGGTTAGGGGCGAAACCCGGCGGGTTTGGCGACAACCCGAGGCCGGCAGGGAGGCGCCGCCTGCAGGCAAGGGCGGGTAGCCGAGCGGCTGGGGAGGTTTCTCGGGCGGGTTTGGCGAGAACCTGACGCCGGCTAGGGGAGCTGCAGCCGCCGGAGCAGGGAGGGTAGCCGAGCCGCTGCGCCAGTTTCCCGCGCCCAAATACAGCTGCTTTGTGGCCAAAGCTATCGTTTTTTCAGCAAATAGCCGCGGCTAATCGGGTAAGCCATTGGTTTTCTTAATTTGTAATGTGAATATGGCACTTTAATGTATGTAGTGTATATTGTTTATGTGCATTTGATGCATGCTGTCATCAACTCATGATGATGAATTGTTTGACATATGATTGATGCGTATTTGGTTCTTGTAGAGGCTAGGGAGTGATGTCTTAACGACCAGCCGATGAGGTGTGGAATCACGGGGTTGCAGTTGGCAGAGGGTTTACATGCAAATACTGACATAAAATGAAGAATGGCGGGGGTGCCTCGTGGTTGAAGCATCATCTGGCAAGGCGGGGGAACAATGTTGCTAGCTGCAACTCAGTTCCCCCGAATGTGAGAGAGTTTTTCCAGCGGGAGCTCGACCAGATTAAAGAACGAAAAAGAGAGAGGGTGCAAGAGCAAATGAGACAAGAAGACGTGGCGAGAGGGCAAGGGGACTGGCGTGATATATACACATCAGGTCTTGATGAAGAGGAGCATGTCCGTCGTGCAATGGCAGAATCCGCCATGGAAGCGGATTTCAGGGAGCAGGCTGGTGACAGGTATGAGCACGGGGGAGGTAGTGGGGCGGCACCGTCACAGCGGCAGTCCTCGAGAGGAAACCCAATCTCGAGGATGTTTAGGAGGTCGACTTCACACAGGGGGACTGGTGCTTCCCCCGGCTACCTCTTGTCACAGGCGTCTGGGCCGGTGCAAACGAGGATTGATAAGGGGCCATGGTCGAAAGCAGGTAAAGCGGCCAGGGAAATGTTGGGGAATGCATGGGCCACGTTTTACCATGTCTCTGGGATCCCTGGGATCAAGGCGGATAACCCGTGGTTCATAGTTGCAATCAAGGAGACTCAAAAGCTAGGTAAGCAAATTTCATTCAATGAATACTTACATGATTAAGTACTATGGATACTTATGCATCGTTTTTTTCAGGTGAGGGCATTACTCCTCCGACTGGTAGGGAAATTGATGGAAAGTATCTTGACCAAAATGAGATGGAGATAAAGAAGGACCTTCAAGAGTGGCGACGGGAGTGGTTGGACTATGGGGTGACCATAATGTGTGACACATGGACGGGTCCTACGGGGATGTCAATAATCAATTTCTTATTGTGGTGTCACGGACGGATTTTTTTCCACAAGTCTGTGGATGCCACAGGGAACACGCAGAGTGCTAACTACATTTTGAAGGTGATATTTTTTACATATTTTTGTGAAATATTTGTCACACAGACTTTTTCATATGGGTTGCAAATGACATGAATTTCAGGAGATACAATCAATTGTTAACTTCGTTGGGCCAGAAAACGTGGTGCAAATTATCATCGACAATGGTTCGAACTACAAGAAAGCATGCCATTTGCTGATAAGGGAGCATGAACATATCGCATGGCAGCCTTGCGTAGTGCACACCATTAACCTTATGCTCAAGGAAATTGGATCATAGCCTGATCACATGGAGGTTATCAAAAGTGCAAGAAAGATCTCCAGATGGATGTATAACTCTAACAAGTTGCATGCTACGATGAAAAATGCCATTGGTGGGGAGCTCGTTAAATGGAATGCTACAAGGTTTGGAACAAACTATATGTTTCTTGATAGCTTCCTAAGGCGAAAAGAGCAGTTCATACAGTGGATGGCTTCTACTGAGTTTTTGGGCAGTGCTTTCGTTAAGACAGAAGAAGGTGAGTACGCTCACCAATGTTTGTGTAGTCTTGACTGGTGGAACAACATGGCATATGTTTGCAAGGAGGTCAAGCCACTTTACGCCTTCCTACGGTTCGCTGATCAAGATAAGATGCCTACTTTAGGGTATGTCTTAATGCAATATCAGTCTATGCGGCAGGAGTATGCCTCCATGTTTAGCCATGACACGGGACGGTATGACAAGGTGATGGAAGTAATAGACCCTAGGATGGCAGACATAGCCAAGGGCACGTATGTCTCTGCAGGTAACTGCATCATCCTTTCAACATAATTGTATCATTACCAAATTTTAATGTACACTAATGCCACTTTGGTTTTGTGTAGCAGCTGTTTTGAGCCCTCTAGTGTCGTACACGTTAGGCACGGCCCCTGACTTGGTGGGCGACCTCCGTGACGCACTAGACAAGATGTGTGACGTGGATACAGCGGCGACAACACTCATCGAAGCTGAGAGCTTCGCTTAGAAGGCTGGGCCTTTCTCTTCCCAGTTAGCTGTCAAGATGGCATGGGATGATAGAACTTCTGCGGGTATGTACAATCTTTCCATATGTAATGTTGGGCCAGTCTGTGATATATAAACCATCATCTGACATGCGTCCTACATCTTGCAGCTCATTGGTGGGGCATGTTCGGCATTGACACAACCACACTCACCAGAATTGCTAGGCATCTACTCTCTCAAGTGGTGTCATCCAGTGGATGCGAACGAAACTGGAGCACATTTGCCTATATACACACAAAAGTCAGAAACAGGCTATCATACAAGAAGCTCCACAAGCTTGTATACGTGAACTACAATTTGAGGCTTAGAATGACACAGCAACAACCGGGATGGGCACAACCCGACTAGGATCCAATTGACAGGTTTGTTCATCTAAGTCTGGCTGATCATGATAACCCTATAAGAAAATGGATGGAGCTTGCCAGGACCACCAGAACTTGATGAAGATGACAGTGGCACCGACTCTTCAATCTCATCACAACTAGTCACGCACACTGTGGACACATCACAGTTCAAAGAAAAGGGCAAGTCTACTGACGTTGCGGATTGGGCTGATAGAAATGTGGGGGACACGCACATAGAAAAGAGAAAGCAACGGAAGCAACCAGTGAGTCGTCCTCCCAAAAGGTCAAAGGGCAAGGAGAAGAAAGAGGATGATCCCATGGATAGCGACGAGAGCACAGAAGATGATGATAGGAGTCCACCATACGTGGAGTCAAATGACAGCTCTTCTGCACAAAGTAGCGATGACGATGATGGCGCAGGCACGGGAGGAGGAGGACAGGCTGGTGCACAATCTTCGATGCCTCCATCTCCCATACGCTTTACAGGGGAGAGCACGTTTCGATACGCCACACAGGATACGGACCATGGGATGCCTACATCACAGCGGGTGACAGGGACAGGTCCAGGTGCACAGAGAAGGCATTCCATTTCAGTTGATCCTCGTCACGACAGCTCAAGTACGTCCACACAGGAGTCCTACCCCTCCTCCTATTATGGAATACCAGTAGCTCCACCACAGTTCTGTGCACAATGGGTTTATGAGTGACAACAACCGGAGTTATTTGCCATGTTTTGGAATGAGTGGAGTGCATCGAGCATCTTCACCGGCATGACGTAGGAAGATTTTAAGGCCAGGCTGGCAGAACAACGGGGATTCATTTTGATGTCAACTGGTGATGTATTGAAAGTTTGAAACTTCTTTTCTATGTAACACTTTGCACACTATACTAACCATCATCGCTTCACCAAACATAGGCAAGCTACAATGGGATGGAATTAGTACGGCTACGAGACTTTCCACCGAGTCATGCAAAATGCAAATGGTCATATTGCTCAAAATGTATAAATATTTGGACGGAAATATGATGTGTTCATGTATAATATATGTGTTTGATGGAAACATTGTCTAATTTCTAAACATTTGTATTGCAATATATGTATGTATGAATCATACCGGTTTTGAGACATTTATTTCTATGTCTAATGTCTAAATATTTGTATAGCAATATATGTTATGTATAATATGTCATATGTACATATGTTCCAAACATCAATTTTTAGCATAAGTCATGCCAAAATTTTTTTTCTACATTTATACAAATTACCATGACATATATCCTAGGCATATATGATTTTTTCATATTTTTTCAAATTTTTTCCTTCATCTTTTCAATTTTTCCAATTTCCAGTTTTTCTACTGGTTTCTCGCCAAAACCCGTCGGGAAATCGGTAAACCCGCTCGGGAAACCGGTAAAACCCAGCCGCAACCCGCCAGGCCGGCCCAGTTCATTCGGATTCAAATTCGTCCGGGTTTTTACCAGGTTCCACCGGGTTTTACCGGTTTCCCCGCCCCGATGGGAAGGCGGGTTTGGGACCGAAACCGGGTTTTTGATCCCTGGCTGGATGCCAAGGTGGCAACATCAGGCGCAGGCGCAGGCGCAGGCCCAAGTCCGAGGCGGCAACTATTGCTAGGAGAATGGGCGGGGCCGATCGGGCTGGCACGAGCATGGCCCGAAAAAAAAGGCCCAAAGCCCGACCTAGCACAAATGGCAGATGGGCCATGCCAGCCCGGCCCGAGACCCGTGCCTAGGCCATGCCTCAAAACGGGGCATGCCGTGCCACTGCACGCCCGATCAGATCGGCCATACTCGGTAAAGACGTCCTAATTGAAACCTAAATCTGTAATTTATATTTTTCGGGGTCTTTCTGTGCTCATATGAATTTATATTCTACATGAAAGTTGTACAGAATTTCGAGACGCATTTTTTTATATAGACAACTTTTTCATTTGAGCAACATATGAATTTATAAAAATATATTTAGTGTGCTGTGTAGTTTCGGACCAACGCCACCTCTATCGGTAATCTGCATTTTTCGGAGTCTTCCTGTGCTCATATGAATTTATATTCTACATGAAAGTTGTAGAAAATTTCGAGACGCAATCATTAGGGCTATGCATGGTTTTCCCGAACCGAAAAAACCACCCCGAGAAGACCGAACCGAACTAGTCAAACCGGTTTGACCAGTTTTTGGTATACGGGACGGTATAGAAAAATGTGAAGGTTTGGTATTCAGTTTTTTTAGTAAAAACCGAGTGTAAACCGTGGTAAACCACAAGAACCAAACGAATTAGTGATGACTTTTGTTGCAAATTGTTTGTTCAATGGCTAGCCTGCTTGTTAAGTCTGAAAAAACTAATGTACAGTATGTACTCATATTTGTTGTTGTTTTATTGTTTTTGATGAATGTTAATCGATAATTGGTCATGGGTAATTAACTTGAGTACCCAAAAGTGACAATTTGAATCAGTGAATCTGTACCCATACGGGCGTATGGTAAATTTGGCATTTACCGATACCGAACCGGTTTTTATTGGTATTTACCGATACCAAACCGAAGTTTTAATCGGTAAATTTGGTACCTTTTTTCAAATACCATATTTAAAAAACCGTATTTACCAAACCATATTTACCAATTAAACCGTATGCACAGCCCTACTTATCATGTAGACAACTTTTCCATTTGAGCAATGTATAAATTTATAAAAAAAATATTTAGTGCGTTGTATAGTTTCGGACCTACGCCACCTCTCTCGGTAATCTGTATTTTTTGGGTTCTTTCTTTGCTCAAATGAATTTATATTCTACATGAAAGTTGTAGATAATTGCGAGGCACGTCTTTTTTATGTAGATAAATTTTTTATTTGAGCAACATATGAATTTATAAAAAAAAATTACTGTGTTGTATTCTCTCCCGTGCCTTGCTCGGGCAGGCCAGGCCCGACAGTAGCCCGGCGTGCCTTTGGACCGTGTCCGGCCTTGATTTTTGCCATCCGTGCTGGCCCGGCCTAGCACGAATAAATGATCAGGCCCTGCCGGCCCTTTTCATGCAGGCCCAAAGCACGATGGGCCTGGGCTGTGCTGGCCCGGCACGGCCCAAGTCCCACCTCTAGCGGCAAAAATGACAGCTCTCTTTGATGCCCTGCTCGCCAGCTGCTCGACGAAATGCCCTAGCACGATGACACCTTCCACAACACAATACTGGAGTGGAGAAAGCTTCGTGTTTCCAGGGCGGGGATGGGAAGCAGTGGGATGCCGCCGTTGCCACCCTAGGCGCTAAGCCATCTAACCCACCAACTCATGTGATTCAACTATTTCGTATAATATAACAATGCAATGGAGACTTGATTTGCTTGACAAGTATTTTTATGAGAAGTCATCAAAAGTATTACTAGAGAACTAGTCTTTAATACCGGCTCATCAGTCCCGATTAGACATGAACCGTGACTGACATTCACAACACATGCAAAAAAAAAATTGTTTGGGCTGGCATCATTAAAAATTGTTGGGCTTGACATTCACAACACATGCAAGGTCCCGTTAAGTCTGAGAAGACGAGAATATTGTTCGGCTTGGCATCATGAAAAAAAAAAAAAAGAATTGTTCTGAACATCATGCAAAGGAATATGGAATGTTCTCGGTTCGTTCAGCCTACATAATGTTGCATCAGACAAAAATTATTGCAAGGAAGACTACGTACTTCGAAGGCATAACAAATGGTCGGCACTATGGAAAATGAAATAGGAGAAATTTTCTATGCCGCTGCAAAGCCTCTAAATCCCTTCCATGCCATCGCTTTCTCACTATAATTAACCTTATATGTCATCCGCCATCGCATTGTCTGCTTCTAACTTTTGATGCCATTGTTGGTTGGTCAAGCCACACCAAAGATGCATAAATACGATTATGCATAAATAAATTAGAAAGTAATATAAATTCCTAAAATTTGTAGAAATTCATAGAATTATGAAAAAAAATTATGGGGTTCCGAAAATTATGTGTACTCAAGTGTGCAAGTGATATCTCACAAAAAAATCAAAAAAATACATGAAATTATAAAATTTTAACGGCAAGTAAAACATTATTTTACATAAATTTAGAAATTTGAATCACGTAATTTGGGTATGAAATTGAGAAAGGGGTATTTTTGACATTAAAGGGTAGCTTTCTAATAGTGGAACCTAACAGAGCTAACGACAATAAGACTTCATATGAAGAAACATCATTTAGCTTAAGCGGGAATTCTGATTTCTGAATAAGCTATGAGTGGCTTGGACACAAGTTCAGCAGGAAAAAAGAGGCAAAATGGCTACTATATGTACGTCTATTACAGAAAATAAAAAATATCTTCAACTCCAGATCACGTAGCCAAACATTTGATCAGTACAAAATTCTACTTGTTACATTTCTGTATGAAAAGATTGTTATATGCTCCACTACAAGCTACACTTTGCCAAACAGTCCTTCAACAAGGTTGATAACTAAGTTTGTATACATACATATTATATGCTCATTGCTCAAGGTTAAGATGGGAAAACAAATTAGTTTCAGTAACATAAAACAGTCTGTTATCTTGGTCCCAAGTTGCAACATATCTTGCTTGGAGAACTAAAAGAAAAATTGATGGTCCTGATCTATGGGTTAGAGTAACATAATTAGTAATTTGAGATGTTAGTGTCATTTAAAAACTGTTCATGTCAAGGTTCCATTATTTAAGAAAAGCTTTATCCAAACTTCTGTCTTGCATTTTCAATTTTCCAGGGCAAGGACCTTGTGGTTCACCCATTTTATCTTATCGTATCTTACCTTCGTATCCTAAAGAGTTAACGACTAAAGAGGCGAGTTTGAATTGAAGGTCATATATAGGGTATCTCTATTTTAAAAGCTCATATTGCTATTCGTTATTGTAAATTTCAGGATGTTGGAGCTTTGCTATTAGCTCTTTCCATACTTCACTACTACAGAACTAGACATCACAAGCGGGCTATTACAAGCGGTTAGGCGCGAACCGCTTCTGACCTTTGCAGCAGAAGCGGTTCGTGAGCAACGGGCGAGAGGGGGTTTCCAGAAGCGGTTGGTAACACCAACCGCTTGTGTTGACCAACCTCCACAAGCGGTTCGTGTCCCAAACCGTTTCTGAATTATCACAAGCGGTTTGAGACACCAACCGCTTGTAGAGATACACATTTACAAGCGGTTGGTGTCTCAAACCGCTTTTGGAAGAGGTCCCGCCCACCAATTTAAACTCTTTCTCCCTCCCCGAGCTCGCAGACATGAACAGGGAAGGGCCTGGCACTGTTCTTGGGGGGAGGTGCTGTCCAAATTTTTGAATGTGATGATTTAGCTTCAAATTAAGTGAATCAAGGTTAGTAACACCATGCTACCATCCTTCTCACTAAGATATTATTGTTTCTTTTGCATTTAATATGGAGAAAAAATTGATTTTGATTGTTGGGGGTTTTTATTGCTACCTCACTCCATAACTTTAATTTTAGGCAAGACCATGATGAATTATGGTAGTTATTTTTTTTAAAAGTGTTCTTAGAATTAGAATCTTTAATGTAACACTCCTTCTCTTCAATCTTACTCCATAACTTTAATTTTAGGTAGGACCATGATGAATTGTAATTAAGGAGTTGTTTTCCAAAAGTTGTTAGCTTTACAATCTTTAATATAACACTCCTCCATTGAATGTAACAATAATAGATCTAGGTTTGGAAGGAAATTATTAATGTTTTATGAAATAAAATAGGAAAAAATTTAAAGGGACAAAATAATTAGTTAAATTAAGTTTAAAGGTTAAATTTGAAAAACCACTCCCTCCATTGCAAAATATATGACATATAAATTCTTGGCACTATAAAACTTTTAATTTCTTTTCGATTATGTCTTGTAGAACTATAAAACTAACAACATGTTTGAGTAGTTTTAATTACAAATGTAACTATATGACATGCATATATAAAATAAGTATATTATTTATTACCTTTGATAATAGCCAAAACATGGAAACAATGACTTTTGTAAATACGTGTCAAAGTACTTTGGAATGGAATTTTGCTACAATGTAAATAACACTTTAGTGAAAGATCTTTTAAGGTATCTGAAAATTAGATCTTTGTGTAGATGAACCGGCAATGGATGTACAATGCGGACCGTCGCTTCAGAGAGTTCATTGATGGCGTGAAGGCATTTCTTGATGCCGCTGTTGCATTCTTGCCTCCGCATGCTTCATATGTTGTCCGTATGTGACCGCAAGAATGAGAAGGAGCACTCCTAACGCTTTCGAGTTATGACCCATTTGATCACGAGAGGTTTCATGCCAAACTACACCTATTGGACCAAGCATGACGAAGTACATGGGAGCAGCCAGGAAGACGATGAAGAAGATGGTGAAGAAGAAGAGGTAATCAACAGTATGGCGGACGCCACGCAATATTGTTCTGTGGAAGATACAGTCGGCGATCTTGGTGATGACAAGCTAGACCAGATGTTTGCGTGATCGGAGAGGAGGCTACACAGATGAAAGACAATTCGAGAAGTTTCAATAAGATGGTAGAGGACCACGGACACCTTTGTACCCAGACCGTGGGAAGGGCCACAGAAGCTCCGCATCTATTAATCGAACTTAATGCAATGGAAGGTTAGAAATTGTGTGTCGACAAGGGATTCGATGAGTTGTTATCACTCATAAAGAATCTGCTTCCAAGATAACACGCCTAAATCTACATATGAAGCCAAGCAAGTCATATGTCCTTTGGGATTAAAAGTACGAAGGTACACGATGTCGTGAACGATTGTATCCTATATCGCAATGAGTATGTGGATTTGGATGCTTGTCCAGTGTGCAAAGAATCACGTTACAAGACGGCGTGAAGACCTGTGAAATAGAGGGGAGTGTAAGAAGAAGAGACCTACTGCTAAGGCGGTGTGGTATTTCCCTGTGATCCCCCGATTAAAGCATCTTTTTGCTAACAAAGCGCATGCCCAGATGGTGCGTTGGCACAAAGAAGGGCGTAAGGATGACGGGATGCTTAGGCACCCCGCTGATGGGTCCCAGTGGAGGAAAGTCGATCGAACATTCCTAGACTTTGCAAATGAGGTGAGGAACATAAGGTTTGGGTTGAATACCGATGGTATGAATCCTTTTGGCGACCTGAGCAGTAGCCATAGCACCTGGCCTGTTACACTATGTATCTATAACATTCCTCCTTGGCTGTGCATGAAGCGGAAATACATCATGATGCCATTGTTGAGCCAAGGGCCGAAGCAACCCGGAAACGACATCGATGTCTATTTGAAACCATTGATGGAAGATCTTGTAAAGTTGTGGGAGGATGTGTACGGGTATGGGATGAGTACAAGAGGGAGTATTTCACCCTACATGCACTGTTGTTCGTAACCATCAACGACTAGCCCGCGCTCGGTAACCTGTCTGGCAATACTACCAAAGGATATAAAGCCTGCTTGCAATGCTTAGATGAAACCGACAGAATGTACCTGAAAAACTCTCGAAAGATTGTGTACATGGGCCATCGTAGGTTTCTTCTAAAGAGGCACCCATTGCGGAAAAAAGAAAGGTATTTTGATGGAAAAGGCACCATCGTGATAAGCTCGAGCATCGTAGTGGCCCACGGTGTTTGCCATGGTAAAAGATCTTAAAATAGTGTTTGGAAAGGGTCCTAGAAGCAAACATGTCCCGAACGAGGAAGGTCAGGCACCCATCTGGAAAAAGAGATCAATATTTTGGGACTTGCCTTATTGGGAAGTTTTGGAGATTCACACTCACTTGACTTCATGCACATCACGAAGAATGTTTGTTTGAACTCAAGGGATACCGGATATGTACGGCAAATCGAAAGATACACTACAAGCTCGGAAGGACCTACAAATTTTGGAACTAAGCGATGGTCTACATCCGTAAAAGAGAGAGAAAGGACATTACCTAAATCCCATGAGCTACACTCTAAGCATAGAAGAGAAAAAGCATGATAGAGTGCTTGAACAAAGGTGAAGGTCCTTCAGATACTCGTCAAATATGAAGAGACTCATAAACATGAAAGAGAATAAAATCGTACACCGAAAGCTCATGACTGCCTTGTACTTGATGACACGCTTGTTCCCAAAGGGTCGTGAGAGGTATTTTGCCCGATTGGGTCCGGTGACAATCATAAAGTCGTGTACCTTTTTCAACGCGGTTTCGCGGAAGGTCATCGATCCACATAAGCTAAGTAAGCTACAAGATGACGTGGTACGAGTGTGGTCACCTTGAGATGATCTTTCCTCCTGCATTCTTTGATATTATGGTTCATCTCACTGCTCACATTGTCGAGAGATAGGTATTCTCGGCCCGTGTTTACGCACAACATGTTTTTCGAGAGGTACATGAAAGTCCTAAAGAAGTATGTCCGTAACCGTTCACGTCCCGAAGGATGCATTGCGGAGGGTTATGGGACAGAGGTGGTTGAGTTTTGTTTGGATTACATTGAGGATCTACATCCCATTGGCGTCCCTATACCACGCCATGAGGGGAGACTACGGGGAAAAGGGACACTAGGACGGAAAGCAATTGCATGCAATGATCTCCTAACTTTTAAGCAAGCACATTTCACTGTTCTGAAACGATCAACCGTTGTGGCCCCGTATGTCCTTCAGCATAAGAGTATTCTACGCCGCGAATTCCCAGGAAGGTCCGAGGATTGGACCACAGTGAGGCACATGGATACTTTCGGCGCTTGGTTACAAAACTACATCATTGTCAACGGGTCAGAAAATGAACAGTTGCAATGCCTGTCTCGGATGCCATCTAGTGAAATCATCACATTCAAGGTCTACGAGATAAATGGTTACACCTTCTACACAAAATGCCAGGATACCAAGAGCATCAACCAGAACAGCGGTGTCCGTATAGACGCCACTGACAACAAAGGTAATGTGGACACATATTATGGTTACATAGAAGAGATATGGGAGCTCGACTATGGACCATTGAAGGTCCCTCTATTTAAGTGCCAGTGGGTCAAACTGACTTCAAACGGCATGAAGATCGACAAATACGGCATGACAACCGTGGACCTGACAGAAGTTGGCTATAGGCGCGAACCATTCGCCCTTGCCAACGATGTGAGATGTGTCTTTACATAATGGACATGTCAAGCAAACCAAAGAAACACAGGGAGCAGCAAAAGGATTGCAGTAGTAAGCCAAAGCGACACGTGGTTCTCCAGGGCAAACGAAGGATTGTTGGTGTTGAGGACGTCACAGACGAGGAGGAGTATAATCAGTTCGACGAGCTCCCTCACTTTGCGGAAGATGTCGACATAAGTGTCCTAAATGTAATTGAAGTCGATGCTCCTTACATACGTCGCGATCACGACGAAGGAACACTTGTAAAGACAAAGTGATCATTAATTCATTGATAAAATATTTTTTGAATGGACTCACTAATTTTTGTAGGGACTAACTAATTTTTTGATGCACTAAGTAATTTTTGGATGGACTAAGTAATTTTTGGATGCACTAACTAATTTTTTATTGCACTAACTAATTTTTTATTGCACTAACTAATTTTTTGATGCACTAACTAATTTTTTGATGCACTACCTAATTTTTGGATGGACTAAGTAATTTTTGGATGCACTAACTAATTTTTGAAAGCACTAAGTAATTTTTTATTGCACAAACTAATATTTGGCTGCACTAAATATTTTTTTTACAAGCGGTTCGCAATACCAACCGCTTGTAGAGGGGTGTTAAATTAAATTATAAGAGGAAGGCAAAGCAAAACTTAAAAGGCAGGGGGCGCGAGCGGGGCTCGAACCCGTGTCGCCGCAGGTGAGCTCACGCTCATGCGCCACTCGCTAGCCAGAAGGGGGGAAGTTTTGTCTCAACCAACACGGGCGTCAAATCCTTTTGACTCTTCGCACTCTACAAGCGGTTGGTGATACGAGCCGCTTGTAGAAGTCCCTCCTTCGCTCTCACGCCAGCTGTGAGGGAACTCTACAAGCGGTTGGTGATACGAACCGCATGTAGAGGTCCCTCCCCCGCTCGCCCGCCAGCTGTGAGGGACCTCTACAAGCGGTTGGTGATACGAACCGCTTGTAGAGGTCCCTCAGCCGCTCCCGCCCAGCAGTGAGGGGTTTTTACAAGCGGTTGGTGATACGAACCGCTAGTAGAGGTAGCTCTACACGCGGTTTCTATTACGAACCGCTGTAGAGTTTTATTACAAGGGGTTGGTGGTTCCAACCGCTTGTAGAGGTGTTTTATAAATATGTCTCGCTGGCCGGGACACACTCCAAATTTTTCTAAGTCCTCGCTCTCTCTGCCTCTGTCGTCTCCATCGACCACCCCGCCGCCGTTGAGCCTGTCGCACTGCCGCCGCCGCACTGCCGCTCGGTCGCGTCTCCAGCCGCCGACCGCCACATCACACCGCTGCCGCCGTCGAAGTCGTCTCCCAGCGCCGCCCACCGCTGCGAGCTCCTCCATCCCGAAGGGTTTAGGTTACCCTCCTCTCGCTTACGTGCTCAGACACTCGCCGCCCACAAAGTGTTCGACAAAATGTCCCTAAGGGCAAAAAGAGGTGTTCAACGGTGTGAGAGAGAGAGAGCGTGAGTGAGATGGAGAGAGATCGTGAGAGAGAATGAGAGAGAGAGTGAGAGAGAGAGAGATGGAGAGAGAGTGAGTGAGAGTGAGAGAGAATGAGAGAGAGAGATGGAGAGAGAGTGAGTGAGAGAGATGGAGAGAGAGTGAGTGAGAGTGAGAGAGAATGAGAGAGAGATGGAGAGAGAGTGAGTGAGAGAGATGGAGAGAGAGTGAGTGAGAGTGAGAGAGAATGAGAGAGAGATGGAGAGAGAGTGAGTGAGAGAGATGGAGAGAGAGTGAGTGAGAGTGAGAGAGAGTGAGTGAGAGTGAGAGAGAATAAGAGAGAGAGATGGAGAGAGAGTGAGTGAGAGATGGAGAGAGAGTGAGTGAGAGTGAGAGAGATGGAGAGAGAGTAAGTGAGAGAGATGCAGAGAGAGTGAGTGAGAGTGAGAGAGAATGAGAGAGATGGAGAGAGAGTGAGTGAGAGTGAGAGAGAATGAGAGAGAGAGATGGAGAGAGAGTGAGTGAGAGAGATGGAGAGAGAGTGAGTGAGAGTGAGAGAGAATGAGAGAGAGAGATGGAGAGAGAGTGGGTGAGAGTGAGAGAGAGTGAGAGAGAGAGATGGAGAGAGAGTGAGTGAGAGAGAATGAGTGAAAATGTATTTTTTGTTATATATTTTTCTTTTACAATTTGACGAGTTGCCATACTTACTAATTAAACAATATTTCATAATAACGATAGATGGCGACACCAGGACGTGGTGATCCTAATTTCGAGATGGATGAAGCGTTCATGCTAGACGAGATCGACTATGGTAGCAACTTGGCCGCCAATGAAGGTGATGCCAACGTTGTCAACACCGCTGCCGGTGGATCCAGTGATCCCGTTGACACTGAGGGAAGTGAGGTAATGCCACGAGAATCCGGACAAACCATTTAGCCATATTTAACCAATTACTATAAATGGCTCTGACATGAAAAATTCACATCTCTGTCCATTTTCAGCCCGGTACATCGAGCACCCAAACCAAGCGAGAACCTAACAAGAAGCCTGCTACAAAGTTTGTTTTCACCAACGCCGACAATGACGGAAGCCGATTGCTCCTCTCGTCTGCGAGAGCCTGTTTAACAACGCATGTGGTTTCCACATTAGGGATTATGTCCCAGTTAGCATCAAGAAATGGACTGAAGTTCCGCAAGCCACCAAGGAGCTCCTTTGGAAAGATATCAAGGAGAACTTCAAATTTCCTGAAGGATACGAGAACAAGGTTAAGAGATACACTTTGAAGAAGATGGCAACCCAATTTCAGTCGTGGAAAGTTCACCTGAACAACAAGTATGTCAAGAAGGGAGAAAAGCCAGACTTCAACCAACATCCCAAGTTGGCAGATCACTGGGATGCATTTCAAGAATACAAATTGTCAGAGGAAGGACAGGCCATGAGCCAACAGAACAACATCAACGCTGGGAAGAAAAAATACCACCACCATCTTGGCACCGGTGGTTACGTCAAGGCTGTACCTAAATGGGAGAAGCGGGAAGAACAACTAGTGGCCAAGAATATCACGCCTGCTACTGCTAAATGGGAATTCCGCCTGCGGAATTGGTTCATGGCTCACGGAGGGACCCTTGCGCATTTAGCGGTAGCTTGTTGATGCCACCGGAGCGGAGGATGTTGAAACAGAATTGTCGAAACCGTCGACATGTCTCGCTCCGGTTCCTTTGTGACAGACAGGGAGAATGACGAGCTCACACGTGCACTTCAAAACCCTGAGCACCCAGGACGGACAAGAGGAATGGGATCGTCCGTGCCATGGAAGTACGGTTTCTCCGAAGATGCCGATACGTACAGGAGCCGGTCAAGAAGCAAAAAAAGATAGTCATACAGATACAACTTACTGGAAAGGGAGCTCAGAGCAACTCAGCAGAGCATCGGAGAGATTGTTGAGCAAAAGATGTAGGCGGCACTTGGTAAACTTCAAGGAGCAGGTACAAGCAATACACAGGCCATGTTTAGACCGCCCACGTCCACGCGATGGAGTAGCTGCGCGTCGAACGCCGCCGCACTTTCTACGGATCTGGGACAGTACGCAGTGGACAGCATCAAAGTTCGTCGGGAGTGTGAGCTACACATTCAAGCGCATAACCTCTCCACTAAGGTAGCTTATGGCATGGCGTACCCGGTGGAGCCAGGCCAGCTTTTCCACTGCAACGAGATCCCGCCAGGTTACTCGAAGGTCACAGTGGAGGAGGTGTCGAGCGGCTATGAAGATCTCCTGCTCGAGATTGCTGGAGGGGATGACATCACCAAGCTTGGACAGGCCCTCCACGGAATCATTCTCTAGCGAAAAAGGTACATCATATTTCCAAAGACCGTGGAGGTGACCTCTCCACCAATAGAAATCCAACAATTGGAGCTGACCGAAGGGACCATACCTCAACCACAACGACAAAACATGCCTCCTCCTACATCACCTCAATGACATGCCTCGTCTCCAATACAGAGCACTCCGCCTCCACCTCCTGCTCCACGAAGCCCGGCTCCACAATCTCCTCCAAGGAAGAAATTCCAAGTACGAAGGACCAGTACTACGATGCTACCCCCTCCCAAGAAGGCTCAGTCTAGCCGGTCAACACAGTCGTCAAAGGAACCTCCGAAAAGGGCATACGACATGATGGCTGAGGAGACACGAGCAATAGTTCAAAAGAAAATTGAGACACACTTCGCGCCAAAGGTGCTACCTCCCAAGGCGCAGACTAATCCGAAAGCTGCAGCCCACTTTGCGACATGCCGTGCAGTGCCTCTTCCTGTCTCGACTAACTACGAACGCACAATAGCGAAGGCTGCAGTGAAAGGGAAACGGGCTAAGGCGGCGGCAGCACCTAAGAAGACAGCCCAAGATTACCGGCTAGAGGAATTCTTGAGAGAGTCGGGGCTATCTTACGCTGCAGCTATGGGACTAACAGATGAGCTTCCAACGGCAGAGGTCAGGTGGCCATATAAGCTGGGCCAAGAGTTGGTTGCACCTGAAAAGATAAGGGATCTGCCAATCAAGATGCGACAATTTCATGAATGGTACATGGAACAGTCCGCTCAAGGAAGAACAATGTTCCCCGCCCGTATAAAAAACGAAGATTTCTATCGTGGGGATGAACTCATATGGATGGAATTCGACGACATCTACCAATTTTACCATCAAGACGCTGTCAACGTGTCTCTAATGAGCTGCTGGTGTCTGTAAGTATTTCCAGCTAATGATTGAGTTTACCATATATATGTGTTCATTTTGCCATTGTTCAGGCTGCAAAATCTAATAACTCATCCCCTTTGTATGTAGAATGGAGATACAACGATGTAGAAGAGAGGCTATCTTCGACATCGGCTTCATTGACCCATCAATTGTCAACGAGCCTAATCAGAAGCATAAGCCAAAAGAAGTTGAAGAATACATGTTTGAATGCTCTTTTCGACCAAGATACTACAAACCGCACATACTTCGCCCTTCAACTTCGATGACGTATATATACATGTCATCACACAACCTCTCGCTTATCCTTTTTCAAGACATTCATAATATGACTAATTACATATATGTTGCAATACTTATATATGAATAGGTTTCACTGGATCCTACTTATTATCAATGTCGATAGTGCGATCATCATTGTGCAAGACCCAAGAAGAAAACCATAATAAGATTTTCAGTTTATCATTGATATTCTAAACAGGTAACATTGAGATGCCAAGCTACATATATATAAGTACTTCGAATACTTATAATTACTGTTCATATAATAACGCATGATAGGGCATTCGCCACATTCCGAATGAAGCATAAAGGAAAAAGTTCTAGGAATCAATTCATAGTGCAATCCAGCACTCGAGTACGTACTACAAAATATCAATCAAATAATATATATGGCGTAAAAATTTATCTTCTCAAGCCAATTAATTAATTGCATTCTTTTCAAATATCACTCTAGGTTCTACAGCAAACGGCCGGAAACAACTTATGTGGCTATTATGTGTGCCTCTACATGCAAAGTCTTACCCACGGCGATATGCGACAACTGGACAACGAGGTGCGTGTGTGTTAAAAACAAATTTCGTAATACACTTATACTTGACGTGTTCAAAGATTTATTCCTTGGTTTCTTTTCGTAGCCCGGCATCGATTAGACGGGAGTGATCCCATCGCATCGGGTGGAGCAATCCAAGAACAACTTATTGGCTTCATTGTCGATGAGATTATAACCCCTAGAGGCGAGTTCTACGCAAAAGCATGGAGAGATGGCCCTTCAATAAGGACAGGTGAACTTACGGAATCTTCGTCAATGGCCGCAAAGAGCGATGCACGCAGAAAATGATCTCAAGATCACCACATTCGTACTCTTCGAAAATTGTAAAACGTTGCTTGTGCTGATCATCATTTTATGTATTGTAAAACATATATATATATATATATATATATGCATTTAATTTGTAATTAAATTATAAGCTCATAATATTTGTGCAAATAAACTACTGGTTTTCTCAATTATAATATATATTTAATTATGCAGAAATAAATTAAGTAGTTGTATTTATTTTTATTGTCAAAATTCATATTTTAAAGTCTAGCTCAAAAGGCCATATGTAGTATGCGGCCTCTCCACAAGCGGTTTGTAACAACAACCGCCAGGAGAGGGCACACGTGGTGTCTCCCCACCCACGATAGAAGGCCTCTCTACAAGCGGTTGGTAACACCAACCGCCAGTATTTGCCCCCACGTGGCTGCTCCACTGCGCTTCTGGCGCCTTCGAACCGCTTGTGGTGCTACACCTGCGCGGTTGAAACATGCAGTGATACCTCTGGGTATCACTCTCGATTCTGCATAAGCGATTCAGAATCGCTTTCAAGCGGTTACGAACCGCTTGTGTAGCACTGTTCGCTGGTAGTGCTTCACATGAGCTCAGCTGAGAGAGCCTGACTCATAGACCTAGTCGCTTACCAATTAATGCTGGCTAATTGACCAAAACAAGATAGATTTAATATTTTATTTTTACGAAAACACATTCTCTAATTTATTTATAAATTCTAGAATCCTCTACGGCTCCGTTACTATTATGTTAAGTGTTACAAGGTTTTATGGTAAACATAGGAAAAATTCAGAAGGTTCTCCAGATTAGAATCACAGAACAGAGCACATAAAATGGAGACTGTATAAACTTCACTGTCATAACACACGTATTGAGCGGTACCGCTAGGAGCTTATACAGAATAGATTCAACATCCTCACCAACATATCCAGCCTGCAAATCGGAGGACAATAGTTATAAAAAGGTGAACTTCTGAGCACTAACAAGTGCAGTTCATTATATCAAGATGTTGTGAGTCCAGCACTCAAACAACAGCACTACATCCGTTATGGATCATGATTGAGGATTTTATGCAGGATAAAGCTAGAAAAAAAATTTTAGAGGTGTTCCAGTGAACTCAAAAGTGAAACGTGCGATTTTAAAGCACGCTGAGAGTTTGATTTGCAACCCATCCAATACTCCACTACTAACAGCACCGCTTCTAGGTTTGTGCCATTTAGTTTACAGGGAAACATAGAAGCAGTGAAGCAGTACTACTCAAGAATTTTATGATAGTGCCATATTTTCCGCCCTATAAGCATGGTACCTGTTAAATGTATTGCTACAGTAAAAAACTTAACAGCATTGGGCCATGAGTAGATTGACTCATGTAAAGAACCAACCAAAAACTTCATGACAAGAAGTGGAACCATAGAGAGAGAGGCGCAAATATTAATGCAGGTTTTGTTTATTGTCATCGGAATGTAGCAATCGTCAGTAAAAAGAAAGTGGTAATTCAATCAATAAATAAGTCATCTATCAAAAATTTTAATGTTCAGAAGATTTCAAACACATACTATTTCATCTATTAGCATGGCATGATCCAAAGTTGTACCATATGAATATATCGCACTAGCATATCACTCCATCAGTTGTATGGCACTACTAGAGAATAGGCCTTTAATACCTGCACATCAGTCCTGGTTGGACACGAACCAGTACTGATAGTGGCATCAGTCCCGGTTCGTGGCTCCAAGGCTTCAATCCCGGTTGGGCTCAGACATCAGTCCCGGTTCGTGATACGAACCGGTACTAATAAGTCCTTTGGTAGGCGGGTACAAAACAGCTGGCATAGATGTTCATCAGTCCCGGTTCGTAACACGAACTAGGACTGATGCCTCGTTTCAAAAAAGTTCAAAAGGAATGCATATCTGTAACATCCTCATTTTTTTAAAAAATAAAAATCATACGCATTGCATCTCACGAGAATTTATTTGGATATTAAAAGTATTTAAAAATGAGTATGTTTCTAATTAAAAGCTTTTGCAAAAAGAAATCAAAACCTTTCAAAACCTAACTGCATAACCTTGTTAATTAAAAGTTTTATGAAAAGGTTTATTTAAACAAGTAATTGGTAAATAATAATTGTACTAATTTTTCAAATACTATTTTACAATTTAATCATCAATTGATTATTTACTGGTAATTTAAAAATAAAATAAATCAAAATTATGGAATCTATAATTTCTTGTCTCTCTTGCAAGTGGACCCCACCTATTTTCTCTTTCTCCCTTTCTTTTCTCCCTTTCCTATTTCCTTTTCTCTCTCTTCCTTCTTTCTTTCCTCCTTCCCCTGATTTCTCTCGATCTCCTATTTCCAAACGAATTTCCAAACGAACAGAGAGATACATCCCAACCCCTATCTCGATCTTCTCCCAGAAATCCGCCCCAAAAACCACCAAAATTGGTTCCCACGATCGTGGGGGATCAATCCCTACCCGAATCGATCTCCCTCTCCCGCAAATTCCTCCCCAAATCCCATATAAACCCTAGCCGCCACCCTCCCGTCACCTTTTGCCTCTCTGCGCAATTCATCGCCAGGTGAGCCCTATTGGCCGAACCCTCCGAAGACGTCCTTCCTCTCCCTCCCCTGAACTTATTCCACCCTTCGGCCGCAGGATTCGTCGACCGTACTCGCCGGATTTCGACGCCGAAGGTCTGCTGTTCTCACCGCCGCCGTCACCGATCCTCGCCGAATTCGTCGTCGCCGCCGGAGATTACACCCCCTCTTCCCCTCTCTACCATCCCCGGGACCCTAGGAAGGTTTTCCCTCGGCCAATTTGGCCGGAGCGCCGCCGGCCGCCGCCGCCACCGCGCCGCCTCCCCCTCGGCCGGCCACGCCACCCGCCCCCGCCCACTCCGCCCCGGCGGCCCCCTCTGCACGCACCCACGCCGCCGCCTCCTTCCCGTCCCGCCACCGCCTCTCCTCTGCCGCCAGCCTCCCGTCCCGAGCCGACCCGTCCCGAGGACCCCGGCCACCTCCTCCTCCTCTCCCCATTGGCGCCGCCCGCCCGCCGTCCGCCGCCGCCTCCTTCCGAGCCGCCGCCACTGTGTCCCCTGTTTGGTCACCGACAGGGGCCCACTTGTCGGCCACCGGGCCTCGCCAGCCGTCGTGCCCTCTGCTCGCCCACAAGCATCTGCGTGGGCAGCGCCCTTCGCCTTGGGCCGCCGCGCCGCCGTTCGCCGCGTTAGGCCTGCCAGCCTGTAGCGCCGCTTCATGGCTGGGCGCCGATCGCGTTAGACGCCGCTGCGCGTTAGGCCACCACACCCCGAGCGCATGGGCCGAGGCCGCCGTGGGACTGCTCCTTGGCCCAATCCGAGAAGCTCCCCTTTCTTTTTGTTTTTATGAAAACAAAATCTCAATAAATTCATATCTTCAATTCTATAATTTCAAAAATTGTGAAATAAATTTTAAAATGTTTGTAAAATTATTGTCTACTGTTTTATATAATTTCATGTGCATTGGCATACATAATATTTTCTGGTTATTTATTTGGCATTGTATTTACTGTTTATTTATTTTCGTTGCGTTAGATCCGAGTACCGAGTTCGTTTCCGACGCAGCTGAGGATCCTCCCCACTACGTCGATCAAGGCAAGTGCTAAAACCTCTGAACCCATGTTTTCAAACAAGATTTGTAGGATTTGAACAGTAGCATGTATGTTTAACAGGAAATAGTAAATAACTATATTGCCTAGCTAAATCCCATTGATAATTAATTCTTATAAAATACCCTTGCTGCCTTAGGATTATTAATTTTGATTAATTATTGCCATATCCTTGATTAGGTTTTGCATCTGCTTAGTAATGCTCGTAGTAAACCACCTGATTAATTGCTTGTTAACATTAATCACCATTTTACTTTGTGATCTTTAAGAAGGACAATTGGTGTTGTCTTTTGGTTGTATTTGGGCTAGTTGATAGTGGGTGCTATCGAGAAAAATGTTTTGCAAAACCTGATTGGGGTGGATGGTTGCAAGGATGGTGCAGCATGCACGAGATTCGGGTCCAGTGCGGGACCCACCCTGATCCCTAAGAACCGATTCCTTGAGGTAGACGAGCTAAGTACAACAGTGCGACCATTGAGTGCTTGTGTGGGCAAGCCCTGGTTGAGTACCCTTCGGACTCCTAGTTTTGGCATTCCAGACGGCGGAGTAGGCAATTGGTGTTGTTCTGCAGGCTCAAGTGGGGGCTTCAGCCAACTAGAGTAACTAGCGTTGCGGTGGAATCCTAGAGGAGTGCGGGTTAGGGAATGTCGGTTAAAGACCTTGTGGTGTTCTTTTCCTTTTGGGTGATTCCTAGGGAAGGTCATCTCTCGTGGGTAAAGCGTGCTACCTCTGCAGAGTGTAAAACTATCATGATAGCCGTGTCCACGGTCAAGGACGGACGACGGGGAGCTGCCTCATTGGTACTTCTTATCTTTGTTTTCTAAATGGTGTTTTAAAGGAAAACCACGATCGGTGTCGTGTGTTTTGATTTTTCTCCTCATAGTAGGTGCTATGAGCGATGAGGGTAATTGCACGGTAGGTGCCGTGAGTAGCCAGGATTGGACAAAACCGGCCGAGGCCGGAGTTTTAAAGAAATACTTTAGAGATTTGTTTTCCTCAACTCATTTCAAATCATTTTTATTAAACCTTAGGAAAGACTTGCAAAACTGGCTTTATGCAAAAGAACCTCTACCCCTCCTTGTTAAGCCCTAGTTGCATTTAGTCAGCCTTGCTTGTTGAGTATAAAGTATACTCATCCTCGCCTTTTATGCGGGGCTGCTCATTCCAACGAGCAGGTTGCGACACCGAGGAGGAAGTATACCAGGACGGGGACTTCGCTGAAGGAGTTCAAGACGAGGACTACTCCGACGTCTAGGGCGCATCCGTCAGACATGCCTGTGGAGTTGCGTTGGGTTTTCCATTTGAAGTTGAACTATGTTATTTGAATTACCGCTGCTAGGCCACGAAACCTAAACTTTGTAATAAATATGTGACTCTGATGTAATAAAGTACTTTTCGTTGAATGGTAATGATCCAAACTGTATATCTGTGTGTACTAGCTACTTGATCCAGGGACTAGTACAGGTAAGACACAGCAGGGATTCGACTCCGATTTTCGGGTCCCGACAATATCTTAGTTATATCAGAGCGCGTGGAGGGGTGGGTTGGCTAGAAGAGTGAGTGGGTAGTCTTGAGATCTTAGGTTGGAGTCCCACTACTCTCATATATCCGCGAGGTATTTTTAAATATTTGTAGCACTATTAGTCTCGTCTCGTTGGAACCGGGACTGATGCCCAAGAGGCAACAGTCCTGGATGGGCTGTCCCGGTTCAGGAACCGGAACTGAAGCTGGGTTTCTAACCGGGACTGAAGGCCCATTCCCTAGTAGTATGGCTAAACACCAGCATATTCATGACGTATTTAATCAGCTTTTAATTTTGCGATTTCATTCCATTAGTGCGTGGATTAATGTTGCTGTTAACGGTGGCGGTTTCAATTTGAAACAGTTAATTGATGGCGGCAGTTTCTTGTGGATTAATGCTACCGTTAATGATGTCGGTTTCTAGTGAGATGGTATAAACACCTCGAGATGTCTAGGAAAGCGAGTTCCTTTTCCTCTCGCTCGCGTTTTTCTCTGTGTACTGTGTTGAGTCTTCATGCTACCGTCATCTCTCGCCACCCTTTCTTCTCGGTGTGCATTGGGAGGAGAGGAGAGCGGGGTCTCCGAACCGTTGTCACTGCGAGAACCTCCACGAGGGCAGCAATAAGGTTTCTAGGTAGTGTAAGTATGCGACATCTGTTGCTGTTCTTCTCCCTCGAAGTCGACTACTTCCTCTACAGCCGGTCGCTACTACGCTGCTTCCATCTCATCATCAAGCTCTACTTGGGAACAAGAAGAAGATCTCCGTGCAGAATTTTATGATCTTTCCCTAAATCTTCGGAATCTCGAGGACAAAATTCTCTTTATGGGAGGAGGTTTGTAACATCCCAATTTTTAAATAATTAAGAACTTGGATTGTTCTAGAAATTTCCAATTTAAAAACAAAATGTTGTTAAGCCTTAAAACCCAAAGGGTGTTTCAAATTCTATTTTCAGAATTTAAGTAAATCCCCATCAAAGAATCCCTAATTGATTTTGAACCTCTAGTGGGCTTAGCCCATTTTTTCTGTGGCCTATGGCCAGCCCACCTCGGCTTCTCTCTCTCCACCTTCTCTCTTGATCCATCTCTCTCGTTCTCTTTCCTCTCTTTGCTCTCTCTCTTCTCTCTCCTACCTCGGATTCTCTTTCTCTCTCTTCCAGCTTGCTTACCCTCTCTGAGCTCGTTGTCACTTCGGTTGGATGCTTTCGTGGTGCCACGCCGCCCCAACATAGCGTTCACATGCGCGCGACGTTGAGATAGAGTACACTGCACATGACACCGTGCTGACGGGACGCGCCGTCCATCATTGCCTCGCCGCGATGTGCTGCCCGTGTCGTTGCCCCCTATGCCACATCCCCGAGGCAACGTGATGCATGCATTGGCCGCGCACGACACGGGATCATCATGCCTATACGCATGCGATGCAACGCGATGAAACACCCCGTCGCCCTAGAGCCACGCCACCATTACTCCCCCTCCTCACTGTCGCTGGCGGGCGCTCAACCACCCAGCGACAGGGCATCAATGCCCTGCGACCTCACCCATTGCCATTGCCACCCACCACCGTCCCTGACCGCTCGGCCCTGCTAGCAACGTCATGTGCCCCCGACCTGCCTATGGGCTCTTAAAACCCAGGGTGACTCCTTCCTCCTTTTCCCTCTCCTAACCGGTTCTGCCGCTGCGCTCTAGCGCTGTCTCCTACCTCCGCCGGTAAGCCATCTCGCCCGAACTTGATCCCAACCCAATGCTCTCACTCTCCGATCCAAAGACCTCTGTCTAATTTGGTCCTCTTGCCCTGCAGCTCGCCAAAGAATCCGTAGAGCACCGCCAACAGGGAATCTCCCCCTTTTGGACTTCTTCGCCGCCGGTGAGTCTCATCCCAATTCCTTGCTCTGTGAGCATCTGTGGGACCTCCCCCTCACCCTCTCGTCTCGCTCTTGACCAAGGACTCGCTAGAGCGCTTTGCCATCAAGGACCCTGTTTCGGCCACCGCAGACCTCCACGACGTTGGACCAAACCATTCTTTCTCCGACCTTGCTGTCGCCGCAGGTAGCACCCACCCCCTCTCTAGTAGCTTCTGCGCTGCTCGTGCATGCCTTGGAACCCCTAGGTCACCAGTGCCACGGTTAGCCGTGACTGCAGCCACCTCTCCACGTCGCGCTGCCAGTACAGGCCGCCATCGGCGACGCCCCCACCACCTATATGTCCGTCATAGAACCTAGGACCTTAGTCCAGATGTTCGCGGGCCGTCATGGCCTGAGCCATCAGTATGCCATCATTTTCCTCCGTGCTGTTGCATACGATTGGAGGAGGAAGACGATGACGTCAGCATGGCGTCATGGATACGTCTCATTGTGTAGCTGAGTCGCTGACCACGGGCCCGGTAGGATTTATAAAACCTAACTAAAATTAGCTATAAGTTCTGAGTCACTGACGAGTGGGACCCACTGTAGATTTAACCCGGCTGTTATCCCGCCATCCCTATCTCTCCGTCACTGACATGTGGGACCTTTGGACCCACACGTCAGGTTTAGTAGAGGCGCATTCCGAGGACTATGCCTTCTGTTGGCATTGGTGCACCCCGCCTACGCACCTCTACTCAGGCCACGCTGCGCCAGCCTGCTTCACACGGTAATGTGCCAGGGCCAGTTCCGTGCTACCTGATTTTTAGTCTTCATCTATTTGATAAATGTAAAACAATTTATTAAAAATAGCGAATGACTACTAAAAATTCTAGAAAAATTCTTCAAAATGCTAGACATCTTTCTAAACCTAAGGAAAACATCTAACCATTTGTCGCAGTAGATATTAATTAATTTAAAAATACAGAAGCCTTCTAGAGCTATTAAATAAATTCTAAAAATTATATTTTAATCTGTAAATTCTTAAAAGCTATTTTACGGCTAGTTTCTGATAGTGTGTTATTTTTGTGTATGGTTGCTTGCCCGAGAGTAGAACCAGAAGAGTTCTTAGACTGGCCTGTTGAGGAAGATTACCCGCACCAGGACTACGAATGAGGCAAGTCCCTTGATGTATATTGATTGAACCCTTGTCTTATTTAAAGGTTTTCGTAGGATTCCCAAACATGCATGCTACTTGTAAAATAAGTAATTTCTAGAGCTTAGCTACAATCAAAAATAAAATATTGTTTATGATCTTAGTACTTTTGAACTCTAGGAATAAGGATGAATACCTTGATTATAGGGCCTCCTAGAAATAGGGAAAAAATGCTTCATATGCTTAGATGATTACACCATGATTTTGTGTATTGTGAAAATAATTGCAAATGTGTGATTTGGTGAAATAAGGCATTGGGTATAATGCTAGGATTGGGATTTTTCGTCTCCCCCTTAATGTTTCTAACTAGGAGGAACCGGTTGTTGTTATGGTGCAGGCTATGTATGGTTTCGCTATGTATGGTTTCGGGTTTGTGCTAGTACTCCTCCCCTAGTCTAAGGACTCCTCATCCTATGAATCTGCAAACAAAGCCCTTACAATACAGCCTCAGGTCCTATTGTGGAACGGGCTTAGCTTGTTAAATCTTAGGCTCTAGTAACAACTTGCTGACAGAGATGTCCTTCATAGACATTGTCGGGACTTGGCTTAGCAAAACAGACCCCTTTGTGCCTTACGGTACTAGTCCCAATGGATCACAGTTAGTACACATAGTTAGAGCATATTGGAATCACACCTTGTTGTTTAACGATTAACCAAATAAAGTACCTTGGCAACAAACGCCAAATATTACAATAATTGTCTTAATATTAATAGTAGCAAGCGAAAGATAGAAAATTAAATGATAGCTCGGTAAATCCATCCATATGCCATAGGCATCTGACTAGGGATACACTAGTAGCCAGAAGCTCCATCGTCATACCCTGCCTCGTAGTCGACGTACTCGGCAAAGTCGTCGCCAAAGCATATATCTAAAAAATAACTAATGAGTATGGAAAAACCATACCCAGCAAGCTTGTATGTCCTTATGAATGAATGCAAGGTATCAAAAGAATAGATATGGTTTATTTGCATAAAGAGTACTTTTAAACAATCCTATCAGTTGTAAAGCAATAGTTTAAAATAATTTTAAATTTATTTCTTTACGCATGTTTTCTCAATACTATAATGTTGCCTTCTCAGCACGAAACTAAGATGACATTCGCTGTCAACTCTATAAGAAACCCTGGCAATACATTCCCTGTAATGCACTACTTGGCATTCGCTGTCTAACAATCCCTACCCCTACCTTCTGCAACAAGTTAATTAAGAAAAGGTGAGACTAACAAGTAGAGCTGCCTAAGCCCGCTCTTGACCGTGAGCATGACTATCACGATAGTTTTAACTCTGTAGAGTATGTACACTTTACCCATGGGACTCACTGAGAGTGAGACAAAGCCATTACCCTAGTACGTCTAGAATTGAGGATGCCTCACTAAGGATTCACCCTAGGCCGCCTCTCACTAAGCCCGGAGTCCCCTCGTGTGCTAGGTGGACATACGGTGCCGATCAAGCACGACCACACCGCCATAACAAACCAAAACTAGATTTCCTAAGGTGACAACTAAGTTATTACCATTATTAATACCTATGGCTGTACTGTTTTGTCCGGTCAGTTCATCCACGATGTTCGGTCCTTATATCGACCAAGACAGTATTCCACATTACATACATCCACCCTTCATACCACCACCTCGAGTCAACTCACGCCACGTTGATTTTAATTGAATTAAAGTTAACCAAAATCATCAATAAAGAGAAGATTCTCTCTACCAAGCTTTTAATGATTTCCCTTCATAACAATATCTAGATTTCCCATCAGAGCAACTAAGCATCTAGCGTAATAAAATCAAGGATGGCAATATTAATGGATTATTTCATACTAGGCAGCAATGGATGGTAAACCATGTTAATTAATGACCAACACGGTATAAGCATTAGCTATGACCTAAGAGGGTAAAATACTATTATTCATAGCATGCAATTTGAAGATCTAAAACACGAAAATAATTAACATAGCTGCAAACTAGGAGAATCAATATGTAACTAGCTTGCACCTTAATCCGAGTAGCACACTCCTGGACAACCGGCAGCTAACTCCCCTCGAACTCCTCCACGGTGTCTACACGCAAATCGAGGCACAGACAAGTTAACAGCAGCAAATAAAAATTAGAAAAAATATGAAATAATTACAGGAGGTGGGTTAAGGTAAAAGAAGATCAATAAAATTTGTTTGGTGTGAATCGGAGCTATGGTTTGGGCGCTACAAAATTATGAAGACAACCGGCTAAGGGCATTCTGGTCCAGTGGAAAGATTAAAAAGGGCTAGCTCTCTGTTCCACTTTCCCCACCACACCTCACACATAGAGAGATAGAGAGGGAGAGAGAGAAAGGGAGGCGGCGTCGATAGCTTCTCCGGCTCTGGCAACGGCTCCTCCAAGCGGGCGGTGCGACAATGCACTGCACAGCATGGCACAAGCGGCGCTAAGGCGACGGCGGCGGCGGCTTCTCCCTAGCGGTGGTGCGGGCAGGTGGGGGGCGACGACAGCGCGAGCTAGCGGGCAGCGGCGTGGGTGCACAGCAACATCAAGGCTGGGGCGGTGGTGGCACGGTGGCACATGTGTGGAGGTGGTGCAGTGGCACAGCGGCAGCGAGGCTGGGGCGGCTGGCAACTCTGGTGAAGGCGACGGCGCTCGCCTCGGTTCCTCCTCTTCTGCTGCCAATGATGGAGGGATGGGGGTTTGGTGCCGATGATGGCTAGGCTTTTATACTGAGTATATAGTATACGTCGATAGATTTGGGGGCTGTACATGGAATGTTTGGATTGCAATTGTTTCGGCATGTTTTGGGTGCACATATGGCAAGGATTGATCTGTTTTGGTTACACAGATATGGCAAGGATGGATTGTCACTGATGATGGTATGATTTGGTATGGATTTGACTTGGTCTTGGTTTGAAAGAGAGGGATTTGGCATGGATGGCTCGTCCGGCAAGGAAAATCAATTGTTGCTTGCTGGTCAGCGAACGTGGACGCGATTAGGAGAATTGTGATTAGGGGGAATTAGGGCAAGGATGGAATATTAAAGGATATTTATTAATTAAATCAACTTAAAAATTATCTAAAATAAATTTAGAAAATAGCTTGATGTCACAGATATCTTGGTTGCACGGACATGGACCATTCTTCTATGTTCGTCAGCACCTTGGACCTTTCTTCCTAGTCATTCTTATACAACGTGAGGAATAGGGTCGTTGGACCAATTTTCCATGTGTTCCCGGGGATGACTAACAGAGCAATTACTACAAGATCGTATGGCCCAAATGGCTTTGTGATTTGCACTTTGATGGGTAACCTCCTGATGATAAAGTGTACCTACTCTGCAAAGTTAAAACTATTATGATAGCCATGTCCACGGTTAACAACATGCGAAAGGAATATTCATATGGTAGACTTTTCTTTTCTAAAACCTGGTTTTTGAAAAAATGGTTTAAAAAAGGATGCTTGACAAGGGAAAGATTAAAGCAAATTATTTCATTTACCCTAAATTGGTTTTAAAACCGCTTTCTCTCAACATAGGCTAAAATCTTGAAAAATTGTATTTTCACAAAATGACCGAAGTCTCCTTTTGTACTAAGCTATATACTGCATAATCTTCTAGACTTACGAAGTACAATTGTACTTACACTTGCTGTTTTCCCGTTTTATTTGAACCTAAGTCGAGTAGCCAGCCTACGACTTGCAGTTTGACGATGCCAATGAAGATTTTGAAGACAGAGACTGCAAGGATTTCTCAAAAGATTAGGGTGCTTCCTAATGTCTTATTTCTGTGGGAATAAAGGATTAGTATCGGTGTATTTGGCTCTATGTGTTATAAGCTGCCAAGACTCTATATCTCGGCCAACTAGCTGTCTCTTATGTACTGTATCAGGGTTATTCGCTAGTTATGTAATATTTTTTTCCTTTTGTATTGTATCACTCTATTTTAAACTGTCTATACTAGTTGTGATCCTTGAGACTAGTATGGAATACATAGAATGTTTGGTCCTTTCAGCTGGGTCCCAACAGGGCAAGAGATAGATGCGCAAGCGAGAGGCTGCATGAATTGGCTCCTGCTCCACCTCCACCGGCGCGGGTGTAGTATGAGTGTGTCCTAGAGAGAGATCTAGATGGATCGTGTAGAGCCGAGTCATGCTTCGACCCGACCTGACCTGGTCCTCCCTGAACCCTACCCTGACCCTGGTGTCTGGGATCCTGTTTGCTCGCTCCATCCTGTCGATGCCCTAATTCACCCCGTCCCACACAGCTTAAGATCTAGGTATCACGCGGAGGAGAGGTTGTCGTCCAGGGCAGAGAATGGGCTACATGGAGGAACCAGGACTGCATGCTGTGTGTGGTGAGGAGGAAAGTCGTGCCTCATGGCAGTCAGAGGAGGAGGGGCGTTAAAAGGTTTCAAATCCCATGAGAATGAGAAATCGTTAAATCGCTCCCCAGCGGGATCGCTCTCTTGCTCCTAAAACCGCTTAAATTCAAACTTCCAAATTAAAATTCAAAATCAGGTTAAAAGATACAAAAAAATTCCTAAAAATAGCATTAACATGTCTAAAGAGTACGACGTGAAAAACTTTAAAAAAAACTGAATTTTGATATTACCAGTGTGTCCACAGTTTTGGCATTTTGCCAAACGGCTTGTGGGCTCACCCAGCAATGCTCTTCACCTCCTTGGCTATGCCGCGTCCTTGTTACGCCCGTCGGCACTGGTGTCGTGCTTGCACAGTGTCCTGATTATGCCTTTGCTGGCCGCGTCATGCCATGCTTCGCTCTGTCGCTTCGACCCATGCTTAGCTTGTGCAGTCAGCTAGTCATGTACGTGTTCATTTCGGTAGAGAGACGAGAGTTAATGGGGAGGACGAGACGATGCAGGAGAGGATAAGGGAGAAGGTCACGGTCATGGAGATACGGGAGACATGCTCCCGCGGGCCACACGGCACACGCGCACATGCCAGCGCTGGCGCGCGCGGCCGCGCACGTGCACTGGCTGGCTACGCCAAGTGGCGGGCGCTAATAGGCTGGTCGTGCCACGCGTGCAAAGCGGGCTGGCTCGGTTCGTTTGAAAATATAGTAATTTCTTAACGTTTAGATGAATATGGTCGTTTTTCTGACCGTTTGGAGCTCCAAAAAATTCATTAAAAATAGAAAAAAAAATCCAAAAATCTCAGTTTTTTTCTATAAATAGGCATGCATCTCTTTCCCATCCAGCCACACTTTTAACCCCATTCTATTTTCTAGATTACAAGGTAAAAATTTAGTTGTTCTTTGCAAATTTGGGCAAAGTTTGAAATATTTTAAAAAAATATTTCCAATTTTCAAATTCGATAGTGTGAGGTTTGTATGGTTATATCACAACAATATTTTTTTGTTGCATTTTTCATTATCTAATTTATTTGTTCAATTGTTTTGCAGTTGCAGCTATTCAAAATGGCTGATGGAAATTCTCCGTACGATAAATTTCAACTTAGCTAGTTCGGTTACAGACCAGAGGACTATGAATCGATTGATCATAGTTTGCTGAATCCAGATGGCCAAACAGGAACACAAGGAATAGGGGAAGTACCCTACAGATCTTCTGGTTCATCCTGTGCTTCGCGCTCCGATACTGTCGGATCGAAACGGACTTAAGTGAACCGGTCAGAGGTGTGGGAGGACTTCGACGAGTTGAAGCAACTTGTCAACAGGCGGCAAATGAGGTATGCAACTTGATGTAAAATTTGTCGACAAGAATTATCAGCGGTGACAGGCTCGAGCACGAGACACTTGAAGAGGCACGTCTTAGCGTGTAAGAAGAAGAAAGGCGTTTAAATGAGGCAGCAGCAATTGAAACCCTAACAGTATAGTGAGTAATTGCAACTATAATCTTGAAGAAGCCAGAGAGGTTTTGTGTCGCCTAATTGCTTCCAAAGATTTACCGTTAGGATTTCGTGAATGGGCCTTTCAATAATATATTAAAACTATTCATAATCCTAGATTTACTGGTGCTCCCCATCAGACAACAACTAGAGATTTGAAAAAATTATATAACACCAATAAGTCAAAATTAAAAGATAGTTTAAAACTTGCACATTTTCTATTTCGTTAACCTTGGACATCTAGGCTGGTAGGGCTAGGTAAGATTATTTAAGTGTTATTGCTCATTATGATAACCAAAATTAGGAAATGGAGAAAAAATAATTGCCCTAAGACTTATAGATTGTTAATCACACAAGTGAGAATATAGCTGATACCATTATGAATGTTGTTTAAGAATTTGAAATAACAGATAGATTTTTTCTATTACCATAGATAATGCATTAGCTAATACTGCTGTTATGAACATTTTGACACCTCTGGTAGCTACGTATACTGATTCTTTCTTAATGCATCAACATTGTGCATGCCATATTATTAATCTAATTGTTAAAACTAGCTTAAAAAGATTGCAACCTTACCTTCAAACTATTCGGGATACCATTTTATTTTCAAATAGCTCTAATATAATAATTGCTACATCGAAGAATTATTGTCGTGTCTCACAGGAACAACCTAGGAAATTTGGTTTAGACATGCCTGTTAGGTGAAATTCCACCTACCTTAAGGTTCAGCATGTATTATCATATGGACAAGTTTTTGAAAATTTTCACACACAATATCAAACTCATGATGGCTTGCCACTTCTGACATCATAGGTTTGGCAAGTACTTACCCATTTACATTTATTTTTAGAGGTTTTCATAAAGCCACTGTGGGTTGCCTCTCCCACACCACATGATTCGCACTAGTCCCTAGATCGGTACACTAGTGCACACTATTTACATAGCCAAATCATTTCATACATGCGGAAGACGTAATTAAACTAACAACCTGTATTAAGCCCGAGGACTAATAAGTATTACAAACTAGCTCATTGGCCCAATAGTCTTAAGAACAGAAATCCAAATATTAGAGTGCGATAACAAACATAAGGGACAAATGAAAATTCCACCGGCTATGCCTACGCACACGGCTGGAGCATCACCCTACACCTCTTCTTGGTCGTCAGCGTACCCTGGTTCACCATCTTCATGGCATTCGTATGGGTCTTGTTCAACTTCATCATCTAAAATAGTAAGTGTGTGCGAGGTCAGTACGCAATCAAACCGCACAAGCGAGATAGCACCCAACCTAATGCATTTAGTGATAGAGCCTCTAAAGGAAAGGTTGGGGGTTTGTTTAGTTGCAGAAAGCAAGTTTTATAAACAAAACCTATGACTTAGCCGTTTTTAACCCAAAGTTCTACTAATCAATATTCAATATGTAAGCTCTTCATTTCGTACCACAACACATTCCCATACTAAGCTTCCACCTTACTCCCGCCATCATCGTCCGGGTAAGGCACACCCGTTGTGGATCATACATTCCATGAAGTGCCGGTTCTTCCCTAGTTGGATTGCCAAGCCCACCCTAGAGTTACGGCTTTTAGTGACGTATGATCTAGATCATCCCTTGGTTGACGACATGTTCCTGTCCTTGCCTCGGACTAGGGTTTTCCATGATGCACCCTCACAAGACGATGGGCCTCACATCCGTACTACCGCACGATGGCAACGTTTTGTGACGCTAGGAACCAATTCCCATAGGCAACTGGTCAGCGACTTCCCGCTGCGTACCTCTCTACATGCCCGTCTAGTCTGCTCTTAGAGCCTCGGATCCAGTCAGTCTATGCTTAATCATAATCACTCCCTTCCTCTGCTATCCTTCCTCCGTGTGTCACACACACGATGTATCGGAACCTCAACCACCTACCACAGGCAATGGCAGCACTTGGCAACTACGCATGTTAATCCGCGCTGCTCTCTGCAAAGTCTGTTAACCGATAGCCCTCTTCTCAACACTATGTAGCCTTAGCTACTCCAAGCAACCATATCATTATGCCGAACCACGTCCACATTCCACAACCACGACCACCGCATCACGCTAGCATGCCAAGTCCAAGTTCCCATGTTCCAGAGTTAATGTATAATCATGTTCGATGAATGTCGGTTCACCGTTCCAAGGCGACTAAGCCTAGAATTATTAGTTGGACCTAAGCAATGTCTAAGCAATTTTAACCCAGATTTACGAGTCTAAATCATTTTAATTTAACCAAACCAGGCTAATAAGGGTGATCATTAAGGCAACCATTATTACAATCAAATGAGGAATGATATCATAAGGAAAAATGGCTTAGATGCAAGTTTAAATTGTCCAGAGAGCACTATTGATGCTAAAATTTTCCAATAAATGTATTTAAATTCTAAACTATATTCATATTCCACTGGAAATTTACCATGATTTTAGGAGCTCAATAATTGATTTAATAAAATGGAAAAGCGGTTTATAAAATAGTTTAAAGGAAGTTTCTACATTAAACAAAGGTTTAATTGGGTTACCGTTCCTAATAATAATTTTATTATATCCAGCTTCCTATCAAGTATTTCTAGATTTTTCTCATAATTTTTTGTGGCTATTTACTATTTTTAATAAACCTAAAACATTTACCAGATTTTCTAAAATCTCAAAAGGTTGGAAATTCTCTTTAAAGAGTACTAGGCCAAGCCTAGCACTATGTGGCAGCAGAGCATGTGCGCATGGCCCAACTGGCCCACGTGTGGCCCACGCGATGCGTGCCTAGCGCGAGGGCGCAACTCAATGGGAAAGCATATTTCCTCGGACTACACCATAAATTAACCTGACCGGTGGATCCAGAGGTCCCACCTGTCGGCGACTGAGTGCGGCAAACGGTGAAGTGAAGCCAACTCGCGTCACTCCCATCGTTCCTACGAGACAAAGGGTGAGCGGCGAGGGCACCAGCGGAGCAGGGCCGGCCGGCGTGCTAGCGCCAGGCAGCACAAGGTGAAAGCCAAAAATGGGTTCGGGGAGTTCCCGGGCACCCGTGGGTACCGACGGCGAGGCCGGAGGTGGCCGGATGCGGCGGCACCATGGGCGGTGACGATGGTGAGCTACAGGAAAAGGCAGCGATGATGAATACAAGTGTCGTGAGCTAAACGGAGTGATGCACGAGCATCAGCGAGGTAAGGAGGAGCTCACTGAGCGGTCGGTTGTGCGAGGACAGCAGCCGGGATCGAGTCATCGATGCAGGGGAGCTTCAGTGAAGACCAAGCAAAACCGGAGGTGGGGGAGGGTCAGTGTGACAGACCCAAAATTTTACATAAAAATTTTTTGTGCAAAAATTGCATGAGCATCTCCTAGATTAAAACCCTTACCCTTAGACATGCCTAAATTTTCTAAAATACCCTTTTTGAATTTCCTAAAAATAAAAAGGAAAAGATTTCCAAAGAAGCCCTAAAATGTTTCATAGGACAAGGGTAATTTTATACTCTTATAAAATTCTTGGTCCTTTTCTGAACCTATAGAAATTTTCCTCACAATTTTCTGATTTTTCTACGATTTTCTAGAATTTTAGAAGCTTCCTGCAATTAAAAACCAATTGGAAAGTGTTTCTGGAAAAACCCCCACCGGAGAAATTCTCCTCGGAGCCACGCGTCGCTTTCCCATTCACGCGTGTGCACTCCACTCACCGCCAACTGGGACCCGCTTGTCAGCCAGCCAACCGGAGCAAACTCACATGCGCGCCACGCCGCTTGGTTTAAGTGAGATCCAACGGCTCCCAATGCGCCACGTCTCCAGATCCAACGGCTGCGACATGTTCTTCCCCGATCCGTCGTCGCCGCCCCGCTCTGCTTCGCAACGCCGCCGTCTCCGCCGTGAAGTTCGCCGGAGTAATCATTACCGTGTGATTCCAAGGCCGTTTGTCCGTGCCAACCTAACCGATGTTGTCCTAGGGACTCGCACTACTTGAGTATCCCATGGCGCGGTCGGAAAACTCCTTGCTGGCCCAATCCGACGTCGCCACGACCCCTGTCCCAAGTGCCGTCGGGGTGCCCTTGCTGCTGACTTTATTCGGCTCTATCGGCGCCCCGCTCGGACGCTTAACCTTGCCAAAGCCACATCGTCATCCTCCATTGCTTGGCGCGTGATCACTTAATGAAAGCAATGAGAGCAGTCCGCCGCGGTGAGAAAATCCCGGCGATCTCATCCGCCCAGGCAAATCGTGACAAATTGCCCCCACCTATAAATATAAGATTTATCTGGTTCCTTGTGGTTCGCCTCTAACTTGCACCGCAAGCAGCAAGCAAGAAGGTGAGCCACATTCCTTCTGTTTCGCTCCGCCATCGCCATTCTCGCCAGAGTTCGCCGCTAGAGAGCTCCGATGATCTTTCGCCTATACTTCAAAAAGCAAAAACCTTCCTGGGAACTTCCTAAAGCTCGAGCAACCTTTAATCTCCACTCAAAACCACTACAACTCTAATCCCGTCCTCACCGGTGCCCAAGATCCACTGTCCACGCCGCCAAGTCATTCCAAAGCTTTTCATCGCCCGATTTCTATTTAAGAATACTTAATATGGATCCCAATAGCTTGTGCACCCACAAAATTTACCGATTAAAAGCTCCACTGAAGAATCCTGATATGCTCTATTTTGCGCCACCACTGGACCTCGCCGTCCGGCCAACTCAGACTCTTCCGAGCTTCAAATCATGGGGCAATAGACTCCATATAGCCCATAGAGCATAAGCCTAATGGTTAATCGGATCCAAACCCCACAGAAAAAAATCCCCAATTCGTAGAACTCAAGAACCCTAATTTTCTACTGTTTATTAGCTCAGATTTTGAATTTCTTCAAATTGAAGCCCTTAAAGGCCGAATTAGATCTAAGTGCCTATATAAAAGTTTCGCTAAAAGATGATTTACATCCAAAAATGGTTTTTCCATATTTTTAAATCCCTTCCAAATTTAAATTTAAAATCAAATCTCTCTCTTTTAAAGTTTTAAGAATTCTTAAAAATACAAAAGCTTGCTGTAAAGTTAAATTGATATTTTTCTTAGATAATAGGAATGTAAATAAAATTTTATAAACCTTAAAAATTAAATTTTTAACAGAAATAACCACATATTGGTTTTTCAACTTATAAAACCTTTCCAAACTTATTTCCCCAAATAAAAGTGTAGAAAATTATTTATTCATATTAAAATAGATATTTACTCTTATTTAAAAATAAAATTCCTATTTTGTAGGACAATGCTAAGAGATTTGCAAAAGGTCCAAAATAAGTATTATTCTCTTTAAGAATTTTCTTTAAAAAAAAGAAAAAGAGCCAAAGTCCTTAAATTAATGACCAAACTATTTCAAAACCTAGGGTCAGCCCAAAACCCCTATCCAAACTACAAATTTTACATAAAATAATGACCTTAAATCTAGGATTGCTCTAAAAAGAAAATTTTCTGCATTATATTTTAAAAATTCTTCTTAAATATAGTTTAACTATTTATTGTTTTATTTCTCTAATAAATAGAAGAGGAGCAAGGAGCTATATATTGGGTTGAACCACCTACAGAGGAGAATTTCGAAGAAGGAAATACTTATATCAGTGATCAAGGCAGGATTCTATTCCTTTGATGCACATTGAATTCCTATTTATTTAATATGTATTACTTTTTAGTTATTATTCTATTGCCAAATTATTATTTCATGTGTTATAGAATGGTTATGCCAAGATACAAAAGCCAGAAAGCTTACCTATTATTGATTAGCCTTATCCTTTGGAGCCTAGAATAGGTTTTGGAATATTTAATTGAGTAGGATAAGTCAATCATTTGCCATGTGGATGAGGAGTATGGGATGCTTATCTGGACATGGGAATGTTGTGAGAAAAAGAATTTTATATGAGTTGTCAGGTGTAGTGAGTACGATGGATCCAGCCGGTAACACTTAGAGCTGGGAACATCCTTCGAGGATCCAAACCCGGTAAGGCTCAAGTGGACACATCCCATGTAAGACCTAAAGTGGTATTAGTTGTCGGTAGAATACAACTAGATTATGCTCATATAAAAACTTGGGTATAATGAGTAAGAATGACAGAAATATCACCCATCCATGTAACTGATCAATATGTGGGTAAAGCTGGGTAGGTCCTGCAGGGCTGATAACAATATCATCGATGGACCCTACTTCGGGAATATGATGTTGTGTTAAATTGGGTGATGCCTCTCTTATTCAATAAACTCATGCTTTCAAGAAAAAGTGTATGGTGTATGACGCTGCTTGAGGCAGGTAGAAAGTGGAGAATGGTGATAGTATTATGGAAAGATGAAATTATTTCAATCAGTTTGTTAAAGTTCTTTTAAGACTTAAGTTTCTTAAATCTACTGTATATTATTGCATTTATGTTCCTGTATGAGCCTTACTTCTCTTTGAATTCCTGCACGTAGTAAGTTAAGCTTTCCTAATAGGAACCTGGAAGTACAAGTTGGTACTTACCCACTGTGTGGGAAAATTATATTATTTTCAGGTGCTCCTCAAACCTATGGTGAGTGCGAGGAGTTTACTGCTGAAGAACTGGAAAGTTATGGCATAGATTTCTAGTTTACCAGTTTCTAAGAATTTTCTTGCACTCGCAACTCTTGCAACAGTGGTAATGTAATAAGTACATTAAATACTCTGAGAATAATGGTTTGTAATAATCTCCCTTTTTGTAAAATAATAGTTCCTACCATGGGTATTTTGGACTTTTATATTGACTCTGGCACTGTTGCATCCTGGGTGATTGTGCTTTTGAGAAACATGTTTTCGGTAAGATTTTTACCAAGAATTGGTCCTCACAGAGTTGGTATCAGAGCCCAAGGTTGTGACTGTAAGAAAAAGGCCCTAGAATGGTATGACTAGAAACTATTCCGTAAGAGAGAGAAGAATTTAGATTGTCTAATATTTGTTATTTAATAACATGTTCTCAGTTTTCTTTTAATAATTTAGTTAGAAATGTAATTTTCACGTAATAGATCATATGTTAATGCAGGATGGTGCAGTTTTTCTCTACTATCGAACTAGGGTTGTGGGCAAAATACCTTCGAGAGATACTGCATCTCTGTGGGAATAGAGAGGAACCCATTATAAGTTTGAAAACCATAAACGACGATGGAAATGGACCCATATTGTACGAGGGAGAGGAATATGTGCATCCGGTAGGAGGAATGGGATCTTTCTAGTTTAGGGATCAGAAGAGTGATGCTTTTGAAGCTATGCAGGGTGCCTACATGAAGGGTGTACTTCGTATGATAAAACTTTTTGCAAAAACCCTGAAAAATTCACCCTATGCCTATTTTCCCCAAGAGGGGGATGAGGGCCATTTTGTAGAAGTTGCCAAACCCCCACCCACTGCTGGTACCATAATGAAAAAGATGGCTAGCTTAGTGGTGACCCAACAAGCCCAGATCCAGAAATGTGATATCCGTGTTCGAAACTTAACAATGGATCTGTACCAGACACAACAAGCCAACCAGCTGCTGGAGCAACAACAGGTTGCAATGTTACAACATATACATGTATTAGAAAATCCTCCAGCTGAAATACCACAACCACCTCCATTTCCAGCCGAGGACGACTTTGGTGAGTTGGACGAACCTTCAGGTATTTCCATAGGTAATGACGATGATGATGACCAGGGAAGTAACAACGGGGACGATGGAGGCAATGAGGAAGTGAATGTGGATCTGATAATATAAAAGAAGTGGTTTGAGTTGTTAATTTATGTCTCAGTATGGTATGTAAAACTAATTAGACAATGGTAGTTTGGTAATGTAGTGTACTTCTAAGAAGATGTAAGATAGTGTTTAAGTTTGTATGTATGTATATAGGTGTGTAATGTAAGTTTTAAAAAAGAAAAGGGGAGATAAATAAATAATGTTAAGAGAGTTAGTCTGTAAATGCCATAACTCAATCCTTTCCTGTAGTATCACCATAAAAGCATATTCACTTTAAAATTCTTATCTTATCCCTCTCTTGCTTACCTCATTTCTTTCCTTGATTTTCAGCATAAAATACAAAATGTCGGGTGAAACGGGTGCAGCTTCTGAAATCACCTTGGCTCAAATATTAGCAGTAATGGAGCAAAGTCGGAAGGAAACAGCTGAAACACATACCCAACTGCTTCGACAATTGGTTGAGAAGACAGGTGAAACAAATGGGGTGCCATTGGATCAAGCGGTATTGGGGTATAGATGGAATGCTTTTCAGAAGACAAAGCCACCAACTTTTTCAACAGCGGTCGATCCCGTACAAGCCGACGAGTGGCTCAGAGAAATAGAAAAAAAAATTGGACACAGTACAATGTACTGACCGTGAAAAGGTGTTGTACGCCTCCCACCAGCTGTCAGGGCAAGCAGCAGCCTGGTGGATGACCATGGAAAAGACTTTTCCTGAACCAGCTGCTATAACCTGGGAGCAATTTTCAACAGAATTTCGAGGACATCATTTGCCTCAAGGACTAATGGAGACCAAAAGGAAGGAATTTGACGATCTGAAACAAAATGGGACAGTTTTGGAATATTTGCATAAGTTTAATTACTTGGGTCGCTATGCACCTGAGGATATAAAGGAAGAAAGCCAGAATGATGCGGAAATTTACTAATGGGTTGCAACCATATTTGCAATTTCAGTTATCAGGTTTTGATTACCCTGATATGAAGACTCTAGTAAGTAAAGTTCTCCTTATGGAAGAAAGGAAAGGCAAAATGGAAGTATTTAAAAGAAAAAAAGAATGAATTCTTGTCAAGAGTCAATGCTCGGTCCCAAAGGCTGCGTCCTAGTCCTAGTGTTCCATGTCCTAGGACTAGAGGACCACCCGTTCCAAGATTTACATCAATGGTTTCACCTCCTACTACCACTACTGGATGTTTTAAATATGGAGGAAACCATCTCAGATGGGACTGCCCACAGCAAGGCTCATCAATGGTCTATTACCACTATGGACGAGAAGGACATAAACGCCCTGCATGCCCTTGGAGGATGTACCTGATGGAGGTAGCTCAACAAAGGGGAAAAATCCAGAACCCTGGAGTCAAGCCTATGCTTCCAAATACTCCCAATAAACCAGCACAACCCCAAGGTAATCAGGTTGCAAGAGGAGGAAGGATTCCAACCAGGGGTGGATACGCTCCACGAACCACTCAAGGAAGGGTAAATCACATCGACGCCCATACTATTGAAAATGCTACGGATGTGATCACTGGTGAGTTTCAAGTGCAATGTCATCCAGCAATTATTTCGTTTGATTCGGGAGCATCGCACTCTTTTATCTCTAAAAACTTCCTTTTACAATATGGAATCAAAACAACCCCATTGGAAACTCCTTGTTATATCCTTTCCCCTGGAGGAAAACTACTTGTCTCGTCTCGATGTCAGGATTTGGAAATTTTGATTCAAGGTGTCAGACTGCTGGCCACCTTATTAGTAATTGATCTTAAAGGTCTGGATCTGATACTAGGAATGGATTGGTTAAGTAAACATAAAGGGAAACTTGACTATGGAACTAAAACCCTAACCCTGATTACCCCTTGTAAGCAGAAAATAGAGTATCAGATAGAACCGTCTCAGAAAAATCAATTTGTCAAACCTATTTGCACAATGATAACCGAAGGATTGGAGAAGGTACCAATTGTGAACCAATTTCCAGATATCTTTCTGGAAGAGTTACCTGGTCTACCCCCAAATAGGGAAGTGGAATTTGCTATAGAACTAAAGCCAGGAACAACTCCTATAGCACAACATCACTACCCATTGGCTAGCCCAGACTTGGAAGAATTGAAGAAACAATTATGTGAATTAAAGAAAAAATGATTTATTGAACCTAGTACATCTGAATGGGCTTCGCCCGTGTTGTTTGTGAACAAAAAGGATGGCACCAGATGAATGTGCATTGATTATAGAGCTCTAAATGCTACTACTATAAAGAACAAATATCCTCTTCCAAGAATTGACGACCTGTTTGATCAATTAAAGGGTACCAAAGTCTTTTCTAAAATTGATTTACGGTCTGGTTACCATCAAATAAAAGTTAGGAAGGAGGATAAACCAAAGACAGCATTCACTACTCTTTATGTACTTTATCAATTTACTGTGATGCCATTTGGAGTGACCAATGCACCTACGGTTTTCATGAGTGTTATGAACCAAACTTATATGGATTATTTGGATGAATTTATTATAGTGTTTATAGATGACATCCTTATTTATTCACCTGATGAAGAGGCACACAAGAAACATCTGACATTGGCACTAGAAAGGCTTCAAGAGCAGCAGTTCTACGCTAAGTTTAGTAAGTGTGAGTTTTGGTCAGAACATATCTTTCCTCGGACATGTTATTTCAGCAGAAGGAATCATGGTAGATCCAGAAAAAGTAAAAGCTGTAACAGAGTGGCCAACTCCAACAAATATCACCGAAATCCGAAATTTCTTGGGATTGGCAGGATATTATCGGAGGTTTATAGAAGGATTTTCGAAGATTGCTCAACCCATCACTCAATTATTAAGGAAGGAAAATCCATTTAAATGGACGGATAAGTGTGAACTAAGTTTTCAAATTCTTAAAACCAAACTCACCACTGCACCTGTGCTGACTTTGCCAGATACTAATAAAGATTTTTAAATTTATTGTGATGCGTCACAAACAGGAATTGGTTGTGTATTAATGCAAGAAGGCAAAGTGATATCTTATGCTTCCAGACAGCTAAAACCTCATGAAACTCACTACCCTACACACGACTTGGAATTAGCTGCTGTAATTCATGCTCTCAAGCTTTGGAGACACTATTTATTAGGAAGAAAGTGTGAAATATTTTTGGATCACAAGAGCCTAAAATATATTTTTACCCAGCCTAACTTAAACCTACGACAAAGAAGATGGTTGGAACTAATAAAAGACTTTGAATTGGATATTCAGTACCATCCTGGAAAAGCAAATGTTGTGGCAGATGCATTAAGCAGGAAAATATACAATAATAATCTGATGTTACAAGAATGTTCACCTTCTCTCCGAAAAGAAATTGAGAAGTTACGATTGGAATTTGTGGAGTCAGGAACTCTGAATGCCCTAGAGATTGAATCAGAATTGGAAAATAGGGTCAGAAAAGCACAAAAGGAGGATAAAGAATTACAAGAAATGGTGAAAACATCTAAGAAATCGGATGAGAAGCTGTTTAAGTTGGATAAAATAGGTCTTATTCGATATCAAACTCGATTGTGTATACCTGATGGTAAGAAAATAAGGGATCTCATACTCCAGGAGGCACATGAATCCTTGTTTACTATACATCCAGGGAGCACAAAAATGTATCAGGACCTTAAAACCATATTTTGGTGGAAGGGTATGAAAAAGGATATAGCAGAATATGTAAGTAACTGCGGTGTATGTCAAAGAGTGAAAGCTGAACATCACAAACCCACAGGATTGTTGCGTCCCCTCCCTATTCCTGATTGGAAATGGGATGGGAAGAAATTGGAATGGATTTCATTGTTGGACTTCCAAGAACTCAGGCAGGTTTTGATGCAATTTGGGTTATAGTTGATCATTTGACGAAAGTGGCACGTTTTATTCCTATTAAAACCACCTATCGTGGTGATCAATTAGCAGATATATACCTGACCAGGATTGTGCCGTTGCATGGAATTCCTAAAAGAATAATATCTGATAGAGGGGCACAATTCACTTCCAGATTTTGGGAGCATCTACACACTGCCATGGGCACGAACCTATCATTTAGCTCTGCTTATCATCCACAAACAAGGGGTCAAACTGAAAGAACCAACCAAATATTGGAGGATATGTTGCGAGCATGTGCTCTTGAGTATGGACCCGTATGGGACATTTGTGTACCTTTTGCAGAATTCACCTATAATAATAGTTATCCGTCCAGTATAAATATGTCCCTATACGAGGCTTTATATGGACGTAAATGTAGAACGCCTTTAAATTGGACAGAATTGGGAGAAAGACAACATATAGGACCCCAAGTGGCCCAAGACTCGAAACGCCATGTTCAGATTATTAAAGAAAAGTTAAAAGCTGCCCAAGATCGGCAAAAGGGTTATGCTGATAATAGAAGATGAGATTTTAGCTTTAAGGCCGGGGATTTCATTTATCTTCAGGTTTCCCCGATGAGGGGTACCCAAAGATTTCAAATAAAAGGGAAACTAGCTCCCCGATATGTTGGACCATATCAAATTCAAGTGAGACGGGGAGAAGTAGCCCACCAATAGAAGTTACCTGAGGAACTCAAAGAAGTACATTCTGTGTTTCATGTTTCTCAACTCAAGAAATATCTCCAAGAACCAACGGAAGCTATCCCCATTCAACAAATAGACATTGGACCAGATCTGTCATATGTGGAACAACCTGAGTTAATTTTGGAAACGACAGAGAAACAATTGAGAAACAGAAACATTAAGTATTGCTGAGTCTTATGGAAACACCATACTGAGAAGGAAGCTACATGGGAAAAGGAAGAAAATTTGAGAAAGGAATACCCACAACTTTTCAACCAAGAAAGTTGAATCTCGGGACGAGATTCTTTTAAGGGGGTAAGCCTGTGACAAACCCGAAATTTTCCATAAAAATTTTTTGCGCAAAAATTGCATGAGCATCTCCTAGATTTAAACCTTACCCTTAGACATGCCAAAATTTTCTAAAATACCCTTTTTGAATTTTCTAAAAATAAAAAGGAAAAGATTTCCAAAGGAGCCCTAAAATTTTCATAGGACAAGGGTAATTTTATACTCTTATAAAATTCTTGGTCTTTTTCTGAACCTATAGAAATTTTCCTCACAATTTTCTGATTTTTCTACGATTTTATAGAATTTTTAGAAGCTTCCTGCAATTAAAAACCAATTGGAAAGTGTTTCTGGAAAAACCCCCACCGAAGAAATTCTCCTCGGAGCCACGCGTCGCTTTCCTATTCGCGCGTGTGCGCTCCACTCACCGCCAACTGGGACCCGCTTGTCAGCCAGCCAACCGGAGCAAACTCACGTGCGCGCCACGCCACTTGGTTTAAGTGAGATCTAACGGCTCCCAATGCGCCACGTCTCCAAATCCAACGGTTGCGACATGTTCTTCCCCGATCCGTCGTCGCCGCCCCGCTCTGCTTCGCAGCGCCGCCGTCTCCGCCGTGAAGTTCACCGGAGTAATCATTACCATGCTATTCCAAGGCCGTTTGTCCATGCCAACCCGACTGATGTTGTCCTTGGGACTCGCACTACTCGAGTATCCTCATGGCATGGTCGGAAAACTCCTTGCTGGCCCAATCCGCCGTCGTCGCGACCCCTGTCCCATGTGCTGCCGGCGTGCCCTTGCTGCTGACTTTATTCGGCTCTATCGGCGCCCCGCTCGGACGCTTAACCCTGCCAAAGCGACGTCGTCGTCCTCCATTGCTTAGCGTGATCACTTAATGAAAGCAATGAGAGCAGTCCACCGCGGTGAGAAAATCCCGGCGATCTCATCTGCCCGGGCAAATCGTGACAAATTGCCTCCTCCTATAAATATAAGATTTATCCGGTTCCTTGAAGTTCGCCTCTGACATGCACCGCAAGCAGCAAGCAAGAAGGTGAGCCACATTCCTTCTGTTTCGCTCCGCCGTCGCCATTCTCACCAGAGTTCGCCGCCAGGGCGCTCCGATGATCTTTCGCCTATACTTCCAAAAGCAAAAACCTTCCAGGGAACTCCCTAAAGCTCGAGCGACCTTTAATCTCCACTCAAAACCACTACAACTCTAATCCCGTCCTCACCGGCGCCCAAGATCCACTGTCCATGCCGCCAAGTCATTCCAAAGCTTTTCATCGCCTGATTTCTATTTAAGAATACTTAATATGGATCCCAATAGCTTGTGCACCCACAAATTTACCGATTAAAGGCTCCACCAAAGAGTCCCGATATGCTCTGTTTTGCACCACCACTTGACCTCGCCGTCCGGCCAACTCAGACTGTTCCGAGCTTCAAATCATGGGGCAATAGACTCCTTATAGCCCACAGAGCATAAGCCCTAGGGTTAATCGGATCCAAACCCCACAGATCAAAAATCCCCAATTCGTAGAACTCAAGAACCCTAATTTTCTACTGTTTATCAGCTCAGATTTTGAATTTCTTCAAATTGAAGCCCTTAGAGGCCGAATTAGATCTAAGTGCCCATATAAAAGTTTCTCTAAAAGATATTTTACATCCAAAAATGGTTTTTCCATATTTTTAAATCCCTTCCAAATTTAAATTTAAAATCAAATCTCTCTCTTTTAAAGTTTTAAGAATTCTTAAAAATAGAAAAGCTTGCTGTAAAGTTAAATGATATTTTTCTTAGATAATAGGAATGTAAACAAAATTTAATAAACCTTAAAACTTAAATTTTTAACAGAAATATACCACAAATTGGTTTTTCTACTTATAAAACCTTTTTCAAACTTATTTCCTAAATAAAAAGTGTAGAAAATTATTTATTGATATTAAAATAGATATTTACTCTTATTTAAAAATAAAATTCCTATTTTGTAGGACAATGCTAAGAGATTTGCAAAAAGTCCAAAATTAGTATTATTCTCTTTAGGAATTTTCTTAAAAAAAGAAAAAGAGCCAAAGTCCTTAAATTAATGACCAAATTATTTGAAAACCTAGGGTCAACCCAAAACCCCTATCCAAACTCAAAATTTTACATAAAACAATGACCTTAAATCTGGGATTGCTCTAAAAAGAAAATTTTCTGCATTATATTTTAAAAATTCTTCTTAAATATAGTTTAACTATTTATTGTTTTATTTCTCTAATAAATAGAAGAGGAGCAAGGAGCTATATATTGGGTTGAACCACCTGGAGAGGAGAATTTCGAAGAAGGAAATACTTGTATCAGTGATCAAGGCAGGTTTCTATTCCTTTGATGCACACTGAATTCCTATTTATTTAATATGTATTACTTTTTAGTTATTATTCTATTGCCAAATTATTATTTCATGTGCTATAAAATGGTTATGCCAAGAAACAAAAGTCAGAAAGCTTACCTATTATTTATTAGCCTTATCCTTTGGAGCCTAGAATAGGTTTTGAAATATTTAATTGAGTAGGATAAGTCAATCATTTGCCATCTGGATGAGTAGTATGGGATGCTTATCTGGACATGGGAATGTTGTGAGAAAAAGAATTTTATATGAGTTACCAGGTGTAGTGAGTATGATGGATCCAGCCGGTAACACTTAGAGCTAGGAACATCCTTCGAGGATCCAAGCCCGGTAAGGCTCAAGTGGGCACATCCCATGCAAGACCTACAATGGTACTAGTTGTCGGGAGGATACAACTAGATTATGCTCATATAAAAACTTGGATATAATGAGTAAGAATGACACAAATATCACCCATCCATGTAACTGATCAATATGCGAGTAAAGCTGTGTAGGTCCTGCAGGGCTGATAACAAAATCATCGATGGACTCTACTTCGGGAATATGAAGTTGTGCCAAATTGGGTGATGCCTCTCTTGTTCAATAAACTCATGCTTCCAAGAGAAAAGTGTATGGTGTATGACGCTGCTTGAGGCAGGTAGAAAGTGGAGAATGGTGATAGTATTATGGAAAGATGAAATTATTTCAATCAGTTTGTTAAAGTTCTTTTAAGACTTAAGTTTCTTAAATCTACTGTATATTATTGCATTTACGTTCCTGTATGAGCCTTACTTCTCTTCGAATTCCTACACGTAGTAAGTTAAGCTTTCCTAATAGGAACCTGCAAGTACAAGTTGGTACTTACCCACTGTGTGGGAAAATTATATTATTTTCAGGTGCTCCTCAAACCTATGGTGAGTGCGAGGAGTTTACTGCTGAAGAACTGGAAAGTTATGGCATAGATTTCTAGTTTACCAGTTTCTAAGAATTTTCTTGCACTCGCAACTCTTGCAACAGTGGTAATGTAATAAGTACATTAAATACTCTGAGAATAATGGTTTGTAATAATCTCCCTTTTTATAAAATAATAGTTCCTACCATGGGTATTTTGGACTTTTATATTGACTCTGGCACTGTTGCATCCTGGGTGATTGTGCTTTTGAGGAACATGTTTTCGGTAAGATTTTTACCGAGAATTGGTCCTCACAGTCAGTGAGGGCCTGGCGACACTCCTGGAGCAAGGAATCGGAGAGAGCCTTACCGGAGCGGGAGGAATCCGAAAGGGGAAGAAATAAGGGTTTGTCGGCTAGCAGCGAGGAAAACTCGTCGCCGGTGAGGTCTACTGGGTTTCGGGTTGATTCCCTCGAGCACAGCTAAGGTGAGGAGGTGAGTGAGATGTGGCTACGAGCCCACGAGGTGGAGTGCCTTGGGGAGGGAGAATTTGTGCGCATGAGACAGAGGTGGAGTAGGGAGTGCAGCACTAGGCAGCTAGAAATAGGCGTGACGGTCATGCAGGACATGAGTGAGCTAAGAGAGGGAGAGAGTGGTGTGCGCTGAGCTCTCTCACTCTGTCGGAACCCAGCCATACAGACCAGATCCCTCTGTGTTGCTATACCAGTCCCAAGGATCAAGTTGGTACCATAGACATTACAGAATAATAAACAGCACTGTACGCTTATTACATTGAAAATAACATCAATCCAAAGGGTAGAGTGCATCATTTATTACATTAAATAGATGACAAAAACAGCAGAAATCAATGACATGCATCGATGCAACCCATCCAAGTGTCGTAGGCATCTGACCGGGAATCGTGACTAGTAGTCCTGGTCGCCAATGTCGAACTTGTCATCATATGGTGCCTTTTCGACTCCTTTACCTGTTCGTTGGAATGAATAGCCCCACGTGATATGCGAGGGTGAGTACGCGAATACTCAGCAAGAAAGGTCCTTATAGAATGATGATACAGGATACAATGATAGGCTAGGGTTATTTTGCATAAAGCTAATTTTATAAAGTTTTCCTACAAGTTGGAAACTACAGTTTGAAACTTTAATTTAATTAAAGAACCAATGTTTATCAGCTTAACACAAGAATAGCCCTCACGGCATAAACCGAAAGCACTCGCTGCCTAGCACTCGCTGCCAACCCACTACATCAATTAAATAATTAAAACCATAAGACTACACCAATCATGATAGTCGTGCTCTTAACCGTGTGTACGGCTATCACGATAGTTTTATCTCTGCAGAGAGGGTACACTTTATCCATGGGATGGATTCACCTTTCGAAGAGTCCAACAAAGCTTTTCTCCGAGTACATCTAGACTTGAGTCTGTCCGCTAAGGTATTCGCCCCTGGCAGCCTCTCACCAAGCCAGTGGCCCACTCGTGTGCCTTGCGAGCCTCCAGTGGTGGCCGCCACACTCGCTCCTCCAAATGGCATACTCAAGTCCAGATTTATCAAGTTAGTGACACCCATGGTTGTACTGTTGCGCTGGAATAGGTGTTCCACCGAATGGATCTGTCCTTAAATAATTGGGACGGCTATTGCACACCCCAAGCAGTGCTCCATGCACCAACCGAACTTACAATCCGTCCCAGTTTAATTCACGCCACATTGTTTAATTAGGTTATGAAAACCCCGACAGTCTCCTACTACCACCAATTGCATCCCAACCCATAAGGATCATGAAACCCAGCTGTGCTACCACTTTAATGCTAAGCCCTTTCATGAAAATCAACTCAGGCATAAATACGGATGTAATAATATTCCTAGGACGGTAATGGAGGCAATACATACTAACCAATCATCAGCATACATATGGAATTTAACTATGCAAGTAAATTCAGTGAAGTAAATAAACAAATAGCATGCACATTGAAATATCAAGCAACACATTTCATAAAATAGGATCGATATGCTGCTAACTTGCCTTTGTCAGTGTACTGTGGATCCCCCTGCACCTTAGTAGCAATATCGATGTCACCGCCAATTTCCATAGTGTCTCGAAGACAGCGACAACAGTTCTGCAGGACGACGACGATGGCAGTGGCGACGGCGGTGATTGAAAGCGACGGCATCGTGTGTTGTAGATTGGTTTAGGGGAATTGACAGATGGGTTTAGGGGATACATATATAGGGGATAAGGTCAAGGAAATATAAAAGTATTTTTTAAATTTTAATTTAATATTTTTTGGGATGTCACACACTTGGACGCTAAAAGGGAGTGCAACAGGGCGTGAGCAATATGAAGCGGCATGATCAAGGGCGTGGGGTAGCGCGTCTTGAGGTTAACCCGGCCATGGGGCAGCGCCGGTAGGGGGGAAGCTACCATGGGGGTGAGAGTGGCAGGGCGCGAGTGCCAATGTGAGGGGGTGGACGAGCCGGCGATCGGACTGCCGGGCAAAGGAAAGTGTCGGGGAGAAAGATGCGTGCGGGCGATCTAGCAGCTCAGTCACGCGGGTGGGCAAGGTTGGGCGGCCAGCATAAGGGAGTGGCGCTGGGGGCCGAGAGGAGTGGAGGAGGGGCGATAGGAAATGTAGGAAGAAATGGGGAGAGCCTACTGGTTGAACTGGTGGCGGGCTAAGCCCAACAGGGAGTTTTGGGCTTGAATTCCAATTCCAATTTAGGAATTAAATTTCAAGTTTGAAATTTGAATAATAGAGTTGGACATTTTGGATGTAGAGTTATGATTTAATTGGTCATCAAATTTATTGTCTGAATTTGAAGGAAAAGGGCTTAATGCTAGAATTTTGAGCTAGGTCATATTATTGGATTTTTAATTAGGATTTTAAAATAGTCCCAATTTGAAAGAAGGAATTGATTTGGATCCAAGTAAATTGTAAACCCTCGATTTTAGAGTCCATTTACATATCGTCGGTGTCTGGGAGACAAGCTCCACAGGCCGATATGCAAGGGTAGGAGCGGAACCCGAGAGTGGCCTTGTCCCCTCGACCGAAGCCTTGGTGCGAGGGAAAGGTGTTGTCGACGATCGACAGCAAGAGTGTTTTTATCCTGGTTCAGGCCTCCACTGCCGGATAACATCACTACATCTAGTCCTAGTTCAGTATTAGGCTTTAACAAGTACAGAGAGTGAGACCGAGCTTTGGGAAGCACGGACCCATGGTACAATCAGTGCTCAAGGCACTATGTGTGCTCCTAAAGTGACTAGGCGCGGTGAACTACTGCCCAGAACTAGGAATCCTACGCAGGTGTAAGTGCTCCTGTTCTATGATTGCTGAGTGGGGTGCTGTTGCTTCTTCGCGCGTCCATCGCCTCCCTCTCTGGCTTGTGGCCTATGGCCTCTTTTATAGGCGACCTTCAGCCACTGTAGTCTAACTTCGATTCGGTGCGAAGTACCTTACCGTCTTCTGGTCACTGGGCGTGCTCTTCCGTCTTGCCAGGTTTTGGTGTAGCTGGTCTTTAGAATCCGCTGGGTATTGGGCATACTTTTCTGACTCGCTAGGCTTAGCATCCCATTCGTCGGGCAATAAATACGTGATTTTCTCTTTTGAGGTGAGCGGGCAAACTGGCCTTTGACATGAACGGTAACCAACCTACTAGCGGCTGTGGCAGGCGCGCATCGGTGCTGCTGCCATATTTGACTTGCGGTGACATGCGGGCCCCTCGGTGTGGCGCTATATGCCTAGGGGCCTGAGCCCCGTCCCGAGCTTTGGAAGCTCGAGAGCCAAGAAGCTCGGGTGCCCGAGCTGGCAAGCTCAGGCGTGAGCTTACTAAGCTTGGTCTCGAGCTTACGAAGCTTGAGCGGGTCCTTCCTTGCACCAAAGGTGGGTAAATGTGCCATATCCATATGGGCCGTGTACTTTTCCCAACAGCTAGCCCCCGAGTCTCGAATGGGGCAGAATGGCCCACTCAGATGTTTCTGACAAATGCTTTTTGACGAAACGGCGCCCTTCGCGCGTGTTGCCTTGGTTTCGGCAGAGTCCAACCGAGCGCAGTTATGCACGCCGCTGTCTTTTCTTAGTTTCTGCGCCTTCGGCGGAGAGGCGCCGGTTCGCCTCCCATGCCGGTTATAAGATATGGTTTCCTTCCTCGCATCGCCTTCTTTTTTCCCCTATGCCTCGCACCTTGTGAGCGCAATCCAATTAGCTCACTTGGACAGATCAGGGCAGAGCCTTGTTTGGAGGGCGGAGCAGCATCTATGGAGGCATTCGGCGTCTTCTGTCGAGTTTTGGCAACGCGTCGGCGTGGAAGAAGTGCACCGAGTGGCAAGATGGGGAATGTAGAATGCTATTGGATTTGGAAGGTGAGTGGAGTTTCAACTCCCCTTATCTCTTGCAGGGCTATCGGTTGGCGCTGATGAATGGGTCGTCTCCACCCCCATGGGATGAGGATGTTAGACTGGGTTCTTTTTAGTTTATCTTATCCTACTTATTTGCCTTATCTCGTAACTTCGAAAATTTTTCGAGATAACCTCGAGAGCTGGTTGGCCTTTGTGTTTGAGGTGTTTAGGTAGCTTTTAAACACGCATACGAGATAAAAAAAATGGACTCAAAAGTAATAAAAAAGTGAGATAAGTCAAATAAGACACGAGATAAGTGAGATGAAAGCTTTCTAAACCCCAAACACAAAAACCAACCGGCTCTCGAGGCTATCTCGAAAAATTTTCGTAGTTACGAGATAAGCCAAATAAATAGAATAAGATAAGCTAAAAAGAACCCACCCTTAGATGGGCTGGTTTAGGGGCTATTGTCCCCCTTGTATTTCTGTAAGAGCATCTCCAGCAGAGCCCCTAAACCAGTCCCTAAACCAAAAAATAGGAATTGTTGTAAAAATACTCACTCCAGCAAGGCCCCTATTCAAGCCCCTAAAATAGAGAGGCCCCTAAATCTTGCCCCAAGCCCCAATTCCCAGGGGCGTGCGCACAACCCCTATTTGGTAGTTGCTCGCGCGCGCGACCGACTGGCGGGATATTTTAGTCGTGAGCGTTCTTCCCCGCTCGCGCACACGCCGCACCGCCTCTCGATTTTTTCCGCCACTGGAGAAAGTCGCCGTGGCTCCTGCCACCGCCCGTCGCCGCCCCGTCGTGCCTCCTGGCGCCGCCTCGCGGCCTCCACCGTGTCGCCCTCACGTCACCGTTGCGGCCTCAGCAGCGCGCCGTCCACGGCCTCCACCGGTGTCGCCCTCACGTCGCCGTCGCAGCCTCAGCCAGCGCCGCCGCTTGCGCCGCCTGCTGCAGCCGTCACCGCCTCCGTGCTGGTTCTGCCTGCCTCGCGCCTGCGCCCGCCTGCCTCCTGCCCGCGCCGGTCTTTGTAGAAGAGGAAGAGACGCCTGCTCGCCTCGGCCCGCTCCGCCGTCACTCGGTCCACGCCGCCGTCGCTTCTCAGGTAATCTCTTCTCACTGCTCGGTCTCAAGAAGAGGAAGAAATACTGTGTCCATCAGAGATGTTAAAATTCTTCTGGAAACTAGAACTTGATTTATCACATCTAGGTAAATCTAGGATGGCACAAAAGACCGTAACCAAGCAAAACCAACCTGTCCATATAATCCCCATCCAAATGTAAGAATAGCTCCTGAATCTGCAAATACGAATTTATCGTCAATACATGAAACAGAAGAAATTTAGCTAGCACTTGGGCTCAGCGTTGTGTCCAGAAAAGCAAATCCAGCCCACATACTGGCACATCTTGCTGTATCTCAAAAACAAACCTTGGCAAGTATTGAAATACATGAAGAAATACATTTTCATTGAAGATTTTTTTTATTTTTCTTAGTCATTGTCTTGGCATTCTTTTGGCTTGATTGGTCATCTTAAAAATGAAGCCAGAGCATAATTCGATCTACACACTACATTTTGCAACCTCAGGTTGAGCACTAAACTGAAAGCATATGAAAGTAGTTGCCTGAAGAACCTAATAAACTCAACAAAAATATAATCCCCATGCAACATTTCGCATTGTGGGGCAGCACAAACACATAAACTAACATGATAAATTGACAGTGCATTAAAACAGCATAACTCATTCCTATAGAATTTCAAGTTTGTAAACAGGAAGCAGCTACCATTAGTTTGAACTTTGGAGTCTAGAACCATCTGAAGGATGAGCAGAGCATGAATTCAAAGGGTTGTACATCAGATTCTAACCTGTCACTACAGCACTATGACGACCTCCACAATGACGACCTCCACAGGCAATTACCTTCACACAGGTTCCTATAGCTCCATTAGTTGGCCCTTCAGGAGTTCTGTTACCTATCACAGCTCCTAGCCAATCTTTCATGTACACTGTAGATTCGATGCACGATATGGGTTGTGGGGAGGAAACTGTTTGGATTCTGGATCCCAAACCTGGTTGCCCTTGGTCAGATGAGAAAAGAACCAACAAAATTTTTGTGTGTGCTGATCTTAAATACCATTTTATATTTTTAAGACCTATGAAAATCTAAGAAGAGCGTTGAACTTACTTAAGTCGCAACATAGTATCACGGCCTTGTGCACTTACTAAACATCTGATATTTGTTGTGTATAGCCTGGTATGGATACAGGACCTGATTCATATGTGGAAATGATGTCTGAGGATACAGATATTGAGTTATTGGCTCTTGGTTCCCAACCAAATGGTCAAAATTCTAATTCCATAAGGGTTGAAACAAATCAAAAAAGGGCAGGAAACTACACTCACCAGGAAGACATCCAGTTATGCATGTCATGGGAGAACATAAGCACAGATCCTGTTGTTGGCAAAGAGCAGCCAGAAAAAGCTTATTGGAAAAGGATTGCTGCCCACTTCCATGCCAACAAGACCTTTGAGTCTGATAGGAGTGACAACTCTCTCGAGCACCGGTGGAGTACTATTTAAAAAGAATGTCAAAAGTTTCAAGGCTTCTATGAGCAGATTAAGCGTCGCCATCCAAGTGGCATACCATACAAGGAGCATGTAAGTGGTGCACATTATTAATTGTTTGTACAGTTCCATGCATTTGTACTAATACTTAAACTTTCATGCAGCTTCTTGAGGCACAGGCACTCTTCGTAGCCAAGGATCCAAAGAAAAAAGGCTTCCAATTCGTCCATTGTTGGCTTAAGGTCAGGAATTCTCAGAAATTCCTAACACTAGAGACCACCAAGAGTACCAACAAGAGGCCAAGGACCGTGGATCAGGAGGCGCCAAATGATTCAGTCGGTGATGAAGAAGATGAGAGTGGCAAGAGTAAAACTCCAGATTCATCACAGCCAAGCCAGAAAAACAGACCCACAGGAAGGAAGCAAGCAAAGGAGAAGTTGAAGAGTGGAGGAGATGCTAGAACATACAAAGAAGCTATACAAGAGTTGGTTTTAGTTAAGGAGAAAGAAGTGCTATTGAAGGAGGACAGGTGGAAAGAAACGAAGATGATGCAGGAGCGCAAGCTCTTATTTGAGGAGCGCAAGTTGATGTGGGATCAAGAACAAAAGATCATGTTTTGTGATGTTAACACTTTGGAGCCAGATGTGAAGACCTACGTGTTGGCAATGAGGGCACAAATTGCAGCACAAAAGGTCGCTACTCTTGGTGGAGCTTGTTGTGCTGGGTTTAATGGTGGTGCTAGTAGTGGTGGGGTAGATGGTGAAGGTAGCAATTAGAAATGAGCGTCGCCATCTATATTATATTTATGTCATTGTTATGTTTGGATGAACTACGTTTGCTATGTTGTTATTTTTGTTGGACAATCATTGCTATCATTGGATGAACTACGTTTACTATGTTATTTTTTTTTGGACAATATGTATGTCATATCTTTGTCATTGATTGTGTATGTACATATCATTGTTTATGTTCAAATTTGATTCAATACGATTTTTCCCATTCTCATAAGGTTGATATGGATCACTCCGACGACGAAGACCTCCTTCATCAGTGGTGGGAGGAAGAAGAGGAGTCAGACGATGATATGGATATAATTGTAGCTGGTGTGCTAGCGGACATGGACCATGAGAGGAGCAAGAAGAAGCGACGTGGTTCTATTTCCGGCCGACAGGTAGTACCAAGGGATATGCATGCTGGAAACTTGCGCATTGTGGCTGATTATTTCGCAGATCCTCTAATGTACAATGAGAAATTTTTTAGGAGAAGATTCAGAATGTCAAAAAATCTCTTCTTGCAAATTGTGAGTGGGGTCGAGGCCAAGGATGATTATTTCAAACAGAAGGAAAATGCAGCAGGCCTTCATGGAGCCACTGCACTGCAGAAAGTTTTTGGCTCATTTCGAATGCTTGCATATGATGTGCTGGCTGATTCAATGCATGAAGTTGTCAGGATTGCAGAGAGTACCATGGTTGAGGCATTTCAACACTTCGCGAGAGCTGTGGTTCATGTGTTTGGGGACCAATACTTAAGATCACCCACTGTTGATGACACTGCAACATTGATGGAGTTGAATAAGAAGAGGGGGTTCTCTGGCATGCTTGGTTGCATTGATTGCATGCACTGGAGGTGGAAGAATTGCCCTATTGCTTGGAAAGGGCAGTATTCAGGGCATGTTGATGGCCCAACTATGATCCTTGAAGCTGTTGCATCCGAAGATTTGTGGATTTGGCATTCGTTCTTTGGTCTGCCAGGCTCTCTCAATGACATCAATGTCCTACAGAGATCTCCACTTTTCCAGAGGCTAACTTCAGGTACTGCACCAGCTATGGAGTACATGATCAATGGAAACAAGTATACCATGGGTTATTATCTTGCAGACGAGATCTACCCTTCATGGGCAACCTTTGTGAAGAGCTATAGCAGTCCACAGGGCAACAAGAAAGTTCATTTCACAAAAGTTCAAGAAGCTGTCAAAAAGGATGTAGAGAGAGCATTTGGAGTTTTACAAGCTCGATTTGCCATGGTGAGGGGTCCTGCTAGATGGTGGAATAAGGACACTCTATGGTACATAATGACAGCTGCTGTTACGATGCACAACATGATCATAGAGGATGAACGAGATGGTGATGGAGACTACGATTTATGACCAAGATGGTAGGGAGGTGCTGAGGGAGGAGGAGTACCAACGGCGTGATCCACTTGTATTGAATGAGTTCTTAAAGATACACCAGGAGATTGAAGACAGGGAAATACATGAGAGGCTTCAAGATGATCTTATTGAGCATTTGTGGGCAATTCACACTGCCTTGTAGTTTGATTCATTGTTCGGAGTTTCTATTTATCTATTTATCATGTTTTGAAAGTTTTAAATTTAAATTCTAAATATCATGTTTTTAAATTGTAAATGTTAATATGCTTATGTTTTATGTATTACAAATATTTTTGATTGAATTTTAGTGGTGTCAAATGAAAATTATACATAGCGGATATGTCAAAATAGGATAAAAAGTAAAATAGGGGTTGAGATTTAGGGGCTGTTACTGGACTTGTGCTCTGAAAACAGGGCCCTAAAAAATAGGGAGTCCCTAAATCCAAAATAGGGACCCTATTTTAGAGGCCTTGCTGGAGATGCTCTAAGAGCGACTCCAACAGCTTCCCTAAAAATCAATCCCCTATCCTCATATTTAGGGGATTCCCTAAAACATTCTCTACCCTATTTTCATCCCCTCTCCAACAGCTTCCCTAAAATTCAACCCCCCTATCTCATCTTCCATATATTTATATCATTTCCTTCAACCGCCATACGACGTGCATGTACAACCGTATTTGGATAGTACGTACTACCTCCGTATAAAATGCATTTAAAATTAAATAATGTAATTATGTTTTTAATTAATTTTGTACTTCCAGAAAAAAAAATGGATACAACTTGAACAATGAGAATGTTATATATTTATACATACCTACTACGCATTGCACGGCAAATTCCATTTTGAATTTTTTCGTGTTGCCCCGGATAAATTTAAAAATTGAAATTTATTTTACCATTCATTACACGACGCTTCCTCTGCAAGCATGGTACCAACTAAAGGCATGTAGGCTTGCAATGGAAGCAAAGCCATCTAGGCTTGCAATGGAAGCTAAACTCCTGACTTGCAATGGAAGCCATCAAAGCTCTATATATAGGCCATATGCCATGGACAATCCCACCAGCACAAATCAAGTGAACGATGGAGAGTTGGAAGTATAGTTCGGATTTTTTGGGGTACTACTCATTGTCGTCCTCATCCAGCTCGGACGATGAGGAGCAGGTAATGCTGCTCTGGTCAGCTGAGCAAGCATTCCCGCCAAACCTGCCGCCACGACGTGGTGGCTCCCGCATTGGCCATGCCGTCATAGATCGTAGGCGCAAGGAAGGTCACGCTCGGTTGTAGGCTGACTACTTCGCCAAACTGCCTCGCTACGACGAGCAAACTTTTCGCCAAAGGTATGACCATCATATTTATTTTGGTTCCACGATGGTTGCTTATTATTTGGACGTTTCAAAATGGCCACATATGTGCAGGTTCCGAATGCACAAGCCGCTATTCCTGAGGATCCTGAATGCCGTGGAGTCCCATGATCGATGGTTCGTTCAACGACGGGATGCGGCTGGACGTCTTGGCCTGTCTGCTTTGCAAAAGGTGATGGCAGCTCTTCGGATGATGGCATATGGTGTTTCGGTGGATTCTCTAGACGACTCTCTCCGCATCGCCGAGAGCACAGTTCTAGAGAGCCAACGTCGGTTCGCCCGTGCTGTCATTGAAGTGTTCGGTCCATAGTATCTGAGGACGCTGAACGAACAAGACACCGCACGCCTTCTCGAGGTCGTCGAGCAGCGAGGATTTCCTGGCATGCTCGGGAGCCTTGACTATATGCATTGGGAGTGGCACAATTATCCCACCGCGTGGCACGGCGATACGAGCCACATCGGTGACCAACCATCATCCTAAAGCGATCGCTTCCTACGACCTATGGATATGGCATGCCTTCTTTGGCCTCCCAGGTAGCCACAACGACATTAATGTTCTACACCGCTCTAACCTGTTTGACAAGCTCGCAGATGGTATGGCCCTCGAGGTGAACTACACCATCAATGGACACACCTACACTATCTCGCGGATGGGATATACCCTGAGTTGGCGACCATCGTGAAAACCATCCCACATCCCCAAGGTAATAAGAGGAAGCACTTTGCCCAGTGCCAAGAGGCCTACCGGAAGGATGTCAAGCGGGCTTTCGGGGTTCTCCAAGCAAGGTTCGCCATTGTTCGAGGTCCCTCCAAGCTGTGGGACGAGCGGTCGTTGCATGATATAATGATGGCCTGTGTTGTACTGCACAACATGATCGTCAAGGACGAACGCGGCGAGGCGCATGGCATCGACAAGTACGAGTCCATCGGTGACCTCGTTGAACCATCGCACGCAGCAAACCCCGACATCTTGAACTACATGCAGTCGCAAGGCACAATCCGTGATCGGCATGTTCACCAGCAGCTCCAGCATGACCTGGTCGAGCACCTTTAGAGCAGCTACGGCGCCGAGTAGAATGGAAACAAATCGTAGATGAATAAGTATGCTTTGTACTTTGCATGAGCTATATCATGTTTTATTTAAGCCATCTCGTAGACAACAACAGTGTACCTCCCCGAAAAACAAATCAGTCTAGATCATCAATTATCTATGTAAGCCATCTCATAATTATCATGAATCATCTATTACGTAGCACACAATATCAATATACATCAGTGTAGAAGTTGAATCATCTATTAGCACACAATTTTGATATAGGCCTTTGCTCGTTTGTATAGCTCAAATGTTACATCAGCCTATAATAACTACAGAAAGAAGACATGTACCGCAACACAGGATTACAGTCAACACTGCAAACTGAGAGTTCCAGAGACTCAAGGATGAACTTCCTGACACAACAAATTACATACCCAGGGCAAAACATATCATTGATAGTAACCATTGAGTTCTCTATAAAAAAAAATCCACATTGAAGTGGATACAAACTCGGTCCATCACCGCAGCCAGGTTCACATAACATCATTATACGAGCAAGACAACATCGATCAGCCACAGGTTTTGGTTCACTGGAAAAAGAAATATCATAATAACTAACATGTACTTTTCCTCTTGCCAGTTCGTAGAACTGGCAACATCTCTTCTTCAGCCACAGGTCTGACCTGAAAGGAGATAAATCATTACCTTTTACAATATTTTACTCCAGGTAAGAAACTAGTGTTTCAAATAAGCAGGCAAAACAGGTTGCATGGCAGATTACCTTTGGGAAAGGAACATCCCATTTGCCAGCCTTTTCCTTCTTCTTTTGTTTTACTGTGTTGCTGAGAACCTAGATTTCACAAGGCATCAATGATCAACAACTATGCTGCGATGCATTCGTCCAACAACACCTAAAAAAATCCAATGGCAAGTATTACTATTATAAAACAAAAAGTACAAATAACTGACAGAAATTACTAGTGCACAGTTAATGCGAAAAAATAATACATGGTACAATATTAATAGGGCATGCACATTAAAGCAGAGTTCAAGATATAGCAAGTTCTCTTCAGTTTGAACACATGGAAAAAAAATTTGAACTGCACGCTTCAAGGATTATTAGCGCCCTTCTGCTAGTCGTCGGGCTAGTATCTTGTCTTGCATCGATTCGTAGAAGGTACGCTGCTTCGGGTTGCATTTGTCAAGGTCGATTGCAAGAATCCTTTCCTCGTCCTGCTGCCGCTTCATCTCCATCTCCTCTACCATCAGTCGATGCCTCATGGCCTAATCATTCTTATCCATCAGTAGCCTTTCTTTCTCTATGTTAATCCTCTCACGCTCTGCTTCCTCGCGCTTCGTCTCAAATGACCTTGTCATGTCAAGCTTCTCCTTTTCAATCCCAATCCTCTCCCGCTCGGACTCATCGCGTTTGGTCTCGAAGTGCTGCTTCATGTCAAGCTCTTGCTTCAACAGGTTTATCTTCGTCTCACTATGCTGCATGAACCCAGTATGACGGGAGTCTTTGCGATTTTCTTTTTGAATGGCAGCTTCGTTCTTGTTGACCTTCAGCTTTTCAAGTACTCCCGCCATCAGATCACTACCCGATGAAGTTCCCCCGCCAACAACACTGGAGGAGCTTTGCCGGCAAGCCTCCTTGGCGCATTTCCTACCCATCGGCAGGGATGCATCAACGGCAGCAGCAGCTGGCACATCAGAGGTCGGGGTTGCCGGACCTTGCCTTGTACTCTCCTCGGGTACTTCTGCAGTTTTCTGGTGCTTAACAGAGAGGACTTCAGTCGACTTCTGCTGACCATGCAAAGCAGTGAAGCAATGCATGAGCCTAAAATGGGTACCTTCGCCTTTCTCGTATGCGATCATAGCCACCGAAGTCTGCAATTATCAATGAAATGAAATTTACGTTTCAAAACTGAGTGTTGGTAAAGGTTAGTATCCACATAATTAAATCAATAGCAGCACGTAAGTACCTTGTCATTGTCATTTGTCCCGCTAGGACATCTCCTAGAGACACCATCCCAGTACCCAGTGAACTTGTTTACGATGTTCTGAATCACGCCTCAGCGATGTTGCAGGGAGCTGATGTTACGGTCGCTTGGGAAATCCTTGAACTGATGAAAGTAATCTGCCATCCGTTGCCAATATGATTCACGTGTCTGGTTTGTCCCAACTACGGAGTCTTGGGAAACGTTAAGCCACGCCGAAATGAGGAGCATATCCTCTTTTGCGGTGAAGCTCTTTTTGCGTCCTCGGCGCTCGTTGGGTTCGGAAGTCTCCATGGGGACTTCGCCTGCTGGGCTCTCAACAAAATTGTTCGACGGAGGGATCTGACCTGCATGCTATGTCGATTGGGAAGAAGCCCAATCGAATGGGTCGGTCTCCCCGCCGGATTGCAAGTTGCCAAAGAAAGGGTCATAGTGAGGATCCATAGCTGATGTCCTGCGGCACATAGTTTGCACACGTTAGCAGACCAATCATTGAAACATGAGATAATTCATTGCATTAGTTGCCCAAAACATGAACATGCTAGGCCACATTGATAGGAAATGAACAGGTATACAAAGCATTTATGGAATTGTTCACACAAATAAGTAATACACGAATGCAAGCCTGCAAGTCATTGAACATAGCATAAGTACTGCCCATCTGTTCATAATTCATCCATAGCATACAAATTGCTTAGCGACGAATAAGGGGTACAAGTCATACATCCATTAAATACAACTATTTAGTGGTTTTTAGGCGACCGATCACTATCATAGAAGTAGTACTCGGCCTCCAACGAGCAATCAGATCGGTATGCCGGCCAACCATCATCACCATCCCAGCTGCCTGGCACGCAGTCATCAGGGCTCACATCCCTCTCAGGGGAAAGGTCAGTAGGTGGTGGAGGTTGAGGCGGCTCGGCTGCTTCCTTTGCTTTAATAGCCACTTGGTCAAGCAAAACTGCGAGCTCACGCACATCAAGCAAAGCAGCATTAGCAAGGTTGGCTGCCGGGCAGCCCCCTGGGTTTAGGTTCGCATCAACGGTCTCGATTAACGCTGCCGATGTCGATTCTATAGCATCGATCGTCCTCATGAGAAGTTGCCGCAGTCGATAGGCTTTGTTGTCCATCTACATGTATGACGACCAAATTTAGTTGCCGTCATATCGTGGCAATCAAAACAACACATATGGACAACACACATTTCTTACACAACTACACAAATCGTTGCAGAATATATCATTTGGAAAATTTCACTTGCTCATTGATGTACTGGTAATGTAAATCCAACCTTTGGTCCTGTATAATTTTCATTCATCGATTTGCATATCAAATAGGTAGAGAATTTGCGGTTTACCATTTCACTTGTATTGAGAGGGAATTGAATCAGGTAGAATAATCAATTAGCAAAAAACAAAGCTAAATTGAATCAGATAGAATCATCTATTTAGCCAAAAACAAATCATTGCTATGTCCATTTTCTTTTGAGGCAAAAACAACTCAGTCTAGAGCTGTGTGTGTGCACAACTAGATGAGCCTGGAGAGGAGGCACTATTGTCAGTACGTGCAAACTCAGCGGCAGCCAAATTTGTTCTACAATCTTAGAGATCATCCAGTCATTCCCCAAGGTAATATGTACCAAGTCTTGCTTTTTACCTATAGACATGAAATCCCTTCTTCGCCGGCCAAACAGAAAACCCTAAACCCAACCCAATCGGTCGATGTGTGCACAATTGAACTCAAATCCAGCGCAATTTTCCAGATCTATTACCACCCTTGCGAAACCCACATCCCCTGTGGTTTATGTCACCTTGGTTGTGCGGTCCAAGGCGTGGCACCGGCAGTCGTCGAGGCTGTGGAAGAAAGCGATGACGTTCGGGCCGCACGGGGGAGGTCGACGGAGACTCGCTGCTCGGGGGAAGGAGCTCGATGCAGAGATTGGAAGGCCGCCGGTGCGGAGACGCACATCAGGTGGCCAGCACTCCTCCTCCGACCCGCTCTAGCCCTGGATGCGCCAAGCTCCACTCGATTCGGGCCCTCGCGCGAGGTCACACCACCGAGTCGCCGAAGCCTCCGTCGCCGCTGCACTCGCCACTCACGCGGGACGGACGAGCCGTTGGAGATCCTCGCCCGAATGTCAGCGTTTGAGGCATGGAGAGAGGCTCCCCAAATTTGAGGATTCTCTGTCCTCCCCCGATGGAATGGGGACTCCGATGGGGGCGCCGTTGGATTGCGGCCAGGAGGCACAGTGCCGGTCTTTTTCTAAAATTAATGATAGGGGACATGATACGGGTAGCCGTTGGAGTCGCTCTAAACCTCTTGCTCATGAATGTTTCGTCTAATACTTTTTTTGATTAATAAAGTGCGATGAGTTTTCTAAAAAGACAAGTAGAAGCGTCAAGTGTAGAAGCGAATAAAAAAGCCGCACTCATGGCCTCCTCGCGCTAGCTTCAGCAGCAGCGAAGCAGCCTCCCCCATCAGCGAGGAGAGAGAGAGGAGGCGCAGAGAGGGAGAGAAGCAGCAGCAGCAGCAGCTGCCGCCGCCGCCGCAGCTGCAGCGAAGCAGGGCAACAGCCTCACATGGCCACCCTGCCCGGAGGGCCCCACCTCGCTAGCGCCGGCGCCGTCGCGGTGGACGCGATGCAGGTCGATCCGCCGCGCGCCTCCGCCGACGAGAAGGTGAGCGTGCCCTCTCCGTCGCCGCCGACGCCGCCGCAGGAGGCCCGGGTGGTCCGAGGACTAGGGTTTGCCGTCTCTGCCCAACTGGTTTCCTGGATCCGCCTCTGCGGTAGATCTGTTGGTTGCTTTGCGCAATCGTTCGGGGAGATGGTTGCGCTCCCGATCTGTGCTGCCCTCCCGCTTCGTCGGGGTAATTCGAAGGTGGATTAGGCGTAACGCTAAACCGTTACAGGTGTGGGAGCTTTGCTTCGCGGGGAGGATAACGTGCCCCTCCTCCGGCGCCGCGGAGCTTTGCGTGGGCGCCATGCAAGCGTTTCCACTCTCGTGCTGGTCTTAACGGTTGCTAAAGCTGTCGACTTTTGTGCGCTACAAGTTTCCTTGTAGATTGTGATTGGTTTTAAGCTTGTCATGTTCAGATGTGAGGATTCATGTGAAGTGGCAGCTGAGTTGTTAGATTGTTTCCCTATTCAGAGGCCTGTTCAGCTGTTGGGATGGTGTGAAAATGGTTTTATTTGAAATACCCATTAATTTCTGGGTGTTTTGAGTGGCACTTCCATTTTTCGTTGGTGACGTGGAATAGAAAGAAAAAATAGGCATAGATATTCATTCTAGTTTGGGTCTTCGGTTTGGACGGCTAGGGCAGCATTAGTGTGCTGTTTTGGTACTTAGTAATTGGTAAATGTAGCTGGGTAGAATCAAATGAAGCTGTCAACTGTTGATAGCAAAGTTCCTCTAAATGAGCGGGAACATCTGATAATTCTGTTTTATGAGCATCATGAGCTTGATTGTTTATTTAATGTCTTTCCTGGTTGGTGCTGGTTGTTTTGCTCCTGCCGTTTCACGTTGTTGGTTTGTATCGCGTTTCAGCATGGTGCAACTATTGTTGGAGGAAGTGATCCAGTCACAGGCCATATAATTTCGACCACTATTGGGGGGAAGAACGATGAGCCCAAAAGGGTAAGTAACTAAGTATTCATTTTATAAGAAAGAAAGTCATTTCATGAAAAGAGGAATTACATTCTCATTTTATTCTGATTTTGTGCCCTCCAGACCATCAGCTATATGGCTGAACGAGTAGTTGGAACTGGATCATTTGGTATTGTCTTCCAGGTCAGAGATAACTCTCTTGTTTTTCTTTTCCGCTCTGGCGTATGAAGCTTCTTCATGCTAATGTTGTGTGCATGCAAGCAGGCTAAATGCCTCGAGACTGGTGAAACTGTTGCCATTAAGAAGGTTCTACAGGACAAACGATACAAGAATAGGGAGTTGCAGATAATGCGATCAATGGATCATTGCAATGTCATTTCCCTGAAGCATTGTTTCTTCTCTACCACAAACAGAGATGAACTTTTTCTTAATTTGGTAATGGAGTTTGTTCCTGAGTCACTTTATCGTGTCCTGAAACACTACAAAGATATGAAGCAGAGAATGCCACTTATATATGTCAAGCTCTACATGTACCAGGTGGGTGGTGGGAATGTTGTATGTTATCTCGATTCTTGACTTAGAATAGTTCTGTTATTTATTGGCATTGCTTTCTTATCATGCAGATATTTCGTGGATTGGCTTACATTCACAGTGTTCCTGGTGTTTGTCACCGAGATATAAAGCCACAAAATATTTTGGTAGGCTTTTCTTTCCCTGTGGCAAGTGCCTGACCTGTTCACAAATTACTGGTTTTGATTGCTTTGTATTGGTTGGTTTGATAGGTTGATCCTCTTACCCACCAAGTCAAGGTCTGTGACTTCGGGAGTGCTAAAGCATTGGTATGTAAATGCTCTAACGATTGAGTTGATAACATTATTGTCGTTTATTTCCTGCAGAAATACTGATAGTTAATAGCTATAGCTGATGCATGGCAATAGCATACTCATATTTTAATTTGTGTGCTATGATACAACAGGCTGTAGTGTGGTGGTATTGTGTTGGGCATGGCATTTCTGTTTTATTGAAAGTAACTTTGGAAGCAGTACACAACTTTTACCATGGCTAATGTTTTCATGTTAGCCAAATAAAGGACAACATTAATGATCAGTGCCAAGTTGTCCTCTACTTTGACCTTGCCTGGCCAAACTATTTAAGTTTGTGGAAATGTGGGGTAAGTTTTCAGGGGTTTTTTTTTTGTGGGTCGGGGTTTGGGGGGGTGGGGGGGGGGGGGTGGTGGTGGTGGTGGTTGGCTTTCTTATTTTACTTACAGGGTCACCCCCAGAACCTGTGTTTTTTAGTGACTGCATAAGTACTGTTATTATTCTTGGAAAATACTTGCATCACCTACTAAATTCTACATAAAAATGAAGGTGTGTTCTTGTGTCAGACAAGATAATAAAGCACATTAAGGCCAAGATGGTGAGAGTTGGTCCACCAATTGAGTTGTGACTTTAAAAAATGATGTTATTTATGTTTGTTAGAACTTAGAACTTTGAATTGATAAGATCCTCCATTACTTATGTGTTGAATTTTCTCTTTGAATAACTTGTAAGCAAACTATTTTTTGAGTTGTGACCTGTGTTTTTTTTCCGGGTTGATAAGATCCTCCATTACTTATTTTTTTCGGAGTCCGACACGGGTTTGGCTGTCTGAATCGAATAGGATTTGGGGATTTGTCTAATATATATAGTTTTGTCATGAAAATAATAAGAAATAATAAGCAAACTGTAGGCTGGGCTTCCTGCAGGCTGCAGAAGAGGAAGGGAGCCATACCTAATATCAAGTTATTACAAATATGGACCAGCCCACAGCCCAACCCAGCAGGAAGGGGCAAAGAATGAAAGAAATAGCATGCATCCGTGCAGGACTGTAGCAGCAAAGCATTAGCTAGGGTTCCTCCAGGCTCACAGCTACCGCCTCTGCACTCTCTCTCCTTCTCCCTCCTTACAAAGCAGGCTCAGAGCCGCCGCCGCCACAGCCGCCCTCTACTCTCCTCCTCTCACGATTTCCCCCTCCCCCATCTAGAAGGCTGCGCCGCTGTCATTCAATCCTGGTGCGGGAGAGGGACAACGAGCCATCAGGAGCAACCTCCTAATGCCGCCTCCTCTCTCCTGCTGGTTTCTCTCTCCGCGTCATCCCTCTCCTCCCTTCACATGCTGTGTTCCCTCTCCTCCCTCTCTCTCAGAGGCGTCTGCTCCTTGCCGTGCTTGTGGTTCCTCTCAATGTTGGCTAGATCTGCTCCTTGAGAAGTCAGATGCGTGTCGCACCGTGTCCGATGTGAGTCGACGCGCGGACACGCGTCGATGCGGCAAAATAATTTTGGACTCGCGAGTCCGGGTAACACAGGTTGTGACTACTGACTAATTGATTTATGTTGACTCCTATTGATTCCATTCAGATTGGGTATGTTCTTGTTAATAGGTCACATGAAATATTTGTAGCATTCTAAAAATGGAAGTTCACTGAACAATCCTCAAGATAGAAAATGCTTTGACCATATGCCTGAAATACACGCTTCTGAAAACTTTTCAAGTATACCAGTATAATGTCAAATACTAAAGTATTAAATTTTATACCACGATTCAATAAGATGTATGAATAGTATATAGTATTATGTGATGTTTGCTGTTTATCTTGTGCGAGAATAATAATTTTAATTAGCTTTTCTTAGACTTCTGTTGACATAATCTGTGTTTTACACACCTTCATAATTTCTAATTTGATTACCACATTTTTCTTCTTGAAGCTTCAATTTTTTTTGTCCAGTTGTACTTATCAATCTCATAACTTAACATGCAAACTTATCAGGTTAAAGGCGAAGCAAATATATCATATATATGCTCACGTTACTATCGTGCTCCTGAGCTCATATTTGGTGCAACTGAATACACAACATCGATTGATATATGGTCTGCTGGATGTGTTCTCGCTGAGTTGCTTCTTGGACAAGTAAGTTTTTTTCCTTCGTTCTATTTTGGCCTGCATATGTTTACATCTCCATTCATTGCAGTAATATCTCAGCAGTGAACATACACTAAATGCATCCTGTTTCTGCGATTTTTGTTAGCCTCTGTTTCCTGGTGAAAGTGCTGTGGACCAGCTTGTTGAGATAATCAAGGTACTTTATGTGGCTCATGTGCATTCTGCATGCATTAGTCTCAGGATTAACTCTGAGAACTTAACAGAACTAAACTCCTTGCAGGTTTTGGGTACTCCAACACGAGAGGAAATCCGCTGTATGAATCCCAATTACACAGAATTCAAGTTTCCTCAGATAAAAGCATGCCCATGGCACAAGGTATGTGCACTGTTCTCCTTGCACAATTGAATTTAGTGTTGAATTCTAAAAGTATCATCAGTGCAAGGTTTACGATCCATAAAGTCGAGTTGAGTCGCTAGGGTACTGACTTATAGACTAGTCGGGACTAGATCTGACTAGTCGACTACTAGTTGTTGACTATACTTTGTATAAATACTAAGCTACTGCAGAGCAGAGAAGGGATTAGGGAAGCGGAGAGCAGAGCGGGAGAGGAGACCAACAGAGCAGAGTGGCCAAGCGGGAGAGGAAGTAGAGCAGAGGAGAGGCGATGTACTGTCAGCGGCAGTGTCGATTTACTGGTGTGAAGTGGGAGAGGAAGCAGAGCAGAGGTGATGTACTGACAGCAGCGACAATGTACTGGCGTGATGAAGAGAGAGGAAGCAGATCGGGGGGCCGTCTGGCCAGAGAACAGAGCGGAGGGTAGAAGCACAGCTTGGGAGAGGAAACAAAACAGATCGGAGCAGGAGAGCAGAGCGTGTTGCAAGTTACTGGTGTGATGGCGTTTGTCCGGTGGTGATGATGTACTAGCGGCGGTGGTGGCGGCGATGTACTGGCAGCAACGATTTGGTGCCTAGGGTTTGTAGAGTTTTGGCTCAAGGTCTAGCGATCTGAGCAGCGGAGACAATTTAGGGCTCAAGGTTTGGCTCTTGGGCTGGTTAAAACAAAGCTCAACTAGGCTTTTTTTCTGAGTCAAGCGACTAGGAGAGCTCGACTAGTCATGGCTAGTCACCAACTAGCCACCGAGTCGCTCGACTCACTCGGCGAGTTGAGTCGGTGGCAATGACTTGGTTTGGTTCACCGACTTGTCGACTAGTCGAACGATTCATAAACAGTGTATCAGTGAGGCCCCCTCTAAAGAGAAAATGGATATGATAACTCTACAAGAGTTCACACAACTTGTTTTGCAACATTTCTGTTAGCTCTATGACATACATGACCCTAGTTAGGTCCCCTGCTGATCATACTTGCACATCACCCCATGCATTTAGCATTCAATTTTTTGTGATTGATATTCCAATAGTGAATAAACTAATACATGTGAAGTACTAATATGTAAAATTTACTAGACTCCAGAGGATATAAGTGAAGACTTAAATCTTAAGTGGGATGCACAGCATGAAATATGACTTGCCTCATCCTGCTGAAATTTCTAATTATTTAATTGACTTAAAACTCTCAATGGTTGTGCTGCAGATTTTCCAGAAGCGAATGCCTCCAGAAGCGATAGATCTTGTATCCCGTCTTCTTCAGTACTCACCAAATCTGCGATGTACTGCTGTAAGTTTTCTCATGTCTAGTTTCTTGGTTGAAAGTCTGTTTCACCGTAGCATGTTTAATTTATTTGACTTGTCATGGAGGTCTTCTCACCTCTTTATTGAGTTCATTGCTAATTGATTACTGTTACAGCTTGATGCTTGTGCTCATTCATTCTTTGATGAGTTACGAGAACCACATGCAAGGCTGCCAAATGGTCGTCCATTTCCTCCACTATTCAACTTCAAACAGGAAGTAAGTGATTTTCAGAATTTACGGGGGTGTTCTTTTGGGCTTATGAGCTCTGACTTATCTGTCTTATCTTCAACTTCGAGAATTTCCTGAGGTGGCCTCGAGAGTCGGATGGCCATGAAATTTAGGATTTAGGAAGCTTTTAGACTCGCCTACGAGATAAAAATAAAACGGATTCAAAAAGTAATAAAAAAAAGTCAGATGAGTCGTGACTCATCTGACTTTTTTTTATTACTTTTTGAATCCGTTTTATTTTTATCTCGTAGGCGAGTCTAAAAGCTCTCTAAATTCTAAATTTCATGGCCATCCGACTCTCGAGGCCACCTCGGGAACTTCTCAGATTAGATAAGCCCAAAAGAACAGGGCCTAAGTTTGTTACTCCATTTCTTACAATGAGTCCTTTTGGAGGGCTTGCACTCGAACATGCCCAATATATGTAGAAGACCTAGATTGGCTACATGAAAATGACATTAGTCGATTTATTATTTGTAAAAAATATTTTCAATATGCTACACTTTTATTACATTTTACCAAGTACATTAATTAAGATTACTGGTTGATTGTGCATGTTGGAGATTAAAAGAGGTCATCGCATTTGGGCATTTTTGGCAACCATGCATAGGTCCCCTCCTTTTGCTGCTTAGATGTCGTATAATCTGGGCAGATTACTAGCTTAGCAGAGATGCTTCCATATAAAGGTTGCTGTGCAGTGAAGCCTTTATATTGCTTTGTTCTTTTGCAGTTAGCAAATGTACCCTCAGAGCTTGTCAGCAGGTTGTTGCCAGAACATGCTCGACGGCATTCAGGATTTAATTCTTTGTTCGGCACTGGACCGTAGGAAGGATGTATGGTATGTCTGCCTTTATGCTGATCTACTGATACCTGTGTACGCCAAAGGGCAACCCATGTTTCTCACATTTAAGTATTAGTTCTGACCATCCTGGAAAGCTGAACACGGTATCCTCTAATGAGTTGCTGTACTTACCCGGTCTTGCAATCTAATTCTGAAACATGAGGAGGCCACTGTGTCCAGAACAATCCAAGAATGGCACAAATTTCTGGAGGGAATGGTGGGTGTATTGTTAAGCCATGGAGGGTAGCTTCTTATCTAATTCTGTTTGTATGTTTCATGAATTCATGACTTTTCTCTATGCACCTGTACCTGTTCCACGTCGTCCTATTCGCAACTGATGTAATCATGTAAATGTTCCTGATGAAATGCATGTTATAATTATCGTCAATTTTTGCGTTTGCCACACCCTGTATATATGCCAGTTGTCGTTTATTATGTGTTTTAACTGATTATCGCAAACATGTGATACAGTGATGGCAACTGCATGATCTATCATGGTCATGTAGTCATGTATGCGTATCGCAAACATGTGATACAGTGATGGCAACTTCATGATCTATCATGGTCATGTAGTCATGTATGCCATCGACAGCATGAAGAGTCCTATTGATCTGTTAAGGTAAATTGAAGTTCTCAAAGACCAGGAATTGCAGTAACAACCTTTCATCCGTAGGATAATTAGGGTTGGCAAAAGAAAGGTAGAACAGCTTCTGAAGCTGTTTTTTCACCCTTTTGGAAGTTTGATAAATCTCTTGTTTAGGTGTGTGAAGTATACAAGAAGGTGGGGGTCCTCCTAACCGGCTAGGTCACACTAGTCCCACTCGGTTTTGGGTTGAATCGCTGAAGTAGCTGAATTGCCCGCAACTCTTTTCTGAACTTGGAGAGCAGCTGTAAACAACCTGGCGAAACTGGACCATAAACTCTAAACTTAGAGAACTTTGAGAGCTTCTCCAAATGATCTGGAGGAACCGGATAACTTTGATTTGTTTTTAAGAGTTTTCAAAAGCTTTTAGATTAAAAAATGGTTTGACAAGTCAAAACATTTGGTTTTGTGGATATGGCAATAAGCGAGGGTGTTTGAAGTGGCTGAGCTCAATTTTAAGTTGAACTTTAAAAAGGTTCTTAAATATGTTTTTTTAAAGATGGTCTGCTTTATTTATATTATTTTTAAGAGCTTTTAGAAACGATTTTATGATAAAAAAGTTAGACTAAAAAAGACAAAACATTTACCTTACTTGGTCTTAAAACCGTTTGGAATGGTGTGGCTGCAATGTTGAGCTTAAAATCTAGAATGTTTGTTTTGACTTTGCGCAGTTTGAAGGATTTTTTAATCTATGCTACCTTTTAGCCAGTGGATAAGTTGATTGTTTAGCCAAAGAGTCGATGCTTCCAAACTAGTCGCAGCCTCTCGAACCGGTTGGCGGAGGCCCGGCCGCGCACAGGACCAGTCGAGCGCATCGTCGGTCGATGTGCACGGCGAGGCCACGCGCGAGACCGGACAGGGCGCCCGCACGGCACGATGTGCTCGAGATCGCGGGTGGATTTCAAGGTCTCAGTGGTACTGGAGCACAACATCGTCATCGGCGTCGCGAGGCCTGGTAATGGGGGTAAAACCCGACCCACACCCAACCCACCCACGGTAGCAGGTTGCATCGTCCAACCCGAACCCACCCCATAAATCAACCGTGACGATCCAAACCAACCCAACCCTTCTCACACGCAAACCCCTATCAACCCAAACCATTTCAACAATAGGTTCAACCCATTTTTCAACCCATCTTCCAACCTATCACGGAAGACAACGCTTGAATCAGCTCGCTTCGCCAGCTTCGCGGCTCGCCATCAACTCAATGCAAGGACGGCTTGGCCGCCCTGCACCACGCTGGCCAGCGGCTCTTGCCGTGAGGGCTTGTTTGGGAACATAGTTTCTTTTTATAGTTTTAAAACAAAACTTTGACTCATGAAAATACTATGGTTTAGAAAACTTAAAAGTGTTTGAATACAAAGCTTTCACATAGTTTCATAATTTTGTTTTGGTTGGAACTATGATTATTTTAGAGTTTTTGTAACTTCACTTCACACCTCTTTTTTTTTTTCTAACTTTGACCATTGGTTAGAGTTATGGTTATACTTCTTCATTGTATTTGGTCAAAGTTTTTGCATCCATAAACCATACAAACAAACAGCTTATAGTTCTAAGAAAAACCAAGGTTAGAATGGTGTTAGTTGAAAGCATGGTTTTGTATGCACACATCGTAAAACTCTATGTATGCTAAAACTGAGTTTTCTCTGAACTTTGATGTCAAACAGGACCTGAACTTTAGGGGGAAAATATATTACACAAAAAATAGTGCCAAATGTTAGAAGGTTCCTCAACCTGAGGACATTTACTGAATTATCCCCAACAAGAAAGTGGTGGGACTAGGAGTACCCAAGAGGTCACCGTGCCACCAATGGATTGCTTCATATTAAGGCAGTTGCCACTACATGGGCACCTTGCCTACGTAATAACCTTTAGATCCAATTGCAACAGTTGCAGAGATGACCTCAACATGACCGGGCGTGATGTCTAGTGGTGGCGGCGGCATTTCCCACTATAGCGTTTTGAGCATGTGAGAGGTCGAGAAGCGGATGAGAAAACAATGGTAAAAGGCAGAGGCTGGAGTTCATGATGGAAAGTAATGTTGCAATGGATGGGTTGTAATAAGGGATTTGAAAATCAATTTGGGGGTAAAAATCGGTGGGGCTCGATTTTCGATTTACCGCAACAAATTGCGGAAAATCATGAAAATTTGATCAAAATTTGTGATTTGAATTTTGAATAGAAGGGAGTGGAAAGGAAAATGGAAATCGCTCCAAAACATGGAAAAATTGACTAGAATGACCAGCAAATCGTTTGATTTATGCGATAAATCGGAAGAAATGAAAATTTCTTGGTACATGGAAAAAGCGCGCCTTATGTATGGTAAATCGCTATTTTTGATAGAAAATCAATTTTGATGTAAATGGCCAGAAAAATAGTGAAAAAATATTAAAAATTATGTAAATTATGGGTATTGGTTTTGGTAATTAGTTTACATGTAATGAATATGATTGAAAGCAATGAATATGATAATTAAACTATTTAAAATTTGGGCATGACCTTTCCTAATTTTGTGTTAGATTCACATGGCAACATAGCAAAAGACAACATGACAAATGAATTATTTCAATTTTGGCATGATCAAAACTAACTCTCTGTCCCTTCGAGATGACAACATAGGAAATAAATTTTTCGAAAATTTCGGCATGACCTTTGCTAAATTCGTATCTATTTCATAATATTATGAAAATAATTCATTGCATAGATAAGTTCAGACATATCACAAGTTCACAAGTTAACAACTCCCCAGCCCATTACAACTGCATCACAAGTACGTATGGAGTGCTTCAAATTGTCTTACCTTGCAATTTGCCTGAAGAGAAAGGGAACACCTCCGTCTTGTGCATGGTACCTGCGGATAAATAATAATGATATGTCATTTACATACATATGAATTAAGATTGAACAATCATAAATTCCATCAAATATGCAATATCACCTCTATTCCCACCATGTGCCACCGTAAATCTGGGATTGCCTTGCCATATTCATCTCTTCAAGGACATCAAGATCAATCCCCATGTCGCCAGAAGATTCGTCTTGTATTGTTGCCAACTAAGCCCCTTGTGCACAGAAGAGATTTGCCAATCCGAGTATAGCATCCTGTAGAAATCAGGATTCTCCCACTCGTACACATATTGTGAGGGCTGATGTGGCGGCGCTTGTGGCAGGTTGGAGTACGGGAACGGGTTGGTTTTCTGGTGACTGCCGCTGTAGGAGCTAGAGTTTTCGTGGGGGCTGAACTATGGCGGCTGTTGCATGGATGGGTAAGGATAGGAAAATAATGCACCCCAATTGTCTGTGTCGCCATAGGAGCTAGAGTCACTCTTTGAGGTATCGTACCCATACCCATACATTTGTTCCCTAAACCCATGTGCAGATGCAGATCTTGTTACCCTCTGGGAAGATGAAGTCCCATGGTCATGGTCCTGTGTGGCATATTGAAATTGAGACTCTCCTGTGAATCGTATTGGAGACCGGGGCTATGATTGTATTTCAGGTGCCCCTACATCACAGTGTGACGATGCCGGTGCTGACTACAAGGCAGGTGATTACGAGGACTTCTCGGAAAACTAGGGCCACTTCCTACTGCCTGTCTACCTGTGGAGAAATAGTAGTAGCTGTCTAATGGCACGCGTGTGTTAGTGCATGTGCACCCTGTGTTGTATTCCGCTAAACTCTGATTCGTGACCTGCGTGTCGCCATGTTTGTACGGGACTGGGGTTATGTCCCTGTTATGTAATAATTTATTTCAGTTGGTGATGTATCACTCTGTTTGAACTGTGCGTACTAGCTATTGATCCTTGGGACTAGTATCGAATGCACAGAGGGGTTCGGTCTCCTTGACCGGGTCCCGACACATCCTCATCATCCTTATCTCTTGAGTCCAAGTCAAAAACATCTCTTGGCTTTGCAAATACTACAGCATGCCACTCTGTGTCTGTGAGATCTTGCACATAGTATACTTGTGTAGCTTGTGTTGCTAGAATAAATGGCTCAGCACCAATGTTGTTGTCTCTGTAAAGCAAGTGGTTGAAATTCATAAGTTTAATTCCAAATTTGTCCTTTTGAATACCACTACCCTCAACTATATCAACCCAATCACACTTGAACAAAACAATTGATCACTTGTCTCAGTAATTAAGTTCAATTATTTCTTTGATGATACCATAGTATGGAACTTCTGCTATTATTGGGTTTTGATTTTAGCACTAGAGAAACGTGATGTTTCTGCAACCACAGCTACACCAAAATTTTGGGTGGTCTTTTCCGCACCATAACACTTTGTTTGAAACTTATAACCATTTATAGCATAACTGATGTACTTGGTTACTATTGTATAAGGTTTGTTGGCTAGGACTTGTAATTCTTCTAAAACTTCATTACCTTCACTAAGCAATTGATTGACCTATCATATCAAAATAACATCACATTACTACAAGGTATGATATCACCTATATGTCATCAAGCTAAATTATATACTTACATATTCAGCCAACCACGTGTGAAATGTTTCGTGATGAATATGTTCTATGTCTTTCTTTTTAAGACCCTTATCCACTGAGAGAAAATCAAGGTGCTTTCTGCATATATTTTTAGCAATTGAGTAATGGTAAAGGAAAATAATAAACATGTAACTCAAATGATGATAACATACTTGACATATGGCCCAATATATTCATAGTTGGTTAAAACATATCTATGAGCCTAAATCCATGATATGCTGTCCAAATTGGTAATGAAATTACCAACCAAAGGGTGGCCTACTCTTTTAAGATATGGCAGTTGAGATTTGAAGTTATCACTATTTTCATCATTATGACCTCTATAGGTAAACTTGGTTTGGCAACCATAAAGATAACGTGAGCAAAATGTAATGCTTTCGTCTAGCACATAGCCTTCGGCAATGGATCCTTCTGGGTGACTCGGAGTTCTAACCATTGATTTTAAATTTTTTAGGTACCTACAATAAATTTACACTTTTAGTCTAAAAAACTATATGTATATATAAATATATTAGTATAATTCAGTGCACACACCTCTTAATAGGATACATATTTCGATAGTGTACTAGTCTAGCTAGCCTAGCTTCAGTTGGAAGATAGATGCACAAATGAACCATGATATCAAAAAATGATAGTGGGAAAATCTTCTCAAGGAGACAAAGTGTTTCAGCAACTTCAAATTCTAAATCCTCCATGTCCCTGACATTAATAACTTTGGAGTAAATTTGCTTGAAAAAGTTGCTTAAACGAATCAGCGCTATGCAAACCCTCTATGGCAAAATTTTTCTTATGGCTAGAGGGAGCAAATGTTGCATTATAATATGACAATCATGACTTTTAAGACCAATTAGCTTCCTTTGATCAAACAAAACATTGTTATGTAGATTGGATGCATAGCCATCTAGAAATTTGACTTGGTTCAATACTGGACAAAACATTTTTTTTTTCTCTGATATATTCATGGTGTAGATTGTTGGTGGCAAATAAGTCTTGTTTCCTTGTGTAATTGGATGGAGGTCTAGTCTTATACCCATTTCTTGGAGATCGAGTCGAGAACTTAGACTATCCTTTGACTTTTCATCAATATTTAAAAGAGTTTCGCAATGTTATCAAACACATTTTTCTCGATATGCATGGGATCTAGATTATGCCGTATTAAAAGGGTCTCCCAATAAGGCAGCTGAAAAAAACAGGATCTCTTGTGCCACTTAGGTTGTATATCCTCATCCCCACGGCATCGCTTCTTTGCACTATGTGTAAATCTTCTAGCTTTCCATACACTATGTGTAAATCTTTTGTTTCCTCGGAGACATTAGACCCAGAAATCAGTATAGGAGCTGATCTGAATTATTTGGTACCATCAAATGCTTTTGCGTCATTCCTAAATTTGTGTCCCAAATTTAGGAATCTATGGTGTCCCATGTAACTTGCCTTATGCCCATGCTTTAATTTTAGATAACAAGTTCCAGAGTGACAGGTAGCACAAGCTAGTTCCCTATTAGTTTTTCTTCCAGATAAGTATGCATTGCCTAGGTAATCACTGATGGTTCATATTAATGCAGCATGTAGTGTGAACCATTTTGAACAAGCTGCATCAAATGTTCGTACACCTTCATCGAACAGATGATTGAGTTCTTCAATTAATAGTTGAAGATAAACATCTATATTATTTCCAGGGGATTTTGGGCCAGATATTAGCAATGAGAGAATGAAATTTGATTGCTTCTTACATATCCATGGTGGAAAATTATATGGAATTAAAATAATAGGCCATGTGCTATGTGACACGCTACAAGTTCCAAAAGGATTAAAACCATATGTTGCCAAGCCTAGCCTAATATTGCGACAATTAGAACTAAACTTAGGATGGTTGAAATCAAAGTCCTTCCATGCAGTAGAGTCAACCAGATGCCTCAACAAGCCATCCTTTGTACGACCTTCACTATGCCATCTCGCATCATATGCTGTCTTAGGAGAGATAAATATTCTTTGAAGTCTTCTTTTAAGTGGAAAATGGTGACTACTTTTACTGGAACTCTATGCACACGTTTTCCATCTAGACCAACCTTTTCACATTTCCACCTAGAAGTGCCACAAGTTGGGCAGGAAGAGGCATTTTCATAATCTTTCCTATATAATATGCAATAATTTATGCATGCATCAATAGTGACATATCCAAGACCAACATCTTTAACAAATTTTTTGGCCTCATGATAGTTCTTGGGCAAATTTTCACCTTCAGGAAGTGCTTCCTTTAGTAGTGCAATAAGTTCGTCAAAACATGCATTACTTACTCCCCACATATTTTTTATGTTAAGGAGCCTAACAATGAACTGTAGTTTTGAAAACCTCTGACATCCTAGGTACAATTCCTTGCTAGCTTCATTGGCCAATCTATAATATGTTTCAGTGTCTACATCTTTCTCTCCCATGGTTTCACTCATGTTTCCATCTCTAGTACTGTCACAAAAAAACCCAAGTCCTTCTCTAAGCATGGCATCTATTTCATCATCCAAATCAATTTTCCCATGTGGATCTGAGTTATGATCAAGTTGAGAACACAAATCCTCACCACGGAACATCTATTCATTATATTCTTCCAAAAAACCATTGCAGATCAAGTGATTATAAACATTACTCTTATCTAGCCAATACAAATTAGCACAATTACTGCAGGGGCATCGGATGGTGTTAGCTTTTGCTGACTTGGCAAAAGCAAACTCCAAAAAGAGATTAACACTATTTTCATACTCGATAGTGTGTCTAGGTAAATGCATCCATTTCTTGTCCATGTTTGTGCTGCTAGTAAATAGATGTTATTCCTATTAGAACATCAAGTTTATAACGATACAAAATGTCTACTTAAAAGAGATTGAATAGCAAAAAAAAAAAACTAGATTGAAAAATAACAATATGTCTAGTTGCAAATATGAATGAAGCATATTAAATCTGAACTCACCAGGACAACAATAGTAGAATTGTAGGTTATCACATCCAGCACCTTCACTATGACCTCCACACTCGTGCGCCCCTTAATTATGCTAATTACAACATGCAAACCATAAAATTAGGAGACGAGTTAGCTCGGATGTAGTCCAAAGACAGACTATTTTTTCCTAGTGGTATAAATTAGTTTGCCACTAATTAGTTCATAGCACACACACATGCACACATGTGCGCGCACACAGAGAGAGGGAGAAGGGGAGAGAGAGAGAGAGAGTTCATAGCGTCAAGGCGATTACTTAGCTTCAGTGCCAAGGGGCAATAGGAAAAAAGCAAAGTCAAATCACCAAATTTTACTTCTTCTCTCTATCTCGTGGGACCTGCTGTAAATCATGTTTGTCCAACAAAAAAGCAAGTTACTTACATGTCTAGACAGAAGGAAGAAACTTTACAAAGCAACACATAATAGCAAACCTCTCCTCAATATCAACCATTAACATGTTGAAAGTACTGCACCCTTCGAGTAGGCTTTCGATATAATGCTACTTAAATAACCTCTGACACGTCAAATATGGTGCTTTTGTCACCCTGCATCACCATAAAACAATCTATTACTAATATTACCATGACAACGAATATATACTCAGTTTAAAAATCATTACTGCATTCTCATTCCAAAAGGAACAAAAATCTGTGTGAACATTTTCAACACAAAGCTAGATAATAATTAATTCAAAAGGTAGCCTCACCCCATGCCTTATGCTGATTGTAAAAAAAAAAGTAATGCAAGTATAGTGGCCTCTTGAATACAAAGATAGATAATTCAATGATAGAAGATGGTACACAACACCTTTGATCAGTTTGTGCAGAGACTAACTAATAAGTCAAAGTTATAAGTGCTAAATTATGAGTGCAACAGATAGTCTTTTTTTAGTAAAATAATAATGTGATGCAATTGTGCAGCTCATAATTGAGTTCTTTCCAATAAAATGAGACAAACATACAAGTATTTTCCTACCTCCAAACAAATGTAAACTTGACTAATAATTCATAGCTGTAGAATAGTAAACTTTACTAATAGACCCTATTACATGCCACAAAAATAACCAAATCTAGAGAATGTACTCACTGGAGCTCATTATAGAAACCATGGATGTTCAGAATTCAGAGTTCCTAAGAATATGTGAGGAGTGTTTTTAGGATAGACCTAGAATGAGCCTCTATGCTTGCATATATAAGACCAAGGTTGCAGTATCTACCTCAAACAGGAAGCTGCTCGTGGATTAACTAGAGAGGGACACGCGTGGTGAACTGCAGCCAGAGCAAGATCGATTGAAAGGTGAAAAGAAATCAATCCACTGAAGTAGAGGTATTCCTGCGATTGGAGATGACAGCAATTCAAGAGCAGAACAAATCAAACCTATAAAATACTACATCAAGAAATTATCAAAAACTAGAAGATTCAACCAAAATTTAGATGAATCTAGAGCAAATATACTTACCAAGGATCACTATAGCCGTTGTAGGAGGTTGGAATTTTAGGGATTTGATGATCACAGGATTGGTTGTGAATAGAACAAGGATGGATTTAGGGGTTTTCTTTTGAGCAGTGGAGAATGGGGAGGGCACGGGATTCACTATTAGCGTGATTGGTTGCCTGAGCTAGCCGTAGCCAGGCTGGCCGAGGCAACGAAACGTTGTTTGGTTGCTAGGCCAGCGTTGGGGGCTAGGCCCATGCCATGCAAATACACTTTGTCTTGGCTGGCCGAGCTCACACGCCGAAGCCGAGCCGTTCTGCCGCCGCCGGTAAACATGGCCAGCGATTAGCACGTTTAATACACTCATGCACGGAACCAATGCACGTTTAATTTTGATTTCTATTTCGTTTTTTCGCTATAACTTTTGATTAGCATCTCCAATCACCGAACCAATTTCGCCTTTGTGTTTCTGACATTTTTATAAACAAAACTAGACCACACTTGCCATATAAATTTCAAAAAACTATTTCAATCCAACCATCTCATCCACTCCTCTTTCAACCAACCAAACACCATCTCTTCTCAGCTTGGTCCAACTGATGCAGGACAACCAAACAAAGATCTCTCGATCTGCTTTCGGCTGGCTCGCTTTCGGCCATTTGTCTCATCATACGGGCAGTGAGGTTAGCCATGCAACCAAACAGCCCCTATGTGTTTGGAAGAGAGAGAATGTGAAAGAGAAGAGAGGTGGACTTATCTAGCTTCTTTTCGCTATAGTTTTCAGCAGATTTTGGGTCCTCCCACGCATGAACTATCCCCTCTCGCCTAAAATATTTGGTAACCTAGCATTTGTAGATTTTGACGTTTATAAATGCCATGCTTGGTCAACCATGGTGAAGGATTTGTACCATTCTTTCTTTTTTTAGGTGGCATAAAATAAATGCCGTCGAAAGTCTAAGCCAGCATTTATATGTGCCTTTTTTTTTATCAAGGATTCATCGCCATTTATTTTGTGCCATGCAAAATACTAATCCGGCGCTTTATGTCTGCCAAGTAGGTATGCGCCCCCAAATTAAAATAAATGCGGCAGATTTATTATTCGGTGGCATTTAAGGTAAATGTCGGGTATAATTAAATGCCTTGTAATCCCTATCTGTGTTGTAGTGGCTTGCATCACTGATGTCCTTCTCTTCCTCTTCTGTGCTACTTTCCCTTCTAGCCTATTTGGGTTGTAGGGAAGGAGGCCCTTTCCTTTCTTTTCTCTTGCCTAGATGGGTGTCCCCCACAAGCTGTGTTGCCCCACTCTGAATCACGGGCTCACTGTGAAGTAGGATCTAGCATGTTGTGAGTGGGTACATGAGTGTCACTCTATGTGTCCTCCTCGTCAAGCACTGGGGCTGCATTGGACCTTCCATGTCCCATCCATTGGCGAATAGCATTGTCCCTGTCCAACAAGCTTAGGTCAATTAATCATTGACAAGGATCGTCTTCATATGATGGAACCTACGCCCCCTGTGTTGCCCCCTGCAGTCGTAACCTCAAGTTATAGTTGACATATACCAATCGATTCAGCTTTGCATGTAATAGCCTATTGAGTGCCATGGTGTGGATGAAAACAAACGTACTTCAATTCCTCTCGCACCCGCTTAAGGAAACACACTGCGAGAGGAGGCGAGCCGCTAGCTTATGCAAGTGTGGTGTCTCCGAACTGAACATCATCCACCAATCAGCTGCAACAAACCATGCCATATATGATAGTCTGTAAGTCTAAAGAAAGAACAATTTGTAAGTACTGCATATTGAAATAAGCATTTTAAATAGTTTACCTTGGTTTGTGTCCCTGTTATGCGCTATTCTTGTGGCAAAGTCATCTGCAAATGTTCCTGCTCGGCATCTCCAAACATCCACTTCCAAAAGTGCCTTCGAAGTGGTTTCGGGGTCTGCAAGCCATTGAAAAGCCTTCCGCATTTGACTAAGTAAATCAGCTTGGGTACCACTAAAGTAGTGACTGTACAGGTGAAGCGAGCAGGCTGCAAACATGAGACACTTGTGTTAGACGTCATTAAAAAGGATATATGCGAAGGTAAATGTGACATAAGTACCTGCAAGCAAGTAGTTGCCCTTAGCCACCGACACCATTCTATTATAGATAATTTTCGTATATCTATCATAATGTATCCTGTTGTCAGTACCAAACACTTTGGAGTACTCAGATTTCACCTTTTGAAATTGCAGGGTGACCTCTCCGAGAGTGGGAACTCTGTCCTAATCCGCGAACCGCAGGAATTCATGCAGGGGTCCGACACTGGAGCATACCCATTGAAGATTTTCCAACCATTTCAAACTTGACAAGCACTCATGTGCATACTTGCCTTCATCGGTGGCTATGTATGAACTCTGGAGAAATTCAGTTGAGGCCATCCACTGCATGAACTTTTCTTTCCTCCTAGCGAAGCTATCTAGAAACATATAGCTTGTCCCTAACTGGGTGAGTTCCACTTCACCAGCTCGCCATCAATATGTTGCCTCATCATGTGGTGAAGCTTGTTCGAATTATATAGCCATTTCGATATGCTCCTAGCACTATCAATGGTCTCTCGATGCTCCTGCGTTTCTCCAATTTCCTTAAGCATCAGGTTTATTGTGTGGGCCAAGCAAGGCTGCCACACAATAGCATGATACTTCTTTGCAAGGTCTCTGCAAGCTTTCTTGTAGTTGGAGCTGTTGTCAGTCACGATTTGAACAATATTATCCGGCCCCACGTCCATGACAACTTTTTCGATCTCCTGCAAGAAACAACAAATTTAATTAGGTCATTGTTAGCCTTGATTCGAAATACACGAATAATGTGCGGAAGAAAATTACCTTAAGCAGGAATTTGGATTCCTGCGTTTCTCCAATCGCATCCACGGACTTGTGGAAGTACGTGGTGCCCTTGCAGTATAGAAGAAAATTAATCACATTCATCCTGGTCGGCCCGGTCCATGAATCACACATTATGCTCACATCATAAATGGGCCAATCCGCCTTCCATGGTGCCATCTCCTTCTCATTCTCTTCTAAGTACTTGCCATCTATGTCCCTTCCTGTAGGGACCTGCACGCCCTCAACTACATGTCATATAACACTTGCATGTGAGGTTAATTATTTACCATATAAGAAGAATCAGAAAATACACTTAACTTACCCCATCTTTGTGTCTACTTTATGGCACTCTTGAAATACAGGCTGTTAGCCCGTCTGTCAACGATCCCCGCGAAGTGCAAAAACTTAGCCCAAGCCATCCCGATCCTATCCTTTGCCTTCTTTCCCTTTGCGGACCAATTACCTATGTCAATCCTTGTCTGTGTCACTCCTCGTGCTGCTGTGAGGTTGGGGTCCCGCAGCATTGGGCGTGGCACATCCGAAATTGACTTTCTCGCCCACATCCTCTTCAACCCTCCTGCACCCTATGAACCACTTGCACCTCCATGCTCGTAGTGTGACCGCATGGGACCTAAACTAAGTCTTATGTCTTGACATATTCATTGCATGCTCCATCTGTGCCTCCTTATCAGCCCCTCCGGTAAAATCATCATCTTGCCACCCTACCGCCTGTTCCTGTCTCACCAAGACCTGAGCTCTTCCTTTCTTCTTCTGGGCAATTCGATCTAGTTCACGCTGAAAGAAAGCCCTCACATTAGGGGAGACTCGGTTGCAATGCCTCACGTTGGTGCCTCGTGCTGCTAGGTGGTGTTTTAGTCTAGTGGCACCACCTCCCCTTTTTTCCCTTTTGCAGTACTTGCACTTCCAACCAACATTATCAATTGCCTCCCCGTGCTCCTAAACAGTGTTGCGGTCGCCCCCCATCGACACACTTCAAATCTGTAAGGTAATATCAATCCGAGGAACATGTATGAGTAACATGTATAGTCATTAATCGAGTGCATATGGGACTACAGAAGCGATTTAGGGGAAAAAATTAAACGGTAGCTTGTAACACAACCCAATATTTTCTCAAAAAAGAACATTGCCCATTTGTTACGTAATACTAATTGTTTGCAAGCATATCTGTGTACACTGCATAGGCACACAATTGGCATCATCCCCATCAAATAGATTATAGATAAAATTTTTTGTAGATCACACATTGTTAACTGAAAAGGCCAATTGAGATCTTAATTAGCACAGAGATGATGATTGGGATATATTTGGACTTAAAAATGTGTAATAAGAATGCAGCACAAGCATACACCTTTTTCTTTTTTTAAGATAATGAAATTAAATCCCAGCCTCTATGTGCAAGACATATAAGGCATACACCTTTTTCTTACTTCTTTGAAAAAATAGTTTAAATCTTTTTCTATTTTTTTTTATCTTTTTAAAAAGGAGAAAACAGATATTGAACCTTACGGAAAATGGTATAATGGTAAATGTTCAGGAGGGGTTTATTTGAAATTAGGAAAAAAGAAAACACTACTATTTGATGACTTGGCAGAGCATTTAGATGGTTAGAGAGCACAATTCAATTCTGACAAACATATGATTGTCTTTTTTTTGATAACCACCACATGATGGCATGTATTTACTGATTTAAGCAATATAATATACTCATATAGTCATACTAGAATTATGATGTAACTCATTTGCACTCCAAGACTTACCATCTAAATGAAAACCACTAAAGAAAACAATGTGGATATTTTCCCTTTCACTGAGAAAGAGAAGCAACACAATGCGGCAGAGCTATCAAGAATCATGGGGAGGATATCACAGCTACCCTGCCGGCCAGTTATGCGATGAGTACCTGTACCCAGTAGATATGAGATTCATGGCGATTTAGTGCTCGATTTGCCGCGATTTTGTGCTTCGCTCGAGCGATTTACCACTGCTTCAGCATGATTTGCCGCCCTTGCCGAGAGAGTTACAACGCGCTCGATTTGTCGCAAAAATCCAGCGATTTGCCGACAAATACGAGCGATTTTGCCTGGATCTAAGCAGAAACTAAGAGGAGGGGGACCGCAGCTTCGGGATGCAAGGGCACTAGGACAGAGTCACCGGACAGCGAGCATGAGGTCAATAATGCAGAGCTTCAGCTAATAGGCCAGCTTGGGCTGAGTATAAAAAGTATTTTTCGTAATTTTTCACAACTTAAATTCAAATTTCACGAGAATCCAACGTTGTTTTCAATTCTTTTTTTCACCATTCTGTTTATACACAGTTCTACAATTTTTATGGATTTTTTAGAATTTTATTTCAAAATTTTAAATTCAAATCAAAATTTGAATTTAAATTGCGATTTACCGAAATCGCTCCGCCTCGATTTCACGATAAATTGCGATTTTTCGTGATTTGTCATTAATTTTTATTTCCCTGGTTGTAACCTGATCTGTACCCACGAGTTGAACCCGATGAGGAAACAAATTATTTGTACCTATTACAACCCACCCCGACCCATTTTTGTAGCAAACCCAATCCAACCCAGCCCATTAGACATTTGAACTGACTTCTACCTATCAAAAGCCAACCTGAATCAAAATCCAACCCGTGCAGCCCGTTTAAGTTCACGATGCACTTCGGCCTGCGGCAGAGATTCGCAGTTTGCTCGATGCAGTTGAACTCCACTTGTTTCTAACTTTTTTGAGGGCCTGACTGCCTGGCAGATTTCAGACGATCGGCGCCGCCTCGTGGCCTCGTAGCCACGCTCCACCACCGGGCTTCCTCCACCCCCGCCTCCTCCAGCCACAACCACCACCCACGCCCAGTGAATTTTATTTTATTTTATATTTAATTATTTTCAGAAATAAATAAATGATATTCAGTTTGAAAAAAATAAATAAATAGACTCCCGTCGCCAGCCCGTTGGGCAGGAAGTTTGAACTGCCTCGGTCGGGCGAGATATAAAAATCCGCCCAACGGAGGGCGACCTTGCTCGCGCCGGTCCGTCCAAGACAGAGTGGAGCAAATTCACTGACGGAAGGGCGAAATTTGGACGCGGAAAAAAATCCGCCCATTCAAAGGGCGAGATTTTGAGGCGGTCAAATCCGCCACCAACGGCTAACTTTTTGCCTTTTAAGCGCCCGCGCCGATCATGCATCGCCAAGACTGTTCCCATTTCACGCAGGAGAGCGAGAGCGAGAGAGGAAGAGGAGAGAAGAGAAGCACAGAGCAGAGCAGTTCTTCCATTTCGCAGGTATTTTTATTATGTAGTAAAAAAATTTATTCGATAAAACTTGGTAGGATAGTCGTATATGAATTTAGTGTATGTTACATTGTGTGTAGAGCAGGGTAATATTTAGACTAGGGTTTAGGCTATAAATAGTCGTGTATTATTTAGGCTAGGTTTAGGGTTTAGACAAATAGCATAGTTATATTTATGCCCAGGTTAGATATTACACGGCTAAAAATAGGCGTCTATTATTTAGGCTAGGATTAGGGTTTTAGTTACAAATAGCATGGTAATATTTAGAGTTTAGATTTAAATAGTATATTCAATAAATTGTACGATTGTGTGGTATGTTTCGAACATGGTAGGGTTAGGATTTAGATAAGGAATAGAAGGGTAATATGTAGTGTTTACATTGAAAATAGTATAGTACTTTACTAATTTATTAGATGTTGAAGAGTATTTTATTTGTAGAGATAATGAACAAGATGTTGGTCGATATTTTGGCTGTAGTAATATTGTTAAAAAATAGATGTAGAAAAAGGAGATTGACGTGTAATAATCAATGTGCGAAATTTGTTGGGCAGGGTATATGACAGACAAGGTCAATTTTCAGATCCATTATGGGGAAGGAGAGATTGTGCAAGGTCCTTATGGGGTAGATTTATCAATGTTCGAATCATGTATATTAGGGATATCAAGACCCACCGAAAGGTCATTTAGTGGGCTACAACATTGGTTATTACGGACGTTTCAACTCAACGAAGAAGAACATGTCATGAGAGTTCAGGCATTGGTGAGCCGTGCTGCTGAAGGTTTTTGTTGGGAGTTGATACCTATATCGAGTACTCGGAATTGGAGACGCTACGTTCAGATTGCAATCGAACGGTGCCTTCCTCTAGTTCTCTTAGTGCAGGCCGAGTACAAGCAACATACGGAGGTGGAAGAGCGGGGAGACTAGTGGTCTTTGTAGGGAAGAGGAGGTGGAGGTTGTAGGGAACACGGAGGTGACAGAGGGGCGTGGGAGAAGCGCATGCGAGACAGATATAGGAGAAGAAGGCAATGAAACAAATGAAGAGGCGGCAAGGCGGCCGATGAAGAGGAACGAATCGAGTCAATAGTTGCTGAAATGGCGGTAGAGGATGCAGAGCATGAGGAAGTCCACGATGAAGATCGTCGACGATGAGAGAAGTTTGAGTGATCGACCGGTGCCTTTAGAGTGGAATACTTACAACCGAAGATTTATCTGTACATGAAAGCACGCACACACCATGGGATTACCATGAGAATGAGGTGACTCGAGGAGCCATGTACCCAACTAAGGAAGTCAGATTGGATCCGTGAAGTATTGGTCTTTATCTCACGAGGAGAGAGTTCAGGTAGTGAAGTCGATAAAAGCGTCTCGATGTGATGTGTGTTGTTCCCGATTGCCCGTGGCGTGTACATGCATTTAAAGGAAAGTGGGTGGATTCTTGGGTGTGTTCAATTGTAAAGGAGCATAGATCGGTTAGAAAATGCACAACAAAGGCACGAAATATGACATCAACATTTGTTGCGGTTGTAATGTACTCACAAATTGTTCGAACATAAGATATGAGCCTCGGTCCATTATACGGGCCATTGAGGAACAATTCGATTACACCATAAAGTATCCCATTGCTGGAGAGCTAAGCGAAGGCTTTGGAAATGCGGTTCGGGACATCTGAAGCATCGTATGCAAATATGTCCCAACCGCCGCAGACGATTAGTAGAAGAAATCTGGAACGTACTATGACATGAAGGAGTATCACGCTTCGGCGTCGACACCGCAAGTGGGTTACTGAACGGGTATTCTTTGCGTTGGGTCCGTGCATAAGAGCCTTCACATATTGTCCACTTGCTATGTGTAGATGGAACCTTTCTCCTTGGCAAGTATAAGGGCAAATATTGACAAGAATTGCCGTGGATGGCAACAATCGATTTTACCGTGGCATTCACATTTGTGGAGGAGAGAATACTGAGATAGTGATCTTGGTTCCTAGGCGTGTGAAACATCTTTGTTGTAACAGAAGACCAAATGTCTGTGTCATTCATGATAGACATGCGAAGCTTCTGCGTGCGATTGATGAGATTACAAATGGCTCCGACAACCTAGGGGTGCCCAAAGGAGTGATATGCAAAGCGGTGGTGCATGAGGCATTTGGGGGCAAATTTTTTAGTCACTTTAAGAATAAACCTTGCATGAACCTATTCAAGAGGTTGTGCAAGCGAAATCAACAAAGAAAATTCAACAAATTATGGAAAACACTCGATGAGATGACCGCAAAGCAGAGCTGTGAACTACAGATAAGGCAGGGCAGGGCCACACGAGCTTCAGCTGTGAGATGCTTCTCAGATTGGATTAAGGATGATCCAAAAGAGAAGTGGACTCTCCTATATGATACTGAAGGGGCTAGATACGGAATAATGACAACAAATTTGGCAGAGGTGTACAATTGGGTCATGAGGGGGTTGAGGGCATTGCCTCTGGTTGCAATTGTGGAGGAATTCTTCACGGTACATGCAAGTACTTCATGGATCGTTATCGTGCGCGTCTGCCGCTATGGTGACGATACCGATATATACTCATTGCTATTACAAAGTATATGGCGAGAAGATAGGAAAGGCGAAAGACATTGCACGACGGCGATGGGGACGGATCATCTCGGTACCACATAATCTGCAGGATAGAGGCGTCGTGGCGATGGCGTGGCGGGTTACGCAGAGTGCATCTTGCGTGATCATACATGCACATGCTCATGCCGCAGCGAAGCTTCTTCACAAGCCATGCTCTCATGTACTAACGGCACTTCAATGACAAATCACCCTACTTTTCCATTTGTGTCCGAATATTTCAGAAGGAAACAATCCAAATACATGGCATGCAGAGATATATGGGTATGCAATTTTCGGTACATTCTTGATCCACTGGTCCGAACGGTAGTCATGTACCGGCTAGGGAATTGCTTGAAGTGTGATCTTGGTCGTCGCCGCACCGTCGCATTCGAACGACATGGATCGGTCGGAGGTGGAAGAGTTGAGAAGAGATGCTGGCGAGTGCTGCGAGGACGGTCACACTTATGTGAACTGTGACAAGCCTAGTGCATTTGGGTCCTCGATTTGGATCTTTGGGCCGTCCGGTCGAAGCGGATGGACGACGACCGTTCGGTTGAAAATGTATCTATGAAACCTTAATCGAACTACTTGATATGTGTAATTTACATTTGTAATACTCGCGTCAATGTAATATGCTTACTTACTGGTGGCAATGTAATATGATGACTTATTTATGTTTATGTAATATGTTATGTTTGTATGATATGTACTGTCTGTGGATGACATTATCTTTTGGTATATCGTATTTTTCTTTATGAATTAGTCTTGCTTGAATTGAAATAAATAACTCATACTTGCATATCTCGCGAGGTGGCGTGGCGATGGCGACGAGATGGGCAGTGAGTTTGGCGCCACACAGCGGCAAGCAGCAGCAGAGGGCCCTGCTCGACCCCTTCCTTGACCGTGAGGCATCGGGCCTACCTCGGTCAGATGGAGGCGGTCGCTAGGTGTCTTCGTACTAGGACACTGCCGAGTTGCTCACTCGGGCGCACGTTGGGTTGACAGTACATCGTATAAAGCGAACCTTCCTTACTTTCGTTTTTATAATTTAGCTTTACTTACGTCTTGAATGCTTCATTTTCTGCAGATTGCGTCTCTCGAGCCTCCTCCCGTGTCGGATCTTTGGAGGCTACTGCCCAGCGTTCGTTGGAGACCCGCCCGGCAGATCGCCAGAGCGTTCGGTTTTGACCGGTCCTCCTGCAAAGACTTGTGGACCGATGGAGGCCGGAGACACACACTTTTCACCTCCCGTGCGGGAGATGACGCCGACTCTGCGGGGCGTCTCGTACCTTCAGGGCTTCCGTGCGCGGCGCACGTCGTGGCGGTGGGCGTCTCACCCGCTGGCGTGTCGACTGCTAGGCCGGTTCGCCGGGTAGTCCGTGCACCAGCGCAGAGTGTACCGCCTTTCCCAAAGCGAGACACGTGGTCCATCAAGAGGTGGCTTCGATTCACGGTAAGAACTAACGGCGAGACTTGTCCTTCTTAAATTACATGCTAACATTGGTACTTGCAAACATTGACAAAGTGAGCACATCCACCCCGGCCGATGGCGCTCGTGTCTCGACACCTTGAGGCCTACTGCTTTGGTGTTGGTGGGTGATGTTCACCAAGACGGACGGCCATTGCATCGACAAGCACCTCCTGCACGCCAGGAGATCGCCGACGCCGTGCCCTACGAGGTCCCCGATGCAGATTGGGCTTCACTGTCCTTGCGGGGGGCGTCTGAGGTTTGTGCGACGCCGTCTGAAGACGGATGCACACCGATCCTCGGTGGTGCCCTTCGCTTTACTGTTGTGGTCGTATGAGCGGATCGCCATTGGGCGTCCCTCCATGGATCACGCCCTTCGAGGCGGCGTACTACCACGACACACCAGAGGATAGGCCCACCATGGGCTTCCTTTGGTTTCGCCGGAGGGTACGTAATGTTTAAATCATGATTTATGCATTATTTATGTAACACAGCACTAACTACAGTTGTTTTCTCCTTTTGCAGCCTACCTGGGCCCACGTTCAGGCGCACAAGGACTACCCAGAGTACGTGAGGCAGCTGGACGAGGTACAGGAGGGGGATGTCGTTTGGACACCCTACAGTGAGGACCGAGTGCTTGCTCGCGCCCTCATGATGGGTCGTTGCCGCTTCTGGCGGGACCGATTGTATTGGTGACGACCACCGCTTGCTCTTCGACATCTTCGTCGAGGAGTACTCACCGCAGCGGGTGATGCGGCAGTTCGGCCTCCACCAGGACTTCCCTCTACCTGTTGTCCACACCGTCCCGCGTCAGGCTCACCAGTAAGATCTTTTCCATTAAGCTATAATTTCCATTTCGATAATCCGCCTTATAAGTGTCATACTCGATGTTTGCTGCAGATCCACTAGACGTGGCCACACCGCTGGCTATCTGTGGGCTCCTGTGATGAAGCCTTGGGTAGCACAGTGGGAGGACGCTCTAGATGAGCGGGTCGACGAGGACCGGCCGTACGACGCCACGTCGTATCCGGCGTACGTACGGTGGTACAGCACGTCTACGAGGACGCGGGTCGGTCACACCCCTTCCACCGAGATCGCCCACGTCGCGCGAGCCACCGACACGTACCCGCTGCACCGCGCGCAGACTGCGTACTAGGCGGTACCGATCTTCACCCCAACTTTTCAATTTCTATTTTTACCAGCATACACATCATGATGCGCTATTGGCCTATATACAGATTGACATTCTTCGTGAGTGCAACGTCGATGCACACACGGCTGTCGAGCGCCTGCAGCACGGCATTCAGATGACCAGAGGAGAGCTACTCGCGACCTTCCAGAGGCTCTACGAGAAGACAACGCGAGCTATATTTCACGTCTTTGCGACCTTCCGGACGCCTCTGCTGCACCGGGGTTTGAACTTTATTTCCCTTCTCCGCCCTACCGTCATTACAATTTATAATGTGACACTACCTTAATATGTAGGATTATGCGGGCGAGGCCTTGACGAGGCCGGCACGTCGGCCGGGGCCACCACTGCCCTCTGGAGGGACCGTCAGAGGCCTTCGTCCGTCCTCGCGATGGCGCCCAGGGCGTGGAGGCGGCGATCGCCGAGGCGGGGCGTCTTCCTCTGCCGCCGCGTCGTCTGTCGAACCGCCATTGCCCGTCACACCCTACGGTGCTTCGAGGCACCACCACGGTGGCCGCAGCCCACACCACGACCACCGCGCCCTCTATTCTGGTCACGAGTTATTTTTACGATCGAGCACTTCAATTTCATGTATTTATGATTTGTCGTTTAGTAATGTGGACATTGCATGGATTAGGTCCTATCTTCACAGTGGCACGCAGTCCGGTCCGTCGAGCGATGGGCGACCGAGGCTTGGGCGACCTTGGCGTGGACCAAGATGCCGTCCGACGACGACGAGGTTGGAGGCTCGCGGTTGTCGGCGCCTCCTCTGGCTGACACACCGTCCAGTGACTTAGACGCCTTGCACCACAAAGCTCGTCCTCACCGGACGTTCACCGCCGGACCGCTTCACCTTCCTAGCGCCTGTACCGCGTGGCCGCAAGGCACGGCAGGGTTCGATCCGTGGGTGAAGCCCAGCGGAGACGGCAGTAGTTTCTTTTCTTTGCTTGATTGTTTATGCGTTCGATGTATATATTCAGTAGTTTGCATGAACATTTTCGCTATTTGTCATTTTATCTTTATACCTTTTTATTTATGCCATCTAATCGCTCCCGATATTTTTCGTATTTTACGCCCCACCGAGTGCGAATGCGGCTTGATAAGTTATGTGGGCGCCACGATATGATTATAGTACGCACGATATGAATGAGATGAAGATGGTGCTCCGGTGACATTGACAATGTGAAACGCATTACATGGTACTAATTCACGTAGCCCGAATCTTTATGCAAATGACTTGAAATAAACCCTATTGTAGTAGGGACGCTAGGTTTTGCCATCCACGAACGGTTCCACACGGGTATACGTTGTAGGCCCGAGTAGCAAAGTCAACTTCGCTCCTCAAGCCGGAGATTCTTGCGTGAAGATGTTCGATGTAACCGAACGCGCCATTGGGAAGGATCGTCCATCCATTTGGTGAAGCCGCGATCATCGGTCTACATTTACAAATGAGAAAAATGTGAGATGGAAAATGTATTAAACACTTGGTCGTTGTCCGGATGGTTACTCACAATAATCACGCATGGTAAAGCGTCGGCGATCCATCCTTCGACAACTGGTCAAAAGTTTGTACTGGCTGTGTCGCTCCGTCGCACAACGTGGCCATCCCACAGAAAGTTTGGGTCTCTTATCATTGTTGGCTCGGTGTTATAGCTAGCTCTTGTCCGAATAGGCAGGTCATCGCTTGGTAGACGGGCTTCCGATCCAGGACCATTTGACGTCCACCAGGCTTGTCGGATCCAACCGTTCGGTGTTGGTCGTGAAGCCATATGTGCGATGTGGTATGTCTATCTCTACTCGCCTCCCCCTGACGGCCAACCCTAGTAGGGAGTATACACACATAGAGTCGAGTGAGAGTAAGGGTGGGAGTGAGAGGGGCCTTGACTACGCCTCGCATTATATAGGCCGAGGTGTACTTAACGAATTGGATTAATAAGTTGTTCATTGTGCTTATTGATATCGTTTAATGATTAAACACATTCTACCATTGCCTATATCTGTCTCGGCCACATTTAAATTGATCTTCGGAGGCGATGATTGCTAACGATGCATGCGGTCACATCACTAAATCGTGTCATGGCGACCAACAATACCCGCGGACACCGTCATATCAATAATTGCGGGCACTCTTGACCTCTGATGCCGCGGACACCGGTCACAAGCAATAATTGCGGGGCATCTGGCGACCAACGATGCCGCCGGACACCGTCACGTCAATAATTGCGAACGCTGGCGACCAACAAGATACCGCCGGACACCGGTCACGTCAATAATTGCGGTCATCACGACTAACAAGACCGCGGGACACCGTCACATCAATAATTGCCGCAGATCGCGACCAACAAGACTACGACACCGGTCACATCAATAATTGCGGGCCTTTGCTCACCAACAATTCCGCCGACACCGTCAATCACATCAAATGCAAGCGGCGAAGAAGAAGATGAACTCGGTCCATGCACCGAGCGGACTTAACTATTTATTTCCTCGGCCTCCGAGTCCTCTGCGCTCCAAGTTTCCTCTCAATCTCACATATTATTTCCATCACATGGACCAAGAAGGCACTTTCGGCGGGGATACGAAGCAATGTCATGCTAGCTTTTTCAACTCTGTGGTTATTCAATGAATGTTACATTTGAACCGTTCATCCTTCACGGCTTGTCGCTTTTGTTTGTAATATGATCCTAATATCGCGAGTTTTGCGATGTTACGGGTTATATTACACTCAAAATGTGACGTGTAAGCCGTGATGGATGAATAAGTCTAACCGCATGACTGAACTTAAGGCCTTTAGAGGATTAGACAAATAGAGTGCGTACTATTTTTTATTTGAAAGCTAGCATGACATACGGGTGCGATGATATGGAAGGGTGGTCACCATGGGCGGGTCAATGAGGAGACCAGAGGCAAAGAGCGGTGATGCCTCCTTCCTCTCTATATAGGGTGTTACGTCATTATCATCACCGATTAAATTAGCTCCTAATTATCATTAATTAACATTCACGTTGACATGGCGTAATCTCCGTCGTTCATTCCATCGGTGCGGCGAAGGCGCCAAGATAACAAGGTGGAGTAGTCGCGGTGGCTTTGAATGCTAGCCGCCTAGGAATGAGTCTTTGTCGGAATTACCGCCTTCAAAGAAATTTGGTGTTGCTTTAGCCACTTGTTTTAATTTCACTGCTAACATTGCATGCCGTCTGACGAACAGTTCCTCTTTTCAGCGTCCGGTCACATCGCCTGCAGCAGCATCCATCAATAATTGCGGGCACTGCTGACTGACCAGCAGTACCCGACGGACACCGGTCACAGCAATAATTGCGGGGCACTGCTGACCAACAGTACCCGCCTGACACCGGTCACATCAATAATTGCGGGGCACTGCTCACCAACAGTCCCGCCTGACACCGTCCAATCACATCAAATCAAGGCGGAAGAAGATGAACTCGGTCCATGCACCGAGCGGACTTAGCTATTTATTTCCTCCGGCCTCCGAGTCCCTGCGCTCCAAGTTTCCTCTCAATCTCACATATTACTCCGGCCCATACACCGCACAAATCTAGTTGTAACGAGCAATGGCGACCTCGACTCGAGGACCGTCCATGAAGCAAGTTTAACACCACCGCCCTTGAAGGGTCAATGTTCCAATATTAGCCTGCGGTGACCTTTGCAAGTTTGTTCAATCCGGCGAAGATTTCTCATATACTTACGGAAGGAGGTTCTTCATGTGTGCAAACTCTGAGTACGATCCACCCAAGGTTGCCTTTGGCGAACGTCCAAAGGTACTTGCTCACCCTATCTGCATGATTAACATATAGTCTTATGTGCTTCATGTGATCTGTCTTGACTTATGTTTTTCATTTAACATATAGTCTCCCCACCTCTATGCGATTTCGGCGTTGGCTGACACGCGAGCAATCGGAGGAACACAAAAACACATCGGCGTGAGGTCCGTTGGAAGAGCGATGGTTGAACGGCGCCAATATGAGGAGGAGCAGGAGGAGAAGCGGCGTTCGCGGGAGAATACCGAAGCGACAAGAGGACGCCGAACGCGTCAAAATTGCTGAGGCACGAGAGGCCGAAAGGAGAGAAAGCGAGAGGCACGTCGTGCAAGGGAGGCCGGACTGATGCTATCGATGAAATATCCCGTTGTACTCGATAGGAACATCCTTGTAATCCCGAGAATAAAAATTTCTGAGAGTGCTCTTTCTTCAACGCGGCATGTGAGGGTTTATGATTAAATCTCATGACGCATAACAGGTTTATTGTTCTATCTATTTATTTAATTTTCGAATAATTATTAATATAAAAAGTCTGCTGAAACCTATTCATTATTTCCATATTATTATTTTGTAAATATTACATAGACCAAATAACGTGCCATATATCTTGATAATATATATACTTTTATATATAATATATATCATACATATCTTATATATTAACTATTATTATATATAACATATATAATATATTATATACATGTTATATATGGCATATATAATATATAATATATTATATAGTTATATATGCAGTCTTCTTCTACTGGCCGCGGTGGAGGGTATTATTGTCTTTGGGTTACAACAATGGGCATTTTATATTTGCAAATTTTTTGGGTAAGCAAAAAAAATTTGATTCGATCTGACACACCTATTATGACTTACATTTTGAAGCGATCTTTGGGACTCCATTTATTTAGTTTTATTTTTATCATACATCACTTATTTTATTCTAAAGTCACATAATTTATTTTTTTCGTGAAAATTTCAAAAATTGCAGAATCTCGCCTATCAAGTGAGGCGGACTATACTACTGCGCCCGTTGGTGGCGATTTAGGCCGACCGCCGCCATGAGGTGGTGGGAGCAAAGCCCGCCTTTGAATGGGCGGATTTTTTCTTGCCCAAAGTTCGCCACTTCAGTCGGGCGGAATTTGCTCCACCTCTGTCTTGACCGGCGCGAGAGCAAAGGTCGCCTCTCTGTTGGGCGGATTTTTATATCTCGCTCGACCGGGAGGCGGTTCAAACTTCCACCAACAAGGCTGGCGATAGAGTCTATTTATTTATTTTTTAAATCTGAATATCATTTATTTATTTCAAAATAATTAAATATAAAAAAATAAAATTCCACGCCCGATGGCGCCCATCGCTCTGCCTCTTCCTCCAAACCCGAAGCTAGCCCCACCTGAGTTTAAAACCTGTTTGAACCCAAAACGCCATATAGACGGACGAGTTTTTGGTAAAAATGACCAAAAACCGCTCAAATTCAAATTCAAACGGTCAGAGAGCAGCGGGTGAGTCCACCAGTTTTTGCAGCGGTTTTGCCGAGAAACCAACGGTTTTTTGCGGTTTTTAGCGGTTTTTGACGGTCTGAAACAGGGGAAACGTGGAAAATGGGAAAAAAAGAAAAGAGGTCTGAAAAATTTAAAAAAAATTGGAAAAATCATAGATGGGTGAGATATATGTGTTGGTAATTTTGTTTAATTATGAAAAAAATTTGGAAGAACTTTTGATAAATATATGACATCTTGAATATATCAATATGAAGTCAATAATCTGAACAAAGTAGTTTCCAACAAAAATATCAATATAAAGTCAATTTGAACATATCAATATGAAGTCAATAATATGATATGCATGATTGTTTCCAACAAAAACATATATTTGAACTAGGAAAAAAATGAAAAGAGGTCTGAAAAGAGCAATCAATTAGCAAATGTACAGACCAGGCCTTCTAAAAACAATCCAATTTTTCAAAAAACGGTTTTTCACTTTTGCACAACTTTCTTCGCTAAAATACCATGATAATAATCTCAATTTAAAATTTTGCTTTGTACAGAATGTTCTAAAAACCTTCTAGTTTTTTATAAGATTTTTTGAATATTTTCAAAATATTAAATTAAAATTTAAAATATCAAAACCGGCCAAGTAAAAACCGGCGGTTTCTCAAACCGCCCTAGCGGTTTGGCGAGAAACCACCGGTTTTCACTGATTTTGTGAACCCTGGCCCCACCCACCCTAACTCCGGCCATCATGTGTCAATCCTCCTGCTATTCTTTGACGAACGCCGCTGCCACCCACCACTAGGTTGCCATCGGTTTGACTTTCCTCTAAGCTCAAGGAGGCCGGGGTGAGCCCCAAGGTCCGGTGAACCCTGACCTAACCCTAACCACCAAAGGAGCTCACGATTGGAGGCAATGATGCAGAGTAGAGCCCAGGGAGAGAGCATGGGAGGGTGAGAAAGGGGAGACGACTGAAATCAAAGATCTGTGATGATGCAGAGTAGAGTTAAAGGAGAGAGCAGGGATAGGAGAGATAGGGAGATGACTAAAATCAAAGATGTTTGAGGCGACTGCCAATTAGCAATCCCCTTTTTTTCTTCCTCAACATAAAACACATTCAAAATAAAATATAATCTACAAAAAATATAGCATGGACAAAAGATTTTAACTTTGCCTAACAATTTTTTTAAAAAAATGTAACTTACACAAAGAAAAGTTTAGTGAATTCTTACAAAATACAAGAAAGATTTAATAGAATTACGATTACACATTTCGTACCACTGCAAGTTCAAACTAGCAATTATGCGACAACTTTTTTTATGTAATAGTAAATATGCAACACTATATGACTGAGAGTAAAGCTGCCCTGTAAGTATATTAAAATTCCATATTAAAATTGCAATTTTAGGCTTTCTTACATGCAACTTCATGCAACGGAGGAATGCAAACCCGCTCTGTTTCAAACGATATAGCCATTTGGCAATGTTAGAATATCCACCAACTGTGATACAGAATCATCGTCCAATTCTACAAGTAAAGTTGCTCCTTTTTACGTCTCCAGGCAAATTAATCAGTTTTTGGACCAAGTTCACAGAAGATGGGATAAACTTATTTCGGTGTTTGACCATTTTTCAGCCAATAAAGTTTAAAAGAAAAACCGCTTGAATTTTTTTTGAACCTGTAACCATTTGAAATTTGAAATTGAAAGCCTCCTTTGATTGCTTAACATGACAGGAAAAGGATCTCAGTTTGGCTTGGTGACTTCATGGATGGCGTTAGCCAAATAGGCGACATTTCCTGTTGTTACACCAGCCATGCTGAAGGAGGAGACATTAATAGAATATTAAGCTTCTGTCATCCATCAAACGCACAAACGTACTGAGAAATCAGAAATACGAACTGTACGGAGTATTTTTTGTACCTTATCCTCCCATTGCGAGTCATGTAGATATGGTACTCATTTGTCAAGCGATCAACTTGTTCAGGTGTCATCCCGCTGTAGCAGAACATCCCAATCTGTCCATCAGAACAAATTTGCATTTGTTGACAGCAGCAAATGAAGTTGCATACGTAAAATTAAGTAGGGTCATACATGTGGCATAATGTAAAACGGATTTATTACTTCCATGTTTTCTGAAAATTTCGTAAGTATATGTCAGTTTTTTTTATTTGTGTATAGAGTGATGTGCCATGTAAATGGATGTTAATTCATTGGACAAAAACATGACAAACTTAAGAAATTTCTGTCACTTTACAGATAGGCAATCCCTGCCAAATTAATCTGCAATATCTAGAATATTTATATAGGGGATGTTTAAACAACGCAATTTACTAGTATCAGAAGGCTTATCTGCTTACTTAGTGATGCTTCCTTTATGAACCACACCTCGTATTTACACGGAGGGTCCCCAACACTAAGTTATGAATCAATACCATACTATCTTATTTCCAACGGTTTTTATCCAAGAGGACTAGAGGAGTCAGGTAGACATGGCATGTGCAATTATAATTATGGATATCTATTCAACCCAACATTTTTGAGTTTTAATGAAAGCCTATTGTCCATTCAATGTAGGAAAGTTCAATTTTTGTTTTATTTGACGAACCGACACTTCAGTCTATCCTGAGGTTGGCAACTTCCTAGTAATGGTGATATTCATAAAGGTCCTGATGGGTATTTACCTGATTAGTGATATGTTCCCATGGCAATGGTGAACCCAACTTTTCAAGGTTCTCCTTAAGTGCTTTCCGCATTCCAATGATGCGATCAGCCATACCCTGAGACAGCAAACAACAGTTTAAAAATTGTTCACCATTGAGACCACCATTTTTCAAAATCATCAAAGGATTCAGTCATTCAGGAATTTTCTGTATTTCAGAAGTAGTTATGACTCAAAAAGAAGGGATCTGTAGTTTACCTTGACCTCTTTAAGCCACAAGTTCTTCAATTCCGGATCACCAAGGATAGTTGAAACAATTAGTGCACCATGGAGGGGTGGGTTGCTGTACATGGGTCTCGCAATCTGTTGTAATTGGCTCTTCACAGCAACTGCTTGCATCTCATCGTCACAGAGAATACTGCAGAGAGTTAAAATCAAGGCATGATCAAGACTAGGAGATCAGGCCAGATTAGGAAAAATATGACGCGTTGTAGCTCTCAGTTGTTTGTATTGTGGCATTACATCAATGAATGACACAATGAAAACGTTCAGAATAGCTTCCATGGATCATGGATGCCATGAGAAATCCAACAGATAATGCCAGGTTTTCAAGGATCAACCGTAGTCTATTCAAGAGCATGTAATGCATAGTCTACTTAAGGCGCTTATGAGTTACAAGTGGTACATAATACATAGTGCCAATGAAAAGAAACATGTATAATATCACTGATACAGTGCAATGACAGGGCAACAACTTGATTTACATGCAGAACACAAGTACTATAAGACAAAAATGTACCTAGAGAATTCGCTCAAAAAAATGTAGCTAGAGAAAATGGAAATAAGAGAAGTAGCCAATAGAACATACATGCCTAATAAAGCTAAGTAAGAACAGATATGAAATCAACAAAAAATGAATAATATGGGAAAAAATGAGTACCTAAGGCATCCTGCTCTTTGTCCATAAAGTCCCATGTTTTTTGCATATGACACTGCGCATCCAATTTGGTGTCCATCTTCAAGAAAGATCCGAATTGCTTTGGCATCCCTCTCTGGGTCACCACTGGCAAACCCTTGGTATGCCATGTCAAAGAATGGGAAATGGTTCTTCACCTGTGAAGCATCAAGCAGAATACTACATGTCACTGGCAAAAACCAATCCAGGGAAAGAACATTGCCCACGTTTTCGGCTTCTGTACCTTGAACTGATAAGATATCTCTCTCCATTGTTCCTCTGAAGGATCTACCCCAGTGGGATTATGAGCACAAGCATGAAGCAAAAAGAATGAACCATCTGGCGCATTCTGGAATGTTAAAAAAAAATCAAACTCAGTCAGAGAAGCTGTCAACAAGACAGAAGTGTCCAACGAATGAGAATTTTCTCTGTCCGAATTACAGCAGACTAAAATTAAACTTGTAGTGATGTTAAGGAGGATTCGAATCCTAAGCCAAGAAGGGTTGACATCCAACTATACAGCAGATGGTTTGGTCCAAGATGAATAATATGACTTTGTAAAGAGATTCTTCACGTCATAAAATTACCTTGATATCACCCATTAGGCCTGCGAAGTCAAGTCCCCTTGACTCTGGATGGTAATAGGTAAAGGTCCTTTGTGGTACTTGTGCATCCCTCCAAATATTGTGATGGCTGAAGAAGTTCATGAGGTTAGCCATTTGCTAAATACATGCACTACACTTAATTGTTATACATTAAAATAAAAATTTTTGACTGATGGGACCTATATACAGAAAAATTGGTACAAACATCGTGAATGAAATTGGGCAAAGTTAGAGTAAATAGATCCTAACATACTTGGACCATGTCGGTGTAGGAATATAGATCTGTGAATCCGGCAAGAAACGCTTCTGAAAATCTGCGAAGAGGCGACATGCACCAGTCCCTGAAAGAGCTTGCACTGCTGCAATCCTCTTGTCCTTGATGAACTCAGAATCCTCTCCATAAGCCAGCTTCAGTGATTCCTCAATCATCTTCACACTTCCTCCCATCGGAAGGTACTCCCTATTTTGCAAATTCCAATGGTTAAATGATTAGGACAACTCATGCTGAGAACACATATATAGAATCACATCCGAATCTCAGTAAGCTCCAATTTTCCATGATTTTCTGGCATGCTATTTTTAACTGCATCACCAAGCACAGCCAGGAGTCTGTGAACACTACAAAATTATGTGAACAACAATTTCAAGATGTCCCAAGATTTACACTGGATGTTTTAATTTTGCATCGTACTCAGCTGAAAGGGTAATGGCCCTACCAATTGAGCAGTCACGCTGAATTCACATATTACGAAATTCACAGACATCAATATCCCTCTACGAAGTCCTGGAAGATATCAACGAGTGCGAGGACAAAAGCCTCAGGTAAATGGCTCCTGCGCTCGCCTCTCCGCCGCTTGCCACCCCGGCCGCGGCGGCCACCAAGCTTTCGCCACCGCTGCTCCTCCTGGCCCTGATCTCCGCGCTCCCAGCTCCGCCCCCATTGCTCCCTTCCCGTTACCTGCCAGCTCGACCCCGCCGGTCCCCGCTGTAACTACCACCCAACGCCCATCCCCTACCCACTGGGCCGCCTTTAACTCCGGCGAGCTTCCACCTGCCCCACACGCCACCTACGCCGCCATTACTGTTGGCCTTGCCTTTCCGGCCTGTCTTCAATGCCCGCAGCCGAACGGCGCCAGTGCCCGCGCCCCTTCTCCCTCTCCACCGCCTGCCCCACGCCTCCTGTCCTCCATTGTTGCACCATCGAAGACCGCGCCCCCTCCTGGCAAGTCGTCGGCCCCAAGAAGCGGAGGCGCCGGCTGGGCTTGCCTCCCCGGCGACGCGCGCCTCCACGCGCCGCTCCCCCGCGCCCGCCCTCCACTTCAAAACCGCGCGTCATGGCCTTTCTCCGGCGCTTAGAGGGAGGTGCTTCCGTTGCTTCGCCTCCTCCCACCTTGCCGCCCATTGCCGCGACCCAATCCGCTGCCGCATCTGCCGCCGTTCCGGGCACGTCGCCAAGGAGTGCCGTGCCGGCCTCTGCCCCCAGCCACCCCTGCTCCAACTTCCGCCGGCCATCGTCCTCCTCCCCGCCATGGCGCGCGCGAGGCCGGCTCTGGCTGCCCAACGTCCCCCCTCTGCGCGGGCCTGCGTCGAAGCTTCTCCGGAGATCCATTCCGACGTCGCCGACTTCCACGCGTTCGCGGTCACCGTCACCATGACCGGCGGCCCCCACCCCGATCCCGCTTTCGTCGCTCGCGCTATCGACGTCTTCACCGACATACCCGAGAGAGATATCCGGGTCTCCCACCTCGGCCACCTCCGCTTCCTTGCGCGTTTCTCCTACCCCGAGCAAACCCGCCTGGCTGCCCGTACCCCCCCTTCCGGCACAGCGGGCGTCTTCTCACCTTGGAGGCGCTCCCCGGCGACATCCACTCCAGCGTGGTCACCGCCGCGCTCCGGTTCCGCGTCCGCGTTTTCCTCGAAGGGCTCCCCCTCCGCGCTTGGTCGCCGTCCGTGGTCAACCGTCTCTTCGCCGGCGTCGGCCGGCTCGACGTCGTCGAAGACGTCACGCAGCTCCGGACCGACACCTCCGTCTTCCGGCTGTGGGTGTGGGTGCATGACACGGCAGAGATCCCCCTCGAGCTAGACCTCTCCGTCGTCGACTCCTCGCCCTACATGGAGGCCCGTCGGGCTGGGGACCGCGGTCCCGCCCGCCTTCCCGGCGCGCCCCGTCCGCTCCCGCCGCGCGCCTCCTCCTCCACATCGACACGGTGGAGGACTTCTCCGCCCTGTCCGCGAGAGTTGGTGGGGGCGCGCCGCGCGTGACATCCCACCTCTGGCGCCTCGGCCAGCCGGACTCCACGCCATGCCCCCGTCGCCAACTGCGCCTCCGAGCTGCCGAGCTCTTTTCCGCCCTTCCCGACGCGGTTCCGACGACGATGACGAGGGGGCGCCCAACCCCGATGCCCCCCGGCCACGCCACCGCTCGGGCAAGGAGCGCGCCCGGGCCCCCTCCAGCGGGCTCTCTACCGGCGCCCGCGACGCCCGCGTCGGCCACAGCCGCTCCCCCCGCTGTCGGGAACACCTTCACGCCCTCCGCTCCTGCTCGCGCCGCTCGCGGACGCGATCCCCTCGGCGCCGGTCCGCCCACTCGCCGCCACGCTCGCGCCCGGCCGGCTCCTCCTTCTCCTCCGCTGTTTCGGCCTCGACGGCCACCGGGCACGCCGCCCCAGGCGCCTCCCTTCGGGCTGCTGCTCTCTAGCCCGCCGGTGACAGAGCGCCTGCAGCTGCCGCTTTTGCTTCGCCCACGTGCCCCTCGGCCGTTTGAATTTTCAAACGCCACCGCCCCGTCTGGCCGCAGCAGCCCGGCTGGCCACGGCCCACCAACCAGCTGCTGCCCACCCGGGCGGCTCGCTGTTGGCCGTGGCCTACCAGCCGGTCACAGCCCGCCCGTGGCCCCTCGGACTGGCCTCAGCCGCAGCCCAGTACCTCTGCCGCGGCCCACGTCTCCCTTGACAGCCCCCCCACTCTTACCCTTGGGCCTCTTCAGCCTTTTGATTTGGCCCACTTCTCTGGGCCAGATCCCCCAACCCCGACGGGCTCCTCCTCCCCTTTTGACCCAATGGCGCTGGAAGCTACCCTCCACCCTGCCGCCACTCCAACCGGCATTTACTCTTTCTTAGATAGAGTTTCAGTCCACCACCCTCCACCACTCCTCCCCTCTGCACCTCGGCGCCGCCCTCGGTCAACCCCTCCGATCCCCGTTCGCCGCAGCTCTCGCCTAGCCAAGGGCCTTCCTGCTCCCTCCGGCTCCTCCCCTGTCCCAGCCATCCGTTGCGCCCAGGGTGTTCTCGCTCGCAAGCTCGGACTCCCTGAGACAGACTCCGTCGACACTCTCGCTGCGTAGCTTGGAGCACTGTTCGCCTCCCCCTAGAGCAGGGGACTCTCTCCGCGGTTGCCGACCTTTGCGGGCTTTCCTTGCCCACGATCGATCTTCCAGCCTGTGGCCCCGACGTCGTGGAGGAGCTCCCGATGACTGCCACCTAGATCCCTTGCTCGTCTCCCTTGTAGTCTCCCTTCCTCTATGTTTATCGCTCGTCCTAATTACCCCCACCTACGTGTGGGTTGTGTGGATCCCCACCTGCGTGTGGGTTTTTTCTGCTTTTCATCCATCTTCGCGTGGATCCTTTATTCTTGTTCGTTTTTTGTCCACCTGTGTGTGGACCTTCTCCTGTTGTTGTTAGTTGTTTCTCCTGTCTACCTTCACGCGTCGCCCCCTGCGTGGGCTCCCCCCCTCCTCGTCGTCCCCCCTGTTATTTATGAAGATTATCTATTGGAATGTCCGTGGCCTCAACTCCGCTGCGAAGCGTTATGTCGTCGCCGACCTTGTCCGATCTTCCCGCCCTGCCATCCTTTGCATTCAAGAATCCAAGCTTTCCTCGCCTCATGCGCCTACTCTTGGAGATCTCCGAACCCACCGAGAACCACCTCCTCCTTCTAGCCCAGGGCACCAGAGGGGGGGCTCATCGTGTTCTAGGACGACACCCTCGTGCACCTTTCTGACCAGCTGATTCTCCACCACTCAATATCAGCCCGCGTGACGACTCCCACGAACCCCGACGGGTGGATCATCTCCAATGTCTACGGCCCCCACACTGACCCCGAGAGAGAAACCTTTCTTCAGGAGCTGCTTGCCATCTCCAACCACTACTCGCCCCCTTGGTTGATCCTAGGCGATTTCAACCTCATCTACAAAGCTTCCGACAAGAATAATCTCAACCTCAACAGGCGCCTCATGAGCCACTTCCGCTCCACCATCGACGCCTGCCACCTCCGCGAAGTCCACCTCTCGGGTCGCCACTTCACCTGGAGCAACGAACATCCCAACCCCACTCTTGTCCGGCTCGACCGTGCCTTTTTCAACCCTGCCTTAGAATCTCGTTTCCCCAACTGCTCCCTTATCCCCCTGTCCACCTCCGCCTCTGACCACTGCCCCCTTCTCCTTACCCTAGAAGGCCTTGCGACCTCCCAAATCCTTTAAGCCGAGAATTTCTGGCTCGCTATACCGGGGTTCTTCTAGGTTGTCCAAAGTGCCTGGACTCAACCGCCCCAACCTCTGCCTGCCCATCCTCTCGCCCGCTTCAGGCTTAAACTCCGCCATACCGCCGCCGCCCTCAATTCTTGGAGGCGCTCCTGCATTGGCAACACTAAGCTCCAGCTTCTTATCGCCAACGAGGTCGTCCGCCTCTTCGATGTGGCTATGGAGCAACGTGTCCTCTCCCCCGAAGAGTTTTCCCTTCGTCACAACATCAAATCCAAAATTCTTGGCCTCAGTGTGATTGACAAAATCAAGTGGAAGCAGCGCTCCAGGCTAACCTGGCTCAAACTAGGTGACGCCAACACCAGATATTTCCACCTAAGAGCCAACGGCCGCCGTCGAAAAAATTTCATCCACTCCCTCTCTAGCCCAGCTGGCATCCACACAGAGCACGAAGACAAGGCTAACGTGTTGCACCATCACTTCAACTCTATCTTTGGAGAAGCAGCCACCTCAACCTCCCCTTCCGCAGGTTGTTCCTTCAACTAGGAATACCTAAATCTGCCTTCCATTGACCTATCTGCGTTGGAATTTCTCATCTTCCCGCCAACAAGGCTCCTGGCCCAGATGGGTTCACTTGGGCCTTCTATAAATCCTGTTGGAATATCATTTCCGCCGACCTCTTCCTAGCCTTGCAATGTCTCTTCAACCTCAACTGCTCGGGTCTTGAAGCTCTCAATAGCTCCCATGTAGTGCTGCTCCCCAAAAAAGCTGATCCTACTTCCGCAGCCGACTTCAGGCCCATCAGCCTCATCCACGGCCTCAGCAAGCTCTTTACTAAAATCCTCTCCTTACGGCTGGCCCCCTACATGAATGAGTTGATCTCCCCTTGTCAAAGCGCCTTCCTGAAGCAGCGGCATATTCAGGACAACTTCCTCTTCGTCCGGAGCAGAGCCAAGCTCCTTCACCGCTCCAACTCTCCGGGCCTCTTGCTCAAGCTCGACCTCGAGAAAGCCTTCGATTCGGTCTACTGGCCCTACCTTCTCGACAATCTCCACGCTCGTGGGTTCGGAGTTCGTTGGCGCAATTGGGTTGCCCTCTTGCTTGCCTCCTCCTCCTCCAAAATCTTGCTCAATGGCCATCTTGGCCCCTCCATCTTTCACCAGAGAGGACTCCGTCAGGGCGACTCCCTGTCTCCATTTCTTTTCAACCTCGCCATTGAACCCCTACCCAAACTGCTCGAGCTGGCCACCGAAGAAGGCCTCCTCTCTCCCATCCGTGGCCTTCCTGCCAATCTTCGTGCATCACTCTACGCGGATGATGCGGCCATCTTTATTGCCCCAGACAAGAGCGAAGTATCCTCCATCACTCTACTTCTTCAACTTTTCGGGGAGATCACCGGGCTTAACACCAACTTTTCCAAGAGCCAGGTCGTCCCCATCAGGTGCGACCACCTTGATTTGGACGAGATCCTTTTCGATTTCCCCGCTCGGCGTGCTACCTTCCCTATTCACTATCTGGGACTCCCCCTCTCCGTGAAGCGCCTCCGCCACGTCCACTTCTAGCCGCTCATTGACAAGTTGCTAGCCGACTCGCCGGCTGGCATAGCACAATGATGTCCACTGGAGGGCGTCTTACCCTCCTCAAAGCGGTCCTCTCCGCTCTTCCAACCTTCTATTTCTCGGTCATCCCGCCTCCCCCGTCTGTTATTAAGAAGATCGATAGCCTCAGACGGGCTTGGCTCTGGAATGGCGCTGACTCAACGACCGGTGGTAAGTGCCGCTTAAACTGGAGCACCGTCTGCTCCCCTACCTCTCTGAGGGGTCTGGGCGTCCTCGACCTTGGTCGCTTCTCCCGTGCGCTTCGTCTCCGCTGGCTTTGGCTCGCTAGATCCTCTCCGGCCAGATCTGGCGGCTCTCTGACCCTCCCCACCCCCATGATGACCTTTTTCAGCGGAGCCACCTCCTTCCGATAGAACGGCCGGTCTCTATCCTTCGGAACGATCTGCGCTCGGGGCTCGCACCTCGGATCTGGCCCCCAACTCCACTTAATTTCCTCCGTAGAACCGCTCGATTCTTGATGCCTCACCAATAACAATTGGATCTCGGACCTCGGCGTGGTTTCGCCTCGCCTCCAGAACACAACTCATCCGGCTCATTCACCGCTTCCATCAGTACCACTTCACCTCCAGTCAAGACCGGGTAGTCTGGCGTTTCTCGCTGATGGCGGCTTTTCGGTCAAATCGCCATTCTGAACTTCAATTCCTCGGCCGTTGGGCCCTCGCCTTCCAACATGTCCGAAGCGATGGGCGCCTCTGGTGCAAATTTTTTTTCGGTTCATACGCGACAGCGCGTCATGATCGCAGACGCTTCTTCGCCGATAACCGCCGAATGACTACTTTTGCGCTCTGCCATCGCAGTTTGAGACGCCAACACCTCTTTCTAGAGTGCGATTACTCTCCTAGTCGCTTCCGTTTATCCAACGCAATCAACGCCCAACAAGTCAACCCTACCAATGCAATCATGCCTCTTCCATTTCGGTGGTGGATGGATGACATCATCGCCCGCTGAGACCCGCTCGGCTCGCTTCGGCCATCCTCGGCGCCTCGCACCTCTGGTGGAAAGAAACAGACGATCTTCCAAGCTTCAGAGCGCCCGGTAGCTGCCCTTTGCGACTCGCTTCTAGACGACCTTCGGCTTTGGGTAGCCGCTGGTGCTCATTTTGTAATATCTTAATTGTACTACCTGCGGGATTTTTTCCCCAAGAGTTGTACCTTCTCCTTAATTAATACATAGGCAGTTCTCCTGCCTTGCCTTCAAAAAAAAAATCCCTCTACGAAGTAAAGTAAATAGATTGCTCGAAAAAGAGGTAAATCAAATAGAGATGCCCATTGCCCAGAACAAGTAGAAGTTACACATGACTTGTCACAGATTTCACGGTAACAAGCATCTAAAAACTTTTGACCACACCAGGTAATCAACAGATTCCTCTGGAGACCAAGAAAACTTGAACCACAAACGAACCAAAGGAAAAGCAGAACAAGAGAGAGAAGCTGCATAAAGGCAGATTCCATCAATTTAATGATTATAACTCAAGCTAACTGCACCACCTGGCACTCTCAGGTGGTTTTCTTTCCAGTGGAAAACTACTAAAAAAACTGTGAGCAACTAGAGGTGGGCAACGGGCCGAACCAGGCTGGCCCGGTTTACTATACGAACCGGGCCAACCGGGCCAACGGACCGGGGTCTAGACCCAGGTTCGGTTTGCACAGTGAGCCAAACTGAACCAGGCCGACCCGGTTTTATATGGGCTGGTTTATTTTAATTAAAAATATATAAATAAATTAAGAAAAACCACTATATTTCACATATATGCACTATAAATTGAATAAATACATTACACATTATAAGGAAATATATATAGAAATGAATATATTTAATTAAATAAATGTGCTACAAGAATAAACCGAACCGGCCAAAACCGAACCTGACCGTCAGTTACTATCTTGAATCGAACCGAGCCGGCCCGACGGGCCTCGGCCTCGGCCCAGGTTCGGTTCGGTTTATCAAACCAGGCTAGCCCGGTTCGGTAAACAGTGCGGGCCGGCCCAATTCGGCCCCGTTGCACCGGCCCATTTGGCCAGCCCTATGAGCAACAACCTCAAGCTGGTAAAAAACTGATACTCAACTTTTGTACCTACTAACCTACGTACTGATCAGCTGAATGTACGCAAAAACCGTCCCTATAATTGTAAATCACGGTGGATTTCGAAGAGGTTGAAGTTGACAGGCATATATAGAAGTCGCTGAATAGAAATTCGTTGGGATGCGCAAAAATTAAACACGATATGTACAAGATTGCACAGCAATGCAGGCCGTTGCACGCATAAAGCTTCCGTCCACGTCAAGTCATCAATGGATTCATCCGGACCATGGAAACTGCGACCACATCCGCACAGAAGGAAAAAAGGAGAAGAGAGAGGAAAAGGTGGGCAGGGAGATCTCACATGTTGGTGTTCCCGGCGATGCGCCGCTCCGCCTCGCGCACGCAGTCGAGCACGACGGGCTTCCCGCCGTCGTCTCGATACGCCCCCTGGGACACAACGCGAAACCATCCCATGTCATGTCCGCCTGCTGAGCAGCAGATCAGCGGCAATTCGATGGTGGCGCAGCTAGAGCGAAGGCAGACGGGCGAAGAACAGAGAGGAGAGAGAAAGAGAGACATACGACGCCGACGTTCACTTTGTCCGGGGAGGGGTCGGCGAGGAAGGCCTCGGTGACGCCGAGGATGGGGTCCTTGGCGGCCGGCTCCACGTGGGCGAACCACGACGCCACCGACCTCGTCGCCGCCGCGGGCGGCAGGAGGCGGCTCCACCGGCGTGGCCGGGTCAAGGCGGCGCGGGACATCGCCATGCGGGCGTGGCGTGGCGTTTGGCAGAAGAGAAGGTTGGAGAAGGGGAGAAGGAAAAGGAAGGAAGGTGACTTGGAGGTTTTGGGAGAAGAGAGGGGCGCGGCGGCTGCGGCTGGGTGCTGTGTCGCGCGCCACTCTTCTTCCTTTCTGTTCGGTTTTTGTGTGTGAGAAGAGAAGGTGATTCTGCCTTGCTGGGTTTGTTGCGTGCTTAGGGGTGACGTTATGTACGGCTCCATGTGGGACCTGGTTTCGAGCTGGGGCTCTGCTTTGTCTCAAAAACTGTCGAGAAGCCGCGTCGTCCATTCTTTCCACCTCTATCTATCTCAGCTGTTCTTTTTCATTTTTTAATCTCTTATTTTATTTAAAAAGTCCACTATAGCCGGTATAATGCGTGCACACTTAGGCCCCTTCTCTTTGGTTTATCTTTTCATTTTATTTACTTATCTTCAAATCGAAAAGTCAAATGATTTGGCTTTTGTAGTTTGTTTTTTTCTATCTCGAAATCACGTCTCAGTACTCTAAGAAACAAGTCGAATGAAGCTCATTGGACTTTTAAAGCTACCTCGAGAAACTCTCGAAATTCAGCTTATAAAAAAAAAGAAGATAAGTAAATAAGATAATCCGAAGAGAATGAGACCTTACACTCATCATTTTTATTTTAGTCACACCATTCGCAGGCGTTTCTTTTCTAGTAATGAAATAAAATTCTAGCCTCTAGGTACAAGACGTATATGTCTATTACAAACGTATCTTAACAACAAAATACTGTCCACACAAAATGCGAAACAGATAATTCAAAAGGAGACTGAAAACATTAGACAGTGGAAATTCTGTTATTTAATTTTTTATCATGTTTATAGAAGAACATTATATCGACGATCTTAAGCGAACGACATGTCTAGACCATCTCCTCTCTTTCATCCTCTTTTTGAAGCAATACGTAATATCGCAACCAATGGGCTCCTTTGAAAATAACTTAAAAAAAAAAGAGATATCTCTCTTTTTTATCAAAAACCATATCACTATAAAGTGGCTGCTGCACAACTAAAATCTTCTTCTTACGTCCTAAGTCAACCCAGACAGCTAATTTTCAACTAAATGAGAAATATTTATAGGGGTCTAAATCAAAAGGCTATTTGTATTAAACTCAGACCTAGCCAGATGAATACACGAGCGTTTCCACTGCACAAATAGAAGACTCAGAGACCAAAACACATGCACGTGTTCTTCCACTAAACGAGTACACGCCGTGTACTCAGTCCCGTCCAAAAATTCCCGAGGGGACACGAGGGCCAACGCTGAGTGAGGCTCGAACACATGTAGCTAAAAGCTACATCAGATGGCTAGGTGCTTTCTTTTCAACTTATCTTATCCTACTTATTTATCTTATCTCGTAATTTCGAGAATTTTCCGACATAGACTCGAGTGCCGGTTGGTCTTTGTGTTTGGGGTTTAGGGGCTTGTAGACACGCTTACGAGACTCAAAAAGTAATAAAAAGTAAGATAAGTCAAATAAGACACGAGATAAGTCAGATAAGCCGACTTATCTTGTGTCTTATTTGAATTATCTCACTTTTTTTTATTACTTTTAAGTCTTTTTTTTATCTCGCAGGCATGTCTACAAGTCCCCTAAACCCCAAACACAAAGGCCAACCGGCACTCGAGTCTATGTCGGAAAATTCTCGAAGTTACGAGATAAGACAAATAAGTAGGATAAGATAAGTTGAAAAGAACACAAGCCCCCTAAACCCCAAACACAAAGGCCAACCGGCACTCGTGGCTATGTCGAAAAATTCTTGAAGTTACGAGATAAGACAAATAAGTAGGATAAGATAAGCTAAAAAGAACCCACCCTAAGATGAACAACGACGCGTCTAGCCAACTGAGCAACACTTCGTCCTCTTGTCTTCTTTTCATCTTCTATTAAGGCTGTCTCCAATGGTTGAGAGCTAGCACCTTCACTATCTCCTACCCCTTTGAACGGTGGAGGTAGGGGAGAGAGGTGCTAATGTGGGACCCACGTCTCACTAGCATCTCCACTAGCTCCCACTCCTCCAATGGTGAGGTGGTATAGAGATGATAGCAGTGGGTCTCAAACATTTATATGTTTTTATTATTCTTAGTTAAATCTATTTTTTATTTGTTACATAATGTAAATATAACTAAATATGTAAATACAAATTAAATATTATTGTCACATGCCGTATCATGCATGTTTCCCAGTTCGCTACTAGCTTGCGTACTTCCAACGCCAGGCACGAGCGGGAGCGTGGCGCTACGTCGGTAGGGCCGGCGCGAGGACGACGTCGCTGCTCCGCTCCCGTGTGTGGCTTGCACCTCTCTCTCCTCCACGCTGGCCTCTCTCTCCTCTCGTGTCGCCCTCGCGTCTAGCGTTGGAGACAGCCTAAAGGGGCATTTGCCTCTCTTTCGTGTCAAAACCATCTGCCATTGCTGCTCCATAATGTGGTGGTTAGCCAGGCCTTGCTAGTCCCGAAGGGCCAAAGCCATATCCACGTCCTCCAAGAGGTTAGCTCATCATGGGGAGAACACTTCCTCAGAATGGAGGTTACCAAAGAACACCAACAGGTGCTCCATCGGTGTACCACCGTAGAACCAATACAAGGAAGACTGAATCAAGGAATGGAACGCTTGGCTACCATTTGATCAGGAATATGCACACACTCGTATGGCCCTGCCATGACCCACGACCGAGATAGCTCGTGGAAGTAGATAACATGGGATTGTGGGAATCCTACTCTAGGTAGGTTTGGCATGTGTGCATGAAGACGGCGTTAAGGTGGTGGAACTCACACTCCAAGGGTGGCGAATAGTGCCAACAAGGACGAGATCGCCGGCAGGGAGAACCACCTCGTCCTCACTCAGCTTTGGCTCCATGTCGCCTTCTGTCAAGCGTCAAGGAACTCTAAGTGCTATCTCTCTTCCTTCATGGCGGCTTAGAGGATGCATTGTAGGTGCCCTTAGAAGCTCTTTATGTTCGGTGAGGAAGTCAAAATCCGAATAGATTGTCAATTTTTAGATTTAGCCAAAAATTCTCAACGTAGTTCAGATGGTCCGAGGTGGTAGGATCACTGGTGGAACCTTTATTTCGAGAGCCTAGAGGTAGAAATGGCAACGGGTATGGGTATGGATAAATACCTGTAGGTAAAAACCCGTTGGGCATGAGCATGAGTGATTTTGGGACCCACGAGTACGGGTATAAGTAAGTTTGATACTCACGGGTAAAAATTTCGCAGGTATGGTTTTGAGCTATCCATACCCAGCATCCGATACCCGTAAGCTGATAGGTGGGCCCAACATATTAGACATAGTCATAGTCACACAGACACACCCTAGTGGTTGTTGTGCCTGCAGTCCGTTTTCTTTAGTTCTTTCTAACCCAAAATCCCCAAATCCTTTGGTCTCCTGTCTCCTGTCTCCATTCTTAGTCACCGCTACCACTTGGTTCAGTCCTAGTAGCCGGCGCCGCCACCACCTGTGCCGCTATGCCTAGCCGATCACCATTGCCGCCACCCCGCCGCCGCCACCCGCTACCTGCACTGCTCCCCTTCCTCCCTCTACGCCACCATCCGCTAGGGCCATCCTCCCTCTCTCCTAGCCCCCACCAGGCGCTGCAACATGCACAGCTGCACCGCCAAAGAGGAAGGAGAGTCGACGGCTTAGGAGTAGCAAATCTATTAGAAGGGACGAAATTCGAAGGGGAACCGACCAGTAGTTCGAAGGGCATTCCGGCTAGGTACTACCACCCTCCACCCATTTACTGATGTGGATTTGTGGACATGTGGATTAGTGAATGTGGTCAATGGTCATATACTGATGTACTCATGTGGTATTTACTCATGAATTTGCTATTGTTAGGGATGAATATTGTTGCCTATTGATACTGATTAATTAATTTTGACTTGGCCAATTTACTCATGTGGAGGGATGAATATTATTGGTTGTTGCCTATTACTACTTGTTGATGAATTTCCTACTGCTCAGTGCCTCAGTTTAAGACTCTTAGTTGGTTTGCGATCTTTGCAGCCTTTAGTCTTTGCTTAGTCGATGACTTAGGTGCTGCTTGGTTGTCAGATGAGCTTAGTCACCAAAGTTGTATGAGCTCAGCCAAGCTAGTGGGAGCCAGACTGAGGTGATGCAAGAGGGTGTTGTTTGGTTGGTCGTATGAGATTGTACAGGTTGCACAGAGATGTTGTTTAGTTGGCTGCACAGCCTGCACTAGGAGGGGAATGTGATAGACAAATTCAAGAGAGGAAAATCAAAAACAAAGAAAATAAATTTAAAATAAAAATGAAAACTTTTAAAAAAATACTGGAACAGAAATAAATTCAAAAACAAAAATAAAAATTCAAAAAAAGAAAAACAATAAATTCAAAAACAAAAACAAAAATTTAAAAAACTGAAATTTTTTCAATACCTTGTACTTGAATCTACAATTCTATTTTTTTTGTCTCATTGAATTTAAATGTCGTTTAAATTTTAAAATTTTTTTGAAAGGTTGAAAGCAATTGCAAGCAGTGCACTGTCTCGTTGCTAGCTAGTGCGCTCGCGTTGCTGGCACCAGCCTAGCCCGCCGGAAATGGCTGAGCTGGGTGTTTCTCTGGAGCCAGGCTAGCACAGTGCTCACCAGCTAGCTCGCTCGGGTGCCTATCTGACCAACCAAACAGCAAAGAAGTCAGCACGGCGAGCTCGCCGGCTTAGATGCTGGCAACCAAACAACCCCTTAGTGTCTGAGTTGCCGTGCTCGCGGGTATCAGGTACTCGGGTATCCGATGGCTACGGGTTTGTGTCCTATACCCATTGACGGATACAAGTACAAATACGGGTACAATTCTTCCATGCGGGTACAGGTCTACCGAGCTTCTACTCGTGCTCGACTTGCCTGATTGCCATCCCTACCTAGAGATCTCTCTTGGATTTTCACTTCGAGTTAGAGCTGCCCAAACAGGTCAGGCTTGAAAGGCGGAGCTAGGTCGGCCTCGGATTGTTCACTGGGCTAGCTAGCTTGGTTCGATCCAACAAACCTAGTTTGGACGATGCGCAGCTATGTGCCATTTACGGAAACTTATATTTTTTTTGTTTCAGTTATGCAAACTTACCAAAAAATCTTTAAAATATTCAAAGTGTTATCAAATATGCAATACTTTCAATACATTTTTTTGGTATTTTTATGAAATTAGTTATATCCAATTTACACATAAAAATTTTTCGCATAAAATATTAATCTTAAAAAATATGTACATTCAAAATGATGCATATTTGATAACTCTTGTGATTTTTTGAGAATTTTTGAAAAGCTTATATAACTTATAAAAAAGATAAGTTTTCACTAATGGTACACATGGCAATAATCGAGCAATTGTGATGGCATTGAAGGAGAAGTCACTAAGTAATGGCACTGATAGAATTAGGCTTAAACGCAATGGCGCACAAGGTATTATCCCATAAATGAATGCATATTATAGACGTTCATAAATAGGAGAAATATTGTTGTAGGGGTGATACACCCACCCCTGCGACATGATGAACATAGCAAAGTTTCGAGGATTGGATAAAGTGCCATAACAGTTGTGACATCCTAAAAATTAGCAAAAAATTAGTTTTCTTAATTTTCTTTGAGAATCTTAAAGCAATTAGGTTTAGCCAAAACCCATTGTGGATTGGGCCTAGCCCAACCTGAACCAACCCTAGTTCCCCTATATAAACCCTAATCAACACTAATTCCCTTCCTAAACCGATCTATTAAGCTGTGCCATCGTCATCTTGCCATCATCGTGGTCGCGCCTCCCGGAGCTGCCGTCGTCAAGGTAGCCGTGTCACCGCCTCCCTGTCCTTTGCCCTACACCGCGCCATCGCTACCCGCGTGGTAGCCCTACCAGGTCGACGCCAGGCCATCACACAGATCGCCGCAGCGCTTCGCCGCCGACGCTTTTTGCTAGCCGACGCCACCGCACTGCGTTAACGCCGATGCCGCGCCATCACTCAACGCCAGCCGCCGCCTCACTCGCCGACGCTGCCGCCAACCCCTGCGTCGTCTCGCCGCCACCATCGCCACATGCTTTGCCGCCACCATTACGTCATTACTGACTGCCGCCATTGCGTTGCCTGGCGCGCCGCCGCGCAGCTTCGCCGTTGCGCCGTGAGCCCCAGCCGCCGCCACGCGTTGCTGCTGTTGAGCCGCCACCGCTCCTCGCCGACCCTGTGTGCGCCGCCGTCGTCGGACCTCCACAGTGCCATCGCCAAGCCACCCCGTCGTCGTCGGCCTTTCTCCCTCTCTTCTCCCCTTTTCTCGCTCTCTTTCTCCCTCATTTCTCCATCTCTCTCTGCTCTCCTACTCTCCCAGTCACAGCTAGCCACTCTCTCTTATCCTCTCATCCACCGGCGTAAGCTGCTACAGTGCTGGCCTGTTGCTATAGTAAATTTTCCTTTTGTTGGAATTTTAGTGAATAGTGTTCCTTCACTATTTTATTGTGAATTTATCCTAACTCCAAATCAGGCCCGAAGTGCTGCCACCTCCCATTCCTATCTTCTCATCCCCCTCTCCGCCACTTGTGTATCCTCTGTCTTATGGCAGAGCATCTTTGTACCACTGACGTGGGCTCGTCGCAAGGCGACGCCGCCGCACCATGCCGACGTCGATGCCGCGCCATCACGCAACGCTGCTCCGCCTCACCCTCGCTGACGCTATCGCCGACCCCCGCCGTTGTCTCGGCCCCACCACTGCCACATGCTGCCACCACCGCAGCGTCACTGCAGCTTGCCGCCATTGCGTTGCCCTGGTGTCGCCGCCGCAGCTCGCTGTTGCGCCGTGAGCCACAACCGCTGCCGCGCGTTGTGCCGTTGAGCCGCCACCACTCCTCGCCGACCCTGTGCGCGCCGCCGTCGTCGGACCTCCACAGTGCCATCGCCAAGCCACCCCGTCGTCGTCGGCCTTTCTCCCTCTCTTCTCCCCTTCTCTCGCTCTCTTTCTCCCTCATCTCTCCATCTCTCTCTGATCTCCTACTCTCCCAGCCACAGCTAGCCACTCTCTCTTATCCTCTCATCCACCGGCGTAAGCTGCTACAGTGCAGGCCTGTTGTTACAGTGAGTTTTCCTTTTGTTGGAATTTTAGTGAATAGTGTTCCTTCACTATTTTGCTGCGAATTCATCCTAACTCCAAATCAGGCCCGAAGTGCTGCCACCTCCCATTCCTATCTTCTCATCGTCCTCTCCACCACTCATGTATCCTCTGTCTTATGGCAGAGTGTCTTTGTGCCACTGACATGCAGTCCGTCGCTGGTGGGGCCCACATGTCAGTGACACAAAGGCACTCTACCTTAAGACAGAGGAACTGCTTCCTCTCCGCCCCTTCCATAGGCGGCTACTCTTCCATGCCGTCTCCCTCAGGTGGTGAGACGATGGTGATGGCGCGCTCAAAGTGGCATTAACATTGCTGCCCCTTAGGCTGTGGTGGATCACGATGGCGATGTGGAGGATCATGGTGACCTCGAATTTAATGCTCTTCATACTAGGGTTCACCGCTTCATTTTGCCCCCAAATCCCTCTCATGGGAGAAAATTGAGATTTTAATAAATTTGAGTGAAATCCCATAGAATTAGTGAAAATTTAAAATCAAAATTTTGAATTCATTGGCAGATTGAAAATGAAAGTTTTCTTGCATTTACCAAAATTTATAGGGAAATCTTTGAAATTATGAGTGAAATATGAAAAATTCTAATTTTTCATATTAAATTTGAATTGGACATTTTAAATTTGGATTTGTTTTGGGTTAGGGTTACTGCTACCATTCTATTTTGAAATGTCGAAACCCAGAATCCGCGGGATGATGTCACCCTTCCTAGAAAGAGTTCGAATCCCTTGTCGTTGAAGTTATAGCTATTGATGTGCATTTGCAGCCACTACCATATGGACTCAAGGGATGCGCTCAAGGTGCCCGATCTTCTGTTCAGGGGGGATAATGTCGATTAGGTGGATTAGTATGACTTTGACAATCTAGCTACGAACCACATAAGGATAATGGCTCGCAATCGCTAAACCACACTTCTAGTTATTATCAAACAACCAGGAACACGGATGACTTAACCACGAAGGTCTATCCTTACAAGCAATCGAAGAACTAGCAAAAACAAGGATGAAGCACACACACCAGTTGAGATTCTAGAACTTGTTAACTGCTACTCTAGCAGAGTTAGGAGCACAGGGGTGAAGTTCCATACGTGGGACAACTAATCTAAACAAAACCTAAAGAGAAATAGAGAGAGCTTGTCCAATATATAGTCAGGAAGATGGCTGCTAGCAGGTGGTCTCATGCCACTTGAGTTACATGGGAACTCAGTCCGAAGTAATGGTGTCGCAACACCCAAAGTGTTGGAGACTAGTTCTGTCCATTGAATGTTTTTTTATTGCTGCGACCAGCTCAGAATGAATTTGATGGTGAGGTAAGATCCGTTGGGAAGTGTACGAGATAAACTTTCCTTCAAGTGCTCACGCACCCCAAACGAACTCCTTATTGGGCTTATATGCTCATTTAATGTCGAACTGGTCAGTGAAGACCGAGTTGAATCCTTTCGCATTCCCAACTTGCTTAATGACTTGTGTTGGCGAATTAATACTCTCTTGCTTATCTTTGTCAAGGTTCCTAAGTATAAAAATATTATTAGGTAGTTGTCTATTCTCTAAAGTAAAATTATGTAACCCACGAAACAAATTTATGTGATAATTTAGTTGTCGCAGATGAGATTGTGTTGGTTATTGAATGTTGGTCGAAAGTCGCTAATCACGGGGAGGCTTTTGTAGGTCTTTGGTTGTTGGTCCTATGGGTGTATTGAAAGTAGCGATGTCCTCATCATTAGGCCCCACATGGTCGTGGCTACTGCAATGACGGAGGGTCCTAGTTACCCGAGAAAAGGGAAGTGGTAGATGGGGGACTGCAAGGATGGCACCCATCTTGGCGATTACAATAAGTCACAGTACAATTATGGGGAGGGAAGAAAGGAGGAGAGCTAGAGCACCAGATGGTGTAGCCATCGGGAGAGTAGCTAGCAATAGAAAGGGATAGGGTGAGGAAGAGGAAGAAGAGAGGACAAAGAGGATAGGTGGGTAAGCCAAATATTTCGAATTTTGGAAATGGTAGGAGGTCGATTTCACACCTTTTATGAAGGACCAAATTTCGGTAAAAATTTATCATAAAATATCCAAAATGCCAACTGTCCAGGATTTCAGTTGCATTTAGAAATAGTATAGCCTGCTTGATTTATTACATGTTACAAAATATTTTACAGCGGAAGTGGAAATATAACCTGGTAATAAAAAGAAAATACATGCCCATATACCACAAGAAAAACCTGAGCATAAGGAAAACCTTAGAAATCGATCCTTATGCGAATTCATGTCTTCTTCATAATTGCCCATTTCTGATTATAAAATGGATCCTATTCAAGAAATAAATAAATTGGCCACATAATGTGGGTAAGTACAAATCGTACTTGTAGGTTTCTTGAGAAAATAATACTAATATTATATGAAAATAGGATTCAAGGAATAGCAAGGCTTTATGGTGAATATGCAAATTTTGAGTTTTAAAAGTCTTATCATATTTATAAAACAATTAATAATAATATTTTTAAGAGTACAAATTTTATCATCTTTCTCCATCCTTATTTATCTGCTATCCAAACAATAATTTTTGTAAAACAAATTCATGAGTTTTGACAAATAAGAGAGACATCACCCAATTGACACAACTTCATATACCCGAAGTAGGGTCCATTAATGAATTATTAGCTCTGCAGAACCTACCCAGCCTTACCTATATAGTGGCCTACTACATGGATGGGAGAAAATTTGTGTCATTCTTATTCTTTAAACTCAAGTTTTTATAGAACCAAATGATATCTAGATATTCTCTTACCACAGAGCAAATATCTAGTGCCCTTGAGTGTCAACCGAGGCTCCACCCGCCAGATCCTATACCCCAAGACGGCAAAACTCTTCTTTTCGAATCTGCTTCTATATTTTTATAGAGCAATGATTCCAGGGAGTTCACACCCTCGCCCACCTGGTGTCCTTGAGTGTGTACCCCCAGGGTACTTGGCCCAAGCCGACAAATTCTTCTTTCGAATTGCTCTATATAGGAAATCATTTTATCTCCCAAACTATAACTTTTCCATATCAAATAAGTTATCAAACCCAACTTATTTATATGGACCAATTCTCTATCCTTTCATGAGATAATCAAATTTTAGTATTTTTGCCTACACTAGGGTTCATCAGGGGTTGATTATTTTTAGGTGGCCTTTAAGGTATTGGGGCTTGGATAAAAAAATTATACTTGGAATGAATAAATAAGTAACTAGAAAATATATGCAATAATTAATAAGTAAGAGAATGTAGGTATATTAAAAATACATCAAAGATAAGAAAACCTGCCTTATTTGGAGGTTGGATCACATTTATTATATTTTTTGGACATTCTTGACTAAAGTTTCCAGGGGGCTAAATTTGTCGTCTATATGTTGCAAAAATAGCAAAAGAGAGAAACTCCAATAAATATCCAAATAAGAAAATTTTAAATAAACGATAAAATAAGTAAAAAGGTTTGGGGTAAAAAGAGTGATGGGCTGTACGATTTTCTAGAAGTTTGAAAATATTTTCTAAAAGAAAAATGGGTAGTTTTTATGTAAAAATAGGTATTTTGGGCAGCACAAAGCTAGGGTTGTGTATGGAATTGATAATTGGTGATTATAAATAATATGGAGATTTTTATTTATGAATAATTGTTATTAATTTTGGAATATTAATATTTCTATTTGACCTTATAATGATAGTAATTAAAAGGATTGATTTTGGCATTATAATCCTATATGGAAATGTTTATATGGGTTGAGTGGGATATGTGAAATTTACTAGTAAGATTTTATATTATTTTTATATTTAGGAAAAATTCTATTTTAATTAAAGAATGTGTTTTTAAGTTCAAATTTGGATTTCTATAGGTTTTTTAAAAATGTAGGGGAATTATTCTAAATGTAAAACATTATTTTGAGTAATTTTTATATTGGAAGTTTTTACTAATTTTGTTTCTAAGTTCTTTAATTTAAAGAATTAAAATATTTTAATAAGAAAGAGAGAGTAAAAGGGTGTATTAAGGTTATTTTATTAAAAAATATGATATTTATATTTTATAAAAGTATATACCTTATCCTAAATTTTTGTAGATTTTATAAAAGTGATTAGATATTTTAAATGAATTTAAATAGTATTCGTGAAATCAGAAATTACAAAGGAATTTAAATCTTTACTGGGCTAATACTGGGCTCGGCCCAATTGGCTGCAGCACGGCTGACATGCTGGCCCTGGACACAGAGAGAGAGGCGCATGAGTGGGCAATGACAGGAGGGCTGTTGTGAGAGAGAGAGAATCTTGGCCAGCGTGGGTGGCTAACAAAGGGGCCGTTTGGTTAGTGAGAGGAGAAGGGGAAAATGGAGGGGGCGACGGTGGCATCGCCGGCGACGGCGGAGGAGGGCCGACGGCGAGCAATTGGGTGGAGAATTATGAAATTGGGACTGCGGGTGTTCTTTAGGTAGTCATGGTGGGGCTCGGGGTGGCTTGTGGTGGCCGGACGGCTAGGGCATGGCGGCGGGAAAAAGGGGTGGCAACGGCGAAGGGATTCCGATGAGGATGGAGCTTAGGTGAGGGTCGGGTTGAGTTTGCGGTGAGAAGTGGTGGCTTTGGCTTGTGGGAGTCGGGGTAAATGGAGGTGGGAATGGTGTGGAAGGGGGTGGCCAGAGTTGAAGAAGAAGATGGCAGAGAGGGTAGCCCCGGGCAGTGGAGGGGAAGAGAATGGGCAGGGAATGGGCTTGAGGTGTGGCGGCGCCGGGGAAGGAGTTTTATAGACGGAGAATGGAGTGGTGGCCAAGAATTGCTAACCTTATGACGACGGCGGCGGTGCAAGGTGGTGGCGGCGGATTGGGTGGCCGTTGAAAGGGGGTGAGGTGGCGAGATGAGCTCGCGGTGGCGAGGGCTATCCTGCGGCGGCAAAATGGTGGTGGAGCTTGAATGGGAGCGGCGGCGGGGAAGTTTTGCCGTGGGTAATGGCGGCGCCAGCGGGCAGAGCAAGGCAGCGGAACGGTGAGAGGAGGAAGGTCTGTGGGCCGTCTGATCCACGACGCTATCCAATGGGATTTAGGAATAGGGGCTGACAGTTGGGGCCCAATAGTCAGTGGGGACAGGCTAGGTTTGGTTTAAGTGGAGACGTATTCCCGAAAGGGAAATCGTACTCCGGGGTTTTCCCAAATAGGAAGGTTTTTAAAATTTGATAGGAAAAGATTTTCCAGGATTTAATTGTAGTTTTGAAAATTCATATAGGGTTATAGGAAGCTCAGAAAAATATCAAATAAATTTCTAAAAATCCAGAAAAATGAGCAGAATTTAAATATGAAATAATATTATTATTTATGGAATTTATATTTTTGAAAAAAGATAGATAGGGTATTTTCTTTAGAGAATAAATAGGAGTTTAGTTTATAAAATTCTTAAAAAAATTGGGAATAGTTATAGAAATATAATTATGATTTTTGCGAAAAATTTTTATGTCAAATTTTAAAAATTTGGGTATGTGACACCTTTGAATGGCATTTCTAAAAAAATAGCCACCTTGCATGGCTATAGAAATAATTAACCCAAAAGGAATTCTTGTGTAGACTAGTTGTAAGAGTGAGATGTTCATTCTCACCTACCCAGGTTCGATCCCTAGGATCGGCACCATATGCTGCATATTTAAGGCTATGTCCGTCTTATGACATAAATGGTGGCTGGAACTTTGTTCCATTTCTAAAAAAAAATGAATTACTTTACATAATCAAAAGGAATAATTATATCGCTGTCACAGGTCTTTGGAAGCAAATAATAAGCAAAAGTACAGCTGTAGAACCTCTTACAACAGTGGGTTTTAGAAGTGGATCTACCGCTAGGAAAGCCAATATTTACCGCTTTCCATTTCGCCGTTAATTTTATACGTCCTTTACAAGCGGTAGAACAACTTTTGAACCAAATTTTTATTCTTTTCTGTTGTACCGCTTGTAAAAATGTTTTTTCCAAGCAGTTGTACCACCTGTGAAAATGTTTTATCCTGTAGTGATATATGTGTTCACCATGTAAAGAAAGTGTTGTGCTGAGAAACAAACAAAATTTGTTATTGGGGTAACCATATACTTTAAATGTTTCTAGCGATTCATGTAATATAGTTTCATAGTAATTGAGGTCAAAATGAAAAATTCTTCGTACATGGAAGAAAAATTGTTGAAAATTTGAAGAGGACAAACATTTAAATCTCTTACAAAATTTGCACCATAATATTTTTTTTATAAATAGTAGCCATAAGGAACGAACTTCCTCACGGAATATTCGAACTGTATGTTGATCATAACGAAGGTGGCAGCTGCTGTCACCAGGGCAACAGTGATGGAAAATAAGACCCATGGTTCAATGGCTCTAGAGGCCATCCTAGTCCCTTGAATGTGAGCTCCTTTATCTGCCGGTGAGTGCCTACCATCAGCTTGCTGGAATGACACGAGTGGGTCACCTAGGAATGACTGCTCGTCGAAGGTGCCAAATTGACCTTCTGCTGGGACAACGCCGGAGAGATGCGGGTTGTAAGAAGCATTGAACATGCTGAGCTTGCTCAGCTGCCTTAGGCTTGACGGGAGTTCACCGGATAAATTGTTGCAAGACAAGTCAAGAATTTCGAGGCACGCAGCTTGACCGATAGTCGACGGAATTGGGCCTGAAATGGAATTCCTGGAGACATTCAGCGCAATGAGTGGGAGGATGCTGATTTGCTGCGGCAGGCCGCCCGAGAGGGCGTTGTTGTCGAGGTAAAGCATGCTGAGGTTCTGCATCGCGACGATCTCTGGAGGTATCTCTCCGGTTTGGTATGAATCCTCTCATGATCAAATGGTTCATAACCTGCCATCGGTGGGAGTGCTCCTTCTCATTCCTGCAGTCTACACACGGACAACATATGTAGTCACTGCAGCAAGAAGGCAACGGCAGATCCGTAAAACCCCGCACGCCATCAATGAACTCTCTGAGCGACGGTCCGCATTGTACATCCATTGCCGGTTCATCTATACCAAGTTATATTTTATTAAAAAAATTTAGTTACATTTCAAAATATAAAGCTCACAAGCACTGAGATCTACCTTTCTAATTACTTTTTGTTCTTCTTCAGTCTATAATTAAAGACAATATTTTTTTGCTGCAACAAAAAAATCCACCTACACTAATTCTTTTTTGTCCTTCTACATTTATTGAACTAAAACTAACTAATTGTTACATTTTTAAAATTATTTATTCTCCTTCTACAATTTTGAACCTATTTATTTTTCCCTTTCTACCTTTCTAATTTTTTTATCTTTATACATTTTTAACTAAACCTAACTAAAATTTTTTTACCCTTCACATTTATTGCACAAATAAATAACTAATTGTTACATTTTTAATTATTTTTAATCCTTCTATAATTTTTAACTAAATCTAACGAATTATTTTTCCCTTTCTACCTTTTTATTTTTTTCCTTCTAATTTTTGCCATATTTATTTCATACTCCAATAATTAGTTCCTAAAATTAGGGTGATCAAGCTAGCTAGAAAATTTATCGTTAAATTTTGGATCCTAAAGCAAACAACTTCATTTTGAGATCAACTCCCTAAAATTAGATGATTAAGCTAGCTCGCAAACAAGTTAGGTAGCTAGCAAACAAGCAAAGAAACTTTTCACTGGTGAAGCTAGCTAGCAAACAAATACACACTTTTCAACGAAGAACAAATCAACATTTCTCCACATCCAATGCAAAAAAAACAACAATACTTAGGTGAGAAGGATGTTAACATGACGTTACTAACCTTGAACCACTTAATTTGCAGCTAAATCACCTTAATTGAAAAATTGGGCAGACCTCCTTGAACAAGACTCGGCCTTTCTGTTAACACTTCTGCTCACCTGGTCTGCGCCCTCGGGGAGGAAGAAGATGTTTTAAATGCGCTGGGCGGGATGGTTCTACAACCGGTTTGAGAGACAAACCGCTTCTAGAGCTTGCCTTTTACAACCGGTTTGTGTCTCAAACCGGTTCTGGAAACCCACAACCGGTTTGGGACACAAACCAGTTGTAGAGGTGGGACTTTACACGCGGTTCTTGTTTCAAACCGCTTCTGGAAGCCCTCTCCCGCCCGTTGCCCACGAACCGGTTCTAGTACGAAGATTACAACGGGTTCGCACCAAACCGTTTCTGATGGACCGGTTGTGATGCCCAATTCTGTAGTAGTGGGGAGTTCACCGGATAAATTGTTGGAAGTCAAGTCAAGAATTTCGAGGCACGCAGCTTGACGGAATTGGGCCTGAAATGGAATTCCTGGAGACATTCAGCGCAATGAGTGGGAGGATGCTGATTTCCTGCGGCAGGCCGCCCGAGAGGGCGTTGTCGTCGAGGTAAAGCATGCTGAGGTTCTGCATCGCGACGATCTCTGGAGGTATCTCTCCGGACAGCTTGTTCCCGGACAGAATGACGTACTTGGCGACCATGTACGACGCCGGCGAAGAGGATTTGCTGCAAATCGGAACGACTCCGTATCCCCTCAGGATCTGGCCCCATAGGACACGGCAGCTGCGCACGTTCATCACCGCGTGCAAGAAGTTGAACAGGGAGTAACTCGTCTGCGTGTACCAGTTGATGAGGGTGATGCACTCACCGACGCCGACCAGCACGGTGGAGTCATTCCGGTTCTTGGCAAAGGTTTGCCAGGGGTCGCTCCCCATCTGCATCATCTCCGGCGGGATGCTCCCTGACAACCGGTTGCCCTGAAGGTTCAGATAGATCAAGCTGGTGCAGTTACCGATCTCAGGTGGAATCCGGCCAGAGAGACGGTTCTCGGGAATCATCAGCCCTATGAGGGAAGTGAGGTTGCCGATGCTGGCTGGGATTCTTCCTGACAACTTGTTGTAGGACAGGCCCAGCAACTGGAGCTCAGTTAGCTGCCCCCATGCCGGCGGTATCCCTCCGGAGAACTTGTTGCTCGACAAGATGAGGTACCTGAGGTTCTTCATAGTAGCCATCTCCTCAGGAAGCTCACCGGAGAACTCATTGAAGCTGATGTCGAGCCTAGCAAGCCAGGGCAACCGGAGGACGCCGGCGGAGGTGACACCGCCGGTGTACATGTTGCCATGCAGCATGAGGTGCCTCAAGCTCATAAAATTGCCAAAGATGCTTTGCACTTGGCCACCGAACAAGTTCCTGATCATGTCTAGGAGCTGCAGCTTCGTGCAGTTCGTCAGCTCCAATGGTATCCGCCGATCAAAGAGATTGTTCCCAAGGATCAGTGTCTGAAGACCAGCGATATCCCCAATTCCCGGTGGTATCAGCCCGCTGAAGTTGTTCCTCCAGAGTGATAGAAACACCAGATTTCTACAGTAGGAAATTCAATCTGGGAAGGCTCCGCGCAATTGGTTCACAGAGAGGTCCAGGGACTCCAGCTTGCACCCGCTTGGGAAGTTGCTCGCCGTGATCATCCCGACGAGGTCGTTCTCGGCGGCGTTGAACTGCCTGAGCATTGCTACGCGCCGCCACAGCCTGCCCGTGAAGCTGTTTGAGCTGACGTCCACATACTCGAGCTTCCTGCAGCTGCCGAAGAACCGATCAGTGATGCTGCCCGTGAGGTTGTTGGCGGAGACGTTGAGCACAGTGAGGGTGCTACAGATCGCCGGCAAGCTGGCGGCCTGCAGCCGGTTCTGCGACGCGTCGAGCGTCTCCAGCCGTGTCAGGCCGGAGGCGGACACGTCGAGCCGTCGAGGTGCCCGCCGATGAGGTTGTGCGACAGGTTGAGGTAGACGAGGCTGCGGCATCTGCCTAGGTCACCGGCCGGAAGCGCCCCGCCGAAGGAGTTGTCCGACAGGTCGAGCCGGCTGAGCGCGTCAAGGCGCGAGAAGTTGCCAAAGGCCTGGCCGGAGATACCCCATCCGGAGAGGTCGAGCGATTCGACCCGGCCGGCGGCGTTGCATCCCACACCACGCCAGCCGCAAGGCGAGGAGTCCGACTCCAACCACGAGCCATAGGGGCGCTGGTAAGACAATACACGCATTTTTCCTCTCGGTGCTGGGTCAGGACCGGAACAGCGTACCTAATGCCCTTTGTTTAATTTTATAAGACGTATTTTGATTTAAAAAAATTAAACTTCATAAACTTTGATTAATAATTAGTCAAATTATATACATCTTTTATTATATATCAATAGATTTGTATTTCAAGTTACTTTTGATAGAATATTATTTTATAGAAATTAACAATATATAATAAGAAAAATTTAACGGTCAAAGTATACATTCAAAGACTTATTCAAATTAAAATATGTCCTATAAAAATAAACGGAGGTTTCCATATTTATTTGTTCACTTGTTATCGACGATTGGAAAATCGATTGTCCGTCAAGCTTATTTGCTGATTGAGGATCAAACAGCCCGTTCCTACTAAAGGGGTTTTCATCGTAGATGCATCGAATTGCCGAGATGGAGAGTAAATTAGACACAAAGATTTATCATGGATTAGGTCTCTCGAAAATTGATAATAACCCTACTCCAATTATATAAGTGCGTTTGTATTATTGTTGGCCTGTTAGGCCCAGTTTGTATAGTAATCGGGTGTCAACCGAGCTAACTCATTGGCCTATTTGTAAACGGGTTGGTCCAGTTGTCTAATGAACTGTGCCTAGGCAAGATCCTGGCTTGTTGGCCCATTAGCCCCAGTTTGTATAGTAACCGGGTGTGAACTGTTAAGAAACCAACCGGCCCACGAAGGCCCGGTATTGGCCCATGCCGAAACCCTAGAAGTGCTCTATATAAGGAGGAGGGGTTTCCCCATTGTACATGCATGAGAAAGCAATAAAGCATCGTTCCCCTCCTACATCTGTGTTCAATCTGTGATTGTGATTGTCTTGCGTGTGAATCGACAACCTCGGACTACACCCGGTAGCGTAGTTGTCTAACACGTTATCAGCACGACGCTCGAAGATCGCAAGACGCCGGAGGGATCGAACGACGACATCGACGTACTATCGGCATCGAATCGCCATCACGCCGGCAGTTCAGACAGACCACCGATCGTCCTCTGCGACATCGTCGACTCCCTACTTCGATTCACGAAGAACGAAGTAATCCACTGACCTCGGAAAAGCAAGCTGTCGCGCGCCGGCCATCTACGTCCGCGCGGACTCGAAGCGCTGCTGTTGGAAGCACTTGGAGCACGTAACCCGGCGCTAGAACCGCTTGTTTATTCGAGAGCTTCGACAGCAGGTTACTGCGCTTCGATTCCCATGCTCGAAGCACTCGAAGGCCTGATGCCGTCCGTTGAGCCGCAAGAAGCACCACCGTGGAAGCGCCTGAAGCGCACGGCCTGGGCTGCCGGCGGCCCGACGCATCAACATCCGGCGGCGGCAGCCGCAGCGCTAGGGGAACCCTAGCCGGGTACCTCCTCAGCATCGCGTGGGCCGAACCACGTCCGTGGCCCAAGCACATGGGCTGGCATGCTATAGAAAAGGGGGGCAAGATGGACGGGTCATGATGGGCCATGCGGAGAGAAAGACCACCGGAAAGAAAAAGAAAAAAACAGTGGGCCATGGGCCACTGATAAGGGAAAAATAGGAAAGGCCGGTGGAAATAAAATGAATAATGTGGCCCGAACAAAATTTGCTCATAGGCTCTTAAAATTGCATACAGAATTTTCTGTAATGCTGAAAATTACAGAAACCCCCCTGGAAATTGCTGAAATTACAGAAAATGCATTTCCTAGCATAATAGAGCCTCTGGATTTTGAATTTTAGTCCCGTTTTTGAATTTGAAGCTCTCTTTTACTGCTTTCATGCTTATTTATGAAATTTGACATGATTGCATGAATTTATTGCTTTAATTTAGTGAAATCCATGAGAAAATTAAAATTTGACGACCATCATCCGGATTAAACGTAGTAATCTAATAAAAGAATTTAATGAACATGCAGATGACAGGCATCGTGAACCGTGAGTTTCAGGAACTGGCCCCGCATGGTCAGAATTATCTCACGTGGGCATCCGATGTAAAGATCGTGCTCGGAAGCAAAAAGCTCCGATCTGCCATCGGCCTAGGGTCCTCGAAGGACGAGCAACCTACGCCGGAGCAGAACGATCAGGCTTTGCATTTTCTTAGGCACCACCTCTCAGCCACTCTGAAGAATGAATATATGGCTGAGGGGAGTGCACTTGAGCTATGGAACGCACTCCAGAAGCGATTTGAAAAGCTCAAGTACACTATCCTGCCCCAGGCACAGCAGGATTGGAGCCGTCTGAGATTTGCAGACTATAAGACTGTGGCTGAATACAACTCCGCTTTGCATAGGATTTGTACTAATCTCACTCTCTGTGGCAAGAAGATCACAGACGAAGAAAAGATTGAGAAAACTCTCTCTACTTTCCACCCTAGTGCTATCCAGGTTGCCCGCAGCTATCGACAAGACGCATACAAGGAGTATAGCGAACTGATCGATGTGATGCAAGTTGCGGAATCACAGGACGAAGTTCTTCGCAAAAACTTTGTCTCGCAACCAGGAAAGGGCAATGACACGGAAGTCAATGCCAATAGCTACAAAATAAAGAAGCCCAATCAAAGGAAGAAGGGCAAAAAGGAGGAAAAGGAGGAAAACAAATTTCAAAGAAAAGCCTAATGCCCAAGGGAAGTCTAATGAAAAGAGAAGCCACCGGTCAAGCCGACGGGGAAACGTAACCGACGTGCTTCCGCTGTGGCACTTGGGGACACCGGTCAAAGATTTGCCGGAACCCAAGGGTGTCGTCCGCATTCCAAGCTAAGAAGAAGGAGAAGGGCAAAATGCAAGCCGAGGCACACTTCGCCATAGCGGCATTTATTTATGACGCCTTGGATGCCCCTGACACCACAACCCCACCTAATGAAGGGGAGAAGACCTCTGTTGATGACATCGAGGCAAAAGTGGACGCCCTCTTCACTGAATCAATTTAGTGCATGAATAGCACATTCTAGTTCTTTTATTTTGGATGGTGGTAGTCATTTGTGAACATTTGAATAATGAATTGTAAGATCTAGAAGAACAAACTATTATTTTCTCATGGTTGGACATGCAGTCTATTTTCCAGTATTCTATTTTTGCAAGCAATAATTATGCCACTATTTTGATTGGAATTGTATTGTATCTTACTAGAATCCTGTAGCACCCAATGGAGGAAATCAGATTGTCGATAGTGGCACGACAAACACCATCTTGAGAGAGACCAAGTACTTCCAAATCAATCACTAAGAACACCGGAAGCATTACTACAATCGCAGTAAGAATCCGTGTATAATAGGCTCCTAAGAGCCACAATTACACCGCCTATGGGTACTACCTCGAATATTGAAGAAGCACTTGCACCTGAATCTACAAGAACTCTCTTAAGCTTCAAAGACATCCGTGCCAATGGGTTTTACGTAGAAACATCTGAAGAAAATGGCAAAGAATATCTATGCATCATGAAGTATGCAGGATGTGAAAAGATGGTAGTAGAGAAATTTCCCTCATATGAAACTGGGTTGTACTACACAAGAATAAATGCACCCGTAGTGTATACTTCCCTGAAAACTGCATTTAGAAGCTCTGAATTATTTTCCCTTTGGCATTGCCGTCTAGGCCACCCTGGTCTTAGAATGATGAGGAATATAGTAAACAACTCGCAAGGCCATAACTTGAATGTTAAAAATTTCCCAAATCAAGAAGATGTTGTGTGCCCCGCATGTACCACCGGGAAATTAATAACTCGGCCATCCATTATGAAAGTAAGAGATGAAATCCCTGCATTCCTAGAACGCATCCAAGGGGATATTTGCGGCCCAATTCAGCCCTTATCTGGACCATTTAGGTACTTCATGGTGCTCATTGATGCGTCCTCGAAGTGGTCGCACGTCTGCTTATTATCCACCAGAAATCATGCCTTTGCAAAACTGATCTCGCCGATCATTAGAATTAAGAATACCTTCCCCGATCATCGAGTGAAGTCCATTAGAATGGACAATGCCGGAGAATTTACTTCAAAGGCATTTGATGATTACTGCACAGCACTAGGCATCGCAGTTGAGCACTCCGTACCTCATGTCCACACGCAAAATGGGCTAGCAGAGGCTTTGATCAAGAGAATTAAGTTCATTGCCCGGCCGCTTTTGCAGAGTTGTAACTTGCCCAACACCTGTTGGGGACACGCAGTCCTGCACGCAGCAGCACTCATCAATCTCCGACCATCAGCCTACAACATCCATTCACCAATGCAACTAGTGCAAGGGTCATACCGAAACTTTCCCACCTTAGAAAATTTGGATGCATGGTATATGTACCGATACCGGCTCCACAGCGGACTGCCATGGGCCCACTCCGTAAACATGGGATATATGTCGGATTTGAAAGTGCATCTATCATCCGATATTTGGAACCTATGTCCGGGGACTTGCATACGGCCCGGTTCGCTGACTGCATTTTTGACGAGGATAATTTCCCGTCATTAGGGGGAGGAAATCAACCTTTGGATGACAAATGTCGAGAAATCATATGGCATTCCATCGATCCCCGCACATGACCCCGCACTAATGAAGCAAATCAAGAAGTCCAGAAGATAATTGATTTGCAAAACCTAGCAAATGAACTGCCTGATCATTTTTGTGATCTGAAGAGCGTGGTCAAGTCGCATGTACCGCTCGAAATGCACCAGAGAGGGTTGAAGTACCAAAGAAAATAGAAGGTACCCGAATCTGCTCAGAGGCCTCCAAACAAAAACAAAAGAGCGGGAACTCGCTCCTCAAACCCGAAATACTCGGAGACGTCCGGGAAAGAAGGGCAAGGGACTTATCACACCTATCACAAAATGCCCCAAAGAAAGAAGGGAGCCAGCTTGAGACTGCACCGAAAGAAGCCCGAGGAAAGGGCAATACCAGACTTGAACCTTCCATCAAGGAAATCGCCATGAAAATGTGTGCGCACACATAGGCGAAGAAAACTAAAGAAACTTGCCCCGTGATGGGAAATAGCGGAGGAAGGCAAGTAGAAGTGCATGAAGAAGCACCCCATGATGAAATGGCCATAAATTATGTATTAACGGGAGAATCTATGAATAGAGCAACAGCCAATGTAGATGCATATTTTGCAAAGAATATTGCCACAATCATCGACCACGATCCTGAGCCTGCATCTCTGGCAGAATGCAAGAAAAGGCCGGACTGGGAAGAATGGAAGAAGGCAATATCTGCTGAATTGATCTCTCTCGAACAAAAGAGAGGTGTTTGTCAGATGTCGCACACCTCCCCATATTCACCCCGTAGGTCATAAATGGGTCTTTGTTCGGAAGAGGAATGAAAAGAATGAAATTGTAAGGTACAAAGCAAGGCTGGTTGCTCAAGGTTTCACTCAACGTCCCGGAGTTGATTATGAAGAAACCTACTCCCGGTCATGGGCGGAATAACCTTTAGATACTTGATCTCAATGGCGATCAACTTGAAGTTGGAAATGAAATTGATGGATGTTGTAACGGCATATCTTTATGGAAACTTGGATTCGGACATATACATGAAAGTCCCGAAGGTATCCTGTCCGAACCAAGATAGAGCAAATAGAAATCTATACAATGGTGAAACTTGAGAAATGACTATATGGACTCAAGCAATCAGGAAGAATGTGGTATAATCGCTTGAGTGAATTTCTCTGCGAAAAGGGCTATACAAACAATGAAGATTGTCCCTGTGTATTCATACAGAGATCCCCGAAGGATTCTCAGATAATCTCTGCTTCACGAGATGACTTGAACATCATCGGGACAAAGAAAGAGATAGAAGAAGCCCGCTCATACTTGAAGTCCGAGTTTGAAATGAAAGACACAGGAACAACTAAATTTTGCTTGGGCCTACAGCTCGAGCATGTCCAAGGTGGAATCTTGGTACACCAATCATCCTACACCCAGAAGGTGTTAGAAATATTTGGATTTGAAAAGGCGTATCCCGCGAAAACCCCAATGGTCGAAAGGTCACTGCAAGCAGACCAAGACCCATACAGGCCTAGAGAAGAGGGGGAGGAAGTCCTGGGATCAGAAACCCCATACTTAAGTGCAATTGGTGCGCTCATGTACCTCGCGAACAGCACTAGGCCGGACATTGCGTTCGCCGTGAATTTGCTGGCTCGGTACAGTGCAGAGCCAACCAAAAGACATTGGAAGGGGATCAAGGACATCTTTAGATACCTTCAAGGAAGCAAGGATCTTGGCTTGTTTTATGGAAGAAATCAAGAATTGAATCTAGTTGGCTATGCAGATGCAGGGTACCTGTCTGACCCGCATACTGGCAAGTCACAAACCGGGTATGTTTTCCTTTGTGGTGGGACGGCCATTTCATGGAGGTCGTCCAAGCAGACACTTGTGTCAACTTCTACAAACCACTCGGAAATAATTGCCCTATATGAAGCCTCTCGTGAATGTGCTTGGCTTCGAAGAATGGCTCACCACATCCAGAAGTCATGTGGACTGAATATTGAGCAAACCCCACTATAATCTATGAAGATAATGCACTTGTGTTGCTCAAATGCAAATGGGCTATGTGAAAAGCAATCGACGAAGCATATTAACCCCAAGTTCTTCTATGCTCATGAAATGCATAAGACTTAACGAGATCAAGATATCGCACACTAAGTCATGCGAGAATTTAGCCGATTTATTCACTAAGTCTCTCCAAAGATCTACTTTGAAAGGTGCGTGAAGGAATTGGGATGAAAAGGCTTAGAGAAGTGCAGATTTCAGGGGGAGAATCTTCACATACTCCAAAGTAAATCTTAGACATGCAGTCTAAGTACCCAAAGGAATGTCATGAAGACAACTTGAAAATTGGGTGAATTGTACTCTTTTTCCTTAGTGAGTTTTCACGAAGTTTCTCACATAAGGTTTTTAACGAGGCAATTGCATGCAAAGCACAAGGCGTATGCTATGTACTCTTTCTCCAAATTTTTCCCATGGGTTTTTATAGAGTTTTAATGAGGCATATGCATCTCATGCAAAGGCCAAAGAGGAGTGTTAAGAAACCAACCGGCCCACGAAGGCCCGGTATTGGCCCATGCCGAAACCCTAGAAGTGCTCTATATAAGGAGGAGGGGTTTCCCCATTGTACATGCATGAGAAAGCAATAAAGCATCGTTCCCCTCCTACATCTGTGTTCAATCTGTGATTGTGATTGTCTTGCGTGTGAATCGACAACCTCGGACTACACCCGGTAGCGTGGTTGTCTAACATGAACCAGGCTAGCCCGTCGCCCACCTCTGCTTGGAGTTGGATGATCGATCAGACAGGATTGAACCATCACTTTTGACTGAGATGATTGGGATAGACAGGGTGAGGGTGGTTTTGCACGATGGTCCAAGCAGCTATCAACAGCGTATTAGCTCAGATGGATTTTATTTATAGTTTTCTATTTATTTTTTAAACTTCTAGAACCCAGGATAAGTAAATAAGGCTGTAATAAGTACCAATTTACTTCCATTATATTCTCGGGAAAAATACTAAAACTAATTTGTAACATTGGGAAACTATGATAAAAGTATTAAAGCCACTGTTCACATTTATTCAATCCTATTGAAATTTTATGATTAAGTAAAATTCATTTAAGCCTTTATGAAATATTTAAAATTCCATAAAATGTAGAAATTGTTTTAAAGGACTAAAATGCAAATGAAAGTTTTAGGAATCAACATTTTGGGATGTTACTTCATAATCCCATTCTTCTGTCCACTAGTAGGGTGATTAGTGGGATCCCTAAGAAGTTTGCTTTTAATTTGAGTTGGATTAAGCAAGAGGATTTTTGGACTTTGTGGCTAATAGTTGGAACTCTGAGTGCAAAAGGGGGGATAGTATTTCTGTTTTACAGCAGAAAATTGAAAGACTTAAAAGATCTCTTAAGGGGTGGGGTGCCAATAGGTTTGGTAGTATTAAGAAAAGGAAAGAATTTATTATTGGTAGGATTAGTTTGCTGGATAAGGTAGAAGAAGGTCGTTTTCTTAGTAATGAGGAGATGAATGAGACGGTCACATTGCAAGAAGAACTATTGGCTATTTTTGAGGATGAAGAAGAGCATTGGTACAAGAAATCTCATGAAAACTGGTTGCTCAAGGGTGATAATAATACATTCTATTTCCATAGAATTGCCAAGGGGAAGGAAAAAAAGAAATTAATTCTTTCCCTAATTGATGAGGATAGAAGTATTGAAGGAGATGATGAGTTACTGAACTATGCTACTAATTTTTATAAAGAGCTTTTTGGCCCGGGGGCGCAATCTGATTTTATTTTGAAAGATAATTTTTGGACTGATTCGGAGAAAGTTGATGGGGTGCATAATAGCTTGCTTGTGCAACCTTTTGGGGAGGAGGAGGTTAAAAATGTGGTTTTTAGTATGGCTAAGAATAAAGCCCCTGGCCCGGATGGGTTACCTATAAAATTTTATCAATCTTGTTGGGAGATTGTGAAGGGGGATGTTATGGCATTATTTCGTGATTTTTTTGAAAACAAGATTGATATTAGGAGGATTAACTTAGGTATGATTATCTTATTACCTAAAAGTGAGTCTGCTAATAAGATTAAGCAGTATAGACCTATTTGTTTGTTGAATTGTCTTTATAAAATTGTGACAAAAGTGATTATGGTAAGATTGGAATCTATCTTGAGCAAAATTATCTCTTTCAATCAAGCTGCCTTTTTAAAGGGAAGATTTATTATGGATGGGGTAGTGGTGCTTCATGAATTGATTCATCATACAAAAAGAGAGAAAAAGGGTGTGTTGGTCAAGTTGGATTTTGAGAAGGCTTATGATAAGGTGAGTTGGCAATTCCTATTCCAATGCTTAAGGTTGAGAGGTTTTAATTCTTATTTTTGTGGATGGGTTAGGCAGGTTGTTTCAGGGGGCTTGGTTTGTGTTAATGTTAATGGAAAAAATGGTTGTTATTTTCAGAGTTACAAAGGGGTTCGTCAAGGAGATCCTTTATCGCCATATCTTTTTAATATAGTGGCAGATGTTCTTTCAAAAATGATTCATAGTCTTCAAATACAGAATTTGGCTAAGGGGCTTGCTGATGATATTTTCGATCATGGGTTGGCTATTTTACAATATGCGGACGACACTATTTTGTGTTTGGATAATGATATTCATATGGCTAAAAATGTGAAGTTGGCCTTAGCTCTGTATGAAAACTTATCAGGTTTGAAGATTAATTTTGATAAAAGTGAAGTGGTTGTGATTAATGGCACCAATAATGGTGAGCAAGATTATTCTGAGCTCTTTACATGCCCTGTGGGGAATTTCCCGATTAGATATTTAGGCTTACCGGTTAGTAGTCGAAGAATTCTAATGCGGGATTGGGAGAGTATTATAGGTAAATGTAATAAGAAACTGGATTCTTGGAAGGGTAATACCTTATCCTTAGGGGGAAGGTATGTTCTGTTGAATGCTTGCCTTAATAGTATTCCGACTTTTGTGATGTCCTTGTACTTATTGCCTAAGTTTGTTATTAGTCAGATAGATAGAATTAGAAGGAGATTTTTTTGGCAGGGTAATGGGCAGAGAAAAAAGTATCATTTGGTGAAGTGGGATAACATTTGTGTCAGTAAGGATAAGGGTGGCTTGGGTGTTAAAAATTTGAAAATGTTCAATATAAGTCTTCTTACGAAATGGTGGTGGAAATTAGAACAATCAGATGGGATTTTGCAGCAGATTTTGAGGAGAAAGTATATAAAGGACAAAAATATTTGGGCTTTAAAAAGTAATGTTTCTGACTCCCTATTTTGGAAAAATTTGATGAAAGTCAAGAATTTCTATATGAAGGGGAGGAAAATTATTACAGGTAATGGGGAGAAGACGGATTTTTGGCATGATGAATGGCTGGGGGATTATGCTCTGCTGAGGTGTTTGGTACTTGTCTGAGTCCTCACATGTCGGTTGCCAGTTGTAGGCAGGCTGGCTGGAATTTGCCTATAAGGAGATGGATGTCCCATGATGTTAGGATTAGATAGAATGATGTTTTACTTAGATGTGCGCAATTTCCTTGGTCTGTGGGTGATGATAGAGTTATCTGGAAGAAAGAGGTTACGAAATCTTTCTCTACTAAAACTATGTACCAGATTCTGGAAGGGAACATTCCTAAGAGAGATAATACGTTTATTTGGGGCAGTAAGCCTCCTCTGAAAATCAAAATCTTTCTTTGGTTATTGGATAAAAATGCTATTCTAACTAAGGATAATCTGAGGAAAAGAAATTGGTTGGGTGACTCTAGATGTGCTTTTTGTGAACAGGCTGAAACGGTTACACACTTATTTCTCAATTGTAGTGTGAGCAAAGTGATCTGGGGGATAATGGGTACGACTTTTCAATTGCAGAGATAGGCCTTCGAGTTTTGATCAGATTTTGCCTTGGTGCCAAATGATCTGGCCAGATTTTAGGAACCTGCATATGTTGTGTGTTTCGGCTATAGTTTGGTCTCTTTGGAAATGGAGAAATAGTGTTTGTTTCGATTCTAAGGAGCTGGGCTCCCCTGTGACTATTATATTCGTGGTTGTCTCTCTGATGATTTACTGGGCAGGGCTTTATGGTGATGATGTTAGGAGCCTGGTGAAAGATGGTTATGAAAGGATTCTACACTATGCTGCTAGCATCATGGAGAAGGATGTGCCTAGGGGTTCTGGCGGCGGTGACAGCCTCAATCTGCTTCCCTAACCGTTATAGTCTGGCCGGACGGTGGCTCTTGTAATGTTCTGCTAGGTTTTGGGTTGATTTGGTGGTGGGGTATTAGGGTTGTTGATGTATATATACTTCTGTGTTGGCTGTGCTATTATGAATGCTCCGTTGGTTGTCTTCCGTTTCTCTAAGTAATAGAAGTAGGACAAGGTCCCTTTTGCAAAAAAAAAAAAAGAAGCACGGTTCGACTACCAGGCTACTGCATGATCTGAATCTATATTAGTAAAGACTTGGAATTTTATCTTGTCCTTCTTGCTTGATTCGTCAGCTGGCAGCGGCAGCCATCAGTGAGTCTGTGAGGTAGAAAAGAATTTCTAACCTGCAGGGCACGACTATCTTCATATCCCTTCCTCGCTTCAAAAGACACGCTCCATGTCTATCGTGTCTCCTTGCTTCATGAGAGAAAACACAGCAGCAACAGGAGCAGGACAATTTCAGGCAGGCCATGCGCTTTCAGCTTCTCAGACTGCTTTGCTTTCTAGTCATCGCTGGTAAACTGATTTAATTACCGCTTATTTATTTATTCCTTTTCTGCTTATTTGGTTATCTTATAAATTTCAAGAGTTTTTCGAAGTGTTCTTGAGGGTCGAGTTCAACTTTGTTTAACTTGTTTTTCTAAAACTTTGCAAAAACCAGACAAAAAAAGGACTTCCAAAATCAGAGTGCTTAACACTGGTCAGAATGCAATCCACCAATGCACTTACACGATGTAATCATTCTATCTTAAAGGTGGGGTGAAGGGCGCAATGGAGAGTGCTTGTATGGCATAAGCAAAACCTAATTCAAGGGTGTGTCAATATTTTAACAATTTCAATAACTTATGGCAGTAAGGAATATTTTAACAGAATAATTATTAATTAGGAATTAACTAAGCAAGCGGGTAATTAGCATTTTTAGTTTTAATATAACATGCATGTTATCAAATACTAGGAATTGCATTTGTAAAATTAGGAACGGTATGTTCAGCACTTGTCTGATCAATGTAGTGAGAAAGGTCCTTCACTGCATCGGAATTGAGGCCCTCAGCGTTTGGATCTAACGAAACAAAAATAAAAATAAATACAATGCACAAATAAATAGCAGAAATTAACATGGGTGCAAATGCATATGAAAATTTATATAATAGTAGATTTCTATTTTCTAAACATTTTAAAATTTGTTTCACAATTTTTTGAGCTATAGAATAAAAGATATAAAATTAACAAGATTTACTATGCCCAGAAAAATACAAAGAAACAATTAAGCACGGCCAGCATAGCGTGGCCCGATTCGGCCTGCGCAAACGTGGCCCAGCGTGCTCGACTCGGCCTAGCGCTCGGCGCAGCGGCTAGCCTGGTGCAGCCTGGCCCGGCTTCGCGGCTGGCCTGGTGCAGCCTGGTCCAGCTCGGACAAGCCCAGCCTAGGGCGCTGACAAGGCGGGAACCAGCAGTCAACGACCCGGAACAGGGGTGGCGTCTCTAGGGCTACGGGACGGCAGCAGCGGCAGCGAATGGCAACTCGGCGGCGAAGGCAAGAGGACGGCGGAGAGAGAGGGTGGCACGGCGAGCTCGATAGGGTCAGCGGCTTGCCGAAAGGGGGATGGCGACGTCCACCGCTGCGTGCAAGGTGGTGGCCCGTGGTGGCGCACGACGCTCCAGCCGGCCGACGGAGTAGCCGGGGATTCGGTGGGGTCCAAGAGCATCGTGGGGTCAAGGGGAATACGATGGGAGCATGCATGCGGGGCGAAATTGACGGCAACAGTGACGACGTGGTCGCCGACCGTGGAAAGGAAGAGGTGAGTGGTGGCAGCGCTCTCCGATCCATTTCCGGCCAAATTGGCCGTGGCGAAGCCTTATACGACATCTAGATGTGCTCTAGGGAAAGATAGGTGGAAGGATTACCAAGAATCGTCGACAAATTCAAGAAGGAGTAGTGCGGTGCCGGCGAGGAAGAACTGCGACTCCGACAAAGCAATTCGGCCTCTCTGAAGACAATCACCTAGATGTGATGGGCAAAATGGATCATGGGGACGACAATCAAGAATGTACTCGGAGGAATTGGGTAGAAAAAGCTTACTCGAACCAAATTCAAAGGATAAACAAAAGGGAGAGGGAGGGTTCGGTCTGTGGTTTAAATAAAAGAAAAACAGAGGAAGTTCAAGGATTAGTGGATAATTATGATCTACTAATTGAGAGGAAACTGTTGCCACTAGGAACAATTGATTTTGCCATCAAAAGAGAAGGGTGTTTCCCACCCTTTAGGCTCTCTGTCGATCAAAAGAGAGAGATGGAGAGGAAGTCAGAGAGGAGGAACGGGCATGAAAGGGTGTAGAGGAGATGACAAGTGGGCCCAAAGGAAGATGTAGAGGAAAATGGAATAAGAATAGGGCCTAAGTACCAAAAATATAATTAAAAGAAATAATATTCATTTTTATAATTAAGCACAATATCAAATATTAGTTTTTATTAAAAAGGATTTAACCAAATACAATTAATAAAAAGAATTCATTTTGTTTTTCCAAAACAATATTGTCCACAAATATATTTTATTTGCTTTATTAAAAATTTTAAAGCAATATACGTAATTTATGAATCAAATTATGAAATATTTACAAGGAATATTCTCAATTTTCAAATGTTTCTGTTATAAACATGATTTTATATTTTATGCAAATGCAATATGCATGATTTTAATTTGTAAGAAAAATGAGGATGTTACAAATCTACCCCCCTTAAACACTCTTGACCCCAAGATTCGGAAGAGCTAGAAGAAAGAAAGAATAGAAGGATGATGGTTTTGTCGATCATTTTTTTGAATAGTTGATCATCTTGATCGACAATGATTCACCAAATTTGTCCGTGGGAAAGAGAATCTTGTTCTTCTGTTGTTGATAGTGCTCCTTGGGTTTACTTCATGTGACAATCTTCTTAATCCTAGATTGCTAGAATAGTAGATGAGAGGGAATAGCATTGGAGCATGGGTAGAAGAGAGCAACGAGTGTAAAGATCAGCGAGTAAAAGAGGAAACTTAATCTCTGCGACTTGTAAATCAGTGAGTTGCCTTCTTCCTTTGATTGCATTTCTTCCGACTATCGAGAAGGTATAAAATCTCACGGTCTGATTTCTTTGAAACCCTAAAAACTCTTTGGATGGATAAATGATGTAGTATTCAAGAAAACTCATAGTATCTTCTCTGATACCAACATTTTAATAAACTTTACAAGATCCAATTCTTATTGAATTTACTCTAATATAGTTTTCAGTCCACCAAGTAATAAGATATCCTCAAAACTCTATCCATGTCTTGCAATCCATATTTATAATAGCCCTCCAATTACTATTAATTGATATATCACCAAAATGTAGAGCTTGACAACCAATATCATTTATCAACATATAAGCTCTTTGAACGCTAAAGTTTTTGTTGTCCAAACTTTATTCCTCCACTGATTTCCATGTATCCAATCAAATCTCTATCTGTATCCTCTAGTGCAATCGAATTCTTCTAATATAATATTTGTAATCAATAATCAAGTGACCTGACTGTAATCCAATAATTTGTCTACCCCCCTAAACAAATTTTCCACCAATATAAGAATAATTCTTAAACAATAATTTACATATCATTCCACTAGATTTGGTTCAATCATATATCCAAAAGTGATAACTCGTATATCATCATTGATTCTACCGATACAATTCATATTTTAAAACCACTTCTAAATATTTCTATATTATCATTTTATAGTAATCCAAGTGATCATAACATCCTTTACTTATATCCACCATAAATTACAGAATGCGGTCAACTCCAACATCATATTGAACTCAAGCCAAAATCCACACTCTTCTTAATCCATCTAAAATCAACTTGGTAAAATCATTAATTTTCTACAAATCTGATAAGATGAATTCGTAAATACTTCATATGCAAATTATACTCTAAATTTTCATATCACAAGTACCTATGAATCCATCTCATGACATGAGATCATCTAAACAATAATTAAAATCATTACTCCCATCAATTTTTTTATCCACCAAACTATGGTTAATAACTCCAACATTTTAGCGAATGCGTTCTCTTTCTCCAATCCATTAATCATTAAATCCCATTGTAAAATCCACTATCATAGTCCTCTCATAATCCAATGGCTTTTGTCAAATTTTCAACGAGTCAAATCACTCCAAGCATGAGAAACATCAACTCCTTCCGTGAAATTCATAAATCCACCAGATGGAACCCACTTTAATTTAATCAATTACAATTTATTTCACATCACCATCTTGTCAAACCCTTAAGCATTAAATTAAATCCTCCAAAATTGGGTTGAGACACTTCCTATATGATCCACCAATTTACTTTTCATAAATAACCAATCTCTAATATAGATTGGATCAAAGTCCAACAAATTTTCTCTAAAATTTTTCCTATATATTAATTAATTCTAGATATCCATCAATTAAATTTGATCATAACACTTTGACTACAATCCAATTATTCCACCATGTTTGACATACTAAACAATCAAGAATCTCTTCAATCTCCTTAAATTTGTGCACCACAAAATTGATTACTATGATAAACAAGCACCTTCAATATAGTCTTAATGAAAATCAAACTTTGGAATCCATTAATGGTATCATTCACTTATACCGACATAAAATCCTCTTTTACAACACACATCCATCTGCCATATCATCCATTATCGGACTTTTTCCTTTTGGGCTGGAACATCCAATGCTCTTGATAGGAGTCTTTGCAATTGTTAAGAGGGAGATAGCACCAAAGAAAGATAGAAAGATAGAAGGAAAATATCTACCCAAACATAGCAATCAAACCACCAACTTCCTTGCAACTACAAAGTGTACCTGAAGGCAACCAAGTAGTGTATGTAGTTTAGCTCAAATTAGCAAATAACACAGTCATACAGATTACAAGGTCACATACAAAACCTAGTAATAAAACAATTGTAGGTTTTGAATGTGACAACACTCAAAGTGATCTTTTTGAAGAGAGGAAACATTTTTAATTTGAAGTTAAGAACTGATAGGAAAAATATTTTAGAGAAAGGAGGGGCCTTTTGAACATATGTGATATAAATCTTTTAAAATTATTTTCTTTTGCAAATTGAACAACAGGTTGAAAAGTAGTAAGAAAGTAAGGTTGAAAAATGTAACCTTTCTAAAAGACTTTCCATTTACAACCAAATATAATTCAAAATTTTGAATTTAAGAGAGTTTTTTGACACCTTTATTTTAAATCATTTTTTTAAAAAGAAGAAACCACTGTTTTGCAAAACTTGTTTTTAATTGGGGTTTGAGTTAATCATTTGAAAAATTTTCCTTTTGGAAATCAAAACAAAGAGTTGCACAACGGTAAGAAAACATGGCCGAAAAGATAACCATTCAAATTTACATTCCTTTTAAAAATCAAGAAATATTCAAAATCTAAAACAGCTTTTGAACTAAGCTTTAGAAAATCAATACACCTTTTGTTTTATTGTTTTTGCTTTGAAACACTCTGTTGGGTACAAACTTGAAAGAAATTTTTAGAAAAACAAAAGAAATAATGCTCCAAGTCATCTGAAGATATGTTTTGAATGATAACTTTAAAAAACAAATTTATTTTAAATTTTAATATTTTTGGGAAAATGAACTCATGCAAATAATTTTAATATTTTTTCAAAAAGGCAAATCGGTTTTGAAAGGAATCTCTTCGCACCATTAAGGAAGAACTATTCTAAAAGAAATTATGAAGATATCCTTTTGAAAACATAATTTAAAAACCAGTCGCAAATCAAAATTTGATATTAAGAATGGAAACATTTGGTTCCAAAAGACTTTATAAAAATCTTGATTCAAAATCACTTTTTGGTAAATATGAAAATGCATTTAGCAAAATTTCACCTTCTGAAATTAAACATTTATGAATTTTGATGAGAACAAAAAATATAGTGAGCAAAAAGGGTTTTATAAAAAGTATACTCCTTCAAAACACATTATAAACTCCACTTTTGAAACGTTTAACCAAAAGCATTTTTTTCTATTTCCAAAAAAATATAAGTTAAATTAATCTTTCTAAATCATTTCCCTTTGCAAGTTAAAACAAGAAGTTCTAACTTAGAAAAAGGTTAAAAATGTAAAATTTGTAAATTACTTTTACAAAAAATTTAACCCTAAATTTTTAAATTGATATTTTATTTTTAAACACTTTTGGATTCTATATATATATATATATTTATTACATAACACTTTCCTTAAACATCACACAAACTAGATGAATAGTTGTACGGAAGGAAAGCTGTGAAAACGGGTACAACCATTCCACTAAATTGATAAAAATTACGTTCTAACAACGATACCCTGACTAGAAACCTAATCTTGTGGTGAGCTCCTTAGTGTTGAATTCTGAAGTCTTGCTCTTCTAAATTTGCATTGTTAATTGTGAAAATCCCTTCAGGATTTTGTGACAGCTGTTGACGGCTGTGGTGGCTTCGAGGTCTTGAAGAACAGAACATGGTGTCGACTAGGTTTTGATTTAGGGAAGGAGTCAAAGGATTTTGTTTTAACAAATAGAACACAGCAAAGTACGAGACGAGGGGGTAAGTAAGATGAGATGAAAGCATGAAAAGCAAAACAAGAAGGGATAGAGACAGTTGAGCTATGTATTTTTTTTTGGAACAACTTAACCAAAGATTAAAAGCAAGGTAAGATAGTATAATTAGAAGCCCTATACAAAACAGCGATCTATCTAAGGCACATCCTACAGTCTGGCTCTCATATCAACTCTCTGGACTTGCCAAATGGAATCGGATCCCTTCTCTATTTTACCTGTACTAGTCCTTGGATCAAGTAGCTAGTACACACAGATTCCAGAACTTGGATCAAATACCATCACGAATAATTAAAGTTTACAACAGAGTGTGCCACATGGCATTGTTACAACAGTTTGGCTCAACGGCCTTACAAGAGCGGAAGTCTTAAATAACCAAAGTAAACTCCAAGTGAAACTCCAAGACATTCCCATAGGCAAGACTGAAGGAAACGCATTCTAGACGTTTGGATAGTCCTCATCTTGGTCACCTTCTGCAAAGTCCCACTCCTACGGTTCACCAGCATCAGGGTAGAAATCCTGAGGCTCGTGACCTGCTCGTTGGAATGAGCAGTCCCATATGAAAGACGAGGGTGAGTATACTTTATACTCAACAAGCAAAGATGACTATATGCAACTAAGGGTTACAAGGAAAGGATGGGGTTTATTTTGCGTAAATCCAGTTTTGCAAGTTTTGCCTAGGGTTTTATAAAATGATTTGAAATGTGTTGAGGGAAACAAATATTTGAATCAGTTTCTTCGAAGTCCCGGCCACAAGCGATTTACCCAAACCTGGCTACTCACGACACCCACCGTGCAAAGACCCTCATCGCTCGCAGTACCCATTGTGAGGAGAAAGACCAAAACACATGACTACAATCGTGGTTTTCCTTTGAAACACCGTTTTAAAAACAAATAGGTAAGAAGTACTAAAGAGCCAGCTCCCCGTCGTCCGTCCTTGACCGTGGGCACGGCTATCATGATATTTTTACACCTTGCAGAGATTGTACGCTTTACCCACAAGAGGTGGTTTCCTAGGAACCACCCAAAGGAAACGAACACCACAAAGCCTTTAACCAACATCCCCTAGTCTGCCATTCCCTCTATGGATTCCACCATAGCGATAGTAACCCTAGTTGGCTGAAGCCCCCTCTCCACCAAATGGAATGCCAAAACTAGGAGTCCGGAGGGTACTCAACTAGAGCTTCCCATACAAGCACTCGATGGTCGCACTATTGTACTTAGCTTGTCTACCTCAAGGAATCGATCCTTAGCGATCAGGGTGGTTCCCACACTGAACCCAAATCTCGTGCTTGCTGCACCAACCTCGCAACCATCCACTCCGATCAGGTTTTGCAAAATATTTTTCCTCGATAGCACCCACTATCAAGTAACCCATCTGCAAACATGACAGCACCAACTGCCTTTTTAAAATCACGAGATCAAATAAGCAATTGATAATAACTAGAATCTGAATAGATATTCTATGATGAGCAATGCTAAGCATAAGCAAAACCTAATTCAAGGGTGTGGAAATATTTTAATAATTTTAATAACCTATGGCAACAAGAAATATTTTAACAAAATAATTATTAATTGGGAATTAACTAAGCAACTAGGTAATTAGCATTTTTAGTTTTAATATAACATGCAGGTTATCAAATACTAGGAATTGCATTTGTAAAATTAGGAACGGAAAGTTCAACACTTGCGTTGATCAAAGTAGTGAGAAAGGTCCCCCACTACGTTAGAATTGAGGCCCTCAGCGTTCGGATCTAACGCAATGAAATAAAAATAAATACAATAAATACAATGCACAAATAAATAGCAGAAATTAACATGGGTGCAAATGCATATGAAAAGTTATATAATAGTAGATTTCCATTTACTAAACATTTTAAAATTTGTTTCACAATTTTTGGAGCTATAGAATAATAGATATAAAATTAACAAGATTTACTATGCACGTAAAATAGAAAGAAACAATTACTAGTCAGCACAAAAAGACGCGTGCGCTTGGTGCAAGGTCTTGGCGTGGCTCGGCTCAGCCTAGCGCTCGTCTGTAAAACTCAGATGTAATTTTATTTTTTCTTTTCAAAATTAAGTACTTAAGGTTTTACTTTATAAAATATTTGTAAAACAACTCAATTATTTTTAAAGTTTTAATTATTTAACAAGTAACATACTCATTTTTAAAATTTTTTTCTTAAAATGTATTCAATGCATGATGCAAATGAGTTTTTGGTTTTAACAAGTAACATACTCATTTTGCATGATGCTTCATTTAAGATATCCGATCCAAAAACCATGCTCTCGCTAGTCTTGCTCCAATAGAGAGGTGTCCTACACTTCCTACCATACAAAGCCTCAAACGGTGACATCTACAGACTGGCCTGATAGCTGTTATTGTATAAAATTTCTGCATACGGCAAGTGCTTGTCCCAATTTTTTCTGTTAGCTAAAGCATAGACCCGAAGCATGTCCTCCAGAATTTGGTTAACTCTTTCGGTCTGGCCGTCCATTTGTGGATGATATGCTGAATTGAAGTTCAAATTTGTTCGCATTAAATTGTGCAGCTTTTCCCAAAACTTAGAGGTAAACTGGGTTCCTTTATCAGAAACAATCTTCTTTGAAACTCCATGGAAAATAACTATTCTCACCAGATATAGCTCTACCAACTTATCTCTAGAATAAGTTGTTTTCACTAGGACAAAGTGTGCTGACTTAGTCAATCGGTACACAATCACCCAAATGGCATCGTGGCCCGATTGCATTCTTGCAAAACCAACAATGAAATCCATTCCAATTTCCTCCTATTTCCATTTAGGAACTTTCAATGGTTGCAGCAGTCCTGCGGGTCTCTGATGTTATGCTTTCACTCGCTGGCAAGTATCACACAGGGATACAAATTTCGCATTATCGCGTTTCATGCTGATCCATCTATAAGATCCTTTGAGATCTGAGTACATCTTGGTACATCCTAGGTCTATGGACAGCTTGGTGTCATGAGCTTGCTTCAAAATTATTTTCTTTAACTCTTTCTTATTCGGGACAAATATTCTCTTTCCAAACCAAAGAATTCCTTCGGGATCCATTGAGAATCCAGGAGCTTTTCCCTTGCTTATCCTCTCCTTTATCTCTAAGACCTCTTCGTCTTCCTGCTGAGCTGCTTGGATTTGACTCGGCAAGGTAGGCTACAATTCTAACACGTTGATACAACCTTGCTCTACCAATTCCAGATTCAATTTCTCAAACTCCTTATACAAAGCTGGCTAACTCTTCAACCACAACCGATTGCTGTAGTAACTCTTCCGACTTAAAGAATCAGCTACAACATTGTCTTAACTGGATGATAATGTATTCTAACATCATAATCCTTTATTAGTTCTAACCACCTTCTTTGCCTCTTATTCAAATCTGGCTAAGTGAATTTGTACTTTAAACTTTTATGATCAGTGTAAATCTCTATTCTATCCCCGATCAAATAATGCCTCCAAATTTTCAATGCAAGGGCCACATCAGCCAATTTCAGGTCATGCGTAAGATAGTTAACCTCATGGGGCTTCAGCTATCTTGATGCGTAAGCTACAAATTTTTCTTCCTGCATCAACACACATCCAAATCCTAGCTTAGAAGCATCACAATAAACCTCAAAATCTTTATGAACATCTAATAATGTCAACAACTGGTGCTGTCGTCAGCTGCTTCTTGAGTTCTTGAAGACTATTCTCAAAATCTGGTGTGCAGAAAAACTTCTAGTCCTAAACAATTGGGTAAGCAGCTTGGCTATCCGAGAAAAATCTTCAATAAACCTTCTGTAGTATCCTGCCATGCCAAGGAAACCTCGAACCTTCGTCACTGTCTTGGGAGTTGCCCAATCCAAAACATCTTGAACTTTTCTGGGTCTATAGCAACTCCACTAGCTGAAACAACATGACCCAGGAATGTAACTTCCTTCAATCAAAATTCGTATTTGCTTAACTTGGCATAGAGCTGGTGTTCTTGATGTTTTTCCAACACTAGCGTCAAGTGCTCGTTATGCTCTTCTTCACTTTGAGAATAAATTAGGATGTTAAGAATAAAAACAACCACAAACTAATCCAAATACTCCATGAACACCTTATTCATCAAGTTCATGAAGTAGGCAGGGGCATTGGTCAGTCCAAAAGACAATACTATAGACTTGTATAAACCGTAACGAGTTGTGAAGGCCTTCTTGGGTATATCTTCTTTCCTTGTCAGTTTTGAAAAACACATAGGCTCCCTTAAGTTGATCGAACAAGTCATCAATCGGAGGCAAATGATATTTGTTTTAGATAGTCACTTCGTTTAAGGACCTGTAATCCACAAAAATCCTTAAAGACTTGTCCTTCTTCTTAACAAAAATCACTGGGGCTCCCCACGGTGATGAACTGGGACGGAGAAATCCTTTAGCTTCCAACTCTTCCAATTGTTCTTCATTTCTGCTAGGAGATAGGCAGACAACCGATAAGGTCGCTGGGCTATCGGTGCTATTCTGGGAACTAGCTCAATGATGAATTCAATGTCTCAATCTGGTGGCATGCTTGGCAGATCATCTAGGAACACATCTGGAAACTCCTTTGCAATGGGGACCGAGTCCAACACTATTCTAGTTAACTTGTTCAAAGAGCTCGAAGCTCTGGATGCAAGATTAGATTTGGACTCGACTAATACACCTTCACCATTAACCAAAGAAATGGGTGGTTGGCACAATCAATCTGACCTTGGTACTTGGTTAACCAATCCATGCTTAGAATCACTTCTATCCCTTGGGATTCTAGGACAATAAAGTTCGCTAGGAACATTACTCCATTTACGTCTATCTCCAAACGAGGACATACTTTGTCGATCCTCATAGATCGTCCTGGTGATTGGATAATCATGGGAGTCTTAAGATTGGTTATATTCTAGTTATTTGATTCCACAAAAAATTTTGAAATGAATGAATGCGATGCACTGGAATTGAATAAGACTGTTGATGGTCCTGAATTTACAAGGAACTTACCCAGTACCATGTCCGGAGCCTGATATGCCTCATCAGCAGTGACGTGATTAACTTGACCTCTTCCAGTAGCTTGGGTCCTTGGAGTCTGGGGCACTCCATGACCTCGTCCTAAAGCCGGAGTGCGGGCGATAGACCCTAAGTTGAAAGGGGCGGGCGCCACTGGCTTCTTTTGTGGGCACCTACTGGCATAGTGCCCCACTAGTGACAAGTAAAGCACTGAAGTCCCAGGTTGCTGTTGTTGTTCTATGTTTTTCTGACTGGCTAGTCCTCGACACGGTGTTTAGGGCACTTGATGCTGCTAGGGTGCCAGGGCTCTAGGAACATTCTGCGGCGGCGGCCTGCTTGGCTGATACTGCAAAAAACAGGGTCTCGAACTGCTAGACCCTTGCTGATGAAAATGCGCCATCTTTCTCTTGCGCTTCTCATTGCGCTGCTTCTGGATATCCTCTTGTACTAAGGCTTTATTGACCATCTGCTAAAATGAGGCATAATCGTCAGAAACAACGAGTGCCTTCATATCTGGGTCCATGCCCTCCATGGATCTCCAAATCTTATTAGCTCCTTCGGCCACCTTAGTGTTTGCATAGCATGCAAAATGATTGAACTTGTGCAGGTACTCCGTGATGGACATATTGCCTTGCGGAAGACGATGAAACTCCCGTCTTTTTATATCCATGATACCTTTTGGAACATAGGTATCGTTGCAAGCTTGATAAAACTCCGCCCAAGTTATAGCTCTAGCATTTAGATGGGAGACACAGTAGTTCTCCCACTAAATGGCAGCGTCACCTTGCAGCTAAAGACCTGCAAAGCTAACTTGCTCCAAATCAGTGCATTGAGCAATGCCTGACTTCCTTTCCATTTCTCTTAACCAATCTAAAGCTAACAAAGGCTCATTGGAACCCGCGAAAACTGACGGTCTGGTCTTCATAAATTTCCCAAACCTAGATTGGTGTTGCTGCTGCTGTTGACCTGGAACTAGGGCAAGAAGGTTGTTGAAATTGTTGGCGATAGCTTGAAAGGCTTGCAGATGCAGATGCATGGACAACATTTGCTCATGCTGAGGTGTAAAAGGCGATGGTGGTGGCAAATTCTGATTGTCTGGTGCAACTGGTAGTGGGTTGGCATAGGGTTGAGCTTGCTGAGCTTGCTGCTAACCAACTGGCGATGAATTCTGCTAAGCTTGCTAAGACGAGCTACTCATGGTCTTCACCATCTAACAAGAAGGAAAGGACCATAAAGGTAGGGAGAAACATCAAAAAATGATAAACACTGACAGACAAAAACACCAAGCTCACAACAACAAATTAAAGCACCAAGTTCACAAACATAGCAACTGATAGTTACACACAACCAACTAGTGTAAACTATCGCAAAAACAAGACACTCAAGCCAAATAGAGTTCGACTCGTCTTATTTGTTACAAAAGATACTTAGGGTTCCTAAACTACTCCGAGTTTGAAAGGCAGTCCTCAGCTGCCACATGCTCCATCGGCTCCTCCTCCTCCTCGCTCTCATCCGAAACCTAGACCCTCCAAGCTGCGGAAGAAGACTGTCCAGCGGACTCTCGGCGAGGAAGGACACGGCGAGCAGGACATGCTGTCGAAAAGCGTCCCCTCAAGCCCACAAAGGTGTCGGGAGTGAGTCCATGATGTAGTAGCTGCTCAAAGCCTAGAGGGACCTCTAGGTAAGGTGAAGCTGGTGGCGTCGGAGCCACAGGCGATGGAGGTGGTGGTGTAGACTGCATCTGATGGATCTTCTTCAATGCCATGGTTAGCTTGCACTTGTAGTACATCACCTCTCCCTTGAGGTAGCAGTGGTTTCCTAGGAATCACCCAAAGGAAACAAACACCACAAGGCCTTTAACCAACATCCCCAACGTCTAGCATTCCCTCTAAGGATTCCACCGCAGTGCTAGTAACCCTAGTTGGCTGAAGCCCTCTCTTGAGCCTGTCGAACCAGCACCAACAGTCTACTCCATTGACTGGAATGCCAAAACTAAGAGTGCGCAGGGTACTCAACTAGGGATTGCCCATACAAGCACTCCATGGTCGCACTGTGTACTTCGATCGTCTACCTTAAGGAATCGGTCCTTAGGGATCATGATGGTTCCCACACTAGACCCGAATCTCGTGCTTACTGCACCAACCTTGCAACCATCCACCGAGATCAGCTTTTGCAAAACAGTTTTTTCCCTGATAGCACCCACTATCAAGTAACCCATTTTAAACATGATAGCACCTACTGTCCTTTTAAAAGCCATAATTTAAAAAAGCAATTGATAATTACAGTATCCAATATGGAACAATAATTCAATACTAAGCATTTCTAAGCATTTGCAAAACCCAATTCAAAGGTGTGGGAATAGTTTAATAAAGTTAATAACTTATGGCAACAAGAAACATTTTAACACGATAATTATTAAGTAGGGTTTTATCTAAGCTAATGAATTAGCATTTTTATTTTTAACATATCATGCAATTTGGAAATTTCTAGAAATTGTATTTCAAATCATGGGGGCACAATGTTCAGCACTTGCCTTGATCAGCGCAACCTTGTTGATCCTCCGCAGGATTGATTGCAAAGCTATTGTTGTTAGAACCTAACGATCGCAATAACAAAAAGATAAACACAAATGCCAAAAAGAAAATATGAAATGATATGCATGCTCATCTTTATGCAAAATTAATTCAAAAAGGTAAAGTTTATCTGTCTGGTCAAAATAATATTTATTTCCAATTTTATTGAAACTTCAATTCTCTAAATAACAATTTAAAGACATTTTATTAATATATTAATTAAGCAGAAAATTAAATGTTCTCAAATATTTATCAAAATTTACAGACTGGTAGAACATATTTTTATGAGCATTATGAAATTTATTTTGGGATTTTTAGACTTATAGAATTAAAGATATAAAATAACAAGATTTACTACTTAAAGAAAAATAGAAAAACGAATTGTGCTCGCCACTAGGCTCGGCTCATCACCGGCGGCCCGATCGGCGCCACACAAGACGAGCAGCACGTGGCTTAGGCGTAGCAATGCCGCTTTAGTCCAGTCTTGGGCACGGCCGACCGTGAGGCCCGCTGTCGGTGGCTTCAGCCTTGAGGAGGCGGCGACAGACGGCTCGGGTTCACGGCGGCGGCGAGGAAGTAGCAGGGAAGGGAGAAGGGGACGCGGCAGTCTATCCTATGGGGTCGGCCCACCGGACCAACAACGGCGGCGGTGCCTGTGTCGGCGCACAGCGGCCCGGCCGAACGGCAGTGAGAGAGGAATGGCGGCAGGGTTCCTGGGCAAGGCGGTGGCACGGGGATGCCGATGGAGGTGGTCCTGAGGGGAGGCAAGAGACGGCGCGGCCCGGTGGCGTGGCCGGCCGTAGGGAGAAAGAGGCTCACGCCGGTGGCGAGCTCCGACGGTGCTCCGGCCAAATTGGCCTGGGGACGGGTCCTAGGGCACCTAGGGATGCTAATGGAGGAAAGAGAAGGGAGAATTACTGAGGTTTGACAGTGAATGGTAAAGGAGGGGCGGCAGTGAGAAATTCCATACAGTGGTGGCGGCTGGATTCCTCGCCTCTGGTGATGATCCTTGAAATGCGATGGCAAAAATGGGTCAAGGGGGCGTAAAGGAAGGGGGTCCTCGAGGGAATTTGGCAACAGAGACATACCCAAGCCGAATTGAAGGAGGAATGCAAAAGGGGTGGGGCTGCTCGATTTTAGGGTTTTGTAGCGAGGCAGGGTGATAAGGGGTGGGTTTAGTGGTGGATTATCACCACTAGGGTGGTAACTGAAGTCATTAGGGAGTTTGATGATCAATTGGTTGAGTGGAAGAGGTTAGGGGTCTTTTCGGGTGCCCTCTGTGTTGATACAGAGCGAAGACAGAGAGATAGAGGGAAGAGGGTAGACAGGGAGATAGAGGGAAGAGGGAAGGGGTAGAGAGAGAATAACAGGTGGGTCCAAGGAGAATAGGAAAAGAAATAAAGAAGGAAAATAGAATAGAAATAGGGCCAAAATACCAATTAATATTTTAAAGAAATGAACTTAGGTATAATTTTATTTTCTCTTTTCAAAATTAAACACATAAGGTTTAATTACTTTATAAAATATTTGTAAAACAACTCAATTATTTTTAAAGTTTTAATTATTTAACAGGTAACATACTCGTTTTTTGAAAACTCTTTTTCTGAAAATTTTTTTTAATGCAATGCAATGCATGATGCAAATGAGCTTTTGGTTTTTGAAAATGAGGATGTTACATGAAGGCTCAATGGCGGGTGGCGATTGGATGGGACTCGATGATTTGGTTGATGCATCGCCACCTTCACTTCCATTTGCTCTCAAAAGGTTTCATACCAAACTATACCTGTTGGACCAAGCACGGTGAAGAAGAGACTATACGGGAAGATGGTGAAGAAGAAGAGGGGACAACAATATCCCGGATGCTGGCCAACACGGTTCTTTCGTTGATACATGTGACGTCCATTGCACGTTCGTCCTAGTAGAACCCTACTTAACTCCCAAATCTCGGGACGAGATTTCTTTATGGGGGAAGGATTTGTGACATCCTAATAAAATTATTAGTCGGTCATTTGTTTTATAAAAAGAAAATAAATAAATAAATAAAATGATATTTATATTATTATTATTTATGTATAAAAGGCTTAGACAAGGATTATTAAGCCCTAGATAGTCCTAGAAGCTTCCTAGTGGGTCCCACTTGACCCTACCATGACACTAGCTCGGCCCAACCAGGTTGAGACTCATCCTACAACCTCTAGAAGCCTCTAGATGGGGTGGAGATCGAATCTTGTTCAAATACGGACGCCGATTAGGATTCGGACTCTCCATCTCTCCAAATCTTCCACAAATAGGACTCTTCCCTATTTCTATCTGACCAAACACCCCTCCACAACTATAAATACCCCCTGCACCCCCTTCCTCGAGTCCACACCAAATCCCCTCGGATTCCGAGCAAACCCTAGCCGAAACTGAGAGAAAACCGTAGATCCCTCTCTGTCCGAGATCCAAATCGAAGATCCAAAGCCAGGACGTTGGGGAGCTCATCGCTCTGATAAATTTGGATATATGGATCGCTAGTTTTGGCCAAGGATTCAAGGAGATATCGCATGTCAAGATATGGCTGAAACGCTGCCGCCGGCGAAGCCGCTTCGCTTCGCCGGCGCGGAAATCCTCGCGAGCCAGTCAGTCCACGCGTGCCACGCCCCACGCCTGTCCCCGCCTCCGCGTGCCCGCCACACGCCGCTGGCCAACCATCGTGCGCCGCACAACCCAGCTACCGCCCGCGTGCGCACGCGTTCCATGCCAACCAGCCGACCGCCGCCACGCTTTGCCTCCCAATACACCGCCATCCCGCCTGTGCCTGCGCGCCGCTTTTTCGCACCGTGCGCCGCCTTACCCGCCTCGCCCGCCTGTTGCCACTGCGCTGGGTCCCGCCGACCCGCCCGCCAGCCGCTGGAGCCGCCCGCCGCGTGACCCGGATTTTTCTCCAGTTAACCAGTGGTTAACCGGTTTATTCTTTTCTAGGATTTTCTTTTCCCCCAAAACTTCCATGATTTGTTTAAGGAGTTCCCGAACTCCGATTTAGATGATTCCAGAGCCCAAAAATCACAAATAATCCCAAGAATTTTATCTATTTTTATCATACTATTTTCTCTGTGTTTGTTATTTATTTCTGTTTTATTTTCTTTTCGCTTAGATCCGACGTGTACCTGCTTCGAAGGAGCCTTTCGAAGGAGGAGATCCAGATCCAAACTTCTTCGAAGGCAAGCTAGATTCATATTGAATTCCTAGTTTGCTAAATTTTATTTATTTCATCTTAATTTGAATTGCATGCTTGAATTATCATCATATCCGCTATTTGATCCTATTTTCATGTTAGTCCTTTACTAATATGATTTAGCCTACCATTGTTAGCCCGTTGGTACTATTTTCATAGCCTATCCTTTGTGTAGTTGCTTAGCCTTGCTTCTGGGATTGGTAGTTGATAGGTTCACTTATTATTAAATCTGTATCTGTGAAGACTTTGGCTTCATGGTACTGTTTTGGTAAACCTAATCAATTGAAATCAACGTGGTGTGTGTTGATTTGAGTAGACCCAGAAGAGGCGGATTTTGGGCTTGTGGTTGAGACGTGCAGGTCTCCTCTATCATATAAGGACCGTATACTTGTGACTACCATACCGAACCAGAACCGTACAGCCACTTGTGCCTTCTGGCCCTGATTTATTAGCTGTGGAAACCTAGCTTCCACTGTACTTGTAGTGGACGGACGTGACTAGCTATCACCGGTTCCAAATGGCTTAAATGAGGGCTAACCTCATACGGTGCGCTATCAGGTCCGGCTGAAGGAGATGCGCATGACTGTCGGCCTGATCGAAGCATAGCGTGTGGGGCACGAAACCAAAAGAATGGGTACATTAGGGGCAGGTGAAAGCAGTGAACGGTTTTGTACTGTTTCTCTTTCGGGATGAGACGGGGCTTGTGGAGAACATGTACACACTCTGCAGAGTTAAAACTATCATGGTAGCCGTGCCCGTGGTTATGGGCGGGGAAAGGAGTTTTACACAAGTTAGTCCAATGTGTTTTAATTAATTAACTTGATGGTAGTATAAGCAGGAAGTGCCTCTCTTTTGAGCTGATTAGCTGTTTCTATGGCTATGCTCGTCGTGTGCTGAGCCGGTTAGCCGTCCTTTGGCTACGCTCATGTGTTATAATGTATTCAATGAATCAAGATTAAATAAACAAGTAGATAAGTGGTGTTTTGGCAAAATAATCAACCCATCATTTGATCCTGCATTCATTATTAAGGACTAATTGCTGGGTAGCTGTGTACTCATTATATGGATCACGAATTATTTGTTCAGAGAAGAACTCGACGTCGGTGCCAGTTGTGACTAGAAGGGTCAAGGTGATTAGCTGCGCGTTCTGGGTCAACCTCGGAGTATCGTCGCATTTGAAGTTTTTCGCTGTGTTATTTATGCTATTGAATTATGTCATGTGCAAGACTATGTGAACAACATACTGGATGCTATTTATGCCATGTAAACTGTTAATTTCAAGTTAATTCAATGCCTGCGATGATATTTCAAAACGTCCTTGAGTGCAATACTAGCTATGATCTTCTAGGACTAGTATTCGGCCACTCAAGCCGGTAGAAATAGCGGGGTGCACGACAATACATTGGGGGAGTTTGGCGATGATGACCTAGAGCAGATGCTGCTTGATGGAGAGGAAGAATACACCGATGAAAGACATTATGAAATGTTTTAGCAACCTGGAAATGATATCGACGTGTACCTCAAACCGTTGGTTGAAGATCTGCTAACGCTGTGGAACGATGCTGTACGTGTATGGGATGAATACAAAAGAGAGCACTCCACCCTACGTGCATTGCTATTCGTAGCCATCAATGGCTGGCCTACACTTGGTAACCTGTCGGGCCTATCTAGAGGATACAAACAGTAAGTATCTGAAAAACTCCTGAAAGGTCGTGTACATGGGCCATCGTAGGTTCCTCCATACAAAGGACCCGTTACAAAGGAAGGGTGAGAATTTCGATGGGACCGAAGAGAAACGTAAGAAGTCCCTGCATCGCAGTGGGACACTTGTATTTTCTCTGGTAAAGGATCTGAAAGTAGTATTTGGAAAGGGTCTTGATAGCAAATCTGTCCCGACTAAACAAGCTCATACGAAGCTCATTTGGTAGAAGAAGTCAATATTTTGGAACTTACCTTACTGGACTTCATACATATCATGAAGAATGTCTACGTGAACCTGCTAGATTTCCTAGATATGTACGACAAATCAAAAGATACACTTCAAGCACGAAAGGACCTGCATCTACTGGGACTCAGAAACGACCTACATCCAGAAAAAGGACGAAAGGACAACATTACCTCCACCCCCTGAGCTACACTATGAGGAAGGAAGAGAAAAAAATGATTAAGTTCTTGAACAGTGTGAAGGTCCTTCTGGATACTCCTTGAACATAAGGAAACTCATAAACATGAAAGAAAATAAAATCATATACCTGAAATCCCATGATTGTCACATGTTGATGACACAGTTGCTCCTAGTGGCGGTGAGAGGTATTTTGTCAGACTGGGTACGAGGGACAATCATAAAGTTGTGCTCGTTCTTCAACGCGGTGTCGCAGAAGGTCATCGAGCTGAATAATATATCTAAGCTGCAGGATGACGTGGTCGATAGTCTGGTCAGCCTTGAGATGATCTTCCCTCCATCCTTCTTTGATATTATAGTCCATCTCATGGTCCACATTGTCAAAGAGATAGAAATTCTCGGACCCGTGTTCCTGCATAGTATGTTCCCTTTCGAGAGGTACGTGGATGTCCTAAAAAAGTATGTTCGTAACCAGTCTAGTCCATCAGGCTGCATTGCACAGGGTGTTGGCACAGAGGAGGTGATTGAGTTTTGTGTCGATTACATTGATGATCTAAATCCGATAGGTGTCCTTGTATCACGCCATGAGAGGAGGCTACGGGGAAAGGGACTCTAGGGAGAAAATAATTCTTTAGCGATGATCTACTTTATTTAAACAAGAACATTTCACAGTCTTAAAACAAGCAACTATAGTGGCTCAGTATATCCATGATCATGAGATGATTCTACGCGACCAATACCCAGAGAAGTCAGAAAGGTGGATCGCACTAGAGCAAATGGATCGTTTCGGCGGTTGGTTACAAAAGCAACTGATGGGCAACCGGACAGACAATGAACAATTGAAACTCTTGACTCGGGGACCATCCATGACAATCGTATCATTCCATGGGTATGAGATAAATGGGTACACATTTTACACGACTACCCAAGATAGCAAGAACACCAACCAAAATAGCGGCGTCCATATAGATGCCTTGGACAAAAATGAAAAGATGGACACCTACTATGGTTACATAAAATAGATCTGGGAGCTCGAGTATGGACCTTTAAAAGTTCCCCTGTTTCAGTGCCAATGGGTCAAACTGATAGCTGTTGAGATCGACGAGTACGGTATGACAACCGTGAACCTCAAGCAACTGGCATATAGGGACGAACCGCTCGTGTTTGCCAATGATGTGATGGACATGAACAGCAAACCAGAAAAGCAGAAGGACAAGCCTACTAAAAGCAAGAAGCAGAAGAACAAGCCTACCAAAAATAACAAGCAGAAGCAGAAGACTAGCAGTAGAGATCAGCCAAGGCACCACGTGGTTCATATAGGTAAAAGAAGGATTGTCGGAGTTGAGGGCGTCACAGACGAAGAAGAGCAATCAATTTGATGAGCTACCACCTTTTATAGTGGATGTAGACATTAGTATCCTGAATGATATAGAGGAATCTCCCTATGTACGACACGATCATAATGAAGGATCATTTGTAAAAACAAAATATGTTAGCAAATAAGTCCAACCGTGTTGCATAAACTTGTGTATGAATTATGAATATGGTTATTTTCGTATGATAGCAATATTTTCACAATTTGTTATTTTTTTGTGTGGAATAAGTATGACTTATTATTTTTTATTAAGCAAAGGAGCAATAATTGAATTTATATAAAAAGGTGAAAATTTATCATAAAATTTGAAAAAGTAATGAGAAATTTCAAGGCTCCAACTCATTTTTATATACGTTAATTTTTCACATTTTTATGAATTTTATGATATTTTTATTTAATTTGTATGGGCTTCCAATAATTTTCTATATTTTTAGAGAAATTTATAGCAAATTACTACCACTAACATTAGGGACCCACCAGAGATGGGCGCACATGTCAGTGAGCACAACCCTTTCTTCCAGGAAAGGTACAAAAGTGATTCGCGCCTGGTAAGGTTGACCAAAACTCCCTCATCTCCCCTGGCTAGCAGCGTGCACTTGAGCGCGGGCTCTTCGTGCGGTCACAGCTTCGAGCCCCGCTCACGCCACTGCCTTCTTTTATTTTGGGGGAATCATTCCCGATTGGTGTAATCAACCGGGACTGATGTGAGGAGTCAGTCCCGGTGGATTACACAAACCGGGACTGATGGTACCTAGGGCATCCCTCATGGGCGGGCTGATGGGGGCATCGGTCCCGTAGGTGTAATCAATCGATCGATTCTCATCGATCCCGTTGATTACACCAACCGACCGATGCCCCATCATATAATTGTTAGCGAGAGAGGTTGGAGACTCTAAGTCCGAGTCTCCAACCTCTCTCTCTCTTGCCGATGCCGCCGCCTCAATCCCCACTGCCGACGACCCCACGCCGCCGTCCTCCTCGCCTCCAACCAACCCAGCGCCGCCATCCTCCTTGCCTCCGACGACCTCTGCCGCCGTCCTCCGCGCCTCCGACGCCCTCATGGCCATTGTCCTCCTCGCCTTCGACGACCCCGCACCGCTAGGCCTAAGGTTTTGGAAATTTGGGGATTTTGAGATGTGACCGATTTGGGATGAAATTGTTGGCTATGGCCCAGGAGTTTTGTTCACATGCTCATACACACAAGCACAAGAGCAAAAAAAAAATGCTACATTATATATCTGATTCATACTCATACAAGGTTTGTTACATCACCATCCATATATAGACTAACACAACCAACATTAAGAGCTAACCTAATACAACCGACTTATATGTTTACAACTGAGGGGCAGCTACTAGTAATTTTCTAATTGTAACGTGAACCTTCTCCAAGATTCATACAAACCGAACTTGAGTACATGCATTAGCTAGCTAATGGACATCTCTAGTATGTCCATGAAACTAGGTGGCAAAGTTTGCCTTTGCTAGCCGACGTCTCATGAAATCTTCACCAAGCTTCCAAACATCTCCACCAGCCACTTATATGTAAATCCAACAATCTCCCCCTAATGTTAACATCTTAATTCTAACTTGTTGAAGGAATCAGACACAACTACGACATACTTAACTTTTACTGATGAAGGATGGAGGCGCAACTATTTCACATCCCATATTTCGTTAGTTTCAATTTCAGGATGATGGCTCAACTTCTCGACACCCTGGACACAACTCGTCGAAACCTCCTATGTACTTCGACTTCAAGATGGAGTCACACCTTTTCAACATCTTGGACATAACTCATCGAAGCCTTTCTTTTTCCGGACTTGATTTCAGGATGGCGTCTCATCTTCTCAACATCCTGGACTCAGCTCGTCAAATCCATCTTCACATACTTGGAGTCGACCGTAGGATGACAAAAACGTCCTGCACACACCTCGTCGATCTCCTACCATCTTCACAGAAATGTTGGCTCATACACACAAGCACAAGAGCAAAAAATATGCTACATTATATATCTCATTCATACTCATACAAGGTTTGTTACATCACCATCTATATATAGACTAACACAACCGACATTATGAGCTAACCTAATACAATCGACTTATATGTTTACAACTCAGCGGCAGATGCTAGTAATTTTTTAATTGTAACGTGAACCTTCTCCAAGATTCATACAAACCGGACCTGAGTACATGCATTAGCTAGCTAATGGACATCTCTAGTACGTCCATGAAACTAGGTGGCAAAGTTTGCCTTTGCTAGCCGACATCTCATGAAATCTTTACCAAGCTTCCAAACATCTACACCAGCCACATATATGTTAAGATTAAGGTGTTTCTCATGCATCTCTACCCCCAATCTTACTGAATTGACTACAAATTTGACAGAAATTGACCTAATCCGAACCTAATACTGTGTTAGGGTTCTTGGCCCAAAGGGGAATTTACATGAACAAGTTAAAAATAGGCACAAATTATGCATGATTCATGCAATTAGACAGTTATATTGTACTATGGACATTGTTACGTTTGGTGTAACGAATCTATATAATGTACTATGGACTTGTCATATTGTTTTATTTCATTGTTGTCATATGCAATTTGTGATGATTAATTGATTAGGGTGGTCTTGCACCAAGGGGCTGAGCAGATTGCTTTCTATAGTTAGTCAATTGCAGCGCATCATTCCAAGCTCGTGGCGTACAAGTGTGAGTTGATCAGTGTGGTTCAGACCATCAGACATGGGTGCCCAACTGCCTATACATATGGGTGTGCGTTTGCCTCGTCCGGGAGGATCCAATGAAGTGAAGAGTTGATCTGTAGTGAAGTGAATAGATCCAATGAGCCAAATATGTGAATTTTGAAAAATGTGAATGTATTATGTATATTTATCATGTCAAATGTATATGTATCATGTGAATTTTTCTAATTCTTGGTGAATTTTCAAATTTATATGTATATGTAAATTTTGAAGCAATTTCCATGTAAATGTGTAATGTATTTGAGTTTTGAAATGTATAAGTATATGTGAAATGTATAAGTATACTTATCGACTTAGGTTAAGAACAACGATGTGTATGTGATCTATTTTTGTAAATTTTCAGTGCCTTCTTCTAACCTAAGAAACAACGATGGCCGACGAAGGATTTGATCAAGAAGATTTTATGAGAAGTTTGATTGCGGGAGATGATGGTCATGGGGCGGGGGAGCGTGAACCCGTCCTCATGGATCAACCTGTGGCCGATGAGGCCGCAGAGCCCGATTAGGCCGATGAGGTAATTAGTACGAATGCGTATATCCGTTCCACTATCATCCTAAGCCAACATTCTGACCCATTCATGATTGTACCATATTTTTAGACCGGTCAACCGAGCAGGCAATCATGTGAGCGAGGTCCAAGCAAGAAGTCAAAGGCAAGACACGTTATCACCGAAGTCGGCGAGAACGTCCAACCTGTTGTACCCCTGGGGATGCTTAGGCCGCTCAATTCGGTATCGGCGCCCACGCCGGGGACCACGTGCCAATTAGCATCGCGAAGTGGGAGAAAGTCCCTGAAGATACGAAGACCATGATCTGGACCGATATGAAGGAGACATTCACCTTCCCCAAGGGACTGAAGAGAAGGTGAAGAGTTACGTGTTGAAGAAGATGGCCATCGTATTCTAGACATTTAAAAAGATGTCGAACAAAGACTATATCAAGAAGAACCGAACCTCTGACTTCAATAAGTACCCAAAGTTGCAGGATCACTGGGATGCGTTCGTGAACTACAAGAATTCAAAAGAAGGTCAAAGTTTGATCCAAAAGAATAGGCAGAATGCACAGAAGAAGCAATACTACCACCGCCTCGGCCCTGGTGGTTACCGCCAGGCGATGCCCAAACGAGAGAAGAGGGAACAGGAACTGCTGGCGAAGGGTGTCGCACCCGCGACAATAGAATGGCCAGACAGAACAAAGAGCTGGTTCTATGCTCACGGTGGCGGCCTTGATGATGATGAAAACGCGGTGTTTCGAAAGGTGCTAACAGATGTGGCCAGAAGACTTGTAAAGTCCATCGAAGACTCTTCCCAGGGCACTTTTGTCCCAAACAGAGAGAACAACGAGCTAACACGGGCCCTACAAAACCCAGAGCACCCTGGGCGTACACAAGGCATTGGTGTCTTTCCCTGGATGATTGGTTTCGCTATGGACGCCGCGACCTATAGGAGTTGGGTACGAAGCAAGTCCTGATAGGCATAGCAACTCCTAATGCTTGAAGAACACCTGAATCAAACACAACAGAGCATAAAAGAATAGGTCCAAAGACAAGTGTAGTTAGCCTTGATCCAATGGCTAGATGAGGCCAGAACCTCCTAGTAATCCGGACATCATTAGCCCTCAAGGCGACGGAGCAGATGCGCTCCCGGTGGGCTGCCCGAAGTGGACTTGGGCCACTGGCCCGTAGACGACATCACACAGCGGACACCTTGTGAGCTACACGCCCAAGGCAGCTCTCAACATGGCTCACCCAAAGGAGCTAGGGTAGGTTATCATGGCTAGCATATACCGGGCTACTCCAAGGTCTCGGTGGAGGAGGTATGCCCAGTGTGTGAGGACCTTGAGCTCGACATTCCCAAGGTGACGAGACTACGGTTAGGAGAGGCAAGACACAATTTCATCCTATGGCGCAAGAAGTACATCATTTTTCGAGATAACATGGACGTGTCCTCTCCAACACCCTCATCTCCATCACCTCCATCGTCACCAAAGAGGATGCCCCTGAAGAAGCCCGCCTCTGCACCAACCCCAAGACGTGAAACTCCAACTCCAACATCGTTGCCCAAGACAAGCCACCACTCGACTAGCAACAAGAAGAAGATGGGGTCCACGCAACCCAAGAAGCTGGCTGCACATCCAAAGCAGGCGTATGATATGATGGAGGAGGGGACCGACAAGGTAGTCAGAGCTGAGGTCACTAAATTTTTTAAACCCAAGTCCCTAGAGAAGAAGGTTCAGCCTGGTACGGAAGGATTTCTAAAAGATTTGAGGACAATTAAAAATTTGAAGGATAAAAGGAAAAAACCTCGTGTCTCTGACTACGAGTGCACATTGGTCAAGAAAAGTCACAAGAAGAAGACGTCACAGGAGACGAGGTCATCAGCTGAGCAGAAGGCCAAGGAGATGCTAAAATTCATCGAAGAAACTGGTCTTGACCCAGATCAAATATTAGGCGACATGAAGATCGAAGCTACACAAGTCAGATGACCATTTACACCAGGCGCATCATTGGTTAGGCATGAAGAGCTTGTGCAGCTACCAACTAGGATGCGCCAATTCCATGAATGATACCTGGATGCGTTCCAGCATGGCTTAGCGTCATTCGCCGTCAAGTGCAAGGAACAACATTTTTTTCACGTCGACAGTGAATTTTATGTCGAATGGCAAGTAATGTATGATCTATACCAGACAGATGAACTCGACGTGGCCATATTGAGTTGCTAGACTCTATAAGTGTCTTATTTAATTACAAAAATCCACCGTGCGGGCCCTTGCACTATACTAACTTGCAAGCCTAACTAATTTCTTCTTATGTAGAAAGGAGGTACAAAGATGCAGAAGGGAGGGAATTTTCAATAGAGGCTTCCTTGACCCTTTAGTTATCAATGAGACGACTGTTACAAGCTTCCCTGTCGATACAGAAACCAACATATACAAGGGGCTAATGGGTCAAATATATCATTCAAGGATACTTCTACCCTACAGCTTTGACTACGTGTTTTCGTACCCCCTCTCGTTCTAATCCTTTTCCATAACACGATGTTAGAAATAATTAGTTACCTATGTTGACAAATATATATACAGCTTTGACTGGATTCTTCTCATTATCGAGCTAGATCGTAGCATGATCACGGTTATGGACTCGCTGAGCAAACCAGTTGAAATGTACCAAAACTTGATCGACATGCTCAACTAGTGTTCTTGTTCCTTTCATTATTGTGCTAGTTCTACTCCAATTGAAACAAATTCTAATCATATTCAATTAGCAATCACGTACGTAGTGCATTCGCACAGCTCCATACTGAAACCGTGGGTGAATTCAACGAGGAATTCAATATTACACTTGCCTCTCTAGTACGTATGCCATCATGCTAGCTTTTTGCCATCAAGCTAGCTTTTTAGTTAGTTAACTTCATTTCCATGCATCCATTTCACGCTTTCAGCTTTTTTCACCACAGATCTTGCATCGCCATCGGGCAACAATTTATGCGGCTACTATGTGTGCTAGTTTATGCACATCCGCATCAAGGTGATAGTCGCCAGCAAGGTTCGTTGGATTTCTCACCGGCGTGAGTGAGAGCAATCCAAGAACAACTCATCGACTGGAATCCAACAGGCGAGTTTCACGATCCAGCGTCAAATAGGTGGGGCCCTTCGATAAAGACTGGTGAACTGTCGGGGTCGACATATACGGCTACCAAGAGCGATGCACATAAAAGATCCCGATAAACGTTCTGTAATTAAAGATGTAATGAATGTTATGTGAACTGTATATGTGTACTTATATATAGGCATGATTGATTAAATGTGATACATATTAGTTGTAATTAAAGTTGTTAATAAAAGTTTTGTGATTAAATTATCAGTTAATTGTGCATGATTGATTATATGTACTTTAATTAATTGTGACTTAACACACACACACACATATATATATGTAATATTAGACTTAACACTACTCCAAGGGTTTAATTATTGTTTTTGGGGCCTAAAGAACTCCTATTTGGCCACGAGCCTCATCGCCCAGCTAGGCCACCTCCCTTGGCCTAGCCCTCACGAGCTTAGCTGCTCTGCTCGCTCTCTCCCTCACTCGATCTCTCTCTCTCTTGCTCTCTCGCCACATCCCTTCTCTCTCTCCTACCCCGCTTTCTCCCCTGCTCCCGATCTGTCTCTCTCGCTCCTCTCTGCCTCCCCAGAGACATTTCTCTGTGTACCTCTCCTCACGCATCTCTCTCTCTTCTCTAGGAGATGTCCCTTCTCCTCCTCCTTCACGTGCTGCACCCCTCTGCTATCTCTTCCACGCTACGCCTGTGGCCGTCTTACCTGCGCTCGAGAGCCACCTGCTGGCCTGTTCTGACCTGTGCACAGCAGCCCGCCGCCATGTTTGCATCTTGCCTGGGTGACGCCCCCGGTTTACTTCTTTCCAGCCTAGAGCACCCATGGTATTCCCTAACCCCTCCCGTGCTCAGCCCTGGCCTTTAAAAGCTAGCTCGAGCTCGTTCATCGTGTTTCTTCGCTCTCAGCTTCTGCAAACTTCAGTGCCTTCGCTCATCATCCACGGTGATCCGCTTCTCGCGTTCTGGTACCATTGGAAAGATCTGCTCAGTCGCCCGACGTCTTTTCTTCAATTAACCCGGTGCTCTCTACATCGAGGAAAGCTCGACGACCGCCCTCGGCCACAAACCGTCCCCTTTTGGTTTTCTCGGCGATGGTGAGTTCTTTCTCCAATTCCTCAGAGCTGCACCATCCTTGGAACCTCCTTAACATCCTCCTATGCTTGCTTATGGTAGCCGACCACTGAGGCTTGCGGCTGCCTTGAGCCGCTTTGGCCGTCGTCGCCTTCCTTGTCGCCGCCCCCCTCCAGACTGTCTCCACCCTTGCCGTCACCATAGGTAGCCTCTACATAGTCCCAAGATGCTCTTAAGCCCATGCGTTAGGCCGTAGTCGAGCTAGTTCGTTGCTGTGGCGTTCGCCGTGCCGGCCGCCATGGGAGCTCATCGCACCGCCGCTCAGCTACACCGTTCGCCGTGCCATTGGCACCATTGGGTGCTGATTGGCGAGAGGGTTCCTTTTTTGCCATTTCCCCATGCTGCCATGCACCATAGCGCCGGCTAGCCGAGGTCCACCGAGGCTCCCATGGCCTGTTCATGTTGCGTCTGGAGGTTGAAGATGACTTCCTGTAGCGAATGTTTTAGACTAGTGCTAATAGGATTCAAATAATCTATGACATGTGGGCCCTAGGTCCCACTTGTCAATAAGTGGAAACGATACTCAAGAATACGCTTTCAGTTTGTCCTTTTGCACATTTAGGTAAGCCACGTTCAGCCCAAATTCGGCCCAAGGCCAGCCCAAGCCGCAGACACAGTACAAATCCCGAAATCAATATTTCATGTGGAAAAGTGCACTTATAAGATTTTTATAAAATAGTAAACGATGTCTAAAAATTATGAACATTTTTCTATAAATACTACAGAGGGTATAGAACCTAGGAAAAATACTAAACCTAACAGTGTAATAAGAAAATATTATAATAAAAATACGAGAACCCTTCTTTAAGCTAGAACTTTGACTAAAAGACAATAATTTATTTTATCTATAAAATACTTTAAACGTATGGGAAATTATTTTAGGGCAATTATACCTATGATCAAGCATTATATTTATTAGCACACATCCCGAGGGATAATTGAGAGAAATCCCTAATTATTTAGTTGTGCTATAGGAATAAAGAGCTAAATGCGCTTGTACTTGTACAAACTAACGAGGTGTATTATCCTAGACCAAACTTATAGTTCTCATGTAATTATCAAAGTGATACTGATAATTTCTATTACCAACTTAATTTATTATATTTTACACTTATTATAATTTTCAAAGTATGGGTATCATATAAGGGTGATCTAACTACGTAAGCATCGTCTTGCTCATCATCATCGCTACGTTTATTTCTCACGGCACCCACCTTGTGTTCTATGTAAATACAATCTATATAGTAGTAGGATCATGGAACTTTCTCGAAATCTAGATTAAGATTTGATGTCAGTCGTCGATTGCTAGACCAAGCGAGAGCATCTCATGCATCATGCTTTCTTATTGCATATTGCTACTTTATTTATTGCTCCTCGAATACGTTCCGTTAATAGACGCTAAAGAGCCCGTGGGACACTTCGAAGTACTGTAAGAGGACCCCCACTACTCACAAGACCAAGGCGAGTTAACATCTTCCCTAAAGGGTGTTTACTTTTACTAGGGAGAGTCTAAACTTTTCCTAGTGCGAGTTAACATCTTTTCTAGTGGATGTTTACTTTTACTAGGGAGAGTCTAAACTTTCCCTAGTGCGAGTAATAACATTCAAATAGATCATGTTGAATCCCAGTTTTCTAAAGTATTTTATTTACAGTATCAAATTACATGCTCTTTAAGTATTTATACCTGCCTGCTTAATCATGATGTATCATGCCATGTTATCATTTGTTATTGTTCTACCGTAATGATATTGCCTTGATATAATCATCCATCATTTGACTTTATGAATGATTGCCCTGATGATCATCCTTGTTAGCCTGGTTAGGTTAAATAAAATGATTTAGACTCTTAAGTCTTGGTTAAAATCTTGCTTAGACAATGCTCAGGTCTAATTATTAATTTTAGGCTTAGCTACCTCGGAACGGTTAACCGACATTCACCAGACATGTAACATATTGAACATCGTTAAATTGGAAATTGGGCCTGGAATGCCAGTGTGTGTGATTGGAATGCGGATGTGGTTCGACATGTGGATAAGGATGTGAAAGTAGCTTGGCTAATTGGTTTGATGAGGGCTATCCGTTCGAACATGGTGCTGAGAGGAGCGTGGATGGAACACGCGTACTGCCTAGTGCTGCCCAGGGGGTTCCGTCACAACGTGTACAGGGCACATGGAAGAACGATAGCGGTGAAGGAAGTATGAGCAGGGCTCGAGGGTAGTACGATCGAAGGCTCTGAGAGTGGACGTACCCCGAGTGCCGCTAAGTGGATAGGCTGGGGTAGAGACGAGTTCTCTCAGATGGGTGCATTAGGGATGCACAGTGGGAAGTCACTGACTATCTGCCTGCGGGGGATAGTTCCTACCACCATAACGTGTTGCCATCACGCGGTAGTGCAAGTATGAGTTGGGTTCGAGGGTAGTACGATCCGAGGCTCTGAGAGTGGACGTACCCCGAATGCTACTATATTTGAGGTAAAGGCGAAGGACGCCGTCACCTACGGGTGATCTGGATTGCACCTACTTGAGTTGCGACCCTCAGGGTGGGCTGGCAACCCAACTTTGGACTCGGGCTCTCGTGGGGTAGTGTGATCCCATAACAGGTGTGCCGCACCTAGAATATGATGGCGGGAGTAAGGAAAACGTTTGGCAGAGTTCATGAAAACTGCCAGGGGATTGGATTTGTTTGGCAGAGTGCATGGAAACTGCCAGGGAATTGGGTTCGTTTGGCAGAGTGCATGGAAACTGCCATGGGATGTGATTTGGATTATGTTATGGAACTTGAACTATGATATGACACATGGAAAGTAGAACTTTGGTTAAAACTGCTAAGTCATAGGATTTGGTTTATTAAAACTGGCTTTCTGCAAACAAACAAACCCCAACCTTTTCTTGAAAACCTCCATCACTAAATGCATTAGGTTGGGTGTTAACTTGCCAGTGTTTGGATGACACTGACCTCGCATACATATACTCTTTTAGATAGAGAGTATGAGCAAGATCAGTACGTCTGCCATGAAGACGAGGAATAGGATTACGCTGACGATCGTATGCAGGCATAGGGCATCTCTCCAATGATCACACGCGATAGCCAGCAGGAGACCTTTTGGTTCTTTTGGTTCTCCCGTACTCTGATCTATTGGATATTCTGACTATTTAGGCCAATGTGCCGCATTGTAACACTTAATAGCCCTTGGGCTTGATACAGGTATTTTGTGCAATATAAGTCTTCCGCTTCTATGAAATTGTAATACCAATTTGAGAAAAAAAAAAAGAAAAGAGGTGGACCGGCCTGGCCTAGCCGGCCCACTCCTCACCGCCATAAAATCGGGAACGAGCCGGAGGGCTCTAGAACCCTCGTTTTTTTCCCTTTACTTACACCACCCTGGTTTCTCTCTCTCCTCTCCTTTCCCTTGAACCAGCAATGGGCGCCCTAATCCCACTCGCCATTGCACCACCACCACCACTCTCACTCCATCAAGATTGCAAATGACGAGCCCAGCACACACACCTCTACCTCGCTGTCGTGCTACCCGGCGGCCACAACCTGTCAGTCCGCCTCCTACAGCCGCCACCGCCATACCAGCCGCCGCCCTCCTCCCTAGCCAAGGCTGTCTCCATCTCGCTGCAAGGCTGCCGCCTAGGGAGGAGCAAGGAGGAAGAGCCATTGAGAGGCAAGAACCGCTAGATGAAGGAGAAGGGAAGGGCCAACACCAAGGAAGGAGGGAGGAGGGAAAGCAAATGGGCCTAGGGTAGAAGAAGGAAGAAGAAAAGAGAAGAAGAAGATAAGAAGAAGAGAAGAAGGTGGTGAAAGGAACTAGGGTTTCATATCCTAAACTTGAGGTATTAAATTGATAATATTCCTCTACAAATTAATGATTGCTTATCAAGCTTAGAGGATAAATTGTGAGGATTAGCAATCAATTTGGTGGAAAAGCTGTGTTTATGGCACAATGTGCTTGTGCAGCAGTTTAGACGATTAAATCGGATTGGTTTAGTCAAGAATTAGAGTTGGTCGATATTAAAGAAACTGTAATCGATGCTGTAAGCTTTCCGTAGAGTCCTAGAGCGCGAGAATCAGCCAAGCGGTTTAGGAATTATGACCCTCTCAAGCTAGCTATCCAGAACTACCAGATTTACGGTTTCCGGGCGACTAGCCGGTATCGTGAGATTTTAGCATTGGGGAACCGATGAATAGGCTCAATTACTAATTGATTGTTAGCATAGCCATTGGTTAATTAATATTGAGGGTCCGTTATTGGATGTAGGAGTTGTTGCCTTAGGATTTGGAACCGCAATGTTAAATTTGAGCTAGGTGATGGAATTCCATATGCAATAGGTTAAGGTTTTTATACGAGACGCTTGTGGCAGGAGTTAGAATTCGATCATGTTGTAAGAAATGTAGGCTATGCTTCTAGCTTTTCATAGGATAGTAGAACGTTTGTTTTGGATTTACAGTTCGGGAGGTATAGCCTTTGGAACGCTGCTGTCCCGTTTAGGTCATGATAGGATTTTTGAATATGCTAATGATAATTTGCTTTGGAGAATAGCTAATGAGATGATATATGAGATAAGAATCAAGAAAGGGGTTAATTTTAAATAACTTAGAAAGATTTAGGGAATAATTGGTTACGGCTTAAGGTTGCTTGGTACGAAGCTGATCCAACTAACGAACAATTTTGATAAATAATATGGCGATCGAAGGGTAAATCCTAAATGACCTAGAAGGGTAAGGATTAAATGGTGTCGGATGTGAAAGTGTTAGGTAATGCCGCAAGGATTGGGAAATTAAGATGGATTATACTGCTTGATGCCTGTTTTTGCTGTTATATGGTTGTGAATATGGTATACTTGGCGTGTAGGCGGAATCGCTTTGGGGACAGTGCCGTCTTCGCATCTATTGGCTTCGTTCGGTAAAGAGGCAAGTGCATATTTACTCAAAGTGACATATCATGGTTCTTCTTTTACTGTAAAATTTCTTTATAAACCATTGCAATATCAACACATATATATATATATACTAGTTGATGAATTAAACATGCTAAAGTACGATGATAATATAGTATTTGATTGTTTGTGTGTTTGCACCATTTTGCATTCATGTGCATGGGCCAAGTCGGTGGATGGTCATATGACTAGTCCGAAGTGCCTTGGGCTAGGTCGGTGAGAAAGCCATATGACCATGACTTGGGCCCTAAGACCTACGGGAGTAGGCACTCCACGGGAGTGGAGGTTATGTTTGGACCCCGTATGAAAAGGGACGGGGCAATAAGGGTGTCATCGACGGGTGAACTCTTGCTATACCGGTATATGCTACAGAGAAGAGACGCATCCTGGATTGCATTGCATTGCATTCATGGATCTGTGTTCGCATATGGATGATATGTTTAGTTTGGAGTTGGATGATATGTTGCGTGGCACTTATGGATCCATTTTTGAAGATGGTTGACCTGTATTAAAAAATTGTGTATCAATGTTATTGATATGACATTTTCATTTCCATTCGCTCCTTTGATTACTTATGCATTTATGCTTTTTTGATTAAATATGTGCTTGCTGAGTCTTGGACTCACTCTTGTTTTCTTTGTTTTTTTTAGGCAGCCAAGGACGATGGCATGTACGGACGAGTAGTTTTACTCACACACTTGCACCACTCACACCGAATTACTTCTAACTATAGAACCTAGAATAAGTAAATCAGTGCCTTGAACCTTAACTATCTTGTTGTATAAATACATATGTATGTGAATTAGTATGATGGTGGTGCTGTCTTATGTGGTTGTCTCTCCATAGATCAGAAGGAACAGGTAAGTAGGTTCGGCTGTTGGCCTTTGGCTTGGGTAGGACAGTTATGTTCTGGATAGAATGCTGATGGATGAACTTGTGGTATGTGCATGAGTTGTTGTTCATCGTGGATGGTATTTTATATATATATATATATATGTATGTATATATATATGAACTGTATTTCTTTTGTCCGCTGAGTGGATGTCTATATTTTAGGGGAGGTACTGTCGAAATTTTTAAGAAATTAGGGAGTTAGTAGCATTTCGGGCTCAGTAGGAGCCGGGGTGTTACATAAATGATCCAGCTATGTGAATGGTGTGCACTAGTATACTGATCCAAGAACTAATACAGATCAAGTGGTGGGCGAGGGACAGGCCCCACAGACACATATATAATATATAATACCTCACACGCATATATTATATATTAAATATTAAAGCTCGCATACTGTAGAGAGGGCATTAGTATCGGTTGGAGGCACCAACCGGTACTGATAGTAGCTCATCAGTACCGGTTGGTTCCTCCAACCGTCATCGACACTCTCACGAGCTAGTGCCACTGGGCATCAGTCCCGGATAGCTCGTACAGTTAAAAACCGATCACGATGGCCGCTTTGAACCGCACCGATGGCCGATCTGTAGTAGTCCCTTAACCCTTTTTCCATTTTGTAGAATCAAGAAAACCCTTTTCGCCATGGATTTATGTTTTTCCTTAATTCCAGAAAAGCCTTTTCTTTGACCAACCTGTTCCAAATTTTGTCGGCAGTGTTTCCTTGACTTATCAACCTGTTCCAAAGTACTTTAAGATTTTTTCTAAAATTTTGGAAGTCTTTTTCTTAGAATATGCAAAAGCTTTTCTTCATTTTTTTAATTAGAAAATATTTGAAAATCACTTTAGGCCTGTGGGGACATACCTGCGACATAAAACGCGGGGTGAATGCAAAATTGTTCAAAAAATTTAGTCGTGCTTAGATGTAGCATCAACCTGAAAACATTAATTTACATAACAAAAATGGATATACAACCGAAGTGTAGCTGTGGGCTAATTTTGTAGACCACGGGTTGTTCTTTTAGATTATCTTATTTGCTTATTTAACTAATCTTGTAACTTAAATACCCATACTAGCTAGCTTTTTGCTAGCCGCTTATTTAAACAAGTAGATCTGAGCTATGGAGATGGAGATTATTCTGAAGGAGCATATTAGGAATGTGGTACGGACATCGACAACATTGAATTTTAAGGTTATTTCTTAGGCTTAGATGTGGCAGTGGAGAGACCTCTTTTTTGGTTGTAATACAAACAAGACAATTGCAAGACGTAGGGACTGTTCTATTTAGCTTATCTTATTTGCTTATTTGACTTAACTAGCAACTTTGAGAATTTTCCGAGGTGGCCTCAAGAGCCGGGTGCCCTTTGCCCATTGTGTTTAGGGTTCAGGGAGCTTTTAGACACGCCTACGAGATAAAAAAATTTAAAAATTAATAAAAAAAAGTGAGATAAGGCAAATAAGTCACGTCTTGTTTGATTTATTTGACTTATTTACAAGTCGTATTTGACTTATCTCACTTTTCTTATTAATTTTTGAATCTGTTTTTTATCTCGTAGGCGTGCCGAAAAACTTCCTAAACCCTAAACACAAAGGGCACCCGGCTCTTGAGACTACCTCAGAAAATTCTCGAAGTTACTAGTTAAGTCAAATAAGCAAATAAGATAAGATAAAAAGAACAGCCCCTACATCTTGCAATTGTCTTGTTTGTATTACAACCAAAAAAGAGGTCTCTCCACTGCCACATCTAAGCCTAAGAAATAACCTTAAAATTCTATGTTGTCGATCTCCGTACCACATTCCTGATATGCTCCTTCAGAATAATCTCCATCTCCATAGCTCAGATCTACTTGTTTAAATAAGCGGCTAGCAAAAAGCTAGTACGGGTATTTTAACACTTAGCAAGCCATGTGGGGGAAGTTTCTCATAACTAATTGAGATATTATGTATTTAACCATTCTTTTCACACATCATGATGATATCAATTACGGCTTATTGAGATATTGACATAATTAACTTATTATAAACTTCCATTCTATTTTACTTAGTTTATCAAGGAGTTTAAGGCTCAAATTTAACAAGGAAATGCATGACTCCAAATGGGACTTTGCTGCTCAACACAATTTATATCAAGATATATTATTTAACTAGACAAGATAATGGCATGCCAGTGTATAGTCCGATTCTCCCTTATGTGCCGTCACTTAGTTACCTTTCCACTATTTGCCATCACAATTGCTTCCCTATGCGCCATTTATGAAAACTTACAATTTTTTTGTTTCAATTATATAAACTTACCAAAAAATCTTAGAGTGTGTGCCCAGGATATTGTTTTAGGGTGATACACCCAACCTGCGACATGATGACCGTGAGCGGTGTCGAGGTTTCGATAAAGTGCTCTAACAGTTAAGTTCCATACAAAATATGCCTTTGGAGTGTGTGCCCAGGGAAAGTAATGAAGGGTTGAAAACTTGGGCTAGATAATCTGTGTATGTGCCTCGGCTTTGAATGCTCAGGAGTGTGCCTCTTTGCTTATGAGCCCATTATGAGAATTATCCTAGGCCCTAAAGGGGTACGCTAAGACGTTTAGCCTAATGTTCATGGGATCCACCACCTTAGGTGTCCTTCTATATCTAGGCCCTGATACCTTCCAGATATGAATATTTCTTGGAGCACAAGTTAGCGTATTTTTAGGTTGTATCTATAAACATAGTAGAATTTTGAGTTATCTACATGGTTTTCTAGGTCGATAGGACCAGGACCGCGTGTACCTCAGATTATAAATGCATCCCTCATGACTAGGTAGGGCTATTATCTCTTTGAGAGGCCCGCCCAAGATATATCTTTGTCCCTATTTCGTTTTCCATCTAGGCAA